>CM059972.1:92457194-93825253 GCA_030490835.1 Annona cherimola
TTGAGCTTGGGTTGAGATCATGAGCTTTGGGCCTCTTGGTCCATGGGCTTGAGCTTGGAGTGAGAGTATGGGTCTTGGCCCTCTTGAGTGGTTGGACTTGATCCATGAGCTTGAGCTTGGAGTGAGAGTATGGGCCTTGGCCCCTTTGAGTGGTTGGACTTGGTCCATGAGCTTGAGCTTGGCGGGCTCCTTCTATAGTGGGCTAGAGCTTGGCTAAGCTCGTTGTTTTGGGGTGGGTCGTTGTAGAGGCCCAAAGTTGAGGAGAATCCTGCTTCTGAGGCTTGGTGGGCTGCATTGTGGAGCCCGTTGAGGTGGCCTGTAGGAGCTTCGCTTTTTGTGGGCCAGACCTGTTTTGTTGAAAAAAGCCTGCTTCGAGGCTTGGTGGAGCTTCGCTCCAGTGGGTTGAGTTTGGAAGGATCTGCTTAGCTTGCTTGAATCTCCTTTTGCCTTGAATTTGTTTGGGTTTGGGACCTTTTCCATTTTATCCATTTTTGAGCCCAAAAGTGGGGTGTCAACACATACATGTTTCTTAATCGACGTCCCAAAAACTGACCACACGTAATATGCTTTTAAATTACTAATTAACATCCGCATCCAATGTTTTCGTAAGAAGGCTGATGTTACACAAGAATCACATCTCAAAAATTGTGGTTTCTGTCCTGATGGCCCAGATTGGATGTCACTTCACACCCTCCCTCCTTTGTCGGATATGAGCATAAGCAGATAACATTGAGGACCGCACATTCGCTATATTTATTAGAGTTTCCAATGCTGCAGGAAAAGAAAACATGATGTCAGATCATAGCTCTACATTTATCATACTTATTTGAAGTGTTGTGCAACACTAAGGGCATCATTGTACAGTCATTTTTCGGGTTTTGAGGTTAGCGCAAAAAAAGAAAAAAAGAAAAAAAGAAAACAAGTTTCAATTATCTAGGCTTTAACAAGTAGTCTGACCTTAATCATGAAGAGAGAGAAATCACAACAATAAAATCTGGGAATACGGAGACTAAGGCAATCAATAATCTGCAAAGAAACCCCGCTCATACAGCAGAAACAATGGGAAGGAATACATCTAAATTAATTCCATTCGTGTGCTAAACCAAGTCAACTTGCATGAACCTGTTTCAAATGAATTTTGCGCTGCTCGAAGCTTTGGAGAAACCAGTGTCCCAAAGACAGACAGAGCCTTCAATCTCTCCTTTTGAATCTGCAAAGGAGGGATTTGGTAAGAGAGAAAAAGTCTTAATTTGATGGAGCAAATGGACTATGAATACTCAGGGTAGCATATGCACCATGAATGCTTAATTGATGGAGAACATGCACTTCAGAGAAAAAGGCTTAATTGATGGAGCAAATGCACTATGAATACTTGAGGGAGCATGTGCACTATCAATATTGGGTTGATGCCTTGATGCCTCTCTCTGGGGGCACTCAATGTAATTGGCCAGTTAGGAACCTTGGAGTTCAGATAACAGGTATTTCTTTATTAGATGCATACTGTCAATTTTTTCATTAAACAGGAGAGTTCCAATCAAGTCATATGTTTTGTTATGTACTTAAATTTCAATTATCCATGCTTGTGAATTTATGGAATGCACAGTAGCAAGTTTATTATCATAACATAAGTCGACAAAAAATTGCCCTAGAACTAATTACTTATTTTCCATGAAGACATGGCAATGGACACTTTTACCTTTCAAGCATTCCACTGATATCTCACAATCTTTGTATTCAAAATTCGTGTCTTGTCTTTTGTAGCTAAGTTTGTGATAAGTACAATGAAATTTGAATATATCATGCAACCAAATGCAGACAATAAATGGTTGACATCATAATAATTTCAGGTTTTAGTTATGAACTCATAAAGAAAATAAACATCAAGCTTACTTGGCCATCAGAAAGAAAGAAAAGAAACATCAAACTTACTTGATCATCAACATTAAGAGGTTCATCATTGGATTCTGAATCTTGTTCTCCAGCCCCTTTTTCCAAAAAAGAATTGGATGAGGAAAAGTCACAACAGATATCTATAAATGCATTCAAGAGAATATAGATCTGGCTAGTTGCTGAAAAATTAACTTGAGAAACTGGAAACCTTATTGGTTCATGAAACGTTGACGTTTATAAATTATTTCATAGGGGCCCAAGTATAGGAACAAGTAATGTTATGTTTCTGATTTTTTCAGATTCAGACTCCTTAATCTTGGCTTACTGAACATGCTATGTTTTCATGTGGGTACAATCTCCTGGAACTTTCTTCAAGTTGACCACATTCAGTTTCTCCGTAGCAGTCATCCTCCTGGCTACCTTCATGCATGTGGAAATGCTAATGGGATATCAACCAATCAAGAGGAGATTGTTACTTTTGTGGCCAATTTGTGACAGTAAATCAATTATAGCTTGAGACAAGGTTGTAAGTATTCCAATTTTTCTTGGAAATTAGATTAAAACAATAGTGATACCTGTAAAATTGGATGGAACCCTATGTCGAAGCTGTGAAACAAATGCTTTCTTCTGGTGTTCTTCACCGAATTCTGCCTGTCCAGAATCACATTTTCTATCATGCGATGATGACCAACTGGAAAGGGTAAAACATGGTTGTTTTGCCATAGGATCACCTGCAACAGCAACTTCACCGATCAGTTCTTTCAAATACTCGCTCACTTCATTCATATGACTCACAAATGTGCGAGTTCATTAAAAATTCTCAACAAAAAGATGAAGAGAAGAAGCATGAAGAGAGAAAGAATAAGGAAGAATTTAATGTTGATAAAGCACGCCTTTCTCAGCCTTGATGTTGATTGCAAACAGCCAACCATCATGATTTCTCACATACCTGACTCTGATTCAGCATATGGTATGTCCACTTGCAATGTGGTTGCAGCAGAATGCAATTGCAGATCAAACAGTGAACTATTGATGCGAGATGGTCCCATTGAATGACGTGCACTAGCCAAATCCAGCCATCCCTGTGTACAGTGAAAAAGCCTAAAAATCCATGTTCTAAGATGAAAAAAATGATTTAAATATAATGACGAAGAAGCAAAATGAATCTAGTGCTGTGGAAAAGCCAGAATCCCTCCAAAATCTTGGAAGGAATGAGATACCATGATGATATACGCAGACCTACCTGTTGTGAGAATCGCAGATAAATTCCATATGCATGCATTTCAAGAAGATGCTCTCTCTTCCTCCATCCACAAAGTCTCATGCATGTTAATATTGGTGCATTACTGTTGTTTCCCAGCCTCAGATAAAGATGACGATGACAACAATGACAACAACAATGAATTGTGTAATGGAAGTTTGCCCTAATTTGAGTGACCAACAATTTCACAAGGATCCAAAGTCACAGTTGTGATGACAATGCATTTATGCTTCTGAGGACTGAAGCTTTCACCGAAAGCAATTTTCCTAGAGGAAAATAAGCATCGAATAAATCCAATCTGCCAACAGATCCCACAGCTTATTAAGATATGAATTTTCATAATAATTTTTGAAACAGACGTTTATTCGCGAGCACTCGCAATGAATCCAAACAGATGAGGTGAACACAAGAAACAATATTCCCGTCTTGTGGTTCCCTTCCTTGTGCATGCTCTCCCCATTTCAAACAAACAGCTGCATGCATCTGACTCTGAGATTACAAGACCTCTACTCCCACCAAATTTGGTTGTTCTCCATTAACGGGATTTCATGATTTGTTCACTTTATTCAAAAACCAGAATGCCATTTTTCTCAGTTTTACTCTTGTTTTTCACTATTTCCTGGTTGTGGCATAGTATCCTTCAATCTGAAGAATATGAGTTTCAACAGGTCATTGAGGATATACGTGCATACAAGCAAAAGTCCCAACTCCAGTAATGGATGAGGCAAAAACAAACATTTGAAACTAATGAAGATTTTATTATCTTATAAAGATTCCATTTGAGTGGGAGTCTAGGCTATACAGGTGCAAACTAACTTGAAAGTTCCATCTGGCTGGATGTTTCTGACGTAGTTATGTTGGCACCTGAAGAGGTATTTGCCGGCAAAGGAGACATCAAAGAAGATACTGAATTAACCCAAGCAGGGAGAAAAGGAGGAGAGCAAACAAAAAGTGGGAGTTCGAATGTACAAAATCATCCCATCCCCTGACACAGGTTCATTTAGGAGTGCTGTTTTGTCCATGAATTCATTTTATCACAACAAATTTATTTCACAATGTTGCAGCTGAGGTAGCTAGAAGGATGGCTATGAAGAAAACCCGTGATAGTGCAAGTATAAATCATTCCAATGGCAGAGTTGTTTGTTTCCTCTCTCTCTCCCTCCTATCTATCTAGGGTGAAGGGTGATTGCTTGCTTTGACAACTTTTGGAATGTAACAGGCAAGGATGAGTGACGATTGCTTAAATCAACAAGGTAGGCATATGTGTGACCACCACTTAAATCAATCCAAAAGTGAATAGGGGATGTAAAGAAGTTATAAACATCAATTTTGATTCTTCACCCAGACTCGACTTTGCAAAGACAAACAGTTATGCAAATTTCCTGTATTTATTTTCTGACTTTTGTTGAAATTTCTACTCCAGCATATCAATCAAAATGTGGGGCAAAGCTCTCAAGTGAAGTTCTAGATCAGCCAGCAGCAGCCTCGTCATTAAGCAAATCTGTCCAGATAGTGAGAGTGAATGATTCACGACTCATTCAACTTGGAAGGGCTGCTTGCTAGTTCACAGAGGCTTGTCCTTTATTATTAGCAAATCTGTCCAGTAGAAGTGTGTATTAGGCCTCCTCGTTTACATTTGGAGGTCAAAATGACGTACAGGTTTCAGTCATGAATCCAAACATCTCCAAATTCAACTCACACCATTCAGATTCAGTAAAGATACCTAACAACAACAACAACAACAACAACAACAACAACGACAATCATAATAACATTTAAAAAAAAAAACTTATTTAAAGAGAGAAGAAGAAGGAATGGGCAGGGCATGATGTAAACTGACCTGGCGGAGAGTGGAAGACAAGGAATGGAAGAGAGTAAGATAGGTATCCATGGAATCCAGAAACTGCAGTATTATGTCTTCTTCTTCTTCTTCAGAATTTGGTAATCCATTCTCATTTTCGCCGTCTGACATTGCTGCCGGATCACAACTGAAAATCTTCCGATTCAACGAGCATTTCACCTCGTTTTGGAGATTTTGCATGGGTAATTTGCAAATATGCCACCATAGTTTGATGCTAATTGCAGATATGCCCTCATTGTTTCCTGAATTGCATATTACCTTCACAAAGTTTTGCATAAATTGCATGCATACCCCTATTAATGGCTGAAATTTAAAGCTGTTAAATAAAAAAAAGGTAATTTACAAATATGCTCCCATAGTTTGACGCTAATTGCATATATGCTCCCATTGTTTCACAAATTGCATATTACCTCCACAAAGTTTCGCGAAAATTGTTTGCATACCCATGACATCCTTTTGTTGTTAAACGTACATTAAAATTTTAGATAATGACAAAAATATCTCTATTTAAAGCTATATTAGAATCTCATAATTTATAAAACACCCAGTTGGGCAGGTGGAAGGGGTTTATAAAATCCTCAAATTAATTACTAACATGTTATCTCCTTCTACCTGCACAACTGAGTCATTTTCGTCATACACATTTGGTGACAAAAAGGTGTCATGGATATGCAAGCAATTTTAGTGAATCTTTGCGGGGGTAATATGCAATTCGGGAAATAATGAAGGTATATTAGCAATTAGAGTCAAACTATAGGGCATATATGCGATTAACATCAAATTATGGGGACATATTTGCAAATTATATTTTTATTTAACAGAAATTAAATTTCAGCCTTTAACAAGGATACGCATGCAATTTATGTGAAATTTTGTGGGGATAATATACAATTTGTGAAATAATAAAGGCATATATGCAATTAGCATCAAACTCTGGGGGCATATTTGCAAATTACCCATTTTGATGTACCCCCAAGTTTGATCATTATTTCTGAGACGTTTGTGATGGTAAGATGGGAAAATTCCTTTTCTTTACAACGTTTCACACATTCTTTTTGAAACTCCTAACATTTTATTCTAGATTCTTATCAAACTATTGTAAAAAAAAAAAAAAAATTATGAAAAAAAAAGAAAATTCATATCACTGGCACTATTAACATGGTCACAATTGACTGTTGTCTACTCTACTGAAAAAGATAATTTTACCCATCAAAGTAAGTCAAGCCTAACATACACTTCTTAATGATAGTAAAATTGTGAACTTGTGGCATCAAACTATTTAAGCGAGTCTATATTAAGTTTCAATCGGTTCAATTAGGGAAATTTAGATGAGCAAAATAATTTTTTAGTAAGTAGATAAAAGTTATATTGATGGAACATGTTTAATAAAAATTTAGAGTGAAACGTTATATTTACGAGAGTAATTTATGAAACATAATTAGTAACTTAAATTAGGGGTGAATGTCGTGGATTAATAGAAATTTTCTTTAAATTTTTTAATAGGTTAGACAGTAATTCTATACTAGACTATTGCATAAAATTTAAAAGTATCTACATAATTTCAAATTCATTGGAATTCAATGACTATGATAACTGCTTGGATAGACCTGACTGGTAGTAATTAAATGAAATGGAATGGATATGGCACAGGTAAGGTAAGAATAAAATGAGAATAGATAATGTAATTGTATCAAAAAATAGGTTAATTTCAAACATATCTATTATCTTTTAGATTGATATACTTACTAAGTTTTAAAACTTCCATTTATATTTTATCAAAAAAAAAAAAAAAACTTCCATTTATATTCACCAAATATTGACTGAAATACATGGATGAATTTTTTTTTTTAAAATAAGATAAGTAATTAATGGTTTTTACTTTTCAGTCTCACCCATTCCACTGGATTTGCACAGCAACAAACAGTCTTGAAATTCGTTTGATCGTATTCCATAAGTTTGTTGTATTGTTTGACAGCATTTGGTAGCATTTGATGGGTGTGAACGGCCTTGATGGGTTCCAGGAGAAAATTGACCGGGGTTTAGTAAGAGCTAACAGCATAATTAACGGAAATTGATCATACAAATTTATATATTTCTCAATGAGTTTCCTACTCCCTCTTTTGTTCAAGCAATCGTCATTCATCCGTGCTTGTGGAATTATATATTCTAACAGTTACATATTCACGATCAAAAGGTGTTAAAAATTCACCAACAAAGATAGATGTTTTATATTTTTAAATTAAAAAAAAAAAGGTTGCATAAGATCAAATCCCTGAGTCCATTCCATTAGCGTTTCATCTCATTTTCCTAAATTGGGTTACGCCCATGCCATCAGGTTTTCCAAATCAATGCACTCGCAAATTCTACAACGTTCAGCATTGAGGAAAAGCAATTTTTTTTTTTATAGCTTCTTATACCTTTTCCCATATGATGCATACAACTATCTAACTCTACTTTTCAATAATTTTCATATATTTTCATACAACTACATTATCTATTTTAACCTTAGTCATTACACCTGACATATCACAATCACTCTTTTCCAAATTTTTTCCTAAGATAACTTCTCTCATTTTTTCGTCGGTACCAAATGCATATTTGCTATAACTGGGGCAATACGTTTAAGGCTTCCTTTGGCCGCATATTGCTACCATTGGTTTCTTATTATCTTCGATGATAAAAAATAAACGCCGTCTTCCTAGCAACATTAGAACTTCCAAAAATGCTGTGGGCAAAAAGAGACATTGCAAAGATAATTGTTTGGCATGTCCATAGAAACATTGCCGAAGGCTCCCTTTGGCCGCACATTTCCAGCAGGTGTTGTTTGGGGGCACTTTTACACGATCTCAAAGCATTTTTGACGCTGTGCTGCCTAAACAAAGGCAAGGACTCTTCACTTGCAATCTTTTTCCAATATGCAAACACAATAAAAGGTCGGCTTGGACTCCTGAGGTATGCAAATGATCCAAACCATCAGAGACCAACCCCATAAATGGAAGTTTGACTTTTTAAGTTCTTTTCGGTATATGACTGTGGCAGTAATCACATAACTTCCTCAGGAAAGATGATGTTGAAGATGAACTGCACTGCAAGAAAATGTACCAGCATCGAATCAGATGAGGTCATCCTTCATCCTTGTTGAATCAATAAGAAGAAAATGGTAGGGGAACAAAGTAGTTATCTTATATACCTTCCTCTTTGGGGATGTTTGGCTGATCAGCTAGAAGATGATACAGAGCATTTAGATCACCAGCGCTGCTTTGAAGATGACAGTAATGTAATCAGTGCGTGAAGTTTTGTCTGAGTTTTTTTTTTTTTTTTGGAATTTTAGCAAATAAGCCCACATGGTTTGCATAAATTTGCAAGCGTATCCTTTTCGTTAGGAAGCCGTTAAATTTTATTTTATTTTTTTTGTAAAATGACAAAAATGTAATGGAAACCAAGTAATAAACTTGCAATGTTTCCAACTATTGTACACATATTTGCTATTTTGTTATTTTATATATTTTTACCTATATTATTATTTTAAATTATTTTACAGATACGTTTATAATATTTGCCAAAATTGCAAGTGTAATAACTTGGAATAAAGGGCATTATCATTATTTTGCAAAAAATCCAACAGCATCATAACAGAAGGGATATGCTCGCAATTTTATGCAAATCTTCTAGGCATATTTGCAATTCAGCAAACTTAGAGATATATGCAATATTGGTCAAACTTTGTAAGCATATTTGCAAAAATCTCTTTTTTCCGGCAACTAGATGTTTAGTCCTTTATTTCATTCTGACAGTTATTATCTTTCAATGTAAATCAT
Source organism: Annona cherimola (assembly GCA_030490835.1). Classification (NCBI taxonomy): domain Eukaryota; kingdom Viridiplantae; phylum Streptophyta; class Magnoliopsida; order Magnoliales; family Annonaceae; genus Annona; species Annona cherimola. The sequence goes on from CM059972.1 coordinate 92,466,025, forward strand.
GATACAAAAGTGAGAAATTTTCATGGTGCAAATAATGAAGAGAAGGTGTATTCAAATTTGAAAGCACGTATATCCATATCTAATAGGACTTCCTACAAACTAACCCCAGATTCAATACAATTGAGAATAAAACAGTCATAAGTAAGAGATAATTGTCATGAGTATAAAATTTGCTCACAAATTTAACTATTACCACTCATTATTTTGGCATCTTTGCAAAATCTAAACAGATTAGCATCTAGTGAGTTTGCAGCAGCCTGGGGGATTTGCGGTGCAACCATTGGCAGTATTCGACAACAGAGAAAAACAACAAGCTTAAAACTTTCAAATGATCATGAATATATTTTACTGACCTTGAATGGAGTTCCAAAGCTGAAAATGTTGATGACTTGAGAGCATATCTGGACGACATAAACTTTAGTCAGCATCATATTTTAACTTCTAAACTGAGGTGGTAGGATGAAACAGCTACAATGAAGTTCATTCAATGCAATTGGCTGAGCTGCTTAGTTCAGCAGGTTTTGCCAATTGTTTCTAGGGTTCAACTTATTGTCTATGGAACCTACATCCATTTTCACCAAATTCAAAAAGAATCATGTGTTTCCTTAGCAGTATTTTATCTCATAAGACTTAAAAACCAATCTCCAGATTGCAGCATAAATAAAGAACTGAAAAGATATTGTTGGATTTGAAAAACACAAAAGATCTATCATTTAAGCCATACGAAATTCTTGGATTGAATCTGTATCACAATTCCCAAAACAGCTTTCCAATTCCCAGAACAGCTTTTTCAATTTCCAATACAACTTTCCCCATTCCCAATACACATCATTACATTCTTATCCCAAATACAGATTCGATTTAAGAATCTTGTATGGTTTGGAACACGCCCTTAAGAAATGAAACTGAACCTATTCTCTTAACAGTTCATACTCAGAAAGGTGCATCTCATAAAGAGATCTAAGCCCATCAATGCAATCTCCAAGACTTGGCCATATACCCACTCGCAGCTGCATCTGATGCACAGTTGGTTGCATGGATCCTCCCTTTAATAGTTGGTTACCATCTCGCAAAATCTTCTCCAGGAACATGACAATACGATGGAATTCCTTCCTGATTTTCCAAAATGGAACAGAGCATGATTTTTGAAATTACCCCATTTAAATAATAACATCAGCTTGAATTTAATAAAGAAAAAAATGCACGATATCAATCAGGGGTAGAATTTTGAAACAAGTGGTTAGGTATCTGTGAGACTCTGACCAAACAGTGGACAAAACAAAACTAGTACAAAGAATAATTGTATCAGAATTATCTAGAATGAACTAATGAGAATGACTACAGACAATGATTTTTTCAAACTTTCATAAGCTTCCAAGATCTCATAAATTCATCTGAAACATGGATTTCAACAATGTTGGACTGTTGGGCTCTCCATTTTGCTAGTGGAGAACTGAAGTTATTGAAAGACTTGAAGTAATACTTTTTTCAGTACCAATTATTCATAAAATTATCAAACAAACCAGATAAAAATGAGATAGGAATAAGTTTTCTGTACATATAGGACTTCTGTTTTGATCAGTTTCTTTCTTTTCATCACACTCTGGTCAGTCTTGTTTGTTTCCTTGCTTTTCATCAAGTAGTTGCCTCTTCTTTGTTCCTTTTTTCATCTTGTCCATGAAAGAAAACAACCGCCAGAGACAAGGTTGAAGAGAACAGAGAGAACACAGGTAAACTACAGGTTGAGGTACTCTATGCCGATAAAATGTTGCAAATGCACAACGGTCACATTGCTATTTCCTTATTTACCATCACAACATATTGAAATTGCAATCAAACCCATTATATAGTCATAAGGCTGCAAGCACCTTACATTGCATCACAACAAGATGAATAATGACAGCAGCATGTAAGCCATTAAGATGAAGGTAGAAAAAGAAAATAGCACTTGAAATTTCTGGAGCAAAACTATTAAGAATGATGTGCTCACAAGGTCTCCCTCATAGAACAAAAAATGATTCCCAGTGTCTCCATCTGTTTCCCCAAGAGAACTTCTTTAATGCCTTGAACACTAGTGAGGTCCCCATATTTTTTGAAGTCATTGAGCACCTAGGAGCAAAAGAATACAATAAGAAAAAGAATTTTGAACTATACCTTTTTGGCAATAATGCAAAATATTAGAACAGCAAGAGCTCCAGAAATTATAAAATAAAATTGACCAAACTGATTCATCAACATGGTCGGCATTCAAAAGAAAGATCTGTCAGCATGTACTTGGCATAGCTAATACAATTTTTGAACATTTTCACTTGTTGAATATAGCATTGCTCGAGTCCCAAACTTGTGCTAAGGGCTGAGTTGTTGCTCACTCCAAATGCAACCCATTACACTCAAGAGTACGTCAGTGTTTCTGTCAAGAGAACAAAATAAAAAAGACATACTTTTTGGCAAACTATGATGCTTCACCAAGGAGTAAGAGATTTACACTGAAGCAAGAAAGCAAAAAAGCTAAATTCATTCCAGCCCAAACACAGAAAAGAACCAGAAGAATCTTACAAACCCAAAACACCTCCAATGAATCATTTTTCACATCATCATCATCATCATCATCATCATCATCATAAACCATTTCCCACCTAGGTGGGGTCAGCTGCATGGATTCTGTTACACCATAGAAGCTTGAAATATAAGGGATGAAAACACGAATCAGGAATCATGAAAAAAGTTGGGCTTGTTCAACCAATCTAATTTGGGGATTAAGAACCATCTAGAAGAGGTCCAGTGATCTGGAAGTTTATCATAGTAAATGTTCACATATCAACCAATCACCAATATTCAATTGATTCCAAAACCATCTCCATTGTTTTGTCTTCTGGATGATTCGCATGCTTGTAGAACCAGAAAAGCGAGAAAAACAAATTATAGTCAATTAGATGTAAAACGAGAGGCAGTGAGAGTTAACTGGAAATCTTTGGATGATGGAAGAAGCATTTCTGAATTGGGAGAGGAATCGAGATTGAAGATCATCCCACCGATTCATTTCATCCTTAACTCTGCGGTATTTCTGCTGGAATTTCTTCAACAGGACCTCCATATTACTCAAGCCTACTTGTTTGGGCAAGGCCAGAAAGATTCTCCATTCCGCGCTTCACTGGAGATGCGAAGGGTGGTTGAAAAGGGCTGCTAAATTTACTCACATCGGGTTTAGGATTTGTCACATCCAGCTCTGCTTACTGTGTAGAGAAGATTATTCAACAAAAGGTAAATTAGACTACAGAAGTAACTTAAAAAGTAATCCAAATTTCAATTTAATAGGATCCTTGGGGCATGATTATGGTTATATTCCAGAGTTTGGTCCACAGAGATTTCATTTTTGGAAGTGGTTGCCAGGAAGAAAGTTCTTATTTTTGGATCATTGAAGATAATAAGACACTTAAGCGAATTGCTCCAAAGATAGCCAATTATATAACTACCGTTTCTTAAGAAGATGGAGACAATTTAGAGATTTTGAAAAATATTTTTGATGATTTCTTCAATTGAATGCCCTGGTACGCATGCAACTCCAATAGTTATAAAATATAAGGGTAACTAATTTGCCGTTTTTAAAAAAAATGTGGGTACATTTGAAATTACAATCAAACAATGTGCATGCATATATTTGCAAAAAACCCCTTAGGTAATAATGAATCCATTTAGATCAAGATGAACCCAGGTAAATCAAATCAAAGCTTGATTCACATATGCTAGCGGCACAGGTCTATTAGCTCCAAAGTAGGTCCTTGAAACCTTTAAGTTAAGTTGGCCCCTAATTAAGCCTAAAATAAGCTCTTGCATCAAAGGGCAAGTAATTTATTTTTAAGTGAATTAACTAATGACTAGCCAGCTTAGAGATAGTTAAGTGAGATCAGCCAGAGTGTAAATTGGGTCGGGTTGACTTGGGTTAAGATGATCTTAACCTATTTGTAAAACTTGAACCCAACCGTACCTCTAACCCTATTTTTCCAACCCAAACCCAACTCTATATGAACCTTATTGAAATTGGTTTGGCTTGGGTTGCAAGTTGGGTTAATAGATCACCCAAATTATTGAAACAATTTATATTCAATGCAAGAATAGTTTGATTAGTTCATCCAAAAAAAAAAAAAAAAAAGAATAGCTTGATTAGAAAATGGAAAAATTCTGTCAATGAAACATAAATATCAACAAATAATATGAAGATCAAATATAAAATGAAGAATAAGACAAATGAGTACCTCAAGATAGAAGTAGTGCTAGTGCTAGTACTGACCTGGAAAATCTCCCTCAGAATACTTAAAACCTGTCATATACAGAAAGAATAGCTCAAGACCTATAAATAGCACACAATCTGTTTATATTGCAAACATTTACCACAAACCAAAAGTCAATGTGCAAATAACCAGTTGAACTAAGTAAACACAAATCAATATACAAACAACCAGTAAAGCAATCCATCAACCTGTCAAACTGAACAATGATATACAAACAACCTGCCGAGCAACCAATCCACCTATCAAATTAATATCCAAACAACTTGTCTAAGTATTACATACTTCATATTCAAATACAAACACAATAAATCCATATCCAAATACATATTACATGTTCATCTAAAGTTCAGTTAAAAGATAAAAGTAACAAGCATTCCACAACCTGGCTGGAAATCATACAAAATGTCAACATTTTTACTCAAATTCAAGCTCTTAATTATACAGACAGATCCAAGAAACATTCCTGGAAAAAATTTCAATGAAAATGCCAGAAGAGAGTGTCCATCATTATATAATATAATTTAAAAAGATGAAAACTAACAAACCCAAATTCATCAAAACAGCAACATTGTAATATCTTCCAAATATCAGTTACTCAAACTGTCAGACATTTTAATATGTTTCAAAAATCCAACTAATAAAAGGGATACAACTATTTGAAGGATTCACAATTTTATCGAATAGAAATGATATCAAAATTGATCATGCATACTGCAGAAGGCAGACCTCCGTTTTCGAGCAGGAGCACGCAAAGATGGAAGAGATAGTGATGCTGATGATGGAGGGAAGAGGACTCGGGAGAGGAATCAGGGTTGGGAACAGTCAGAATCTGAGATGCAGTGGCAAAGAAAGGCCGGCGGCAGGAAGATAACAAGCCAGAAGGCAAAGCAGTGAGAGTGAGGGAGAGAAACGACGAGGGAGGTAGCAATTAGTGACACAAGGGAGATAGGAAGGTAGCGACAGCGGGATGGGAACCCGGAGAGAAAGAAGAAGAAGGACGAAAAATGGGTCACTGATATTATTTAGATCGATCAGTGTATTTTTTTGGTGGGGAAATTTCCCTGTATACACCAATGTTGTTAGAACCAACACCCCCCCCCGGTAAAGAAACTAATGTAGTTCAAACTGGTTCGACCTGCTAAGCAAATAAGTTTAAACTGATGACATCAGCATGATATATTTATGATTTCGTAAATGTTTAATTATTTTTAATTAATTATATATTGGTAAAATTATATATTCATGAATCCTAAATTTATATGTTAGATTTTAATCATAACAACAAAACATTAGGAAAAAATTGAAAGAAAATTTTCAAAAATCTTTAAGCATAAATATGACATATTAAATTACAAAATGTAACTAAATTAACTAACTTGAAATATATAACAGGCCTTGAATGTTGACACTTGACTTTTAAATTGTACTTTTGTGAACATATCTAATACAATGAGAAATAAAACAAATAAATAAATAATTATTGAAGGATTGAACCGTTAAATAATTCATAATACTGTAAAAATTAAGAACAACTCATGCGCTCAACAAAAATAAAAATTTAAAAGTCTACAAATACACCATTCTTACCAAATATTACAAAATATAAATTTTTAGAAGTCTACAAATACATCCTACTTATCAAACATAAAATTTTAAAAATCTACTAACACGTCATTCTCATCAAACCTAAAATTTTAGAAGCCTAACAACTTATCAGTCCCATCAAAAATAAAATTTTAAAAGATGTGAAAAAACTTGTGGGGCTTGCCAGGTTGAAAATTTTTTTCCTGCTTCTGGGTTGAGATTGCCAACTAGGATTGAATGAAAGAACCTCACGTGAAATGGGAAATCATGGCTGTATGCGCATGCGTGTAACAGATCTATTCTATTGCACTATTGGGTGTGTAACTGTGTTTCTTGAATTATACATTGAAATTGGTTCTGGCATATTTAGGCTGGTTATCTGTTCATTAGTGTCTCCACAAGATAGCCTGTAAGCTTGCTTTTGAACACATGCAAATCATTTATTCTGTCAGATATTTAAGTCACAATCAGCTTCATATTTTTGAATTTATATGCACAAAGCTTTCCTGTACAATTCATTAATTCTGAACTCGACAATATCTTGTAAATATCTTCTTCCCTATAACTGATGAACGCGCACCTACTTGAGCAAGTACTAATGACTATCTTCATTGTGAATTTTGTATGTTTTATGGTAATGTGATATTCAACATGTTTTCTAAAAATGCCGTTGCTAGGAAAATATTTCTTGTTATTTTCATTTTACAATGCACCCAGTAAAACGAACATAAATTTTGAAAAGCACTGCGCTCTTTTGTCCAAATAAATTATTTTCAAAACTAACATTATGTAACTCTGAATAAATCATTTCCGACTTGATTTTTCTGTGCAATGAGAAAAGGAGAAGTTCATGGTTGATGAAAGGATCACCAAGAGGGATGCTGCTCACCAAAAGCTAAAGGTAAAGGGGCTATGTTGCTGCTGTTGGGATTGATGCTGCTTGGGGCTTGCCAGAAATGAAGAGGAAAACGGCTGTGTATTGTTGTTGCTAGGTTGCTGCGGGTTGCCAACGATCGAAGGTGGGGAAGAAACTCCCAGCAGGGAGGTGAGCTGCTGAAGGCGGGAGCAGGGTTTGAGTGGGCGGGAGCGGGACTAATTCGGGGAGGAAAAGCTGTAACCATATACGGAAAAGCCTATATTTTTTAGTTAAACCCAGCGACCAAAACCGATTGAATTCGGTTCAACCGTGCCATCCGGTTCGATAGTCGGTTCGCTAGTTTGAACAGTTTGAAGCTATAAAACCAACCGCATGTGAACAAACCAGACTCTAGACTAGTTTCCCGTTGAGCTGGTCGGGTTCAGTTCTTGTAACAGTGGTACACCCACAATATTTTTCCTAATTTTTAATATGCTCATGCGCTCAATAAAAATAAAAATTTAAAAGTCTACGAATACATCCTTCTCGTCAAACATAAAATTTTAAAAATCTAGTAACACATCATTCTCGTCAAACATAAAATTTTAAAAGTTTAACATCTTATCATTCCCAAAAGAAATAAAATTTTAAAAGATGTGAAGAAACTTGTGGGGCTTGCCAAGTTGAAATTTTTTTTTTCCTGTATCTGGGTTGAAATTTCAGACTAGGATTGAATGAAAATACCTCACATGAAATGAGAAGTCATAGCTGTATGCGCATGTGTGTAAAAGATCTGTTCTGTTGTACTGTTAAGTGTGTAACTGTGCCTCTTGAATTGTACATTGAAATCGATTCTGCCATATTTAGACTGGTTAGTTGTTCATTAGTGTCTCCACAAGATAGCCTGTAAGCTTGCTTTTGAACACTTGCAAATCGCTTATTCTGTCAGATATTTAAGTCACAATCAGCTTCAGATTTTTGAATTTGTATGCAGAAAGCTTTCCTGTCCAATTCATTAATTTTGAACTTGACAATATCTTGTAAATATCTTCTTCCCTATAACTGATGAACGCATAACTATTTGAGCAAGTACAAATGATTATCTTGGTTGCGAATTTTGTATTTCTAACGGTAATGTGATATTCAACATGTTATCTGAAACAGCCGTTGCTAGGAAAATATTTGTTGTTGTTTTCATTTACAATGTACCCAGTAAAACGAAAACAAATTTTAAAAAGCACCATGCTCTTTCGTCTAAATAAATTATTTCCAAAAGTAACATTATGTAACTCCAAATAAAACATTTCTGACTTGATTTTTTCGTGCAAAGAAAAAAGGAGAAGTTCATGGTTGATGAAAGGATCACCGAGAGGGATGCTGCTGGCCGGAAATGAAGAGGAAAGGGGCTATGTTGCTTCCGTAGAGACTGATGCTGCTTGCGGCTCGTTAGAAGTGAAGAGGAAAACGGCTGTTTACTGCTGTTGCTAGGCTGCTGCAGGTCGCCGATGATCGGAGGTGGGGAAGAAATGCTCAGCAGGGAGGGGAGCTGCAGAAGGCAGGAACAGGGTTCGAACGGGGGTGTTGGCAGGGACTGAATTGGTGAGGACAAGGGTAAACCGAACAGGGAAAACCCTGTCTTTTTTAGTTGAACCCAACAGACCAAACCGGTTGAATTCGGTTCAACCATAATTCAACCAGCATCCGGTTTGACAGCCGGTTCATCAGTTTGAGCGGCTCGAAGCTATCAAACCGAACAGCGTGTGAACAAACCGGACTTTAGACCGACTTCCCCGTTGTGCTGGTCCGGTTCGGTTCTTACAGCAGTGGTACACCCACAACAACTTTTCCTAATTTTTAATATGCTCATGTGCCCAACAAAAAGAAAAAATTGAAAGTCTACAAATACTCCGTTCTTACCAAATATTGCCAAATATAAATTTTATAAGACTACCAATACATCCTTCTCGTCAAACGTATAATTTTAAAATCTACTCTCACATCATTCTCATCAAACATAAAATTTTAAAAGTCTGACAATAGATCATTCCCATAAAAAATAAAATTTAAAAGATGTGAAGAAACTTGCAGGGCTTACCAGGTTGAAATTTTTTTTTCCTGCATTTGGGTTGAGATTGCAAACTAGGATTTAATGAAAGTACCTCGCGTGAAATGGAAAGTCATAGTTTGCGCATGTGTGTAAAAGATTTATTCTGTCGTACTGTTGGGTGTGTAACCGTGCTTCTTGAATTGTACATTGAAATCGATTCCGCCATGTTTAGACTGGTTATTTGTTCATTAGTGTCTCCACAAAGTAGCCTGTAAGCTTGCTTTTGAACACCTGCAAATCACTTATTCTTTCAGATATTTAAGTCACAATCTGCTTCGTATTTTTTGAATTTGTATGCAGAAAGCTTTCCTGAGTAATGAATAAAACTTTAGATGAAAAGTTTTGGAGAGTAAAAGTTGTCAAATGATGTGATATGATAGGAGTAATGCATGAGTAGTAAAGAGGATAAAGTTAAAATAGATAGGTTAGTTGTTGTGGATAGTTGTGTAGAAATGATTGAAAAGTAGGGTAGTTGTATAGAAAAATAATTAAAAAATGTAATAGTTGTAGAGAGTGAAAAGTTTTAGATTGAAAAATTTTAACTTGACATTTTTTATTAATTGCCAAGCACACCCTAATTCTGAACTTGACAATAGCTTGGAAATATCTTTTTCCCTGTAACTGGTGAACGCACAACTACTTGAGCAAGTCTTAATGATTATCTTGGTTGCAAATTTTGTATGTTTCACGGTAACGTGATATTCAAGATGTTTTTTGAAACTACCGTTGCTAGGAACATATTTCTTGTTGTTTTCGTTTTATAATGTACCTAGTAAAAGGAACATCGATTTTAAAAAGCACCATGCTCTTTCGTCCAAATAAATTATTTCCAAAACTAATAATATGTAACTCCAAAAAAAACATTTTCTACTTGATTTTTCGGTGCAAAGATAAAAGGAGAAGTTCATGGTTGATGAAAGGATCACCAAGAGGGATGCTGCTTACCAGAAATGAAGAGGAAAGGGGCTATGCTGCTACCCCAGGGACCAATGCTGCTTGCGGCTCGCTAGAAGTGATGAGGAAAACGGCTATGTACTAATGTTGGTCAGCAGCTGGAGGTCGTCGACGATCGGAGGTGGGGAAAAAAAAACCCAGCAGGGAGGTGAGCCGCAGTCAGTTCTATGGGAAAATCAAAACTAAAAATTGCAATCTTGCAACTAATTTGTTTGATAGAGACACCAGCTTTGGAATGTTCTATGGGAAAAAACTTCCGAGGGACATCTAACGGTCGTATAAGTCAGCAACAGTTAAATTCTTTAGGTAATTGTGGTTATTTTGAAACATTGAAATAGAGGTTGTAGTCAGTTCACGAAAAGCACTTCACTACAATTAATAGCATTTATCTATGTACTGCGACTGAAATTCACTACACTGTTTGTATTGCAAAGGGTAATTTAAGATATATCCATTTAGTTTGACCATAACTAGAAATATCTGCGTAGTTTCAGAAATCATAAATAACCTTTACGTAGTTTGACCATACTGGCAAATATACCAACACCGTTATAACACCATTCACAACATGGGTATATTTGCCAATATATACAAATTACATGGTTATGTTTATAAAAACTAAATATACTTAATTTTTACAATTGCAAATATAATAATGTAGTTTGCATATCTGTGCAAATATATTCGTGTCGTAATGACGATAGTATATTTACAATTATGGTCAAATTATGTGAGATTATTTGCAATTCATGAGTGTGAGTATATTTGCACATCACCCTATTGCAAAGACATTCCACAGCAACCCAATTGTCTCCTCACACTAATTATGACAACCGAACGCTTGCAAATACATTCACAACCAAGATGTCTAAATAGATACAAATATTTAACTAAAAAAGCAATAAGATTGAGCTGACAAAGCAAAAAATACAATTTTAAAGAAAGTTCGCAAAATTTATGGATGCTTACAAAGCAAAGAATGCAAGCCTAAAGAACTCTCTTGATAAATTTTGTCACAGACAAAAAAAGAACTCTCATATTAACAATCAATTTCCTTTCTTGCTTGACAATTTCAATGAATTTCAATAAATAAACTCAACATCTAGATAAACATAAACTAGTGTACTCTCTCCATTTCCCTACAAGCTGTCAGGTAGCAGTTGAGGAAGACGCATGGGGCAAGGCTGCTAAATGGTATGCTCTGGCCAAGTAGCGTGCATCCTGCCATTTTCTAGTGTGTGATGTAATGCAACAGGAGCAAAAATGAAAAGCAAAGAAAATTAAATCAAAATAAATAGGATAGGATAGTTGTATAGAAAAATAATTAGAAAATACGATTGAAGTAGGGGGAAAAAGGTTTCATATGAAAAAAATTTTGTTGTTACCCAAATCAGCCTTTAACAAGGCTAAAGTGCCAAAAGGGAGCAGTGGATAGATGCCACCCAGGCAATGATGGTAGAAAAGTGCCGCTAATTTTGCCTATTATCTTGTTCATGGAAACAAAAAAGAAGATTAGAAATATTTAAATATAGCTTGATCATAGAAGTTAAACACTACAAAATATATTTGACCATAAGTAATATTTTTCATAAAACTAATTATATGTGTTAGGAATAAATTAAGGGTATATTTGGTATTTGATAAAATTTTAAATGAAAATTTTTTAGTGTAAACATTTTTAAAATTGGAAAAATGATGTAATATGAAGAGATAATGATGAAGAGTAAAAATACTAAAATTAAAATAGATATGATAGTTGTATAGAAGGTCATGAAGAAATAATTAAAAAATAAAATAATTATTGAGAGTTTTAAATTTACAAATTACATGAAATTCTAGACATACTCTAAAGAAGATGGGATTAAGTTAAAACGAAGTGTCGCAATGGGGCCAATTGAGCAGTTCTTTAAACCCAAAGCAAATGCTATTGTGGTGTTGCTCTGGCAGAGCCCGTTAGAACTATACAGTATTCCTCAAAGGCAAACCATGCCTTTGCTTGTAGCTATGTTGTCATAACCAAACCGGACCAACCAATCCAACCGGTTGGGCCTAAAATCGGTCTTGATACCGGTTCGATTAACCCGATTCTTATTTCATCTAACTAACCACTCGAACCAGATAAACCGTGGTCGAATTGGTAATGACGGTCTGACTGGATTCGGCAAATTCGACTTAAGGGAAATAAAAAAAAACAAAAGCAAAATTTTATTTGCCTCTTGTGGTCTCGCCCTAAAATCCTTACTCCTTCCTCCTCTCCTTACTCTCCACTTTTGATTTTTTCCCCATCTTCGGCTAGCTGTAAAGTCATTGACTGCTTCAGCCATTCTCGACATTCTTCATCATCCTCTACGATTGGTCGACTTTCAGGTAGGAGGTTGCGAAGCCGTCGACTACCCTAGCTAGACATCCCTCTTTTCTTTCAGCATCCTCCTTTCTTCTCCCTCTTCGGTAGCCCTGTATAGCCGTCGATTGCTGCCGCTCGACATTCCTTTGGCCTTTACTCTGTCGTATCCTCTTCCTTCGGCAACTGCACAAACCCCTTCCTCATTTTAGATTTTCTTCCCCATTCACGTAAGGTAGCTGCGAGCCTGTGGCAGCAAGACTGCGAACCCTCACCAGCATCCTCTTCTACGTTGACTGCTTTTGCCATAAATGGATTTGACTGCTGCATCCTTAACTCTGACATTTAACTCAGGCCTTCCCTGCCAGCTCTGGCATTTAACTACTGTTGATCATAGATCTGGTGGCCCCTCACAGCATTGGATTGTTGCCATTTAACATCCCTATTCCTGCTCCGATGCCGCTCAACATCCTTACTTCGACACTACTCACAACCCTACTCTTCTCCATCTCCACGACCAATAGGCACACACAACCCTGCAGATGTATTTTCCTCTTCTTTTGTTTATTTTTCCAATTAAAATATGCAACATCCATAACTAAATTAATAATTGAAGATCCAAAAAAGGATACAGGGCTGAAGCATGCTCATTCCTTATTATTTTATTTTTTTGTTCGATATGTTTATAAAAGTAAAATTCATAAATAAGCTGAGATAAATAGGAAGAATTCAAGTGCCAACTATCAAGATTCAAGATTTATTACACATTTAAAGTCAGTTAATTTTAGTTATTTTTTAAAATGTAGAGTGTATTTAGTTAGAAATAAAACTTTTTGATGAAAACTTTTTAGGATAGAAGTTGTCAAGTTGATAGAAAATAATATGATATGATAGGGGTAATGATGAAGTATAAAGAGAATAAAGTTAAAATAGATAGGCTAGTAATATGGGTAGTGTGGAAATGATTGAAAACTAGAGTTGTTTGTACAGGAAAATGTGAAAAATAATTAAAAAGTAAGATAGTTATGAAGAGTGAAAAGTTTTAAATCGAAAATTTTTGATTGAAATTTTTTGTATCCAATCAAACGCACCCTTAATATGTTACATTTGTGCTTATTTACTGAATTTTTGAAAATTTTTTATTATTTTTTCGCATGATTTATTGTGATGATTAGAGCCTAACATATAGATTTAAGAGTTATGAACATATAATTTTTTAATATATAAAAATATGACTAATTTAAAATAATTAAACATTTATGACATCATAAATATGTGATGCTGATGTCTTCGATTTAAACTTGTTTGTTTAACCGGTCGAACCGGTTCGAACCAAACTAATCCATTTATCGGTTCAACCACCAGTTTAGTTCTGACTGTTGGTCGCAAGTTTGTGACAAAAGCCAAAAGGGGATGGATGAATTGGGTTCTTGAAAAATTCTTTAGTAAATTAAAACTTAACTCCTTATGAGTTTAATCCATTTGATTAAACTTGTTAAGAGATAGAATGAGAGGGCTCAAATAAAATATAAAATATAAGCAATCAAACCACACGAGAGGCAACAATATCTAGTGGTTCGAACAACCTTTCATACTCCATTCTTCCAAGCACACATCCATTGTGTCTTGAGTTCTACTGTTGTATATTTAATACAATGTAGTGCACCCGTTCTCTTCCAGATTCTAGCTCTAAGGGATATATACAATAATCACTTGTTGGTGAGACCAACTCCAACCAACCAAGTCTAATTCATTGGAAAGACAAACTCAAACTAATCAAGCAAAACTCGTTAATGAGACAAACCCAAACCAACCTCCTGTTTTACTTCTTCTTCAATTCGGTCTCCAACACCAATCCAAGGCAACAACACAAAATAAAATAGACAAAAGAGTATTTATACTGTACAATATGTAATCAATCAGCTCCGGAAGCTCCTCGTTATGTGAAGAAGATGATCTTGTAAGCTCACTTGAAGTAGTAGCCTTGAAGCTTCAATAACTATTCAAATAATTTCAACACTCTTGAATAATGGAAGGTATAAGCTCATTTTGTATTTTCCTCCCTTCTTTACATTTATACTTCAATGATATTTATATATATATAATTTAACCGTTGGAGTGGAGGTTGGAGCGCATTTAATGCTCCAACATTCGAATTTTCGACCGTTATAGGGCAAAGTCGCAAGTGGAGTCAATTGGATAAGTGAAGTTGACTTGGGTTGCAACTTAGCTTTGGTTAAAACTTGTTGTTTAAAATTTTACGTTCGAAGTCACAGGCGAAATCGATTTTAGTTGAGACTTCACCCAAGTCGCAAGTGAAGTCGACTTGGGTTGAGACTTTACTTTACTATTTGTCTGAAGTTGCAGGCAAAATCGACTTGGCTGCGGGACTTCACCTAAGTCGACTGATAAATGGTCTTGAGCTCTTGAAATTTAAATTATTTTATATTTTTATTTTTCATACATATAATTGGAGACAAAATACCATAACACACTTATATATATTCATTAGATCCTTTTTAATGATATTTCAATTATTTGTTAATCATCGAAATAAAATTAATAAAATTATAAAATTAATATGTTTTACAATGACATTAGCATACTAGTTTTGGAAGCATTACAATTGTACACCATGTTTTTTTGCAAAGTAGATATTGTTGCATTGCTAGTAGTTGTAGAATTTATGTATTCTATTTCTTGTTAGTTGAATAATTTATATTGTCTATCAAATTTGATTTAGTAGGTATGTAGCAAATGACATCATCAATGAATGTGAACAAAAGTGTGTCTCCATTTCCCACAGTGGGATTCGATGAAGATGCTAGAGAAGTTGCAGAAAGTGGACAGAGTCCAACAAGTGTGATTACTTTTACTCCCAACGCGTCTGCTGAGTTAACTCCTATTATTAGGCAAGAATTTGATTCTGAGGAAGAGGTGTATTCTTTCTACAATTTACATGGAAAATATCGTGGTTTCAGTATTAGAAAAAGCGATGTTAGAAGATCTAAAAAAGATAAGCAGATATGCTATCGCATTCTGAAATGCTCAAGGCAAGGACTAAGAAGGAATGCAGAAAATGTTGGAAAAAAGAGGAAACAAATGGATATTACTAGATGTGGATGCCTTGCATCACTGACCATCAAGCTCGTAGGTAACACATCGAAATGGACAGTTACGAGCTTCAAGAAAGAGCACTCTCATAGATTGGAGACCTCCACAAAGTCCCGTTGCCTGCGATCCCATCGCTATGTGCCGGACTCACAACTAAATATAGTTGAAGACTTGTGCAAGGTTGATATTGGAGTATCCAGATCATTGCAATTCATGACTAAAGAGGTTGGGGGTCGTGATCAACTAGGATTCATGGAAGTTGACCTTCGTAATGCCTTAAGATCAAGACGGATGTGTAGATATAGTGGGAGTGCAACAACATTACTAGAGTACTTTCAGAAGCAATTTGTTGTGAAGTCAGATTGCTTTTATGAAATCTAGGTCGACGAGTACCATCGGTTGATGTCATGTTTTTGGGTAGACGGGAAATCCAAAAGAGATTATCAAGTTTTCAATGACATTATTTGTTTCGACACAACTTATCGAACAAATAAGTATGATATGCCTTTTGGGCCTTTTGTCAGAGTAAACCACCATGAGCAATCAGTTTTACTTGGTGCAGGTTTATTATTTGGTGAGAGTGAAGATGATTTTACGTGGTTATTCAAAGTATGGCTCCATGCTATAAGTGGTGTACCACCTAAAGTCATTGTCACAGATCAAGATCCAGCTATAACAAAGGTCATTTCCATAGTTTTTCCTACCATAAAGCATATTTTTTGTTCATAGCATATACATAGAAAATTTTCAGAAAAGTTGCAATATGCCAATCAAAAATATCCTGAATTTAAAGATAAGTTATACAAGTTGATTCACAATACAAAAGATACAGATGAGTTTGAATCTGGTTGGGCAAAATTAATGAACGATTATGATTTGACAAACCATGCATGGCTACAGCAGATGTACAATGTCAGGGATAAGTGGATTCTGGCTTATACAATAAGTTTTTTCTTAGCAGGGATGACCACTACGCAACGTTCTGAAAGCATGAATGCTTTTTTCGACCACTTTGTTGGACCAACCATTCAATTGTTTGAGTTCGTAGAAGCATACGAACATGCTGTTCAAAAGAGGAGAGAAGACGAGAAAAATGCTGATTGTAAAAGTACATACGGTACGCCAGTTCTGAAAACTAAATTTGCAATTGAGGAACAAATTGCCAAATTATATACTAGAGAAATATTTTTCGAGTTTCAAGCAGAAGTAGAGGAGTCATACTATTACAAGCCTAAATCTGATGTTATAGAGGGGAGTCGTGTTATATACGAAATTCACAAGTACAAAGATCCCACATACAGGAGAACTGTTACTTGGTGTGAAGATAAGCAATTTGCAACATATTCATGTCGACTATTTGAATGGATTGAGATTACTTGTCGGCATATATTATCCATGTTCCAATTAGGGGTGGGAATCGGGGCGGGTCGGGACGAATCAGGGTGTGCCCAACCCTGATCCTACCTTTCAAAAATCTTGTTTGACCCTTTTTTTATCCGGGTCGGGACAAGGTTGGTTTGACCCTTACTTTTTTTTAGTAAGTCTCGGGACAAAATTCGGGTCGATAATGGGTCGGTATCGGGAAGACAGGTTGGGCAAAAACTACGGGTCAAGTAAGAAATTTTTAAGAATTTATGAACCTAGCAAGTATAAAGACAAATCTATATTAAATTTAACTACTATATGCTTCAATCTATTACTAATCAGTCAAAGTAAAATATAAATACTTAAATAAAATATGAATATTTATTCACCTATATAAGAACAAGTTAATAAAAAATACCTCGTTCAAAATTCTGTTCACAATTTGAATATTAAATCACTAATTGTTTGAACTCATTTCATGTTTTTTGTTGTTTACCTTCAACAAAAATAATAATGATGTCACATTTAGAATTAAAATGAATGATAGAAAAATAGATTCCATATATGCCATGCATACATAATAATATACGTGCTTTGATTTCCTCACGTAACTTATGACTTGAACTAAAAAAAAAATACACAAATTCGAATGAGTACCAGCCGTATTAATTCTAAGTTTTGGATGGTCCAGATTACAAAATGAGTGTGGAATTTCCAAACTAGTCTTTTGCTTTCAATTGTCGATGTAACCAATTTCCAGCAATAAAGTAAATTAAAGGAACGACTAGGATGATGTCTCTGACCTGTTCAGGTGTGAGACGGTGTTTCTTTTCGGGCAAATGGTGATCGTGGTCATAGTATTCTTCTATCTCATCGCGAGAACCAAAAAAACGGTGCTTTTTCAATGCCTCTTCCATGCTCAGCACCACTGACTTCTTAGGCCTACATTTATAAAAAAGATGGGTCAAGTTATCAAGCTTTATGAGGAAACAGAAACACACAAAAAAAGAAGAACAACATATATGGAGGAATTTCCCCTGCTAGCATCCATCACAAAACCTAGCGCTTAATTCCGCAAGAAAAAAGTAAAATTGCGCTTAAAATAATGAAATCTGTCAATCAACACCATAGCATCGATCATGTTATCAATGGAACAGTAAAATCACCTCGCAAAGCACGATCTCCACTTCCAACGAAGAACATGTTCCCATAACGAGAACTGTCCATGAAAAACCCGCTGGAATCCATCCCTCCGATCCCTTGCTTCCGATCTGAAAAGCAAACCCCTCCCTCCTCCCCTCCTTTCTCTACAACTATTGGAAGAATACTACGGGATGGTGAGGTCAACGCTGGAAGGGGCTGCTGGCGGTTGGCGGCGTTTGTCGTGACCGATTTGGGAAGAAGACAAGATGACGGGATTTGCTTGCTACGGCCGATTCGATCAGGCAGCCTCGTCAGAAGCCGGAAGCGGAAGCATTGAAGAAGGCAAGAAGCAGGTCCTAGGAAGAGGAAGCACCGAAGCATCAGCAGGCAATAGGGCGTGGGCTCAAGATCGTGTGCTTCAGCCTCCAGTCCCTTCTCTTCTGCTATGTACGCAGGGGCGTGGGCAGCCATTGCAACAGCTGCAGGAAACTCAAATTTAGGGCATCTATTAAAATATATATGAGAGGCAGAGTACGGGTCAGCGGGTATAAGCGAACCGAGATCGGGTAGGTCTGCCCAGACCCGCCATTTTTTAAAATTCTTTAAAATTTGACCCGCCCCGCCCCATCCCGGTATCAAATAGGGTCGGGGCAGGGCGGGGCGGGTCACGAGTCGACCCGCCCCGATTCCCACCCCTAGTTCCAATGGCGTGATATCATTTATATGTTTATTCAACACTTGCTGCGTCGTTGGTTGCAACGTCTAAAAAAGAATGTTGCAACTCCACTGTTCACAAAAAATTATGATGCTACAATTCAGCTATGGTGCGTCGGCATTTGACACTCCCCAAATTGAATTTCATCTTGGAGGAAATGACATCGATCTGGGGTAGTTTTCAGATTGGAACTACAGCTTTAGACTCTTTAATAACAAATTTGCGAGAGCATGTATAATCACAGAAGTTAGTTGGATGTTCAAATGAGCGGCAACAGCACATGACTTGTGGAGACAAAGAAATGATTTATGAAGATAGCACGCTTGCCAATGATCTTGTCGAAGACGTTCATAATTCTTCCACACCATTCAATGTGGAGACGAATGATAACATTGGAGGAGAAATACAGCTTATAACTAAAGACAATGTATCAAATGCCCTAATTCCTATTGTTGAATTCCCAAATGTTGTTCAAAGAAAAGGACGATCAAGTAAGCGGTTAAAATCTTCGGTTGAAAAAGCTATAGAACGCAGTGGACGATTATGCCAGGGATGCAAGAAGTTTATGGTTGGTCACGATCGACGAAACTGTCCACAATTGGTAAAGAAGAATTATGAGGAGCATGATATGTTGACATTTCATTTGATTTAATCAATTGAAACGCAATCTATATTTTTGCATGACTCCATCTAATTCTGCTTCATTATATAGATTAGTGCATGACTCCAATCGCTGGTAAGACACCGTAAAATGCTTTTGAGATTTTAGTATTATGTCTTCATATGTCCTCTGGTAAGTTGTTTGCATGAATTTACCAATAAAGTACTGTTGCATTATGATCAATTTTTTAAGGGCAATGCAGGATAGACACGAAGCATATAGGTACATATATGGAGGCGCATGTATAGAGTTAGAAGTCAATGCTAGCTAGAAGTCAATGCTAGCGTCATTATTAAAGGAAAAGAGAATTATGATTCTTTTTGTATTCAATTGTACACTTTGAGAGAAATGAAAGTGTAATTTTTTGTATTGACTTCTACGTATGTGATATTGAATATGCTATGTACCCATTCACTTCTGTATATAGCATGCTGCCACGCGTAAACATATGACCTGCAAATCCACCACGGAATCTGACTTGAGTATATAGCCTGCTAATTGAAAAATTAGGACGCTGATTTAAGCAAAGAGATAACATGCCTCTCCAATCCACCCACTGACTTGAGCATTTAGCATGCTCATTCTCCAATTAGCACGTTGATTCAGGCAAACAGATGACCACTAAATCCACTCCAAACACTTATCTGAGTATATAACATGCTTATTTACAAATTAGCATGCTGATTCAAGTAACAGAGAACCTGCTTCTCCATTCCACACACACACTTCAGTTCCAACCATTGACCTAACAAGCAACACCATTCACAATGACCTGTAAGTCCATTCCAACCATTGACCTGACAAGCAACACCATTCACAATGACCTGTAAGTCCATTCCAACTATTGACCTGACAAGCAACACCATTCACAATGACCTGTAAATCCATTCCAACCATTGACCTGACAAGCATTGCAACCATTGACTTGACAAGCAACACAATTCACAATGACCTTTAAATCAATTCCAACCATTGACCTGACAAGCGACACCATTCACGATGACCTGTAAATTCATTCCAACCATTGACCTGACAAGCAACACCATTCACAATCTACGATCTAAGCATGACTTGAATTCAAAGTATAAACATTCAAAAACACAAAGAAAGAAAGTTCCTTGCTAACATATGTCCTCTAACATAAAAGTTATGAATACAAAAAGTATAAAGAAAGTAGGCTAATTATAGATCTTCTAATGTACCAAACTTAAAAAATATGCAAGAAACAACATGAAGTGATCAAAACAAGTAATGCAGGTCCACAGCTTTATGTCGTCACTTTCCTTCATTGTCATCTCTCTATGTGAAACCCCGATCTTAGACACGTGTATAAAATCCTAGGGTTATAAACCCTAGGTAATATATTAGGAAAATATACATTCATGAGTATGAAAATATGTGGGAATAGAGGATAAAATAATTAATTATGAAATTCGGATGAATAGCGCTCGTGAATAGTGAAACGTGAATAGTAAATGTGGGATTAAGGAATATGTTAAGTTAATCACTTTGGATTAACTTAATCATAAAAGACGAAAAAGGAAGCTTCCCACTAAAGGACAAAAGTGCTTTTTGGATTAAAATAATAATTTTCGGATTTTTATAGATTTTTGTAACAAAAATGAAGAAAAGTTTATATCTTGCAATTCGGACGTCGGATTGAGATGAAATTTTTTATGGATGGCCAAAATATGATGATGGACATGATGAATGGTCCAAGATTGATCAAAAACTATGAATTAAGGGTCAAGATTACACACCATTTGGAGATCCAATTAAGAACCCGCCGTGTAATCAGGGCGACAATCCTGAGTCACATTTACCAATCGACAAGATCCCGGAGTAAGGACAAATGTGACGCCTCTGTTCGGGACGCCACAGAAATTGGTATCAGAGCAAGGATTGGTAAATAGGCGGGTGAAGGAGAAAATAAAAGATGATGAAAGGATAGGTCTAATACCACAGAGAGTGGTATTAGAGCAAGGATTGGTAAACAGGCATGGGTAGAGAAAATTAAGGATGATGATAGGAAAAACGTAATACCACAAAAGTAGGTATCAAAGTATGAATTGATAAATAGGCAAAAATAATATCTAGATCTAAAGTTATGATGCTTTTTATGATGAGACAGGAATGATATCATATCAAGAAATGGTAGATGAGTATAGAAAGAGTAAACGAAAAAAAAATAATACCATAGGAAGTTATATTATAACAATGATTGGGAGATAGATGAAGAAAGAATAAAGGAAAAGGAAGGAATTTCCTCCATATAAAATAGAAAATTAGTAAAAGCCAGAAAAGGCTAATATGCTTTTGGAGATACATGTCTAATTATGCAGAAAAAGCGTAATGGAATATTTGAAGGGCAACAGGTTTCGGGACGAGACCTATTGTAAGGGGGAGAGAATTGTGAAACCCCGATCTTAGACACGGTTATAAACCCCTAGGGTTATAAACCCTAGGTAATATATTAAGAAAATATACATTTATGAGTATGAAAATATGTGGGAATAGAGGATAAAATAATTAATTATGAAATTCGGATTAACTTAATCATAAAAGATGAAAAAGGTAGCTTCCCATAAAGGACAAAAGTGCTTTTTGGATTAAAATAATAATTTTCGGATTTTTATGGATTTTTGTGACGAAAATGAAGAAAGTTCATATCTTGCAATCTAGACGTCGGATTGAGATGAAATTTTTTATAGATGGCCAAAATATGATGATGGACATGATGAATGGTCCAAGATTGATAAAAAACTATGAATTAAGGGTCAAGATTACACGTCATTTGGAGATCCAATTAAGAACCCGCCGTGTGATCAAGGGAACAATCCTGAGTCACATTTACCAATCGACAAAATCCCGGAGTAAGGACAAATGTGACCCCTCGGTTCGGGGCGCCACACTCTACAACACATTCTCAACACCAACAAGTCTCTTATTAATGCGATTGACATGCTTAAGGACTTACTCCACTGCTTAGCAAGACGTGCTATATTCCCAGAATACGAAGCATCGATGCAGACATTATCTGTAGTTGGTAGGTCCGCAAAGGAGGGTGATGATTGTGGCTCATTGGAACGAGCATGTGACCCGGCTGCACTATGCGGAGATATGGACGTTGATAGCAATATTTCGGTAGAGGTATACACAGCGGGGGGAAATTCAGGAGTGGTAGAATGAGTGACAATGAGAGTGACAATAACAGATGTGGGGGTGGCGATAACAGATGTAGGGGTGGCAGTACCAGAAGCAGGGGTTGCCTCCACGGATGTAGGAGTGAAATCGACATCTACTGCGGTGGTAAAGTTTGTTGGAGTGACTCTGGGTGGGATCATGTATGAAGACATAAGCTGGGAGATGTGAGACTTGATTTCTCTCTTCATCTCCTCGATCTTTGCACTCAACATCTCTTCTAATCTACTTTCCAGGCCCGGTGGCATACGTTCCCTTGCAGCCGATTCCTTCGGGGATGAATGAACACCAGCATGGTCATGTCGCTGTTCTTTATCATCATTGATGTGTTGCTCTGGTGGTGTTGTTGCCCGCTCACTAGTACTCGGTACCTCTGTTGTGGCACCCCGAACCGAGGCATCCACATAGTCCTTACTCTGGAATCTTGTTGATTGGTAAATGTGACTCAGGATTGTTGCCCTGATCACGCGGCGGGTTCTTAATTGGATCTCGTCTAAATTTTTTTTTTCTTTCATCACATAACATATACTCATCATCATTCATAATTGACTCATCCATATCATCATAAATCATCAATTTCTTATATTATTCATAACTTCATAATTTCATACAACTTTTGTCCTTTCTTATCATATCCCATTAGGGCATCTATTCATACAAAAACCTACTAACCTTTGTAGATTCCTCTTTTCCTTTAGCAACATATGTCCTTCATCTCTTGGCTTTCTCTACACCTGTCTGAGGTTGGGAAAACAAAACATGAGTCAAAACTCAATAAGCAAGCATTTTTCTTTCATTTAAATGTATTCTTCTCCATTCGATAGAAGACACTTACCAAGTGATCAACTACCAACGAAATAGAAACTTTTTCATAAAATCATTTCATAAATATTGGATGTGCAACTATTTCCTTTCCGTTCTTAACATAAGTCTTCGTGTGTAGGTACGCTAGCCTGAGAAACATCTCACATAGCATGATCCATTATGCCGGCTTCTCCGACTTGGCCTCGTCAAGGAGACCTCGCGTCCTTTACCCTGATTAGCCTACCTGATCTCCTACATACATGACTTTTGATTTTTCCGGCATTATATACCTCTTACACTAGGTAACTTGTCATTCTCATGTAGAGAATTATTTGCACCATCCCTTTAAAACATCATTTCAAATCAATGCTTTGCTTTTCAATTCATGTATGAAAATGCAATGCATTCATTCACACATAACACTCTTTTGCCTCCACCTCTTGGGAGGACGCCGCCGGCACACAGCCCATACGACTCGGCAATAGTGAAGGGGAACCCTCTTATCCGCTTTCTACCTCCACCAAAGTTTCTTCATTATGCATCATACATGTGCACATGTTCATGAACATCACATGATATCAATATGCCGACATGACTTTTCATAAAAACTCATAAACATTCATAATTTCAAAATATTATAGGAATGACCACCCTTAAATACATTTCATAAATACTTAAGAATAAAATATATTTTCAAAAGGGTTTGCTTGTTTACCTTATCAGTCTGTATCCTCAACCTTCTCATTTCATCTTCCTATACAAGAAAATTAGATATTTTATCCATCTATTTCATGTCTTAGATTGCTTTCCATGCATGCTTTATGATCACATATTACCTCATTTTTATAGAGGTTATCCCTTTATAAATACTTAGTCATTACCTCCTTATATGGATTTTTATCCATAAATCATTAAAAATTAAATCCATACATCCTTATAAAAATAAATCTTAATTTTTTCCAAAATCACGCTGTTCACTATTCATAGTTACCGTTTATGATTACTGTTTACATTTTTGTAGCAGGTTACTGTTCATCCGAGGTTACTGTTCACAGTGTGTTGGTTACTGTTCATGAGTTTCAAAAATTGACATTTTTTCTAAAATCAAAAAATACCATGACATAGCTCTCAGTTAGTATATCATGAGAAAATTCATGAATTTTGAATTTATTATCATTAACTTAGCTAATTAAATCATTTTCTCCGTATACTAAAATTCAACATAATTTCATTTAAGCATAATTCTTAAATCCAAAAATTATGAAATTAATATACCATTATTTCAACATCATAATTATCATAAACATTCATCCCAAATCATCATTTAGCAATATTGGAATATTACCTCATTTTTATAGAGGTTATCCCTTTATAAATACTTGTCATTACCTCCTTATATGAATTTTTATTCTTAAATCCTTAAAAATTAAATCCATACATCCTTATAAAAATAAATCTTAATTTTTTCCAAAATCACGCTGTTCACTATTTATAGTTACTGTTCATGATTACTGTTCACATTTACTGTAGCAGGTTACTGTTCATCCGAGGTTACTGTTCACAACGTGTTGGTTACTGTTCATGAGTTTCAAAAATTGATATTTTTTCTAAAATCAAAAAATACCATGACATACCTCTCAGTTAGTATATCATGGCAAAATTCATGAATTTTGAATTTATCATCATTAACTTGGTTAATTAAATTATTTTCTCCGTATACTAAAATTCAACATAATTTCATTTAAGCATAATTCTTAAATCCAAAAATCATGAAATTAATATATCATTATTTCAACATCATAATTATCATAAACATTCATCTCAAATCATCATTTAGCAATATTGGAACATTATTTGCACATTTTATACATGATTTTTTCGAATGTTTTATCTCCGCTCCAAATTTTTGATGTTTAGGTATAATTCCAATTTGGAATGGTAACTACACTTATTTTCTCATGCTTGGGCATTATCCCCTCATCTCAAGTAGAAAAACTCTCCTCCTACTTGACCTTTCTCTCTCTTTCCTTCTCTCCTTCTTTCACTAAAGGCCAAAAACGTGTTTGGGGGTGGGAATGCTGAATTTCTCAAGCTTGGAGCTGGGAATGGTGTGCCTTGGTCGTTCACCCCATTGTCCTATTTATAGTATTGTATTTTTTTACATATTTGCAATTTACCCCCTTAGCTCCATGGGTTAAATACTAAATATTTTTCTTCAAAATCCATGAAATTTCTTGAGCCATGTGCATCCTCCCCTAGCTATTGTTCACACCACCCTAAGTAGCCTATTTAATAAATAATTTTTTATTTATTAAAAATTATATTTTTAAGCTAATTAAATCTCAACCGTTGATTCTTGATGAGGATGATTTTGGGTCATTGATTTTGGCTCCAAATCCCATGCCCCTGCCCTCCTTGAGCCTTGTGCTAATTTTAATTAATTAAAATTAATCAAAAGTCAATCCTAATTTAATGATAAAGTAAAGCTACTTTTTGATCTTCAAATGACGTTTAATCTTGACCCTTGATTTATGATTTTTGATCAATCTTGGACTACTCATCATGTTCATCATAATACTTTGGCCATCTATAAAAATTTCACCTTGATCCGATGTCTGGATTGTGAAATATGAATTTTTTATGTTTTCTATACAAAAATCCATAAAAATCCGAAAATTAATATTTTAATCCAAAAAGTACTTTTGTCCTTTAGTGAGAAGCTTTCTTTTTTGTCTTTTATGATTAAGTTAATCCAAAGTGATTAACTTAGCATATTCCTTAATCTCACATTTACTATTCATGTTTCACTATTCACGTTTACTATTTATCCGAATTAACATTCCATAATTAGCTATTTAATCCTCCAATGCCATCTATTGCAAAATATCTTAATATATATTTCATATAAATATAATTATATTACCCAGGGTTTATAACTCTAGGGTTTCATACATATTCCTAAAATTGAGGTTTCACATCTGTCTATTTGTGCAACTGTGCCTCCTTTGTATTATTCCCCTCCTTTGGTGCAATTGGAAGCCACTCATTTGTCTCCATGTTAAGCGCATATCTCAACCTTCCCATCAAACTACCATCAATTTTGTCCGATATGTTATGCTTCGTCACATCCTCTCCAGATAAATCCACCCCAAAATGCTTTAAAATTCTAGTTATAGCCATCCTATACGGCAAAGCCCCATTCTTCCGCTTTGGACACGTTAGCATGTGGTCGAAAATCTCTACGGGGGCAGCGAGTTGCATCTCCTTTTCATGTGCACATAAGATGTAGGCATCATGGATTGACACTTCGGATATAAATCCAGCTCTCGGGAAGATGTTGTTCACAGTCACGTAGTGCAACAATTTCATAGTCAAAGTGAGCAACTCTTGACTAGTTAACCTGGCTGTCTCCTTTCCTTTCTCTTTGTCTCCGCTTAACATGGTAAATGACTCCTCCTTAGTGATCTGGGGGGATCATCACCTGTTTAAAGAGGTATGTCGAATACATCCTTTAGCATTTGGTCATTCATCGGTATCTGCACTCCCTTGACATACGTAATGACTTCTTTATTCATGTTACAGAAGAACATCCTTACCAGATCAGGGTAAATATCCTCCTCAAGTATCACAAATTCGAATAATCCACAATCCACAAGCCACTTTGAGAATGAAAAATCGCTGAAGTCATCAATGCGGAGTGGACGACCTTTTATTACTGGTCTTGATTGAAACTTTTCCTTATATATCAATGATGTCCGCAGGTCCTGAAAGTATAATGTCTTCTCACTACTACCTTCCTCATGAGCTTGAGCTTTCTGTTTCTTTTTGGGCTGATTTCTACTTGACGGCCCTGCTTCTCGATGTTTAGGAACTTCAGGAACTCCATGCTCCCTACTGTTTTCCTCATGAACTTGGGTTTTCTATTTCTGTTCGGGCTGATTAGAGCATGACGGCCCTCCTTCTCGACGTTTAGCAACTGCATTCTTTTCTGGCCTGAAATTGCTTCGTGTCCTCACCATATTCTATTCTCTTCACCTTCATCCTAAAGATTAGAAGACAAATCAATGAAGGATCATTAACAACTTGTGATGCATTATTTATTATTTCTTCCCACTTCACATTTAGCATGCTGACTTGTTAATCAATCAAACAATGTTCAGCGCAAAATCACATCGCCTGAAACAATCCATAGTCAACAACCATATTTCAATGTCATCATGTAATTCTTGAATTTATCAATACAATAAAAGTGATAAGAAAGTGATCTAAAGAGCATGAATGTACTTCATGTGATCCGGTTCATGCTGAGTAGACAATAAGCATGTTGAGTAGCCAATACACACGAAATAATGGTGCAAATGGTTATCGAAATATATACAAATGAAACAAATTTTTGCTTGATTATAAAATAAGTCGGATCCATAGTTGAAGGCACCCAACAAGCATGCTGACTCAACATATAGCATACCTCAAAAATGGCATGAAGGACTGGTTTGGAGTTCATTGAGGTATTTGTGAAAACACTAAACATGGCACTGGCTACACAGCAGTCACTAGCGTAAAAGCGGTTAAGAACTTGAAAACCCTTGTCACTCAACACAGTATGCTGACTCAACATATAGCATGCCTCAAATATGACATGAAAGACTGGTTTGGAGTTCCTTGACAAATTTGTGAATACACTAAACATGACACTGACTATGAATTCATTTAGGCATTAACATGCTATTGATGAGGTTATGATAGAAATTCAGCATGCTCATAGTAGTACATAGGATGCTCAGCAACTATCATTTCCTTAATTGTCAAAAAATTGATAGATTTTCCAAAGATTCGAAAACTTAATGATATCATTATTTAGCACTAAAATTGTTATCAAACAAAATTGTGGCACTGACTATGAATTCATTTAGACATTAACATGCTATTGATGAGGTTATGATAGAAATTCAGCATGTTCATAGTAGCACATAGCATGCTTAGCAACTATCATTTCCTTAATTGTAAAATATTGATAAAATTTTTAAATATTAAAAAACTTAATGATATCATTATTTAGCACTAAAATTGTTATCAAACAAAATTGTGGCAATGGCTATGAATTCATTTAGGCATTAACATGCTATTGATGAGGTTATGATAGAAATTCAGCATGCTCATAGTTACACATAACATGCTCAGCAACTATCATTTCCTTAATTGTAAAAATATTGATAGGTTTTCGAAAGATTCAAAAACTTAATGATATCATTATTTAGCACTAAAATTGTTATCAAACAAAATTGTGACATTGATTATGAATTTATTTAGGCATTAACATGCTATTGATAAGGTTATGATAGAAATTCAGCATGCTCATAGTAGCACATAGCATGCTCAACAACTATCATTTCCTTAATTAAAAATATTGATAGGTTTTCCAAAAATTCAAAAACTTAATGATATCATTATTTAGCACTAAAATTGTTATCAAACAAAATTGTGGCACTGACTATGAATTATTTTAGGTGGAATTAGTGAGCTGTTTTTGTAAATGGAATTCTTATCAAAAGATTCAAAAGGATAAATGGGATTAAGCTGGAATTAGTGAGCTGTTTTAGGAAATTTACCTAAATTTCCAATCTCTACATGTTTATTTATGTCTCCAATCCAATCCCCTCTATGTTAATCTGCAGTATATTACAGATTAGCATCTAAACTAATTTGAACTCTACTATAGTGTAATTCCACATTAATTTCAGCTTTAAATTACTAATGTGCACTCTAATAGAGCAGAATTTGAAATAACAGTTGTATATTTGCATGATTTGATGATTTACAGTATGTCAAATCAAGATTTCGAATAGTAAACAATGAGGTCCTTACCACCGATAGCCTTCTCCTTCCTTTGCTCCAGCGACTTCTCTTCCCGTGTTCCTCTTCTCTGGTGACTGGCTGGCAGCGTTAGTGCCGACTGCAAACTACAGGGGCAGCGTTGGTCCTTGCAAGGGGGCACCGTTCTTCCTTTCTCTCCTTTCCGATCGCCGTTCTCTCAACCTCTCGGTCGAAGTTTTCCAAATGCCCTTGTCAAACCCTCATCGTCCTCTCTCCCCTTCCCTCCTATTTCACTTGCCGTTCCTAGCAATGGCGACTCCGGCAGCGTTGGAAGGATCCGATAGCGTTCGTGCGATTCCGACCGCGAATCTCTCTTCCTCTCTTTTGTCACCGTTCTCTCCCTCCTCCCTCTCCGGACTACTGCGTCATTCCCTCTCCCTCAAATCCAGCCGAATCCAGCACAGGTGCACGTCTCGAGCACGTCTTCTCCTGCCTTGGAAACCGATTGGCATCGAAAATCTCAACACGCTACATACCTGCGGCCTACTCACGGGAGGATGAGAACGGCCAGGATTTGATGCGCAAACTCCAACGAGCTTGATTAAACGGGCAGCGGACCTGCACGGGAATTCGGGTGCAGCAATATATCCCATATATATATATACTGGTGCCATTAATTCAATATAACATACAGAATATATAATTACTCTTATATGAACTTTTCTAAAATTAACTTATAAATATTTATTGGCCTTTGAAAGAATTTCATCATCGGTCGAGCGGCTAAATACACTGGATGCACTTAGCATTGGTGCACTTAGGTGCATTTAAACTATTTTTAATTTTTTAAAAAATTTATATAACTGATAATCTAAATATATTTAACATGTGTATCAATTTTTTTTGAAATCAAAGACAATTTTAGTAATTTGAAAAACAGTAGCATTTTAATGGTTTGGATAATTACACATATGTTGCATGTATATAGTTCGACATACACTGATGTCAATGCATGTCAGCCTTCGTCTGGTAAACAACTACACCACCTTAACCTCCTTGCCTAACCTAAACCGGAAACTAAGGGTGTAAATGTATAGGTTTGAAATGGAGTTCAAACTTAATCCTATGTCATTTATAAAATTTCAACTCTAATTCTTTTATTAACTCATTTGTAAAATCTTAACCTTAATATATTTATAATCATTCAATAAATGGATTAGCATGTTGTTGATGAGTTATATAAATAGGTTGTTAACACGTTGTTAACGAATTATTTAAACAAATTGATTAGTTAAAACTACTTGAAATAAATCAAAATTAGGCTCTTAAAAATAAAGAGAATTTTGGTAGCTTACAAACATAACTGATAATCATTACTAGCAGCATATACCTAGTCTAAATCTCAACCTTTCGATGAAAACCTAACAAGAAAGAATAATTTTTATTGTATCAATATGAATGACTTAAACTAGTTATTGTGTTGAACTAATTAACAAGTTAAATGGATCATTATGTGCGTTGATAGGCCATAAATCTAAGATGGCACTGGTCAAATCTTCATCAGTATTGCAGTGCTAATGTGCTATTGTAAAGTACACATTTAATTCAGAAACTTTAAAAATAGGCATTAAATGCAAAATTCAACCCATACAATGGACTCAGGAGATCAAAAACATGAAAATTGACTATTTAATCACTTAAATAGGAGATAAAATGATCAGATTATAATAAAAGAGAATGAGTGGCTCAGATTATGCCACATCATCGCCAGCCAGATTCTGGTGGCCGACTCCTGTTGGGCCTACGGGCTTTGTGGCTGGACCCGAGCTATCAATTCAAGATGTTTTCTTCCCTGGGTCTATTTTGTCCAAGCCCACTCACAGAGCCGATCCTCTCTGCTGCTGGCCCAACAATAAAGATAGTAGTATTCTGGAAAAAGAAGAAACCTAACGGTTTCCCTTAAATAAATATGTAAAAATGTCCTTCTCTGCAAAATAACTACAGGGACCAAAACGTAAAAATCCAAAGATTCCACCAAAGTCCAAGACACGATTTCAAAGATTGCAAGTATATTATTATTATAAGAACCTTGCGTTTGTGTGGTTTAGAATTTTTTTTTTTTTTTTTTTTTTTGGTGTGGATAAAGCTCGAGGTGTCAGCCTCCTGTAGTCCTACCAAAACAAAGTAACAAACAGAAAATATCAGCGCGTTAACCAACCAAGCATACCTAATATGCGTACATACGGGTAATTTCATTGGCAACCTACGTACTCAACACGGTAGTCCAAAAAACAAAAAAAAAAAAGAACAACGTACGCAGCACGCTAGATTATATAATATATATATAACTTTAATTTTTCCAACTAATTAATTCTTAATAAATCAACTATTTATGCATTTAATGTAAATAGAAAAATGTATAAAATCCACCACAACAATTTCATTAACAAGCGCACCTTGCTATAATTTGAATATATAACTTTCTTGAATGATTCTTATATTACTTAAAAGTTCCTCGGAATATATTCCTTTAATTATATATATGTCTTATTATATAATCGAATAACCCTTGAAATTCTAATTCATGTATAAAAAAAAATGACAATAACTATGTCCATACAAATTTAAGCATAATTCAGACAACATAAAGTTAATTACGTTTCAGCTTAATAAAAACAAGGGCATGTTATAAAAACCATGTACAATTAATTATCGCAAAAAAAATTTTAATCAACTGCACAACACCAAAGTATAGAAATTAAGCTGGCATAATTCATTGAACTTCAATTTTACTTGCAAGTTGCAAGGCTCACTGATCCTAGAAATGCGAAAACTAAAATTTAAAATTTTTTTTATATTGACAAAATTCAAACCAACGATTAAATTATTAGTATGCCAATCAAACTACACAAATCATTAAAATTATAAGTGGTCAAAAAATTCATTAAAATTATAGCACATATAGGTAAATAATGGGCTAAGCCCATTAACCCGACCAAAGTTCACAAGTCAAAAAGTGTATCCTTGCCATGTAAATTATTTTTGTGCACTACCTGCTAACCTAATAAAAATGGAGGTCCTTGCAATAATAATTATATATTTTTTATTACATTACGAGAACATAGTGATCCCCTCCAAAGTCAATATCAGAATCTTACACGTATACACATCATATGATATCACTGACTTATACTTTGGTTCACCATAGTTATATATTTTAAAGTTGTATCATCAACCGAAATCTTAAATTTTAAACATCCAAAATCAGATGGACCTAAGTTAGTTGATTTTTGACGCTGTGCTAAATAAGTACAGTTAAACAAAATGAGTGGATTGTACAGCAAAGTGAGAATTTTCACTCTTTATCCCGTAATCTTTCTATAGATTTTGTACTGTAAGTATTTACTACTCTATTTTTTATTATTACTTATACATTCTAATTATTTTTATTTCTTTTAATATAGTTATTAGAAGTGCTACTTGGGGAGTGTGTCCCTCGATCGACTCATTAGATACTCTACAATAGATATGTTTTCATTTTTATGCCTATACAAGGTAAGTTCCAAGTTAAAAAATATCAGATGAAATTAGGATAAGTTAGTTTCTAATGTCCAAGTACTTGAAACTGGCCCAAATTACTAATATATGTTTAATATGTATTTTATAAAATATTTGTATAGTAAAGGATATAAATATAATTTTAAATGTGTAAAAAATTGTTTAATTTATCTATTATTTAATGAGAAATGATCCTATTAGCCGGGCTAAGTAAATGTCTTACTTAGTCCACCTCAAAAAACTCATTTACTATAATTTTTTTCTTTTTTCTTTATACATTCGTTTATCTAAGTATATTTAACATATAAACCAAGTTTAACTGTTTTTGGACACATGTATGTATTTTTTTGAGATTTTAAAAAATCTGTGTATATATGTATTTAAAATAACCCCATCTTTAACAATCTAAATATATGTATATAAACGTATTCAAAAATAGTAAGACTTGGCTTATATGTTAAATATATTTAGATAAACAAGTAAATAAAGAAAAAATAAAAGATTATTGTAAATAGGTTTTTTAAGGTAGGTTAAGTATGACATTTACTTTTTGCGGGTTAACAGGATCATTCCTCTTATTTAATAAATTTAATATATATGTTTCAAAAATTATATTACCATTATCTTTAGTATACATTTATAAGTAAGAATTTAATAAAATTATAATTTTTAGATATAATATAAAGACTATCTTAAAGTACCGATTTAGAATCGAAATTGATCTGATCCGACATTAAAAATAGGATAGGATATGTTTAAAGTCATGTAGACCTGAAATATAATTAAATAAAAGTTTTTGAGAGTAATAATAAGATCAATTCCAAACTAGACCTATCTAACCTAGTTTGCACCCTTGATAATTATTTTGTCTTTTTAGGTATTACCTCTGCTATGTCACATTGTACACTTACTTTTTCAAAAAATTTCACTTTTTACCTTTTTTTTATTATTAAGTATGAGGGAAAAAGACACTACTTACATGACAAAGGGATTGGTGTGAGTTTGTGTAATATTGTGTATGGTGAAAGGTCCTAAAGAAGTTATCTTTATTCAATTTTTTGGTCATGACGGGAGTGGTACAATAAAAAATGAAGCAAAAAATTGGAAAATTTTGTAGAAAAAATTTGAAGAAGTAAAAAAGGCATGTGATATAACATGAATAATTGGGAATTCTTATATGAAGTCTCTTTTCTATATAACACTTTTTATTTTAAAACATTTTGATAGTTGATAAAAATCTACTTCATCTATTATATTTAGCATCATTCACAGTATCTTAAAAACTATTTTACTTGTCTAGTATTACTGTACGTATGCCTCATTTATAAATGTGTAAAATCAATATAAGAAAATAATTTAATATTAAATATCAATTTTAAAATTATATTTTCGACATTTAAACCGTATATAATATCATTTATATGTAGATAAATTATTTTATAAAGTATTATTATATTCCAATATATGTGTACGTAGATTTAAGTATTTTTTTAAATTTACGCATGAATATACTTATTTTGAGCAAATGTAGATCATGCATATATTTGATTTGAATGAAATTTGATTATATATATAAATAAATAATATTAAATACAATGAATAGATTTAATTTGCTGTCAAGTTTTAAAATTTTAAAATTTGAAGAGGTTATATGAGATTGCTTATATATAACCTGATTACGTAGAGTGAGCTTGATGAATAATAATTAAAGTAAAAATAGTAAAGATAAAGTAAACAGTAATTGATAAAAAGATATTAAAAATAATTAAAGTATAAAATCATATAAAGATGCCATGAACGAGTGGTCGCTTGAGCTATGCAACCGCCTGCATGGCTGCATTAGATAGTGGCCAAATCTGTTCCATCTCACTACTGTTTGCCGCTAGGAGTGGATGAGGACGAATGGGATGAGTCCAAGTATGCGGTACCAAAAAAACAAGAAAAGGTCGGCGTTGAAAAAGGAAAAGGTTGTACGAAAGCTAAAAAGCATTGCAAAGGAAATGACAAAAATATATTATTATTTTCGAGAACAAAAGAAAAGAAAAGAAACGTTTTCAGAAAATGAAAATTTTTAATTCCGTACGCATGACATCTCCATCACTTCTAACCCACCACGATGATTAAAATGGACAGATGGACCTGCAAACATTCGTTGCCGTTCTACAGACTTCAGACCAGATGTGCGATGGGATTGGAAGTTTTGGAACTGCATCTTTTAATGTTGTTTGGCAGTATTGAAAGTGTACGTATTTGATTTGTTTACGGAACGATCATGGCTAACACTGCTTATACGTCGACTGACAGATCACAGATGCAGCCAGGCTGCAATGTGGGTCGCTTTCAAATTTCGGTGATTATTCAATGAACTGTCACCTCATGTCCCACATTTTGCTTTTTTTTTAATTACTCCTGATATCGCTTGCCTGGGCAGGTACGAGCCACATTGGTTTTACTTTTATAAAAATTGGCGTCAAATATATTTAATAAGGGAATAGAAATAAAGGGTCCGTTTGGCAATCCAAAAAACCCGTCGTTTCGAGTAAAACTTTTCAAACCCGGGCGCCGCAGGTGAAAAACCCGTCGTTTCACCCGTTTGAAATCGCAGCTTTCTCCCGTCCTGTGTACGACGGCAACAGAAGTCGGGTACGGCGACGAGCAGGTGCATCTCGAGGTCGTGCAGCGCAAGGATGTTCGCTCACCGGAGCTCCGAATGCCGATATATATTTCGCTGCCTAATCATGCGTCGTGCAGCGCTGCCGGTATCCATCATCCACGACGCATGAATAGTCGTGTACAGCAGGGTGTGCGGACGACCGGACATGGGCTGATGGGACGGTTTTTAGAATCGAAAACCCGTCGCCCGTTTTTTTTTCAAATGCCAAACACACCCAAAATTTTATAAATTTTTGAATATCTATTTTTTGAATTATATTTATTAGCATATTCAGGGTCCGTTTGTTAACAGATAAAACTCAAATCTTTTTATAAAACTTTTCACGCAAAGGCTGTTGCAGTAAAATTCTATCATTTCACTTCATAGTCGTCACTACTACTACTGTCCGTACTTATGCACAGGCCGGTGAGCTCTGTCCTCATGCCGTCCTCGTGAGGAAAAAAAAAATTCAAACCAACGAGCTCCAACTGTTTGCGCCGGACACGATATATTATTGCGCACTCCAAACACTGCCATTTCCGGCCAGAACGGACGTTTTTTTAACCCAAACAGACATCAAAAAGTTTTCATTCATGCCAAACAGCCCCTTAAGTAATTTTCTAGCAAAATATTTTTTGACATTTATAAAAAAAATTTATATACATATCTAAAAATTATAAATTTTTTCACATACGAGTTAATTTCCATTAGACCCATATTTTATGAAAAATAAAAAATATAAATTAGCCCATGCTAATAAGATTATTAACTTTTTTGCAAGGGTTATGATATATTTTGATGGAATTGGTTACATGAAATTAAATTCTTGGAATACTTTCATTGAGGCCAGAGGTAATAAATCGTAATTTAATTTAATAGTTTGATGAAATTCAAGCCAATTGTCTAACTTATTTATGGGGAAATTTACAAGCTTATTTATAGGAAAATCATCCATGAATTAGAGTGTTATAACATTATATGTTAGTTCCAAACTTGATTAGATTGGTTAATATTTACATTTTCATCATATGAAAATTAATTTCTTAATTAAACAAATAATTTTAAATTTTATAAGTAAATTTAATTTTGATTTAACTATCAAAATGAGCTAAATGGGGTTGCAACTCCCAAACATTTCAACACAAGCATAGTTGAAGCAATGTTGTATTTGTCATTATCACAAACCCTATTTTATTAAACATTTGCATAAGCAATAAAAAAATATAAACTTGTAACAATATGACTAACTTTTTGATTGAATTAACTTTAATTATGCCAACCAAATAAATTATAGTAACAATGTGACCAATTTTGATATTAAAAAAATATGGGTATTGTAGACACCCCTCCCTAATATAACTACATCCAAAAGACACTACCAAGCACCATCAAGATATGGAATGGGATGAAAATGTGATGAATTTTTTATTAAAAAAAGAAAAATTTCTCAATATATCCATCAAATTTGACCATAATTCATAATATATTTTTCTTTTCGATAATTCCTATAATACCTGTAATTTTTCAGTAATTGCAGTTAACACTTAACATATATGTGAAATAACTAATGTACCTTCACTGATAGAAATATTCTTTTTATTATTGCTAATTCTTCAGAAGTTGTGCAACCAGATGTAATTAACATCACAACTTTTTTTCTTATTTGTAGGGGTACATTAATTATTTTATGTATGTGTTAATGAAAATTGTTAACGAAATCTAGTGGCATACGTAGAAGAGGAATTTTAAAGAAATTCGTGATTATTACAGGAATTATTAAAAGTATGTGGATATGTTAAGGAATTATAGTGAAAATTTATAGGTATATTTAGAAATTTTCAAAAACAATTTCACTCGCAATATACTTTTCTCATTTCCTGAATCATTTTTCAATTTTTCATATCAGATCTTCAATTATTCATACTACTTTTTCTATTCTCGATGTAGTTTCTTACATTTTAATACAAAA
Source organism: Annona cherimola (assembly GCA_030490835.1). Lineage (NCBI taxonomy): Eukaryota > Viridiplantae > Streptophyta > Magnoliopsida > Magnoliales > Annonaceae > Annona > Annona cherimola. The sequence goes on from CM059972.1 coordinate 92,503,153, forward strand.
TAACCATTTAATCTCCTCATTTTATCCTCATCTCAGCATAACATATGAAGATAATTATTGCTGATTGTTAAATCTCATGAGAACCACTATAGCTTAGCACCAATGACTTGTTCCTTATTCACTTTTTCTGTTTATTAAAAATAAAGTTTAAAATTCATAGTAGACATTATTGTATTAACTCAATTGTGTAATTTATTTTTGGATTGTATTGAAAAGCAAATCAAATTTTAATTCACTTATTTTGTTGAAGATTATTTCTTTTGATATAGTTCAAAAAATTATTTTCCATTAAAGTATTGGCTGAGTCATAATGTTTAAAATATTTATAACCATAAGTACATTAAAAAATCACAAAAATCCGTTGAAAGGTTTATTGGAATGTTAGAATAATGTGACACCGCTAACCACAGTCATTTTTTGTTGCATAAAATCTTACTCTAATGTTCACAATGGTGGTGAACACGTCAGTTAGTTTTGTGACCCTAACTTGCTCATGAAAATAACCTAATTCTTAGAAAAACTTATTTACATCTCAATAACCTTCATTTGATAACTTAACTATTCTAATTCTTATCATATGTTATTAATAAAAGTGACAATGTCATGCTTGTGGCGAGGACATTTATGAGTGAAATTTTTACCTTGGATCAGTAAAAATTAAACTTGTGCTTACTTTTGTGCATAAAACATATTATTAGTTTCTAGGCAACACAACCATCCATTACCATAGTTAAACTCATACATACTCCACTAGAAATCTTAAAATCTTATAATTCCATCAAAAGAATAAAAATAAGAAAATCTATTTAAATTATGAATCCACATGCTCTAGAGGATTTTAACTTATTCTACTTTGTTGTTCTTTGCTTGACTAAGTTTAAAAAATCAATGTGAGTTGGATAAACTAGGTAAGCATAATTTTATCAATTTATTTTCAAAAATATACATTAATAAAAAGTTCATATATCTCATCTTGGCATAATATTGGGCTTGGTATCATCTGTCAAACTATCTCCCTAGGGGAGTCATATGATACTTTTAGGTTTTTTTTTACAAGTCCATCACATGAAAGGAGGATATTAATCCAATTACACTTTTGATATGACCTCCTGTCCTTATTCAAGATGTATCATAAATATGTTGGCATGTTTTTCTTAGGATAATCACATATTTAATCAAAACATATAACATCATCATGTTATTAACTTTAACATACCCCTTCATCATAAGGAGCTCTTAATAGCAATACCAATGCTCTGGTATTGTAAAAGATCTTGATGCCTTATGCCCTTAAGGAGAGCTTTATAAGCCAAGTGGTTGTCCGTATTCTTAACTATGACAATGACCTCTACTAATTGGGTCATGTACATCATGAGAGATTTGTTCAAATGTTATATCACATCAAAGATGGAGGCAATCAATGTTGTCTCTTTGTCTCTTCTTACTAATAGTTAGATAAAGAAATAATCTTTCAATGCATCAAAATTTGGAATTAACATATAAAGATAGGGTAAGATCATCCAATATCCATTGAATATCCCTTCACTTGACATAGTTGAGGGCCTATAAAAGTTTGTGACCTCCATACGATGATGATGTCCTAAGGATCTCCTCTACAATTATAGGAATCAATATATATTAGCTAATTTCAAGAGAAGGAGCTGAATTGGGTATTTAAAATTTTAATACAAGAATCACAAAAATTTTAATCCAAGTCCATTCAAATAAGGACAAAAAGATAGGAATAGAAGAATACAATAAATAAGTCACACAAGAGACAACAATATATGACAATTTGAAAAAGTCGTTCTTATTTCACTCTTTTAAGTACATACTCTTTATATCTTGAATTCCTTTGTTATATTTAATAATACAATTAGATTATAAACTCTTTTCTATATTTTAGCTCTAAGGAGTATATACAATTAATAATTGTTGGTGAGACTAATTCTAACAAATTACGCCTAATTTGTTGACATAATTAAGACTTGTTGGTGAGATAAACTCAAACGAATCTTCTTTTTTCTTGTTAATGTCCAACGATATTTGATATTATAAATTAAGCCCATTTATGTTAAGAGACACCAAGCTCCCTCAATTTTGTCTTCGAGACAAATCTCCACTATATTTGAGAGAAATAAAACTTTCCAAATTCAAACCCCTAGCCCCTACAATAAGGAAAAATTTTAAACTCCCACAATGAGGAGAAAAACGGCCTCCTATAAGAGGGGCGAATCGAAGATGCACCCGTAGCATGGCTGCCAAATGCACTTATCAACTAGGCACTGCCCAATTGGTAAACTGACCTCCTATTTTGCTTTTTCTCAAATGTAGTCTCCAACATCAATCCAAGTTAACACCTCACAATGAAATAAATAAAACATAAATTAAAATTTTTCATATATTCAATCAACGATAGAAGCCCTTGACTTATTGTAGATGAATAACTTGAAAGCTTTAGACAGTGTAGCACATGAGAGCTTCAGCAGTTCATAAAATGAATTTAATGATCTTGTATGATGGAAGATGAAGGCTCATTAATTATCTCAATGATATTTCATGTTCATGATTTAATATAATTTTTCAAGGAGAGAGATATTGCCATCAAAGTGGTGTTTGGTGTGCATCTCATATTCCATTGTTCATATTTTTTCGATCATTGCAGTGTGAACTTACATATGGAGTCAACTTGAGGTATAATTTCATCCAAGTCGCATGTAAAGTCGACTTGGAATATGATTTCATTCAGCTAAATTTTTTTTGTCACCTTTGTTGTCTTTTAAGTTGCAGGTGAAGTCAAATTGGGGACCTTTATCAAAGTCGTAAGTGAAGTCAACTTAGAGTGAGACTTCATATTACTAAAAAAATTTTCCCTCAAGATGCAAGTTATAAGAAAAGTTGACTTGAAGTAAAACTTCACTTTTCCAAATTTATTATACGTAGATTTGAGCTCTTGAAACTTGATTCATCTTAATTCTCAACTTTGTGCACATAAATGGAGAGTTAGTAACTAATTACACTTGCATGCATTCATTAAATTCCTTTAACAATATTTTGATAGCTTGTTATTTATCAAATCAAATTAGCCTTTCTTAATCATAAGCCTATAATTTACAGTATGAAAACTAGAACTTTGGTAAAACATGTTCCTTCATGACTTTAGGAGTGAATAATGACCTCTTGCTTTGTTGGGGACATATGATATTTGTCTTGTATTTCATTTTAGTATGGGTGCAACTTAATCCTACTTTAACCAAATTCGATTTCTGGCAATGTTAAAACTTGTTTATTTATCACTCGAACTTGAATTACCCAAGTTCAACCCAATCTAAAAGTGAAATTGGTTCAGTCTCCGATAGCAAAGAAATCGAATCAGATTTCTATATATCTATTTTATTTTCTATATATCTAAATCACCCTTCCGATGTTCCCTTTAGTATACAATAATATATATAGGGATTTATTTATGTGTATTTGGACTGCACGCGAATTACCCTACAGACGCCCCATCCGCCCGTTCATTTCAGCAGGTGAAATCTGCGCCGCTTGTTCCATTGTGCGTGTATGTGTAGAGGGAGAATGCATTTTCCCGCTCATCCCTCCCATTTCGAAAAAGGAGACGCCATTGCTGCTGCTGCCGCTGGTCCTCCCAAATCTCCTTCTCCGTCGATTTCTCCTTCTTCGTCGAGATTTCAAAGTTCTCCGTCGATTCCAAAGTTCTGTGATCGATTCCGAAGTTCTGCGTCAACGGAAACCGTCGATTTCGAAGTTCTGTGATCGATTCCAAAGTTCTACTTCGACGGAAGGCACAACGTTTATTTTCGCACGGATCGTCTTCTCCGAAAATCCGCATGCGGATTATAACTGCGCAGCAAAAGTACTCCCATCCGCATCTCTCTGACGCGAAAATCCGCATTCGGATTCTGAATCCGCAGCAAACGTACCTCCCATCAGTGTTGTCGGATGGGAGTACTTTTGCTGCGTAGTTATAATCCACATACGGATTCTGAATCCGCATGCAGATTTTCGGAGAAGACGACCCCTTCCGTCGACGTAGAACTTCAGAATCGATCACAGAATCAACGGAGAACTTCGAAATATCGACAGAGATATTCAAAATCTCGACAAAGAAGGAGAAATCGACGAAGAAGGAGATTTGGGAGCAGCAGCGGGCAGCAGCAGCGTCGTCGTCTCCGTTTTTGAAATGGAAGGGATGAGAGGGAAAATGCATTCTCTAAATTTTTGAGCGCGTGTATGTGCAGTCTCATTCGGCTCGCCGTCTCCCTCTACACGCACAATGGAACAAGCGGCGCAGATTTCACCCGCCGAAATGAACTGGCGGATGGGGCGTCTGTAGGGTAATTCGCGTGCAGTCCGAATGCACATGAATAAATCTCATATATATATATAAAGTATCAGACCTTTTGAATGCCTACTCATCAGATTACTATTACATATTTGTATACTGATAATGAAAGTGAATAGTCCTAAGAGATTCATTTCACCCATATAGTACTATTTTATATCAATTTTCAATAAAAATAAATACTTTTAATCTATTCACTTGTCTTGAATCCTCGTGAAAATTAATTATTTTGTTATATCATTAATGGTAGCAAACCTATGTTTGTTTGCTTATTATGTTAATATAATATTATTAACGCAAACTAAGTGCTTGCCATTAAGAGTACTATGATAATTAATTTCATTAAATTAACTGAAAATACATTAAAGCTAATACTATGCATAAGATAGAGTAGAATAATGTTGAGTCAGGTTGAATCTATAGGAGAAGTGGTGCAGTTTGAATTGTTTGAAATTGACATTACTAAGAGAAAGAGAGAAGAGGAGAAGAGAGAGAGTGTGTGTGTGTGTGTGAGTGTGCAAGAGATTAGAGAGAATGAAGAGAGAAAGAAAGAGATGAGAGTGGTTAGAGAGAAAGATAATAAAAAAGAATTAAGAGAGAAAAGAGAGAGGAAGAAGAAAGAAGATATTACGACTAAATTACAACTAGAGAAAGGAATTGGAGCATAATCGAATTAAAATATTATAACTAAATTGCAATAAGCTATAATTAAAATTACATTAATTATAATCTAAAACTTATAACACCACCAAAACTAAAAAGCATAAAATAGAACATTTTTATCAAAGCAACAAAACTACAAAGCACTAAGTAGAAACCACAATTAAAAGAAAATTTATTTACCCCCCAAAAACTACTTACAAACCACTCTTGAAGAGTAATCCAATCTCAAGATTTTGAGCTTTGCTTACCCCCTTACGTATCCCTCTTGATGAGAGGGGTCCTTTATTTATAGATAGGCAAATGAGGGGGTAGAAAGTTTCATAGCGAATCTGAGATTCATGCCTTGCTTCTCTCCTCATTGCTTCTTATTCATGCTACAAGGTGTTTGTGCTTGCTCGATGCTTAGTGCATGGTTACTATCTAGTTTTTGTTCGTTGAGAATGCAGTTGCAATCGCACTTGAGTAGGTGATAGCCAACTTCAATTGCCAATGATGGGAATTAACATTAGGTGCTAGCGGATGGCTAATAGGGTTGCCATTGACCATTTAATAGAGAAATCGTTATAATCTGAGAAAAACATATCATGGTAGCCATGATTGGCTAGATTCATAGTGATACTATGGAAGGGAGGATGTAGGTGGTGCTGTGTTATATTCAACTCTATATTCTGGACTATTTCGATAAGAATATGAATACATATGTTGATTTGAATCAAATATTGATTATTTAATTTTAATTAGTGCAAATCACTCACAATTGATTGGTATGTACAACATCAGGTGATTTCGATGCAAAACAAGTGCAATTCTTGGAGGATTGAAGCATGAAGACTAAGACTCATTCAATCGAATGATTTAGAAGAATTAAAAGGAAACAAAATAGTAATCAAAATAACGTAAAATGTGTCAAGAAAGTTTTAATATAGTTCGGTATGTGTCGGGTAGTAAAACTTCAAAATTTAGAGCAAGAACACATCATTCAGAGACCACGGCCCAGGCCATGTTGGGTTGTGCTTAACACGGCCTAGTTCATGTCAGGCTATGTGTTGCAGAAATTAATCCTCTTCGGACTATTTTTTGTGCAAGTTTCTTGGAGACTACTATATATACATTTATTTTACACTTCCTAGGATATCTTAGAATGTCCCTGGACCTAGAGTTGTGATCGCAATCCCACTGCGAGTACACGGATTATAGATTATAGTATATAAACTATCGATCCACAGACAATTCGGGGCTATAAACTTTGCTTTAAAAGCTTCCGCATATAAAGAGAGTAAAGTGAGTAATATGAAATAGAAAATAGAAAAGTGGAAAGAGAAAATAGAATTCAGAACTAGAATTAAGATTAGAAAATAGGGACGTAAGTACCTAGGATTTAGGGTTTCACTTGCGACTTTTGCGATGGAATATGTGGTATGTTTATTTAATCCAAATATTGTTTGTTAAAGGAAAACAATTCCTAATTTATTCTTGCACCTTCTCTCAAAACCTACAAGGTGTATCATAATTTTCATAACCATCTATTTTTATGAGATTAAGTTAATTAGAATGTATTAGTTCTATGACTATTCATGAAATTTCTCAAGATCATCATATTCTCATAGTCTTAGATTTCCAAGTTTAATATCTTGATTATCGTTTATTAGACTTTCACATCTCGATTCCATCACCTAATATATGAAATTATGTTAAAGTACGGGCTCATGTACAAAACAAATATTAAAATCACATTATATTAAATTAACAATAATATCAATCATAAATAAATCAAAACACACACTCCGCTATATTATACACATGTTATATCCTAAGCCCTTGATTTAGGGCTTAACCGAGCATGTTTAAGTCCAAAATAAAACTCAAATCCAAATCCATCTTTAAACAAGATAATAAAAATTAAAAATGAAATAAAAAAGAAAAGCTTATCAACTGGAAGCATCAATGGTGTGTCGGCTGCTCCATGCAACTCACATTTAGCCTCGTGCTCTCCGCCTCCTCTTCACCCATTTCTCTCTCTCTCTCTCTCTCTCTCTCTCTCTCTCTCTCAATTTTATGTGTAAGATCTGCTCTCTAATTCTCTCTCCATTTTTTTTGAATATGGCAGGGAATTCTCCTTTTTATAAGATTGTGTAAAATTCAATTTACGTTGACTGGCCATAACGCAATAAACCTGATTGTGGATTGATTACATGGACTGCTTGGATAGATTTTATTTGGCGGTGGAATGCATGGTATCTTTGGACGACTAAGATGCATATTAGATATTGGATTTTTCAGCATGCTGTGTGGACGGCCAGGATTATCTGGTTGAAAACATGAATTTAACGGTTGCATAGCTTGGATTTGATTAACGTTGCATGGCTGATATTTTTGCGAGGTCACTGCTTGAGCGGTGGAAATTCTAGAAAGGGTTGAAAGAACGATGCAGATAAATTGCTGATTTGTCTTAGACGGTCTGAATTTTCTGGATGATCTGATTTAAAAGCTGCTAAATCACATATGTCCTGCTGATTGCATGGTGGGCCCCACCGGATGATGGCTGGATTTTTAGACGTGCATGGCTGATAATTGGATTACATGGACATTTGGATTTTTGATTGCTTCAGATTAGATGGTGGAGGTCAGTCAGCCATCCTTGATCTTGGCTTGGCTGGGCCCCACACCTGGACTTGTTAATTTGTTATAAAAAATCTTATTAAGTTATTAATTCATCAAATTCATCAATAGGCTATTAATAAAAATATCTCAAGCCCATTTTAATTTCATGGTAACAAATAAAATATAATTAATTATAAAAACTATTTAAATTATAAAAGCCAAAAGATTATACAAATTATTTAAATTATAAAAACTATTTAAATAACTTGAAATTAATATGTAATACCCAATTGTTGCAAATATACATTTTAAAGCGAACTTCTTATTAAACTCAGATAACTACCCACAAAATATATTATTGACTAATAATTATTAGGTTGAGGTCCAAGAGTGAGTGAAACTCAAGAGCATCAGGAGAGAAGCGAGACCGCGCTTTGCATGGAGTTTTCAAGATAATATTGAAGCTCCCAAATCAATAAACTTTCTTTTTCTTCTTTCTTTTGATTTAATTGTCTTTTTTATGGACTTCGAATATAATATTCTTTTTTGTTTGATTTTCATTATAAACATGTTGGGCAAAATCCATAATCTAGGTTTATGATGTAACATGCACACTATGTAAAGGATATTGTGATTTTGCTTTATTTATGAAAGATATTGTTTTAATTTGATATATTATGAATTTAATGCTTGCTGAGTATTTAAGCTCACACTTTGACAATAATTCTATATATTAGATGAAGGAACCGAGGGGTGAAAGTCTAATATACAATAATCAAGCTATTAAACCTGAAAATCTAAACCATGAGAATAGATGTGATGACCTTGATAAATTCTATGAACTGTCATAAAATTTAATGAATTATAATTGACTTAATCCTATAAGAATAGGTGGTTGAGAAAGTTAGGATACGCTTTGCAGGTCTTAAGAGAGGGTGTAAGGTCAACTTAGGGTCTGTTTTCTTTTAACACGTAATATTCAGATTAAATACACATACCATGTATCTATTGTAGAGTTCACATGTTAAACCTTAGACCTTAAGTGTTCTCATCTCTTAATTCTGTAATGCTCATTCAACATTCTCAATACTTTCTTTCTTCTTTGTTATTTTCCTATTCTTATTCTACCTTCTCTTGGCATTCATTAGATGCTTGGTTGACAATTGATGGATATTGGGGGTTGTGCAGAACTACAACACATCGTGGTGGCTAGAAGCTATTACTGTTTTCAAAGATGGAAGGCCATTGCTGATTTTGTAGGGTTGAAATTTCCAAAAGCTATTGTTATTGTCTTTCTAAGTAGAAGTTGTTGTCGGTAGTGATGTTGGGGGGGATCATGGCATGCTGTTGCTATTAATTTTAATAGTTGCTTGAGTTAGGATTTTGAGGGTTGTGGAATCAAAGTTTTCGTTATCATTGGTGGCCATAATGATGACCAAATTATTTTGAAATTGTAAACGATGCTGAGTTTTGACTTTAGAGAGCAAGGGGTATGACTAGTCATTGGATTTCTTGCTACTAGAAATATGAAAGCTGCAAGTGCTTTGATTGGTGACTTGGTAAATGGGCAATGGGGACATGTAAAAGAGCTACAGATTGGGGATTGAAGAGAGAAAGAGTTCGCTATTGGTTTGCATCCACTACTCGCTACTGTTGGGAGCCAATTGATGGAAGCTACTTGGATTAATGGAGGCTGATTTTCAGATTTTACTAATGTTTAGTTGAGAAGATCCTGCTATCAAAATTCCTAGCTGCCATTACACTATGTTGGAAGCTTTTTTTTTAAATGGGTTGGAGGTGAAGATATCCCAAATGCTTGGTGCTAGTATAGGGTTGCTAATGAGAGAAGATGAACCGATGGGCTATGGTTTGGGAAGATGGAGCATCAAACCGGTACTTCCATGGTGCACCTACATTTATAGGTTATCTTATCTGATAAAACAAATAGAAAAACGACTTGAACATCTTTTGGGTTAATTTTCTTATTTAATTACCTTACATTGGATACAATTGGTATCAGAGTCACATTGCTAAATTTTACGTCGTGGAAGGAGAATATTGTATTTTCTATCTCTGTGAAACCCTAAGTCACGTTTCCTAGAAGGGCGTGCTGTCTTATAATGCCGTGTTAAGCTTTGTGGAGTAATATCATTGACAGTGATCAGAAATAAAAATATATTTAGATCCAACCATGAATGCATTATTTAGAAACTTTAACTCTAAATCAAGCAGTAATCGAGGTAATGTATTAAATACAGAAGAAATCAATATAGATAATTTAGAAAAAGATTTAAATGATTGGAAAATACCTGATATCTCAGACAGCCAAATATATTAAAAAGGGTCATTCCAACTCTCAACAAACTACACAATAAAAAAAGTTGAACAAACAATTTCTTTATTTAATCAACATGAAACTATTCTCCTTTTAAATAGAAGATTAATTGAACAACACCGACAAAAATATAATTTCATACATTTAGGACTAGTACAAGTAGCTGTCAAACCACTTATGGGAGAAGGATTAGATACTTCAATTTTATTATGCTTAAGAGATTGTAGGTTCAATAAATTTCAAGACTCACTTTTAGGAATGGCAGAAACAAGCTTATACAGTGGACCTATCTATTTTGACTATTTCCCAAACTTCATTATTTCCTTGCAAGATTAGAATATTTTAGACACTTTAACCTTAAATCTAAAGGTTCATAACTGCAAAATAAAACAAGGATCTTTACCATAGCATTGGTATATAGAATCCACTATAAAGCAATGACCACAGCCTTCAACACAAAAGCTATTAAACAATCCTTGAAATGAGAAACAATATTATTACAAACTGATGTAAGAAAAACAAATGTGATGGTACCCAAAACTATAACATGAGACCAAATAACTCTTCCGTCTCATTGGGAACTTGAAACTGAGGTTCCACCTCCTCAAATAAAAAACTCTGAAACTAGAGAAATAAGTGAGGATGAAGAATGGAATATAACAATAAATATGAATTCTTTTAGAAATTCATCTTCTTTTAATCCCAGAAGATCTGTAGATGAAACTTCAGAAAGATCTTTTAAAACAACCCAATCAAGAGCCTCATGTTCTTCAATACCTACACACAACAGATCAGATATAAAAATAAAAGGAATAAATATTAATCCTTCAATTCCCCAACCAATCTACTCTGTCGAACAAAATGAAGAAAACTTAAGCCCAAGAATGTCACCTACCAAAACAGATATGGGAGACTTTGACCCATCAATAAATATTAGTGAAAAGGAATTTAAATTAGACAAAGAGAAACTAAGGGAAAACTTTTATAACAAGTTTAATAGAAAAAAATGGTTTTTACAAAAATTATGATAAGGATAAAAGAAAACCCATTCAAGAAGAGTATAATGAATTTATGAAAACATATAAGGTTCACATGTTTTTCTTTGAATGGTTCGAAACTTTCTATTCTCCTGAAAAATAAGAAGACTACCCAGGAACTATAAAACTAATATGGAAAGACTCCACAGGAGAACAAATAAAAACTCCAAATAATTCTCCAAAAACTGAAATCATAATAGAATTCAAAAATAAACAAATAACATGCTCCCCATATAAAATTAGAACAGACATTGAAACACCTCCGATGGAAATGATATTAAAAAACTACATGAACAAAATAACTATACAAATCAATCCTTAATTACCATAGGAAAACAGTTAGATAAAATTCAAACTACAATAGAAGACAAGATAATACCACCTGTCATTCCTAAACCAAAGAAAGAACAAACAGATAAACCACAATTTGTCCCACATGAAATTCCTAAAGCATAATTAAAAGAAATAAGAGAAAATAGTGAATTCATTGACAGAATAAATGAAAAGTTAAAAATTCTTGAAACACCTGAAAGCTCAAAATTAAGAAATAAATATTGAAGAATGAGAGGGATCAAACAAAACTCCCAATGCTCCAACCAAATCTAAAATATTATACATGTCTGAAATTGATACCGATGACTCTTCAGAAGAATCATGTAAGGAAACAAATAGACTTGGTTTAGAACTAAACAAAATAGACTTATGGAAAATGCCTTCAAAACTCTATTACCCTAGACATACACCACTTGATCTATTATATGAAGAAAGAAACCAGTTTACTCAAGTACAATACAATGCAAATACTATTTATGAATGGAATGTAGAAGGGAAAAATGAAACTCAAATAGTTAATATACTTCAACAAATGACCATGGTTGCAACAGTGTATAAAATAAAAACAAGCCTAACAGACCATAACATAGCCCAACTCTTAACAGCAGGTTTCACTAGATCCCTAAAAGGATGGTGGGATAACTGCTTGACCCAATTACAAAAGGAAATGATCCTTTACTCTTACAAAAAAGATGACACTGGAGAACTAATAGTAATAGAAGGTAAACCTATTCAAAATACTGTAGACACTTTAATTTTATCCATAACAAGCTTTTACATAGGGCCAAATAATAAGCTTAGGGAAAGAGAATAAAAAATTCTACAAACTTTAAGATGTAAAAGATGAGTGACTTTAGATTTTACAAAGACCAATTCTTAGTAAGAGTAATGCTTAAGACATATTATAATCAACCATCCTAGAAAGAAAGATTCGTCACCGAACTCCCATCCTATTTTGCCGAGAAAATTAGGGAAAAAATAAAAGATAAAAATAATGGAACTATTCCTTATGAAAAATTAACTTATAGAGACATAATATCAATAACAAATGATGTAGGATTAGCATACTGTAATAAACTTAAACAAAAGATAAATGAAAAATGGGATAGAATTAAAACAAAACAACAATTAGAAGATTTTCGCAAATAATTTGGAATGAAAAAAATAGAAATGAACTGTAATGGAAATTGTTCACGGAAATATAAGAAAAATAGACTATTTAAAAAATATAAAAAACCATACAGAGAAAATGAAGAAGGAATTTCTAAGTCAAGATACAAAAAAAGGAATGACAAAACATATAAGGGAAAAACCATTTAAGTCCCATAAGAAGAATTTTTTTTCAAAAGAGTCGCCTACTTGCTGAAAATGCGGAAAAGTAGGACACTTTGCTAATAAATGCTTGCTCAAGAAAAAAATTAATGAACTAGAAATAGACCAACTAAATCTGACATATCCGATTAGGATGAAAATTAGTATGAAATAGAATACATGATTCTAAATATAATGGGTGAAGTAAATTATACTTTTATGATCATGTAGAGCCCCTTTTGGCACAATCGCACCGCTGTTACTGTGCAATTGCGCTGCACTTAAATATTTCTCATATATATATATGCAGCAGTTTTTAAAAAATCTTGACCATTTGAAAGTAGATACACATATCATGTAATTTTAATCAAAATATTTAAATGCACCAATAAATATTTAAGATCATATAAAACCCATTTGAATATTTAATCACACATTTTATACAATAACGCAATTTGCAATAATTTTTGAATCTACTGGCCCATCGATTACATTCTACTTTTAATTCAATCAATTTTAAACTATGTATTTTTATAGTTCAGAAAATTAATGTCTGACGACTATTTCGTTCTTATTATAAAGATTCACGTTTGGATGGGCATATGCCAATTATTAATTGCCTCATTAAAGAACTGTGTAAAATTACTCGAACTAAATTAATAGACTAATAAATACTATAAAGTTATTTTTAGCCTATTTTAAATCTATTCAGCTTTGCTTTTATTTTGTTGCAAAAAATATTTTACTAAAAAATAGTACAGCTCATTTCATTTTCCATAATTAAAAGTTTTACAAAAAAAATATAGTTTTTAGGAAATTTCACATTAAACTCATAATTTATTAACTCTTTTTATAATTAAAGGTATGAATCGATAAAAAAATTATGACTTAGGGGATGTTTGGTAATGTGTAAAATTGTGAGATTGTGGGAAATGGTGGAAAATAAACAAGAGAATATTTTGAGAAATGTGTGATTGATAGGAAATGATAGGGGGTATAGTTGAAATAAATAGGTTTGTTGTATGTAGTTGGTAGGAAAAATTATTGGAATGTAGGGGTAAAAATGGAAAAAATAGTGTGATTAATAGAGTAATGATTGGTATTGGAAAACCAAATACCATGGAAAAACCATGGTTCCCATACTAACATGTTACCAAAAGTCCCCTTAATACTACTTGTGTTTTCTGTAGGTGCAACATTAGAAGACGAAGATCATCTCTTTTGGAATTGCAATGTTTTTAAATGGTGTATGCAGGGTCCCTACATGTTCAAGTTAAGAACAAGACAGTTCAATGGAACTGAGGAGATTTTGTTACATCTTTCAAAGGAAAAGGACGGGGTCCAGATGATGATCTATCTGACGATATGCTGAAGATGGTGGTACCTTCAAAACAAGGTAATCAACGAAACCACACACCCTCTCTCACCTGTAGCACATTCTGGTCATGCTTACTTCCAGTTTAGCAGCACCGCAGATGGGAGAGTGGAACATCGAAAACTGGTTTATGGCATACATTCACTAGGTGCAGATAGCGTCCTATCTTAGCCAAAAGGAGTAGAATGTAAATAGAAGCTCAGCTAAGTGGAGGGCTCCCCATGCTGATTAGATAAAAGTAAATGCAGATGCAGGATGTAACTTGAGGAACGGAGAGATGGGTCTGGAGGCGGTGGCAAGGGATTCAAAGTGAGCTTTTGAAGGGCACCTTCAAAATTGGAGCTGCTATGCCGATGTGGATGGAGGCTACAACCATAAAGGAAGGGATTAAATGGGCGAAATAGAGAGATTTTAAAAAGATTATAACCAAAAGTGACTCACTGGTTATGGTGATTTGGCTCCAACGAACAGGCTCTTTTTTAACAAATTTTGAAGCATGTGGTGGATAAGATCAGGGTATCAGCTAGTGCCTTCGATGGAGTGGTATATTCGCACATCTTGAGAGAAGGAAATGCCATAACACATAGTTTAGCACAGACAGTAGTTAGTTTTTTGAAAATTGGAGGGATTATCCCCCTGTCTTTATCTCAGAATATCTGTGTAAGGATCTTATCTCAGCATTTAATTAAAAATTTTCTCCCGTTTTCATCCCAAAAAAAAAAAAAAAAAAAAAAAAAAAAAACCTTCGTTGGGCTTAATATGGAGCTTAAAGGGTTTTATTTTTCCATGGTAAAATTTTTTTATGATCTATATTTAGTTACTATCTTTAATTTAATTAATATTTTATTAATTTAATCAATTATCTAGTTGTTATCATTAATTATTATTGATTTCAGTGAATATCCAATTTTTCTTATTAATTAGGGCTATTTGCAAATATTCCTTAAGTCTTTTGAGAGCTTTCAATTATACCCCATAATTGGGATATTAAGAAATACTGTTAGAAAAATAGGAATATTGGTAAGATATTTATAGAATATTTTTAGAAAATTATAAAAATGTCTCATAGTCTGATTGTAATTAGGGGTGTTAACGGATCGGGTTGGACGAGTTGGAGCCTAATCTTAATTCTAACCCATTTAAAATATCTCAACCCTAATCCGTTTATTAACCCATTTAAAAAATCTCAACCGTAACCCATTTACAACTCATTTAATAAACGAGTTGGTAGGTTGTTAACAGGTTGTATAGCAAATAACCTGAAAGTCTAAACTCTAGTAGATGATGATCTCATAGGGAGAGACGAGAGGATGTTTTCGGTGTAGGAGAAATGAAAATAGGACAGTAACGGAAAATTAGAATTAGGGCGGCAGTGGAAAAATGAAAAATTAGATGACTTGAGGAAGACTTAAAGATGGAAAATAACTAAGGGGTTTACATGTATATATATAAAACTTTAATGAGTTAAGCGAGTTAAATGGGTTGAACGAATTAAACGGGTTTAAACAAGTTATATGAGTTAAAGAGTTACTAAACTGGTTGACGAGTTATAAAATCTCAACCTTAATCTATTTATTTAATTAAATGGTTAAACGGGTTAACAGATCATAATTCATTTATTCAAAAATTTCAACTTAAATTTATTTATAAATGGGTTGAACGAGCGTGTTGACAGATTGATCATGATCATTAACACCCCCGAATGTAATACATATTGAGATGGTATAATACATGAATACTCTTTGAAAAAAAACTGTCGGTTCTAAATAACCATACTCTCCCCAAAAATAACTGTCGGTTCTAAATAGCTGTTCTCTCCCTGTCATGATTACCTGGTAATAATGAACTAAAGCCAAAACCTATTAACCATGTCTAGTGGCGAACTGGCGATTGAGGGAGAAAAAGGTTATCTCGCTGAGGTTTGGGATAAAAATGTTCTTTTTAAATCTTTATAACCGCTATTATTTTCGTCATTATATTATAGATTATTGAAGGTTAAAAAATGGTTATTTTGAACTAATCATCGGGGAAAATCTAAAAAAAAGAAGTTCACAAGTAAACATTAATTTGCAAAATTGGAAGTCATGAGCATACAAAGCTTAGAAGGTCATTCCTTTTGAAATAATCCCTATTAACTATTTTACTTTCCTTTGTCCTAAGTTCAGTGTTTGATGATCCATAGCATACCTAGATCGCTTTTTGTACGTTAGAGATGATTACATGAGCCACGAGGAGAAATGGTCTCTTGCACTTAGAGCCGGTTCAACTTTGAAATATCCGTCATACAATCCATCACTACGTTTAAAGTATTTCAATTAATTAAAAACATTAATTTATTTGGTAATTTGCTGATATACCTACTTAGTTTGACTTTAACTGCTTCTATAGTTATATTATTTTACGAATTGCATATTACCCTCCACAATATTTTACAAAAACTGCTTTCGTATCCCTATTAACGGTTAAAATTTAATGGCTATTAAATAAAAATATAATTTGCTAATATACCTATTAAGTTTGATGCTAGTTGTTGACATACCCGTATTGTTTTATGAATTGCATATTACCTTCATAAAGTTTTACCAAAATTACTTGTATACCCATGACAACTTTTGCCACCAAACGTTTATTAAAATTTCGGATAATGACAAAAATGGGTGCATACACCCATTTTTTAATTACATTTGAAATTTTTTTGCATAATTGTTAATTTAAGTGTATTTAATATATGTATCAATTTTAATCATTTTTGAATATCTTTAGATTTGTTTTCAAAATTACTAAATGATACTGATTTTTAAAAATTCGAAAAAATATCTAAAAAATTTCAAAATTGGTAAAAATTGATACACATGTTAAATACACTTATGTTAATAGTTTCATGAAAAAAATAAAAAAAATAAAAAAAATGGGTGAAATGCACTCGGATGCATTAAACTGGGCTCTGATAAAAATGACCCTATTTAAAGCTATATTAGAATCTCGCCGTTTATAAAATACTCAGTTGTGCAAGTGAGGAAGGGGTTCATTAAATATTCATGTTAATTGGTGACATGTTATCTCCTTCCACCTGCATAACTAGGTCATTTTTGTCATTATTCAAAATTTTAATGCACGTTTGACGACAAAAAAGTATCATAGGTACACAAGCAATTTTGGTAAAACTTTGTGAGTGTAATATGTACTTCATGAAATAATGTAGATATATCAGCAAATAACGTTAAACTTAATGGATATATCAGCAAATAACGTCAAACTTAATGGATATATCAACAAATTACATTTTTATTTAACATCCGTTAAATTTCAGTCATTAACAGGGTACACAAGTAATTTTTGTGAAACTTTACGTGGAAAATCAACAATTAGTGTCAAATTAAGTGAGTATATTAACAAATTACCCTAACTTATTTTGAAACTACTTATAAATAAGCCACAAAATAAGTATAATTTTAGAGGATATATAAACTTTAAAAATCTTATTTTATGTGGTCAGGTGCATATAAACCGGTTAAAATGTTACTTCAAAATCATTCAATTTGAATAAGGTGAGATAACATAAGCATGAAATGCTACATTTGAATATGACGAGACGAGAATGTGACAAGAAGATTCGTCGAAAAATTAGGAATGACAAAAGTAATATTAAAAATACGAGAAGTAAATTGATTAATGTATGAAAAATAAGAAATTTAAAATTTAAAAATATATTTTGTTGAGAATGAAAAATACAGGATATTTTTAAATTTCCTTAGGTTTCAATACACCTGGGTGTATTTAATCTATTTTTTTTATATTTTTTTAATTTTTTTTATGAAATCGTTAATTTAAGTGTATTTAACATGTATATCAATTTTTACAAATTTTAAAAAACTCTAAAATTAGTAAAATTGATACACATAGTAAATCCATTTAAACTAACCGTTGTATAAAAAAAAAAAAAAGAGCATTTGCGTGCAGCTGTATGGAAGTGCTGATCGGCTCCGACAAATCCCGTGACATGTCTCATCACATTTGTCGGTTAGGACGAGTAGAAAGTGGGAATTGACGGCCACACGTCTAAAATATCTGAGTAAGACATGCGGTCGTTAGCCGCCCTTGCGCTTACGCCATCAGTGCGCATGGTCGTGCGGGACAGCGGGAGTGGAGTTTGGCCCACCACGTGATTTTGAAGATTTGTAAGATTTTCATCAGATCAGATAACTCAACACTGCCATTTAACCAACACTGCGCGGTTCGTCATGTTTTAAGACAGGAAAACGCTGTCGCTCATTCTCTAGCAGATTTTGTATGTATTTCTTTATTGGATAGTCAGGTTTGGTGGGATAACCCCCCAGTTCTTTTGAAAAAAATTTGTACAGACAATTTTTTGGTAATAAATTGTTTGGATCTCCTTATCCCTTCTTCCCCTCATAGAGAAAGGGAGCTGGGATAGGGTTTTTTCCTTTTCATCAAAAAAAAAAAAAAAAGATAACTCAAGTATTTATTGTAATTCTTAAAAGATTTTATTAAAAGATTCTATTCTCTATATTAAGGGTTATTATGTTGTTATCCCTAGCTAACCAAAGCTTATATTAGCATGGACTAAAGAGTATATTTTTCAAATTGTTGCAGATGTTCCAGTGGATCCCACTGGCTTAATGGGGGATGTGTATGAGACCAGATTTCTTGTTCTCAAGACAATTTTTAAAATTTTTAATATAATTTTTTACATTTTTAATAAGTTTTTTTATTCCCAATACATATTATTATATTTTATCTTATTTTTGCATCTCGTTTTTCATCCGATCTAGGCCGTTTGAGTCCTTCCCAACTAGATTTTAGTGAAAATATTCTTTCAATTGTATTTAACTTATATAATAATTTTATAGTTTTTAGATATATATATATTTATTTATTTTCAAAAATCAACATTTTTTGAAGGTAAAAATAATATAAGTATTCCTAAAAAACCTTATTCTAAATATAATTTTTCATTTTCCGCAATAAAACAATCCATCTTTATCTAAATTTCATCCCATTCTATCTATTCGCATGATCAAGATATAGCAAATTTATTATCCAAATTATTCAAGGGTGAATTCTTGCGAATTATTATAGAAGGCACATAGGATTTGCGCATGATGTTTCATGTCCTAAATGCGCAAATGTTGAGGAAACAACGGAACATATTTTGAGAGGATGTAGCTCTATAAATGAGGTTTGACAACAGTCGATCCCTAGCAATTTAATAAATGTGCTCCAATATGGGGAGCTGAAGAATTGGATTTCTATAAATCTCCAGCATACGTCTGTTTTTGTGTTTAATATGTCCTTTTTTTTTTGTTGGAACTTTATGGTGTTTCCGAAAGTGTTGTAATAAACAAGCCTTTGAAGAGGAAGAATGGAGCATATCAAAATATTCTTAGATTATTCATAGAGCATAAGAATTTTCTCTTGCAAATGAATAGAGCACATATCTTAGCACTACACAAGAGAGAAAAGAGATATAGGTGCAATGAATAGCTCCTTCAGAGGGTTGGTTCTGTCTTAATACAAATGATGCATCGAAACAAAATTCAAATATTGAAGCTACCAGAGGATTAATTTGAGACCATGTGGGAAGATGACTTACTGATTTCATTCACAATATTCGCTGAACTATTCAAGGCAGATTTATGATCTTTAAGTGATGGATTCCTTCTAGCTTGTAACTTATGAGTTTGACGAGAAATAGTTAGAGTTAACTCGCAACTAGTGGTTCAAAAAGCCTCAAACAGGAAGTGATAGCCTCACATCCATATAAAATTTTATTGAGTGAGTATAAAGCCTCACTTGTCAGAAATTGTTACGTCAAAATTTTATCATATTTTATAGAGAAGATAAATAATAGCAGATTGAGTAGCAAATTTTGCTTTTTTTTTTGTTCCTTAGGCTATCACAAACTTTTACATGCTGCAGTATATTCATGACATTTTATTTTATGATAGAAGAGACGTTAGCTAACTTAGACTTGCTTTTGTATGGTTTAGTTTTTTTGAATAATCTTTCCGATGAAAAAAATCTATATATCTAAAATATAAATAAGGTTTAAAACTTTGGTAAACTTAGATGAGATCAATAAAAAAAAAAAGTTGAAAATATGGAAACCTGCACGTATCGAGTGTGAAATTCACATTTTTTAAGTGAATGAATTAAAAAAAAAACATTTCCCCATCTTTGGGCTTTTTCCTCTTGAACTTTTATAATATTATTTCTTTTTTGAATAAAATAAAAGAGTATATCATAGGACCGCTGGGTAGGGGTGCAACTCAGGTTCACCTCCACCCTAACCCTATTCATAAAAGATTAACTATAACCCTATTTGTAAAACCTAAACTCTAATTCTATTTTCAAAAATTGGGTTCGAATTGAGTTTCAGGTTGAAATTTACGTTGATGAATTTACATTTTATTTAAGAGTAATAAGTTTAGAATTTTATATAAATATATAATAATAAGAAATCATGTAAGTAAATATAATAATATATGGTGAAACTATAGATTTTTTAAAAAATAGTGATATAAAGAATATTTCTAGAAAATTTTAACATAAAAAATAAGATAAAAGAATAAAATTAATGGATGTAAAAGTGAAGGATAGAAATAAAAGATAAATAAAAATAAAAATAATAGATTTTATTTATAATATAATTACAATATGTGAAACATGTATTCGAATATAAATATAAATAACATAAATATGTAAAAAATAAAAAATATTGTTTAAATATTATGTATATAATACATTTTATAATAAATACAAATGAGAAATCAGGCTCGAATTCACTTGAATTATAACCCTATCATATTTACAAATTAGGCTCATTGGGTTTGGAATAGAAAAAAATAAATTCAAACACAATAAGAAATCAGTTTTTGCAGTCTAGATTCGGGCTTCACCAGGCCCAATTTGCCCTGTTACCGCTAGGAAGAGAGAGATGCAAAGGGCCAAGACAATGATTGGAAATAACAAAAATTATTTATAAAAATGAAAATAATGGAAATATAGATGCTTAGTCATTACTCGGTAGTCAATGACGATAAGACTATCCAAAATTATATGAGTCTAGAAATCAGGGTGCAATCCATTTCTACACGCTACTCGGCCACTACAGACTTCCATAGACGGGCGCATGGGAAAACCATCAAATGTTAACACAGGACCTTGGACTACCCTGGAATTTTTTGAATAACAACATAGATTAATCCTCGTGCCTTAACATTTACTAAATAGACATTGTAAGTTACAAAATATTGCTGACAAAGAGTATTAATTGACGAATTAATATTTGAAGTATAAGAATAAAATTTTAAAGTGTTTGATTTTCCAAGAATTAATTCAACTTTGTAGATTTATACTTGTACTGTCGCAAATTTATATTAATCTTCTTTGGGCCTGATATGGAGCTTAAATGGGTTTATTTTTCAATCGTATAAAAATTTTAACGATTTATTATTATAAGAATCCAATTTAAATATTTTTATTCATTTAGTCAGATATCTGTTGTTATCATTAGTAACTAATCTATAAAAATTTTCTTATTAATTAGGGCGATTTGTAAATGGTCCTTTGAGTTTCTATAATTTTGCAATTTGTACCCCATAAATATCCATTTGCGAATGACTTTTTTTTGGCTATGACTAATCAATATAAACATTTCATTTGGAATAATCCCCATTAATCAATCACTTTCTTTTGTCCTATATTCATTATTCAATGACTAATATGATTGTCTTTTGTAGATAAGAGATGATGGCATAAGTGATAATTACATTCACTTAGCATGCGTAGTAACTTAGATTGTCTTTTGCATGTTACAGTCTACAGATAGTTGCATAAGCGATAAGCTCTTTCAACTTTGCAACAACTTCGGGATACATTCTATCAACTATAAGAACAATGGATTGCGATCTAGTGTACCCAAGTGCACTTAGCTTCCATGTATTCGGGTGTAAAAATTTATTTTTTTAATTTATACAACTGTAAATTTCTATGTATTTAGCATGCTTATCAATTTTTACTATTTTTAAAAAAGTTTAGATATTTTTAATTTTTTTTTAAATCAGTAGTAGTCTTGGGTACACTAAATCTAAGTGTACCTGGGTACATTTAACAATACCCCAAGAACCATAGTTATAATGGATCCTAATGATTTTTTAAAAATTAAAAATAAATATGTAAAAGTATTATAGAATAGAAAAACTTGGTATATTAATTAAATAGATTTAAAAATATGTTTATAAAAAATAAAAATAAAATAATTGAATAGTATATTTTGGCCTAAAATATATCATGATATATACTCTATAGTTAATTAAAAATATATTAATTGAACTCAAAAGGTAATTGGTAAGCCACAAAATAAGTATGGCTTCGGAGTGAATATAAACCTATTAGAACATTTAATTGAACTCAAAAGGTAATTGGTAAGCCACAAAATAAGCATGGTTTTAGAGTGAATATAAACCTATTAAAACCTTTTAAATCTTTTTTTTATAGTTTTAGAGTGAATATAAATTTCATCTTAATTAAAAAATTTATCCCAAAATAATTGTAGGGTTTGTTACAAAGTATTCAAGAGACTTTAAAGGAATTTGAATTGAATGTTATTTTTACATTTTTAATATAATTTTTTCAATATATTTTTTCAATACAACTTTTTATATTTTCAATATTACTTTTTCTCTTTCTTAATATACATAATTACATTCTTATTTATCTTATTTAAACCCTTTGACTATTTTGAAATGTAACTACATACAGCAAATCAAATGCATTTGGGTGCACTTAGTTTCGTTGCACCTAGGAAGATTTAACTATTTTTTAAATTTTTCTTAAAATTTTTTATACAACTGTTAATCTAAGTGTATTTAATATGTGTTAAGTATTACCATTTTTCAAAATTTGTAAATATTTTTAAAATTTTTTAAAATAAGTGGCATCTTCGTAATTCATTTTCATAATTTGTAAATTATGAAATGCCACTGATTTTAAAAAATCCAAAAAAATATCTACAAATATCCAAAAAAGTAAAATTTGATACACATTAAGTATACTTAGATTCATAGTTGTATAAAAAAAAAATTAAAATAAATTTTTGCACATTGGTGCACAGTATCCAGACTCCTATATAATAAGCTCATATGGGGGCCAACTGTGCCGTTCTTAATGCCCTCAAAATAAATATTGCCATTCCCGAAATAACTATACATGGCTCCTGCCATGCACCCTCCTATTTATTATTTGGATGCCACAAGGATATGCGGATGTAACAAGCGCTATTGTTTGCGGAAATTTTGTTGTATGGGAATCAGAAAAGGTTAGATGTGAAAGGAAAAAGTAGGTTATCAATTTTTGATGATAAGAATTTTTTTTTTAAAAAAATTTAACATTCATTTCATTCTCATCCCATTTAAGTAAGTTTTTTATATTTTTTTTTCATAGTGTTTCATTGCCCAGTATGATGCCTCGTGCATGATGGGTCCTTTCGAAGCAGTAGGCAGACTGCCATAGCACTCCACTTTTCCATGTCAAGTTAATTAATAAAACTTTTCAATTTAAAATTTTTCATCCTTCACAACTATCATATTTTTTAATCATTTTTTCACATTTTCCTATACAACTACCTTACTTTTTAATCATTTCTACACAACTATCCACACAATTAACCTATCTATGTTAACTTTATCCTCTTTACTACTCATCATTACCCCTATCATATCACATCATTTGATAACTTTTACTATTCAAAACTTTTTATCAAAAGTTTTATTCATTACCAAACACACCCCAAATAAACTGTAACCATTGACATATTGCCGAACGGACGTGAATTAAAATAGTTGCGAGTTGCAACAAGTGCAGGGATGGGCTGAATGCACAACTTCGGTCGGAAAGTAGGTAATTTGATTGAATCTATATAGTCATTTTCACGACAACTTTTTCAATTTTCAATATGACTTTACCCATTTCTAATTCAACTTTATTCATTCCCGATATACATTATTATATTCTCATCCCATATACAGATTCTATTCAAAAATCTTGTATGGTTTGGAACACATCCTTAGTATTGATAGAGTTGGTTATAATTAATTGAAAAATTACTTATATATATATTTTACTATCACAGTAATTTATATTATATAAGCCTGAAATATTCTTATAATTTTTAAAGGGAGATAACAAGCTCCTATCTATTAAACTCTTGCAAAAAAAAGAAGAAATAAAATACCTTGAAGCACATGCCGAGAATCTAATGTCCAACTCACCAAAACAATCTATGGATGTTACCGCCAGGGTGGATCCCTTGATGCCATTGAAAAAAATTACTTAGACATGATTTAACTGTAAAAAAAAATTTAAAAAAAATTTTAAAAAAAGAAAAACAGAACAATAAAAAAAGTTACATTTATATTAGAATAAAAATTTTTAACCAAAACCTTTTAATAAAAAAACTTATAACTTTCCATGATTATTCTATTTTAAAATCATTTTTTCATATTTTTCCATACGAACTACCCTACTTTCCATTTATTTCCACACGACTACTTATATAACTAACCTATCTATTTTAACTTTATTCTCTTTATACCTTATCATTATTCCTATCATATCACATCAGTTTTTACCAATTTAACAACTTTTATAAAAAAATTTCATTAAAAAAAAGGTTAATTTCAAATATACTCACTGTGTTTGCCCTTAATTGCAAATATATCCACTAAGTTTGGAAACTTTCAAATTTACCAACAAGTATTTCATTCACACCCATTCCGTCATGTACAATTAAAAATTGTCATGATCCATCGTATGAAATGTGTAACATGCCTTTTATTGTTCAATAATAATAATTGTTTAACTACGACGTAAGTTGAACAATATGATTGAAATATATCTAATGTAAAAGAAAAGCCTGACAGAATTTCACCGACCACAATGAATGTTAGATCGATCACTTCACCGACCATAATGAATGTTAGATCGATGACGGGTATTTTGAAATTTTAAAATTATTAAACGTTCATAATTGGCATATTGGATATATTTGAAATTAATGAAATACTTAGTAGGTATATTTAAAAAATTTTAAACTTAATAAGTATATTTATAATTAAAAACAAATATAGTAAATATACTTGAAATTAATAACGCACCCAAATCCGCCGCTTTCGGTCAAAAAAATCTTCGGCAGCATCCTCCATTGAATGGACGTGGTCTCCAGACAGTCCCTTTTCCGCTGCCGCCACTTTCGATAATCAACTTTTTTCTTTTTTCTTTTTGTGTTTTATTTTTGGGCACTCGGCGGAGACGTGACATGCGCTCATGCCAGCAGAGTGCATGGTCCCTGTTTATAAGGAGCTCACATTTTTTTTTAAAAAAATATTTTTTATTTTTAAAATTGTTTTTCATTTTTATATAATTTTTTCTAATTTTCATGTAACTCTTTCCATTCTCTGTAAGGTGGGAACAAACATTAGATTTGAAGATTTTCATTAAAGTTCTCAAATATCTTATTACAAATTTAAAGATCTCCAATATTTTATTATAAATTTTAAAAGATTTTATTAAAAAGATTTCATTCTATATTAATAAGATTCTGTACGATTGTAACTCATAATGGAAATGAAATATGACTTTGGGCCTACCTCAACGCACTCAATCCATTTTGAATCATTTATTTAAGTACAAAATAAAGATTTATCCAAATTAAAGATGCATAGACTCATCTGATAAAATATATAAAACTAATCTGATAAAATGATTTTACTTTTCAATCAATTTTGAAGTATGGAACTTATGTACACCATGTTGTATTTTAAGCTAAAATACAACATTAATTTAATTTAATTTATTTATTTTTCTTCATAAATATATTATTCTAAATTTTTTAATCCATATATTAAGTTTTTTTCATTTTATAATACTCTTACATATTTATTTTTTATTTTTAAAAAATATCGATTTCAAGAGCATTTAAGCCATTTTAACCCCTTAAGAACATGATTTTTTAAAAAATAAAAAATAAAAAAGTAAAAATATTGTAAAATAGAAAAACTTTGTATATAGATTGAATATACTTAGGAAATATGTTTATAAAGAAAAAATCAAAAAAATGCAACTAATCGTGAAAATAAATAAATGTTGTATTTTAGCGTAAAATACATAATGATGTATATAATTAGGCTCCTTGAAGTATATTTTGAACATTTAAATTATCTACAGTATCACACAAAGAAATGATTTATTATTATATTATTGTGTATTTGTGAATAAATCTAAACATCTTTTGGGTGTGTGGAGAAGTAATGAAATTTTTGGAAGAAAAAATTTTATTTTAAAATTTTTAAAAATAAGAGAAAATAATGTGATAAAATAGGAATAATAATGATGAATAAAGAAAATAAAGTTAAAATAGATAGATTAGTTGTATGAATAATTGTATAAAAATGATTGAAAAATATGATAGTTTGTATAGAAAAATATCATGAAATAATTTAGAAAATAAGATAGTTAAGAAAATAAACGCATCCTCTATAATTTACACGAAAGTATATGAATAGCAATGCAAGAATTTAACTAAGATGAATTTGGTTATTATAATGTTAAAAACAAATGATTTTAAGATTGCTCATAACTTGGTGTGTGAATACAAGACAAGGATGCGGAAGGAAAAAAAAAAGTGTTGCTGCATGTTACGAATAAGTACATTTAATTGATAATTGGGAATAAATTTAATAGAAAATGAGAAAAGTAAGTTGTTGAGATTTGAGAAGGGGGAAAGAAACCTGAAATTCCAAAAGGTATACAACTGGTGCTTGAAGTATCGGGAAGAAGTCAGGTTTTCCCAAAGCCTTGATGTTGCTGAATTCGAGCAAATGGAATTTCAGGTACGTAGAGGTGTCCCGGGGATGGGATGGATAAAAGTGAAAACTGATTCGAGAGAGATAAGTCGCTGAATGGCTACGCCGGACATGGACAAGCGACAGTGTTGAAGGGGATTCTGGAGGTTTCTTTGTGGCAATTCGAGGTGGGCGAGTGATGTGCCGTAGATGTTGGAAGCAAAGGGGCTTCAACTGGATGATTGAGTTGTACACGTAAGTGTTGTTAAGGAAAGCGATTCATTTTCACTTGAGTATATTTGGTAATAAGTAAAAAATTGTCAATTTAAAATTTTTTATTTTTTGTAATTATCTTATTTTTTAATTATTTTTTTTCTTTTCAAACATGAAAGGACTGTGGCTGACTATTTGAAAGTAATATGGTTTTTTCAAACAAGTCACCAGAAATATTTACCTCAAAAAAAATTTTTTTAGTAATAAGAAAAATAATTTTAGAAATTGGGAGATTTTAGCCCTTTCTTATCTCATTTAACCTGGAAAAATTTTATTTCAACCGGAAGTTAAGTTAAAATAGGATTAGCCCAAGTGAATTCAATTCAAAAAAAACAAAACTTGTTATCAAATGTATATATTATTTCATGTAATCACATATATTTGCATTTTTATGGGTTTAATATATTCTCTTAAAATATATTTTCAATCGATATGTATATTAATCATTAAAAATATTTATTCTAAATTGTTTTTTTAATAATCTTGAATAACCAATGATATAATTTCTTTATCTTTTCGTTGTTTTTAAATATTTTCATTAAAAATGAATTGAAAATTATATATAATATTATTTATATTTTTAAAAATGTCGAACATATGCTAATTCATTCTCTTTCATACAACTTATAAATTAGTAATTTCCTTTAATATTTATTAAAATTTAATGTAGTAAAATAAAATTTTATTTTTCATTTTTAACAAATAATTATTATTTACATTGTTTTAGAAATCAAAATTATAATATAATTTAACATATACTATTTTAATAATATGTTAGACTATTTAAAAATAAGAATATAAACTAGTTATATTGCGAAAACAAAATAATAAAAAGTTTAAAATAAAAAATAAGGACATAAACTAGTTGTATTGCAAAAACAAAATAATAAAAAATTTAAAATTCAACCCACCAACAAATCCAAAATTCAACTCAAATTTTCAATCCAAAATAAAACCCGAGGCACATATAAATCCGAGTTGAACGCAATCCGAGGCCGGTACATATAATTGGACCCCTTATTTTGTTGTTATTATTGCTAACACCACGTGTCCTCTCCTCTGTCACAGCTCCCCACAAGCACAGCGGTCTTCCCCCATCATGTCCCCTTTTTTCACTTTGGTCCCCGCGTTGGTCGTTTTACAAAGCAGTACCACAAAGTTTCTTGATGTTACAATCGTATCCAAGTTCGGCCGCCGGTGTAAACAGATAAAATGATTTACTAAGACAAGCTACGTTCTGCGTTTAAAACATGTTTTTTCTATTGCTAGTCTGACAAAATCCAACTACCCACACAATTAAGGGAGAGATCTCCAAAATCACGTGATTTGCTGCACTTGAAAAAGTTCCCCAAATATTCGTTTCAATCTATTATTTCATGAAAACATTTTTTTATTGGTATATTTCATGGATTTTTTTTTTTTTTTTTGTGATACAGATTTCATGGCACATATTGAAGCCGTTTGAAACATAGATATTTCGGCATTCTTTTGCTTTTTCCCTCTTGAATTTATGTACAACATTAAATTCAAAAGTGAGCAATCGGGAACAGAGAAAGAAAGATGCAAAGGGTGAAAACAATGATCGGAATTAAAATACGTGCTAAATATGCAAAAACTTTTATTTATGAGAAGTGAAAATAATTGAAATATTTTAAAAAATTTATATGGATAAAAATAATAAAATGGTTAGCATTATTATTACCCTTCATAATAAGGTCGGTAATTAGTCAACAGCAATGATAAATTATCAGGCGGGAAATCAATTTGCACACGCTACTCGGCCGCAACAAATTTCCATAGACGGGCGCGTGGGAAAATACAAGCTTCATGTATATAAACTGAGAGGGCCTGGATCCAGATTTCAAGGACATTTCGTCTCTCTTCTTGCAACAGCAACGCCACCATCGCTCCTTCTCTCCTCTCCAACTCTTCTCTTTCGGACACGGGATCTCCAACACATATCTCTCATCGACTCATCTTCACCGTCCATCTGGACCGGAAGCAGCATGGGGTACGACAACGAGGCAGGCTCGTCCTCCTACGGCCTGCCGGAGTCGGACGCCGCCACCCTCCCTCTCATCGACCGCCCGCCGCCGCTCCTCTCCTCTCGCCCCAAGACCTTCGCAAACATCTTCATTGCCGTCGTCGGCGCCGGCGTCCTTGGCCTCCCATACACCTTCAAGAAGACCGGCTGGCTCCTCGGCGTCATCCTTATTGCCGCAGTCGCCGTCATGACCTACCACTGCATGATGCTCCTCGTCCGCACCCGCCGCCGCCTGGAGCAGCCCGACGAAGCCGGCGCCTACCCCAAGATCGGGTCCTTCGGCGACCTGGGCTACGCCGCTTGCGGCCACGTCGGCCGCTACTCCGTCGACGTAATGATCGTCCTCAGCCAGGCCGGCTTCTGCGTCGGCTACGTGATCTTCATCGCCAACACCCTCCGCCACCTCATCGCCTCGCCACTGATTCTCAGCGTCGACGCCAAGGCGGTTTACGTCGGGGGGCTCGTCCCCTTCCAGCTCGGCCTGAATTCGATCCCCACCCTCACCCACCTTGCCCCTCTCAGCATCTTCGCCGACATAGTCGACCTGGCGGCGATGGCAATAGTCCTGGTGGAGGACGTTTTGATTTTCTTTAGGGACAGACCGCCGCTGCAGGCCTTCGGGGGCCTCTCCGTCCTCTTGTATGGCCTCGGCGTCGCCGTCTACGCATTCGAAGGGATCGGGATGGTGATGCCTCTGGAAGCCGAGATGGCCAACAAGAAGAAGTTCGGTAAGGTCCTTGCCCTTTCCGTCGCATTCATTGCTCTGATGTACGCTTCTTTTGGGGCGCTCGGCTACGCCGCATTTGGGGATAATACCAACGACATCGTCACCATCAACTTGGGACGTGGTTTAATCAGCACCCTCGTCCAAGTGGGTCTGTGCATAAACCTCTTTTTCACATTCCCCCTCATGATGAATCCTGTCCATGAAGTGTTTGAGAGAGCGTTCTGGAGGGGGAGGTTCTGCCTCTGGCTGAGATGGATTGTTGTCTTGGGCGTGTGTTTGGTCGCCCTATTAGTCCCCAATTTTACGGATTTCTTGTCACTGGTGGGAAGCAGTGTTTGTATTTTGCTGGGCTTTGTGTTGCCGTCCTTGTTCCATCTGGTGGTTTTCAAGGGAGATATGCGGTGGGTGGAGATGGTTGTGGATGTGATGGTTGTGTTGTTGGGAGTGGCCTTTGCAATTTCTGGAACAGTAGTTTCCGTGACGGAGATGCTTGCAGTGAAAGGGTGATTTTTTTGGCAGTGTGATTTGATGAGGATAGGCACAAGCAAACAGGATCGCAGAAGTGTTGAACAGTAGCTTCCCTAATCGAGATGCTTGCGGTGAAAGGGTGGTTTCTTTGCCTAGCAAACAGGACCCCGGAAGTGTTGTTTTTGCATATAGTTGGCCATTGTATTTTTAGACGTTAAAAATAAGAGACCTGTATCTATTGTCATAATTTCTTATAAACTTGAAGGTGGTTGCCACTTATATTTAATAATTTTCTTCTCTCTTTTCTTGTTTGTTTGTGTTTGTTTGCTTGTTTATATTGGGGATCTGATGATGGAACATTCAACATGTGGATATACATTAATGTCAGGTTTAGTTTTTACTTCCAATGAAAACTGTTGCTTAGACTTCTTCTTTGCCCAAAAATAATAATAATAATAATAATAATGTATACATCATGTATAAAATTGGATTTTGTAGTTACTAAAGTGATGTATGAGATGCAATTTGTTGGTTATTTCGTATCAATCGTGCCTAAATCAGGGCATGATTGATATTTGGTGGCTCTGGCACAAGAACTCTCCTGTGACCCTGTCGAGCCAATAGCATTAGCCGGATTGTAGTTTGGCCATTTTCCCACCTCT
This sequence comes from Annona cherimola, assembly GCA_030490835.1. Taxonomy (NCBI): domain Eukaryota; kingdom Viridiplantae; phylum Streptophyta; class Magnoliopsida; order Magnoliales; family Annonaceae; genus Annona; species Annona cherimola. The sequence continues at coordinate 92,534,211 of CM059972.1, forward strand.
CAAAGTCTGAATTCATTTGAAAATGGAACTACTAACGATTCGCATACATATTGATTGGATGGAATGAGATATGATGTGGATGAGGAGTTTGTACGACGTTGGGTTGCTGTGGATTGTTTAATGAGAAATCAACGGCTGAAGTATTATTAAACGGTAAAAGTATCATTGGAAAGGGGTGAAGTAGGATTGGTACCCATCGCTGCAACAAGATTAGAGATTTTACGAAAGGAAAGAACGAAACATATTGCAAGGAAATGCGTTGTCTAAAACAATTGAGGATTGTCTTCAAAGCAGGTGGACGCAAGCTGTCATTATAGAAGATCTTTTTTGTCTTTTAAAAAAAAAAGTTAATAGGGTTTGTAATTGGCCACATGATTGTTTCTTTTCTCTTTTCTTTCCCTTTTTTTGGGACTTATTTGCATCATGCCAACCGAAAACTAAAACAATTGAATCCATGCCAACTTGTTCTCTCCTTTTATGTGTATATATATAATAATTGAATCCATGCCAACTTGTTCTATATATGCATATATATATTCATCCATGTCGACTACCGACGTTAAACTTTGCATCCATGTCAGCACAATAGCGTTTAACTTGCATTGTTTCTGCGTTATGTTTTTTAGTTTTTTCTAATTTTTTAATACCAAAAATACTCCTGCCATCTATTATAAATTAGATAAAAGGACTCATTTGGAGGATAGAGTGAAGCTGGTACATACAATAGTTACTTATACGATGAGATTTTTTCTACTTTATCTAATAGATTTCAACATTTACATTCATATCGTGCATAATATTTTTCACAACTTCATATATGTTTTTAGTCGACATACCTATTTTTATGTATATAATTTTTTTATTATTGCATTTAGCTTTTCTTTAATTGATTGATATAAAAATAAAATGTTAATTTCAAATATTATCATAAATATAACCATATATTTTTTTGAAAGAAAATATAAACATATATTTAGAAAAATTGCACAGAAGACTGAAGATTTTATCCATAATTCTAGATATGACAACTCCATTAATTTCTGTTAGTTAATGAGAAAAAAATTTTCAATACTGAAATTGCACTTCACATTTCTTATAAAGGGGCATTAGTTGTACATCATGTTATATAAAGTCGAGAATGATTCTTTACATAAGGGTGCACATAGGCTCAGTGCACCCAAGTGCATCTAATCCATTTTTTATTTTTTGAAACTTTTTTACACGACTATTAATCTAAATGTATTTAATACGTGAATCAAGTTTTTATAATTTTTGAAAATTTTTCGATATTTATTAAAATTTTTGAAAATCAATAGTGTCTTTAGTAATTTAAAAAGTTTTCAAAAAAATATTAAAAAAAGGTTAAATTACCCCGGTGCACTGTATCAGCGTCCATATAAAGTATAATTTTAAAGAAAGCAATGTGCGGTCATCCGTGCCATTTGGCATCTGTCCACACAACAACGTTACGAGCAATTTGGTTCTTTTGAATTTTTCAAATTCTAGTTAACTAACAGAATTAAGCAACTGGTTTGTCATATTGGAATAATGGACAGAATCTGTAGTTATACGTGCCATTTTTCCAAATGTAAGGTAATATTCATAAATAAGGGAATAATTAATGCGAGCATGATTTTACTTTATTTTCATTTATTTTTCTTCATAAACGTATTTTCCTAATTGTATTTAGTTCATATATCAAGTTTTGCCATTTTACAATACTTTTACATATTTATTTTTTAGTTCTAAGAAAGCATCAATTTTAGGGGCATTTAAGTCAATTTCACCTCTTAAAAAATTTGATTTTTAAAAATAAAAAATAAATATGTAAAGTATTGTAAAATGACAAAACTTTGTATGTAGCTTTAATACACATAGGATAACATATTTATAAAGAAAAATAAAAAAATATAACTAATTATAAAAATAAATGGATGTTGTATTTTGCCCTTACATACATCATGATGTATATAGTCAAGATCCTAATTTATGATCATATTTTGAATTAACCCAAAAAATAAAAGTAAATTATGATTTTCAATATCAATTCATTTTATTGTTGCCTTTGGTTTTTCTTAATAATAGATTTATACAAAATCAATTATTATTTGAATTTTAATATTTTATGAATATAATTTTTATGTTGCATTTAAATTTTCTTAACAATTGATTTGCATAAAATATGATTTTGGATTTTAATACTTTATATATAATTTTTTATTGTCGCCTTTATTTTTCGATAATTGTCTTGTATAAAAATAAATTATGATTTTAAATTTTTAATACTTCTCGTATATAATTTTTATTATTGTTTTAGTTTTCTTAATATTGATTTTTATAAAAATAAATTATAATTTTAGATATTAATACTTTACACATATATATTAAGGGCATTAACATTCATGATGATGAAAAACTAAATTGTTTTTTGCTCGCGATAATAATTTTAAAAGTCTTTCATCATGGTAACGCTTTTATAAATCAATTTCATTTATGCTAATGATGAAGGTTACAGTTAAATTTTGGAATAAAATGACCCATTTAACTTTGAAATTCAACTGCAACAATTAGCATCGGCATGAAAAAACTCGATCTGAAAAATGTTGGTATAAATAAAAGACTTTTAAAATGATTAACATAATTCATAATAATGTAGTTTTTGTTGGCTTTTTTTTATGTTGTTGAGGATTGATGCACTTAGCCAGAGTGCATTTATACTATTTTTTATTTTTTTGAAAATTTCTTATACAACCGTTAATCTATGTATATTTAATATGTGTATCAAGGTTTACCATTTTTCAAGATTTTTAAATATTTTTCTTTTAAAAAATCAATGGCATTTTTAGTTGTATAAAATAAAATGTCAGAAATTTTCAAAAATAAAATATTTAAAAATATCTTAAAATGGTAAAACTTGATCTATATGTTAAATACACTTAGATTAATAGCTGTATAAAAAATTTCTAAAAAATAAAAAATGAGTTAAAGCACCTTGGTGCACTGTATGAGTCCTTTTTTTATATTGTTGCATTTATTTTAATCCGCTAAAAGATGCAGTTGAGTATAAATTGGAAGCTTCACTCGATGTACATTCTAGAGGTGTGTTTGGAAAGTGATAAAATTTTTACATGAAAAATTTTGTGTAAAAGTTTTGAATTTGAAGAGAATGATGTAATATCGTAACGGTAATGATGATGAGTAAAAAGAATAATGTTAAAATGGATAGGTTAGTTATATAGATAATTGTGTAGAAATTATTAGAAAATATGGTAATTATATAAGAAGGTGTTAAAATAATTAAAAAATAGGATAATTATGGATAATAGAAATTTTTATTTTAACATTTTTCTCTCATTGTCAAATACACCCTAGGTAGTGCACTACTGGGACTTAGAAAGAAGGGGCTTACTTTTTCAGGGTTTAGGGGATATTTTAGTCATTTTTCATGGATACAAACACTTTTAGATTATGCTCTATTCAATTGTAGTAGTGATTGGATAAAAATAATGGTCAAGTAATCAAGCTTTCACTTTAATTGTGGATGACGAAGGTAATTTTAGATGCAAAAAGCGAGGCTTTTTTAATTAATGATTTGTTTTTCTATGTAAGTAGGTTACATATAAATGGTTTACTACTTTTTAAAGTAACTAACTTACATATAAATGGTTTCATGTAACTTCTTTCATTTTTAATATTTGATTTTTGATAAAAAAATCCACTCTATTCATTATATTTAATGTTTTATTAAATTAAATATAATATATAGTTTAGGATAAATTTTGGAGAACATAATTCCACATAACTAGGATTAAATATTTCATCAAAAATAGGATCATATAAAAATGGTTTCACGTAACTCTACTTATTTTTCTATATTGACGATTGATGGGGAGTGAAATTAATGAAACGTTCACTCCATTTTGTAAGGTAGAGATATTTCATAGAAGTGGGGCTCAATTACATAAAGTTGTAAAAGGCTGTATGTAGAGCTAAGTGCAAATAGCTTTGGGTGTATTTGAAAAGTGATAAAATTTTTAATGAAAATTTTTTGGTATAAAACGAGAAAAAATAATATGATATGATAGAGATAATAATGTTAAATAAGGAGAATAAAGTTAAAGTAGATAAATTAGAGTAGTAGTATAGAAATGATTTAAAATAAGATAATTTGTATACGAAGATTTGAAGAATAATTTAAAAACAAGGTAGTGCTAAAGAATGAAAAATTTTAAATTAAAAATTTTGATTAAAAAATTTATAAAAAAACAAACAAACTCTACCATAATAGAATTGGATTTGCTATTAAATGTCATAATTAATTTAATTTTTCTTTCGAGAGCTCGCTAATAGCAATTGGGTTGGGTGAACATTAATTTGGAAGTTGTTACAGTTGATTGTTTTTATTGGAAATCATGTGATGTGAAAGTGTATCTGAATCCATGTGTATAGATTCCACTTAAAGACTGTGTATGAAGTTTCGAGTACAAGGTCTTCTTCCCCAGCACTTCTCCCTTTGGTACTCATAGTAGGTGGGAATTGCTTGTTCTTTTGTGTGTGAGAGAGGGACCTAGAGTCATCTGTTTAAATAGAGCCCTTCTTATCATGACTCCTAGTAGATATATAACATCATCTCACAAAGACTGCATACATATCCTTTACATGCTGGGCTATCTTAGCTTAATCTAAATACTGCTATTTTAATTGAGACGCCTTTACGTGGGTAATTCTAACATTCTCCCATTTGATGGTCTAATTTAAAATAATAAGTAAAAAAAATTATATACATAATACATTCTTTGAATTTAACATTTTAAAAATTACTGAATAAGTGCACCCTTTTGAAAAACATGCCCAATCGTTGCAAACACAATTCTACATTAATACTTAGTTTAAGAAAATTCGTCAATATGGATCAGGCGGTTGTATGCAATATGCAATACACTTCCTTCCATATACCACAATATTAACAAATTCATTTAATTAAAGTTCTTAATGACTAATTTATAGTAGTGTCCTATATTAAATTCATCAATATGGATCAGGCGGTTGTATGCAATATGCAACACACTTCCTTCCATATACCACAATATTAACAAATTCACTTAATTAAAGTTCTTAATGGCTGATTTATAGTAGTGTCCCACATTAATGTCAAATAGACAAATTCTTCTATTTCTAACTACATATTAATTGTTAACAAAATACAATAATGAAAAAAAATAATCATCCAATATAGAATGTGTTGATTACATCATTAATTATATCATATAATAAGGCTCATATTTCTTATGTGTCATGAGAAAACTATAGGAGCCAAAGCCTTGGTTATGGGATCAACAATCATGTTAGTAGAGCCAAAAAAACTAATCGGTATTTAATATTCATAAATCCTTTGTTGCACTAACATGAACTCAGCATCAATTGCTTGTTGGCACTAGTAATTCTTCTATAACTAGAGAAACTAATCGCTGATGAATTATCACAATTGATTTTTAAAGGCATAGAAATAGAATTTACAATTTTAAGCTCTGAGATGAATTTCTTCAACCATGATGCATATGAAGATGCTTTATGACAGCTAACAAATTCAGCTTCAATTGTAGAGTCAACTACACTGTTTTCTCTTACTCTTCCATGAAAATTGTCCACTAACTAGTAAGAAAACTTAGTCTAATGTGAATCTTCTGTTATCCGTGCAATCAACGTAATCTGAATTCGTATAATCGATCACTTCTAATTGATCAATGTTCTCATATGTGAGCTTACAATATTTAGTTCCTTGAACATATCACATCACTTTTTTTTACTGCTTTCCAATGTTCCATTCTTAGATTGCTTTTGTATCTTTCAAGTAATTCCACTTTATAGCTGATGTTATACGTGTGTAAACTTGAGCATACATCGTGCTCCCAAGAACAAAGGTATATGAGATGGACTTTATTTTTTATTTCTTAATTTCATTCTGTGGACACTGATGCGAATCATATTTTAATCTTTAAAGATTGACATTTCACATGATAAGCAGTTGAACATTTCGAATCTTTCTAAAATCTTATTAATATAAGCCCTCTATGACTACCCCAAAAGTCTCTGAGGTTTGTTTTGATAGACTTTAACTCTTATAACATATAATGCCTTGCCCATATATTTCATATTAAAATGTTCAAAAGGAATCATTGGTAGTAAGCAAAATATTATCCACATATAGAATAAAAAATATAAACTTGCTCCTGCTCAACTTTAGATATATATATATATAGAGAGAGAGAGTTGTTCCGGTGCAGTGACGCTGCACCGGAACAACAGTGCAGTGGCCCAAAAATGGGCCCCACATGATCATGAAATCATGATTTACTCCATTTAGAATAATGTATTCTATTACCATACCAATTTTCATCCCAATCAGATATGTATATGGGCCCAATCTGAAAATGGTACAAATCCAACGTAATAAAATAGTTTGATGTAAATAACAACTTTAAAGTATCTGATTGGGATGAAAATTGATATGGTAATAGAATACATTATTCTAAATACAATGGGTGGAGTAGATCATGATTTCATGATCATGTGGGGCCCATTTTTAGGCCATTGCACCGCTGTTCCGGTGCAGTGACGCCGCACCGGAACAACTCTCATATATATATATATTGGTCACTAATATTTTCTGTAAATCTGAAGGAATTGATAACTTTGTTAAATTTTAAATACCACTGTCAGAAAACATGTTTAAGTCCATACATGGATTTCTTTATTTGCATACTAATGTGTCATTTTCTTCCATTTTGAATCCTTCTAACTGCATCATATACACATCTTCTTCTAGATCCCTATTTAAGAATGCTGCCTTTACATTCATTTGGTATAACTCTAAATTAAAATGAGCAACTAATGCCATAATGGTTCTGAATGAATCTTTTCTTGAGACTGGTGCAAAGGTCTTCTTGTAATCAATATCGTGTGTTTGAATGAATCCTTTCACAATAAGTTTAGTCTTGTAGTTTTCTATATTCCTTTAGGGTCCCATTTGGTTTTGAAGATTCAATTACAGCCAATCAGTTTATATCCTTTAAGCAACTTAACAAGATTTCAAACTTTATTTTTGTGCATGGATGCTATTTCATCTTTCATAATATTAATCCATAATTCAAATATTTTACTATTAATGGTTTCTTTGAATGTCAATGGATAATTTTCAACACAAGGATAGTCAATACATCCTTCAACGTATACAATGTAGTCATCTAAAGTAGCAAGTCTCCTTACTCTGTGAGACATTCTCAACTCATTAATATGTTCTACATTGTTATCATGATGAACATCATTTGGAATGAAAGTCGGTTCATTATCAACCTTTTACATAAGTTTTTCACGAGCTGCGTATATATCTAATTAAAATGCTCGTTTTAACGCAAATATACGTGTTAATCAAGTAATAAATAGTGAGTTAAGTATCGTTCCCATGAGGATATGGTTTAACTAAGATTATTAATTAGTTTAGTTATTTTCGGTGAGTAGAAAACAGATTTCATAATTAAGAATGAAAATTCCAAATGCATAAAAGAAATAGAGAAGAGTTTTATAGAACAGCTGGAATACTAAAAGGGAATTATCAATTGGAGATGACAGATGGGATAGTTGGGAATCATTGAATCTAAACTATATTGCACTAGTTCCTTTTCATTAGATTGTACATGAATTTACTAGTTCAAGTTCAATAGTCTCTATATATATCTTTCAACACATATAAAGCTAATTACACCACATTCATTCGCTATGTTCCCATGCAATTAAATGAAATGGAATTGATAGATACATAACTTGTTCATGACTACATAGAGTTTAACAGTATATTTCTATCCATTAAACAACTCCTCTTAACAAAGAAGAAACCTATACCCTACACATGGATCTAGAAGGAATTTTTCTTTTTTAAGGATAAATCTTGCAATTAAATCGTCTTTTTTTTTTTTTTTTTTTGATCAAAGGAAATTAAATCGTCTTACAAGGTAGCTAATCTTGTAAAAAGCATTCGACAACATATGCAAGGGTAAATCCACATCGCACAATCATATAAAAATTAAATATTCATTTATGAATCTTAAAAACCAAAACAGTATAGTTAGATATCAATTCATCCTAACTTTCCATCTATAGAAGTTTAGCTCAAAGACATGACATTAACATCCATGACATCCATAAGGAAAGTATTCCAAGAAAAACGGAGAAAAAATAGAATGAGAAAGGAAAAACTAAATCTTGGAAGCATCCACCAATGATATCGAATCTCCTCTTCAGATTGCTCTGGAAACGAGTTCTGTTCCTTCTCTAGTGTGGCTGCTCTATCGCTCTCTCTCTTTCTCCTGCACAAATCCTTAGGTTTCTATTTAAATCATTTAACCCGTACAGCACACGTGCAGAAACACACGTGTGCGGATTCACCGTGGTGCCTAGGCACCAACTCCCTGGGTGCTGCGTAACTTAGAAACTCTTTGGGATGCCTCTGCATACTAATGAAGTGACTTGAAAACTTTCCAGAATGCATTTGTATGCTAGTGAAGTGGCGCCTAGGCGTCCCACGCTAGCACTTGGGTGCCAACTCATTGGAAGCATTTTACCGTGTGAAGTGCTGAAACTTCTGGCTAAGGCATGTAGGGTGGCGCCTGAGCGCTAGCTTACCTGCTACTTCACTTGGCTCCGTTCTTCATTCGACTCGCTCGCATGCCTGTACTTGTCCGTCCTTTCTGCAAAAATGACTGAAACTAAATAAATGAACTAAAAATGCCTATTTTATACTAAAAATGCATAAAAACTACATAATTCTCCTAAAATGCAAAACGAGTGAAAATAAGCTAAATGGATGCAAATTAAACATATTCTTTTGAACTAACACGCTAAAATAGTCTGAAATGGGTCATAATAACTCACATTTCGCGAGTTATCAGTTGCATAGTAATTTCTAGTTGTTGATCTGTCCTGTCATGATCAACAATCTTAGTTTTTGCATCTGTCAATAAGGTGCTAGAGAAAGGATCCTCAATCTCCACAACTTTTACATTTTGTGGAGTTGTGCTCTCACTATTTTCATCATTTTCAATCAATTGAGTTGTTCTAGTATCAATGATCCTAGTATTGTAAGACAAACTATAAAACTTGTACTCTTTAAACTATTCTAGATACCTAATAAAGAAACAATTAATAGTTCTTGGGCTAACTTTCTTTTCTTGTGGATTAAGTACCTTTGCTTCTGCTTAGTAACTCCAAATACGTGTATGCCTCATACTAGATTTTCTGCTTGCCCACAACTTGAATGAAGTTTTAAGAACAGCTTTACTGGGAACTCTATTGAGGATATATATAGTAGATTTCAAGGCATCACTTCACAATAATAAGGGTAAGGATCAGTTACTAATCATACTCATTGTATTTATGAAAATATGATTTCTCATTTCAGAAATATAATTTTGCTAGAGAGTTCCCGACATCGTATAACGAAGTTTAATAGCATTCTCTTCTAAAAATTTAGCAAATGGTCAAAAGATTTGACATAATTCACCATGTTTACCATAATATTCAACACTTTTTTCAGATCTCACAATTTTAATTTTTCTATCCAATTTCTTTTTTGCTAACTCTTTAAATATTTTGAAAGCATTCAATGAGCCAGATTTTTCATGCAATAGGAAAAGAGAACAATAATGTGAGAATTCATCAATAAATATGGTAAAACACTTTTCACCTCTAATATATAATGAGAATGGAACACAAATGTTATTGTGGATTAATTTTAAAAATTCATTACTTATTATAACATTCTTTTTTGGGTTTTGTTTTGTTTTCCTTTAATATAATCAATGTATATTCCAAAATTGATATGTAACCCAATCTTTTATGTCATAACATGGAGAATTTTTCATCAATCATACAATATTTAGTATCAACTATAGATTTAGGTGGATGAACAATTAAGAAATAAATAATCTGCATTTATTTGATATAAACCATTAATCAATCTTCCAATACCAACTAAACTAGAATATCTAAATAAAGAAAATTTTGAATTTGCAAAATTGGAAGAATAATCCATTACATTGAGTTTTGATATAAAAAAAATTAAATTTTTAGAAACAGATGGAACATAGAAAACATCATGCAATTCTAGAAAATACTTCTTATCAAGGTGAAACCTATAATTCTCAGCTACTTTGACTTTAGACTTTGTCAAATTACCTATTAAAATTACATACAATTTTTGTTTGCAGTTTGAAAGAAATACCTACAAAGAGTTTGAAACATGAATAACAGTACCTGAGTTAATGCACCATAAATTAGAGAATATATTTATGAAATTAGTTTCAAGCAGTGTTATAAGAACCAGACCGGACCGGCCGGTCGGACCAGTCCGATTGGGAACCGGTCAAATTTTCGGTTCGATACCCTCGGTTCGATTCATTTATATAAAACCGTCCGAACCGGTGAACCGGCGGTCGAACCGGGATATGCGGTCGAACCGTATTCGACCGGTCAGACGGTTTTATATATATATATAAACACCAAATGAAGTCTGTTACGTAACCCACTTCCTGACTCTCGCTCGCTGCCCCTCTCTCATTTCCCCCCCTTCGTTGTTTCTGAAATCTAAACCCTAAAATATCGTCATCGTCTCCTCGCAGTGGCAACACCTGTCATCATCAACTCAACGTCCTCGGCCCTCGTAGCGCTCGCCGCCCGCATCGTGCCGGCCGCTGGCTGCTCCCGCAGCACCCGCTGGTTCGAACCATTGCCTCTCTGTTTCTATTTCTCTGTTCTCGGATCCATCATCCGCTCATCTTCTAGCAGAAGACAAATCACCAACCCGAAGCATGGCGGGTTTTAACCCCAAGTAGAGGGGCATTTCTGTTGGAAATATGTGGAAAACAAGCTAAATCTATGTTTTGATGATTAACAAATCAATTTGAGTAAGTCTTGGCTACTAACACGTTTGTGAAAATGTTTAAGGGATATACATTTGAAGAAAATAAAGTATGAAAGGCCAAGTCGTTCCCCAAGTCGACTCCAAGAGAAGAAACGAAGACAATCACAAAGGGAAGAAAGCTATTGCGTTAAAAGCGGCACACAACTCAGAAGAGTCTACCTCCTCTTCGCATAATGATAATGAAGATATTGCACTTCTCACTCGCAAATTCCGAAAATTTGTGAGAAAAAAAAGAACTTCAAGGACTTCAAAGAAAGAACAAGAAGAGAGAAGAAGAAGGAGCCAACGAAGTGCTACAAATGCGGCGGGATAGGACACATACAAGCTCAATGTCCTACGCCGGAAGAGAAATCAAAAGAGTATCAAGAGAGGAAGGAAGGACATGAAGGCAGAAAATACCAAAGGCCAAAGGGAAGAGGCATGTACGTTAATGAAGAGACTTCATCAACAAGCATCTCCTCAACCGACGAATTTGAGGCGGCAAATTGTGCTAGAATTTACTGCATGGCACGGATCGAACAAGAAGAAAACTTGTTATGTTTGAACACAACGGAAGTTTTGGAAAAACAAACCATCTCAACAAAATGCACGAGCAATGAAGAGAGATGAGATTTACCTTTTTATTTTCAGATTTGTTTCAAGGCAAAGGCGAACAATGTATGGTTCATGGACAGCGGTTGTTCAAGGCATATGACCGAAAAAAGAAGTCTATTTCACAAACTTAAGCCTTGCAACGACGGAACGGTTGCCTTTGGTAATAATGAGAAAGGTAAAATTAAAGGTAAAGAAAACATTTATAGTATTTCAAATGCATGCATGGAAGATGTTTTGTTTGTGGAAGGACTCAAGCATAACCTAATGAGCATTAGTCAATTATGTGACAAAGGATACAAGGTTGTGTTTGAATCATCTATATGTAATGTATTTGATGGAGAGCATATCATGTTTAGTGGAAAAAGACATGGAAATGTATATTTGGTTTCACTTGACGAATTAGATGGTCAATGTCTAATGGCCATTGATAATGATCCATGGGTTTGGCATAAAAGGCTTGGACATATAAACATGGGAAATATAAAGACCCTATGGAAGAAGAGTTTGGTAGAAGGCTTGCCAAAGTTGAAATATGAGAAAGACAGAATTTGCAAAGCATGTCAATTATCTAAACAACCTAAGATGCTTTTCTCTACCAAAAAGGAAATCTCCACCACTAGGCCACTTGAATTGCTACACATGGATCTATATGGGCCATCCGATATTTTAACCATTGGTGGAAAGAAATATGCATTTGTTATTGTTGACGATTTTTCAAGATTCACATGGATAATTCTCTTAGCTAGCAAAGATGAAGCATTCTCTATGTTTGCAACTTTTGTAAATTTTGTGCAAAATGAAAAACAAAGTACTATTATGACTATAAGAAGTGATCATGGTGGTGAATTTGAGAACAAACGATTCATAGAATTATGCAATGAAAAAGGAATTCATCACACATTTTCTGCACCAAGGACTCCACAACAAAATGGAGTTGTTGAAAGGAAAAACAGAACTATACAAGAGATGGCTAGAACAATGCTAAATGAGAGCAAATTATCCAAGAAATTTTGGAGTGAAGCTGTAAGTACAGCTTGTCATGTTTTGAATCGAGTTACCATTAGAGCAATCTTGAAAAAGATCCCATATGAGCTATGGAAAGGAAGAAAACTAAATATCTCTTATTTTCATGCTTTTGGATGCACATGCTATGTTTTAAACAATGGAAAAACCAACTTGGGAAAATTAGATGCTAAAAGTGATGAGGCAATATTCCTTGGGTACTCATCAAATAGCAAAGCATATAGAGTATTCAATAAACAAAACCAAGTGGTAGAAGAGTCCATTCATGTTGTTTTTAATGAAACTAACCTATGCTACAAAAGAAAAGATGATTTAAGTGATGCAGATGATATAACAAGCAATTTTGAAAAACTGCATGTGGAAAATCAAGAAGATTTCATGAAGGAAAGGGTAAGTGAAGGTAATAATTCCTGCAAACCTCCAACTGATTTAAAATTCAAACATGCCCATCCAATTGAACAAGTTATAGGGAATGTATATGAAGGTGTAAAAACTAGAAGGTCAAAGCAAAATGTTTGTGGACAATATGCTTTTGTATCCAAGATTGAACCATCCAATATTGATCAAGCTTTTAATGATGAAAACTGGATTATAGTAATGCAAGAAGAGCTAAATCAATTTGAAAGAAACCAAGTTTGGCACCTTGTTCCTAGACCAAACGATTGTACTGTTATTGGCACCAAGTGGGTCTTTAGGAATAAATTAGATGAAAGTAGACTTGTAGTAAGAAACAAAGCTAGACTTGTGGCAAAAGGATACTCACAAGAAGAAGGAATAGATTTTGAGGAATCCTATGCCCCGGTTGCTAGATTGGAAGCAATTCGCATCTTACTAGCTTTTGCATCTCACATGAACTTTAAATTGTTTCAAATGGATGTTAAAAGTGCATTTCTGAATGGATATATAAATGAAGAGGTGTATGTAGAACAACCACCTGGATTTGAGGAAAAAGATCAATCTAAATTTGTGTACAAGTTAACCAAAGCATTATATGGATTAAAACAAGCTCCAAGGGCTTGGTATGATAGATTAAGCAAATTTCTGATTGATCATCATTTTCAAAAAGGAAAGGTAGACACCACTTTGTTTATCAAGTATAAAGAAAAGGATATTTTGATCATTCAAATTTATGTTGATGATATCATTTTCGGTGCTACTAATGAGACTCTTCGTCAAGAATTTTCTGAGCTTATGCAGAAAGAATTTGAGATGAGCATGATGGGAGAACTAAACTTCTTCCTTGGACTGCAAATCAAACAATTAAATGAAGGAATCTTCATCAACCAGTCCAAGTATATCAAAGAAATGCTGAAGAAGTTTGGCATGGAAAATAGCAAAGGAGCAAACACGCCAATGAGCTCAACAATCAAAATCGACAAAGATGAAAAAGGGAAAATGGTTGATTTAAAATTGTATAGAAGCATGATAGGATCTTTGTTGTACTTAACTGCTTCTAGGCCTGATATATTGTTTAGTGTGTGTATGTGCTCTAGATTTCAATCATGTCCAAAAGAATCACACTTGGTAGCTGTGAAAAGAATTTTCAGATATCTAGCAGACACTACCAATATAGGACTTTGGTATCCAAAGAGCTCTAATTTTGATCTAATCGGCTACTCGGATGCGGATTTTGCCGGTTACAAAGTAGATAGAAAAAGCACTAGTGGAACATGTCAATTTCTTGGGAACATGTTGGTTTCATGGTTTTCAAGAAAATAAACTAGTGTTGCTCTATCTACGGCGGAAGCCGAATACATTGCCGCCGGGAGCTGTTGTGCCCGATTACTTTGGATGAAACAGCAACTTAGGGACTATGACATGGATTTTAAAGATATACCCATTAAATGTGATAATACGAGTGCCGTATGTTTAACTAAAAATCCAGTCTTGCATTCTAGGACCAAACATATCGACCTTAGACATCATTTTATTAGAGAACATGTGGAAAATCATGATATATGTCTAGTATATGTAAGAACTGAGGATCAAATTGCAGATATATTCACAAAGCCCCTAGCAAAAGAAGCATTTTATAAGATTACAAATGACATGGGAATGATTGATTTAACCTAGCACAATTTGAGGGGGAGCACATGTTTAGGGGGAGCAAACCCACCTATCTCTTTCTTCTCTTAATTAAATTTTTGATATATTGACAAAAAGGGGGAGAAGAGTAGGACTTGAGTCCCAATGACTCCAAAAGGGGAGAAGAGTAGGATATGTTTGTTGAACGTTGAATGTTTTCAACTTAAAAGTTTGCATGAGCATAAGAATGATAAAATTTCACAATACAAAATGAGCATGTTATTTTTTAAGCAATTGAAAGGTATACACTCAAATCGGTTTTGTCAATCATCAAAAAGGGGGAGATTGTTGGAAATATGTGGAAAACAAGCTAAATCTATGTTTTGATGATTAACAAATCAATTTGAGTAAGTCTTGGCTACTAACACGTTTGTGGAAATGTTTAAGGGATATACATTTGAAGAAAATAAAGTATGAAAGGCCAAGTCGTTCCCCAAGTCGACTCCAAGATCGACTTCAAAGAGCCAAATCCGTCCAGAGTTGAAACGGGAAGAAGAGCAGGTGAAGTCGCAGGCCAAGTCGACTCCACTTGCGACTTGGGAAGCCAAGTCGCAAACGAAGTCGACTCCAGCATCGACTTCAGACGGGAAAAACCGTCCAGAGTTGAATTTGGGACAGAAGTATACCGAAGTCGCAGTCGAAGTCGACTCCAGTTGCGACTTGGGCGAAGTCGCAGACGAAGTCGACCCCGAGTTCGACTTGACGTTCTTCAAAGTCCAAAATGCAGATTAAAGCTCATTTCCAAGATCAACTTAAGATCTCTCAAGACCAAATCAAGGATACAAGCTCATTATTAAAATCAAGTTTATCAAGTCCAAAGAAAAAGCTTCAAGTACATTTTAAGATGAAGAAACTCAAGTCATGAAGACTAGTATCGAAAGCAAGAAGGATGAATAAAAAACAAGTTCTTCAAGAAGACTACAAATATGTGAAGCCATTCTAGAATAAAATGATCGAAGAAAGAAGCCAAGCAAGCTAAGAAGAAGATAATGATCCAAAGGGAAATGAAGGAACCAAGCATTCCAAGTTTTCAAGATCATCAAGCTTCCTGCCGAAGTGAAGTCGCACACCGAAGTCGACTCCACTTGCGACTTGGGTCAAGTCGATGCCCAAGTCGACCCGACCTGGAACTTGAAGTCGCGAACAGAAGGCGAAGTCGCACCCGAAGTCGACTCCATCTGCGACTTGGGCGAAGTCGCATCCGAAGTCGACTCCGCCTGCGACTTGGGTCGCAACGGTCGGAATTTATTCGAACGTTGGCGCATTTAATGCGCGCCACCTACTCTCAAACGTTCGGATTCCCTCTAAAATTATAAAAGGCATTCATTGTGGACGAGGGAAGTAGCCGAGAATCATTAAGTGTGTTTAACTCCTATATTCAAGAGCTCTAAAGAGATCAAGTCATTCAAGGAGGAAGAACTTTGCTTCAAATTACAAGAGCTACACTTCTGAATCTTCAAAGCCTACATTACGAGTTCTTCTCTGCGCCAAATTGCTTCTACACATCTGTAAAGTGTATACTCCTTTTGTTATTTCATTTTGTTGTATTGAACTTGATTTAGTTTGAGGAACTAAGATCAAGTGTAAGCAAGGTAGTGTGTGATTGGAGTGAAACTCATCACCTACCTGTGCTGTGTTGTGTTGAAGCCCCCTAGAGCTGGAATCTAGAAGAGAGCAGTGCCTCTAATTGTATTTGAAGAATACAATAGTGGAACCCAAGTCACAAGGAGTGTGAGCTTGGAAGAGTGGAGTAGGGAGGTTGCCCGAACCACTATAAAAATCTCGTGTGCTTGATTTATATTTCTGCTCTCTACATTATATTGCTTTCCATTTTGTTTCTTCATTAAGGGGACTAGATTAATCCGGGGTAAAGTTTCTGTTTAATTTATAAATTTTTAAGAACCTAATTCACCCCTCCCCTCTTGGGTTTTGCCATTAACTCGGGGCCAGCAAGTGGTATCAGAGCAGGTCTTTGAGTTTAACCAAAGAGATCTATTGATATGGCATCCCAATCGACTCTCGTTCCCGCATTTGCCGAAGGCCAATCATTTACTAGGCCACCATTGTTTGATGGGAACAATTTCGGCTATTGGAAGCTTCGTATGAAGCAACTCATTATGGCTACCGACATGGATTCTTGGATTGCAATCCAAGATGGTGTAACCTTGCCTATCGATGAAAGAGCTTCCAAATAGACCGAAAAGGAAGTAAGAACCGTTAAGAGCAATGCTAAGGCCATGAATTCTTTATTTTGCGCTCTTACGGCTTCCGAATATGATAGAGTATCCTCTTGCCTAACCGCTAAAGAAATATGGGATACTTTAACATCTATTTATGAAGGAACTTCTCAAGTCCAAGGGACTAGAAGAAATATTCTGATAGGAGAGTTGGAAAGCTTTAGAATGCTAGAAACAGAAAATATTTTTGAAATGTTTGTTAGATTTTCTAAGATTACTAACGCTTTGAAAGGTCTTGGAAAGGCTATCTCTGAATCCGAACAGGTCATGAAGATACTAAGAGCTCTGCCGGAATCTTGGACTCCAAAGATTACGGCGATTGAAGAAGCCAAAGACCTAAATACACTAAAGCTAGAAGATCTAATTAGCTCATTAATGTCACATGAGCTAATTAAGAGAAGAAACGAAGACAATCACAAAGGGAAGAAAGCTATTGCGTTAAAAGCGGCACACAACTCAGAAGAGTCTACCTCCTCTTCGCATAATGATAATGAAGATATTGCACTTCTCACTCGCAAATTCCGAAAATTTGTGAGAAAAAAAAAGAACTTCAAGGACTTCAAAGAAAGAACAAGAAGAGAGAAGAAGAAGGAGCCAACGAAGTGCTACAAATGCGGCGGGATAAGACACATACAAGCTCAATGTCCTACGCCGGAAGAGAAATCAAAAGAGTATCAAGAGAGGAAGGAAGGACATGAAGGCAGAAAATACCAAAGGCCAAAGGGAAGAGGCATGTACGTTAATGAAGAGACTTCATCAACAAGCATCTCCTCAACCGACGAATTTGAGGCGGCAAATTGTGCTAGAATTTACTGCATGGCACGGATCGAACAAGAAGAAAACTTGTTATGTTTGAACACAACGGAAGTTTTGGAAAAACAAACCATCTCAACAAAATGCACGAGCAATGAAGAGAGATGAGATTTACCTTTTTATTTTCAGATTTGTTTCAAGGCAAAGGCGAACAATGTATGGTTCATGGACAGCGGTTGTTCAAGGCATATGACCGAAAAAAGAAGTCTATTTCACAAACTTAAGCCTTGCAACGACGGAACGGTTGCCTTTGGTAATAATGAGAAAGGTAAAATTAAAGGTAAAGAAAACATTTATAGTATTTCAAATGCATGCATGGAAGATGTTTTGTTTGTGGAAGGACTCAAGCATAACCTAATGAGCATTAGTCAATTATGTGACAAAGGATACAAGGTTGTGTTTGAATCATCTATATGTAATGTATTTGATGGAGAGCATATCATGTTTAGTGGAAAAAGACATGGAAATGTATATTTGGTTTCACTTGACGAATTAGATGGTCAATGTCTAATGGCCATTGATAATGATCCATGGGTTTGGCATAAAAGGCTTGGACATATAAACATGGGAAATATAAAGACCCTATGGAAGAAGAGTTTGGTAGAAGGCTTGCCAAAGTTGAAATATGAGAAAGACAGAATTTGCAAAGCATGTCAATTATCTAAACAACCTAAGATGCTTTTCTCTACCAAAAAGGAAATCTCCACCACTAGGCCACTTGAATTGCTACACATGGATCTATATGGGCCATCCGATATTTTAACCATTGGTGGAAAGAAATATGCATTTGTTATTGTTGACGATTTTTCAAGATTCACATGGATAATTCTCTTAGCTAGCAAAGATGAAGCATTCTCTATGTTTGCAACTTTTGTAAATTTTGTGCAAAATGAAAAACAAAGTACTATTATGACTATAAGAAGTGATCATGGTGGTGAATTTGAGAACAAACGATTCATAGAATTATGCAATGAAAAAGGAATTCATCACACATTTTCTGCACCAAGGACTCCACAACAAAATGGAGTTGTTGAAAGGAAAAACAGAACTATACAAGAGATGGCTAGAACAATGCTAAATGAGAGCAAATTATCCAAGAAATTTTGGAGTGAAGCTGTAAGTACAGCTTGTCATGTTTTGAATCGAGTTACCATTAGAGCAATCTTGAAAAAGATCCCATATGAGCTATGGAAAGGAAGAAAACTAAATATCTCTTATTTTCATGCTTTTGGATGCACATGCTATGTTTTAAACAATGGAAAAACCAACTTGGGAAAATTAGATGCTAAAAGTGATGAGGCAATATTCCTTGGGTACTCATCAAATAGCAAAGCATATAGAGTATTCAATAAACAAAACCAAGTGGTAGAAGAGTCCATTCATGTTGTTTTTAATGAAACTAACCTATGCTACAAAAGAAAAGATGATTTAAGTGATGCAGATGATATAGCAAGCAATTTTGAAAAACTGCATGTGGAAAATCAAGAAGATTTCATGAAGGAAAGGGTAAGTGAAGGTAATAATTCCTGCAAACCTCCAACTGATTTAAAATTCAAACATGCCCATCCAATTGAACAAGTTATAGGGAATGTATATGAAGGTGTAAAAACTAGAAGGTCAAAGCAAAATGTTTGTGGACAATATGCTTTTGTATCCAAGATTGAACCATCCAATATTGATCAAGCTTTTAATGATGAAAACTGGATTATAGTAATGCAAGAAGAGCTAAATCAATTTGAAAGAAACCAAGTTTGGCACCTTGTTCCTAGACCAAACGATTGTACTGTTATTGGCACCAAGTGGGTCTTTAGGAATAAATTAGATGAAAGTAGACTTGTAGTAAGAAACAAAGCTAGACTTGTGGCAAAAGGATACTCACAAGAAGAAGGAATAGATTTTGAGGAATCCTATGCCCCGGTTGCTAGATTGGAAGCAATTCGCATCTTACTAGCTTTTGCATCTCACATGAACTTTAAATTGTTTCAAATGGATGTTAAAAGTGCATTTCTGAATGGATATATAAATGAAGAGGTGTATGTAGAACAACCACCTGGATTTGAGGAAAAAGATCAATCTAAATTTGTGTACAAGTTAACCAAAGCATTATATGGATTAAAACAAGCTCCAAGGGCTTGGTATGATAGATTAAGCAAATTTCTGATTGATCATCATTTTCAAAAAGGAAAGGTAGACACCACTTTGTTTATCAAGTATAAAGAAAAGGATATTTTGATCATTCAAATTTATGTTGATGATATCATTTTCGGTGCTACTAATGAGACTCTTCGTCAAGAATTTTCTGAGCTTATGCAGAAAGAATTTGAGATGAGCATGATGGGAGAACTAAACTTCTTCCTTGGACTGCAAATCAAGCAATTAAATGAAGGAATCTTCATCAACCAGTCCAAGTATATCAAAGAAATGCTGAAGAAGTTTGGCATGGAAAATAGCAAAGGAGCAAACACGCCAATGAGCTCAACAATCAAAATCGACAAAGATGAAAAAGGGAAAATGGTTGATTTAAAATTGTATAGAAGCATGATAGGATCTTTGTTGTACTTAACTGCTTCTAGGCCTGATATATTGTTTAGTGTGTGTATGTGCTCTAGATTTCAATCATGTCCAAAAGAATCACACTTGGTAGCTGTGAAAAGAATTTTCAGATATCTAGCAGACACTACCAATATAGGACTTTGGTATCCAAAGAGCTCTAATTTTGATCTAATCGGCTACTCGGATGCGGATTTTGCCGGTTACAAAGTAGATAGAAAAAGCACTAGTGGAACATGTCAATTTCTTGGGAACATGTTGGTTTCATGGTTTTCAAGAAAATAAACTAGTGTTGCTCTATCTACGGCGGAAGCCGAATACATTGCCGCCGGGAGCTGTTGTGCCCGATTACTTTGGATGAAACAGCAACTTAGGGACTATGACATGGATTTTAAAGATATACCCATTAAATGTGATAATACGAGTGCCGTATGTTTAACTAAAAATCCAGTCTTGCATTCTAGGACCAAACATATCGACCTTAGA
The DNA here is from genome assembly GCA_030490835.1 of Annona cherimola. NCBI lineage: Eukaryota > Viridiplantae > Streptophyta > Magnoliopsida > Magnoliales > Annonaceae > Annona > Annona cherimola. The sequence goes on from CM059972.1 coordinate 92,554,974, forward strand.
CATCATTTTATTAGAGAACATGTGGAAAATCATGATATATGTCTAGTATATGTAAGAACTGAGGATCAAATTGCAGATATATTCACAAAGCCCCTAGCAAAAGAAGCATTTTATAAGATTACAAATGACATGGGAATGATTGATTTAACCTAGCACAATTTGAGGGGGAGCACATGTTTAGGGGGAGCAAACCCACCTATCTCTTTCTTCTCTTAATTAAATTTTTGATATATTGACAAAAAGGGGGAGAAGAGTAGGACTTGAGTCCCAATGACTCCAAAAGGGGAGAAGAGTAGGATATGTTTGTTGAATGTTGAATGTTTTCAACTTAAAAGTTTGCATGAGCATAAGAATGATAAAATTTCACAATACAAAATGAGCATGTTATTTTTTAAGCAATTGAAAGGTATACACTCAAATCGGTTTTGTCAATCATCAAAAAGGGGGAGATTGTTGGAAATATGTGGAAAACAAGCTAAATCTATGTTTTGATGATTAACAAATCAATTTGAGTAAGTCTTGGCTACTAACACGTTTGTGGAAATGTTTAAGGGATATACATTTGAAGAAAATAAAGTATGAAAGGCCAAGTCGTTCCCCAAGTCGACTCCAAGATCGACTTCAAAGAGCCAAATCCGTCCAGAGTTGAAACGGGAAGAAGAGCAGGTGAAGTCGCAGGCCAAGTCGACTCCACTTGCGACTTGGGAAGCCAAGTCGCAAACGAAGTCGACTCCAGCATCGACTTCAGACGGGAAAAACCGTCCAGAGTTGAATTTGGGACAGAAGTATACCGAAGTCGCAGTCGAAGTCGACTCCAGTTGCGACTTGGGCGAAGTCGCAGACGAAGTCGACCCCGAGTTCGACTTGACGTTCTTCAAAGTCCAAAATGCAGATTAAAGCTCATTTCCATGATCAACTTAAGATCTCTCAAGACCAAATCAAGGATACAAGCTCATTATTAAAATCAAGTTTATCAAGTCCAAAGAAAAAGCTTCAAGTACATTTTAAGATGAAGAAACTCAAGTCATGAAGACTAGTATCGAAAGCAAGAAGGATGAATAAAAAACAAGTTCTTCAAGAAGACTACAAATATGTGAAGCCATTCTAGAATAAAATGATCGAAGAAAGAAGCCAAGCAAGCTAAGAAGAAGATAATGATCCAAAGGGAAATGAAGGAACCAAGCATTCCAAGTTTTCAAGATCATCAAGCTTCCTGCCGAAGTGAAGTCGCACACCGAAGTCGACTCCACTTGCGACTTGGGTCAAGTCGATGCCCAAGTCGACCCGACCTGGAACTTGAAGTCGCGAACAGAAGGCGAAGTCGCACCCGAAGTCGACTCCATCTGCGACTTGGGCGAAGTCGCATCCGAAGTCGACTCCGCCTGCGACTTGGGTCGCAACGGTCGGAATTTATTCGAACGTTGGCGCATTTAATGCGCGCCACCTACTCTCAAACGTTCGGATTCCCTCTAAAATTATAAAAGGCATTCATTGTGGACGAGGGAAGTAGCCGAGAATCATTAAGTGTGTTTAACTCCTATATTCAAGAGCTCTAAAGAGATCAAGTCATTCAAGGAGGAAGAACTTTGCTTCAAATTACAAGAGCTACACTTCTGAATCTTCAAAGCCTACATTACGAGTTCTTCTCTGCGCCAAATTGCTTCTACACATCTGTAAAGTGTATACTCCTTTTGTTATTTCATTTTGTTGTATTGAACTTGATTTAGTTTGAGGAACTAAGATCAAGTGTAAGCAAGGTAGTGTGTGATTGGAGTGAAACTCATCACCTACCTGTGCTGTGTTGTGTTGAAGCCCCCTAGAGCTGGAATCTAGAAGAGAGCAGTGCCTCTAATTGTATTTGAAGAATACAATAGTGGAACCCAAGTCACAAGGAGTGTGAGCTTGGAAGAGTGGAGTAGGGAGGTTGCCCGAACCACTATAAAAATCTCGTGTGCTTGATTTATATTTCTGCTCTCTACATTATATTGCTTTCCATTTTGTTTCTTCATTAAGGGGACTAGATTAATCCGGGGTAAAGTTTCTGTTTAATTTATAAATTTTTAAGAACCTAATTCACCCCTCCCCTCTTGGGTTTTGCCATTAACTCGGGGCCAGCAAGTGGTATCAGAGCAGGTCTTTGAGTTTAACCAAAGAGATCTATTGATATGGCATCCCAATCGACTCTCGTTCCCGCATTTGCCGAAGGCCAATCATTTACTAGGCCACCATTGTTTGATGGGAACAATTTCGGCTATTGGAAGCTTCGTATGAAGCAACTCATTATGGCTACCGACATGGATTCTTGGATTGCAATCCAAGATGGTGTAACCTTGCCTATCGATGAAAGAGCTTCCAAATAGACCGAAAAGGAAGTAAGAACCGTTAAGAGCAATGCTAAGGCCATGAATTCTTTATTTTGCGCTCTTACGGCTTCCGAATATGATAGAGTATCCTCTTGCCTAACCGCTAAAGAAATATGGGATACTTTAACATCTATTTATGAAGGAACTTCTCAAGTCCAAGGGACTAGAAGAAATATTCTGATAGGAGAGTTGGAAAGCTTTAGAATGCTAGAAACAGAAAATATTTTTGAAATGTTTGTTAGATTTTCTAAGATTACTAACGCTTTGAAAGGTCTTGGAAAGGCTATCTCTGAATCCGAACAGGTCATGAAGATACTAAGAGCTCTGCCGGAATCTTGGACTCCAAAGATTACGGCGATTGAAGAAGCCAAAGACCTAAATACACTAAAGCTAGAAGATCTAATTAGCTCATTAATGTCACATGAGCTAATTAAGAGAAGAAACGAAGACAATCACAAAGGGAAGAAAGCTATTGCGTTAAAAGCGGCACACAACTCAGAAGAGTCTACCTCCTCTTCGCATAATGATAATGAAGATATTGCACTTCTCACTCGCAAATTCCGAAAATTTGTGAGAAAAAAAAAGAACTTCAAGGACTTCAAAGAAAGAACAAGAAGAGAGAAGAAGAAGGAGCCAACGAAGTGCTACAAATGCGGCGGGATAAGACACATACAAGCTCAATGTCCTACGCCGGAAGAGAAATCAAAAGAGTATCAAGAGAGGAAGGAAGGACATGAAGGCAGAAAATACCAAAGGCCAAAGGGAAGAGGCATGTACGTTAATGAAGAGACTTCATCAACAAGCATCTCCTCAACCGACGAATTTGAGGCGGCAAATTGTGCTAGAATTTACTGCATGGCACGGATCGAACAAGAAGAAAACTTGTTATGTTTGAACACAACGGAAGTTTTGGAAAAACAAACCATCTCAACAAAATGCACGAGCAATGAAGAGAGATGAGATTTACCTTTTTATTTTCAGATTTGTTTCAAGGCAAAGGCGAACAATGAATGGTTCATGGACAGCGGTTGTTCAAGGCATATGACCGAAAAAAGAAGTCTATTTCACAAACTTAAGCCTTGCAACGACGGAACGGTTGCCTTTGGTAATAATGAGAAAGGTAAAATTAAAGGTAAAGAAAACATTTATAGTATTTCAAATGCATGCATGGAAGATGTTTTGTTTGTGGAAGGACTCAAGCATAACCTAATGAGCATTAGTCAATTATGTGACAAAGGATATAAGGTTGTGTTTGAATCATCTATATGTAATGTATTTGATGGAGAGCATATCATGTTTAGTGGAAAAAGACATGGAAATGTATATTTGGTTTCACTTGACGAATTAGATGGTCAATGTCTAATGGCCATTGATAATGATCCATGGGTTTGGCATAAAAGGCTTGGACATATAAACATGGGAAATATAAAGACCCTATGGAAGAAGAGTTTGGTAGAAGGCTTGCCAAAGTTGAAATATGAGAAAGACAGAATTTGCAAAGCATGTCAATTATCTAAACAACCTAAGATGCTTTTCTCTACCAAAAAGGAAATCTCCACCACTAGGCCACTTGAATTGCTACACATGGATCTATATGGGCCATCCGATATTTTAACCATTGGTGGAAAGAAATATGCATTTGTTATTGTTGACGATTTTTCAAGATTCACATGGATAATTCTCTTAGCTAGCAAAGATGAAGCATTCTCTATGTTTGCAACTTTTGTAAATTTTGTGCAAAATGAAAAACAAAGTACTATTATGACTATAAGAAGTGATCATGGTGGTGAATTTGAGAACAAACGATTCATAGAATTATGCAATGAAAAAGGAATTCATCACACATTTTCTGCACCAAGGACTCCACAACAAAATGGAGTTGTTGAAAGGAAAAACAGAACTATACAAGAGATGGCTAGAACAATGCTAAATGAGAGCAAATTATCCAAGAAATTTTGGAGTGAAGCTGTAAGTACAGCTTGTCATGTTTTGAATCGAGTTACCATTAGAGCAATCTTGAAAAAGATCCCATATGAGCTATGGAAAGGAAGAAAACTAAATATCTCTTATTTTCATGCTTTTGGATGCACATGCTATGTTTTAAACAATGGAAAAACCAACTTGGGAAAATTAGATGCTAAAAGTGATGAGGCAATATTCCTTGGGTACTCATCAAATAGCAAAGCATATAGAGTATTCAATAAACAAAACCAAGTGGTAGAAGAGTCCATTCATGTTGTTTTTAATGAAACTAACCTATGCTACAAAAGAAAAGATGATTTAAGTGATGCAGATGATATAGCAAGCAATTTTGAAAAACTGCATGTGGAAAATCAAGAAGATTTCATGAAGGAAAGGGTAAGTGAAGGTAATAATTCCTGCAAACCTCCAACTGATTTAAAATTCAAACATGCCCATCCAATTGAACAAGTTATAGGGAATGTATATGAAGGTGTAAAAACTAGAAGGTCAAAGCAAAATGTTTGTGGACAATATGCTTTTGTATCCAAGATTGAACCATCCAATATTGATCAAGCTTTTAATGATGAAAACTGGATTATAGTAATGCAAGAAGAGCTAAATCAATTTGAAAGAAACCAAGTTTGGCACCTTGTTCCTAGACCAAACGATTGTACTGTTATTGGCACCAAGTGGGTCTTTAGGAATAAATTAGATGAAAGTAGACTTGTAGTAAGAAACAAAGCTAGACTTGTGGCAAAAGGATACTCACAAGAAGAAGGAATAGATTTTGAGGAATCCTATGCCCCGGTTGCTAGATTGGAAGCAATTCGCATCTTACTAGCTTTTGCATCTCACATGAACTTTAAATTGTTTCAAATGGATGTTAAAAGTGCATTTCTGAATGGATATATAAATGAAGAGGTGTATGTAGAACAACCACCTGGATTTGAGGAAAAAGATCAATCTAAATTTGTGTACAAGTTAACCAAAGCATTATATGGATTAAAACAAGCTCCAAGGGCTTGGTATGATAGATTAAGCAAATTTCTGATTGATCATCATTTTCAAAAAGGAAAGGTAGACACCACTTTGTTTATCAAGTATAAAGAAAAGGATATTTTGATCATTCAAATTTATGTTGATGATATCATTTTCGGTGCTACTAATGAGACTCTTCGTCAAGAATTTTCTGAGCTTATGCAGAAAGAATTTGAGATGAGCATGATGGGAGAACTAAACTTCTTCCTTGGACTGCAAATCAAGCAATTAAATGAAGGAATCTTCATCAACCAGTCCAAGTATATCAAAGAAATGCTGAAGAAGTTTGGCATGGAAAATAGCAAAGGAGCAAACACGCCAATGAGCTCAACAATCAAAATCGACAAAGATGAAAAAGGGAAAATGGTTGATTTAAAATTGTATAGAAGCATGATAGGATCTTTGTTGTACTTAACTGCTTCTAGGCCTGATATATTGTTTAGTGTGTGTATGTGCTCTAGATTTCAATCATGTCCAAAAGAATCACACTTGGTAGCTGTGAAAAGAATTTTCAGATATCTAGCAGACACTACCAATATAGGACTTTGGTATCCAAAGAGCTCTAATTTTGATCTAATCGGCTACTCGGATGCGGATTTTGCCGGTTACAAAGTAGATAGAAAAAGCACTAGTGGAACATGTCAATTTCTTGGGAACATGTTGGTTTCATGGTTTTCAAGAAAATAAACTAGTGTTGCTCTATCTACGGCGGAAGCCGAATACATTGCCGCCGGGAGCTGTTGTGCCCGATTACTTTGGATGAAACAGCAACTTAGGGACTATGACATGGATTTTAAAGATATACCCATTAAATGTGATAATACGAGTGCCGTATGTTTAACTAAAAATCCAGTCTTGCATTCTAGGACCAAACATATCGACCTTAGACATCATTTTATTAGAGAACATGTGGAAAATCATGATATATGTCTAGTATATGTAAGAACTGAGGATCAAATTGCAGATATATTCACAAAGCCCCTAGCAAAAGAAGCATTTTATAAGATTACAAATGACATGGGAATGATTGATTTAACCTAGCACAATTTGAGGGGGAGCACATGTTTAGGGGGAGCAAACCCACCTATCTCTTTCTTCTCTTAATTAAATTTTTGATATATTGACAAAAAGGGGGAGAAGAGTAGGACTTGAGTCCCAATGACTCCAAAAGGGGAGAAGAGTAGGATATGTTTGTTGAATGTTGAATGTTTTCAACTTAAAAGTTTGCATGAGCATAAGAATGATAAAATTTCACAATACAAAATGAGCATGTTATTTTTTAAGCAATTGAAAGGTATACACTCAAATCGGTTTTGTCAATCATCAAAAAGGGGGAGATTATTGGAAATATGTGGAAAACAAGCTAAATCTATGTTTTGATGATTAACAAATCAATTTGAGTAAGTCTTGGCTACTAACACGTTTGTGGAAATGTTTAAGGGATATACATTTGAAGAAAATAAAGTATGAAAGGCCAAGTCGTTCCCCAAGTCGACTCCAAGATCGACTTCAAAGAGCCAAATCCGTCCAGAGTTGAAACGGGAAGAAGAGCAGGTGAAGTCGCAGGCCAAGTCGACTCCACTTGCGACTTGGGAAGCCAAGTCGCAAACGAAGTCGACTCCAGCATCGACTTCAGACGGGAAAAACCGTCCAGAGTTGAATTTGGGACAGAAGTATACCGAAGTCGCAGTCGAAGTCGACTCCAGTTGCGACTTGGGCGAAGTCGCAGACGAAGTCGACCCCGAGTTCGACTTGACGTTCTTCAAAGTCCAAAATGCAGATTAAAGCTCATTTCCAAGATCAACTTAAGATCTCTCAAGACCAAATCAAGGATACAAGCTCATTATTAAAATCAAGTTTATCAAGTCCAAAGAAAAAGCTTCAAGTACATTTTAAGATGAAGAAACTCAAGTCATGAAGACTAGTATCGAAAGCAAGAAGGATGAATAAAAAACAAGTTCTTCAAGAAGACTACAAATATGTGAAGCCATTCTAGAATAAAATGATCGAAGAAAGAAGCCAAGCAAGCTAAGAAGAAGATAATGATCCAAAGGGAAATGAAGGAACCAAGCATTCCAAGTTTTCAAGATCATCAAGCTTCCTGCCGAAGTGAAGTCGCACACCGAAGTCGACTCCACTTGCGACTTGGGTCAAGTCGATGCCCAAGTCGACCCGACCTGGAACTTGAAGTCGCGAACAGAAGGCGAAGTCGCACCCGAAGTCGACTCCATCTGCGACTTGGGCGAAGTCGCATCCGAAGTCGACTCCGCCTGCGACTTGGGTCGCAACGGTCGGAATTTATTCGAACGTTGGCGCATTTAATGCGCGCCACCTACTCTCAAACGTTCGGATTCCCTCTAAAATTATAAAAGGCATTCATTGTGGACGAGGGAAGTAGCCGAGAATCATTAAGTGTGTTTAACTCCTATATTCAAGAGCTCTAAAGAGATCAAGTCATTCAAGGAGGAAGAACTTTGCTTCAAATTACAAGAGCTACACTTCTGAATCTTCAAAGCCTACATTACGAGTTCTTCTCTGCGCCAAATTGCTTCTACACATCTGTAAAGTGTATACTCCTTTTGTTATTTCATTTTGTTGTATTGAACTTGATTTAGTTTGAGGAACTAAGATCAAGTGTAAGCAAGGTAGTGTGTGATTGGAGTGAAACTCATCACCTACCTGTGCTGTGTTGTGTTGAAGCCCCCTAGAGCTGGAATCTAGAAGAGAGCAGTGCCTCTAATTGTATTTGAAGAATACAATAGTGGAACCCAAGTCACAAGGAGTGTGAGCTTGGAAGAGTGGAGTAGGGAGGTTGCCCGAACCACTATAAAAATCTCGTGTGCTTGATTTATATTTCTGCTCTCTACATTATATTGCTTTCCATTTTGTTTCTTCATTAAGGGGACTAGATTAATCCGGGGTAAAGTTTCTGTTTAATTTATAAATTTTTAAGAACCTAATTCACCCCTCCCCTCTTGGGTTTTGCCATTAACTCGGGGCCAGCAAGTGGTATCAGAGCAGGTCTTTGAGTTTAACCAAAGAGATCTATTGATATGGCATCCCAATCGACTCTCGTTCCCGCATTTGCCGAAGGCCAATCATTTACTAGGCCACCATTGTTTGATGGGAACAATTTCGGCTATTGGAAGCTTCGTATGAAGCAACTCATTATGGCTACCGACATGGATTCTTGGATTGCAATCCAAGATGGTGTAACCTTGCCTATCGATGAAAGAGCTTCCAAATAGACCGAAAAGGAAGTAAGAACCGTTAAGAGCAATGCTAAGGCCATGAATTCTTTATTTTGCGCTCTTACGGCTTCCGAATATGATAGAGTATCCTCTTGCCTAACCGCTAAAGAAATATGGGATACTTTAACATCTATTTATGAAGGAACTTCTCAAGTCCAAGGGACTAGAAGAAATATTCTGATAGGAGAGTTGGAAAGCTTTAGAATGCTAGAAACAGAAAATATTTTTGAAATGTTTGTTAGATTTTCTAAGATTACTAACGCTTTGAAAGGTCTTGGAAAGGCTATCTCTGAATCCGAACAGGTCATGAAGATACTAAGAGCTCTGCCGGAATCTTGGACTCCAAAGATTACGGCGATTGAAGAAGCCAAAGACCTAAATACACTAAAGCTAGAAGATCTAATTAGCTCATTAATGTCACATGAGCTAATTAAGAGAAGAAACGAAGACAATCACAAAGGGAAGAAAGCTATTGCGTTAAAAGCGGCACACAACTCAGAAGAGTCTACCTCCTCTTCGCATAATGATAATGAAGATATTGCACTTCTCACTCGCAAATTCCGAAAATTTGTGAGAAAAAAAAAGAACTTCAAGGACTTCAAAGAAAGAACAAGAAGAGAGAAGAAGAAGGAGCCAACGAAGTGCTACAAATGCGGCGGGATAAGACACATACAAGCTCAATGTCCTACGCCGGAAGAGAAATCAAAAGAGTATCAAGAGAGGAAGGAAGGACATGAAGGCAGAAAATACCAAAGGCCAAAGGGAAGAGGCATGTACGTTAATGAAGAGACTTCATCAACAAGCATCTCCTCAACCGACGAATTTGAGGCGGCAAATTGTGCTAGAATTTACTGCATGGCACGGATCGAACAAGAAGAAAACTTGTTATGTTTGAACACAACGGAAGTTTTGGAAAAACAAACCATCTCAACAAAATGCACGAGCAATGAAGAGAGATGAGATTTACCTTTTTATTTTCAGATTTGTTTCAAGGCAAAGGCGAACAATGAATGGTTCATGGACAGCGGTTGTTCAAGGCATATGACCGAAAAAAGAAGTCTATTTCACAAACTTAAGCCTTGCAACGACGGAACGGTTGCCTTTGGTAATAATGAGAAAGGTAAAATTAAAGGTAAAGAAAACATTTATAGTATTTCAAATGCATGCATGGAAGATGTTTTGTTTGTGGAAGGACTCAAGCATAACCTAATGAGCATTAGTCAATTATGTGACAAAGGATACAAGGTTGTGTTTGAATCATCTATATGTAATGTATTTGATGGAGAGCATATCATGTTTAGTGGAAAAAGACATGGAAATGTATATTTGGTTTCACTTGACGAATTAGATGGTCAATGTCTAATGGCCATTGATAATGATCCATGGGTTTGGCATAAAAGGCTTGGACATATAAACATGGGAAATATAAAGACCCTATGGAAGAAGAGTTTGGTAGAAGGCTTGCCAAAGTTGAAATATGAGAAAGACAGAATTTGCAAAGCATGTCAATTATCTAAACAACCTAAGATGCTTTTCTCTACCAAAAAGGAAATCTCCACCACTAGGCCACTTGAATTGCTACACATGGATCTATATGGGCCATCCGATATTTTAACCATTGGTGGAAAGAAATATGCATTTGTTATTGTTGACGATTTTTCAAGATTCACATGGATAATTCTCTTAGCTAGCAAAGATGAAGCATTCTCTATGTTTGCAACTTTTGTAAATTTTGTGCAAAATGAAAAACAAAGTACTATTATGACTATAAGAAGTGATCATGGTGGTGAATTTGAGAACAAACGATTCATAGAATTATGCAATGAAAAAGGAATTCATCACACATTTTCTGCACCAAGGACTCCACAACAAAATGGAGTTGTTGAAAGGAAAAACAGAACTATACAAGAGATGGCTAGAACAATGCTAAATGAGAGCAAATTATCCAAGAAATTTTGGAGTGAAGCTGTAAGTACAGCTTGTCATGTTTTGAATCGAGTTACCATTAGAGCAATCTTGAAAAAGATCCCATATGAGCTATGGAAAGGAAGAAAACTAAATATCTCTTATTTTCATGCTTTTGGATGCACATGCTATGTTTTAAACAATGGAAAAACCAACTTGGGAAAATTAGATGCTAAAAGTGATGAGGCAATATTCCTTGGGTACTCATCAAATAGCAAAGCATATAGAGTATTCAATAAACAAAACCAAGTGGTAGAAGAGTCCATTCATGTTGTTTTTAATGAAACTAACCTATGCTACAAAAGAAAAGATGATTTAAGTGATGCAGATGATATAGCAAGCAATTTTGAAAAACTGCATGTGGAAAATCAAGAAGATTTCATGAAGGAAAGGGTAAGTGAAGGTAATAATTCCTGCAAACCTCCAACTGATTTAAAATTCAAACATGCCCATCCAATTGAACAAGTTATAGGGAATGTATATGAAGGTGTAAAAACTAGAAGGTCAAAGCAAAATGTTTGTGGACAATATGCTTTTGTATCCAAGATTGAACCATCCAATATTGATCAAGCTTTTAATGATGAAAACTGGATTATAGTAATGCAAGAAGAGCTAAATCAATTTGAAAGAAACCAAGTTTGGCACCTTGTTCCTAGACCAAACGATTGTACTGTTATTGGCACCAAGTGGGTCTTTAGGAATAAATTAGATGAAAGTAGACTTGTAGTAAGAAACAAAGCTAGACTTGTGGCAAAAGGATACTCACAAGAAGAAGGAATAGATTTTGAGGAATCCTATGCCCCGGTTGCTAGATTGGAAGCAATTCGCATCTTACTAGCTTTTGCATCTCACATGAACTTTAAATTGTTTCAAATGGATGTTAAAAGTGCATTTCTGAATGGATATATAAATGAAGAGGTGTATGTAGAACAACCACCTGGATTTGAGGAAAAAGATCAATCTAAATTTGTGTACAAGTTAACCAAAGCATTATATGGATTAAAACAAGCTCCAAGGGCTTGGTATGATAGATTAAGCAAATTTCTGATTGATCATCATTTTCAAAAAGGAAAGGTAGACACCACTTTGTTTATCAAGTATAAAGAAAAGGATATTTTGATCATTCAAATTTATGTTGATGATATCATTTTCGGTGCTACTAATGAGACTCTTCGTCAAGAATTTTCTGAGCTTATGCAGAAAGAATTTGAGATGAGCATGATGGGAGAACTAAACTTCTTCCTTGGACTGCAAATCAAGCAATTAAATGAAGGAATCTTCATCAACCAGTCCAAGTATATCAAAGAAATGCTGAAGAAGTTTGGCATGGAAAATAGCAAAGGAGCAAACACGCCAATGAGCTCAACAATCAAAATCGACAAAGATGAAAAAGGGAAAATGGTTGATTTAAAATTGTATAGAAGCATGATAGGATCTTTGTTGTACTTAACTGCTTCTAGGCCTGATATATTGTTTAGTGTGTGTATGTGCTCTAGATTTCAATCATGTCCAAAAGAATCACACTTGGTAGCTGTGAAAAGAATTTTCAGATATCTAGCAGACACTACCAATATAGGACTTTGGTATCCAAAGAGCTCTAATTTTGATCTAATCGGCTACTCGGATGCGGATTTTGCCGGTTACAAAGTAGATAGAAAAAGCACTAGTGGAACATGTCAATTTCTTGGGAACATGTTGGTTTCATGGTTTTCAAGAAAATAAACTAGTGTTGCTCTATCTACGGCGGAAGCCGAATACATTGCCGCCGGGAGCTGTTGTGCCCGATTACTTTGGATGAAACAGCAACTTAGGGACTATGACATGGATTTTAAAGATATACCCATTAAATGTGATAATACGAGTGCCGTATGTTTAACTAAAAATCCAGTCTTGCATTCTAGGACCAAACATATCGACCTTAGACATCATTTTATTAGAGAACATGTGGAAAATCATGATATATGTCTAGTATATGTAAGAACTGAGGATCAAATTGCAGATATATTCACAAAGCCCCTAGCAAAAGAAGCATTTTATAAGATTACAAATGACATGGGAATGATTGATTTAACCTAGCACAATTTGAGGGGGAGCACATGTTTAGGGGGAGCAAACCCACCTATCTCTTTCTTCTCTTAATTAAATTTTTGATATATTGACAAAAAGGGGGAGAAGAGTAGGACTTGAGTCCCAATGACTCCAAAAGGGGAGAAGAGTAGGATATGTTTGTTGAATGTTGAATGTTTTCAACTTAAAAGTTTGCATGAGCATAAGAATGATAAAATTTCACAATACAAAATGAGCATGTTATTTTTTAAGCAATTGAAAGGTATACACTCAAATCGGTTTTGTCAATCATCAAAAAGGGGGAGATTGTTGGAAATATGTGGAAAACAAGCTAAATCTATGTTTTGATGATTAACAAATCAATTTGAGTAAGTCTTGGCTACTAACACGTTTGTGGAAATGTTTAAGGGATATACATTTGAAGAAAATAAAGTATGAAAGGCCAAGTCGTTCCCCAAGTCGACTCCAAGATCGACTTCAAAGAGCCAAATCCGTCCAGAGTTGAAACGGGAAGAAGAGCAGGTGAAGTCGCAGGCCAAGTCGACTCCACTTGCGACTTGGGAAGCCAAGTCGCAAACGAAGTCGACTCCAGCATCGACTTCAGACGGGAAAAACCGTCCAGAGTTGAATTTGGGACAGAAGTATACCGAAGTCGCAGTCGAAGTCGACTCCAGTTGCGACTTGGGCGAAGTCGCAGACGAAGTCGACCCCGAGTTCGACTTGACGTTCTTCAAAGTCCAAAATGCAGATTAAAGCTCATTTCCAAGATCAACTTAAGATCTCTCAAGACCAAATCAAGGATACAAGCTCATTATTAAAATCAAGTTTATCAAGTCCAAAGAAAAAGCTTCAAGTACATTTTAAGATGAAGAAACTCAAGTCATGAAGACTAGTATCGAAAGCAAGAAGGATGAATAAAAAACAAGTTCTTCAAGAAGACTACAAATATGTGAAGCCATTCTAGAATAAAATGATCGAAGAAAGAAGCCAAGCAAGCTAAGAAGAAGATAATGATCCAAAGGGAAATGAAGGAACCAAGCATTCCAAGTTTTCAAGATCATCAAGCTTCCTGCCGAAGTGAAGTCGCACACCGAAGTCGACTCCACTTGCGACTTGGGTCAAGTCGATGCCCAAGTCGACCCGACCTGGAACTTAAAGTCGCGAACAGAAGGCGAAGTCGCACCCGAAGTCGACTCCATCTGCGACTTGGGCGAAGTCACATCCGAAGTCGACTCCGCCTGCGACTTGGGTCGCAACGGTCGGAATTTATTCGAACGTTGGCGCATTTAATGCGCGCCACCTACTCTCAAACGTTCGGATTCCCTCTAAAATTATAAAAGGCATTCATTGTGGACGAGGGAAGTAGCCGAGAATCATTAAGTGTGTTTAACTCCTATATTCAAGAGCTCTAAAGAGATCAAGTCATTCAAGGAGGAAGAACTTTGCTTCAAATTACAAGAGCTACACTTCTGAATCTTCAAAGCCTACATTACGAGTTCTTCTCTGCGCCAAATTGCTTCTACACATCTGTAAAGTGTATACTCCTTTTGTTATTTCATTTTGTTGTATTGAACTTGATTTAGTTTGAGGAACTAAGATCAAGTGTAAGCAAGGTAGTGTGTGATTGGAGTGAAACTCATCACCTACCTGTGCTGTGTTGTGTTGAAGCCCCCTAGAGCTGGAATCTAGAAGAGAGCAGTGCCTCTAATTGTATTTGAAGAATACAATAGTGGAACCCAAGTCACAAGGAGTGTGAGCTTGGAAGAGTGGAGTAGGGAGGTTGCCCGAACTACTATAAAAATCTCGTGTGCTTGATTTATATTTCTGCTCTCTACATTATATTGCTTTCCATTTTGTTTCTTCATTAAAGGGACTAGATTAATCTGGGGTAAAGTTTCTGTTTAATTTATAAATTTTTAAGAACCCAATTCACCCCTCCCCTCTTGGGTTTTGCCATTAACTCGGGGCCAACAATTTCGTCTCCTCCTTCCTAGGTCCATTCTCCTCCATCAAGAGATGGATCCTTGGTGCTGTGCAACCCGTGGCAGCTACACTCGCTCATGGAGATTTAACTCCCTTGCATGGGTGTTTGTGCTATGGGGGCCATCGTCCAAGATTCCAAACTCAACGACCGTCGAACCAATTCGATAATGCCATCATCAACAGCACGGGTGCGACTTCCTATCCTGATCTCGGCTGACCCAAGTCCGTCTCCCCTGACATTGACGTGTCGGGCGGGCTGCTCAACAACAGTGATCGGTATGTGTCATGGCTAGGCTCTCTGGGATTCTCGATGATCTTAGGAGAGAGGCGATTGGACAGGTGACGCAAGAGGCTTGGAAGGAGATGGGAGCTTCTAGCAGTCGTGATCCCCGACAAATTCTGCGGCTGACAACAGGGGTTCACAGATGAGGCTGAACGATGACGATAGATTCGACCGCGAGATGCGTGGGATGAGGCGCGCTTCAGTCGCTGGGCAGATGATCGAGAGGCCAGACACAACCATTGCAAATTCCAACATTGAGATAACCCCATTAGCATGCATGCCTTCACACGAGGGAGCAACCTGCCACACAAGGTGCTGCAATGGAAGCCAAGGTGGACACCATGAGGAATTCACGTGGGGTGTGACGGCCTGCAATGGGTGTTGGGCGACCATCTATTGTTCGCTTGCCATGCTACGAGATTTTTGAAGGCGTGGGTGGAAGCAGCTTCCATACTAGGAGAGCTAGGAGAGGAGTGGGCAGTGCACGTGTTGGGAGGAGCTCTGAAAGCTGGGCAGCTTATGTCGATGAAGTTCGTAACGCTCTATTAAAGTCCAAGTTATGCATGCTGCAGACTCAAATTCTCTATGTATTAGTTTTCAATCACCCCTGCTTAAGTTTTGAAATCTATTTCCAACTAAAAACCATCCAAGCAGGTGTAATTTATTTCTATTAACATTTCCAATGCAAAATCTTATTCAAATTTCTCAGTTTTATCTCTTACACTTCTAATTTTACCGAGTCCTTGTTTGGCTTTGAGGAAAATTTAAAAAAAATCCCCCTATTTTTTACATTGCTACTTTACTTTTTTAATTATTTTTTCATATTTTTTTCACGCAAATACGCTATTTATTTCAACTTTGTTTTTTTTTTTCCTTACTAACCTATTAAATAGGCTAAGTCACGTGATACTCATCTAATTCCATCAATACACATCACATAAATCATAATATATATATAACAAATATGTCATGCTGACGTCACCGGTTCGATTAACCGATCGAACCGGTTTGAACCAGATTAGTTCTTTTACCGGTTCGGTTCTGACAATATTGGTTTCAAGGCAAACATGTATATGATTGTTATCTTTCTTTTCGAACTAATTCTTCCACTTGAGATAATCTTTCTTAAAATGACATTTTCTTTTAAAGAAGTGACACTTGTCAGCAAATTTTTTCGATCCATCCTCCATACCTTTACTTGATGGAAATTTGTTCTTTTCCTTTTCTTTCTTAACTTATACTGCTTAGAGGTTAATGTGAAATTGATGTTCATTGCTCCATCCTGCTTTAAACTCTCTTTCTCTTACACAAACATGAATATTAATTTATAAAATTTATTTCTCTTCTTATGTGTTATAGGAAATATTGAATTATGAAAACTAAGATGAAGGATAGTTTAAAACAAATGTGACTAGGAAAGAATTAGATATTTTTATCCCAAATTCATTAAGCTTCTCAGCTATATTCGACATCTCCATTATGTGCTTTCGCACTTCGCAAATGTCATTGTATTTCATTAAGGTAATTTATTAGTGAGCATTCCATCTAATGTTTTATCTGACCCGCTAAATTTTTCTTTAATTAAGTCAAGATAAGTTTTGGCTCTTTCATTATTAGGGCCAAAAATGATCTCATAATATTTCTTTTAATTATACTCTTTATAATCGTAAGAGACAATTTGTTGGAATGCTTCCATTTATCAAATTGAAGCTTTTAACTATCAGGACTTTCAGGTGTTAAGTCATTAGGTTTTACAATATGAAACGCTAAATTTAGATTCAAACGTCCTACGGTAATAAGTAATGCTTATGCTAATCAAAGTAATTTGATCTATTTAGTGTCGAGTTATTAATTAGATGAGATTGAGGAATCAGAGCTACAACTGTAATAGAAAATGATTAAACTCACATTACCATTATGGTTCAAATAAACTATTATATATAACAATTCAATTAACAATAATCAATCATAGCTAAATTTCATAATTAATGATACAAGCAATAGTGCATAATTATATCCAATAACATGATGATAAACAATAATATTCAATAATTAATTACGAATACAAAAAATTCAAGGATATCACCATCTTCGGGCAAAAGATTTCCTGTGTTTATATATTCTAATTAATCATTGATGAAATATTAAATTATAGTCACCTTCAGGTAGAACTATAATATAATATTTTTTAATAATGCAATTTTATGACGAGAAAAATAATAAAAAGAAAAATTATAATATTCTCTCTTTGTTTAATAAATTTGTTTAGACCATCGAAGAGACAAAAGATTTGACAATATTTGTTAAAGATAAATTGCATAATGATAATAAGTTATAATTTCAATTATGAGAGAAGAAAAATAATAACATTCTCTCCATTACTTCATAATTTTGAAAACTATGTAGTTTAGGCCCTTTGGAATTCTCTCCGTTACTTCATAATTTTGAAAACTACGTATTTGAGGCCCTTTGGGATGACTAGAAATACATAAGTACTCAAATTCATTAAGTGTAAATTGCTTTATAATTTTATAAAATTAAATCAACATTTTATGCATTTAAATAAAAAAAAGGTCATGTTTGTTCATTATGAATGTTGATAAATTTTGCATGATAATGAGTTTATCTCACTTTAATAGAAAGCAAGAAATCATTAATGCACAAAAATTCTTTAGAAATAACTTTCTAATATCACTTAAACTAACCACTAAATTTAATTGCATTATATGCACAAAATAATATTAATCAATTATTTAATATTAATTGACGCATTATTGCTATTAGAATAATTTATATGGAACATGACTTTTGTGGCTATGCCAGTGTAACGTTGTTCGTGCACCGCAAAACCACCAGAATAGCAACATGCGCACAAAATCACACGCACGCTAGAGCAGGAGTTTTCTTCCTCCCTAACTAGATGAAGCTTTTAGTAGGACGGTCACAACGATCTTCAATATGTTGCTTTTGACAGATGGACAGAGGATCACAAAGAACGCCTTGAGACAGATCTGTACTTTTGAAAATATTCTCTCTGAATTTTATTTTCCATTGAAATTCATTGTCTATTTATTGCTTTTAACTTCCAATTGCCAAAAGAGATTTTCTCCACTAAATCCACAACCAATCGGATTTTTCTCAACAACCTGTAACAATCCAAGACAACTCCTCAAACTGGCCACGTCATCATCCAATCACGTAACCATTGATCTTGCTAAACAAACTGTCAAAGTTTCAACCCAAAAATTGTTGAAGTTTCAAACAAAAACAGTTGAAGTTTGAAACTAAATAAGTTGAAGTTGCAAACCAAAACTGCTGAAGTTTTACAGCAAAACCTCGACAGATTCACAACACAATTCAATGCTAACATGTTACAACCATTCATCACGAATCAAATACAAGCAACACATTAAATTCTTAACTTGTCTATCATCAAAACAGTATAAGTCAACAACACCCCATGTTATAATTAATAATCTATCCCAATAAAAACAAAATAGAATGGCATACAATGCGTGCTAATAATTCCAAGATGGTGTACTTATATAGGAGTTAACTTACCTGGACCTTTTTTGATTAATGCAAACCACTTGCATAGACTCTAATTGGATTAATAATAAAAAAATATTGAAATCAAAATTTTGCTATTCAAAAAAACATGACCGAACAAGGGCTTGAGATATTTTTGTTCACAAGTATGCACCCATCGTTCATAATAGTAACCATAATAAAAAAAATTAACATTCCATGTTCAAACATAGAATTTAACTCATAAAAAATTCTATACTTTATCATGCCAATATAAATTCAATTATATATTTTATCATGGAATCTGTGATGCCCAAAAGAATCGTAACCTGTCTTTGATGTCACATATTGAAAATCATGTGATGCGAAAGTGTACCTGAATCCATGTGTATAGATTCCGCTTGAAGAATGTGTATGAAGCCTTGGGTGCAATGTCTCTTTCCTGTGGTACTCGCAGTATATGAGAATGCTTGTGTTTTTGTGTGTGTGAGATGAACCCAAACTTTTCTATTTAAATGGAGTTCTTCCCATCACATCTCCTGGTAGAAATATAACATCGCCTCGCTAGGATTACGTACGTATCTTTTATACACTGGGCTACCTTGGTTTAAATCAAAAGACTATTATTTTAATTTGGAAGTTATAAAACTTTTTGGATGAAAAATTTTTGGTATAAAAATTTTTGAATTGAAAAAATAATATAATATGATATGATATGATAAGGTAATGAAGAGGAGTAAAAAGAATAAAGTTAAAATAGATAAGTTAGTTGTGTTTGGATAGTTGTGTAGAAATGATTAAAAAGTATGATAGTTATATATGAAAATATGAAGAAATAATTAAAAAATATGATAGTTATGAAAAAGTAAAAAAATTTAGATTGAAAAGTTTTAACTTGAAATTTTTTACACATTGCCGAATACATAATTACTTGTAAATTATCAAAAAGCATTTATACCTGGTCACAAATGCATTAAAATATTACAATAATTTATAAAATTATTCGTAATGATTTTATCAAGTAGAATATATGTGTCTTCGGTTTGGACTTAATTAATTTCTAACTAAACAAATAGTTTGAAAGATAATGAATAGGTCCGGTTCATGCTGATCTTACCATTACTCTATTCCCAAAAACTTCTACCATATTCTATTTTAGGTTGGATCGGTTCTAATCATATACAATTCTATTTTTTAAGGTTGGGTTGGTCCCGATTTCAGTTTCAAATCAATTATTTAAAATAGTTTTCATACTATTTTTGAAAATTATAATTTTATTACGAGTGTTACTTAGAAACTTAAAATGAATATGATAGTAACATAGTTTTTGAAATACATTCATTAAATTTACTAAATAATTAATAAATCAAACAAGTTCTATATATTTAAATAATATATTTATATCTTTCACTATAAAAAGATATTTTATAAATTTATATTAAATGTATATTAATAATTTGATTCGGTTTTGGATACCCTGACCTTAGAACCTACCACATCCTCATTGAACTAGATTTTTTTTTTTTTACTTGGAACCTCCCTACCATATAGGTATAAAAAAAGAAACCTATCTCACCCATTTTAAGGTACTCAACAAGTCAACCCATGGTACGGTACTCAAGTTGCACCCCTAATAATGAATCGAGTGAACTTCACATCATCATCAAATGTTGCAATGTGTAAGGGTGTAAATCTAAGTGCAAACCCAAAATGGAATTTATGCATGTCTTTGATTTTGATTTAATTTAGTTTTTTATATAAAAAATAATTTTAAAAACAATGAATGAAGTGAATTTCACACTATCAATAAGGTTGCTATGTTTTTAGTGCAATGTGAGCTTAAGAAACTCAACTATCTTAGCACTAACCAAAGCTATATTTATAAAATTTAAGCTTTAATCTTAACTATAACTTTATTGATAAAACTTAAACTCTAAGTCCCTAACTCTATTGGTGAAAATTGCGAGTTTAGGATTAACAAATTTTCTTTTAATTTAAGAATGGTAGGTTTAAATTTCATATAAATATATAATAACAATAAAGTTTGTAAGCAAAAAACAATAAAACCTAGCCTAGCTAATTTCAAAAAAATAGAAATATGTAAAATAGTTTTTAGAAAAAAATTTAACCTTTCAAAATAAGATAAAGGAAAAAATTTATAAACTTAAAAGTGAATAATATAAAGACGCCTGATCATTGCAGGCTGTACGTGCGTCCGGCTTGAAAACTTATTTTTTTAAAAAAAAAATTTGATTTTTTTCGCGGGTAAGTAAATCTAAGTGTATTAAATCTATAAACCAAGTTTTACCATTTTTGGATGTTTTTAAGTATTTTTTTTTGGATTTTTAAACACAGTGGCATTTTCGTAATTTTTTTAGATCCAAAAATTACGAAAATGCCACTGTATTTAAAAATCCAAAAAAATACTTAAAAATATCCAAAAATAGTAAAACTTGGTTTATAGATTTAATACACCTATATTTACTTACCCATGAAAAAAAAGGTTTTCAGACCGGACGCACAGAGCAGGCCGTGCGTCCGGCCTGAAATGATGAGGCCTCTCATATAAATATAAAGATGTAATTGCAATATGACAAACATGTGTTCAAAACATAAATATGTTTGCTTACAAAATCTAGCCTAACTAATTTCTAAAAATATAGAATATGTAAAAAAATTTTTAAAGAAAATTTAACCTTTCAAAATAAGATAAAGGAAAAAATTAATAAACTTAAAAGTGAATAATATAACTATAAAGATCGAAGCAAATTCAATATGATATACATGCGTTCCAACACAAATATAAAATATATAAAGATTAAGAAATATTATTTATAGATTATGTATATAATATATTTATATTAAATATAAAAATAAAAATCAGACTCGAGTTCCTTGGTTTCGGATTCGCTTTAACACCTAACCATGACCTTATTTCCAAAGTGGGTTCTCCAGTTGGAGGTAACTTCTAGCACAGCATTTTTCAGGTTACACGGGCCAGGTTTGGGGGAGATCAACCCAGCCCAAATTGCACGTATTGCCATGCTTGGTCAGTTCATTTGAAGCGTAGCTCATAAATTATTTATTACATTATAAAAAGCGTTTTGCATATTTCATAATTTTCACATGATAAACATTTTTTATGTATGCATGATAAACATTTTTAACACTATTAATGGATGTGTTTAAGTATTCTTTATAATTTTCATATGATTACTACTCTTTTTTAGCAGGTACAGCCCATTTATGAATTTGTAGAAATGGTCTTTAGTATGATGTTAAAACAAATGATATTAAAAATAACGGATAGATAAGATTTTATTTTAATCACCAAGGTGAGGCTTTTCAAACAAAAATACACTTTATTTTTAAAAAATATTCGGGAATGATAACCATATAGATTAATGGTAACAATTTACAACTTAATGTCATAAGTAGACTATTCCAGCCACATGATTGAACGCTTTCTTAAAAAATTTAAATTAAATATCAAATAAATTTTAAAAAATTATCATTTTCGTATAAAGATAGATGCCGTGCAACTTGGGCCCGATCCCTGAACTTAGCCAACTAAATTCAAATTTCAACAACGTTTAAACTTGCCTTTTTACAGCTCAAGCCCCAGGAACTCGAAACTGAGTAACCTGCCCCATCTTCCATTTTATATTTATTATAAAACATATTATATTATATCTAAATAATATCTTTCATATTTATGCATTTTATATTATTTATATTTATGTTTGAATATATATTTGTCATGTTGCGATTATATTATAAATAAATTATATTATGTCATTTGTGTTTATCTTTATATTTTATGATTTACTTTTATGTTTATTAATTTTCTTCATTTATCTTATTTTTATGTTAAAAATTTTTCTAGAAATATATTATATATTACTATATTTTTAAAACATAATTTGACCATGTACTATTATTTTCGCTTACATAATTTGTCGTTATTCGCTGTTAATATAAAATTTTAAACTTTTCATTCTCAAATAAAATATAAATTTATCAACTTTAGATTTTAACCTGAAATTCAATTCCAATTTAATATTTAGAAATAGAGGTAGAGTTTTAAGTTGTGTAAATAAAGATAAATTTAGAATTGGAGTTTATATTTTATAAAGGGAGTTAGAGGTAATTTTAAGGTGAACTAAAGTTTCATCCGCCTAACTTGTACTCAAAAGGTAGGTAAAGTAAAGCTCGCATAAGTATAAAAAGAAATTAAAAATTAAAAAATATAGGTTCGGCTAAGATGCATTTTTGGCGCAATGCGTATAAAATTATATATTAACTAATATATTTTTAAAAATCATGTTGACCGGAAATGTATACGGCTGCAAAGTTTAAAATCATTCTAAAATAAATATCAACTACTACATTCATCGAAAAAAAGAAGAAGCAACTAATAGAAGTTACTAAAATGTTTATTTTTCAAAAATAAATAAATTTGTGGTGAAGAATGTTATAACTAGTTTTGATATATAAAAGTACATACTTCGTTTTTTTTAAAACAAAAAAACCTTGCTTAAATTTTTTTTTTTTTTTTTTTTGAAAAAATTGGTTTCATATTTTTTAAAAACCAAGAAAGGCAACCTCCCCCCATGATCCTCACCGGTGGGAAGAACTATGTGCCCTTTTATGAGCGCGACCGTAGTTCATGAAACTCAGATAATTTATCTCAACTTAACCTTAATCTTTTTTATTCTTTTATTTACAGCGCAACTCAAGTTCATATTCCAATTCTATAGTCAGGGAGTCATTGATCCAGAAAATAAAAGATAAATTTCCCAAACCAAAATTCGAAACCTAGATCTTTCGCATCTAAGGCAGAACTTTTGCTAGCCGTGCAGTCGTGTGCTGGTAACTTAACCTTAATCTTATATGTAAATAGGCGTTGAAATTCAGATTGATAAATATTTTTGGTAAAGTTGCAAATTTAAATATAATCTAACAAGTCGTATAATAATAATATAACAATAATGTAATGTATTTTTAAGTAATTTATCTTTTACAAAATTAAGTCAAGGCAAGAAAAAGGTGGTAGATAACTTGCGTTGCGATCTAGTGCACCAAAAGTGTACTTAGCTTTAGTTTACTTGGGTGCAAAAGCTCATTTTTTATTTTTTTATTTTTTTATAAAATTGTTAATCTAAGTTTACTCAACATGCATATCAATGTTTATCATTTTTGGATATTTGTAGATTTTTTTAATTTTTTAAAATCAGTTGCAATTTTGTAATGTGTGAATTACGAAATTACCACTTATTTTAAAAATTCAAAAAATATTTACAAATCTCCAAAAATGATAAAAATTGATCCGCATGTTAAATACATCTAAATTAAATTTTTTATAAAAAAATTTTGAAAAAAAAGATTATATATACTCGAAAGTACTTGAGCTAAGTGCACTTGGCTACATTTAAAAATGTCTAGGTATCTTTTATAATTATCATTTTGCGTAATTTGGTCTCAACCTGCCTAACTGGACGTGATTTCAACACCAAATTTGAGTTTAATTTTTAAAAAAATTTCAAAATAAACCAAGTTTCAACGCAGCTTAGGAGCAACCAAAACTAATACTGAGTTTATATTAACCAAATACCAGAACTCAACCCGGCCGAGCTCCATATCCCCTTAATTTGTTAAAAGGACTATAATACATTATACATTGAGCATTTTAATTTTAATTATAATAAAATTTCTTACATATAGTCATAACCTAATTAAATTATAAAATATTTATTCTAAAATCTAAATGTCATCTATATTTATCCATAAAAATTGAATCTATTGCATCTGTATCGACTTAATTTGTAAATAATTATAAAGATGAATTTCTTATTTACCCACGAATTTTACTTTTAATTCTACTTATACCCATAAATTTTCAAAAATTTCTTTCATAGTCATAAATTTTCATCTTAATTCTACTTATACCAACACCGTTAAAGATCCGTTAAAGAGGCTGTTAACTCTTTGAAAAATGACGAATATGTTCATACTTAATTATAATTCTATAGCCAAAATTTTATATTATAATGAATTAATATAAATTTTTAGTAATTCTAATTCTACAACTATAAAATTATATATTATTTGAAAATGAATATTTAACTATAAGCAAAACAATCTTAAGTTACATTAGAGCTTAGGTATATTCATTATTTTACAAGGGGGATAATGACACATATAACACATCCCTAACAACGTGAGTATAAGTAGAATTATGATTAAAAAAAATCGTCCGTATGAGAGAAATTTTTGAAAATTCATGGAATTATGGATAAAATTCATAGGTATATATGGAATTAGATCAATATAATAATTTTAAAATTATTGCATAAATACAAATTAACTATGAGATATATAAGTCTCACTATTATTAAACTCGTTTATGAAACACCTCTTTTATGTAACCATCTATTTTAATATATTAATAGTTTTCGGAAAATTCACTCTACCTATTGTATTTAGTATCATTTATAATATCTTTAAAATCTTTCCATTTGTCTAATATTGCTGTAAATGGGCCCATTTACAAAGTGTAAAATCAACATAATAATATAGTTTAATGTTAAATATCGATTTGAAAATTGTACTTTCAACATCTAAACTGTCTAAAATATCATTTTTGTAGAGAAATGATTCTATAAAATATTTTATATTCTAAAGCATGTACAAATAGATCTAAGCATTTTTCATAAATTACACATGAAAATATATATATATTTCAACAAATGTGGTCAAGGATGTCTTTGATTTGGATGAAATTTGGTCTTTTAGCTAAATAAATAATGTTAAATACAATGAATGGACTGAATTTTCTATTAAGGAACAAAATCTTAAAATTTGAAGGGGTTATATGACTTCGCTTTCCATATGAATATATTCATACGTAAATTATGAATAA
Source organism: Annona cherimola (assembly GCA_030490835.1). Classification (NCBI taxonomy): domain Eukaryota; kingdom Viridiplantae; phylum Streptophyta; class Magnoliopsida; order Magnoliales; family Annonaceae; genus Annona; species Annona cherimola. The sequence goes on from CM059972.1 coordinate 92,580,336, forward strand.
ATAAGTTATCATAATCAAAAGTATACTCTCAAATTAGTTGGTGCAAATGCAATAATGTTCTAAGAGTTTATTATTTTCATTGGTAGATTCCAGCTTCTGTTGGTCTGAGAATAACCCAAAACCAAGACTAAAATCAATGCCAACTAGTCTGAACCCGATCGGAACCCAGATTCTAATATTTGGGTTTATTGGTAGACTTAGAGTTATGATTCATCTAAATCCAGTACAACCCAAACCAAATTGCACCACTTGTTATAATAACAATGTCTATTTTGGCCAAAATAAGAGGCACATTTAATCACATTTGGATAATGAATTAAACTTCATCTGGACTTCAAGGACACAAAAATTCTGGTTTCTTTATTGTAAGGATGGGCTCAATACCTCTTTCCAGCCCCCAATACTTTGCTAAAGACAGGTAAGCGGGCCCCAACTCTCATTCAAAAAATTGATGGATGCCATTACATAAAGCACGTAAAATACAATTAGGGAATTCTCCCCTCCATATGCCACTTTCTATTCCTTCATCTAAAGCAAGTTTGACTGTGTTGTGTGCAGCCGCATTACTTGCACGATTTACATAACTAAATGTACATTGATTAAAGTTCCTACTTGCCACTTTTATAGCAAACACCGAGTGACCAACCGTGGACAAAACATGTTCATCATGGATTAGCTAGTTTGTCAGAATTAGAGAATCACTCTAGTAGAGAACTTCTGAATAGTTGAGATCCATCAACCACGACACTCCCAAGAACATGGCATGAGTCTCCAGCCATATCGAATCAATTTTTCTTCTCCGTGTCCAGCATCTGGCAGCAATGAGATTTCCGATTGATTTTCTAATGACTGCACCTGCTCCACACAGATCCGTTCCTTGTTTTGATCCTACGTCCACAATCAATTTGATTTTCCCCATTGGATGAGGAACCCACTTTGCCTGAGTATTTTAAATTTGGAAGGAGGATCTCGTCAACAATCAGGCCATCTGAAAATTTTTGATGTATTCTCTACTACAATACATAACAACGGAGAAATTTAGAGACTCACCCTCAGAGATGTACCGATTTTTGCATTGCCAAATTTTCAAGCAAGAGACTCAAAAAAAGCGAGAGCAAATGTTTGGAATCTGGTTGACAGATATGATGGAAGATGTCCTGAATGCAGTGGGGGTCTTTGCATGAAATGCACATGACAATGTGGCCATCAAAATCCATATGTGATGTAGTACACTTCGAAAATAAATGGAAACAGTCCTCTTGAGCCTGTTTACATAGACAGCATGTAGTATCCAGTTGTACACCTTCTTGAGAAGATTTGAATTCACTAGAAGGAGATTCCAAAATAGTCTCCACCCAAAAATCAAAATTTTTTGTGGTAAATTTTGTTTTCGTAAATTTTGTTTCCACCAGATGTGAATGATGTGTAATTCCCTATCAGTTGCTAAAGACCTCCCATCTGATGGCTGTTCCAAGTCTAGAAACATCTTGTAGGCTGACTTCACTTTGAATGTTCCATCATGTTCAAGTTGCGAAAATATGTTGTCCGATTGAGCATCTTGAGGAATAGGAATCTGTTTAACAATATCCCACCCCGCTATCCCAACCATTAACTTAATCAGGTCCTCTTTCCATGACCTATCTTCCCAGTTAATGAAGAAAGAAACCTTCACTCCATTTGAGATTCCTTTCAAAATTGGGTCAGTCCATTGCAACGGTTGTTCTGTCCATCTGTCTAGCAGAAATTTTACTCTTTCTCCATTGCCAATACACTACATGCAGCCTTTTGCAGAAAATTCTTTGCCACCATAATTCTCTTCCGTGTGTAAGATGCTGAGATTGGACACTAGCTGCACCAAAAGTCTCCCTCCTTGAAGTACTTCTCCTTTAGAACTTTGAAGGCTAATGAGTCTTGATTTGTGGCTAGTCTCCAAGCTTGTTTGGCTAAGAGGGCGATGTTAAAAGACTTTAGATCTCTGAATCCATACCTCCTCCCGCCTCTGAGGTGCACAATTTCCTCCATGATGCCCAATTAATTTTCCTCCTATCATACCTCGCATCACACCAAAATTTCCTAATTCGCGAATTTATGTCTTCACATAGATTTGGAAGGAGAAATAAACTCATAACATAATTTAGGATGACTTGGAAATCGCTTTTATTAAAATCCCCTTTCCGCCGCATGATATTAACTTTGCTCTCCAAGCTTATAGCTTCTTCCAGACTCTTTCTCTAATGGATTGAAAGATTTGAACTCTAGACTTACCCATCTAGGTCAGCAATCCCAAGTAAACCTGAATTTTTCTTCCAAATGCTTCAAAAGAAGATTCCATCCTTTCTTTTGAGGCTGACGGAGTGTTGCTACTGAAAAAGAAAGTTGTTTTCTCCATAGTAATGCACTGCCCAGTACATTCCCCATACGTGGTTAAGATATGCTTCAAGTAGCCAACCTCTCTGCCATCGACTCTCAAGAACAGCAGAGCATCATCAGCAAAAAACAAGTGTAAGATTGGAGGACTGCGGTTACTAATTTTGATGTTTTTTCAAATGCGCTTCACGAAGAAGAGCTGACAGACCCTCTATGCAGAACAAGAATAAGCATGACGATAGTGGGTCGCCTTGTCGTAGTCCCCTGCTGGCCATGATCCTCTTTGATTTGAAGACATTCAGTACCACTCTATAGGTAATTGCGGAGATGCAAGCTCTAATCCATTCAACCCATGTTTCATTAAAGCCCATCTTCGCCATAACCTGATATAAATAGTCTCATTTTACTCTGTCATATGCTTTGGCCATCTCTAATTTAATGACTACCCCCTCAAGCTTTCCTCTCTTTCTTCTTCTCAAAGTGCGCAGAGCTTTGTATGCTATCAACGTATTGTTTGTGATAAGTTTCACCGGAACGAATGCACTATGGGTTTCCGAAATAATTTTTTAGAGGTACACCTTTAATCTATTAGCCAAAATTTTGGCCAGAATCTTATATATGACATTGCATAAGCTAATAGGCCTGAATTCTTGCAAACTTCCCCGGTACCTTAGGGATGAGGATAATCTCAATGCAGTTAATACTTTTCATTAGTTCCCTCCTGACTTCAGGATCTCTATTGTCCATAAATTCCTTATGGGCTTGGAATATCTCATCACCCACCAATGGCCATGATTTTTGAAAAAACCACGCTGGCCAACCATCTAGACCTGGAGCTTTCCAAAGAGCCATCTCCTTCACAGTAGTCGTCACCTTTGATTTTGTGAGAGTTTGTGTTGGCTTCTGGTTATCCTCCTTATTTATACATTTTTGAAATTTTGAGGTTATCCTTGCAACATCTCTGGTTCCCTCCGATATATACAAATCCTGGAAATATGTGACCGCCAAATTTTTCTTTTTTTGTTGGTCAGTAAATGTGTTTCCCCTTTCATCATTTAACACTGAAACATAATTTTGCCGCCTCCTATCTGACGCTGTTTGATGGAAGAAAGACGTGTAAAGTCAATTTACCCTTGATCTCTGCTGCCATTAGATTTTTTAATCCTCGAAAGATGGTTTATTTGTTGTTCCATCACCTTAATTGCTTCATCTCACTCATTAGATGGGTGTGATTCTCTTAGTCTATCCAATTGCTCTTGTTTCAATGCTATCTTCCTTACTAAGTTACCTCTAACATTTCTGTTCCACTTCTGAAGGGAATTCCTACATTAGATTAAGCATATATTCGATATTTGCGATTGATGCTTCCTCATAATCCTGTTGGTTAGACTAGTTTTCCCAAATTATATCTGCTACCTCCTTATCCTTAGTCCAGAAAGCCTCAAATCTAAATATTTTTTGTGGTTTTTGCTGAGGATGCACCTCATCCAGCAGGATTAAAAGGGGATTATGATCTGAAGCAGGTACAGAACAATGTATATTTTGAGCAAGAGGAAAAAGGTGTATCCAATCAGATGTGACTAGAGCTCGATCAAGTCATGCTTCCACCCTAGCAACACCACATCTATTGTTTCTCCAAGTAAACACAGATCCAGTGAACCCCAAGTCTTTCAGCTGAAATTGATCGATGACTTCCCTAAATTTAGCCATTTAATTTTCTATCCTGAGATCATGACTGTGGCATTCTAAAATTCCAAGCACCTCGTTAAGTCTCCTACCACCATCCACGTGTCTTCACTGATGCGGTTTAAATGCCTCAACAAATTCTCGGATTCCTCTCTCTTACAAACTTCTAGAGAACCATAAAAACTTGTGATTCTCCAAGTACAGTTATGGGAAAATTGGATATCAGCATCTATATGATTGTTAGAAAATGATCTGATGATGGCCCTTTGGTTCTACCTCCCCAGCATGCCCAAGCCACCTCTTCTCTCAATGCAATCCACTGAAACACAGCCTTCAAAACTCAGCTTACATCTAATGACTTCCATCTCTTTTTGCTTTCTCTTTGTTTCCTACAAAATTACCAAAACAGGAGCTTTTTTCTTAACGAGGTTAAGAAGAATTCGAATTGACCGGGTGTTCCCAAGCCCCCAGCAATTCCAAACTAGGATCGCCATTTAAGCCTGGTGGGGTTGAGATATAGCTTCGGCCTCCACTGTATCATAGTAATTCATTTCCTGCCCCACCATTCTTCTTTGTTTCTTGGTTTGCCGTCCTTTTTGCATCTCCTTGTCATTATCAATGTAGCTTCTCAATCTCACCGCCCCTCCTCCTCCAACTTGATTTTCCTCCGTTCCAGCACTGTCAAGTGTTTTCACATCTCTAGCTAGTCATTTCCATCTCTGGGTTACAACAGGGGTACTTTCATGTGGGACAAATACATTCCTAGTGTGGTTGCTATCTGCACAGCTTATTACCCTATTGTTTTGCCCCTCTGAAATATCCTCTTGAGTCTCCAATATGTGTCCAGCACTACTATCTGGCAGTTCACAACCCTTTGTATTGTCTCACCATTTCTGCTCCCCTCAGTCCATTACTTTTCGGACAAAGTTGTCTTTTCTTTGCATTCCTCTAGCCTCTTTGATCCAATTTCTCATCAACCGGCTGATCCTCCCTCACCTGTGGGCATCTCTTTCCTTTTCTTCCTATCTCCATTTGTTCTGCCTGATAAACATTGCTACCCCCATTACATTTTCTCCTTTCTGTTAGCCCTCCCCCCCATCTCAAGGTTGCTCCCCCACATGCCTTATACATCTCCACCTCTTTATCTATACCCTCTTCCTTCTTCCACCCAGGAACTTTTTTGGTGTCACCCTCTCCCCCTTCGTCTCACCCTGTCCTCCAGCAGCCTTATAACCCACCCTTAGAAAGTTCCCATAAGGTAGTTCTCCTCCTACACCATCCTTCTCTTGAGTCCCATTTAGGGTGCACTCTTTTATAGAATGCTCGATTCTTCCATAGCTAAAACAAAAGTGTGGGAGCTTTTCATATTGACAGCTTAACCATTTTCTGTCCTGCCCCTCCTTGGATGTATACTCCCCTTCTTACAGCTTTTCGCACATCTAACTCCACTTGAATTCTAAGAGTGTTCTCTGTGATGTCTATCTGCAAACACCTGCTAAAAGAGTCTTCTATCAGCTTACCCAACCCTTGCTTGTCAAGCAAATAGGGAATGCCCAAAATTGGGACTTAAATAGAGCCAGATCTTTCCTATTGGTCGGCTCCTTCAGGTCCATCAAAATCACCAACTGCCGATCAAAAAGCCATGGACACCCATTCAATACAGCTTGCAAATCCCCTTCCTGTTCAAACTTTATTATATAAAGATTCTCCTCAATCTCAATAAAAGATATTTTGCGTTTTGCCTTCCAGACCTTCTTCATCATGAGTTTGAAGACTTCCTTGTTATACTCCTTTAATGCCCATACCGTGCATAGAGCCGCAGGTTTGTCTTGTGGTACAATGCTTCTGCAAATTTTGTCATCTATTTGTAGTGTTAGAATTTCATCCGCCAAGACCTTTAGAGTCCCGGCTGTCGTCCGTTGCCCCTGCTCCATTTCTACCTTTATCGTTGACCCCTACTTGAATATCCTTGCTGCTACTCCCCAAATTCTCTCAATAAGATCCCTATTCTGCTGAGAGCATTAGGGTTTCCAACCAGTAGTTTTCAATCGCTAGAGGTTTTTTGGGGTTTTCAGCTATGCATTATCATAAAAATTCTGCTTTAACACATCCATTATTTCATCTTTCTTGATTATTTTTACATTCCCTCGTTTTCCAAAATTGAAAGTTTCTTTTTGGTGAAAAAAATGGAAGCAAAAAAGCATAGTTACCTTAGGTGCACATTCTATTCAATTTTTCATGCGTCACAATGGAAGCAAAAAGAATAGTTACTTTAGCGGTCTTTCATGGAATTTGAAAATTTTAAGGTGTTGGTAACATAAAAAATCAATTGATGCAGACGCACTAGAGAAAGAATAAACTTGAACTGAATAAGTGAAAAAATATTTTAGAATCTAATAATTTTAGAATTAGTTGCACAAAAAATACATATATGAAATATAACTTCTATAATAATAAGCACCTAGAGGAGAACTAATTGAGATTTTAAACTTAGTATAAAAAACTGATAATTTCAGTATTTAGTTAGAGAGAACGAGAAATTTTGAGAAAAATACTATAAATAAAATCTTAGCAGATAGAAGAAATAGTGAAGGGTTTCAAGACTTTTATGTGACTATAGAGTTGTAGTTAAATTAAAACAAATTTTATAAGATAACAATTAGACCAACTATGTTAAATGAGGCAGAATACATGACGATTAAAAAGCACCTAATACATATAATGTTAAAGTAGATGAGTGGTAAAATAAGAAAAGATAAAATTAGAAATAGAGTAATCCAAAATAATTTAAATATTAAATCAATAAATAATAAAATGAGAAAAACAAACTAAGGTGGTTTGGATATGTTAAGTGGAGGACCAAAATGACACTGATCAAGAAAGCTAATTTTATTCAAATAGAAAATGGTAAAAGTGAAAGAAAACATGTATAAAAGTAATTATAAAGGATATGAAAGCATTAAAGATTGCTAGAATCTTAGGGTGTGTTTGGGAAGTTGTAAACTTTTGATGAAAAGTTTTTTTTATGTAAAAATTGTCAAATTAGTAGAAAATGATATGATATTGTAGGGGTAATGATGAGGCATAAACAGAATAAATTTAAAATAAATAGATTAGTTGTATTAGTAGTTGTGTAGAAATGATTGAAAAATAGCGTTGTTGTATAGAAAGATATGTAAAAAATAATTAAAAAAGAATAGTTATAGATAGGGAAAAGTTTTAGATTGAAAAGTTTTAACTTCATAACTTTTACAAATTGTCAAACACACCCTTAATTGATAATGGGTGGAACAAGTTCCATGCAATTGACCCACATACGTTGAAAATGGATAATGATGATGGCGATTGAGACGTGCCATGCCATGCCTGAATTAAAGGAGTTTTGATCTTTTCTCGTGGCCGTTCAGTCAGTCGGGAATGTGGATAAGCCGTCGAATGAATTTTTTTCAAATGAAACATTGACATGGGCATTTATTGCCTATGAATTTTACATCTGCTTCCCCATTGATTATCAGAGCGTCGCAGTAGGGTAGCAAGACCATGTAGCTCATGACCCTCGACATAGGCATCACCTCCATCACTCATTGCGAGTGGAAGGAGTTGGTGGCGACTTTGTACTCAAAAGAGTGGGCAATGCAGTCGACCTGACAGCCAACTTGGAGGGGCCAGCAATACAGCCAGAAAAAATCAACAACCAGAAATCAGTAATTAAAAGATCGTAATTCGCCCCTCTTCCCAAGGATTCTAGCAAGAGGTGCAAATCAGCGAACATGAATCCTTTCACTTTGTCTGGAACGTGGTGGAATAGCAAAGGAGGAATCCAAAATCGCAATCAGCTTTAATTTTAAGGAAGATGGTGAAGCAGTAGGATAGGAATTCAAATCCCTACCAACCATGAATCCTTGATTTTAGGGAAGAAATCAACCAATGCCAATCGTCCCAAACATCAAACACGACGAAAAAAGAAGGTAGATCGGAGGTGAAAATAAAATTCAAAAGAGCAAAACCATAAGCAGCATCCAAGATAATTTTGTAATTCAGAAAATGCTACTAACCTAAAATAAGGCCATCAGGAAGGGAGAGTTGGAGCGGTTGAAGTCGGTGCTATAAAAATGACGATGTGGTTATTATTCAATAGTTACATGCGTCGAAATTGGACTGTGATTTCCTGCACCCACCCGGGTGCATTAAATCGCTTTTATATTTTTTTTGAAATTTTCTTTATAAAAGTGTTAATCTAAGTGTATTTAACATGTGTATCAATTTTTACTATTTTTCGAGTATTTTATATATTTATTTTTTATTTTTGAAAATCAGTGTCATTTTAGGTAATTTGATTTTCAAAAATCAAAAATAAAAATCTAAAATACTCTAAAAAGGGTAAAAATTGATATACATATTAAATACACTTACATTAACACTTTTATAAAAAAAATTCAAAAAAATAAAAATGGGTTAAAAATGGTTTAATGCACCCAGATGCACTGAAGCTCGGTGCACCCGGGTGCAAGAAATCACGGTCCGTCGAAACTTGCAACAAGGAGAAATGTGCGTGTGTGAGAGAGAGAAACGAAAGACAAGTGAAAGTAAGGAGGTGAGGACTATTTTTTTATGATTATTTATATATTATATCATTTCAACTTAATATTATCAGGCCTCATAAACATTCTGACAATATTTAAATATAATTTTATAACATCTTACTAATAATCTAATTTTTTCTTATAATATTTTTTAATACTCCTGTTGGGATTTTACAAAATTATAATATATATATATTATATTGTGTCATAGATATATAACAAAATGAATGGCCGAAGTGGTAAAGGGTTTGGACATTTCACAACAGGTCATGGGATTGATTTTTCCCACCTTGTAATTTTTGGTAATTTTCTATGCAAAGTGACTGTTTGTGAATGGACATAATGGTTTGCATATTTGAAATTCAAATAAGCAGATTCAGTAGACACGTTCAATTGATGCTTTGATTGGTTTTAAGAGAAGCAACACATAAATGAAAAGGGGTGTTTCAAATTCTATAAATAGATTAGAATGAGGTGATTAAAAACACAATTCTCTCCTCCCTCTTCATCAAGACATCTTGTTAGTGTCTTATTTAAGACATTCTTTGCTCTTGTCTTAATTTAGACATTGTGTGTCCAAGTTACTGGTTTGCAAAATTATCATAATATTTTAAAATTATCTCCATTCAATAAAAAATCTTGTTTCAAGTTTTCGTGTGCCTAGAAAAGGTGTTACTTCTTATTCTAGTTCAGGTTTCACTTGTTATATCCTGGGGCAACTGCAAAATTACCCTAAGTAGCAAATAGGATAACAAAATTACCTTAAGAAAAGTGACGTCGTAACACGCCTGAAGTGAAACTTGATTTTAATTTTACTTTTCTCACTTTTCTTAATTTTCTTATTTTTATATTTTGCTCCAACAATTCTAAACAGCGGATGCTCCTACAAAAATTTTCAAAGAGGCAGACGCCGCTAAATGAGCATATGAATTTTATTGCGATCACGAAGACTCGAAACAAACGGCATCAGCAACAGATGGGAAAATGTGGTTTACCTGATGACAAGACTATTTTTTTTTTATGAAAGAATTACTCTACCCCGACTCCCTTTCCCTTTGAAAAGGGTTCGGAGGAGAGTAATCCGCGCAATTCATTGCCAAAAAATTGTCTGTACAAAGTTTTCCTAAAACTACTTGAGGGGGGTTTCCCCACCAAAATAGGTGATTTACATCAGAAAAAGAAACCACCTTGGCTAACGAATGGGCAACCTCGTTTCCCTGCCTAAGAACATGGTTAACAGAAAGGTGGTCGTTTGCAGCGAGGATAGACCTGATTTCAGAGATAACATGACCCACCGGAGAGGATATCGTGCCTTTGCTGGTTAGATAGTTGCAAAGTAGAAGAGAGTCGGATTCAATCAGGACTTGACTCAACCTTAGCTGAAGCGCCCACTTGGTACCCAAAAGAAAAGCGTAAGCTTCCATGAGGAGTTGTTCCATTATGCCCGTCCATCTTCACCCCTTAGCAGCAATAAAGCAGCCACCGGAATCCCTGATAATAGCCGTGAGACCAGTAACCCCCCTGTCTTCCACGCCACGCGCATCGACGTTCATCTTAAAAGCCCCCTCGGGCGGTTTAGTCCATCTGGCCACCAATGGGAGATCCAGAACACGTGCCTGACCAAGGAGCTTGGCCCTCCGAAATTGTTCGTAATACTCACGGCACCATGCCAGAATCTTATCAAAAGCCGGTTGGGCACCCTCTTCTCTAAACTTGTTCCTGAGAAACCAGACCCGCCAACATAACAAAATAAAGAAAGCCAGGTCATGCGATTGGTTTCTATGGGACAAAATACTTAATGTTTCAATAACTGAGGGCACAGGAGAGCTCATTCTAGCTGCAATACGGCCAAACCTCGCAATAATAGGGCAGCCCAAAAACAGATGGTCGGAATTTTCTACCTCCCTCTTGCAAAACACGCAAGCAGCATCCACCAGAACACCCCTTCTGGATAAGTTCTGCAAGGTTGGGAGAACAATCTTTATCAGCCGCCAACCAAAAGGCTATTGACATAGAGGTAGGTGTAAAATTTCAACTGCCTCATGTCAACAGCTCATTTAAAAAATCCATCCCATCAGCCCAAATCGACATCCTCAGCAAAAATGCCAGGGGAAGTGAAGGCAATGAAAGGCCTGCGACAAATGAATGAATCCAATTTTTTCAACCTTGTCGTTGGCAATTTTGCTCTTGTCGCAGTTGGCAATCTTGGGTAGTCTATCTTTACACGAGCAACATTTCGCTAATGTCTCCCTGGTCATGTTGGGAGTAGAGTAGCTGTAGGTTTTAATTTAAAAAATTTTAAAAGTAAAAATGTATATTCTAAAATTTTCACTCTTCCAAATATCTTATTTTTTAAATTATTTTTTAGCATTTTGCTACACAACTATCATATTTTTCAATTATTTTTACACAATCATTCATGCAACTAATATATTTATTTTAAATTTATTCTTTTATATTTCATCATATCATATAATATCATTTTTGACCAATTCAAAAATATATGCTTAAAAACTTTTTAGAGCCATGATTTTATACAAGCAACAATAACTTAAGAAAGCTACAATTTTTAATTCTAGTAGTTGGATTGCAACAAGGCACCCTAACCATTAGATTGTGCATTAAATGCTAGCAACCATCCATAGTTGTAGCTACGCTATCCTAACCTGTTGTGACGCCTCATTCCTAAAAATACTTGATAACTAGTCAAATGGGTACTACACAATCTAAGAAAAATTCGGCGGCATCTCCCCATAATATACAAGGGGTAAAACGGAATACATGACCTGATATTCATAAATATTTCAATTTGTAGCATTCAATCCTATATTTACATACTTGCATCTTCATATAATAAGGACATTCATATAGAAGAAAAATCATTGAATGTTACTCATACACATCAAACAAACCTAATGATTATGCATATGTGCATCCACAGAGATTATAATCTAAACTGAAATATCAAATACAATTGTTTGTCAAAGTAAATTCGTCCCAATAATCGCCTACATATACTAATATCAAAAGAGCACAAATTTTAAAAGAACTGAAACTAAAGATATTGTGCTATGGTCTTCCAGATATGATCTTCAACTTGTCTCATCTTGAAGTTCTCCACCTGACCTATGATCTAAAGGCAAAATAATAAACGATATGAGTCTAAATAGACTCAGCAAGTAGATAGTAGTTAGCCAAAGTAGAAATAAGTAAATTCTGGATGCACATGTTGTGTTCATGATAAGAAATATGGGTCCAAACACCCACTCCCAAGATCGTATCTATAAAACCACATATAAATAAGAGAACACGAACAATCCTCTACTCATGTCTATCAAGGGCCACGAACAACCCTCTCCTCATGTCAATCAGGGCCATGAACAACCCTTTACAATCAATCATTTTAAACAACACATTATACATAACAGACAAGGATAAATGCCACAAACCACACATACAACATCGGCAAGGTTTACTTTAAATTCAACACACAAAATTGTCATACAAGCATTTTACCAAACACATGATAGGCGCAAAATAAGGAAACCCTCAATTCGTACTCTCGTTTGAGCTGAATTGATTAACGTCACATTTAAAATATAGAAACTGTTAACGAATCCTTTACTTCATGGAAATCGCACATTCATAGCAAATTCCCCATGAACCCCTAACTGTTACGAACCCTACGCCCCATACCACAAAATTATTCGACGCTACACACTCCCACCAGTCCTACATCACGTTTAGCATGAAATTTCATCACTAAATTAAGAAGGGGCGACATCTATTGGAGTCGACAATCTTCAAAGCAGTTGGTAGAACTTTTTTGAAGGAATCTATGGCTAGACCAAACTGAATGGTAGGGAAAGAAGAGAAGAAGCAGAGAACAGGAAGAGAAGAAGAAGGAAAGATAGCCAGGCGCGGGATGAAAATAAACCCTAGCACACGAGCTTCCCTTATTACTGAACCCCCATCGGGTCGGGTCGGGTCGAAGCATGGGTCGGGTCTAATTGCAATTAGTAATTTACTCTTCCACTCCTACGACTTAATAATTAAAAATTTCTCCGGGGGCGTGCCCCCTTCACCCCCGTGACCTGACCGGGCAGGTCGAACCCCGTACCTACTCTGCGAGGGGAACAATAGTCATAGTGCTCAATAATAGAACGCTAATCATACACCTTTAAATTTATACTCAATGTGCTAAGATCATAATACATGCACATATGCACTATACATCCCCTAGATGTCGTGTCCATATATGTTATGTATCCATTAACATCATAAATTTTTACTAGCATGTTCATAAGTTACTTCATAAATAGAGAAAGGTTATAATAAAAATAAAATAAAATACCTGGTCCTCACACCTGTACTTGTTGTAATGCATTAAATGTATCAAAGAGAAACATGGCTATTTGTTTGAGAGAGAAAAACTAAAAATGCATGAGAGAGAAATGCGTTGGCCGATTGAGAGAGAGAAACCAAAGGAAGAGGACAAAGTCGGACTCAGGCCTGAAGGAAGACATTCCCTCACTGTGGAAGATGATAAAAATGTTGGACTATGAAAAGTTGACACTGTCGACTTGAATTCATTGTTTCAAAAGTTTATTCTGCCCTCTAGAAAGATCAAACTCTAGCTTTTGAAGTTCATTTTCTTATTTTAGAAATTAGTTCTCTCTCATCAAACTATTCAGTTTTATTGCTAAACCAAAATCGTACTCTTCTTGCTTCTTCTGCACCTTGGACAAATTGTATTCCTCAACCCAGCAGAAGTTGACAAATCTTCATTCAGCTTATATATATTATTAAATGGACTACAAATTAATATATATGAAATTTATATAATTATTTACCTTTTTTTGGATATCGATTGAATCATCTACCAAGATTTCCTAGTGTCCTTAACATAAAAACTTGACATAAGCCTTCACCGCACCAACATACCACACTTGCATATTGATTAGCTTGTGAAGAAGACACCATTTCAACCATTAAAATCTATAATTTCAACAATAGTATAGGCATCTCACATCCAAAACAAGCATGAATTGCTCAATAATGTTTTGCATTCAAATGTAACCATGGGTACTAACATTGTATTTATTCAAAAAGAAAATGATGTTGAAGTAAGGAAATCAACATAGATGTTAATCCAGAACTGATAAAAGGTGAAAGGAAATGTAAGCATGAGTCTAACCTCACTATTTACAATGTTTTTTAAGTGTTTTCTTCGTATTTTTCAGTCGATGCTAATAAATATATACTTACATAGCATGGAAGCTTCCATGCTTTTTCTTCATTGAGTGCTTGACCCCATATCTAAGGAGGATATACTAAAAGTTAAGACCAAATTTAGATATTAAATTCTACACGGATTAATTGTGCCAATGTCTTCGCCCATGTGATAACTTTCTTAATTACAAAGGTGCATTCCCAGAAAATCCATGAAATGGTCACTACTAGCATTAAATTTTTTCCCAACCAGGATCACTTATCATTGAAAAAATCGCCTTTCAACCATGATTTCATACAATCATGAAAATTCACAAGTCAGACGGGTCCTATTCACCTAGAAGATATGCATTCATTCAAAATTTTGACCACTACTGTAATAGGAGTCTATCACGTGAAAACCTTCACCCTATTCCATTATTCATGTAGCTTCAAAAATTTGTCAGAACAGTCGGCAAATTGTGTTCCACTTTTACACCAAGGACATATTGGAAAATACAAAATCTTTTTCAAAATTTTCACGATTATCCTATTTTTTAATTATTCTCTGTATATTTTCTTATACAACCATCTTACTTTTCAATTATTTCTATACAATTACCTATATAACTAACTTATCTATTTTAATTTTATTCTCTTTACTTCCCATTATTATTCCTATTATATCACATTATTTTCTATTAATTTAAAAACTTTTACCCCCAACAACTTTTCGAATAAAAAGTTTTATCGTTTTCAAAACACCTTCAATATTATTCCAAATTTTGACTCTTTTTATTTTGTTTCGAGTGAAGGTACGTAGCAAAGATTGCAAAAGGACACTTAATTGTAGGAGAAATGGTTGGAATATGTAAGGATGACAGTAAACATGACTGATGGGCTGCTTTACAATCAAATTTTTAGGCTTTTCATTTTTTTTTGAGTTTTATGAGGTGATATCACGATTTTGAGTCAGCCATCCATTGCTACCCATTTTGGAGCTATATACTATTCTTTTCTTTTTTGTGTTTGAGGCAGTAAACCGGAAATAGGTTGCCCTAACAACAGGAGTTTATTTTATCTATTTATTCTCTCTTCGATTTCTAAAAGATGAAGATTCTATTAGACGGTGCTAGTGTTCCATTCAAATTCTGATTTAAAAATGTGGAGGACGTATTGGGTTATTGGTTTGGATTTGGGTTCGGTGCCATTATTTTTCTCCTAAAGAGAAGTTGAGATATATTAGAAAGAAATAAAAATGCAGTAAAAAGAACCCCATACATCTTCTTTTGTTGGAGCAACTTTATCCTCTCTGACAGCAGCTAGATTTTTTTCGGCATTTTTTACCACCTCTAGCAGCAACGGGAGCGTCCTCTCTTCGAGCTCGAGTCTGACTTGGTTTTCAATCCGCCAATGACATTTCTCTTTCTTGCATTCTCAGTTTTTCTCTCTTAATTGCTAGCCACAATTTCTTCTCACGCATCAAATGCTTTACAGCAAGTATGGGTTACGATAGCACAACTACGTCTGTTGATGGTTGCCAGCATTAAATGCACAATCCAATCTCTGTGGTGTCAGGACTAAAAGAATTTAACTTTCCTAAGTAATGATTACTTGTATAAAATAATAACTCAATTTTTTATCAAAAAAATAAATAGTTTTACAAGTAATTTTGTACGAAATAATTTCATAGGTAGTTATGTAGAAATAATTAAAAAATAAAATAGTTGTATAAAAATATATAAATAAATAATTAAAAAATAAAATAACTTTAGATTGAGAAGTTTCCATTTGAAAAGTTTCTGCAAAACATTATAGTAGGTGATATCATCATCACAAGTAACTTGATTCATGAAATCCATGAAGATTTAACTAGTAACTATGTGTGCAACTCAAGTCAAAGTATACCGGGTTCGAATTACATGAACTTAGTTTCAAGTTAACTTTCAGATTTGTACTGAGTTTGAACTTTAAATTTTCTATTATTTTGTTTTTAAAATATGATAGTCATATTTTCTAAATAATATAACTTATTATCAAAATTAACAGTATATTATTAAATTACATTATAACTATCCTTTATAAAACAATATAATAGTAAATATTTGTTAAATAGTTTTGAATTCATATTTAATAAAATATTTAAAATAATAAAAATATAAAGAAAATCATAGCATTAGTTCTTGAAAATTAGTAAAAATAAATAACTTAAAACAAATACTTTCAATAATTAATATACATATCAATTGAAAATATAGTCATGATTATATACGACTAATCGTAGGCTCCCATACAATATTTAGTTTTTATTTTTTTCGAGTTCTTTTGTAAAAATATTTTAAAAAATGTATTTAACACATATACCAACTTTTACCATTATATGATAATTTTATCTATTTATTTATAATTTTTTAAAACTAAGTTTTTTAAGGGTTGACATTGATTGAAACACCCTTGAAATCAATGATTTTTAAAATTTTAAAATAAATATATAAAATTATTATAAAACATAAAACTTAATACATTTTTTAAAACATGTTTGTGAACAATTCAAAAAATAAAAAAAATGAAAGAAATAAATATTGTATGGAAGCCTCTATACGATTACTCGTATATGATCATGGCTCCTGAAAATATATCTTCAAAGTGCATATTAAATCTATAAGTGTATGTGTATATATATATATGTAATTTCATAAAAAATAAATATGAAATAACCTCATATTAGATTTGCTACTATGTTGGAATTTTTTTAGTTGGAGTTCACATGGACCCTAACCTAGTAACTTAACCTTTTTTCACCTTTGAGTTCGGGTTAACTTAACTTAACCCAATTTACATAGCTACTAATAACTCAATGAAGTAGTCCACTTCTACTAAAAGACACGAGATAATCTCTCTACTTGAGCCTGACAAAATTATGGTCCATGGTAAAAACTTAAATGTAATGCGTCCGTTTAGAAATAGATAAAAGTAAAAGTAAAATAAAATTACCACTCTAGATTATGATATTCTTTTTATCATTAACTCTAGAATAGAATCAAAATTTCCCATTTTTATACAACCATTTTATTTATTTTTCATACAACTATCTTATTTATTTTGGGTTGTAATACAATTCGTTGGGTACACTTAGTCTCCGTATACTCGGGTGCAAAAACTTAATTTTTTATATTTTTTGAAAGTTTTTTATAAAACTATGAATCTAAATGTATTAACATGTGTATCAATTTTTATCCTTTTTAGATATTTGTAGATTTTTTTGAATTTTTAAAACTCGGTGGAAAATGTCACCGATTTTTAAAAATTCAAAAATAAATATTCAAAAATGGTAAAAAGTGATATATGTTAAAAATACTTAAATTAACAATTTTATAAATAATTTCAAAAAAAATTAAAAAATAAGTTAAATACACTTAGGTGCACCGAGGCTAAGTGCGCTAGTGCATATGAGTGTATTTGGTCATTCTTGATTTATTTTAGCTTCATTTTTCTATCTCCTAATTATTACTCCCGTCATCACTCAAGGAAGCAACCCTAAGAAAGAGAAGACCCACCATTACTCAATCAAGACTCAAAATGATATACATCCATTATTCCAAGGTGGCATAACTGAACCTATGCTGCCGATCCTATCGGATTTGCAATGCATTTCATACATCACAAACAGGTTTATTCTTAGTCATTGGTTCACTTTTTTTATGGAGCCGCTTACCTTGAATGAGCAAGCTCTCGATTAAAGTATACTTCAAGAGAAAGATAACGAGCCCATTCTCTTTACTCAACTTGAACCATGAAATTATGTGAAAAAAAGTACTCCCCCTAGTAGCTCCGAAAGGCGACTCGGGCGTGCTCAGAGCTGGGTGGAGGAGAAGGGGGTGACAGGTCAACAGTGATTTGTGGGTTTCTAACGGCTATTCAGTGGGTACGGGGGGATGGTGTAGTAGCTGTAAGCCGGGTGGGAATCTCTGGAAGATCGATAGCAGGGACAAATGGATCCGAGCATTGGCGATCTCCTTAGGGCGAAATTGCAGACAATGAAAATTTCGGGAGAGGCTATAAAGAAGATTAAGCCTGGTGTGGAGGCTGCTGTCCTCTGCTCCGTTTGGGCTGCAAAAAACTATAACCGATAACTATTCAAAGGCATGATGAGGCGTCTATGGAGGACGAAAGGAACATTCCAGTTCTTAGAGGTGGGGGAGAACCTATTTAGGGTCTCGTTCTCGAACTTAAGTGACAGGGATAGGGTTCTTGATGGGCGCCCATGGCTGTTCAAGCGCAACTTGGTCCTCCTCGCAGAGCTAAAAGAGGAAACAAAGCTTGCTCATCTGGTGCTTGTTAAAACGCCGCTGTGGGTTCATGTAACGGGAATACCCTACATTGTGGACAAACAAATACTGGGAACTAGCATTGGGAATTCGTTTGATGAAGTGGAGACAGTTGTGGCCACTAAATCGGAACTAAAGATCAGATCTCGGTAGATTGCAGAGAGCCATTAAGAAGAGGAATTTTTATTCAAGTTGGGGCGCAATAGAAGAAGTGGGTTAGCTTCCAGTATGACAAGCAACCCATTTTCTGCTATTTCTGTGGTGTAATGGGACATGCTCTCAAAGATTGTACCATTGTGCCTGAGGAGAAGAGGGAGTTAGCTGAAGCTGATTTACCATACGACAGTGGGCTGAGAGTGGGGGCAAGACCAATGCGTCTTCGTGTTGAGAAGGAGAACGGGAACAGGGTGAACCCGGTGAGGTATGTAGGTGATCAGTCTCTCTCAAACATGTCCCTACCAGCGATGGGGATGGAGCAAGGAGATGGGATGGAGTCTAGGCCTATGGGGGACATGACAGCGACACTCAAGGCTAAGCCATGAAGCAGCAGTGTTAATGGGGGACAACTCCTCGTCACCGCTGAACCAAATCTCCAGTAGCAACAGCTGTTCTCTGATGCATCGTGCTCCCAAATGAATGCGGCAGGATGGGAGGGGTTGAGAGACGTATGGCAGGACGAGAGAGGACTGGCGGGCAGCAGCGCTGATGGGAGCGGAAGGGGAGAGAGCAGTGCTATCGGGGAGAAGAGCAGGTGTATGGTGCACACTGGTCAGCTTGGCTCTAAAGGGATCGAAGCAGGATCCGCAACCTCAACCATTAGCAATATGCAAACTAGCCCACCTAAACGACGGATAGTGGAAAGTGTGCAGGATGCAGTTGGGGGGCAATCTTCTGAGCAGGTCAAGATGTGCGTGGAGAGTAGCTCTCTCAATGTGAGGATGGGGACAGTAATGTGTGATGGGAGCAGTTGGGTAACTACAGGGGCCGAGGACCTCGGGGGGCAAGGGGGAGAGGGAGGTGGTGTATGTGCTATGGGGGAGGCATTGGGGAGTAGCTCTTCTTATCTGGACTGTCCAACTGAGAAAGATGCCCCACATGAAGCTCTAATGTCCAGTGGTGGGGAACTACCAAGGAGATGCAAAGGGAGGTGGAAATGGAAAGCAAGGCGGGTGGAGGGGTCGGGAGCCCTTTGCTGGAATGTAGGGGAATGTGGGATTAAGGTGAAGAGGGGATTGACTGAGGACCCAGACAGAGTGCTCCCCACACCGAAACGAATGAAGGGGCCCGGGACTGAGGGAAGTATGGAGGTGGTGGCTGAGGGGGGACCCCAGCTCCGCCTCTCCTAAAATGCCAATCATTGCCTGGAATTGCTGTGGGCTTGGGAACCCACGTGCAATTTGATGTCTTCTTGACTTAGTCAGGAAACAAGATCCCAAACTAGTCTTCCTCAGTGAAATGAAACGTAATACAAAGGAGATGGAGGGGATTAGACTCAAGTTAAAGTTCGATTGCTACTTTACAGTTGAACCGGATGCGAGAAGGGACGGTCTGGCCCTTTTGTGGAACAATCAGGACCAAGCAAACATCCAAAGCTTCTCCAACCACCATATTGACGCTGCTTTTCAGGATTGGAGCTTCACGGGTTTTTATGGTCACCCGGATGCCAACTGCCGTCATCAAAGTTGGAATACTCTCATCCAGCTGTGTGAGCAAAGTCACACTCCGTGGCTAGTAATGAGTGATTTCAACGAAGTGTTGGGACCAACTGAATATCTAAGTCAGAGGACACGGGTGCAGGGCCAGATAGATATTTTTTGTGGGACGATGGATAGGTGCAATTTGATTGATCTGGGTTTTGTAGGTCCAACTATGACTTGGAGTAATAATTGTCGTGGTGTTCAAAGGGCGGAGGCAAGATTAGACAAGGGGCTCTCAACGCCCGATTGGCTAACTCGTTTCTCGTTTGCAAAGGTGTTCCATGTCCCGACCTCAACTTCTGATCATTGTCCACTCTTATTGATACTGGACTCTATGGGTCGAAGGAGGAAGCCCCCAAAGGAGTTCAGATATGAGTTGTTCTGGGCAAGAGATAGAGAGGCCCACTGCATTGTTCACCACGCCTGGTCCACGCAACCTCAAGGGAACATGTCTATATCAGAAATGCTCGGGTGGAAGATCCAAGTGTGTAGCAAGGATCTCTCAAGGTGGAATAGAACGAGAAGAGGCAACCTAAGGTGTGATATTAATCGGAAACAGGTGGAGCTTGCTTCCCTCATGAATCATAGGCCCACGGATAGCAGAGATATGGCTGTGAGGGACTTAAAATGTCAAATCAACCTTCTTTTAGAAGACGAGGAACAACTTTGGAGGTAATGTGCTAAGACCCATTGGCTTCATGAGGGGGACAGAAACACGGAGTTCTTTCACCGGATGGCTTCAAATCGCCGGAGGGCAAATTGTATTGAAGCTCTGTAAGACATTGATGGTAATTGGGTCCGAGACCAAGATAAGATGTTAGACATAGCAGTAGCCCATTTCTCATCACTATACTCCTCCTCGGGTCCGACTTACGTTGACTGGGTTACCGACCTTATAACCAGAAAGGTTTCTGATGAGCAGAGGCGGGCTATGATTAAGCCTCTCCAATTTTGTGAGGTAGAGAAAGCCGTGAAAGCAATGAGCCCGACTAAAGCTCCGGGACCGGATGGGATGTTAGCAGGTTTCTTCCGTACGCATTGGTCAACGGTGGGTTAGGATGTGTTTAAATGGTGTAAATCATTTATGGAGGAGCATGACCCGTCAATGCTTGTGGGTCATCTGCGTGGTTTGAATGCAACCACCTTGATCTTGATCCCAAAGATGGTCGGTGCTCAAGACTTATCCCATTATCGCCCTATAAGCCTATGCAATGTTGCTTATAAAATTCTGGTAAAGGTTTTGGCGAATAGACTCAAAGTGGTGCTTATGGATATCATCGGTGAGCAATAGAGTGCTTTTGTCCCAGGACGGTTAATCACTGATAACATGCTAGTTGCCTATGAAGCCATTCACTCTCTTAGGAGGCATAGGAGGGGGAAGAGGCAGGGGGTCACCATCAAACTTGACATGTCAAAGGTATATGACAGAGTGGAGTGAAATTTTTTGAAGCAAATCATGGTAGCAATGAACTTCAGCCCGAGACGGATCGACTGGATTATGAGTTGCTTATCAACGGTGCAGTATAGGGTCAATATCAATGGTTTCAAATCTGGTTACTTCCACCCGTCTAGGGGCCTAAGGCAGGGGGATCCAATCTCCCCATACCTGTTCATTTTGTGTGCCGAGGGACTCTCAACGCTTATATTGAATGCAGCTGCCCAAGGGGGTATACATGGAATAAAACTCAACCCGCGTGGGCCTCCACTCACTCACCTGCTATTTGCGGATGATGCCCTCATTTTTCTTCGGGCTACAGATCATAACATTAGCAGCTTTTTGAACATTTTACAGGTGTACTCGGACTCGTCGGGCCAGGTGGTAAATGTGGATAAGACAGCGGTTTTCTTCAGCTCTAATATGGACTGCATTACTAGGCGGGATGTTACCCGACTGCTGGGATCAAGGGGTAACGAGTTCCAGCACTACCTTGGTCTCCCAGCATGGTTGGGTAGAGCCAAGAAGGGGCTGTTCAAGAACCTTAAAGAGGGCATATGGAAAAGAGTGCAAGGGTGGAAGGGTAGACTCCTCTCATGGGGTGGTAAGGAGGTCTTGATTAAGGCGGTTGCTCAGGCCATCCCGTCATACACGATGAGTATATTTCTTCTACCTAAGACATTCTGTCATGAACTCAATGGCATGTTCAGCAGGTTCTGGTGGGGTGAACAGGGGAATAAGCGTAAAATGAGTTGGATTGCTTGGAGTGATATGTGCAAGTCAAAGCTGTCTGGTGGGATGGGGTTCAGAGATATCTTCTACTTTAACTTGGCGCTTCTTGCAAAACAAGTCTGAAGGTTAACAACAAACACCGACTCGCTATGCTACAAGTTGTTCAAGGCTCGCTACTTCCCAAATGCAGACATTTGGCAATGCCAGGAGAAAGCTGCTGATTCCTTCACGTGGAGGTGTATTCTGAAAGCCAGAGATGCAATTCAACCTGGGTGCAGATGACGGATTGGCAATGGAAGGCGGGTCCACTTTTTCGGGGACTGTTGGCTAGACTCAAGGGTAACCAAGGCTGGCCCTCTTCCTTTTTTGATTCCAGATGATGTGAAGGTGAGCCATTTTATTCACGAGGACACAAACTCGTGGAACAGGGAACTCATCGTGGCTGCAGTGGGTGAATCTGGATGGCAGCAGATCAACCTTATTCCCCTTCCTCACACCAGTGAGGAGGATGTTCTGTTTTGGAAACATGAACCCAATGGAGCTTTTACTGTCAGATCAGCTTACAGGTCCCTCACTTCGATAGTTGACATCCCATCTAATGCAGCTATTTTTCAGGCTATTTGGAGGACAAAGCTTCTTAGCAAAGTCCTTATATTTGGATGGAGATTATTCAAAAATACTCTTCCAACATTGCTGAATCTGTAGCGGAGGGGTATTGTTGTGGACCCTGTTTGTTTGTTTTGTAGGACCAATATGGAGGATGCTAACCACCTGTTCATGGGGTGTACGTGCACAAGGGGACTGTGGCCTGGGGCTTCAAGGCTCATCTTAGCGGGGGCGACTATACAGGACGTGCTGAGATCACTAGCAAAAAAAAAAACAGGTTGAAGGATCTGGCTTTATTCATTCTGTGCTACTGGAGGGTGTGGTTTATGCGCAACAGGTACAGGGAGGAAGGGAAACAGCCGGAGTTTGTTGGGATCATAGAATGGTGCTATGATTTTCTCGAGCAACATAACAGAGCTAAACTCCTATACCTGGATGGGGCCATTGACCGGCCTCTTGTCCCCCGGTGGACTATGCCGCCACCAGGTGTGTTTAGGATAAATGTGGATGCTAGAAAACACTACGGAAGGATGTTCACGGGGTATGCGGCGGTCATTAGGGACTCGAGAGGTGTCTTTATTGCGGCGAAAGGATGGCGGCAGAAAGGTGCTGTCGAACTTTTGCTCATGGAAGCCAATGCGTTCCTTATGGGTGTAAACTGGGCCCTCCAACTCGGTCTCGACCAAGTGCAGATTGAAACTGATTCACTTCTCCTTTTCAACTACTTGTCGACGAAATCCACTGTTACTTCATCGGCGGGGTTTGTCATGACGGAGATCAAAGTCATTCTGTCTGCTTCTCCTCACATATCGGCTCATCACGTACTATGACAAGGAAACATGGCTGCTCATTCCTTAGCTGATTTTGTGTCAGTTTCTTTTTTGGATCAGTATGTTTGGTGGGGTAACCCCCCCAAGCCATCTTGGCAAACATTTGTACAGATAATTTTTTGACAATGCATTACTTGGACCACACGTCTCAGCCTTCCTTTCAAATTGAAAGTGAGCCAGGATAGGGCTGGATCCTTCTCATCAAAAAAAAAAAAAAACTTGAACCATGAAATCCTAAATCTCCTTAGGGGTATAACTTGAGTTAGGTAGGTTCGAATAGGAGGCGACGAGTGGCAACGATGTTGGGAGTGAAGAAGACGAGCGATGATAGTGCTAGGAGCGGGGGCAATGGGTGACAAGCGGTGATGATGCTGGGAGTGGGGGAGACGAGTGATGATGGCACTAAGATTGGGGGCGACAAGTGAAGACAACTTTGGCAGTAGGGGTGGCTGGTGAGAGTAGCGCTGAAAGTGGGGGTGGCGGGTGATGGTGGTGCTCAGAGTGGGGGGGGGGCAGCGAGTAACAAGTACAAGCTTCACAATTTGACAGGTCAATTACAGCTGGCTAAGGTTTTTTGAGGCAAAAGATGACAGATCAATCAAATAGTCAATATAATATATGAGTATATATCTTATTTATATTATTTAGTACACAAATTATGTATGAAATATATGCAATTCGGATTGATTCTAGGTACCTCACCCTTGAAGCCAACCCTACCCAAATTCCAATAGGTATTTTATATTCAGAATTGAATTGACACCAGAAATAAATATGTTAGAACTGACCTTATCCTATTTTGGGTACCTAGCAAGCCAACATGCGAACACTCGAATTGAGTTGCACTTCTAGACCTCCCTATTGTAACACCCTATACATAATCTCATGCTAGCCTCTTAGTCATCTTAGTAATGACCATTTATTTACTTTTTTAAATGCAAAACATGTCTAAAAGCGGAATATCAGTATGAAACTAAATATAAAAATTGTGATGCACGTTGGGATCTTATTATTTGGGAAGTGATAAAATTTTTAAATAAAAAGTTTTTGATGTAAAAGTTTTGAATTAGAGAAAAAATGATGTAATATGATAGGGTAATGATGATGAGAAAAGAAAATAAAGTTAAATAAGATAAGTTAGATATACGAGTAGTTGTGTAAAAACGATTGAAAAGTAGGGTAGTTGTATAGGAAGAAGCCAAAAAATAATTAAAAAATAAAATAATTATGAAGAGTAAAAAATTTTACTTTGAAATTTTTTTTTATGTAAATAAACGCCCTACAATTGGAACGCCCTTCGGGTTCGAACACGCGAACGCAACATGGCTACTGTGAGAGAACAGTGTACACAAATTTTAAATACTCATTCCAATTTTAGTTGGTCTCGAGGGCAGCCCATGATGCTCTCAGCCGAGCGATACAGCAGTTGTTGGTTGAACGCGATTTTTAAGACGTTATGGAGAAGTACCCATCCTACAGCGGTGGGAAGTAGAAGCCATTCCCTTCACTCCAGCTGGCCACTTGTGAGCCCACAGGCCAAAGGGACTTACGAGCGAAGAAGTTGACTGCGATTCCTTCCTTCATTCCCATTTCACACCGAGAGAGAGGAGATCACACCGAGAGAGAGGAGAACGGCAATGGCGAGATATTTCTGCGATTACCGAATTCTGCTCATAATTGCTGCCGTTGCCTTCTTCTACATCCAGGTGTTTCTCTTCCCTCTGCTCTGCTTCCAGTTTCCTTAGCTCACTCGCTCTAGTGCACCAATTCACGATCTTGCCACCGAGCTCTTGGAATGACCTTCAGCTCTTGCAATTCGCTGTTATCTTCTCTGAATCTATTCATCTAGTTCATTTGTCTGTCATTTCCTGTCCTTTTTTTTCTTATTTTTCTTGGAATTCTGGAATTTTTTTTTTTTTTTTTGGGTGAATGAAATGAAGGAAAACTGAAGGAGAGGAGTGTTGCCCTCTTATTAGGGGAAGAGAGAGTTGAAATTCGTACTCACGTGTGGTTGCGGAAGACAGTTGGGAAGCTGTAGCCTAGCTGACTTCAGATTTTCTTGTGAATTGAGGACAATAACCAATAAATGATCAAACGAATTTGTCACGCAACACGCATTCCCAACCTAGAGATCAGATTGGATGTTTATGGATTTGAGTCTTGATGAATGTCTGTGAATAGGACGCCGAAGGTTTTTTGTTTTTGGCAAAACGTGTATTGGAAGATTGTTCTCTTGCAGCACATGCTCTAAAATCTAAATTATTTCATCTCATTTCCATTTGAGTACTCAACGTAATAGGGGAAAATTGTCATATCCATGTATGTTTGCTTCTGTAAATGGCTAGTTGTTTATTATTCTAACTCGCGAACTCAATTTGCAAGTGCTTTTCCATGTCGTTATTCTTTTTTCTTGTTTGAATTCTTTGATTGCGTGATTATTACTGTCATCCATTGTATGAAAAAGAGTTCATGTATGTTTGGATCAATATGCACTAGCAACTTCAGGTGTGTAATCACTGCACTAGCCTCTAATACACACTCTTCTTTCTTTCAATCAAGCAGAGTACTACCAACTACCCCATACATCCTTATCATTATGTAGGCTTTTTAATTATTATAAGTATATTTTCAATCATTTATCCCTATATATTCACCACCATTAAATCATCCACCCCTATCCTTCTAATATTCTAATAATCTGTCTACGTTTTCAAAGATGCACTTTAATATTTCTACTCATCATGTTGTTTTGTGTTCTGTAATATGAGCTGAATTTTCGGAGGGCCAGTGAACAAGCTGCGCCACATGCAGCCACTCTCTAATACAATGAACACTTCGACTAATTTCTTCTCTTTCATGGGTTTCTTAACGAATTATGTGAAGTGTGTATCCCAAAGGAAAGCTTTGATGGGTCTCTTACCTTCATATGCAATTTTTGGTGTTCTTTGTTCGTATTGATTACTAATATTCCAATTTACATTATATTTTTCTCCTAGATGCGACTTTTTGCGACACAGTCAGAGTATGCAGATCGATTGGCATCTGCAGTATGTCTTGCAACACCCTCCTTTGGATATCTTAAATGTTCAAATGTTCATTTATAGTTTTATTACAACTTTTCTGGAGTCAAATTATGTGGCTGCCTTTCATTTTCTGGAACCAGTGGATATCTAGAAATAAATTTTATTCAGTGTGGAAGGATCTTGATCCTAAAAGTTCTCATTTGTGTCTCATATGCTTGTGAGTTAATGAATATCCTGCTGGTTTCAGGAAATCTAGTGAGGGCATAAATAACAAGCTAATGCAAAATACATTTGGTATTGACTTTGATCCTCTCTATCAAAGGCTTGTAAAATTAGATCATGATAGAAACTTCTCAACACCCCAGAGAAGGTTGCATGTCAGATTTCTCATAGCTAAATAAGGGGGTTACCTATTACATTCTTCCCAGAACCTTGAGAAGGCTCAACTTGCGAAATTGAGATGCTCACCTGCTGTAAGAGACATGGAGGTTTTTTATGGGGTAAAAATTGAGAAAGCTCAAAAAGATGGAAATTTGCTCCCATGAAATTACTAGAGTCATTGCCTATTTCAAAAATTGCATTGGACCAGTTCCAAGAGCAAGAGCGCCAAGATCAAGACAGCCTGTTTTTATGTGTTTATGTCTAATATCTTTGGTAGTATTTCTATGAAAATTTTAATTGGCTTTGTTGTGATTGAATAATTGATAAGAAATTCTCCATCTGGATTCAATAAATGAATCTGTACCATGACATTAAAATGTCATCTGATGTAAGACAGTGCTTGGATGTGTTGGAGATGTGCATTAGGTGACACACACTCTATCACACTTGACTCAGCACCTAAACGGGTTATCTCAATCATTATTTCTACCTATTAAATCATTTATTCCTATATAAAAATATAATACACAGCTGTATAGTCCCACTACACACCCTAATACACGTGTGTGATCCATCTAAAAAGAAAATAATTGCAATCATCCAGTTGCTTTGTGAAACAAGTTCTGTTCTTAATGTAAATTTTCGTGAGTTCCACACTGTGACTGTTTAACATTTGCAATTGTTTACAAACACCTTGTTTGAAGTCACTGACCCTTTAGCAACAGATTGAAGCTGAGAACCGGTGTACAAGTCAAACACGCTTGTTGATTGACCAAATAAGCATGCAACAAGGAAGAATTGTGGCCCTAGAAGGTCCGGTATATTTTTTGGTTCTGTTAATAATTTTTTTTTTCTATTGGCTGATGATGGTTTACACTTGAAATCCACTTCATAATTCTCTCAATTGCAAGTTCCATGTTGGAACAGCAACTATTAATTTGTGGAAAATTTGACCCATCTATTACTGGATATATGGATGATTTGTACATACAGATAGAATGCAGTCTGCTGTTTGGCTATTCTTCACATGTTTCGATAAACAATGTTGTTAACATTTGGCCGCTGATTCCTCAATGAAATTTCAGAGGCAAAGAAACTACAAGATGAAGAGTGTGCACATTTGAGGACTCTTGTTAAAGATCTTGAGAGTATGTTGACCCTCCTAACAATTGCTTTTATTGAATCGATTAGTTGTGTTCTTTGGGGATGTTTCCATTGACTCCTGCACTATTCTCAAACCAAAATCGACATCTCTGGTGAGAAAAATTGCAACTTTAGACAGCAATAAATTTTGAAAAATTGGTTGCGAAGAATCCATTCCTCTCTCAAGCTTCTCTTTCTTTGCTGACTGTCGTTGTGCAATGCGATCATTTTTACATTGAAATAAGGGATACAACATTCCAAACATTCCATGAGTAATTATTCTTCCAGAGTGCATATTAAAGGTGTTCTATAAACAAAAATTACTTTAGAACCTCATGCATCAACATCTTGATTCCAATGAGGTTAGCATGTTGAGTTCCTTGCGTCCAGGGTGTAACGCCAGACCATCTCAGCAGCCTCCAATAATAGAGTTTAATATGTAATGATGTCTTTTTCATGCAGGTAGGAGTTTACAGAAATTGATGAATAATCAACAAGTGAGTACAAAATACTTCTTTATCTCATACTAGTAGTGACATCTCTATGCAAATTAATACCACCACTCTGATCAAATTCCCAGTTACCTGTGGCTGCTGTCGTGGTAATGGCGTGCAATCGTGCAGATTATCTTGAAAGGACACTGGAATCTGTCTTGAGGTATGCCTTATCTTTTCTAGTGAATGAATGCATATTTGCCTCTCCTACTGGATATCAGCCAAATTCCACTCTTTTCCAGATATCAAAATGCTGTTGCTTCCAAATTTCCTCTTTTTGTATCACAGGTATCTATTTACTTCTAAAGTTCACCTTGTAAGTCTTAACATTCATATAGGTTGTGTTGGAAGGGCACATTTACATTTCTTCACCTTCTTTGGTGTTAGGGGTGAGAAGTTATGTGCAAGTTTTGCTTATTTTGCAGGATGGCGCAGATGAACACGTAAAAAGCAAAGCTTTAAGCTACAGACAATTGACATATATGCAGGTGAAAATTTTAGCCAACCACCGGTATACATCAACATATCTGATTCATCAGTAGAGTTCATTTATTGGTACATAAACTGCTTATATCATGCATTAGCTTAAGAAGATTGTCATCTGATGCCCTGTACTTGTACAGTGTAAATTGGCATACCTATGTGCCCATTGAACGGTAATAGATTCCAGGCATAGCAAGGCTTACCCTCTCTCAAAGATAATAAACATTCAGACTGCAAGGATGTTGGCCATTAGCCATTGGTCCGCCATTGCCCTTCGCTGGAGGGTCCAAACGAAGCAGAGCCTGGAAGGCATAAAATGCAATGTAATACGTAATTGCAATATCACAGTTTTTACAAGGCATGACCCAAAAGTCAAAGAGGTTAATGACTTCAATTGTTCCATTGTGATTAATAATATAGCAGCCAGAAACAGAAAAGATTAGATCATGAGTTATGTCTCTTTTTTTAACCTTGTATTTTTAGTGAAGCCCCGAGACCAAGCCATTGGCTACCATAACAAGGAACTAATGAGGGGACGCATGAATTAGGCAACACCTCCCTAATGAAGGGACACATGAATTATGCAATTTCAGATTTCAGTCATGTTGTTAATAGTTTATTTTTCCATGGACCTCATGGTTTTAATGTTAAGTCTTCTTCTGCATGTACACTTATGAGTTATGCTCAACGTAAATTTTTTCTTCATGTCTAGAGTAATATAAGACCGTATTAAGGTGCATAACATATTTACTTTTCCAGTGATAATCAATTGTAATGGGTCTGACTAGTCACCACTCCCAATCGTTACCAGTACCGCCACCAACTTCATCTGCAGAAACCTATTAACTGATCAGCAACATCTTCTTCTTCTATTCTGCTTTATCATGAACATACCTTAAGGAGACAAGGGTCGTTGCGTTTGTTGTTTCCCATGCTTTTCCATGTATCCTTACACCAATTTTAAGTGAAAGTTGACCTTATTGGTTTGATAATCCTTCAGCATCCTTCGATGGCAGCTATTGAGAACTACAACGTTATGTGCCCTTTTGATGAAGTAAATAAAACCAAAATCCAATTAGTTTCTTGAGCACAATTAAAAGCTAAGCAGGATTAGAATTCTACATGGCTGCATGCATCTTGCATATGTGTGAATTTAGAGTAGTTGTTAAATCATGTAGGACTGTTCTGATGTTAACAAACTGTGTTTAAGGATAGTTGTGGAGTTGTTAGGAAAGTTAATTACAGAACCTACTCATGTCAGAGACTTGTAGGGGACACGTTTTTGTTTGCTCCATGCCTTACGCAATATTTTTGGGAAAAAAATTAGCAACTCAGATTTTTGGAGAGTTTGCTACAGACATTTGATGGAATTAGCAAAGCGTTTGAAGTGCAAGCACCTTTTTTGGTCTCTTCTTATATATACATGTATGTCTGTATTCACTTTAACATTAAATTTAGTTTTCTGCAGCACTTGGATTTTTCACCAGTGCAGACTGAGAGGCCTGGAGAATTGACTGCTTACTACAAGATTGCACGTATGAAGTGCTTCTTTCTTTTTGCTCTATTTTTGTAATTCCGTTGCTGATGTTTTTTTTTTTTTTTTTTGGTTATTTTCAGGTCACTACAAATGGGCATTGGATGAATTATTTTACAAGCATAATTTCGGTAGAGTCATCATACTTGAAGGTAGTCAAAGGCTGACTGTATGATTTTCTTTTGAGGTCCTTATTATGATGTATGGCAATTTGAGCATTCTGCATTAATGGATCTCTTTATTAAACAGATGATATGGAGATCGCTCCGGATTTTTTTGACTACTTTGAGACTGCAGCAAAACTGCTTGACACTGATAAGTAAGTTTTACAAGAAATTTCTCTCCCTGTTATGTTTGATTTTCCTTTTCTGTGATCCTTTATCCTGCAGATATATTCTTTATATCTCTCTTCTAATACGTCAATATAAAAGGTCAATCATGGCTGTTTCATCTTGGAACGACAATGGACAAAAGCAGTTTGTGGATGACCCCCGTAAGTTTTAATAATATTCGATGTTCTGTTAATGCATCAACTTTATTTGTTGTCTTTTTCAGTATATAGTCTTGTTGGACTTCAGCCATGCAGTCATATGAAATTTCAGTCTGAAACTACTCTTTTTGAAACTACTCTTCGTAACCAAATGATACCTGGGTACTGTCTACAGAAGTTCTTTATCGTTCAGATTTCTTCCCTGGGCTTGGATGGATGCTTCTAAGATCTACTTGGGATGAGTTATCAGCAAAATGGCCTAAAGCATATCCTTGATCATTATTTCCAAGTTTTAGATTGTGATCTACTTACATTGTCTCTAAATGCTGGGACATGTTTCATGTGGCATGCGTGCATCAGAGCATCCAAATTGAGATTCTTTGTGGATGGAGCATGTTCTATTGGCCAGTTGGTGTCTATCAAATGGATAAATAAACTAAATTGGCTTAATCCAAAATCAGTGTGAAAGATCTATGCTATGATTACTTGTTTGGTACCTTTCTGCTATTATCCATTCATGAATCATGGTTTGGATGGACTGCCTCTCATCTACATGACATGCAACCCCATTTGTGCAATGGGCAAGGCATCTCAACCCTTTTAATTGTCCTCATACATCTTGGAGTACATTGTTGCTCAAATATTTTTCTTTGACGAGGCATTACTTACTGGGATGACTGGGTGAGGCTAAAAGAAATACACAAAGACCGACAATTTATTCGACCGGAAGTTTGCAGGACTTACAATTTTGGTGAGCATGTATGTATTATACTTTGCTGTTGTTATTAATTCATGAATCACAAGTGTTAGGGCACACCACTCGAATGCGGGTTTTGTAAAGTCGAAGTGCCATTCTGGAAGTCCCTGAAATCAGGGATCTTTTCCAGTTTGATTTCCAAATGGTGCAGGCACTCTATTTGCTGCTTATTTCCGCCCATTGTTCCAAGTAAGATTGAACTAATTCTTGTTGTTATGGCCCAAAGGGAAACAAGCCAATAAATAATTTTAAAGACTCAACAGTTGATGAGCATGCTTTTGCTGTTCTCTTACATAAATTGTTTTGATCTCTTTAGACTTGCCTAACATTCTCAGCTCAAAAACATGAATTCTTCTCTCACTTTTTATTTATTTATTTGGTATAATTGGCATATCTGTTCATTGCAGGGATCTAGCCTGGGGCAGTTCTTTAAACAATATCTGGAGCCTATCAAGCTTAATGATGTTCCTGTAAGTAATAGACTTACCACCATGCCTCCTCTTTTTAATTGCCAAGTTTATCTGTGCTTTTAGGTTGAGGATCACTTTTTTGAGGTAACATCTAGTTGGCTAGCTGGTGAATTGTAATGTTGTCCAATGTGTTGATTGAAGGTTGATTGGAAATCAATGGATCTGACTTACTTAACAAAGGTAATTGGCTATTTTAATTGTTTAGTTCGATTCTGTTGTGTTTCATTAGATGGGTAAACACTACATTCTTTCTGCGCAGGACAAATATCCAAGGTATTTTGCAGATCTGGTTGCCAAAGCCAAACCTGTTCATGGAACAGATGCTGTTTTGAAAGCATACAACATTGATGGTGATGTTCGGATTCAGTACAATGACCAACGAGATTTTGAACGAATTTCTCGTCAGTTTGGAATCTTTGATGAATGGAAGGCGAGTAATTATTTGCACTTTCTTCTTCTTCTTCTTCTTCTTTTTTTTTTTTTTTTTTTTTTTGTGTGGAAGTGAGAATGTACTTAGTGACATCCTAGAATGAATTCTATCAGCATCTTTTTTCTAAAGAGAATTAATTAAAAACTGGAAGCCAGAGCAACTTTTTGTTGGAATGGAAGGGGTATGTATCTCAGAATAAGTTATGCTTTTCTACTCATCTAACATTTTGTGGCATTATGCATGACCACATGCTATGAGTGCAATAGTGATAAGTGGGCCATGAGGGACACCCCAAATATATGATGGTGCTGCCTTTTAGCTGTATAAGGTTGTCCATCATGTAAAAAAAGTGAAAGCTAGTGGTTTCACATTGAGGCCAAGTAAGATACAGTCTCAGAAAAGGTTCCACTGAAGCTGCCTAAATAAAAAAGGATCTGTATGAAACTTCCACAAGGGAGTTGCAACCAAATGTTCCCCTGATTATGATTTTTTTAAAAATGCATCCAGAAACTATGACTGATAGCAGACCTGATTGTTGAATGATGTTTCAGATTCTCACGAAAACGACTAAAAACTTCCAGTTAGTGGGTGTCTTACTGGTCTATCACAAGTGGGCTAACCTTTTTCTGTGATGTTTTTTGACCCAATTGATGTCGGGAGTTACGTTTTCCCCAGTAATTCTAGAGGTTGCTGACCAGTGGCTTATTCTTCCAGATAAACTGTGCATTTCTTTTCTTTAGGTTTTCATTGCAAAAATACACGTTTGATTTGACTTTTTTTTTTTTTTTTTGAGGTTATCACTTATTTACTTCATATATTTCATCCAAAAGTAAGAAAGCTATATTCGAAGGAGCTTATAGAATGGGGCTCTAAAGCCCATTTTGATGGATAAACTGTAACCTCTGGTTGGGGTGCTTTTCTACCTATTAAGCTTCTATTTTTATAAACTATCCTTACAAATACTATACAATTTAGTCAATCATGGTTGTAGATCTATGTACCAGCATTACTTACAGGTCCTTAGTAATGTGATATAGGGATCCACATGATGTTGGACCCTTAATTTTCTCCATTTTGACCAAACAGTGTTTCAAACTTTCAATTATTGATTTAGAGATCTTTAAATTTTGTTGAGCCAACCAAATGAGGGAGACATTATTGGCCAAGTCATTTTGTAGGCCCATAATTTATTAGATCCACACAACTAAATAGAAATCGGCTAATAATTTTTCATTTCTTGGCTGCTATAAAATGACGATCCGAGAATTTAGAAATTTTTTTTATTGGTGTCTTCGCATGGGTTCACTTCTTGACTCAAATGAAGTTGTAAATAGCCAATTTTCATTTTTATTAAATTTCATTTATAAAATTGTGGTTTTCAATTTATCTGAGCATTTCAGTTGTATAGTTTCATCATTATTGTAGCATTTCAGTTTCGACTACACTAAAATGCAGGTTATCAATTTTTAAAGCATTTATTAAGCTCTAACTCATGGTTTCTGCTTATTACCTTCATGCTGTCAGATGCTTATTGATAATTAGCTCCAGCCAAATTAAACAAGCCAAAAAAAAAAAAAAGATTTTTCCTTTCTAAGGAAAATATGCACCTTGCTGTTTTGTTTGGAGCAAACTCTTGTTCCATATTTTATTTGATGTGATGTTTATAACTTTATATGCTCCTTGCCACTAACAAGCGTAATTTTTTTTCCACATTATGATTTATATTTCCTCCTGCAATGGCTATCTATTCTTATTTTTACTTTTTAACTAATATCATATTCTTTCCTTTTTCATATTCCATTTGATGTTGAAATTGACTAATGAGCATCTTTGGTACCTCCTATTGTACATGTTTGGCCGCATAGCTTGTTGGCTATTCAAAATTGGAAACTTGAAACGTCTCAATTTTTCTCTTGGTGAAATTCCTTCCATTTGTAGAGAAACTTGATTAAATGGTAAGAAGTGGTTTTTCTTCACTACATGCTAGCTTGCTTGCATATCGATTTCCTTATTGCACAATATATGGTTTGGCTGGTGTGTGTTGGCCCAGACACATTTTTTGAATCATTTGTGGCAATACTTGAAACTCCGTTATGAGGATAACTGAAACAAGAATTATGCTGGTTGCACTACACTTTGAACCAGAAGTCTATATTTGTTGCACATGTTTCCCTGTAGTGAGTGCATCTAATCTAATACTTTGTATGCAGCTATCAGCATGTGTGGATATCTACATGGAAAATGCCGTTGGTGGCCATAAGTTTCCAATTTACATATGACCTGCGTATGAAAAATATATATTTGCATAATTTCCTGTCTGACTGACTTTGTTTTGCACCCTAGGATGGCATTCCTAGGACATCCTATAAAGGAGTCGTGGTCTTTCGGTTTCAAACGCCAAGGCGCATATTTCTAGTCAGCCCAAATTCTTTGAGGGACCTAGGGATCCAACAAGCTTGATGCCAGAGGTGAGTGGTCATCTGTCCTAGTATTTATCCAGTTCTACATGTTAGATCCTTCAGTGTTCGTCATGTGGTTACATAAGGAAGCTGCCTTAATTCCAATATCAGTTGTCCCAAAGCAATGAGACTGATTTAACTGATAAAATTTGACAAAACTTTCCTTCTTGTTTGGATGTCCAAAAATGGTTCAATTTAGATGCACTTGCAATATGATATATCTTATAGGGCTGAGATTTGATTTTAACAGAGAAGCTCCTCTATTATTACAGACGTGGGAACGTAAAATTCTTGAGGTTGTTTTGGACTCGTCAAGGATGATATGAAGAATTTCGGGAGTTTAGTCTATGCAAAATGGAAGGACAAACAGAGGTTCGTGCAGCAATCAGAATGTTCATTTCTAAGTAGAATGGATGCTCATCCTGTTTGAGTTGAGGTTGTGCTTCAGGTGCTTGTTGTTCAATGCCAAAGATTCTGGTGTTTAACATGTACAGCTATATTCACTGTCATCTTCAATGCTCTTGCTGGCACTGACCAGTAGTGATTGCCAATCTTCTGGACCCCTCACATATATGGATCTTTCCTGCCGATTGAACTCAAAATTACTGTTTTAAGTTCAAACAAAGTAACGAACAGTACAATTTTGTAGTTCCTTGATTACCATAGCAGAATTTTGTAATGCTAATATTTGAGATGACTCACACTTTACATGTATGCGTACCGACTGCTTCCACGTATACTTTCTTAAAGAGTTCCACATCATTACACTAATGATCCTGGTGTGTAGATATGTCATATGGTTGTTTTTTGCAGCATAGATATTTCATAATTTAATTTTATTGTTGTTGATGAACTTTATGGGATTAGTGCTGCTAGACATTTTTCCCACTGTGTGCTGTTGATTTTCCTTACGCTGTGTCTCGAGTGTTCTTTGGCGGATGTAATGTGGTACCCCACACTCCAACTGAAGGCTAGCCTAGGGACGTGATGACTGATGTATGTATAAAATTTAGGTTCAATTACATATATGCTGATACGACTAGAATCGATCTCAAAGAAATGCTGAGCAATTATTATTCCTGTAACTAGGTCCAAAGGGTTCCTCTATTGGAGGGAACAGCTCCGGTTCTTGTACTTACAAGAATGAAACAACAATCGCTCACAAATGAGACTTTCTGTTATTTATTTACTGCCAGGAAGCTTACAGGAGAAAATACAATGGAATCTAAGAAGGCTACGTATTCCTCTCGCCAGCTGTCTTCACTTGTCACATGCTCATATTACAAATCCAGACGTTCTCTTGGTTTAGTCCGACTACGCGGCTGAGCCATGATCACTGGTTTCTGCTAACACGTCTGTATCATATACCTAGTACTTCTAACCCTAATTCCATTGTACTCAATTTCAAAATGTTCATCCATACCCACTATGTTTGATCTTAATTCTATCCATACCTATTTTCTACTATAAGTTTGGACAGTAGGCAAATGCTGTTATTTTAGGCTGGGTAGATTTTTTTAGTGATAAAATTACCCTTGCTGAACTGAAGAACCCCTGACACTTAGGGCTCCTCTGTTTGTCCCCTTTTCTCCCCATTGCTGCCATTGTTGGCGTTCTGGCGGTGTATTTAAGGCTGGCCGGCCGGCAATGTGCGGTGGTGGATCAGCCGGATTTAAAGGTGACAACCAGGTTACCGTCCACCATACCACGGCCAGCTTTGGTGGCTTTTCGACAGTTTCCAAAAATCTCAAGATCTGGTCGCGCATCTATCAACTCCAATTGTCGGCATCCTATGCTGCATCACTGCAAAACTTGGCGACGATCCGCGATGCAACCATGAAATCAAACCCAAGCACAGTAACAACTTGACAGTCCCATGAGATTCGGCATTCATGATTTCTTGTCCAATAGTTACCCATGGTCCATCTCCTCTGTTTCTGTGATGTTTCTTCTCCAATGCCTCTTCTCAAGGCCTTCATGTACGATCTTCCCACCGATTCAAACTCGGCATGCTCGACTATCCCCGCCGGTCTTACAATGCCGGCTTAGGCCGGCAGCATAGCGTCGAGTATTGAATGATGACTTCTCTTCTCCTCCTTGATGCTGCTGCTGCTAATTCTACGGCAGAAGAAGAGCTGGAGGCCGTCAGGTCTTGGGTACCGAATAGGCGAACGCTGCTGCCGAGATTTGGTTTCATCGATGGGAATTATGGGGAAAACAGGATTGCTGACAGGGGTATAACTCTGGTCGGTACCAGATTTGGGTTCCCTCATACACTAACCTTAATATTAAAATTTGAGTTGAGTTCACGGACTGATATTGGTCTTGGGTTGAAATTTGAGTTACTGTGAAACCAATAGAAGTTAAAATTAACTATGAAAATAATGAATTTTTTAAACATTATTATATTCATACATCAATAATTTACATGTGAATATATTTATATTTATATGATATTTTTAGTTTTGATTACAGTTGGTTTTCTAATCAACAAATAATTTTGAGTATAACGAATATAATAAATTACATATTAACAATCAAGGTAAGAAAAATAAATGAGATAACATGAAATCGCTATCTAAAATTTAATAAAATTGAGATCTGTATACCCAATATTTAATTAGTAAATGTGCAATAATTTTAAAGAGTTGATATATTTATCATTATTTACTAATAAAGCTAACGTAAATGTAATATATTTAACTTTTATGGACAAAAGTAAATGACATCTAGGTTTTAGAATAAACGTTTTATAGTTTAATTAGATTATGATTACGTGGAAAAACTTTTATTATAATTATAGTTAAAATATTTAATGCATAAATAAATATAATTATTTGAATAAATTATGAAGAATATCGAGTTCGGACCAGGTTGGGTAGAAACTCAGCCTAATTTTTTAAAAAAAATGTAAAAAATAAAATTTAAACTTGATTCTGAAACTGGGCTGGATTAGGCGGGTCCAGTTTCACCTCTAGGGAGATGTAAATCTCCCTAAAAATAATATGGAAGGAAGAACCGCTTGACTGACAAATGTTGGGTCCGGTGTTTAAAGTTCAGATTAAACGGTGATTTTAATGTCGAATTCGATGGAATAAAATCTAAATATCAATCCTAATACATTAATTTTAAGTTCCATCTGATGGATTTGTGAATTAATTAATGAAAAGAGGTCAATTTTTTGGGGAAGAACCACCATGACCTGTTGTCCACATACACGCTGTCAGGCTTGTGTTCATTGAAACACTTATAGAATTTACAGAAACAGGTTTTAATTTTCCAAAACTAATGATGATAGCACGTTTCTTATATTGACTTAAGTCTAAGAATGATAATTTCATAATTAAGAGACTAAAATTAAATTTTTATTTTTATAAACTTTTTTTTTACATATGCGGTAACGTCTTATCATTTTAGCCGGTTTTGAAATGAGTCTAAAACACATTTTTTTTCTTACAAAATTGTTATTCTAGTTATGCGTAATCTATAAACTTTTTTTTTTTAATTTTAGAAAAGTATATATATTTATTTTGAATTTTTAAACATAGAGGAATTTTAGAAACATGACTGAAACATGACTAAAATACCTCTATGTTTGAAAATTCAAAATAAATATATATATATCTCCAAAATAGTTAAAAATTGATTGATAGATTAACCATTTTTGCAAAAAAAAAAAATTTGAAAAAACAAAAAAAAGATATTTTTTTTTACTAGTCTGACCGGTTTGAAATGATCATGTTGCCATATGCTGGACCAATCTAAATCTTCATCATATTGAAATCTTGCAAATTTTACGGTTCATTTCATATTTTCCTTCAAAATTTGAAGATGGACGCTTGGAAAGTGGATACACGCGTCGGTACTCGTGTAAATTGTTGGGGAAAAAAGCAGTAAGTGGTTGGTCGTCTAAATTTAATATTGGGTAAGGATCCCCTTTGTCTTCTTTTGTTGTAGATGGAAAAGTGGCAAGTATCGGCCAGCCGTGATCGTGCTGCTCCCTTTTATTTTATTTTATGTTGGCCTTTTATCGGGTTTTTTGCCTTTTAAAATGCCAAATACCCCTTTTTTATCTTTATTCTCCTTTTGGAGCAGGGGTCCCGATTCAGTGAACCTCGTGCACTCTAACTTTGCATAACCTGCTTTTCTTTTAATTTTTTGACAATAATATATGTACCCAAGCATGAACAATACTATATACGTAATTTTCAAATTTTTTGAAAATTTGAAAATCAAAATTTTCTTCACTGTTCATGCTCGCTATTTGAAAACAAAAAATTATAAAATTATATGTTATATGGTCCTAAAAAATTTTAAAAAACAAAATAACCATGTAATATAACTCTGAATCAGCGCCATAACCTGCTTTTCTTTTAATTTTTTGACAATAATATATGTACCCAAGCATGAATAATATTATATATAAGTAATTTTAAAAAAATTTTGAAAATTTGAAAATCAAAATTTTCTGCACTATTCATGCTCGATATTTGAAAACAAAAAATTATAAATTTATATTGAATATGTTCCAAAAAAAATTTTTTTTTTAAAAAAATAAAAGAACCAGGTAATACAACTGGTACACTGAATCAGCGCCGTTCCACTAAATAGTTCATACTCATCAGTACAGCGCGTCATTAACACGCGCACACGCTTCTTAGGTACCAATAGGCTTTTGAAATGGACACATCTGCGTTGGCCCTTAGAGGGGACAAGTCCGTTTTCTATTCGACCATCACATAGGCAATTGACCAAGACTAGTAGACAAAAATAAATTATTAGATATGAAATAATCAAACCCCGAATCTTGTGAATAACGTAGGATGAGGCTGTCCAGCAAAATTTTCCTTTGCTTTTAATTTTCGGCATTTTCTTCTCTTCTCTCCCATAATCAGGGTGATAAAGTTTATCAGAAGAGACATATTTGCAAATTTATGCAAATTTTATAGGTAAATTTGCAATTTCGGCAAACTTAGATATGCGGATGCAACGTTAGTCTAATTTTGTAGACGTATTTGCAAAAAATTCAAAAAAAACAACCCAAAACCAACCTGATTTGTCGGCTTGATATTGGCCTAAAACTAATCCAAATTTCTTCTAAAATGTGTTGAAGAAAGGTGTAGATTGAACTAGGGGTAAAAATTGGGGCAGTCGACCCGTGACCCAGCTTTGACCCGGCCCGCTTTTGGCCGGGTAAAACTAATATATTTTTGGCCCGGTATAAGAATGAGTCAGAAATTTTAACCCGAATTCAAAAATAGGGTCGGAGTGGGTCGATCATGTCCTAACCCGAAGAGTTTAACCCGCCACGTATATATTAATTTATTAAAAATTATAAGCCTATGTTTAAATATTATTATTGCTTTCTTTCAAAACCTATGTTTAAATATTATTATTGTTTTCTTTCAAAATTCTTACTTTTTTATAATCAACTCTATCAACAATTGAAGAATCAATTTATTCAGAAAGCAATATAAGAATCAATAAAAAGGATTTGTACATATATAACCCTTATGTGTAATATATATTAACCTATTTTAATAAATTTATACTATATTTTCAAATGTTTTGTTTTCTTAATCATGTGGTTTTTAATGATTAGTGAAATATCAAAGCATATAATATTTAAATTTAGTATAGATGTATACTTATATTTGATAGGTATACAAATTCTTAAAATTATCTTATTTGACCCGTATTTTTGACCCTACCCGCTATCCCGAAACCAATCTGATATCAACTCGAAGTTTGTCCTGAACCTATTAAAAAAAATGAAGGTCAAACCGACCTTGTCTTGACCCGGTATAAAAAGAGGGTCAAATTTAATTTTTAAAAAATAAAGTCTGAGTTAGACAAACTTTGATCCGGTGTGGCTTATTCCAATTCCCACCCCTAGATTGAACTGACCTTGTCTCGAGTATAAGACGAATTTTTAAAAAACTAGTATCAAAGTAGAACACATTCTCCCCGCTACTCCTCTGGACTTTCATCTCGAGTCTTATACTGCTGCTTTTGAAAAAAGAAAACCGATATTTTTATCTACTGCGAGGATTTGAGCATGAAAGCAGATAGCAATTTCAAGGAAAAAGCTCAGTAAATTCAGTCAAGCCATGTCTATTTTGTCTTTTCAAGAATGAGAAACCTCTGTCAGACCAAAATAGTGATTTTTTCAAACTCACAACACAGGGCCTAATCTTATACACCGCCTTGGACAGGTGGTTGTCCAGCAGGTTGGTTTTTCAATTTAAAAAATAATTTTTAAAAATATAAATTAAGGTGTTAATTAGGTCAGGTTAACTTAGGTTGAGTTTTTCAACCTTCACTCTAGTTATAAAATTTTAATCTAACCTTACATGCAATCTTATTTTTCAAACTTCAACCCAACCATATATTAAACCTATGTAAATTGGTTTGATTCAAATTATCAATTGGGTTAATAATATATAATATTTAAAATTTTTTATTTAATCAAAATTTAAATCTTAAAATATTAAATTTATAGTAAAAAATTAAAATTAAATTTTTTATGGAAATACATTCCAGTTTATGACTTATATAACAACATAATTGTTAAGCAAATTTTTTTATTAGAATTGTTAAGCAGTCTTATTTCGAAGCAATGATGTTAGTTAATACATATGTATCATATGATTCCATGAGCCAGTTTTAAAGTAATAATTAATGTGGTTGATCTTATATGACTTTTTTTTCAATAATTTATTATATTTTACACTAACATATAAAATCAAGTCAAGTTAAATTGGGTCGACAACCCTAAGTAATAGTCAATGTGGTTGATCGAGTATGACTCTTTCCTATGTCAAAATATGGTTGATTCAAATAGAGTTATATAATCTATTTTTTCATAATGCCTAACTCAACCCTATTATAAATAGCATTGGGTTAGTCGAGTTTAAATTAAAACGAATCCTATTTGTACCTATAATCTGAACCATTTATAATATGTTTCTAGAAAAATTAGCTTATGCAGCAAATCTGAACTCCATATTGATACAAATAGAGGACAATCGGATACTAGGTTGCTCCATATACGCATGCAACCAAATCTATTGAATTTGCTGCATATATGAAGTTTAGATACAACTAAAATGTGTGGGACGCGTAAACTAATATTATATGTAGCAAAATTTTATGTTGATGCAGAAACTGTATCACGTATGTGAAAATTTTTCACAAGGCTTCCATATGCATATATTTATTCTCAAATTTTAACAGTTTTAAATCTACTCAAAATGATGTTAAATATTCATACTAATTTTATGCATATATGTTTCTAATGAAAGTAAATTTTGACATCATAAAATATAAATCTACTAAAAATATTATAAATGATTTAGATAATAAAAATATTTTTTTAAATATAAAACCAACCGGTCGGACAGCCCTATCTATCCAACGGATTGAACACCCATCATAACCATATGCATATCGAAACATATTATAAACGTTTAGATTTAAAAGGCGACCAAATTCAGTGCAGTTCAAACGCACGAGGTCCTACATGTTTTTTTTTATATATATATATATATTTATACACTTAGGGGCCCATCTAGTTAGATGTCTACAATTTTTTTTAAAAAAATTTAAAGCTATCTATATTTGTCTTTGGGATTTTTAATATTTAAAAATGTATATTTGTTATGCACTGGTGAAATATATAAAAAAAATAAATAAAAGTACATGCGAGACTCATGCCATTGACTGCTTGACCACACGAAACCACCCCCAGTGCGTGTGAATATATGCATGTGTGAGAAGTTAGGTGTTCAAAGCTAGATTAGGCCATTAACCTCCATTCAGACAAAAATTTTAAAAAATAAAATAAAAAACAAGTTGTCAAGAAAGATTACTCGTTGCAATTAAAAGTTGTCAGCAGCAGCAGCAACAACCATAGATGGGAAGAACACGAATAGGATGATATGGGAATCAATTCCTTTGAAATTTAAAAGGATTTCGGCAGATTAACTTCATAATGTATTAATCTTTTAGATTCAAACTGTCTCCTATGATTAAAAATATATTTAGTTAAGCATGCATTTATTTAAGTTATTTATTATTCTAGTTATCAAAATTTTTAAAGGATGGTCATTATATTCACCACTCAATAAGTATTTTTACACAGAGCAAATGGTGCGCAGCTGTAGATCTTCCGAACTCCTTTGATACGTAGAAGGAATGAATTAGGTTCCCTAGGATGAATATGATTTCTAGAGCAATAATAGACAAATGTGGTAAACTAATCTCTGGACTCGGCTGAATAGTCAACAGACAAAAATTCTCTCTCAAGGTCACCGTTCCTCGGCTCTGTCTAGTGATTGCTTTTGATAATATACATTAGCGTGGATCCCTATCCCAACTTTTGTTCGTGCACTTTTCGAAAAATGATGCGATATTTTAATTATGAACTAATTTTTTTTATTTTATTCTATATTCTAATTATTTTCTTACATATTTATGATATTTATTCTTACTTTTCTCCTATTATTACATTGCTTTCAAATTATTTAGAAATATTTCCTTTTTAGTTTTCTCACTTCCCTCACCCTCTGCAGGAGGATTAGTGGGAAATTACTTTCCAACACATCT
This sequence comes from Annona cherimola, assembly GCA_030490835.1. Lineage (NCBI taxonomy): Eukaryota > Viridiplantae > Streptophyta > Magnoliopsida > Magnoliales > Annonaceae > Annona > Annona cherimola. The sequence continues at coordinate 92,624,082 of CM059972.1, forward strand.
TCCAAAAACTAATTTAAAATTTTAACTATCTCTAAACTATTTTTTATTTTACATTATATTTTAATCATTTTCGCATAATTATTCAATTTATTCACATTTTATCCTATTACATCGTATCACTTTTGATGCTTTTCAAAAATATTTTTTTTTCCCTCACATTGTGGCCGTCATCGCCACTCATTATTGCCAGGAGTAGCGCCGGTCTTCTTCATGAGGAAGAAAAGACAGATTGATATGGATTCCATCTGTTCTTCTTTTTTCTCCCACTAACCCTTGTCTCCGGACTCAGCGTTCCCAATGATTTTTTAATGATTTCGTAACAACCTTAAAGACTAGATAACCATATTTATTTGGCCTTTTGGGCGCCTTCAGCTTCTCTTCCAGGAAAAATCAAAGGGACAGAAGAATTATTTTTTAGCATAATAATCAGAACTTGTTCTTGACTTTTGAATAATCACAGTCAACTTGGAAATCTATGGTTTAGGATTGCTTTTCTGTCAATTATTTATAGTAAAACTTTTATTTTCACTAATTTGTATAAACGGTGGAAAACGATGGTCCTTAATGGGATTTGGAATAGGAAAAGTTAGTACTCTGGTGGAAGTTTTCGTGTTGCACGGATGGTTCTGGCGCTCAAAAGTCAAATTCGCACCACGTCGAGTTGAGACAGGTGCAGCTCCAAGGTTTGCTCGGCCGCCGCGATTTAACATTTTTTTTTTCTACTGGAGTTTTTGCATATCAGTTCTCTTAAGTTTGGAAAATTCGCACTCTTAAGCTTTCTTCAGAGAATGGCGGGAATCAAATGAAATGAAATAGAAATGATAGGGATAAAGTAAGAATAAAGTTTAAATGGGATGCTTCAATGAAAAATCTCTTTTTTATATAACTCATTCCATTTTTAGCATCTAGATTATTGATGAAAAATCCACTCCATCTATTGTATTTAGCATCACTTATATTATTATAGAAATTCTTTTATTTATCTAATATCACTATATATAAGCTCCGTCTACAAACATACGAAATCAACATAATAAAATAATTTAATAATAAATATTAATTTTTAAGTAGTATTTTCAACATCTGAACCATTTAAAATATCATTACTACATGGGTAAATGATTCTATAAAGTATTACCATATTCCAATATATATGTGAATGAATCCAAATATTTTTCCTAATTTACACATGAATATACATATTTTTGAATAAATGTGGCCTATGCACATATTGGATTTGGATGAAACTTGGTCTCATATTTAAATAAATAATATTAAATACAATGAATGAATTGGATTTTTCATTAAATATCCAAATCTTAAAATTTGAAGGAGTTATATAGAACTGCTTCTATGTAATCTAGTTACATAAAAGCGAGCCTCAAATTTAAATAGATAAGATAGTTATATAAGATATGAGAAAATGATTGACATACATGAATAAAAATATGTAGCCTAATTAATACTAGTCTTGATAAGGAGCAAAACTAATCATGGGACCAAATCCCATGGTGGAAGCTTCATCTCCTATGGTAGGAGCAATTGTTTCTCGTGTAGAAAAAATTGTAAGGATGCTTGGGCATGTCATAGCTGATAGTAAGAAAAATTTGTAAGGATATTTAGATTAAATTGTAATATGAGATGAGATGTAATATTGTAAGAATGATAAAAAAGGATAATTAAGTAATTAATGATTTTGACTTCACTATTCTCATACATTTTCATGGAACATTATCTGGTGTACCCAAATGCCAAAGTTCATTTTTTAAAATTTTTTTGAAAACTTTTTTATAAGATTAGATTACGAAAATGCCACCGATTTTAAAAAATACGAAAAAATATCTACAAATCTCTAAAAATGGTAAAAATTGATATACATATTAAATACATTTATATTAATAGTCTTATAAAAATTTAAAAAATGAATTTTTGCATCCAAGTGCACCGAAGCTTAGTGACTCAGGTTCATGATATCGAATGTCGATTTCCATGTAACTAAATAGTTCCTTATTAGAGTATGAATCTACACTTCATTTTCACTCATTTTCGATTTTCGCTCATTTTCGCTCATTTTCATGGACAAGATTTATAGAATACCAAACATACTCTTTAGATATAAGTATTTACTTTTTTAGTTAAGAAAAAATCGAAGCATTTGTTCGAAAATTAAAAACCAACACGCAAGGATTTTTTAATCTCTTTGACATTATTCAGGATTTTAGCTTTAGCTATACCAAACGTAACTTATTAATTGAAATAAATTTATTTAAGTTGTATAAAAAATTCTTTGGTTATTTTAGTGAAGCCCGTAACAAAAGGGGTATAAATAATGTTCAATGAAAATAAGTGTGTATATGAGAAATTTCCAAAATATAGTTGGTTTATATTTTTTTATGGAAGATAGTAGGTATATTTGAAAGTATCTTGATATTATATTCATTTATTTTTTTTATTTTTCATAAACATGTTTGCTAAGGTATTTCATATACCGAGTTCTTCAAATTTTTAATATTTTTACTTATTTATTTTTTGATTTAAAAAAAAATCATTCTAGGGACATATTTAAGTCATTTTTCACCTTTTAAAGTTTTAATTTTTAAAATAAAAATAAATATGTAAAAATATTTTAAAATTGCAAAACTTAGAATGTGAATTAAATGAATTTACAAAACATGTTTGTGAAGAAAAATTAAAAGTATAATTAATTATAAAAATAAATGAGCGATGCATTTTAGCCTAAATACATCATGATGCATATAATGGGAATTCTATTTGGAATACATTATAGGTTATACGCAGTGAATATCTCTGGAATTAACTGTTTAATAAACAATACGATATTATTAAAGCAACTTTGACAAATGACAGACTTCTACACATAGCACGAAAATATCTGCAAGGGAGTAGGATGCCGGCGTCTCCACGGGAAGCAGAGGACGACCACGTGCATGTAGCTTGCATGCATGCCCTTTTTGACTCCCAGCATTTTCCTAACGCGTTCGCATTGCCCGACTTGCAATGCGGGTCTACGCGCAAAGACATTTTCTTTAGGGCCTATTTCTATTCTTTGATTGAATCTGTATTTAAAATGAGAACGTAACGATGTATATTGAAAATAAGTAAAGTTATATTCAAAATAGGTAAAGTTGTATTCAAAATTAAAAAAGTTGCATTGAGAATTAGAAAGTTATCTTGAAAATGATGATGCAAATTCAATCTAAGAATTTTATATAATTTACCCTTAGCGATTAAACCACTGTCATTTATTTTCCATATTTATTACATATATATCTCTCTATATGAACAATGATTTGACGAAATGACAGTCTTTTTTATTTTTATTTTTTAAATATGAGCCCCACTTGGATTACACTTGTACCAAATTTGGATTTTCTATTTTTCATAGTCTCCATGGCTCTTGCAGCACTGCGTGAGAACCCAGATTCAATCCGGTTATGCTGCAAGCAGCTTCCATGCAACTTTTTTATTTCGATTTTTTCTAAATTAAATTATTATCTTTGTTTATCACATCTTATTTTATCCCCTTACCAAACATAATTTTCATTAAATTTTTTTTATTTTGTAGAAAAATTATTTGAGATTAAATATCTAACTATATCTATAGCAAAATTGGTCAACAACAACAAAAATTTTTGTTACCAAAGCAGATATAGGGTGTGTTTGGGAATGGATAAAACTTTTGATGAAAAGTTGTAGAGAGTAGAAGTTGTCAAATGATTTGATATGATAGAGGTAATGATGATGAATAAATAGGATAAAGTTAAAATAGATAGGTTAGTTGTGTTGGTAGTTGTGTAGATATGATTGAAAAGTAGGGTAGTTGTATAGAAAAATGTGAAGAAATTATTAAAAAATAGGATAATTGTGGAGAATGAAAAGTTTTAGATTGAAAAGTTTTAACTTGACAACTTTCACTTATTCCCAAACACACCCATAACCGTTGCTATTGCTATAGGTAACAAAAAAATTTTATTGCAATGTTTGTTGCAGATGCACTGTTGCCTTTAGGCTATGGCAATAAAAAAGAAAAAAATTGGTTGCCAGGATCATAAACAAAGTCGTGGTAAAGGGAGGTGAAAACAAAGAAGCAATAGAACTTTTTCATTATGACTTTGTCACTAAGGGTGCAACTTGGGTAGGGTATCCGTGGGTACCCACTGACTTGACCCTAAATTGGATAGGGTATGATAGAAAATTTTACCTATGGATATGGGTAGGGTATGATTCATTACCCAACCTCCCAAATAGGGTAAGGGTAGAGTAGGCATGCTGGGTACTCGGAACCAACCCCCATAGGTACCCGCATGTATAAGTAATTATATGTACACAAATAAATATATTAATGTAATAGTTTCTCCCTTATTTAGTAACGATTTGAGTGGGAGCCCAAATATCATTCCTAAATTTTCTTCCTCCCACCTTCTCCCAAAATTTCATCCTTCCACCTCGAAATGAGCCTCCTAATTAAACCTAGAAACTTCCCAATATCACCAGTTGCTCCAAGCCTCCATTGCTTCATAGCCTTCACTCTGGCGCTGAAAAGGGAAAGATTGAAAAGGAAAACCCTCGCGATCTCAGGCAGCGTGCTCGGTGGATCTCAGGTATCGTGCTCGGCATCTTGATCTCAAGCAGCATGCTAGGCAGATCTCAGGCAGTGTGCTTGACAACTTGATCTCAAACGGCATGCTCAATCTTCCCATACCATGAGCTAGACGAAACCATAACGATGCCGATGCAACTCTTTCTTCTATCTTCTTGTCATTTCTCTTCCATCTCACTTCTTCCTCTTCCATTCTCGTCACCTTATAGCAGGCCTGTAGAAATTAGCTCAAGTTCCACTCATCTCTGTCAAACGGTAATATTTGCCTCTTTCAGATGTTGGTCTTACTTTCTGATGCTTTTTTCTTCTTTTTCTCTGATTATTAATTGTTTGTTATATGCATTATCAAAAAAATTATTTGTTGCATGGTATTTTGGTAGAAGACAAAATCTAAAATCAGCAAACATCATCAATTCGGCGGATCTCTATTTCGCTTGCTCTCTCAAGTTGTGTAATTCATAGGCATATTCCTCTATTTCTTGATATGTTGAAATTACGATAATCTTGCCAATATGTTGAAATTATAGTTGGATACTCTTGCTGTTTATGCTATTGATTTGTTAATGCAATTCACAATGCTAGCTTAGTTTCTATTAATTTAATATGTTATTGTTGGTTTGATTTCACATGTTACCATTAGTTATTATGGAACTAGAAACAACTTTATAGATAATGGATAGGGTAGGGTATAGTAGGAACCAACCCTGTAAGCGGGTAGGGTAAGGTAGGTTTTTTAAAAATTGGGTATGGGTAGGGTACACTCCTATCCGAACCGAACATACCCTAGTTGCACCCTATTAGTCACCGAATGCAAGCTCGTTGTGGTAGTGTATTAAAATTTTTGAAACATATATAATATATAGGGGTGCAACTTGGGTCGGGTACCTGTGGTTCGACCCGCTAGGTACCCTAAATAGGGTCGATTCGATTCCGCGGGTGAAATACCCGTTCAAATTCGGGTAGGGGTCAGTTCCAGTGCTGGGTGGCCAGAACCAACCCAGATTTCATATATTATATATACCTAAATATAATAATAAGTTAATAACATCCAGACCAACCGTCCAGCCCTAAAATCCCATCCTGAGTTCCCGACCTGATCCCGCATTCCCGTCTCTGCAGCAACGTGGCTCTGCGGCCTCCGCCCTCGACGACGACAACAGCGGCGCCGATGCCATAGCTTCTCCCCTGAGCTCTAGTGCTCCTCTCTCTCTCCCCCGACCCTTTGCCCTCGGCAGTTGGCGTGCAAGTCCTCCCCTCGACGGTAGACAGTCGAACACGCAACGGTGCAGCTCCTCCTGTCAACAGCCTCGCGGCCCTCGCCTGCTCCAGTGCTCGGTGCTCTCTCTCTCCCCCCCCGACCCTCTGCCCTCGACGCGCAGGTCCTCCCCTCGATGGCCAGCCCCCATTCCAGCCGCATCTCCTCTATTTATGTTTAATTCTAATGTTTAAGCATGTTGCTATGATGTTGCATAGGTTGCCTTTGTTTTATCTTTGATTGACCAGCATGGGTCGCTTCTGACTTGTGCTGATAAATGGTAATTTATGTCTTGAAATATTAGATGTCTTGTAGTTTACAACTTTGTTTTTTATGTAGAGGATTTACACTTCTAATCCTTGACCTATTTCCCTCACATCTTGCAAGATAGTTTGTCCTTCTCTAACTCTCACCAAAACACAGGTCCTCCCCAAAACAAATTGAAGAGCCTGATAGAAGAAACTTACAGTTGCATTTCCAGTCAAGATTTTCACTTCCAATTTTTACTAGAGGCAAGGTTGAAGGGGAACAGGGTGCCGCTGTTCACGTGGTTCTGTTGGATGCAAACACTAGCCATGTAGTAACATCTGGGCCAGAGTCATTAGTAAAACTAGATGTTGTTGTCTTTGAAGGCGACTTTAACAATGATTATTCCAAAATTTGCCTGTTCTTGACATTTTGTATCCAATTCCAACAGGTACTTGGAAGTGGCATGTCAAATAAGATGTGAGAGGTTCTTGTAGATTATGCAAAGACCTGTGGTTTGAATAGGAAGCTTTTTGTGTACTACCTTGATGATGGCAGAAATGTTGGTGTTGTTTTTAATAATATATATTTAACAGAAGGTAGATTTTACAGAACATATTTAACAGATTAACTAACAGTTTATCCTGAGATGCATGCTAGTGTCTATTTCACATTTGTGAAGAATAAATACATGCATGATTGCATTCTACTAATACCCATTCTTCTATTCATGCTCGCACATGCCAATGTGGGATGTCCATTATTTGGTTTAAGTACAAAATGTGGTTATGCAAAAACCTAAGATTCAGGCATAGGCAATGAAAATTACTGCTCGGATGCTAGATGTTCCAAGTTTTTATGTGTCTCTAGGGTATGCTTTTGTGCCAGCCTGTACTCTCTGGATGCCATTGTGAAAGAAGATAGGGTAATTAAGTAAAATCTGGATTGGACACTTTTGGAATCTTGAATTCATTTCTCATTATCCATTTCTTGAGAGATTTTTTTCATTTACAAATGTAAGCGGAATAAACTTTTTATAGAATAGTTGTGTCCGCAGCCATAAATTATAGAATATAGATTACAGGTTGGATGTGAAGGATTCTAGGATTTATTCATTGTAACTTAATAGAACAAAATCATGGTGGGAGCCTGGAGAGCAGTAAGTTCATTTGTTTTTTGTTGGTTTTTCCATTGAAATCAGTCCTGTTCAGAATTATTTCTTGTTTTGTTCTTACCCCAGTTGTCTCAAGTTGTTTCTAGGCTGATTATTATGATAACTTCAAGGCCTTCACAGAATGAAAAAAAACTGTTATCTTTTGCCATGTGGCAGCTTCTGCATTTTTACTAGGGGTGCAACATTGCCTATGCACGTCTTTTGTTGTAGGGATATCATTGGAGTAAAATGACATGTGTGGACAGTTTTGAATGCATGACTTCTTTAGGAACCGATTTGAAACCGAACCAGAACCGACCCGCTTTTGAAAAAATTGGGCAGGGTAGGCTCCGGATCGACCTGGTCTAAAATAGGGTAGGGTAGAGGTTTTTGAAAAATAGGTAAGGGTAGGTTCCTCCTATACTCGGACCTACCTGACCCAAGTTGCACCCCTAATAGTATATAAGGTTTGTGTAAGCTTTGCAAAAGAGGTCCTAAATTAACCCATTTGCTATATGACTCCCTGATGTTCTTACAAGTAAATAAGAGGGGAAATGGAAAGAGCGATCAAAATCCTTCAAGTTTATAATGAGGGAACAAGGCAAAGAGTTAACATGGATAAACATCCTTGTATTTTAGTAGAAACACCGGAAGCCATGTTAAAACTGATGTGGAGTAGTTATTTGGAGCTGGGGGTAAGAATCTCCAGACCTATTTGGGTCTCCTGGCTTGGATAAGAAGAGCAAAAATGACAGTCTTTCAACAACTAAAGGAAAGAGTTCGAGAGAAAATGTAAGGGTGGCAAAGTAGATGGTTTTCGGTAGGAGGGAAGGAAATTTTGATCAAGTCTGTTGTCCAATCTATCCCGTCCTATGCAATGGGTTTGTTTGTATTCCCCAAGAAGGTTTGCAATGAAATAAATGCTTTATCTAGCAAATTCTGGTGGGAGGATAAATGGGGTCAAAGGAAGATCAGTTGGGTGTCTTGGGAGAAGATGTGTGTGTCAAAAGGGGAGAGAGGTATGAGATTTAGAAACATGGAGGCTTTCAATAGAGCTCTTAACAAAGATAGCCTGGAAGCTAGCAGGGGACTGGCTATGCTATAGAATTCTCAAAGCAAAATATTTTCCCAATGATCAATTTTGGTCCTGCAGAGCTAGACAACAGACATCATATATTTGGTGAGGGATCCTTAAAGCTAGGAACTGCTTAAGAACAGATGCTGCTGGAGGGTTGGGGATGGCAAGAACATAAAATTCTTAACATATTCTTGAACTCCGGTTCAGCTGAGAAAGGTTGGACCTTTGCCAAAAGGGATTTTAGAAGATACCACGGTAGGTGAGCTTATGAATTAGAGTAGCAGAACTTGGAAGGAAGAAACCATACGTTCAATGGTGGGTTTGGAAGGATAGGAAATGATAAGGGAAATCACAATATCTGAATTTGAGGCAGAAGATGTTCTTTTTCAGAAAGCAGAGAAGGACGGATTCAAGGCTAAATTCGCATATCGTCTGGCAAATGGGATGGCGGTGGCGATGGATGGTGACTACCTGAGTTCGGAAGAGAAAAAGGTTAGGGTGATTGCTGAGGGGCTATGGAGACTGAGAATTCCCCCCTAAGATCAAATTTTTTTTCTTAGAGAGTATTGAGGGATGCATTACTAACCTTAATAAACGTAGAAAAAAGGGGAATTCAGATCTAGACAACCTACAAGTTTGGCCACACTTCTCCCAAAGATTAATTTCACATCTTCTGGAAATGCGAGAAGGTGGTGGGGTCAATTGATGAGCAAATTCAAAATAGATGCAATAGAGAGAGGATTGAAGATTCAATGGTCATTTTGCTAACCCTCCTTGCCCCTGACACAATACCACTTATTAACAAATATATTGTTATCTATTGGCTAAACAGGCATAGCCATAACAAATTTTTACAAGAGGGAATGCAACCAAATTTCTCCACCATTCTTGACTGTGGTGTAGGATACATGCATTAATTCATCTGTGCTAGGCTGTTGTCTTGTGACAAGCATACGCGAGGGCCGCAATGGTTGGTTCAATTAAGATCAATGTGGATGCTAGATATAGAAGGCAAAGAGGACGGATAGGTGTGGGTGCTATTGTTAGGGATTGCCATGGAGTCATTCTTGCCGCCAGATGTTGGTCCTAGTAGGGAAAAGAAGACCCCCTGAAGATGGAAGCTACGATAATGCTATTAGGAATTCAATAGCTAAGAGAATTTCATAAAGAGCAAGTAAAATGTGAATCGGATTCTCTAGTTTCTAAATATGATCAAAGAAGAGGGTAATATCCTGTCGAGCATTGGGCGTATAATTAAGAGTATCATGGAGGAAAGTAATCAGTATATATTATGTAAGTTTCACCATGTAAAAAGAGTTGGTCATAGGGTGGCTCATTCCATTGCAAATTTTGTGCTAGAGCAAGGAAATGAGCCATGTGTGTGGTGGCATGGTTTTCCTCCTAGTTTTTTGGAAGCCGTGTGTAAGGAGAGAGATCTCTCTGTTTTTTGAGGGACTTGTTTCTTTTGTTGTATTTGGGCAAGGAGGCTTGCTGTCCCTTTATGTTTGTTCTAGGTTAATTATCATGTGTAATGATATAAATAATGCTAAATACAATATATGAAGTGAATTTTTTATTAATCATCAAGATATTAAAAATAAAGGCTAGACTTCAGTTCTATGTAACTGGATTATATAGAAGTGATTTCGTATAACCCCTTCCATTTTCGAGATATTGATGTTTTATGCAAAATCTAATTTATTCATTATATTTAACATCATTTATTTAACTAAGAGACCAAATTTTATCCAAATTAGATATACGTATGACTACATTTGTTCAAAAATAAATATATTCATATGTGAATTAGGAAAAATTCTTAGATCTATTCACATATGTATTAGAATTTAATAATATCTTATAGAATAATTTATCCATTTAGTAAGGATATTTTAGATGACCTAGATGTTCAAAATAATACTTAATTTTTTTTTAATATTAAATTATTTTATCGTGTTTATTTTACAGATTGATATATGGAGTCCATATATAGTAATACTAAACCAATGAGAGAGTTTCTATAATAATATATATGATGCTGAATATAATAAAGGAAATGAATTTTTTATTAATCATCAAAATATTAAAAATAGGAGTTAGAGAGAAAAAAGGTTTTATAGAAGCGGATCTGTATTTACCTAATATATAATTTTTTTAATACATATGATTTTTGAAAACATAAATAATATACATAAATAATGACTTGCAAAAGCAACGGAGGTATACCTAACTTCTATTTGATTATTAGCACAAAATTATTTAAAATCTCTATTATCAAATTATTTTCTGCGATCCATGATAATCATACAAGGTAATCCGTACCTACATATAATTTGTTCCCATATGAAGGAGATTACTTTTTTTTTTTGATGAAAATGAAGGAGATTACTTGAGGGTTTGGGATTGACCATAGCGGTCTTATTTTCTAACCATTTACTAAAGCAATCCATAGTAATTTTTATAAATGGTTGCTTCTTAGAGGCAATAGGCAAGGGGTCCACTACATCTGATCTTCCTTGCATGAAAGGCCAAGGTTCAAACACATATGTCAAGGGATTAGATGATGTATGAATAAATGGAAGCATGAAATTGGAATGTTATGCATTTTTGCACATATTCTTGCACATCTGTTTTAAGGGTCGCCTAATAAAATCCCGCCTTAAGGACCTTTTGAGTGAGACTATGCCAACCAATATGGTTGTGGCAACAACCCTCATGTATCTTCATAAATATAATATGTGTACTTCTCAGGGCTAAACATCTAAGATAAAGCATCGTGATATATCATTTATACAATTTTCTCTGATGAGGGGTAATTCTTTTAGGGCTGGCGCATGGGACCCCTTATGCGTCCAGCCATGGGACCCCCCAAAAATATTTTTTATCTTTTTATAAATATGTAGCACTAGGTGTATTTAACATATAGACCAAGTTTTACCATTTTTAAATGCTTTAAGTATTTTTTATTTGTAAACTTACTGGCATTTTCATAATTTTCTAACTTAGAAATTATTAAAAATGCGACTGTGTTAAAAATAAAAATACTTAAACTATCCAAAAATGGTAAAAGTTGGTTTATAGGTTAAATACATTTAGCTCTACATGTTTATAAAAATAAAAAAAATAAAAAAAATAAATTTTTTGGCTGGACGCATGATTGCCCCCATGCACCTGGCCAAACCCAAACAACCCTCTTCTTTGATATATCCCAAATACAGAGACATATCATAAGATTCTCCTAGCCTCAAACTTATCAGCAAATAGATCCTCTCAAGTTAAATAAGTAATTATGGGGTTCATCCAACTGGCCTTAGGGAAGTCTAATTTGTTTATTGCATCTGAAGTATTTATTCTAGGTCGAGGTATGAGACTTACCTATGTAGGTTCATTAAATTCCATCATTGTGGCTAATCAAACGAGAGTATCAGTATGTTTATTTTTTGTACATGCAATTTTTTGGAACATTATGCATTTAAATTTGTCCATTTCTCGTCTGACTATATCCAAATATGCTTGCATATTTTGGCCTTTGGCTTCAAATATTTCATCCACCTATTTCATGACTAAGGCAGAATTGAAAAATAACTAAACTCATCTCACTCATGGTACCTTAGCAATTCACATACCTGGTAGGGTGGCTTCATATTTGGTCACGTTATTTGTGGTAGGAAATTAAAACTGAAGAGCATATTCAAGATCAAGCCCTTTAGAAATTAAAACTAAAGAGCATATTCAAGATCAAGCCCTTTAGAATTTTTCAATAATAGGCTAACTCCACTTCTGATTTTGCAAGGTGACCCATTAGCAAAACTTTCCAACATTGTTCTCCTCATGCCTCAGGGTATAATTTAGCAATCACATTTGCCAACACTTCACCCTTGATAGAACGCTTTGGACAGAAACAAACATCAAATTGGCTGAGCTCTACTACCCAATGCATTAAACTTCCAGATGCATCATGATTAAACAAGAAATACCTCAAGGGCATATCGATTGTCACAATAATTTTATGGGTTTGAAAATAATGTCTGAGTTTCTTAAAAGCCATTACTAAGGTTAAAAGATATATCAAGGTATACCTTATTCTTAGGGTAGAAAGGATCCAATTAACATAGTAAACTAGCTGCTGGACATTATTGTCTTCCGCAATGAGGACTGCACTTATCACCTCCTATGTTGTAACTAGGTAAATGCTCAAGGGCTCTCCCGCTTTAGGTACAACAAGTAAGGGAGCTTATAACAGATTTTTTTTAAAATTTTTAAAGGCCTTCTACAGTTAACGATTTACTAGAAATCCTATGCTTTTTGAAGCAATTTAAAAAAAGAGTGATTTTTCAGGAAATTTGGAAATATAATGATGTACTGCTGTCAGTTTCTCCATGAGGATCTATACATCCTTCTTGGTTTTATGAGGTTCCATGTCCAAGATAGCCTAAATTTTTCTAGTTAGCCTTTGCCCCCGTAGGAAATCATGAAATCTAAGAATTTTGCTTGATGTTATACTAAATATACATTTCTTAGGAATTAATTTCAAGTTAAATTGCCTTAGGATAAAAAATTTCTAATAAATTAATTACATATTTGTTATGTTTTTTACTTTTGACCAACATGTCATCTATATTAACCTTCGTATTTCTTCCTATTTGGTGAGAAAATATTTTATTAACGAGTCTCTAATATGTTGCTCCGTCATTTTTTAGACCAAAGGGCATGATTCGATAACAATAGATTCCTTAGAAACTTATAAATGAGGCCTTTTCTTCATCTTCAAGGACAATTTTTATCTAATAATATCCTAATAAGGCATCCCTAAAACTTAGTAATTTATGCCCTAGGGTAAATCTACTAACTAGTCTATGTTAAGCAGGGGATGGCAATCTTCGAGATAAGCCTCATTTAATTTGTTGTAGTCTACACATATTCTTCACTTATTAAATAGTTTTAGTACTATCATAACATTAGATAACCATTTAGGATAAGAAACTTCTTAAATAAAATTTGTAGCTAGAAGCTTACTCACTTCGGTTGCAATTATCTCTTACTTTGATGTGGAGAACATTCTCTTTTTTTGGAAGACAAGTTTAGCCTAAGGGTCCACATTTAGTTTATGTTCACTCACAGCTCTATCGATTCATGGCATGTCACTCAGCCTCTTGACGAATACATCTTCACTTTGACAAAGGCACTTGATAATTTAGACTTGTAAATCGTGCCAGGTTTCAAACCCATGCGTACCTTTTCCATGGGTCCTCTTGGGAAGCTTTGACAAGTGCTAGTTCTTCATGTTTTGCATCCTCCACTTCTAGAGTAATGGCCTTCAATTGCTGTTATTTTCTTTTAAAGGAGGCTAATAATAAGTACGACATACCTTTTGATAATCAAATATCTTTCCTTCCTTAAAGGAAGTAAGGAGCTTAAAGCATAAATGATAAGTTAATATGACATTGAGTGTGGGTCTTTCTAGAATTACATTGTATGACTCCCTAGGATTGTGAGAAGAGTAACAATGCCTTCTGCTCGAGCTTCTTCACTAGCGAAACCAATCAAAGGCCTCAGATATTCTCTCATATTCTTGAAGCTTAGTTTCATGCTGGTAAAGGCCTTCTAGAAGAGCACGCCTGTTGAACTTCTATTATCAATGAGGATGCATTGGACCATTCACCCCTCCTATTTTAGCTAATATTACCACAACTTCACCATATGGCAAATTCAGTGCTTGGGATCTTCGTTAAAAAAATACTACAAAGCAAGAAAATTTAGGTTTTTGTAAGGAAGTTTTCACTATTTATTCCAGTTAGTGTTGATCCTCTACAGAGGAAACCTCCATGAATCATGAAGATTACTCCCTAAGTAGAAGTGTTAGCCCAAAGGTGAGTTTTGACTTCAATCTATAGATCTTAGGAGGATTTTTGCTGAGTCCTATATCTCTCTAGGCACATATCTCACAAACATATTAATCCAATAATCCTTTGCGAACTAATTCTTCCATATCATAATTGAGGTAAATGCATTTGTTTGTGGCATGCCCATGGTCCTTATGATACTCATACCATTTTTAGTTCTCTTTTAAATGGTGAGATTCTCATTGGATCAAGCTTTTTCAGAAGACCTTTGGGTTGGATCTCCATAAGGATTTTTTTTTAGGAGCTCATAGGGGAGTATAGTTTTCAACCCTTGAATGTGGAACAAACATTAGATACGTTTTGAATGTGGGACAAACATTAGATATGTTTGACAATCTTCCTTGGTGGAACGGTCTCATCTCCCGAATCTATAAGGACATCATCTTTCTTGTGCTTCTCTTCCAAAGTATATTTTTCTACCCACTACTTTCACTTACACCACTCTTCTACATTGAGCTAATCACGATATATTCATATAATTAAAAAAGAGATTTGAGTTTCTGCATATGTAAATCATGGTTTTCAACATGAAGGACATTTTGGCCGCCTCGGGAGACAACTCTTTCACCCTCAAGGATTCAAGGTTAAATCTTCTCATGAAGTTTCAAAGGGGTTGATCAAGCCCTTGGTAGGACTAGGTCCGCTGGCTCCTTGAGTCATTTAGTGTGTCTAATGAAGTGACAAAAAGTTCCTTGAGATGTGAAAAATATGTTACTATTCCTTTCGGGAACTCTATAAACCAATTACAAGTGTCCTTGTCTAAAGTGGCTAGAAAGGCTCCATACTTGATAAATTTTGACAATCCCATGAAGTCAACATTGATGGTAAAGTCGCCATGTGGTCCTTAGAATCACTTTTGCCCTCATAAAGTTTGATGATAAGGAGTCAAAACTTGCAAGGAAGAGGTTACTTAAGAATCTCCTAAGTGAAGGGTCTATTTGCATCTTCAAAAAACTAATTTTGATGATTTTGTCCAATTTGGGAGATGCGGATTAGGAAGATCTATGACTATAAGCTAGCATGCTACCTTATAGTTATGAATTGTCACACGGTGATAGTTCATGAATTGCTGCAATACACATCCTAGTTTGGGGGATCTTATGTTTAATTTTTTTTGGGACCATTCGACCTCGTGGCACCTTTTTAGTTGGTGATCTTTTCTATTGTAAATACCTTATTCGAATTTTTGGAGAAAAAATTGTTCTCTTGAACATGTAAATCTAATAAATACCGTATAATTAATCTTCTTAAATTTTTGTAGAATAATTGGTGTTTTAAGTACTAAAATTCTATTATTAGTATGTAGAGCCTATTCAAATGTATCATTATTATTATTTTGGAAATTTTTGAAGGAGAAATATGGGTATTTTGACAATTTACTACAAATTAGGTATGAATTTGCAAATTTTTAAAACATAAGTTGTATATAATAAATAAAATAAAAGGTGGCAAGATGCAAAATTCATAGCCAAGCCACCAACACTATCGATATTTAAGAGCATAACATAAAGTCAACATCCTACAATATAGAACAAATGGCTTCTTACTAGCAAAAAATAGATAAATAATAAAAACATTATGTAAATGAGGTGGGCAATTAGATACCACTACTAGATGTGCTGGAGCTTATAAAAATAAGATGGGCTAGCCCATCTTGATAAAAAAGATTGAGAGAAAATTCGAGAAGAAAGAAGGAAAAAAGAGATTGTGGGGTTGAAAAGTAGATCAGTTAATCTCAGCCATTTAATCTATCTCATCTAGGTTAGGTATTATTTATTTCATATTAAATATTAAATTTAGTAAGAATTAAGGGTAGAGATCAATTTGAACCGTTAAATTTGGAAGATAAAACTCATATTTGAAGAATGGAATTAGCTATCCATAAAAATCAGATTTATTAAGTTTGTTTGAGTATAATTTTAATCCATGAATTCAAGACTGTGATGCTTAAGGATGGGCCATGATAAGAAGCTGTTGCTTGAAAAATTCAATACGAAATTTGATTAAAAGTGGGACTAGATAGGTCTTATTTTAATAGATAGCAGAAAGATGATTTTAACTATTGAATCCATAATTCCATGCATAATTTGTATGATCAAAACTGTTAAATGTATGTCAAATTTAATTTTTGAAGATATAATGTTAGAATATATATACATCCTAATGGATGGCAAGATTTGAGAACTTTCAATTCTACAACTTTAATAAATATATTAATAGAAATAGTGATAAGTTGATCTGGATCATTATAAATTTAATAAAAATATACTTTAATGATATAAACCATTGGACCAAACCTAATAAATGACATGCTATTGTCTGTGTGTTGTATATATAATTGAAACTTGATTAGTAGTTCACATTAGCATTTAAAACAATTTATAAATTAATTAGTTAAACCATATAGTAAATCTAGATCTAAAAAGAAATATATATGAGAAATATTAAATGAAGAATTTTTAGTATAATTTTTTTAATAACTCGTGATATATCCATTAATCAACAACCATAATTTGGTATCGAAAGGTTGTGCAATTTTTGAATTAAAAATCGTATAAAATCAACTGGGACTATGTACATGACTGCCAAAATCAACTATCTTGAATGACTTTTTATAATTTTTATATAAGAAATTTGGGTCTAAAAATTTTATATAATATAAATAATATCTAAAATATCATTAGAAAATATAAAAATAAAATTTTAAATAAAATAAATATGGTTAAAAATTCACATGATTTGGATAACTCCTAATTACACACCCCCATCCAGCAAAAGTAAAATGTATAAAATATAAGTAATAATTATTTTGTGATAAAAAATATTTTATTTGATCAATTCATGTAATTTATTGAATTATGGTAAAATTGTAGATTTAAACTACTTGATTTGGTCATAAAGAAAAATCAAGAGGATTCAATGCATTTTATTTTAGTGACTAGGGACAAATTGAAGAAAAATAAAAAAAAATAAACTATAAAAATAATTATAAAAAATGATATGGTTAGTGAAAATGTGTAATATTGACTTAATTCATGTGGAAAATTTTCATAGCACATTTGAAAATTTTTAAAAATTTAATTGGATAAGAACTAGACTCTTGAAATATAGGGAGGGTTCACTTATGATCACATGGAGTTTTTGGGATGAAATAATTATTAACTATTAATTACGATATTGATTAGAGAAATTGTAATCTTCCCATTGTGGTGGTTTGAGCATTAAAGAAAATTGTAATCAAGGATCATATAAGATTTTTACTTAAGGCAAGTAAAGCTCTTTTCTCTTTCTTTTTGATTTTTGTATTGTAATGTGTAGTTACAGACATGTTTAGTTTTTTTGTTTGGATGTTGATATATATTGTAGATACTTATTAACCGATTATGGTTTTGGCTTCATTGTTTCATATCTAGCATTGTTCATTATGAATTGACAAGTGTTGCTTTGAGTGATAGCATATTCGTGAGTCATGATTATTGATGTCAATTTGATAGTGTTGTGTGAACAATTATTGACAACCATTAGTGAATCTTGACATAGGATCGAGATGTAATAGTCTAGGTGGCCTCAATCTAGACTTGACTTGTCTATAGGATTGATGACCTTTAATAGAATAATTAAAAGTCAGAGTCATTCACATAATGTGGTACGACAAGGTTATGACTATATGGTGAACACAGCAAGGTATTAATTATACTTCTAATTTGGATAAAGGTATTTCCTTATCCACCCATGTTATGGTAGGTTGGTCATCCATATTAGACAGAGTTTACCACTTATGTTGTGTAATATTGGCCATCCAATTGCACAAAGGGTTGGATTCTTAGGCAAGATAAAGAAACTTCCCATTCGATTTGATACCTTATTGATTTGAATCATGAAGTCCTTGTTCATTTGCAATTTCAAACAAATTTTTGCTCAATTTGGACCCGTGTAGTGATTTATAATTTAGAGAACTTTTTGAATACCTTGTTTTAATAGCTTATATATATATATATGCTCTACTTACTGATTTTGCCTACACTCACTTTTATCCTTTTTTTATTTTAGATGGCAAACCTATGCGAGTAAACCATCAAGGGAGTGTGGTCTAACTGGGACGAATAAATAAATAGAATGAAAAACTTCACTAATTAAATCTTTTGATTCATTTTTGGGATAGACATCTCACATATATAAATTTTTAAAAACTAGATATGAATGTATATTAACCTTCTTGGATATGCTTATATAAGATTATTGCTATTATTTTGACATCTATAATTATTCTTTCCATTACCATTAATCTTAGATATTAGTTATTGGGTACCCTGATGCTATTACTGTTGTATTAAGGCACTAACTTAGTCAGTGGGTTGTTACATCTATGTACCTAAGAAGATTCTAAAATTCTTAATGCATCATTGTAGTAGAATTACCTCCTTTGCTAGATTGATTATCATTTTGAAGATGATTATCTTGAGTGATGCCTCAATGTTGTGTCTAACTTTGATTTTCATGATTGGAATCATTGTTTTCTAATGACATAAAGAATAGAATGGAAGTAGAAGTCTTTTGAAAGTAATGCTGGAGAAGGAAAGACTTTTGTAGTGTTTTTTATAGATAGTGCCAAATATTTGAAAAAGGAATTACAATAAATGTAATAGGGTGCAAGATGAATAAAGAAGAAATGCAGCAAAAATATTCACTATCCTATTTCCATTCATATCAGATATAATATACATGGAAATATCGGGTTTAAGTTCTCTAAAAATAGCTATTTATAATGCAAAATTTTAGGCTATTGTTTAGCCAATAAGTGTCTTACTCAGTCTCTCCTTGGAATTCGTCACCATGTAGCCATATATCCAATTTTTCTAAGTCACTTCTCCTCTTTATCCTCTACTAAAATTCTCTCGTGCAATGTTTCCACAATTCTAATGTGTCCCCAGCATAAACTCTTGAATTGCTAGATGGTGGTTCCAAATTAGGGTACTACACTAACTTTTTCATTTTTATTCTTATATATGCTTTAATTATTTTCTCATATTTTTCTATACAGTACAATATTTATCGTCACTTTATTTTTCTTAAGTTTATCATCTTACATCACATTTCACTTTCAAAAATTATCTCATTCCCACTTTTCCATTCCAACAACATTATCATTTTCAAAATGCTATCTTTCTGCTTTTCTTTCTTGAGTTGCATTAGTTTTGTGTAACCTTATGTGTTTTTTCTTCCTTGATAATTGATAGAAAATTTAATTTATCTATTACATTTAGTATCATTTATTTATTTAGATGGAAAACTAAATTTCACCCAAATCAAAGTGCATGAGTTATATAAATTAAATATTTATATTCATGTGTAAGTTATAAAAATATTTAGAAACATTAACACATACATTAGAATTTAATGATATTTTATAAAATTATTTATTCATATACTTATATTTTACATATTTTAGATGTTGAAAAAATAATTTCAAAAATTGATATTCAACATTCAACTATTTTATTAAATTAATTTTTCACATTCAAATATAAGGTCACGCACTCTAATACTAAACACTCTAATACTAAGCAAATGATAAAGTTTACATGACTAAAAGAAATGATATTGAATATATTATGCAGCTGAACTCATATTTCTTTTCCTCTAATTGAATAGAAAATTTAAATAGTTTGATGCAGTTTTACGTTCCATGTAATTTTTACGTTTTTAATATTTTGATTTTTAATAAGCAATCTACTTTGTTTACTGTATTTAACGTCATCTTTTTAGTTAAGAGATAAATTTCATCCATAACAGATATATGTGTGGGATACATTTGTTTAAAAATAAATATTTATGTATAAATTATAAAAAATACTAATTTATTTACATATATTATCACATAATAATACTTTATATAATCATTTATCTATATAGTAATTATATTTTAGATAGTTTAGATGTTAGAAATATAATTTTTTTATAGATGGAATTGCAATTTTAAAATTAATATTTAACAATTTTATTATATTGATTTTACATATTTGTAGATAAGACTCATGTATAATAATAATAGATTAATAAAAGAATTTTGATGTTATATAAATAATATTAAATACAATAAATGAAGTGAATTTTTCATCGAGAAGTACATTGTTAAGAATGAAAGGGATAATTACGATAGTTAAAAACCAAGAGCAGCACAATTTTAAATATTTTTATGAGGTGGGATTTAATTTGTGTGGCGAGAAGCAAACATGGTATAGGGTCCCATACTCAGCCAGACCCCTCACCCAGACTGTTGTTGGGCAGTATCTAGCAGTAGGGGTGTTAATGAATCTAGTTAAACAGGTTGGAACCCAATATTAATCCTAACTCATTTAATATATCTCAACCCTAATCCGTTTATTAACACATTTAAAAAAACCTCAACCCTATCCCATTTACAACCTATTTAATAAACTGGTTTAGCAAGTTGTTAATGGGTTGTATAGTAGATGATTTAAAGGCTTAAACTCTAATAGACGATGATCTCGCATGAAAAAGTAAGAGGGTGTTTTTGGCCTAAGAAAAATGAAAATAAGGCAGTAACAGAAAAATGGAATAAGAGAAATAATTGAAAAATAAAAATTAGATGATGGGAGGAAGACTTAATGAGGGAAAATAAACAAGGAATTTACATTTATATATATAAAACTTTAATATGCTAAATGAGTTAAATGAGTTAAACGAGTTACTAAACAGGTTAACAAGTTATAAAATCTTAATCCTAATCCATTTATTTAATTAAATGATTGAACGGGTTGACAAATCATAACCCATTTATTCAAAATGTCAATCTAAACTCATTTATAAATGGGTTGGACGAGGGGGTTGACCATAACCATTAACACTCCCTATTTGGTAGTCTTGCTATTTATATATGATTATATATAATTTTAAACTATAAAATAATCCGTTGCATAAAAAATTATTGAAATTAAATATTTTCATGGGCTGTATTAATATTCAAAGATTGACGCCACTTGGACTTCACTTGAGTAAATACCCATGCCTCATTTGGTGTATGTTAGGTATTCAAGTCTCGGCATCAATATTTAAGTTTTATTTTTTCCCCAAGGAGAGGGAATTTGATATAGATCTTTTTAAATTGTAGGAGTAGATGTTGGTAGAGCAAAGATGTCTCCGCACTGAAATCATTTGTAAGAATATCTTAGCGGTTAATTGTAATATCAATTGAGATGCATATAAATATACCAATTAAAAAAATTCTAAGATTTATGTAGTAATAATCAAAGCCCTGAACAAGTTGATTAATCACCCTTCCTATACTCATCCGATCACTTGGTTCTGAACACGGTTCGTTCCCTCCATAAAATAGAGATCAGGAGCCCTATCTATGAACTATAAACTGATGTCACACCAATGAGTTCAACAATCAAGATCGACACGGATGAAAAAGGTAAATCTGTCGAACAAAAACTATACAGATGCATGATAGGAACTTTGTTATATTTAACTGCTTCTAGACCTGATATTCTATTGAGTTTTTGCATGCGTTCTACATTTCAATCATGTCATAAAGAATCACATTTAATGGCTGTAAAAAGAATTTTTAAATATTTGATAAATACCATTAATCTTGGACTATGGTATCCAAAGGGGTCAACTTTTGATCTAATCGGCTACTCGGATGCGGATTTTTCCGGATACAAAGTAGATAGAAAAAGTACTAGTGGAACATGTCAATTTCTTGAAAACATGTTGGTTTCATGGTATTCAAGGAAACAAACTAGTGTTGCTCTATCTACGGCGGAAGCCGAATATATATCTGCCGGGAGCTGTTGTGCCCAAATACTTTGGATGAAATAACAACTTAAAGATTATGGAATTAATTATCATGATATTCCAATTAGATGTGATAATACAAGTGCAATTTGCTTGACTAAAAATCCTGTATTGCATTCTAGAACAAAACATATAGATGTAAGACACAATTTTATTCGTGAACATATTGAAAATCATGATATTTGTTTGGAATACGTGAAAATTGAGGACCAGATTACAGATATATTCACTAAACCTCTGGCAAAAGAACCATTTTACAAAATTAGAAATGATATGGGTATGATTGAGTTTGATTAGAAACAATAAGATAGGAGGAATGATCTTAGAAAGTCCAAGTCGATAGGCCAAGTCAACTCCGCTCGTCCCAAGTCAATGTTTGGAAGTTTTTATGAATCATTTTTACGGTTAAAAAATATATTTAACGATCTAGATAATAAATATAATGCAATTATACTACTTATTATTCCAAATTAATTACAACCGTTAAAACCCATAAATCACAAATTTCCACTATCTCGCCCTATTGAAAATCTGATTTTTTTAAATATTAAGATCAATAATACTGGAATTATTTTAATAGCTTAGATCTACCTAATAAATAGTGTGGGGCCAGTTTTCAATTGGCCACTCCGTTGGCCATCAACACGAAATTTCACTTATTCAACCACGGGGAATTTGCATATAAGTTGCTCATGTTTACGAAATTTGTTACTTTTGACCTTTAAGTTTCATATTTACAATATTGGGTTGAAATTTTGGAAATGTGTATATATTTTTTTTGACTGAGGAAAAAATGTAGACTTTTGTCCATCCGAAAACATAAAACTCTAAAATTGTTACTTTTTAAACTTAAAATAACCAAAATGCCCTCTTATAATTTAATAGATAATTTTATTGAAATTAAAATATTTTTACCAAAAAAGATAAAAGTAGCCTAAAAATTTCAACAAATAAGATAGTTCATTTAAGGTTGGAAATAAAATCAAAAAGGTCATTTCGATTATTTTAAGTAAAAAATTAATAGTGTTTAAGATTTCAGATCAGGGAAGGGACAAAAACTATACATTTTTTAAAACTTTCAAGCCATCTTCATCTAATGCAAATATGAAACCAAAGAGTAAGAAAGTGAAATTTTTAAAAGCCTAAGACCTGTTTGCAATAAAATGAAATAAAATAAAAGGGCATTTTAGTCATATCAAAAAGGTCATTTTGGTTATTTTAACTAAAAAATAATAGTGTTCAGGATTTCAGATTAGTGAAGGGATAAAATTATAAATTTTTTAGAACTTTCAAGTCATATTCATCTAATGCAAATATGAAACTTGAGAGTAAGAAAGAGAAATTTTTAAAACCTTAAGCTCTGTTTGCAATAATATGAAATAAAATAAAAGGGTGTTTTGGTCCTTTCAAGTAAAAAATTGTGCTAGGATTTCACATGAATGAAGGAACAAAAATTATGTACTTTCAGAGTGCGTTTGGAAAGTGATAAAATTTTTGAATGAAATGATTTAGACATAAAAGTTGTTAAATTGAAAAAAATGATGTGATATGACAGAGTTAATGATGAATGAGAAATAAAAAGAATAAAATTAAAATAAATACATTAGCTGCGTGGGTAATTGAAGAAAATTAAAAATAGAGTAGTTAAATAGAAAAATGTGAAGAAATAATTAAAAATAAGATAATTAGAGAAAGTGAAAAAAAATTTAGATTGGAAAATTTTACCTTAACATTTTTTTAACATTGGTGAACACACATTTAAAATTTCATCTACTTCTTTCGTTAAAAAAAGTTAAAGGGTCAAAAAGTCCCATGCAAATCCTCCTCCCCCAACTACCCACCCGCTCACCAATCGACCCGCCTTTTTAAATTTGGCAAGAGAGAAAAGAGAGATTGGATGATCCAACCAATTAACAACAGTAGATAAGTTTAGTGAGACGACGGCACAAAGCAGCGGAGAAGCCCGATTTTGGAAATCCGACGCGAAAGCAGGAATCGATAGGGGTGCAACTTGGTACCGGGTCGGTCCGAACCCGCCCGACCCGACCCGGTATCAAAACCAAAAATGGGTTTTATTTTTAAAAATTTTTTCAAAACAGACCCGGTTTCAACCCGACCCGTAGAAACCCGAAACCAAAACCGGGTTCACACCAACCCGGTACCAAAACCCGACCCGGTCCAAACCCGGTGTAGTTTATATAAAATTTTCATCAATTATACATGTTTTTTTGTAATATTAATATATATATGTTTTAGGCATTACTAACTCTAATTCAGACAAATCACCTCTTTCTTCATTACCAAAGCATGCTTGAGGTAACTTAATTTCTAGGATAATTTTTATAATTATTATCTTCTTATTGTTAACAGTTGCATGTATTTTTTCGTCTCGGTTGATGCATATTATTTTCAAATATGTAAATCGAGGAGAAAGAACTTGACATTAGAAATGTAGATGAAAATCAAGGGAGAAATTACTTGGAAGTCTTCGAATAGTTTTTTAGTTTTTTTGGAAACTTTGGAGACATGAACTCATTTGAAATTTGAATTTGTTTAAAAGTAGATATAAACTTATTTAAACTTGAGATTTGTTTATATTGTCATTTTAAATTTGGATTGCACTTAAATTAGATTGGAATGTTGAACCATTATGCTTAATGTATTTAAATTTAGTTACTTTGAATAACTGTTATGTGGATTATGTTTGAATTTGAGTCGACATGATAAATCTATTTCATATTATGCTTTCTATTAGTATGAGAAATCTGTTAGTTTGAATTTCAGATTGTAGTATAAATTTGATTCATATTTTAAGTTTATTGGTATGACAAGTGGTCATTTTTTACTTTAGCAATTTGTATGATAAATATTCAGTTTGAATTCAATTTCAGCAATTTGTACGATAATGTTTAGTTTCAACTACAAAGTTGGTATGATATGTTCATTTTCTATTTGATATACTTGAGTCATTTCCATTAGCTATTAAATAGAAATGACCAACTAGTCATAAAACTAACTAATTTGTCATTTATTTGTGTCTATAGGGTGCTGAAAAATTGCTTGCAGAGTTCATTCAAAAAATATTGCAGAATTCGGCATGATGTTGCAGAATTCTTTGAAAGTATCTTGTAGAATTCAGCGTGAGGCTTGACTTCATAAACACATGTATGTATATTTCAATAATTTTCTTTTAGATTACAACTGAATTTGGAAAAAAATAGTTTATTGGTAACCCGAATTCTAACCCGAAACCAAACCAAAACCAATACGAACCCGACCCGAACCCGGTCCGAACCCGAATTACATTCTTAGGGTTTGGGTTTGGGTTTACTCCAACCCGGTTGGCTTAGGGTTTGGGTTCACTCAAACCCGGTATAACCCGACCCGAGTTGCACCCCTAGGAATCGATACGGGAACCTTCAGGCCAGGGCATGAAGGCAAATAGGCCCGAGTAGCACAAGGACTGCAGCCAGCTGGGCATGTCTGCTGCTGCCGCTGCTGCTGCCGCGTCCTTTCTCTTTCGTCACACTCCTTTCTTACGTCTCTTGACTCTCTTCCAAGTTCCGGCCATGGACGAGGCCTTTTTAGTCAAACCCCCCCCTCTCTCTCGCTCCTTTTTTTTACCCCCCACCATCCTCTCCCTTCTTTCCTCCACCCCTTTCTTTAATCCCATTTGCGATCTCCACTTCCCTCTTCGGTCGGTACGAAAGGATGGCATCTCCCCTTTTCAATAAAATGGAAGAATTTTCATAATTGGGCTTCTTTTGAACTCCGCACCTCGATTCTAAGAAGGTATGCTTCTGACCTGATTCTCAGTTATAGGGTTCCTTTTCTTTGTTTCTCGTTTGTCTAGCTTTTGGGGAGTCCCACTTTTCTCCGGGCATGGGAAAGTTGACGTCTTGTTGATGCTTACTCCTTTTTTCGGAAATGTGGATTCTGTCTAAAAGTCCAGGTAGCTAACTTCTTCTAAGGAATTGGGATTGAGGGTTGTTTCGTTTTCTGTTTGCCAAAGAACAGGCGGCGTGGATTAGCGGTTCAATTCACCCAATCACCCTGTCTAAAGGTTGTAGGCTGGCATCGATCCTCAGATGCTGGGTGATCCTTTTCCGCTTTGAGAAGAGAAAAGAAGAAAAACGGAGGGGGGGCTTTTGGGAAGTTTTCAGTTGATTTTTCCTTTTTCCTTTTTCTGATTGCGTGCTAACGCAATGGGATTTTTTCAATCCTGTTTTGGTGAAGCATCTAAATAGGTAATGTTTAATTAGAGTAACTTATGCGTGGCCAGTTTTAGACAAGTGTACTCGAAAATGGTGGTACTAATGCATGTCCCAAGTTGTATTATATTTCAGTTTTCATTCCAAGCTTTTCACAGAGAATTGTGTAGAAACATGACACATAGTTCTCATTGTCATGATGGCTTTGAAGAACCAAAGTGCATTCTGTAATGTGTAAGCACTAAACTAATGGATTCGAATGAAAAAGTTAAAAGGTAGGATGGTCAGAAGAGAAGGATAGATGCACTTTAACTTATTAAAAAATTGACTTTGATTGTTTATTTCCTTTTTTTTTTTTTTGTACAATTACTTTGTTTTTTTTTTCTGGTGTTTTTTTTAGATCTTTATTAGTTTTAATACTGGATTGTTAGGCACTGGTCAAAATGTAAGAGCAGTCAGATCATCATTTTGGCTGGTCAGCTTGCAGTTTGATTTGTCTGACAAAAGGATATTTGGCCTAGGGTCTTTCTTTGGGGTTCACATCATCGTAAGTCGCATCAATTATGTTTGTATTGCGAATAGCAGAACCTATGTCAGATATTGGTGGATATATACTAGTTAAGAACATGGTTCCGCTGAAATTGCTCTAGCTTTAGGTTCCACAAGTGCAGTGCATGGTCCATTCATAAGGAAAATCACCATGTTGATCGAATTGTTAACCCATGAAACCATTGAAATCATATAAAATTGTACAAAGGCCCATCAACTTCCTTTTCTTTTGTTCTTTTAATGTATATTTTGACAACCATGAGTGAACTATTCTCCAACTTTGCATATTGTTGCAATTTATGCAGTAATCAAGCCACATAGGATGTTGATTCTCCATAATGTGTAGACATTTTGTATGCAACAGTACAACATATTCCAACTCTCATAAGTTCATTACCGTCCTGGTCTGGTTGAAGTTTCTCATCATCAATGCATTATAATTAGACTTAACAGACATGCAAAGCAGCTTGAGACTGAACTGATCATCATCGTCATCATCGTAAAACCTTATTCCAGCTACATTAAGCAACTACAGAGATTTCATTTCCCCATCCCACTACCATGACCACCTTATTTGTTGAAGCATAGTTTTTTTTTTTTTCTTTTTTTTTCTTTTTCCCTTTGCATTTTCATCTCTTGTCTTTTAATGTCATCGACGTTGTCTGTTGAAACTTGAACTTCATCTAGCTCCAGGACGGGTAATTCATAACCATTTCCAAATCATTTTTGCTTGCGCCTCATCCTCGGTCCTACTTTGCATTGTCCAAAAACAGATGCAGGAGCCTAGGAATACTCTCTCTTCATTTATTTATATTTTTCGTTATCAAAAACAAGTTTTCCTTCTTAGCTGTAATTATTAATGGGTTCTTATATTGTTGGAATCCCTAAATTTTCTGCATATGCTTCATTGTAGGTTCTCCTAAGGAGATGGCAGAAGGCGGGAGTGGAAGTTATGACCCTGAAAGCCTATCAGATGATGGCTATCATTTTGAAAGAGCACATATTGAACCTATTTATGATTCATTTGTCTGTCCCCTTACAAAGCAAGTAATGAGAGATCCTGTTACCTTGGACAATGGGCAGACTTTCGAGAGAGAGGCAGTAGAGAAGTGGTTCAAGGAGTGCAGAGAAAGTGGAAGGAAGCCTGTTTGCCCATTGACATTGAAGGAACTAAAAAGCACTGAGCTGAACCCTAGTGTGGCCCTCAGAAACACGATTGAGGAATGGACTGCAAGAAACGAGGCTGTTCATCTTGATATTTCTAGTAGATCATTGTCTTTAGGAACCCCAGAAAATGATGTATTGCAGGCGTTAAAATATGTTCAACATATGTGCCATAAAAACAGATCCAATAAACACAATATCCGCAATTGCAGGGTTAATACCACGGATTATTGAGGTGTTGAAGAGCAGCAGTAGGAAAGTCAGGTGTAAAGCACTAGAGACCCTTCGTATAGTAGCAGAAGAGGATGTTGACAATAAGGTTTGTGCTGGTTTACTAATTATCCCTCTTTTGAGACATTTCACTTTTTGCAAGCATACACTTTCTCTGTGTTCCACCTGGTGGTGTCCCCATCAAACATTTAAAAAGTTGGTGGTTGCAGTTGTTATCTGGTGGCCATTTCATCTGACCGTTTGACTGAGAACTGCTGGATTTACTGCTTGTATAGTTCTGATGATTTTCATGCTTCAGGACTATATCCTTTGTGCATGCCCTACCATAACTTACAATGAAACAACTTTTTTTTGTTTTTTGAAAAGAAAAAAAATTTAAATAGTATATTTTAAATTCAGACTTTTAGCATTATTTGTAAATATATATTTTTATGATGGCGAAAATGACACATTGGATATTTTTATAAGAAAAATCTAAACTACAATATGCAGCTACTAAATTTTGAAAATGAATTTATACCTTATTGCCAATACATTTGATTTTTGGCATCATAACTATATACATGTAGGGTGTGTTTGGGAAGTGATAAAATGTTTGATGTAAAAGTTTTTGAAATGAAAGAAAATGATGTAATACGATAGGAGTAATGATGAATAGTAAATGGAATAAAGTTAAAATAGGTTAAATATATGAGTAGTTGTGTAAAAATGATTGAAAAGTAGGATAGTTGTAAGGGAAGAAGTGAAAAATAATTAAAAAAATAGGGTAGTTTTAGAGAGTGAAAAGTTTTAGTTTAATATGTTTTGGGATAAAACAAACACCCTCGTAGATAAATATTAATTGATGGTTTGATTTACAAAACCACTTCAAAATTATTTATCATCTCATCGTGGATCATTTCCATATGAATGTATTAGAATGGTGCATGCACTACCCTAACCTATGGTACAATCATTTATTTTTTGAATTTAATGGTACATTTCTAAACCACTAATATTATTCATTCATGTATAGTTTTTTGTTATTGTGAAAATACACATATTAGAAACCTTTATAGGATATGAATTCATTTTCAAAGTTTAATGATTACATATTCACTCTTTAATGGTAGTTCAGATTTTATTATATAGAAGTTTCTGATACATGTGATTTTTGGTATTATAAAATAGAGGCATGATCTTGTTAGCCTGTGCTAAGTAAGATTACTTAGCGCACTCCAAAAAACCTATTTAATTTTTTTTTTTTTTTTTTGCTTTTTGTTCTATAAATTTGTTAATCTAGATGTATTAAATATACAAACCAAGTTTTACCATTTTTGTATACATATATATATATATTTAGATTTTTAAACGCAGTTATTTTAGTAATTTTTAACCATTAAAATGGTTAAAATATCCTCATGTTTAAAAATCCAAAAAATATATATCTCCAAAAATTGTAATACTTGATTTATATATTAAATACATCTAAATTAACAAGTTTATGGAAGAAAAAGCAAAAAAAAAAAAAAAAAAAATTAAAAGTTTTTTAGCGTGGGCTATGTAAGCCATTACTTAGCCTAGGCTAACAAGATCATGCCACCATAAAATATGCATATGAATGAACAATGTTAGCGGTTTAGATTTTGAATATTTTATTCAAAAAATAAGTAGGTCTACACTAGACCACTCTAACAGTTTCAATGTATCTTTGTAGATTCATGTGGAATGGTTCCATGGCCAGTTTATTTTTAATTTCATTTTTTATTAAATTCAAATAAAAAATAAATAGCAATCAATGTGTATTTATTTATGATTTTGAAAATCACTTAGACTATTGCTTCTTTACGCTATATATCGTTTTCAAAGCTTAATACTTATGATAAAAAAAAAGCTCAATACTTACATATTCACTCTCAAATAATTTTGGGTTTTTAGAACATACAAGTCGCAATATATGTAATTTTCAGAATCTAAAATAAATACATATTGATGAATATTATTATTAGCTGGATTTAATAAAGAATTAACTGGATGCATGGAATCATTGCCCTCGATACATATATTGGAAATTATTTGTTTGCATGGGGTCACTATTCAGTTTCGATGAAAATTTTTTATTTAATCTAAACAACCCAGGACCATAATATCCTTCAATATTCACATATTTTTAATGATAAAAGTTATGTTAATAGCAAACTTGTATATGCCAAGAGAGTAAAATATTTGATAGTGAACATGTAGCTATGAAAAATTTTTAGTAGCTAATGGGTTACACAAGTATATAATTCATACACTAAAGTATGTGATTTATATAAACAGACAGTGGTAAATTTGATGAACTGATGGGATTTTGTCAAAACATTGTTTTGGCTCTGAAGTGAACAGGTTGCATTGAGTCACTCCATGCAAAAATTAGCCCTCTTCTATAGGCGCTTTTGCTACCCAGTCATCTGGATCTTAGGATATGTCCCACTGAGAGTGAACTGCCAAATAAGTGTTCTTGCTTTCCAAAAGTTAGTATCATTTTTATGACAGATCATGTGTTGCTGCTTAGCCTCTGATTTCATATGAAAGGCTTCTTATTGGATGAGCATAAAGGCAATTCTAACTATCTTCAGTTTGTCAGGAAGTTACAGCCAGGGGGACACTGGGGAAACTGTATGCGCCATTGCTAAATGAGAAGTTCTTGTCTTGTGAGCTAATTATCTTCATTTTGTCAGGAAGCTATAGCCCAAGGGGACACTATACGCACCATTGTGAAATTCTTATCTCATGAGCTTTCCCAGGAGAGAGAGGAGGCTGTGTCCTTGTTGTATGAGCTTTCAAAGTCTGAGTCTTTGTGTGAGAAGATCGGTGATGTCAATGGAGCAATTCTAATTTTAGTGGGGATGGCAAGCAGCAAATCCGAGAATGTTTTGGCTGTTGAGAAAGCTGATCAAACACTGGAAAATCTGGAAAGGTGTGAGAAAAATGTTAGGCAAATGGCTGAAAATGGTAGACTGCAGCCGCTTCTTACTCTTCTCCTTGAAGGTATTTGCTGCTTGAATTTTTCCAAATCCTTTCTATATCTGTGGTTTGAACAATTGCTGTGTCCTCATGCTAAAAGCTGCAAGATAAATGAGTCTGGTGCTTGGAGTTATCAGGTTTTGTAAAGATCTGTGAAATTTATCCAATAGTTCTTTCCCTCATTAATGATTTCTTTTGTAATTACTTTCGGATTTCGCAAATATTCCTATATAGCTTGACCAATATTGCAACCATGTCCATTAGTTTATAAATAATATCTGATATGCCTATAACATTTGACAAGAACTGCAGATATGCTCGTGTTGTTAGGGTATTGTCCCACTTTTCTTTAAAACAATTAAAAATTATGAAATACCATCTTTCTCATCAAACCAAACCCTAGCTATCATGTGCACTGTTGCCATATCTAATAGGTTCACTTGCTCCACATACGCGGGTGGCAGCTATTCTCAGGGATACCCATTTGAAAATAAACAAATGGTTACATATTTTCCAAATTACTGTTTCTATGTTATACATGTTTGGAGATAAAGGTAGTGTTCTCGTATGTTAGATAGGTAGTATGTTGGCTACTGCTGAATGCCATGAGCAAATGGGTTCAGTGTTATTCACCATATGGAAAATCCCCATGAACACCTGCAGTTGAATGACAAATTCCAATCATGGATTCATGCACTGGAGATTGGTGGTATCAAGGTAGTGTTGATATTAAATTTGTAAAATATCAGACCTGCATTCTTTCAATTTGCCCCTTTTCTGAAGTGATTCAATGCTAGTGTCACTTGCATGACCCCACTACCATGGGTTCCGGATAGAATAATTAGAGATGCTGACCATGGTGTAGCTCTTAATGGCCTAGATGAGTTTGTCAATGCATGTGGATTAGGAGTTGTGGACCTAAATGCTGTTAGAGCCAACAATGGAGATAGTGGCTGGGGTTTATCTCGAGTGAGGAAGCAGAGGGTACTTTTCATCATTTTGAATTTTTTTAATGGGAGTTGGATGAAACCCTCATGGTGTGGGCATTTCTCCTCCGCGTGTCATATTATGTAGGTATATTTGGTATTTCGACAAACTAATGGACATGGTTGCAATATTGGTCAAATTATGTAGCATACTTGCAAAATCCCCTTACTTTCTATAACCACTACATACCCTGTTATTATAACATCCATTCTGAGTTTACTTGAAACCCAAACTGTCTTCCTTAAACTGAATATGATCATCCTTCATTCTTATGGAGAATACAATGAGATGATGCATGTATATGAGTCTTCCCTTCATTGGTTTCTCTTATAATTATTTTCTGCAACTTCTATAAGCCCTAATTGTCTTCCTTAATAAGCATATGATTGTACTTCTTTATTATGCAAAATGGAATGAGGCTGATGTTTATGTACACTTGGAATCGGTTGAACATTGAGCAAAAGTAGAACCAGTTCAAGTGGGCCCCTTTTGAAACATTCTAGGGGATACATTCCATCCACTGTGCTGAAAATATTATATTTAGTTCAGAATATATTAATTACATTTAAAAGTACATAGGGGTGGATCACAAAGTAAGTACAGTTTTAGAGTAAATATAAACTTGTTAAAATTCTTATGTTTGGTCCACACAACTTTCTAATTAAAACGATTTTAAGTGGCTTATTAAACAAATAATAACAAAGAGGATGGATGGAATGGATCCTCTAAAATGGTACAAATGGGGCCCACTTGAACTGGTTCAACATTAACCCAATGCTGTACCAGTTCTAAGTATGTAGAAGGGACTGTTCCGAAAATTAAAAAAAGTATATAAATGGGAAAACATGTTTTAGAGTTTGAAACTTTCGGGTAATTTTAAAGATACAATTATTCTATTTCCTTTCTTTTTTATTTCATCTGGCCTTTCCTAATCTTCTTTTGGTCTTTCTGAGCGCTGTCTTTACCTTTTTTTTCCAATTTCATCCCATCCATCCCATATCTTTTTGAAAATTTACTTATTCAAGAAATTGCCACCATATAAATATGATTGAAGCATTACCAAATTGAGTTTATCTTGAGATATCTTTCAATATAAAATGGGCAATGATTCAATACAACCAGTTTTCATGGAAACTTCCATGCAACCCCTTGCCATTTTTATTGTAAAATGTTCTTTTTCCTAATCTAAACCATTTAGTTTTTTAACACTGTTTGTTTCATGATGTTACCAAAAATTACTTTGATTGAAAGTTTTATTTTGTAAAGATTTAGCATCTTTTGAGAATGAACCGATAATTATTATTTTTTTCAAAATGTATAGTGTATATATAGTTGATAAACAATTTTTCAATACCTGTCATTTATGGAAACAACGAATATGACTAAACTTCATAAATGGTTTAGATTTGGAAAAAAAAAATTGTTGTGGGTTTTTTTTTTTTTTTTGGTGGGGTGGTGTTGGGTTGTTGCATTGACACTTCCTTGCAACCGGTTGTATCAAATCATTCCCCAAGTTTCTAATTATTATCTATATTCTATGCATCAGCATTGTTGACACAAGAACCATTTTTCACAGTTGGGATGAGGTAAATTCGAAATAATGCACCAGTTTTTTAATATGTGAATAGTAAAATAGTGTTGGATATCATATAGGTCATGTTCCAATACTGTTGTGTTACAATGTGCTGTAACATGTGTGGATATTTCCCTTGAGGCGTCGATATATATTTCAATCACTAGGTATGAAAATATCCCATGATAATATTTTTCAGGGAAGACTACATTTCCTATTTGATGTTCTTCGCAATTTCTCTGTATCCAAGTATTCATTTTGTTTTTAACGATATACTAATCTTTTACTTGAATGGATAACATACATTTTTAAAAATTCCTCAAACCAACCCCCTTCTCTTCTCCCCTGTTTAGTTGGTAGTATGACTGTATAATCAGTCAATCGGCTATTTCTCTCACCAATTTTCTGGGGTACAGGTCCGCCAGAAACTAAACTGGCCATGGCTGCATACCTTGGTGAGCTAGTTTTGAGCAATGATGTGAAGGTCTTTGTAGCCAAGACTGTTGGCTCATCACTTGTGGATGTGATGAGAAGTGGCAGCATGCAAGCAAGGGAGGCAGCCCTCAAGGCTCTGAATCAGATCTCATCTTGTGAGGCAAGTGCTAAGGTATTAATAGATGCAGGGATCCTCCCTCCGCTCATCAAGGATCTCTTTATGGTTGGAGTTAATCAGCTTCCTATGAAACTCAAAGAAGTCTCGGCAACAGTTCTTGCAAATGTTGTTAACTCAGACAGTGATTTTGAATCCATTCCTATTGGTCCTAACAGCCAAACTCTAGTTTCAGAAGATAATATCCACAAGCTTCTACATCTGATCAGCAATACTGGTCCTAACATTGAGTGCAAGCTGCTTCAGGTCCTTGTTGGGCTCACAAGTTCCTCTGCTGCTGTCCTCAATGTCGTTGCTGCTATTAAAAGTTCTGGTGCTACAATCAGTCTGATTCAATTTGTTGAAGCGCCACAGAGGGATCTGCGTGTGGCTTCTATAAAACTTCTCCACAACATCTCACCTTACATGGGCCAAGAGCTGGCAGATGCCTTGCGTGGCACAGCTGGTCAGCTTGGTAGCCTTGTCAAAGTAATCTCAGAAAACAATGGCATTACAGAAGAACAAGCAGCGGCTGTTGGGTTGCTAGCTGATCTTCCAGAGAGAGACTCAGCCTTCACAAGGAGACTTCTGGCTGAAGGGGCATTTGAAATGATCATTTCCAGGGTGGTTAGGATCCGGCAGGGGGACATTCGTGGTGGGCGCTTTGTGACACGATATTTAGAAGGCCTTGTTCAGGTTTTGGCAAGGCTGACATTTGTATTGACTGATGAACCAGATACTGTTAACCTTGCCCGTGAGTCCAACCTTGCTGCACTTTTCATTGATCTGCTACAAATGAATGGACTCGACAAGGTACAGACTCTGTCTGCTTATGCTCTGGAGAACCTCTCAAAAGAGTCAATGCGCCTAACGCATGTGCCGGAGGTTCCAGATCCAGGTTTTTGTGGCTCAATTTTTCCTTGTTTTAGCCAGCTGCCAGTTATAACTGGCCTGTGCCGGGTACACAGTGGGATCTGTACTTTGAAAGAGTCCTTCTGTCTTCTGGAGGGGAAAGCTGTGGGAAAGCTGGTAGCGTGCTTGGACCACGCAAATGAGAAGGTTGTTGAGGCAGCACTTGCAGCTCTGTGCACACTATTGGATGATGGGGTTAACATCGACCAAGGTGTGATGGTCTTATGTGAGGCGGAGGGGATAAAACCAGTACTGGAAGTCTTGCTTGAGAACAGGACAGAGGCCCTCCGTCAACGGGCAGTGTGGGCTGTGGAAAGAATTCTAAGAAATGAAGAAATTGCATATGACATTTCTGGTGATCAGAATGTGGCCACACAGCTAGTTGATGCTTTCCGGCATGGAGATTACAAAACTCGGCAGATTGCAGAGCGGGCGTTGAAGCATGTTGACAAGATACCAAATTTCTCTGGCATAGTCCAGAAAATGGCGTAGGGCCTCCTGCAGCAGTCCCTCAGCTGGCGGAAATGACAAGCGGAAAGGATCCAACTGCGGAGCAACTTCTCTCTGTGTACTGCTGCTGACTGGTTGAAGGCCTATTGTAATAAGCTTTTGCTTTGGTCTGCTGGAAAAGCCGGAACATTCATCTGGTTTTGTCAATTCGTGTAGCATATGTGATCATTGTTCTTATTTTTGTTTTACTTTTGACCATTTTGTTGTGTATTTTAGACGGGTGCTGTTCATATTCTTCAGTAAATTGTTTTTGGAAATTCATTGAGATGATGTAATTCTGGAACTGGTAGATTTTTGATGATGTTCATATGTTTCTTCTCGGGAAGATAGTGTCGTAATATTTCACGGAATTTCTTCTTTCCATTCTGAAAACTGGTGAAGTTTAATGGTCATTATTTGTTTAATTTTCTTGCACTGATTTATTGTCATTGCATGGATTTTGTTGGGCCATTCTTTAAGATCATGAACTGTGTTCCAGTAATCTCCAATGTCTTCACATCTTGTTTAGTCACTTTTATCCACTTTTTTTTTTTTTTTTTCCGTCGTGAATGTCTTCTATTGGAATAGACTCAACACTTCTAACCGATGTCATTGGTGTCATTTTAAGTCTCTATTCGACGTGTTAGAACCACCTTAGGGTGTGTTTGGAAAGAAAGTAAAATTGAAGTAAGAGAGTGATGTGATATAATGAGGGTAATGAGTAGGAATAAAGTGAATGAAGTTAAAATGGATAATATAATTATATTAAAAATATAAAAATAATTGAAATATAAAGATGATAATAATAATAATGTAGGCTAGGTAATTAAAATGCCGAATCATCAAATGTGTGGTGAGAAGTAGCAAAAAAATTTTCTTTAATCATTTTATTTTACGTTGGGTTTCATATTTGGATTATCTTGGATATCTTCATTTCTTTAACCAATTTATTAATTCACCTTAGTATTCTAATTTCTACCGTACTCATTGTATGTATATATTGTCATTTACCTGCCTAAAATTATGATCCATATAACATAGCTAGTCTAATGGTTGTCCTACTAAAAGTTCCATTTAGTTCAATTACAACTTGACGGTTGTATAAAATTCAGGAAGCACTCTGCTATTTCCACCATTTTGCTTGAATCTATTCATAAGTATGTATTTTTTTTTTTCCTCTCTCTCTCTCTATACAATTTTCAAATAATTGTCTAAGTAAAAAGATAACTCAATGGTTGATCTTCGTCTTACAAAACCAAATCGATTTTTAGAGAAAGTTTCTCGTTGTAGATTTTAGTTTCTCGTTGTAGATTTTGCTTAACCACTCTTCTTTAGAATTTTATTGTATAACTCACTATTTTAATTTCATAATAATCCAAAATTTTGAATATCTCACTTTTTTTACAGAGTGGTAATTTAGTGTTTTTCTTTATTCATTTGGCATTAATTTTATTCTTATAATCTTATTAAATAATCATGTTAAATAATTTATACATATATCTCTTATGCACTTCTGCACATGAATTAGTATATTGTTTTAGACCTAGTGTTTTTTCTATTCTCATTTTCTAAAGATTCCTTCACTTTAGAAATTGATTTTTTTTGAAAAATAAGTGTTATTTCTATCTTCTTTGACATTTGAATTATCATCTAATTTTCAATGTTTTGATAGATTATCATTTAATAAACTATAAATATAAAAACTTTTCATTTTTCTTTAATTTTATTAGAACTTTTTAGTCTTCATTTTAAATGTTGGTTTTAATTACACCAAGTCTTTACCTTTATTTTCTTTTAATTAAGTTTACTTAATTATTTCATTTTCTCTTTGTTTAGTTCCTAATCTATCATACAAACTATCATATTGTATTTAACTTCATTTATAATCTTTTAGTAAAATTTTTAAATAGTTTATATTGTTGTAGATTTATATCATTGTTATTGGTATGTCATTTTTAAAATTTTTTTCCTTTGCCATTTGTATCCTTTTTAAATATCCTTATTCCTCCAAATCTTCATTACTCATGTAACCATCTTGTGTTTGACTTTGGTTGCCTTCTTTCACCTTTCTTAAAATATCTTCATTATCTGACCTTTAATATTTTCAAAACACACCATAATAGGCAAAGACTCATTTTATAGTCCATTGATTATAAGTTCGTGAAACCAAGCCTTGGATCAATATTTACCATGAATTTCTTACAACAAATCCCAAGCATCTTTAAAGATATTCTTGACAGCAATCATTTTCTCTTCAAATTTATCACGACTGAAGGGAGACTCTCGCTGGATCTCTATATAAGGCGATTGTTTTCGCCGTAGGGGTCGAGTAGAGTTTTCTGAGTCTTTCTTCTTATTTTTTTTTCTAATGGGTCTTACAACGTCACATCTCATTTCATCTCAATTCATATTACAAATCAAACATGAAAATCCATATATCTTATCTTCTTTCTTGTTACAAATCCAATCCACATAACCTTACAATTTTTCTTACTATTAACAAAGAGAGATACCAAACGCTTCCCATCCAGGAGACAACAGCTCCCACTTATAGGAGATAAAAGCTCCCACATGGGACTCAATCCAATGGCCAGTGGTATGCTTGCCAAGTGTTCGTACTAATTGGGATACACTCGGCTTCTATACTCTTTCTTAGATTGGCGGGTTGCTATCTCTTTATAGGATCGACTCTTTCTTCCAAGTAACCAAACACTCATACTAGAGGAGAACATGTTGAAGGAACTAGATTTAGCCGAATGATCTTTTACGACCGGTCGGAAATCCGGTGATTTCCGACCGGTCAAAAAAAATATATTTTTTTAATTTTTTTTGAAATTTTTTTTATAAACATGTTAATCTAGTTATATTTAATCTATAAATCAATTTTTACCATTTTTGGATATGTATATATATTTATTTCGGATTTTTAAATACAGGGGTATTTAAGTCATTTTAAGAATATTTAAAATGACTTAAATACCCCTGTATTTAAAAATCCAAAATAAATATATATACATATCTAAAAATGATAAAACTTGATTTATAGATTAAATATAACTAGATTAACATATTTATAAAATTATTTTTCAAAAAAAAAAACAAAAAAATATATTTTTTGACTGGTCGGAAATCACCGGATTTCCGACCGGTCGTAAAAGATCTGTACTGCTAGATTTAAAGGACAAGAATGTTTTATTGTGCTCAATATGGTCTCAGAGGAATTATAATAAAGAGATTTTAAAAGCCACTATGAGTCTTTTATGGAAGATTATAGTTGCTCTTTCTTTCCTTGAAATTGATAAGAATTTGTATATGTTAATATCTGAAATAGAGTCAACTACGGTTGGGGTTACAAATGGCCGGCCATGGATGTACGACAGACATGCAAGTCTTGAGCGAAGCTTAGCAAGCCGACAAATCCAGAGGATCTATTTTTATTGAAAACTCATCTTTCGATCCAAGTAAACGATCTTCCTTATCTCTATGGTGAAGCAACACTCGAGAAACTGGTTGAAGGGTAGGTCAGCAACGTGTGAAATTGAAGTACGAATATCACAAAATTCCCTTATACCTAGATGAAAGTCATAGCCAATTAATACCACAAAAGAGGATACTCAAATGGGAAACTTCAATGCATGAGGAAGAACACCCAACAAGGGAGAAGAGAAGCAGAATGCAGGTGGAACTTTGAATGGATGAAACCCCATTATAGGCAGAAGTTGAGACGTTGTCTCAGCTCCACCAAACATAATATCTTTGATATATTGGAACTACCATGTGCTTGGGAATCCACAATAGTTCAAAATCTTTATGCTTTAATCAGAAAACAAGCTCCTAAAACTGTCTTCCTAATTGAAATAAAGATAAATAGTAATGAAAAGAAAAGCATTCAGGTGAAGCCGAATTTTGATAACGGTTTTGCAATAGGTAACTGCAAAGCATGTGGCAGAATTACAATGCCCTGGCATAAGCACATAGACATGTAAGTACGTCCATATTCAGGAAGCCACACTGACATGGTAGCAACTGATCATGGAAACGGTATAGTCCGGCGATGGATGGGTTTTTATGGCAACCCCAATAGGCTGCTTGGGGATTATTGAAACAACTGAGTGAGGAATATACCAGCCCTTGGGTAATATTAGGAGACTTTAATGAGTTTTGTAGGGCATCTAAATGTAACTGTCAGTGTAGAAGATCTGATTCCCAAATATAGATGCTTTAGGATGCGATGGACTTTTGTTAGCTGATCAATCTACAGCTTGTAAGAAGGGGATGACATGCTGCAATAAAAGGATGGGCATGGAAAGGGTAGAAGTTTGTGGGAAATGGGATATCACATCCTTAGTTCTTAATAAATAGACATAAGTGTATTTATAAAAATTATTAAGTATTTCTTTCCACTTCTTATTAATGTGTTCTCCATATCACAAATATTAAAATGAATTAAATCTAATAATTTTGAATTTCTTTTAACCTTTTAAAATGGATTTTTAATATTTTAGTTTAAACACATATTTTATATTTATCTAAAAATTCATTACGTGATTTAGAAATTTAATTTAATTTCATCATAGTATTTATACTATGAAAATTAACATGACCTAGTCTATTATGCCATAAAAAAGGAGTTCATAATATATGTAAAAAATGATGATCCATTATTGATATTTAGGCATGGGGTGGGTCAACCCGTGACCCGGCTTTGACCCGACCCCTTTTTGGCTGAGTAAAACCAATATATTTTTGACCCGGTACAGAGATGGATCGGAAATTTTGACAAAAATAGGATCGGGATGAGTCGACCATGTCCCGACCCGAAGAGTCCAACCCGCCTCGCATATATTAATTTATTAAAAATTATAAGCCTATGTTTAAATATTATTATTATTTTCTTTCAAAATTCTCACTTTTTTATAATCAACTTTATCAACAATAGAATAATCGATTTATTCAGAAAATATAAGAATCAATAAAAAGAATTTGTAAATATATTAA
Organism: Annona cherimola; assembly: GCA_030490835.1. NCBI lineage: Eukaryota > Viridiplantae > Streptophyta > Magnoliopsida > Magnoliales > Annonaceae > Annona > Annona cherimola. The sequence continues at coordinate 92,664,853 of CM059972.1, forward strand.
TCTTATGTATAATTGTATATTAACCTATTTTAATAAATTTTTACTATATTTTCAAATAATTTGTTTTTTAATAATTAGTGAAATATTGAAGCATATAATATTTAAATTTAGTATAGATGTATACTTGTGTTTGACAGGTATATAAATTCTTAAAATTATCTTATTTGACCCGTATTTTTTACCCGACCTGCTATCCCGAAAACGGTCCGATACCAATCCGGAGTTTGTCCCGGAACCTATTTAAAAAAAAAGAGGGTCAAACCGACCTTATCTGAACCCGATATAAAAAAAAGGTCAAACTCAATTTTTAAAAAGTAGAATCAGGGTAGGACAAACCTCGACCCAGTATGGCCCGCCCTGATTCCCGCACCTAATTTAGGACAAAAATGTCGTTTACAGCATAGCCTTTACTATAAATACACTTCCCTTATTTACAATGATTTGATCTAACTTGAATACCACTTTAAAATTGTACTTGCTAAGAAGACTAACTAAGAAAAGATTCTTGTATATTTTTTATATGTGAAGTACATTCATGAGAGTGACTTTCCCGAAGTTAGTTCCAAAAGTACAGTTTCTAACATTTCCACTTGAGCAATAGAAGAATTATCTATGAATAATTTACTTTTATTTTTATTAGTTTTACAGGTTTTCAATAGACTTCTGCTTTGTAAACATGTCTAGTGGCTCCAGAGTCAAACTACCAACTTTGGTCATAATTCATAGTATAAATTTTAAAAATCATGACAACAAAATATTCCCCAATGAAATGAGTCTCTGGACCTTTTTTTTTATAAGATCTAGACTGAGTGTTATTCTTTCTTTTGAGATGTCTACACTCACTTTTTAAATAACCCATTTTCTTGCAATAAAAGCAATGTCCCTTCTTCTTCCTAGTAATGTCATTTTGTTATTTAATTCAAATCTCTTACAAGGTTGATGATTGTCATTTGTCAACTGATTTTTGAACTTCAACCACATTAGCTTTAACATGAACTTGCTTTTCATTCTTCTCATTTTTTTACGAATTTTCTTCGATATGAAGATATTCTATGTTGCAAAACTATGCCAATAAATACACATGGTAAGATTTGATCTCATAACCTAATGTTACCAACTAAGCTACATTATTTTTGTTGTTATCTATGATATAATATAATATTTATTATAATTTTGAAAATCCTATCAAGAAAAACTTTTATTGGTTAGATTTTTTGCTTGTATTAATTCATTCTCAAAGTTGGAAGTGAATTTTAATTTTTAACCATTTCGGGTACTTTTCTAAATATGCCGGTTGAGTTAATTGGACCCCTCAACTTTATTTATTTAATCATCTGATGTTTATAGCCTGACATTAGAGCATCCCATCTAAGCCGGACCATCCTTTGGCCTGTATAGTATTTAAGTTGTTAGTGTGGGAAAACCTTATTGATTAAAACCATAATTACCTCAGGATCCTCTATGTCAAATCACTAAGAAAATAAACGATAAGTGAGAGCGTCCTGAATCCATAGGAGCAGTTGTTCTTGATTCTTGTGGTTTCTGGTTCTTCCAAATTAATGCCCTAGAGTTTTCTGGAGTAGGTGACTCATCTTTTTCAATGATGGAAAGTTAAAAAAGAAACCCTGATAGAATACATAACTTGAGGATCATAACCATTTATATAAGGTATCCATCTTTCTAATTTATAATTTAGCCTATTATAAAAACAGAAATTAGAAAATAGACAATAAAGTTTATACGAATAGGAGACTCATACTCTATTAGACAATTTGGGCCATAAACCATATAAGATTATTTTATAATTTGGGCCACTATTTATGATCATGTATATATAATTATTATATACGTAAGTCCAAAAATCCAACAATCGCCTACTTGGACTATATATAATTTTATAATTATATGTATATAACTTATGAGATTAAAACCTTTTACTATCATTACTAAAATAATCTCTGAATAATCTTGTCCATTAGTTATGCCAGCATAGGATCAAAGCGGCCTTTGTCACAATCATCATTACTAAACTTATCCATTATCACATATATCAAACGTAACTAAATGACATTGATCAAGTATAGATACGCAGCATGGAAATTACTTGTAATATGATCTAACAAGTCTCTTTCCAACTAGTCTAATTTATTTGGTAAGATCAAACCAAACTAAAATACTAAATAACCAAAATACTGAAGACTTTATTTCTATAGAAAATATCCATAGCTATAACAAACAAAAAGTTTGTTAACAAGAAAAGTACAAAATACAAACTCCCACTAAACCAAAGTATCATCAAGTGATACAACACCCATGTGAGCAATATGCCCATGAAAGACCTTGGGTGGTAGTCCCTTAGTCAGCGGATCCTCAATCATAAAATTCGTTCCCATGTGTTTTATAGACACCTAACTTTCCTGAATTCTTTTCTTAATAACTAGGAACTTGAGATCAATAAACTTTGACTTCATTGAGCTCTTATCGTTGTTGGAATATAAGACTACCGAGTTATTGTTCCAAAACAACTTGAGTAGTCTTTCAATTTCATCTACAATTCGCAGCCCCGTGATAATATTTTGCAGCCATATATCCTAATTAGAATAAATTCAGCTGATATGGTAGAAGGAGCAACGAGTGTCTGCTTAATACTCCTTTAAGAGACAGCTCCTCCAGCGAGCAGATAAATATAGCCCAAAGTGGATTTAAGACTATCTTGACATCCAATATGGTTGGAACTCTAATATCCAATGATCTCTATGCTATTTGACCTCCTGTATGTGATCATGTAGTGTTTTATTCTTTGAAAGTATCTCCAAACCCTTTTGGTTACTTTCCAATAATCCATTCCCGGATTACTCAAGTATCTGCATAACATCCCAACATTGAATGTTATATCTGGACGTGCACAAACTTGTGCATACATCAAACTTCCCACCGTTGAAGCATAAGGGATCTTTTGCATTTTCTTAGATTCAAAATCATTATTAGGGCACTGATTGAGACTGAATTTGTCTCCCTTAGCAATAGAGGTATCTCATAGTTTATTATCCTGCATATTAAATCTTTCAAGTACTCTTTCAATATAGGCCTTTTGTGATAATCTAAGAAAGACCTCGAGAATGATCCCGATATATCTAAATTCTTAATACAAAAGTTTTTTCACCAAGATCTTTCATTTCAAATTTGTTTGATAGAAATCTTTTAGTTTTATGCGATACACATATATCTTTACTGGCAAGCAGTATGTCATCGACATATAAAACCAGAAAAATATGTTTACTCCCACATAACTTGTGGTATACACAATCGTCAATCATATTCATCTCGAAATGAGATGACAACTTTATGAAATTTATAATACCATTGATGGGAAGCTTGCTTGAGCCCATAAATGAATTTCTTTAGTTCACAAACCATTTATTTTGTATCTCCAAATACAAAATTTTCTGGTTGCACCACAAGAATGATCCCATCAATGTCACATTGAGAAACACAGTCTTTACATCCATCTAATGCAACTCAACGTCGAAATCACTAGAGTCATTATTATCCTAAAAGAGTCTTTCGACAAAACCGGGAAGAAAGTCTCTTGATAATCAATTCTTCCTTTCGAGTATAGCCCTTTGCGACAGGCGAGCTTTATATCTTTCTACATTACACTTTAAATCCCTTGATTTTAAATATTCATTTACAACCAATGGGCTTCGCACCTGTGGGTAATGAGATGAGTTTCCAAACTTCATTGTCTCTCATGGACTTAATCTCTTTATTCATAACATTAATCCACTTTTGAGAATTTTTTATTTGCATTGCTTAATGAAAGTTGATAGGATCATCTTCCATCATTACAATGTCATCCTATGTTTGTAGAGAAATATGATATAATAATTAGAAATTGCCCTTCTCCTTTCTCTAGTGGGTCTCAGTAATGACACTGGTTCTTGAGGTTGCTAAGCTTGATCATCAGAAATATCCTATTGACATTGATTAAGGAGGTTGTCAACAGTGTCTTATGGTTCTGGTATTGTTGCTTAAACCATGTCAGGAACAACAATTGAAGGAAAAGTAACTAATTCCTCCTCAAAGACATAGTCTCTAATCTTATCTTCTCTCCCTCAAGCTCAATATCCTCAAAGAACCAGACATTTTTTGTTTTGAAAAAAGATATGAATGTGAGATCATAAAATTTATACTCCCATGCCTTTCGGAATATCTAACGGAATAGCTGCTAATTGTTATTGAGCCCAATTTCTTTTCATTTAGCCTATAAGACCTTGCCTCAGCTGGATAACCCCAAATGCATAATGTTTTATAATAGGCTTTTTTCCCGTCCATAATTCATAAGGGGTTTTAGCAGTTGCCTTGGTTGGTACTTTGTTAGGATATAAGCTGCAGTTTTTAATGTCTTTCCTTAGAGTAAGTCTGGTAAGATAGTATGACTGATCATACTCTTTACCATGTCTTTTAAAGTTCTGTTTTGTCTTTCAACAACACCATTCAGTGTAGGACTTGCTGCTATGATGTACTATTGGACGATACTGCACTCTTCTAGAAATTTAGCAAAAGGCCCTGGATGCAGTTCACCTAATCTATCATATTTACCATAATATTCACGACTACGATTAAATCTAACAGCCTTAATTCTTTTGCTAAGTTGGTTTTTAACTTCAGTCTTAAAAATTTTAAACGCGTCCAGTGATTGATACTTCTTATGGATAAGATATAAGTAGTCATAATGAGAGAAATTATCAATGACATAATAAAATGTTGTTGACCATTCCAAGAAGCCGTAGAGATTGACCTACAAATGTCCGTATGTATTAATTCTAAGACGCTTGAAGACTTGTTGACACCAAATCTCCTTATGTTTGTCTATTTTCCCTTAACACAATCAACACAGACATGAAAATTTGACAAATCAAGAGGATAAAGAATTTCATCTAACACAAGTCTCTCAATTCTTTGTTTAGATATATGCCCTAAACGTTGGCGCCAGAGTAAAGTAGAATCCTCATCAGTTAATTTATGTTTTTTACCATTTGAATTCATATATAAGGATTCAACAAAGGAGACAAACTATATCAAGCAAATAAAGGTTATCATAACAAGATAAAGAGCCGGTATCCAAAATATTTGAATTTAAAGAAAGATTAAACTAACTATTTTCAAATGAACAAGAATAATCAGATTTGTCCAATACATAAATAAAAACTAAATTTCGTCTAAAAGACAATACAATATATGTCTCTTTCAAATCTGAATAAAAATTAGTTTTTAATAATAACCGAAATATGTCTATCGCCTCAACTTCAATTGATTTGTCATCACTCACATAGATGAATTTTTCAGCATTATTTGGCTTTTGGTAGCTCAAGCAACTTTACATAGACACACTTATGTGAGTAGTAGCATTGGAATCTATCCACAAAATATGTCCAAGTACATAAGCTAAATTAACCTCGGAATAAACCAAAGTGAGAAGTGTAACTTTCTTTACACGTCAAACGTGATATTTGGTATAATTCTTTTTTTGGTGTCTAGAAATTTGACAAAAATAACAGTCTGATTCCTTAGTTGATTTCTTTTGTTGTTTCTTATTTGCTACCCCACCTGCAACTTCCTTTTTCTTTTTTTCTTTTATCTTTTCCTTAAAAGTACTTGCCAAATGAGCACTTTTGGGTCCGTCTCTCTTCATCCCATCTTCTTCTTCCACACAATATGAAATGAACTCATTAAGAGAACTTTTCTCCTTTTGACAGTTGTAACTGATCTTGAACCAACCGAATTGTGTTGGAAGAGATCAAAACTAAATGCACCAACATATCATCAGATAGTTATAACCGAAGTGTCTTTAGTTTCGAGGAAAAACAACACATCTCTATGTACTCCTTTATGTTTCCTTTGTGCTTATACCTCATTAAAACCAAGCTTGATAGAGTCGAACTTGTTTTAGCCTTATCACTTTTTTCAAAGCGCTTTTCGATTTCATTAAGGAAATCTTTAACAGTAGTATCCTGTTCAAACACACTGCCCTAGAGCTTGTAGACTTGTCTTGTGTACGATTATAAGATTCATGCAATTTGAACGATCCTGCCTCTCAAAGTCTCATTTTTTCTCAATGGAACTTGCGGTCGTAAGAGGGGTGAGTTGTTTAACCCTTAAGGTAAGGTCGAGATCAATACAACTAAGAATGATCATAGCTAGGGGTGCAACTCAGGTTCACCTCAACCCTAACCCTAACCCTATTTATAAAACTTCAACTCTAACCCTATTTGTAAACCTCAACCCTAACCCTATTTTTGAAATTTGGGCTTGGATTGAATTTCAGGTTGACATTCTCCTATTAATATGTCTTTGTTACTCATCATATATATATATAATTTTTATCACAAACCTATTCTATAAAAAAAGTTTAAAAAATAATTTATTATACGAAAGCAAGAAAAATTCAAATATCTCTTAAGAGTAGATAACAAATTAAATAGTTCTACTCGTTTCAGAGCAATAACAAACTAATTTAAAAATCAAAATATTAACCAATGCATATCAAGTTATCAACAACTAACATAAACACAAACAAATGAAATAATTTTTCGGAATTGCAAAAGTATTTGAAATGCAAGCATTAAAGCACATGTTTTTAAATTACCATTTACACAGTTTGAAATTTGAATGATTCGGCATGCTGAGTAAAAATAGATATGAACGGTTAAATTGAGATATTCTAAAATTTAGGTGAATTGGATCACGAAAATTCATTGAGTAAAGAAGTTAAAAAAAATTAAAATTGTTTTGAACAGTCACTCATGCTTTTTCCATCAAGAGATATTGGAACATGCATAAATGTTCACGTCGACTATGCATTGCATACTTTATTAATTAAATTATTATACATATACAACTTTGTTTTATATGACAATCCATGGATATGCCTAGATTAATGTACTCTACTTGTTGAATGGAGTAGATTATAAAAAATATATTTACAAATTGGTAGAAAAATTAAAAATTGAATGAATTGCATTAGTTAATTTTGTATAGTTATATCTTAACTAATTCTACCTATTTTGACATGAAACTTGAGATAAACAACTAATTTAATATGTTTTAAAATATAAACTGGTTAGATTATAAAGATTATGGAAAGCATGATCTGGCAGCAGGGAACTCACATATACAAAGTAGAGTTAAGAATAACGTTACCATAGTAACCACCACAAGCCAAGGAGAAGAGGTATACACAAAAACCCTAATCACCACATAAGATAGTTGTATCTGCAGAACGGGAAAGGAAACTTAATAGGAGGAATTTTTAAACGAACCTGTTCGGCGATACCAAGACCTGGGCCCTCCTTCCATCCTTGTTTCTTCAGCAGCTACAGGCGAGAAAAAAGCACACCATTCAAACCTTAGATGCTAGAAATTCGTTGCCGAACCAAGTGAACGAAAAGAATGTGCGAAAACCTAACTTGAAATTCGATGTTGGAAGAATCGATTGCGCTGGAGCTAGCGCCGAGCACTTCTTCCATGGGACAACAACGAGCAATCAAGTGCGGAGTGAGTCGTTCCACTTTTCCCTCTTGCCCTGCGAGCTATAGAATTCCTGGGATGATGAGTCTACTTTCTTGGATATGAATCGCAGAATCGGCAAACAAGCGGTATAAATAGTAGGAAGCAGCATAATGTTGGAAACAATAGTTAAAACGAAACAAATCGACCAAAGCATAAGTTTTGATGATTAACAAATACAAATTTGAGTATGAAATGATTACTAATAATTTTAATGAATATCTTAAGGAATTAAAAATAGCCATGTCGATTCCCAAGTCGACTCCAACTTCGACTTAGGGTGAAGTCGATCTCGAATTCGACTCCACATACGACTTCAACAGGTACCTGATGAACAGATTTGAAATTGAAAGATGAACATCCGAAGTCGCAGACGAAGTCGACTCCACTTGCGACTTGGAAGCCAAGTCGCAGACGAAGTCGACTCCAGTATTGACTTGAAGATACACATTTCCTTCCAGCGTTGATTTTGGGACAGAACATTCCGAAGTCGCAGTCGAAGTTGACTCCAGCATGCGACTTGGGCGAAGTCGCAGACGAAGTCGACCCCAAGATCGACTTGAGTTTCTCAAGTCCAAATCAAAGGTTCAAGCTCATTTCAAGATGAAGAAAACTCAAGATATGAAGACTAATACAGATTTAAAGCAAGCAAGGTGCATGAATTCATTCCAAATCAAAGAAGATTTGACCATACAAGTTTTCAAGTTCTCCAAGAATCACAAGGTTTGCAAGATTTGAAGCCAATCCAGAATGAAAATAATGTTTCTATTATTGAAGGAAAGTAGCTAAGCAAACAAGAGGTGAATCAACAAGGATCAAACTGTTTTGGCACAAAAACTGGTCAAGTCGCATCCCAAGTCGACTCCAAGATCGACTTGAGGTCAAGTCTGAAACCAAGTCGATCTAGAACTCAGACTTGGAAACTGAAGAGCTGCCGAAGTCGCATACGAAGTCGACTCCAGCATGCGACTTGGGCGAAGTCGTAGATGAAATCGACTACACCTGCGACTTAGGAAAGTAACGTTCGAATTTTTGAACATTGAAACATTTATTGCGCGCCAACCACTTGTATAACGTTCAAAATCTTCCCTCCTCTATAAATAGACACTCAAGCAAATGTGGTTACATACAAGACAGAGTCTAAAGAGAGGAAAGAAGTGTAATCAAGAGTTCTTATTTGCTTTTCTCTAAATTTGAGTGATCTATACACTTTCAAAGGAAGAACAAGCTTCAAGTTGCGATTTGCTTCAACGAAACACAATCGGTTGCTTCTACAGATTCTTCCTCAAGCTGAAAACTTGCTACACAACTCATTAAAGTGTAGATCTTCTTTATTTTCACATTATTGTTTGTTTTGGTGCTTGGTTTGAGTTTAGTGTTTCAAACCAAGACGTTGCAAGTAGAGTTATGATTGGAGTGTAACTCATCATCTACTTGTGTTGATTGTATATGCCCCCTAGAGCTAGAATCTAGAAGAGAGCGGAGACTCTAATTGTATTCGCGGAATGCATAGTGGAACCCAAGTCACAACGGTGTGTGAGCTTAGAAGAGTGGAGTAGGGAAAGGTTGCCCGAACCACTATAAATCTTGTCTACTGCTTTTCTTTATTGCTTTCATTATCTTATTGCTCTCTATTTGTTACAATCTAAGGGATTGCAACTTTTAAAGTGGTTAAGCTTTGATTTACCAAAGAAATTTTTAAGAACCCAATTCACCCCTCCCCTCTTGGGTTTTGCCATAAACTCGGGACCAACACATAAAATGAGAAAAATAGGGGGAGAGCATCTGACCTTCTACAGGGACGCAGGGACGCAGCTCGGCAGCCAAATGCCAGCAGGGTCAGCAGGAACGGAGGCAGGGACACCGGGCAGGGACGGGTAGTTAGGGGCAGACAGGTAGGGACGGGTGGAGGGGCAGGGACAGTCTGCAGGGACAGAGGCGCTGGGACAATTAGACAGAGGCGCTGGGAGGCGGGAGCCCTGGACAGAGGCTGCGAGACGGCACGAGAAGAGAGCTCTTAGCTCATTAGGGTTCGGGAATAGGAAGGAAGAAATGAGGGAAAGCCGAGAACGGGAAGAAGGCAAAAATTTGGAAAAGGTTGGCTGGTTGTCGTGCGTCGGCTGACATATGATATATTATAATCAAATATTTATCTTATATTAATAGAATCTCGGGTTTGGGTTTACAGGGCGCGGGATTACCTGAACCCGAAACCGAGAATGGTTAGAATTTGGTCCGAGTTCGAGCTGAACAATGTTGAGTTTCAGCACTGCTAACTATCGGGTTCGACGGGCTGGGTTGCACCCCTAATCATAGCATTCTCTTTTCATTGCTTGAAATTAGTTCCGTTCAGCATATGAATAGAATTGATGTTGGCAAATATAGTAGAAGGAGATGTATTAGTTGCAAATAGAACAAAATAACATATTCACATAAGTTCCATATAAAACTTTAGAAAAAAATCAAATAATGGCAAGGCCCATCACAAGATTCCTAGCACAACATTAACATCTAATCTTTGGATAGAAATATTAACTTGTAAGTGATACTCTTGTTGTAGTAATCAAATATTGATGATAAAGTCATGTCAAATAATAAGCTTTTCTTCGAACCGACTTACTATTCACATGGAAAGCCGAATAATTATTACATACTTATTACTACAGGTGTATGTGTAATAAGGGCAAGTATTAACCTTCCTTTGGGCCGATTAATATGCGCATGAATTATGCTCACATAATCATCTTAATATTTCAAAAATAAATTAATCTACACAAGAAAGGCTACTTTGGTAGCATGTTATTTCAATTAGTTTATTTTCAAACAACAGACATTCATAAAAAATATTTGTGTCATTATTCAAATTTAAAATTTCAAAAGATCCAAAAATTGAATTCTGCATGACAATAGGTTAATTTAAAATTTAATAGAAAGCAAAAAAATCATAAATGCATGAAAATTATTCACAAATTGCTTTCTAAATTTTCATAAATTAATCATATGAATTAATTACACATATAATTAAAAAATACATGCATATACATAAATTCACAAAAAACTTATATTTTTGGACATATTTGACTCAATCAGACCCTTCCATTTGATTTAGAATATTCAAAAACATAAAAAAACTACCATTGGATCATCCAAATAGGACAGAAATCACAAAATGCATCAAAATTAATTTGGACGATCAACATTTTGCCACGTGACCAGTAGGTCAGAACTCGGATAAGCTACGCTGGGCTAGGCTGGACCCTAACTAGGCTTATAAAAATTGGGCCTTAGGTTTAGGCCGCGGGCAGGCTTGAGGTAGACCTAGCCCAGGCTTAAAGGTGAGGAGTTGATCAGGCCTGGCTAGATTTCGGCCAAGGCTAGGTTGGAACCTAATTGGGTTGGCCTGAACTTGCATGGGCCACCAACTACTGAGGTGAGCAGGATTGGGCTTGCGCCCATGCCCAGGCAGAAAAAGAGAACAATTGTGGGGGCTGAATTGCAAAAGTTTTCCAACAGGGGGTCTTATGCAAGCTTTTCTAAATAGGGGGTTGTAGTGCAAAATACTCATCTTCTTCCCAAAACAGGACAAAACCTAACCCTAGCCCCACATTGAGTCGCTGCCCCCCCCTTCCTGTTGCTGCCTTCATGCACGCCGCTAGCACCGGTATTCTAGTCATCGCCGGCAACGAAAATCGAGCAGCGATTTGGGTTTTTGTTTACACTTTTTTATAAAACCACAATAAATAGACTGTGTATGCAAATCCGAAATCCATACAGATAAATTACATATCATACAACACTATCCAGATGATGGGCTAAAAAATCCACATGCGGTTCATGCATACTTAGGCATAGAAGTCCACAAAAATCAAAAATTTAAATATGTACAAAATTCCAAATTCCAAATGCATGCCATTGATGTATTTAAGGTGAGTAGAATCCATGGGTGGATTCAAGCAATGACCCAAAATAGGTTCGGAAAATAACATGATATAATTTTTCGATCGCGTTTCATCTGGGTTTCCATATGTTAGTAAGAATAACATTGAAAAACATTAAACCAAATTACTCGAAAAAATACTAGACATATAAAGAGATTGTTGGCATGCTCAAACCATGCCTAAAATAGGCCATAAAAATAGTAATGGCCAAGAAAATATTCCTGCAAAATTATTCAGGCGGAGACATGTATATATTAAATCTTAATCTACAAGAAATCCATGTGCATGCCAAGATAATCATTAAAGACCAGAATTAAAATAAAATTTTTTAACGATTAAACATGCAGATGAGCTCTAATACTACTTGTGAAAAAACCTTATTGATTAGAATCATAATTACCTCAGGATCCTCCATGTCAAACACTAAGAAAATAAACTATAAGTGGAAGCGTATCTAAATCTATATGAGCATTTATTCTTGAATCTTATGGTTTCTGGATCTTCTAAGTTAATGCCCTAGGGTTTTCCAGAGTAGGTGACTCCTCTTTCCGATGATGGGATATTAGAAAAGAAATCATGATAGGATACATAACCTGGGAACCATAACCATTTATATAGCATACCCATCTTTCTAATTTCTAATTTAGTTCATCATAAAAATAAAAATTAAAAATAGTTAGAAAATAGGTCATAGGATTTCTACGCGTAGGAGACCAATACTCTATTAGATAATTTGGGCCTGTAAACCTTAAAAGATCACTTTATAATTTAGGTCACTATTTATGATGGCGTGTATATAATTATTATATATGTAAGTCCAAAAATCCAATAGGTAGGCATGGCCTGCTACTAACCAACATGAAGATTAGGCGAGTGATGCCCTTCTAATTAAAATGTTCATTTTAACGCAAGTATACATGTCGATCAAGTAATAAAAAGTGAGTTAAGTATCATTCCCATGAGGATATGGTCTAACTAGGATTATTAATTAGTTAAATTACTTTTGGTGAGTAGAAAAGGAATTTTGTAATTAAAATGGGAAATACTAATTGCATAAAAGAAATAGAGAAGAAACTCACGGAATAGCTGGAATACTAAGAAGGAATTATCAAATGGGGATGACAAATGGGATAGTCGGGAATCCTTGAATCTTAACTATATTGTATTGGTTCCTTTTCATTAGATTGTGCAGGAATTTCCTAGTCCAAGTTTAATAATCTTTATATATACCTTCCAACACATATAAAGCTAATTACAAAACATTCAATCGCTATGTTCCCATGCAATTAAATGAAATGGAATTGATAGATACATAACTTGTTCATGACTACATAGGGTTTAACGGTATATTCATATCTATTAAATAACTCCCTTTACAAAAGAAGAAACCTATGCCCTACACATAGATTTGGCAGGGATTTTCCTTTTCTAAGGATGAATCCTGCAATTAAATCATCTTACAAGGTAGCTAATCTTATAAAAAGCATTAGACAACATATGTAAGGGTAAATCCACACAGCACAATCATATAGAAATCAAATATTTATTTTTGAATCTTAAAGAACAAAACAGTATAGTTAGATATCAATTCATCATAACTTCCCGTCTATGAAAGTTTAGCTCAAAGACATGGCATTAACATCCATTACATCCATAATGAAAGTATTCACAGAAAACAGAGAAAAGGAAAGAGAAAACTAAATCTCGGAAGCTTCCACTAACGAGATCGGATCTCCTCTTCAGATGCACTGGAAACGAGTCATTTTCCTTCTTTGTGGGGTTGTATCGTCGACTTTCTTCTCCCTCGCATGAATTCCTAGGTTTCTATTTAAGTCACTTAACTCGTACGACACATGTGCAGAAACGCACGTGTACGGATTCGCCGTAGCACCTAAGCGCCCCTAGTTGGAACCTGGGCGCCAACTACCTGGATGTTGCGCGACTTAGAAACTCTTCGAGATGCTTCTGCATACTAGTGAAGTGGCACCTAGGCGCCAACTCACAGGAAGCTTTGTGGCTTAGAAACTTTTCGGGATGCCTCTGTATGCTTTTGAAGTGGTGCCTAGGCGCCCCAAGCCGGCGCCTGGGCACCAACTCACTGGAAGATTTTTGCCTTGTGAGGTGCTGAAACTTCTGGCTAAGGCATATAGGGTGGTGCCTAGTGTTGGTCCCGAGTTAATGGCGAAACCCAAGAGGGGAGGGGTGAATTGGGTATTTAAAAATTTATAACTTAAACAGAAACTTTACCCCAGATTAATCTAGTCCCCTTAATGAAGAAACGAAATAGAAAGCAATATAATGTAGAGAGCAGAAATATAAATCAAGCACACAAGATTTTTATAGTGGTTCGGGCAACCTCCCTACTCCACTCTTCCAAGCTCACACTCCTTGTGACTCTTCTCCCCCTTTTTGTCAATGTATCAAAAAGTTAGAGGGTAAAGAAAGAGATAGGTGGGTGTGCTCCCCCTAAACAGGTGCTCCCCCTTAGTTTGTGCTAGGTTAAATCAATCATTCCCATGTCATTTCTAATTTTATAAAATGCTTCTTTTGCTCAACTTGATCCTCTGTTCTTACATATATCAAACATATGTCATTATTTTCTACATGTTCTCTAATGAAATAGTGTCTAAGGTCTATATGTTTGGTCCTAGAATGCAAGACTGGATTTTTGGTTAGACATATGACACTTGTATTATCACATTTGATAGGTATATCTTTAAAGTCCATGCCATAGTCCCTAAGTTGCTGTTTCATCCAAAGTAATTGGGCACAACAGCTCCCGGCGGTAATGTATTCGGCTTCCGCCGTAGATAGAGCAATACTAGTTTGTTTTCTTGAAAACCATGAAACCAACATGTTCCCAAGAAATCGACATGTTCCACTAGTGCTTTTTCTATCTACTTTGTAACCGGCAAAATCCGCATCCGAGTAGCCGATTAGATCAAAATTAGAGTCATTTGGATACCAAAGTCCTATATTGGTAGTGTCTACTAGATATCTGAAAATTCTTTTCACAGGTACCAAGTGTGATTCTTTTGGACATGATTGAAATCTAGAGCACATACACACACTAAATAATATATCAGGCCTAGAAGCAGTTAAATACAACAAAGAACCTATCATGCTTCTATATAATTTCAAATCAACTATTTTTCCTTTCTCATCTTTGTCAATTTTAATTGTTGAGCTCATAGGGGTGTTTGCTCCTTTGCTATTTTCCATGCCAAACTTCTTCAGCATTTCTTTGATGTACTTGGACTGGTTAATGAAGATTCCTTCATTTAATTGCTTGATTTGCAGTCCAAAGAAGAAATTTAGCTCTCCCATCATGCTCATCTCAAATTCTTTCTGTATAAGCTCAGAAAATTCTTGACAAAGAGTCTCATTAGTAGCACCGAAAATGATATCATCAACATAAATTTGAATTATCAAAATATCCTTTTCTTTATACTTGATGAACAAAGTGGTGTCTACCTTTCCTTTTTGAAAATCATGATCAATCAGAAATTTGCTTAGTCTATCATACCAAGCCCTTGGAGCTTGTTTTAATCCATATAATGCTTTGGTTAACTTGTATACAAATTTAGATTTATCTTTTTCCTCAAATCCAGGTGGTTGTTCTACATACACCTATTCATTTATATATCCATTCAGAAATGCACTTTTAAAATTCATTTGAAACAATTTAAAGTTCATGTGAGATGCAAAAGCTAGTAAAATGCGAATAGCTTCTAATCTAGCAACCGGGGCATAGGATTCCTCAAAATCTATTCCTTCTTCTTGTGAGTATCCTTTTGCCACAAGTCTAGCTTTGTTTCTCACTACAAGTCCACTTTCATCTAATTTGTTCCTAAAGACTCACTTTGTGCCAATAACAGTACAATAATTTGGTCTAGGAACAAGGTGCCAAACTTGATTTCTTTCAAATTGATTTAGCTCTTCTTGCATAGCTATAATCCAGTTTTCATCATCAAGAGCTTGATTAATATTAGAAGGTTCAATTTTGGATACAAAGGCGTATTGTCCACAAACATTTTGCTTTGATCTTCTAGTTTTTACACCTTTATACACATTCCCTATAACTTGTTCAATTGGATGGGCATGTTTGAATTTCAAATCTGTTGGAGGTCTGTAGGAATTATTACCTTCACTTACCCTTTCTTCCATGGAATCTTCTTGCTTTTCCACATGCAATTTCTCAAGACTACTTGTTATATCATCTGCATCACTTAAATCATCTTTTCTTTTGTAGCATGGGTTAGTTTCATCAAAAACAACATGAATGGACTCTTCTACCACTTGGTTTCGTTTATTGAATATTCTATATGTTTTGCTATTTGATGAATACCCAAGGAATATTGCCTCATCACTTTTAGCATCTAATTTTCCCAAGTTTGTTTTTCCATTGTTCAAAACATAGCATGTGCATCCAAAAGCATGAAAATAAGAAATATTTGGTTTCCTTCCTTTCCATAGCTCATATGGGGTCTTTTTCAAGATTGCTCTAATGGTAACTCGATTCAAAACATGACAAGCTGTACTCACAGCTTCACCCCAAAATTTCTTGGATAATTTGCTCTCATTTAGCATTGTTCTAGCCATCTCTTGTATAGTTCTGTTTTTTCTTTCAACTACTCCATTTTGTTGTGGAGTTCTTAGTGCAGAAAATGTGTGATGAATTCCTTTTTCATTACATAACTCTATGAATCGTTTGTTTTCAAATTCACCACCATGATCACTTCTTATAGTCATAATAGTACTTTATTTTTCATTTTGCACCGAATTTACAAAAGTTGAAAACATAGGGAAGGCTTCATCTTTGCTAGCTAAGAGAATTATCCATGTGAACCTTGAAAAATCATCAACAATCACAAATACATATTTCTTTCCACCAATGGTTAAAATATCAGATGGCCCATATAGATCCATGTGTAGCAATTCAAGTGGCCTAGTGGTGGAGATTTCCTTTTTGGTAGAGAAAGGCATTTTAGGTTGTTTAGATAATTGACATGCCTTGCAAATTTTGTCTTTGTCATATTTCAACTTTGGCAAGCCTTCTACCAAACTTTTCTTCCATAGGGTCTTTATATTTCTCATGTTTATATGCCCAAGCCTTTTATGCCAAACCCATGGATCATTATCAATGGCCATTAGACATTAACCATCTAGTTCATCAAGTGAAACCAAATACACATTTCCATGTCTTTTTCCACTAAACATGATATGTTCTCCATCAAATACATTACATATAGATGATTCAAACACAACCTTGTATCCTTTGTCACATAATTGACTAATGCTCATTAGGTTATGCTTGAGTCATTCAACAAACAAAACATCTTCCATGCATGCATTAGAAATACTACAAATGTTTCATTTACCTCTAATTTTACCTTTCTCATTATTACCAAAGGCAACCGTTCCGTCGTTGCAAGGCTTAAGTTTGTGAAATAGACTTCTTTCTCCGGTCATATGCCTTGAACAACCGTTGTCCATGAACCATACATTGTTTGCCTTTGCCTTGAAACAAATCTGAAAAATAAAAAGGTAAATCTCATCTCTTTGGTACCCATTTTATGGGTCCATTTGGGTTAGTAATATAATTCAATCTTTGTTGCTCCAACTTAAAAAGCCCAAATCTTGTGTTCCTTGGAACCCAAACTAATTTTGCACCATGGTCATATAATTTCTTAAAGTTACACTTATAGGCCTTATGACCCATTTTATTATAGAAATTGCAAGCTATAGATAATCTTGGAGTAGACCTCCAAGTTTGCATTGGTTCAAACGTTGGCCTTATAGTCTACACAACATTTTTCCTTTGTGGCTTGTATATAGGTGCAGTTTTGGTTTGATATTTCCCAAGTATTGGTATATTCGATTTGCCACTTTCTTTTTGCACAAATGTATAATATCCAAGGCCTCTTTTATTTGTTTGAGCAGTCATGTTCAGAAACATCTTTACATTTTCTCCGGGATTAGAGAACTTTGCTAATGATTCATTTAATGATTCGTTCTCCTTTTTCAATTTTTCTATCTCTTTCAACAATGATTTATTTTCTTCTTTCAGTTTTGTTGATTTTTCAGCTAGTTTTCCATTTTCAATAATAACGAAGTTACATTGTTGTCTCTTTAATGATAACTTGTTTCCTAGCTTTTTGATTTCCTCATATAATGAATCATATGCAAGTTGTAGTTCTTCTAATTCAGCACATTTGAGGCAATCATGAAAAAAAGAATAATTTGATTGAGAATAGCAAGGTTTGGAAGTTACCTCTTCATTGCTCGTGCATTTTGTTGAGATGGTTTGTTCTTCCAAAACTTCCGTTGTGTTCAAACATAACAAGTTTTCTTCTTGTTCGATCCGTGCCATGCAGCAAATTCTAGCACAATTAGCTGCCTCAAATTCGTCGGTTGAGGAGCTGCTTGTTGATGAAGTTTCTTCATTGACGTACATGCCTCTACCTTTTAGTCTTTGGTATTTTCTGCCTTCATGTTCTTCCTTTCTCTCTTGATACTCTTTTGATTTTTCTTCCGGCGTAGGACATTGAGTTTGTATGTGTCCTATCCCGCCACATTTGTAGCACTTCGTTGGCTCCTTCTTCTTCTCTCTTCTTGTTCTTTCTTTGAAGTCTTTGAAGTTCCTTTCTTTTCTCACAAATTTTCAGAATTTGCGAGTGAGAAGTGCAATATCTTCATCATCATTATTAGATGAGGAGGTAGACTTTTCTGAGTTACGGGTGGCCTTTATTGCAATAGTTCTCTTTCCTTTGTGTTGATCCTCATTCCTTTTCTTGATTAGCTCATGTGACATTAATGAGCTAATAAGGTCTTCTAGCTTTAAGGTGTTTAGGTCTTTTGCTTCTTCTATTGCTGTAATTTTTGGAGTCCATGAATCTGGTAGAGCTCTTAGGATCTTCATGACCTGTTCAGATTCAGAGATAGCCTTTCCAAGACCTTTCAAAGCGTTAGTAATTTTAGAGAACCTAGCAAACATTTCAGAAATATTCTCTGTATCATTTTAAAGCTTTCCAATTCTCCTATCAAAATATTTCTCCTAGTCCCTTGGACTTAAGAAGTTCCTTCATAAATAGATGTGAGAGTATCCCATATTTCTTTAGCGGTTAGACAAGAAGATACTCTATCATATTCGGAAGCTGTAAGAGCACAAAATAGTGAGTTCATAGCCTTAGCATTGCTCTTTACAGTTCTTACTTCCTCTTCGGTCCACTTGGAAGCTCTTTCATCTATAGGCAAAGTTACACCATCTTGGATTGCAATCCAAGAATCCATGTCGGTAGCCATAATGAGTTGTTTCATTCGAAGCTTCCAATAACCAAAGTTGTTCCCATCAAACAATGGTGGCCTAGTGAATGATTGACCCTCAGCAAAAGCGGGAACGGAAGTAGATTGGGATGTCATGATAATAAGATCTCTTTGATAAACTCAAAGACCTGCTCTGATACCACTTGTTGGTCCCGAGTTAATGGCGAAACCCAAGAGGGGAGGGGTGAATTGGGTATTTAAAAATTTATAACTTAAACAGAAACTTTACCCCGGATTAATCTAGTTCCCTTAATGAAGAAACGAAATAGAAAGCAATATAATGTAGAGAGCAGAAATATAAATCAAGCAAACAAGATTTTTATAATGGTTCGGGCAACCTCCCTACTCCACTCTTCCAAGCTCACACTCCTTGTGACTTGGGTTCTACTATTGTATTCTCTCAATACAATTAGAGTCACTGCTCTCTTCTAGATTCCAGCTCTAGGGGGCTTCAACACAACACAGCACAGGTAGGTGATGAGTTCCACTCCAATCACACTCTACCTTGCTTACACTTGATCTTAGTTCCTCAAACTAAATCAAGTTCAATACAAACAAATAAAATAACAAAAGGAGTCTACACTTTACAGATGTGTAGAAGCAATTTGGCGCAGAGAAGAACTCGTAATGTAGGCTTTGAAGATTTAGAAATGTAGCTCTTGCAATTTGAAGAAAAGTTCTTCCTCCTTGAATGACTTGATCTCTTTGAAGCTCTTGTAGATGGTAGTTATGCACACTTAATGATTCTCAGCTACTTCCCTCGTTCACATTCAATGCCTTTTATAATTGTGGAGGGAATTCGAAATTTTGAAGGTAGGTAGCACGCATTTAATGCGCCAACATTCGAAAATTATCCGACCGTTGCGACCCAAGTCGCAGGCGGAGTCGACTTCGGGTGCGACTTCGCCCAAGTCGCAGATGGAGTCGACTTCGGGTGCGACTTCGCCTTCCGTAGCGACTTCAAGTTCCAGGTCAGGTCGACTTGGGTATCGACTTGACCCAAGTCACAGGTGAAGTCGACTTCGGGTGTGACTTCACCTTGTCAGTTGGTTTTGATGAACTTGAAGACTTTGGGGATTGCTTTGTTTTGCTTAGGCTTCTCCATTCCTTCAATTCCTTTGCATTTTTCATATCTTGGATCATTGAGTCTTCTTGCTTTCATTTGCTCCGAGTTTTGCAATCCTTGAATCCATGAGATTTGAATCTTCTTGGTATCTTGAACTTGGATTGGTTGTCATATCATGACTTTCTTCATCTTAAGATAAGCTTGGAGCTTTGTCTTGAACTTGAGAGATTTAAGTTGATCTTGTGCCTTTGAATAGGTATTGAAAATTCTCAAGTTGATTCTTGAAACTGCATCTTTGATCTTTGAAAAACTCAAGTCGCACTTGGGGTCGACTTCGTCCCCAACTTCGCCCAAGTCGCAACTGGAGTCGACTTCGTTCGCGACTTCGGCATTCTTCCATCCCAAATTCAGCTCTGGAGTGATTTTCCCGACTGAAGTCGATGCTGGAGTCGACTTCGTTTGCGACTTGGCTTCCCAAGTCGCAAGTGGAGTCGACTTGGCCTGCGACTTCACTTGTTCTTCTCCCATTTTCAACTCTGGACAGATTTGACTCTTTGAAGTCGAACTTGGAGTCGACTTGGGGAACGACTTGGCCTTCCATGCTTTATGTTCTTCAAATGTATATCCCTTAAACATATCCACAAACATGTTAGTAGTCAAGACTTACTCAAATTGATTTGTTAATCATCAAAACATAGATTTAACTTGTTTTCCACATATTTTCAACACCTAGCGCCTAGGTGCCGCTGGTCGGCGCCTGAGCGCCAGCCAGCCTGCTTCTTCACTTGGCTCCGTTCTTCATTCGACTCACTCGTATGCCTATAATTGTCCGTCCTTGTTACAAAATTGACTAAAACTAAATAAATGAACTAAAAATGTCTATTTTATACTAAAAATGCATAAAAACTACATAATGCTCCTAAAATGCAAAGTAAGTGAAAACTAAGTTAAATGGATAGAAACTAACCATATTCTCTTGGACTAACACACAAAAACTAGTCTGAAATGGGCCATGATAACTCGCATTTTCGCGAGTTCTCAGACACCCTGTAGAAGAAATTGATTTGAAGCTTGACAATCTACTCAAGTCACCAAAAATCCCTTCAAACCACTTAGGTCATTTCAATATTAGATTACATCAGGATTTTGAGTTGAATCACTCTCCTTCAAAAATGAGCTAAAGAATGGATAATAAATACTTTCCTGGAAGAGATTTCAAGAATGATAGTGGAGAAAAATACTGGGGCCTCGACCCTTTGGTTGAAGCATCATCAACATTTTCATACATATTAAAATGATGTTTGACTACAAATAGCGAGGTGATTCCCTCCTTAAATTACATTGATTTGCTCCCTAATAGAGCTTTTTATAGGAAGCTAATGAAGAAACCATTCTCCAAGCAAGCTGCATAGCATAATGGATGCGCAGAAGCTTAGCCAACAAAGTTTAAGCTTTACAAACAAAAAAAAGGGTGTGTTTAGGTAACTATAAAATTTTTGGATGAGCAGTTTTTAATGTAAAATTTTTGGGTAATTCACATATATACCTACATAGTTTCATTAATATTGCAGATACACCCACGTAGTTTCACGAAATGCATATCACCCCTACATAGTTTCACCAAATTACGTATTACCCCCACGCCGTTAATATCTGCCGTTATATTTTCAAACATGATGAAAATGCCCTCATCTTCATGGGGGTGATATGCAATTTCGTGAAACTATGGATGACGGCATTTTCGTTATTTTTCAAAAATATAATGGCGGATATTAACTGCAGTTAACGGCGTGAGGGTAATACGCAATTTTGGTGAAACTATGTGGGTATATATGCAAATTACCCCAAATTTTTTAAAATAGGATAAATTGATGTGATATGATAGAAGATAATGATAATGGGTAAAGAAAATAAAGTTAAAATAAATAAGATATTTGTATGCGTATTTGTATAAAAATGATTTAAAAATAAAATAGTTGTATAAAATGTAAAGAAATAATTAAAAGTAAAGTAGTTTTAGATTAAAAAAATTTTGTTTGAAAAATTTTATATGTAGCCAAACATGTCCTGGAAAAAAAGTCTAGTTGTATACTACCCATTACTTTCATGGAGAAGCAGATTTCAGGTCCATTTGGCCCAGTAATTTACGGGTGTAAATTCCGTTGGTCTTAACTTAAACCCGACCATCCTAACCAAATTTTTAATAGGATAAGGTTACTCATTTTGAAAAAAATAGGTCATATGACACAATTTGAACTGATCCAATTTTGAAAGTGTGTTGGTTTGAGTTAGAAGGTTGTCAATCCAACCCAACTTGATTTTGTATGTTAATGTAAAATATAATAAATCAACAACATTGACTATTACTTCGAAATTACGTATAATTATGTAATATCATTATTAATTAGATATCGTTACCTTGAAATAAGATAACTGAGCAAATATATAGCTAAATAATTTATAAACTAAAAGATATTCCCATAAAAAAAATTATTTTTATTCTTTAATATAAATTTTATACTTAAAGATTGATTTAATTAAGTAAAAAATTTATATGCATAAATATTATATATTTATTAACTCAATTTATAACCTAAATCAAACCAATTTCTGTAGATGTAATTTCGAATTGGATTGGAGTTCAAAAAATAGAGTTGGATCTAGTGTTGGGTTAAAGTTTTACAAAGAGGTTTAGTGTTAAGAACACACTAATCCAAGTCAACCTGACTTGATCTAGAATCCTACCCTGTGTTAAACATTAGTTCAAGCGCATCTTTGCCTTGGAATATGTGGAAGAGGCATTTGATTTCATACCAAAAAAAGCTCATTTAGTCCCATTTTTTCACATAAAAGCCAAAAGAGAGTTCATGTAAGAAGCTTAAACAAACGTTCTTTACTCTGAGCTTTTGTTGATAAAAATAAGCTAGGCCAAACAAGCCCTTCATTTACTTCTTCTAATAATGCTTCTCATCACTATTTTATGCATGAGACTTTGAACATAATGCTTTTAAAATCAAACTAGAATTTTAAAAGCACTTTTAAAGAAATGCTTATGATTCCGCACCGCATTGCCAATCTTAGTCTCCTTAAAGAGCTTTTAGGAACGGATGACAAGACAATTTTAAAAGCTTACAGGTGTGATTAGCAAGTGATAAAACTATTTTTCATAAAAAAAATTTGATGTAAAAGCTTTTGAAATGAGAGAAAATAATATAATATACTGAGATAATAATGAGTAGTAAAGAAAATAGAGTTAAAATAAAAAAAAGTTAGTTATATGGATAATTATACAGTAACAATTGAAAAGTAGAATAATTGTATAGGACGATGTGAAAATTAATTTAGAAATAGAGTATTTGTGAACAGTGAAAATTTTAATATTGAAATATCTTTGTTTGAAAAAATTTTGACATAAACAAGAGTACCTGCGTTTAAAATTTTGGGCTTAGAAACCCATTTGATGAGACTATTTTCATGGATAAGGCTTTGTTTGTTGTAGTCAGGCAACTAGTGTTTGGGCTAACAGAGTACTTGCAACAAAGTCTGATAGTTTTTGTCCACAGTACTTTTAAAGGCTAAGTTGTGTATAAATACTATGAGAATCAAACAAGATTTGTGCAATCACACTAAAAAGTCTTGCATCTCTTAGAAAGTAATCCCAAACGAAGCCAAATTGACCTAATTTCAGGGAAACTGATTTCATGTCCCCGGGTGCACTTAGCTTCAGTGCACCCAGATGCATTTAACTTATTTTTTATATTTGTTTTTAAAAAAAATTTACAATATATTTTAATCTAAATGTATTTAATATGTATATAAATTTCTACTATTTTTGGAAATTTTTAAATATTTATTTTTGAAAATTACTAAAATGTCACTGATTTTAGAAAATAAAAAATAAATATCTAAAAATCTCTAAAAATGGTAAAAATTGATACACATGTTAAATACATTTAGATTAACGATCTTGTAAAAATAATTTTAAAAATTAAGAAAATGGATATTTGCACCGGGGTGTGCTGAAGCTAAGTACACCCGGGTGCATGAAATCAACTTCGTAATTTCAGGACAAGCACTTCCTTATCCATTCCCATTTATATGTCGTTCTTGGACAAGAGACAGTAGTCTTAAGCTTTTTCTAACAAATTTTAATTAATTTTATGCCAAAAAATTCATGCAAAGTCAGGAGCAATCAAATGCTTCACTAAACTAACATTTTCTACATCAAAATGCATAGCGAATAAGCCCTAAAGCTACTAGCATTTTCCACAATTGGAATAAAGACCTAAGGCTATCAGCATTTCCCACATCTAAAATGGAAGGCCAAACAAGCCTTTTAGTCTTCATTTAGCATCCCATATTTCAGGTCGCCGATCTTCTATGATCAATATTTTCAACTGGACAAAAATAATTTTTTATTTTTAAAAAATTTTAAAATAAAATTTTTAATCTAGATTATAGAATTTATAATTAAAGTTTACCATTTTTTGATAGGTGTATATATTTTCTGAATTTTAAAGACAAGGGGTATTGGGGTCATACTCTCATGTCGAAGTTTTAAAAAAATGTATATACACATATTCAAAAAGATCAAACTTAATTCATAGATTATAGAGGGGCAATCCCATGCATTTCGGCCACATGGGACTCCCCCATGTGTCCTGCGTGGTATCTCCTCATAATTATTTTTTTATTTTTTATAAATACATAAAGTTAGTTTCGCTTAATCTATAAATTAAGTTTTACTAATTTTAGATATGTTTATGTATTTTTATTTTTAAAAATGGTGACATTTTTATAATTGTCACAGGTAGAAGATTACAAAAATGCTATTTTGTTTAAAAATCAACAAAATACTTAAACACATTCAAAATTAGTAAACTTGATTTTTAGATTAAGTACAATTAACTTTACGTGTTTATAAAAAATTCTAAAAATAATAAAAATAAGTCCCAGGGCAAGAAGCATCCCCCCCAACATGTGTGTGTGTGTGTACCATGCAAAATTTAGCAACTTGGCTCTGATACCAAATGTTTATCAGGTTATGCAAAAATCACAGAATCTAACCTAAGAGATACTCTATGAGTTCTTGTTTTTGTTTTATTGCAAGAGATATTCTATAAAAATTTTCTTTTTACTGTTTATGGAGTCCACTATAGATTTGATGAAGTAATAGTCTTCTTAGATGATTTTCAAGTGCAGTTTTTCTTTTCCTTAGAGCTTTTAATTCTATACTTAATTGATGAATTTGTCTAGTCACTATTAACAAAGAAAATTTTCAATTTATTTTCCAGAGTTTTAACCATAACTTGATATTTATAAAGAAGTTTTAATTCTTATTTAAATCTGTTAACTATATAGTTATAAAATTAGGTAGCTAATACAGATAACTGTTTTTCCAATTCTGTTTGTCTTCTTCTAAGTCAGAGATCATATAATTTCTAAATCAATGGAGGTGTTGATTTTGTCTTTCTTTTAATATTTGTAGAAATTTCATAATAAGTTTATACCTTTGTACTTGTCCTTGAATAAGAGGAAGATAGTCCTGAATAACTCCCCACAAGGTTAGTTCATCATTGACATTATCTTTAAGGTTTTGAAATAAAATGTGTAAATTTAAGGTCATTTAATTATAATGATATGCATGTAAGCAAGCAAATAATAACTCGATTGAAAAGATAGAGTTTACAATACAAGTTTGAAATATAACTTTCAAAATAACTTACAAGTTTAGGAACAGATCAAACTCTAAATCAATAACTTGTTTCTTCAGCAGAACTTTGAGATCGTCTTACAACAAAAATTTTGGAGAACTTTAGAAATTGCTTGAGGAGATTTCCGTAGCAAGGTGACAAGCTTCAAAATCATTTTGATGCTTTCTTCCTTCTTCAGCATCTTTTTTATAGTCGTTTAGAGACGTTTTTGATTGACCTGTGATGGCTTGGAATGATAGCTTTGTTTGGTGCTAAGTTGAAGCTATTAGACCTAAGCAGTTTGAAAGACGGATGAAAGACAGCTCTGATTAAAGGCTGCTCGGAATCTTAGTTGGGATTCTTGGAGAGCACTGTTGGAGTGATGGTTTTGAAAAAGCCGACTGGATTCTGAAAGAGATTCCTAGCGGCACTATTAGAGCGACGATTCTGAAAAAGTCGACCGGATTCCTAGTGAGCACTGTCGGAGATTTTTTTACTATTAGTTGATTGGATTGATGTTTTGTCTGTTTGTATGGGCGGAGCTGGTGACCGAATGACACTGTCATGCAGACAGAGTTCACTTGGCAAGAAAAATATTTTGGCAAGAGTCAAAGATGACGCTTTATGACTTTTTTAGTATAGAAATGGAGCCGGTATTGAGACTTAATGAGTCCCCATAGATTTTCATTCTGATCTGCCTGATCAACTATTTGACCAAGTAGCAGATTATTGGTCTTTCTCAAGTTTTGCGGTTGGCTATGCAAACAGCTACGAGCTGAACTGCGTTTGAATTTCTTAGAGGAGTTTGACAAAGTCTTCTTGATGTTGCTGCGAGTTTGGATTGGACAGATTTTTGAAACAAAAACTGCAGTTCTTGTTTGGATGGAGTGTCTGGCGCCTAAAGTTACTACTTATTGATCCATTTAAGGATCTGTTGGGGCTCAACATGGGTGTATGTAAACGGATCCTATCATTTTACCTTAAAAATTCATTTAAGAAAAGATGGTCGGGATTTTGGATTTTCAAGAAAGGCATACTCCTATTGACAAATCCATGTCAAAGAAAATTTTCAATAAAAATTTAAAATTTGAGGAAAGAGATTTTCATAGTTCAAAAGAGGAGCATGTTTGCAAAAAGTTTAATAACCTTGATTAACTAAGAGTAAAAATATTTCAAAAATTAACCCAAGATGATCCCACCATTGAGCAAACCAATAATGGAAAACATATTTTATATTTCGTTTAAAATAAAACGTTCAGGAATGATTTTCTAATTTATTTTTGTACCAAAAATTTTATACCAAGCTAATTAATAGTCCCAATATGTATATGTTTGAGGATTAAAAGTGATTGAAATTCTTTTTGACTTTATATTGATTCAAAATCTGACGGCATTAAAACCTTCGAAATTTAAATACTCGAATAGGTAATCTCAGTTGGATCATCCTTATCGGTGTAATATTTGACTTGAATGGATTGGGTATGAACAAGGATTGAGTTCAGAAATTTTTGGATTTTGTAATAATCTATGGTTTTATCATGACGAGTTGGAGGAAACAGGATTTTAGCTAGTTGAACGTGGTCTTTGAAAGTTTGGAAGTCATATTCAACATCACAAATGGGTATTGAGACATTTGGTTTTGCAATATATTTGGATTTGTTTGAAACTTTTACTTGAAGTGGAGTTGGGTGAAGTTCAATCTCTTTAGCTGATTTTGTTTGGAGAGTTTGCGGTAAGTGTTTGAGTCATGCAGATTTGAATGGTTCTATGGCTTTGAGTCAGAGGATTTTTGACTTAGAGCTAGAGCAGTTTGTTCATCCAACTGAATAAGATCATTGGATGCAGGTATTTAGAAAGTTTCTGGTGCTGGCAATGCCAAACGTGTCATTTTTCTTTGAGGAGTGGAGGTTTGAATTTGGTTTTTTGGTTTCGCGTGAGTCCTTGCAGTCATCTCTGCATACAAAAAACTTGAAAAGTTTGTGGTTTTGGCAATAGAGGGGCGAGACATGATTATTGGGTATTGTAAATAAGAGTCAGGAGTTTGGGGTTTGACTTTTGGTTTATTGGATGGCTTTTGTGGTGTCATTGCCACCAGTTGTTAAAGACTTTGATCCCTAAAGAAATTCTCTAGTTAGAAAATCTTGGATTGAGTTTGAAGTGTCTTTTAGAAATTCTATTTTAAAATCAAAGTTTAACAAAAGCGTCTGCCATCTTGTAAAAATGTGTTTGGAAACTTCATTTTGAGCATCTTTTTACAAAATATATTTAGCTGATTTGCAATCTACTCGTACTAAAAAGGTTTGGTTTAATAAATTATGTTGACACTTTTTTATGCATAAAATAATGCTTAAGACTTCATTTTTTTATTGTTGAGTATTTTTGTTGTGTTTCATTCCATATACCTCAATGGTATTGAACTATTTATTTTTTTCTCTTTTACTTGTTTGAAGATTTCCCCATAGCCTATATTGGAGGCATCTACTTCATCTTCTTTATTGCTAGATCAGCAAGATTTAAAATAGATAAATTCGTTAATTGTTTCTTAACTTATTGGACAGTCTTTGTATGTTAATTAGTCCAATTTGGTGGATTTTTTTAACCTTTAATACAAGGGTTAGCACATAGTTCTGAGATTTAGATATAAATTAGATATATAATTTAATGCTCCCAAGAATCTTTGAAGTTGAGTTTTATTAGTTATCTTATCTAAAAATTTATTGCTAAATTCTAGTGACCTTTGGATTGGGATGATTATGTTATGGCAGATTTCATGTCCTAAAAATCTAATTTTTGTTTGGAAGAATAAGTATTTTGTCTTTGAATTATTTTTAAAAAAATGTTCAGGTGTTTAAGTATCGTTCTATTATTTCTAAAAATATTAGTACATCATCTATATATACTATTGAAAATTCAATATAGGGATTTAGTATGCCATTCATAATTTTTTAGAATTTTGATTATATGTTTTTAAGTCCAAAAGGCATACACTTCATTTGTATTATCTAAATGGAACTATGAATGTTGTTTTATATTTATCATTTTCTTCTATTTGGATTTGCCAAAATCCTGACTTCATATCGAATTTTGAAAAGATTATTGCAGTTATTATTCTTTGCGAGAGATCTTTTTTGTTTAGAATAGGATATTTAATTCATTTTAAGACTTTATTTAAAGGTTTATAATTTATTACTAGTCTTAGGCTTCCTCTTTCTATTTCAAAATTTTTCTGAACATAGAAGGTTGCACAAAATCATGAGGATTTTAATGGTTGCATTAATCTTTCATTAAGTATGTCTTTTATTCCTTCTTTGCAATATTCTAGAGTTTCTCTATTCATTTGGGTAGGTCTAACTTTTATAGGTATTTTAGTTTCATCAAATTTTGGTTCATAAGGAAGAGTTACCTTATATTGTTTTCTTTCCCAAAATGTATTTGGGAGATCTACACATATTTTAGTTTTTAATCTTTCTTCAAAATCTTTTATTTTTTATATTTTAAGGTTTTTTAACTATTCCTTTATTCTTTTGAATCTTAACTCTTCTTTTAGAAAATTTAAGTATTTTTATTTTTGGATTATAAAATTTATAGTTAACGACTTATCTTTTAATAGATTTATGTCCTTTTGTTGAGGTTTTTGAATAAAATTTAAAAAAAAACTATTTCTTTCCCTAAAAGATTTGTTGTTATTCTTTAATCTGTTACTGTAAAAGATTTCATTAATTCTAAAAATGAGGTTCCTAGTATTATTTATCTTTGAAGGTCTTTTACTAATAAAAAAGTTGTTTTAAAAGTCATATTTTGATGTTTTACCTCTACGTTTGTGAGTTTAAAATTTATCTTTAGCTTTGTTCCACCTACATCTCTTAGACTTACTTTAGTTTTTTCAAAATATTTTGTTGGTATTAATCCTTCCTATATGCAGTTTAATCTGCTTCTGAATTTACTAGGGCTATGGCTTAAAGAATTAGTTCTTTATTTATTAAAAGTGTGATTTTTGTATATCATTTTTGATAGAAAACTCTTGACATAAGTTGGATATAAGGTTATTCTTCTTTTTCTTTATCCGAGTCAGAATCACTTTCCTTATTTTTTTATTCTAATTTTTCTATTCTTTCTTTTAGGTTTTCTATTTTTGTTATATTTGATTTTTTAAAGCTTTTAAATCTCTTTTAAATTGTTTAATTTCTTTTTGTAAGTCAGAGATTTTTATGTTACTGGTCGAGGTTAGTTGATTGAGAGGTTCTAAAATTTTTGTTAAATCATCAGTTGGCTTTTTTTAAGATTTTGCTAAAAGGAGTTTCAGGTGTTTTTCTTTGTGCATATTTTTTATATTTTTAATAAATATTTTCTCTATTGTTCTGGATTAGTTATTTGGTCCGCAAAATCTAATAATTCTTCTTGATCTTGGGTTATTATATTTAATTTACATGATTATCAGTATCAGAAACTACTGGTATTATATCTCCATAAGTTAGTTTTTCATAAGGAATAGTTTTATTATTTTTATCTTTTATTTTTTTCTAATTTTTCAGCAAAGTAAGATGGGAGTCCTGTAATAAATCTTTCTTTCCAAAATAGCTAGTTACAGTTTGTCCTAAGCATTACTCTAGCTAGGAATTAATCTTTGTAAAATCTAAAGTCACTCATTTTCTTATATCTTAAAGTTTATAATATATTTTATCCCCTTTCGTTAAGTTTATTATTTGGTCCGATGTAAAAGTTTGCTATGGCTAGGATTAAAGAGTCTACAACATTTTGAATAAGTTTACCTTCCACTACTATTAGTTATTCAGCATCATCCTTTTTGTAAGAGTAAATGTTCATCTCTTTTTGTATTTGAGTTAAGTAGTTATCTCACCATCCTTTTAGGGATCTAATGAAATTGTTACTAGGAGTTGAGCTATATTATGGTCTGTTAAGTTTGTTTTTGTTCTGTTATCTATTGCAACCGTGGTCATTTATTGGAGTATATTAACTATTTGAGTTTCATTTTTCCTTCTACATTCCATTCATAAATAGTATTTGCATTATATTGAACTTGAGTAAATTGGTTTATTTCTTTAAACAATAAATCAGGTGGTGTATGTCTGGTATAATAAGGTTTTGAAGGCATTCTCCATGAGTCTATTTTATTTAATTCCAAATCTGGTTCATTCATTTTTTATGTGACTCTTCTGAAGAGTCTTCGGTTTTAGTTTCAGATATGTATAATCTTGTAGCTTGGTTGGAGCATTAAGAGTTTTAACTAATCATTCTTCTTCTTCAATGTTTATTCTTCCTAATTTTGAGCTTTCAGGTGTTTCGAGAATTTTAACTTTTCGTTTATTCTGTCTATAAATTCACTATTTTCTCTTATTTCCTTTAATTGTGTTTTAGGAATCTCATATGGAATAAATAGTGATTTATTTGCTTGTTTTTTTCGGTTTAGGAATGAAAGGAGTTATTATCTTGTCTTCTATGGTGGTTTGGGTTTTGTCTAATTATTTTACTACGGTGATTAAAAGATTGATTTGTATGGTTATTTTATTCATAAAGTAATTTAATATCACTTCCATTAAGAGATGTTTCAGTATTTGTCCTAACTTTGTATGGGGAATATGTTATTTGTTTATTTATGAATTTCATCAAAATTTCGATTTCTAATGGATTATTTAGAGTTTTTATTTATTTTCTTATGGAGTCTTTCCATATAGGTTCTATGGTTTCAGAGTAATTCGTTTGTTTTTAGGAGAATAGAAAGTCTCAAACTATTCAAGAAGAGCATGTGCACCTTTTGTGTTTTCATAAATTCATAATATTCTTCTTAAATGGGTTTTCTTTCATTCTTATTACAATTTTTATAAAACTATTTCATTTTTTCTTTATTAAATTTGTTATAAAAGTTCTTTCTTAGTCTGTCTTTGTCTAATTCAAATTCTTTTTCAATAATGTTTATGGATGGGTCAAAGTATCTCATATCTGTTTTAGTATGCGACATTTTTGAGCTTGAGATTTTCTCATTTGGTTCTACAGAGTAGATTGGTTGGGGAATTAGATGATTAATATTTATTCCTTTCATTTTTATGTCTGATATATTATTTGTAGGTATTGAAGAACATGAGGCCTTCGATTGAGTTGTTTCAAATGATCTTTCTGAAGTTTCGTCTACAAATCTTCTGGGATTAAAAGAAGATGTTTTCCTAAATGAGTTCGTGTCTTTTGTTACATTTCTCTCTTCATTTTCACTTATTTCTCTAATTTTTTAGTTTTTTATTTGAGAAGGTGATACCTCAGTTTGGAGTTCTCGGTGAAATGGAAGAGTTATTTGATCTCATTTTATGGTCTTGGATACTATTACGTTTGTTTTTCTTATATCAGTTTGTAATAATATTGTTTTTTCTTTTAAGAATTGTTTAATAGCTCTTGTGTTAAAGGTTGTAGTCAAGACTTTGTAATGGATCCCTACACCAAGGCTATAGGTAAAAATTCTTATTTTATTTTACAATTATGAACTTTCAGATTTAAGGTTAAAGTATCTAAAATATTTTGATCTTGCAAGGAGATGGTAAAATTTGGATAACAATCAAAATAAATAGGACTGTTGTGTAAGTTTGTTTCTACCATTCCTAAGAGTGAGTCTTGGAATTTATTAAACCTACAATCTCTTAAGCATAATAAGATTGAAGTGTCCAAACTTTCACTCGTAAGTGGTTTGACGCTACTTGTATTAGTCCTAAATGTATCAAATTATATTTTTATCGATGTTGTTCAATTAATATTTTATTTAAAAGGGGAATAGTTTCCTGTTGATTAAATAAAGAGATTGTTTATTCAATAGTTTTTATTATGTTATTTGTTGAGAGTTGAAATGATCTTTTTTTATATATTTAACTATCTGAGATATCAAGTATTTTTCAATCATTTAAGTCTTTTTCTACATTATCTATATTAATTTCTTCTGTGTTTAATACATTATCTCGGCTACTACTTGATTTAGAGCTAAAGTTTCTAAACAATGCATTCATGATTGAATTGTAGTATATTCTTTGTCGCTGATCACTGACAGCGATATTACTCTACAGAGCTTAACACGACATTACAAGCTTTCATGCTCTTCTAGGAAACGCGACTTAGGATTTCATAAAAATTCGAAATACACTATTCTCCTTCCACCACAAAAAATTTAACAACTTGGCTCTAATATTATATGTATCTCAGGTTATGCAAAAATCACAAAATCTAATATATATATATATATATATATATATATATATATAAGACCTATTCCGGTGCTGCCTGTTCCAGTGCATCGCAACTGCACCGGAACAGTAGTGCAGTTGCCCAAAAATAAACCCCCACACAAATGATAATGCAATGAAACTTTATATAATCATTTATCCATATATAAATTTTATACATAATAGTTTACATGTTGAAAAAAACCACTTTAAAGTTGTTGTTTACATCAAACTATTTTATCACGTTGAATTTGTACCATTTTCAGATGAAGTACATACATATATCTAATAGAGATGAAAATTAGTATCATAATAGAATACATTATTCTAAATACAATGAGTGGAGTAGATTATAATTTTATGATCATGTGGAGCCTATTTTGACACAACTGCATCATTGTTACGGTACAATTGTATTGTATTTGAATATTTCTCTCTATATATATTGTCATTTGCTTTCAAGAATAGCCATTAGCCCAAAAAAAAAAGCTCCACGCTTATTTACTTTGAAAGACTCCGTGGAGTTGCATTCAGATAAAATTCTAAAAAGCCGTTTCTGATGAATTTTGTACATAACCGCGCCTCGAACTTTTTCTACCGAAATTAAGACCAGCCAAGCAGAGCCTTACAACCAAAGCCAAAAGAGCCTGAACACGCACGAAAATGTTGTCCGCCTCTTCCGTCAAGAAAATTGGCAAACTGCACTTTTCAACTTTCCATCCCTAAATCTTACCCCCAAACGAGGCCTAACTTCGGCGGAAGAGCTTTCAAGAATGGATGGTATTCGTTGGGCTGCATGCTACGCATCCTTTGTCCAAAATTACAATTAATCGGGTGACTATGTTCCCATAATTTTTACTTGGAAGAAATGCCTAAAAGCACAGTTTGGCAGAAACAATAAAACCCCACCTCTGCACACCACAGGAATTTAAGTTCGCCACACCAGAAGTGGATCCACCTAGCTCTTAAGTTGAATCATCTGATCAAAGGAAAAACAAAAAAAAGCACTAAAATTTGACTTGGGATAAACTTGAAGGCAAATGCAATTTTCTTGTAAAGGCTCTATGACGAGCACCAATGATTCAAAAATGGGAATGAAATTAGTTGTTGCTTCTTCTACAGTAAATAGATTCCATTTACGCACATTTGATTGATCTGCCATTTACTAATACATTTATTGTTTCTTTAGTCCCATCTTGACTTATGGAGAGAAGCAAAGAGTTCCATATAAACTTGTCAGGAACAACAACCCTCTCTGCCATTTGTGCCACCAGTCCAGCAGCCCTTTGTAAATTCCCTTTCTTACAAAGTGCATCAATCAAAGGTCTGTAACTACCTACATCAGGCAAACAGCCTTTCCCAACCATCTCGTCCAACAGTTTCACAGCACTCCCACTATTCCCTTCCTTACAAAATCCACTAATCAAAGCATTAAATGTCACCACTGAAGGAAAATATGCATTCTCAACCATTACATTCATCAGCTCGAATGCACCACACACATCATTTTCTTCACACAACCCATATATCAAACAGGCATAGACAAGAGCACTGGGAATACCACCTTCAGAAATCATCTGATTATACACCATCATGGCTTCTTCCATTCTACCGTCCTTGCAGAAACCCAATATTTTTGAGCTCCTACCAACCACCCGAGGGAAAAACCTTCCCATTTTGATGAGGAATGCATGCGCTTCCTCCAACTTGTTTCCCCTATACAAACCATAGATGATGCTATTGTAAGGACCAATCTTACCGCCCATTTTCTCGCCTTTCTCCTCCATCCTGCCTAAAAGGCGAACCGCATCTGCAACCATTCCAACTGAGCACAACCCTTTGATCAGTGTTTCATATGTGACAAAATCCGAACTAACACCTGCCATTGCCATTTCACGGAACAGATCAATTGCTTCATCCAATTTTTCTTGCGCACAAAAGCCCGCAATCAAAATATTATAGGAGCTTACATTTGGAAGACATCCCTTCCCCTCCATTTCCTTCAATACCAGCATTCCGGCCTTAACCTTCCCAAGCTGACAGAATCCTTGAATTAAAGCATTATAAGCCACAGTATCTATTACACCCCCCTTCTTCTCAACCCTCTCCAAGACCTCCACAGCCTCCATAACCCGGCCACCTGCATTGCACAGAACCTCCACCAATTTGGTGATTGTAACAACATCAGGAACAAATCCACGACCAAAGCATGTCTCCAGCATCACAAGTGCTCGGACCGCATCGCCTTCTTTGCAATAAGCAGATATAAGAATATTGAAAGTGACAGCATTTGTGCTGCTCATCTCATTGATCAAGCTTCTACCCCTCCCAACCTTTCCATTTCGACAAAGCGCATGAATCAACGTATTATATATCACTGGATTAGGCGTGATGCCTCGGGTTTTCATCAAT
This sequence comes from Annona cherimola, assembly GCA_030490835.1. Lineage (NCBI taxonomy): Eukaryota > Viridiplantae > Streptophyta > Magnoliopsida > Magnoliales > Annonaceae > Annona > Annona cherimola. The sequence continues at coordinate 92,700,074 of CM059972.1, forward strand.
TTCAATAGCTTAAACCCCTCGTCGATCCGATTCGCGGAGCAAAGACCCTTCATCAGTATGCCAAAGGTGTACTCATCCCCTTCAATCCCACACCCCATCATTCTTTTGCGGAAAAACTCCCTACCCAAGTCAATATCTTCACTGACAAGAACATCAAGAACTGAATTGAATATTTTCGTAGATGGGTTCTTACCGAATCGGGATGCCATCAAGTTGGGAATTTGCATTGCTTGGCGGGTCATTCGAGCACATCCCAGTGCTCGGATGAGAACGAGGAAGATGTCTTCGTCCGGGGGGCTGCCAATGGAAGCAGGCATCTGTTTTAGGATGGTTTGGAGGGTGTGGAAACGACGGTAGGCGCAGAGCTTCTGGACTAGAGCTTTGTATGTGGATTGGGTGTGGTGGAAGTTGGGGAATTGGGTGGCCCATTGGAAGGTGTGGAGAGCTTGGGAGGGGGATTGCGTGGTGAGAATGAGGTGGGAGATATCTTCTGGTGTTGGGGTTGGACTCGGTCCGGCGGAGGAGGTGAAAAGAAAATCTGGTGTGAATGGGTTTGGGAAGAGAAGAGCGGCGGAGCGAGGGATTTTATGAGGGTTTAAGGAGGAGATTGGCATGTCAATTCTGCTTCCTCAGTCCTCATCCCATCTCCAAAGCTTTTGGTTGCACGGTCGCGCTTTTGGCAAGGTAAGACAGATGAGAGGTTAATTCCAAGGGATCAACGCTTGGAATGGTTTTCTAAGTTCCATTGAATTTTATTTTTGAAAGATTTTTTAAAATATACCCATCCAGATATATTCACTGCATTTCTGTCCACTCTGTTAAAGACCGTTAAGTAAATTAATAGTTTTCTGCTTAAATGTTGATTATAATTTCCTAAATACTAAAAATACCTTTGGTGTAAAATAATAAAAGATAAAATAAAATAAAATGAGAATAAAAATTAGAGCCCTCCGTATTTAAAAATTTTGTGCAATTACGATAACAATGAGTTGTGATATTTAAAATTTTCAATCTAACCTTAAATTTGATGAGTATAATGGTAATTTCACAAATGGACTAATAGCATTTATTAACGTCCATAACGGAGTGGGCATTTGTGAAATTATATGCAAACATAGTAAATATATTTGAGATTTTTGAAATGTAATGGGCATATTTAGAATTAAGGTCAAACATAATTGGTATATTTGGAAAAAACCCTTTTTAGAGATCCATACATTCCATAGTTGTTTCCTTTACAAATAATTATTTATATTTCTAGCGTCAATTCTTATATGTGTATTTGGGAAGTGATAAACTTTTGATGAAAAGTATTTGTTGTAAAGGTTTTTAAAATGGAAAAAAAAAATAAGGTGATATAACATGAGAGCTAAAAGAATAAAGTTAAAATAGATAAGTTAATTATATAAGTAGTTATCTGTAGTTATATAAGTAGTTACGTAGAAATGATTGAAAAATGAGATAGTTATATAGGAAGATATTAGAAAATAATTAAAAATAAGATAATTATAGAAAGTGAAAAGTTTTAGATCAAAAAGTTTTAGGGAAAAACAAAAACTCATTTATTTAAGGCTCAATTTGGTAACCAGTAAAAAAATCTTCTACCCCATTCGGCGCACCTATAATATTATTATTTGATATTTTAACGACCAAACTACCTTACTATTTTTAATTATTAACTCTACATTTGACAAAATGGTTTTATATAATTTTATCCTTTTTTCTATCTTGATGATTGGTGGAAAACTTCACTACATTCATTATATTTAGCTAAAAAATCCATGTTTTGCTTAAAAAATATATTTATATAAATTATAAAAAATAATTAAATTTATTCACATGTGCATTAGAATATAACAATACTTTTTGCTACCAGGGCATTGCCTTGGTGGTAAGCGTTAACAACGAATATATCATTGGCACAAGTTCAAAGCGCGACGCATGCTTGTTACAGCCGCTGCACTTAGGGCGGGTAGGTTCAGTTCAAAGTCAACCTTATCCTTACCCGATTTTCAAAAACTCCAATGCTACCCTATTTTAAGTTGGTAGGTTCTAAATATACCCTACACTACTTTTTAAGTTCAAGTCGATTCTGGTTTTGGTTCTAAATCGATTTTCTAAAATAATCTTTATATTATATTTGAAAACTGTAACTTTATTACGAGTTTTACTTAAAAACTTAAAATCATGATAATAACAATATAATTTTTGAAATACATTCCTTAAATTTACTAAATAATGGATAAATTAAATAGGTTTCTATATATTTATATCTTTACCTATAAAAATATTTTATAGAATTTATATTAAACATATATTAATAATTCGGGTCAGTTCTAAATACCTGAACCTTAGAACCTATCCTACCCTAATTAAACCAGATATTTTAGGGTACCGAACAGGTCGACCAACAAGTACCCTATCCAAGTTACACCACTAGTTGCACTGTAGCGGCATGCGTGTAGTGACCATGTTTCTCCTTTATTCGTGGGAGCTTCTGTTACTGTCCATTAGGTGACATGTTCATGATATTTGTAGGATTGTTGTTAGAAAAGTTGTAAAATTATCTCAGGGCTTACTTGCAATACTAGTTGAGACAATTGTAACATATGAATATACATAAAAAAAAGAGTATAACAATACTTTTATATAATCATTTGTTTGTATAGCAATGATATTTTAGATTACTTAGATATTAAAAATATAATTTCAAAATTAATCTTTAGCATCAACTCATTTCATTATATTAATTTCACACAATTTTAATATCAGGTCATGCACCACCATACTAGACAAATGAGGTTCTTATGATTATAAATAATATTAAATACCACAGTAGAGTTTATTTCTCATCAATCATCAAGTGGAAAAACAAATAAAATTGTATAGAAGTAGAATTTTATGCAGGCACGACTGATTGATTCTATACTTTAATTAATTTTTTACAACTTTTCACACACTTAACTTATTCATTTTATCTTTATTTTCTTACTTCTCACTATTATCTTTATAATAATGCATCGTTTCCTTACTTTTCCAAAAAAAAAATTCTTAGCACGTATTAAACAGATGTGTGTTTGCTGTTGTTAGAATGAGAACGAGGAACGGAGAATACCAAAATATAACATATTAATTATCCAATTACTCTTTTTTCATTTTTATCCTATGTTCTGTCTTTTTGTATTTTTTTTTACATTTGTTCTATCTAATTTTTTTTTTTTTTCGCTCTGCCATCCATTCCTCATTTTTATTCTTACAGTACCAGACAGACCATACGATTTTAGTTTTAAGTGTCAGCTATTATCTTAAAATTTCTTGACAAGCCACCGGGGTCTTATCCCCATTGGTACTTCTCATTGCCCTATAAAGGGAGGACGCAGGTTTGAACTCTCCCCAGCGCAGTGGGGAGTTTTGGGGACCTTTTGTCTCCCAAAATTTCTTTAGGTGAAACTATACGTCTCTAAGTGCTCCTTTAATTTGTAATTTGTAAGAATTTCTTAAAGCTTCGAGATAAGAAATATTGAAATATATGTAAAATATATCAATAAAAAAAATTTCTTGACAACATCCCAATCTTGTACCTTTTTTGTCCTGTTCAAGACCGAATCGAATAAGGTTCAGGGGCATTTTTTCCATTCACAATCCATTTAATTTTTTAAAGCTATGAAATCTAATCGCAATTGTTAGTGTTAGAAATGAAAAAATAGTATTAAAATTGAGAAAAGTTTAATAAAAATAGGGGGAAAAATATTATTTGTTGAGCATGATAAAAAGTGTTTTTGGCAACAGGAGATTCTATCCCATATTCATGGCATCCCCGCTCTATCCAAATTGTAATCTAGTCTGACCATGCATATGATATGGAGGAGGATGGTCATAGACGATTAGGCTATTTGCATTTATCACTCCCATAGTTTACATTCTAATATTTCGGTGTGTTTGGTAATGAATAAAACTTTTGATGAAAAGTTTTGTAAAGTAAAAGTTGTTAAATGATGTGATATGATAGGGGTAGTGATAAGTAGTAAAGAGGATAAAGTTAAAATAGATAGGTTAGTTATGTGGATAGTTGTGTAAAAATGATTGAAAAGTGGAGTAGTTGTATAGAAAAATGTGAAAAAATAATTAAAAAATATGATAATTGTGGAGAATGAAAAATTTTAAATTAAAAAGTTTTAACTTGACATTTTCTATCAATTGCCAAACACACCAAGAATACTCCTATGCGTAAATTTTAATTGCAAAAATGTTCCTATTGACAACAACTATTAGCTTACATCGAATTATCCCATTACTGCATATAATCGTAGATTCTTGTTCGTGTTTATGTGAGTCATGAATTCGAATCAAAGCTGATTGTAACAGGTTTTTTGCAAATAAGAGTTTAGAAAGAAGAGCATTTTCACAAAAATAATAATAGTTAAGGGTAAATTTTAGAAAATCCCAAAAATGATGGGGAGGCAAATGCACACAGAAATTGATTGTTGTCCTCCTATCATGCTTAATGGGTTTATCCAAATTCGGAATTTCCAAACTCAGCAGTCCCTGACTCTTTCTTTGTCTTCAACACTCACCTTCTCTCAATCTCTGTAAAAAACATAATGGCCTTGATTTCATGCCGCACATTTGCTTATCCCTCTCCCTCCTCCCTTCTCTCTCTTCAATCGTCAGCTCTTTTTCCATTGTATTCCTCTCTGTCGTTCTCCTTTCTTTCTTCTTCTTGTTCTTCTTCTGCTTCTCCTTCCTCTGGCTTCCCTGCTTTGCGTTCTTCCTACAAGCTTCGGGCGAAGGTGGGAGATGCCAGCAAGCAAAGCGCTACTAATGGCGATCCCAAGGCTGGAGTTTCTGTCTACAAGCCCAAGTCCTACCAAGTCCTTGTTTCTGATGCTGCTAACTCCCTCGCTTCTGCTCTACAAGATGGGAAGGCACGCCTTGAGATTGATTTCCCGTGAGTTCTTCTCCCCACCCAGTTCCATTTTCTCTCAATTCTTGTTCCTTTTTCCGATTTTATGTTTTAAAAATATTTTTTAACGTGTCTTTCTTCCACTAACAGGCCATTGCCCAGCAATATTTCTTCTTACAAGGTATTTTACTTTGTCTTTTCTATTATTCCTGGGTTTTGGGTGTTCTTGGATGTGTTTGAAATTGCCAATGATATGTCCAATGGTTGATTTTTGGTTGCTATGTTATGTTGTGCTGTTAAGCATTTCCATAGCCTTTCTCCCCCAAAATCAAACCAAATCATCGTATCAAGCATCCCCCAGCTTTTCCTAGTCTTTGCATTTTTCATTTAGGTTTAGGAGGCTCCAAGACCTGCATGTATGCAGTCCTTCGGATAATATAACTGAGATTAAGGAAAACAATTAATTTTTATATAGCTCTCTTAAATTGGTTACTGCTGTGTCGATGACAGCAAACAATCTATCAACATTCTGATCCAATTCGGCTTTCCCAAAGGTGTTATCACTTGTACTGATATCAATCCCTTCTATGTACTCTTAAATTAGTAGCTACCTTGCACTAATGATTCATTATGTAGTGATTTGATTCTTTCATTGTATGCATCATTGTCCTGAATGAAATTAAATTGCTCTTTATCAAGGCATTATACCATGAGAAATGGATGCTTGTCTAAGGCTTTGATTTGTAACGCATGTTTGCACTTATTTCTGACTCAAATGTATAAGAAGTGAAATATTTAAAGTGTGATTTTTCCGAATTTAATGTATCTGGAAGGGCTCCTCGGATGAATTCATTGATGCCAATATCCAACTCGCCATAGCTGTTGCTAAGCAGCTTCAAGAAATCAAGGGAACCAGGTCTTGCATTGTAAGTTCTGACTTTAATTCTGGCTCAACTTATTCCATGTACGATTGATTTTTACAATATGAAGTCCTAACACATTTTTCCATCTAGTAAGGGCCTTGATGCTGCCTGTTATTATTATCAAAATTCAGGTGTTTCCTGACAAGCCAGAAAAGCGGAGGGCTTCTCAGATATTTAGGACTGCTCTTGAAACAGTATGAAAATTTCTGCCTCAGTTGTTAATCCACTTCTGAAGAACAGTTATTTCAAGCAGACACCGGGTTCTCCATGTTTTTTTCAAAAGATGTGATGGAAACACATAGAAGTTCTAGGATAATTCACAAGATTAGGACTGCTCATCCACACGTGGATGTGTGGGCCATGATCTATGACCATAATTGCAGAATCTGAGAGGATACCTATGGACATTGTTCTGATCAAGCTAAATAAGATTTGCCAGTACTAAGACGTGGCTCAGAGATGGGACCTTGGTGATGATCGTTCGACCTGTAGTTTAGGCAGATCTCCATGGAACCCATACAGGATAAGAACTACAGCAGTTAGATATAATAGATATTCCTATAGTCGATTGACTTCCCAAAGTTCTGGAAGGACAGATATTTCTTATTTCTTTAGTGTTTGTTAATTTCAGGTTAATGGTTTGACTATTGGCTCCCTGGATGATGTACCCAGTGGACCTGTCACCAATTTCTTCAAATCAATCAGGAACACCTTAGATTTTGATTTTGCGGATGATGATGATGGAGAAGGTTTGTTTTTGAACTTCAAAATATTATGATGCTGTATGGCCATGAGCTGTCTGCTTTTGTATGAGTTAAAGCATATCTCTGTGGTTCATGTTTTGCACATTTGTTCAGCAGAAGAGATTTTTGTTTGGAAGATGCCTCTTTATTGCTGTCATGTGAAATCCTGCCATCAGTAATTTTGTTAAGATATTTCTCTCATGCGATCCTTTTCCTTTTAGTGATACAATGAAGAAATGTCTCCTCGTACCCCATTTGTTATTTCAGTCTGAGGTTTGCCATCAAGATTCAATATTACCAGTTAGAATATTCCAGAAAGGGACACCTTGAATCTATTTATTTTCTTCTATCCTTAAGGATCATCTTTTCAAAGTTTTTGATGTTAAGATGGCAGAAAAAGGAAAGCTGGGGAAATCCTTGTGCACAAAGTTTATGAAGAAGTTAGAATAAGTGACTTTGTCTAGCAAAATTTTCTGGTATTTCCCTTGGTTATTCTGCAGTCATAATGCTCACTTATTGCCTAATCCTCTTATAAGCAGCTTCGCACATTATTCGTAGAATATTAAGAGAAGAGGACACTGGTGGACTGTCCACTTATATTGTGTTTGCTTTTTCTATAAATGCAGGTCGTTTGAGATCCGATGAGCCACCATCGCTGTTTGTGTTTATTAATTGTAGTACACGTGACCTCTCTGTTATAGAGAAGTATGTGGTATGGTGTTTTTCCTGGATCAGGTTCATTTTTATGCATGTGCTATGATAATACAATTTCAGTTGTGTAGTCTTGAAACCCATCTAAGTCACCATTTTCTTTTAGTAAGGCAGTGATGCCATTACTATTATAGTCCTGGCAAAGATAAATGTATTTTGAGGTTCATTTCAAAATGAGGAAAAGAGATGGGAAAAAACGAATACTAAAAAGGGAAAAAGGGAAGGAATAATAATAATGTTATGTCACAGGGGGTATTGATTAGAAATGAAGTGAATTAAGACGAAAAAAAAGAGAGCTGACTCTTTGTATGAGAAGATGAAACCAGTGATTCCAAACAAAAGTATATGTCAAAGTGGAAAAAATAGGGCTATTAGGTATTTAAGATATCAAGTCAGATCAATAGAGGTGAAAAAAGAGGCTACAAATTAGAGTTGCCAAAGGTTCTGCACCTCATGCCAGTTTTTGAGCACTGCACAGCCTTTTCTAATTTGGTTATTAGTGATATGTCTAGGATAATTGTAAAGTATTCTGCTGTCTTCTAGGATATTATAACCTCCTTGTTAAATCAATTGGAACTCCCTTTTGTAAATTTTACGTTAATTGTGCGTAGAAATATTGACCATTTTGGATTCTTTATCAGCATTACCAGACTTTTATTTTGATGATGGTCAATTTTTGGATTCATATACTTATTAAGGTGGCCATCAGACAATGTCTGCAGTAAATTCACTTCTGTGATATCAGTAACATAGAAGTGTCTGTTGTGTGCATGCACACATGCAGGTGGTCATAAAATCAAGTCTCAAAAACGAGAATTGCTTAGATCAATCTATTCAGGTATCAAGAATACTAAAAAATTTAAAAATTATATAATATTTTAATCTAAATAAGATAATACTTTTGAAGGTATAGATATGGGATTATATAATTGTGGATAACTATCATTATTAACAATTTTAATGGTTGTATTTTCATCATTAAATGATTCGGTTTTGTGTCCCATTTAAGTTGTGAATCATAATTTAATGTTTTGACGCAATATTATGGTGGGTTTAAGTGGTGTTTTGAATATCGACAAATAGGTATTTATTGATGGTCTAAAAAAGTTATCATATTTATCAGAGATAATACCTTTTTTGTTGAGAAATTTATCAGTAACAAAAAAAAAGTTTTAAAATTTTCTTTAACATTTTTGATACAGTGGAGTAATATATAAATACATTTAGAACAAAAAAATTGTACAGTAAAAGCCTCTATTTAATGAAAATATTAATGAAAAGACTATTAAAATGTTATATTTGCATATAAATACCAATTTAGAATTTCCCTAAAATCCTAATTTTCTCAGCAATAGGAAAATCAAAATTTTACCATGTTGTTAGATCTTCCATCATAACATCATTATTAAGCATTATCATTATGCTTATAAGAAATAAGTTAGATTAAACAATTTGAAGATTTTCCTAAAATCAAATTTCGTCACTAATCTCATAAAAAATCTGAAAATAGATTGTTCAATTTACATATACGTTGTTAAATTTATATGGGGGGCTGATAACATGCAATATATAGCTTGTTAGCCCCCATACAACACATATATTTATAAACATGTATTTCCTGGGTATATGTAATAAAATAAAAAATAAATTTATAAAAATGTTGTAAAATGGCAAAACTTGGTATATAGATTTTTTGAAATTAACTTTGTATATGGGTTAAATACAGCCAGGAAGATATGTTTATGAAAAATAAAAATAAAAAATTGTATGGGGCTTGACATGCAATATATCACGTGTTATCACCCCTTAGGTGTCTCAAATAATGGATTTCAAAAATAAATAGACAATGAACTGTTGATAAAAATCATTTTCTCACCTCAACAGCCTCTACATGTCTAAATTTAATCTTCAATTTTCCACTTCAAATCACAAATGGATAATTCCGATCTAATAAGAGCTTGTTTGGCGATGCGCTATATTTTGCCACTCTCACTTTTCAAAATTTTGACGTGTTTGGCCACTTATCCAGATCACACTGTCTCCTCAAAATTCCCTATTATTAGTAAATATTTCAAACTTTCCAGGAAGCTGGTTGTGGATGCTTCCTGCTAAAGTGTTGGCAGTGATGTTTGGCTGTGTAATGACGCTATGCTAAACAAGACCTTGTGATTTCGAACTAGGAAAATTGTATTTGGAGGAAAGAATATTCCAAACAGCTACACTTCATCGGACATTTCTAATCGATAAAGCCATCAATGAAGAGCCGATAAAGCAGTAATATATCATGATAAATTAATGCTGATAAGTATAGAAAATTCTAGATAATTTCGTTTTTCCAGTCATTTTATCGAGGAGGCTTTCAATCAATATTGATATTATCGACGATAAAATCAATATTGGAAACACTGTGTTTAAGTCCTATTATAGATGCGTCTATTTTTAAAGAAGAAAGGAAACACTTGTTTCAACTGGTCGAAACAACCAGTTTGTTTAAAATTCAAATCTTTGTTTCCATCTCTCAATGTCTGGTTATATTTTGGGATGATTATTTATTTTTCATGAACAGGAAGAGTTTGCTCAGTCAACCCCAGTTCTACTTTTTAATCTAGAACTTGACACTTTGCGGTAAAATATTTTTTCCCATCTTCTCTACAATGCCAAATATTTTTCTTCAATTTTGTTCCAGTATTAAATAGTTCTCGGACATTGCAGTGCTGACTTGGGCCTTTTGGGTTTTCCTCCCAAAGACTTGCACTACCAATTTCTTTCTCAGTTCACACCAGTGTTCTATATTCGAATAAGAGAGTACTCAAAGGTACAATACATTTTTCTGGGACTTTGTTATATGTCAGTCTGGATAATAATAATTTCCCTCTCCCTATTCCAATTTTTCCAATCTTGAAGACAGTTGCTGTTGCACCATTCATTGTAAACTACAGTGGAGCTGTCTTTCGCCAGTATCCAGGTAAAATGTGTATGTATATTGGAATCTCTAGAAGAACATTCCATGTTGTTATCAGATTAATAGGCTCCAGAAACATACAAATAAATTTTACAAAATCTGAGAAGGGATTGGGTTGTGTCACTTCATGGCGTATGGGTAATTGATTGACTTGTCATATTTTAATCCTTAATTGATCACCATTTATTGACACTTCAATCTTCCTAGGATTTATTACAAATCAATTTGCGATGGAAAATAAATAAACAAAGCATCTCTACAAGGTGCAAAAAATCAGATTGTGATATCTAGATGAAGTCTCTACTCACTGGCATCAAGGAAGTGTCCTACACACAGCAGCCTGGCAATTTCCTCTCTGAAGTGATTGGAGTCTGGAAATGTCCTCTGCCAAGGGGACATCCCCTTTTTATAGCTAATCTTGCCCCAGCCTTTTTTGCATTTGCTCCCTGAGAACTATCTTTTTTACAGGGTAGTTTATGCAGCACTTTCTTTTGCTTGGGACTGCAATAAAAAAAATCTAATGGTCGCTTCCAAAACCAGTGGTTTTTAGCCACGATTTTGCTCCTTCCTTGCTTCTTCATTTGACACCATTGATTGCTTTATTTCTATTTGATGGACAGTAACTATATTGCTTCAATTTGATCCGTTTACTATACAAGTCATACATGATTTAGCCATGTACTCCTTTCAAATCTTTCATCTACCTTTTTTACCTAATTTTTTTTTTTTTTTTTTTTTTTGAATTTTATGGATCATCCATTGATAAGTGCAGTTTTGAATTGTTTGCCTTCATCAATTTCATTGTCTTTGACCTTCGACATCACATATCATGGCTTGGTTTATGCAAAAATTGCATAAAATTTTCATAATTATTCATTTATTTTTGATGCACCTCTTCATGATTTTTCTGCCACTTTTGTTTCTCTGTGGTGTAGAAATCTTCAGTTCATTGTGATTGTAATAAACAAGCCATGACCCCTAGTTTATCGATCCAAACCATTAATTTGTTTCTTGACAGATAATGTTTACAATAAGAAGGCTTTTGAAATTTCTGAAATAGACATATTTTTTATCCGAACCATTGATACGTGATTAGCTTTTTGTGAGGCATCTACAGGTACTGATGGAAGAAAGTTGCATCTAGAAATGACCTAGGATTATCCAGGTTGCATCTCATTCTAGGATTTGATTCCGAAGGCATGTTGTGGCGTATTTATTCCAATTAATAATGAGTGGCAGTTCTTGATATTGCATGTTAATTTTTCATACGTTTTTTTTAGGTCTTTTGTATTCTGCTTATGGGGATTTTGTGCATTAGTTTTACATATGCGAGTGCATAAGAGGATGGGTAAGATAGCACGCATTAGTTTTGTGTAAAAAAGGGCCCTATGTTAGTGTCTGTATAGTAGGTTGTTAATTAAGGATGCAATGGTGCTCCTGTAGTTGAGGCAGGGAAACTGTCATGTAGTTTCTAGAGTTTCTGAGTCAGGGCGGGTTCTCTGATTATAATTACTGCAGATGTATTGAGTATGTTCTAGAGAATGAATATGAGTCATTTTAGTATGTTTCTTTGTAAACTCGTTTGATCATAGCAGGATGCTCCTTTGCTCCCTTCCTCTCCATGTAAATTTATGCGTCTTTCTATGTATTATCTTCTGGAATGATTTTGAACTTGATAGATATGGATGATTTCATACTTATCTTCCACTGGCATAAGTAACTTTGAAGTATCGAAAGGATAGTTATTGGAAATGATGTTGTGCTTACCACATATGCAGGGCCTTGGCAGGTGATGCTCAAACAAGCTGATGGTTCTTATGTTTGTGTAGCAGAAAGTGCCTCTCGTTTCACACTGGGAGAGGTAATACTCTTTTGCAAAACAATCGTTGTTTTTCCATATCCTGCATTTTGATTTCTACCAATGACAATACGTTTCTAGGCCAAAGAAGAACTGTTGCGAGTTCTTGGGTTACAAGAGGAACAAGGAAGTTCACTGCAATTTCTCAGAAGAGGCTACAAGGTTTTTGTTCCAGTCTCTTTTACCAAAATTTTGCATGTGGCAGTAGTTAATAGAAAAGTTTACAAAATATAAAAATAAACTCAATTGTTATAACATTTTCTTTTCAAGCTTGTCTATCTATCTATCAATATTATTATTACAAAAAGTTTACTCTTAGCAACGAAAATGTGGATTGAGTTTTTTGCAACAAGACATTTGGTTCTTGTTAGCTATCTATACCTAATGCTTATTAGCAATGAAAATTTGGTTGTTAAAGCCCATTTGCCACCGAGTTCTTTGCTTCGAAAATTTTCCTATTTCTTTACCATATGACAAATGCATTGTCAAATATAAAAGACTATATATCTTAGGACAAATAAAAGAGGTGCAAATTCCAGACCATGGTGCAAATGAGGTCTCAAAATGGTCAAGCAAGAGAGGTGCTTTCCTCATTTTTTTGAAACGAGTTTGCCAAAGCGTATCAATGAGACATAAGTTCAGGCTGGGGTTGAACATCTCCGGGTATTAACTAATCACTCCTATAGAAGGTGATGTAATTTACACCACCCATGAAAGCAAGAAGTCCTGGAATTTCGATTCTCTTGTTCATTCATTCTTAATATCTAATTTGGGATGCTTGAACTTGGAAACAAAAGATAATTAAACGATATTTTCTAAGGACTGAATCATCCTCCACACAACTTAGTTTCAGGGTTTCAGGCGCAATACACACTGAACAGCTAATTTACCCACCCAGCTCCAATAATGATTTGAATCCAGATCCAATGCTTGAAATCAAGAACCAGCTTAGCTAATTTACCATTTGGAACCACCTTTGCTACTTTTCCTCCCAATTGTAATGGTATCTGTTTAGTTTTGATTGGCAACTTTCTTAATATTGTAATGTTGAATGCATGGTATTTTTTTTTCATCTCCTGTTTAATTCTTAGAATTTTGAGCACATGCGTTCTTTTCAACACGAATGGGATTACATCAACCACCAATTTTAATTTGATGTCATGACCTGATTATTGCTTGCCACTTGAAAATTCCCAACTGACAATCATGACTGATACTTGCAGGTGGCGACTTGGTGGGAAGAAGAACTTGAGTTAGAATCATCCTCCGCATGGCGCAGTTGACCAAGGATATCACCTGCTTAACAGCAGTATTCAGATGAAAAGGCTTCAGCATGCATGCAAGAGTCAGCTTTCCAAGATAGACCTGATGATTAAACCATCCTAGATATCGATGGGGAGGAGAAGTGCTTTTCATTCTTCATCTGTTTTCCAATGTTTTTTGTTTCTATGCTACTTTTGAATCCTCTTCTCCTTTGATTACTTTATTCTTTTGCTTTCATATCCTGTAATTAAGGGAACATCTTATACATTTCATTTCCCTGCTGAAGTGGAATGAGGATCTGGAGCTTTGGCATGACTGTAATCAAGAGAGTATGGAGATTGTGCCATCCATTAATTACAAGACTGCCATTTCATCCCAAAAGGAAGAACCATGGGAACATTGGATGTATTCTGCTTATTCAATTCGTTCAATCAGAGAGCGGGCAAAATACGATTTTGAAAGATGATTTTTGCGTATAGGCCCCCCAAGTTTGTGAAATTTACCCTAGGTTCTGTATTTGAAGTCGATGGCTTAAGTGTTAGAAATATATGCATGGGTGGCCCCTATCGTTAAGCCCTAGTTAATTTGTGAATGAAACGGCTAAAACGCCCTAGTAATGCCCTAATGAAATATTTAGAATCATCTATTTATTTATTTGTAAGAAATCGATTCCTGCATACGCCAGTTCAAAACCTTTTTCAGAAACTATGAAAGGCCTGAACTCAACGTCTTCATTTACTAACTCAAAAACGGCTACAGAGTTTTTGTATAATTTCATTAATTCAACATCCATTCAAGCAGGCATGTATCTCTTCTTTTCTTTCCAATATATCCGTTAAATAGTTAATTATACCTATATATTTATGCGATGCAGCATGATGCATCCTTAGTTTTTTTATTTTTATAATTTTTTTCCACAGTTGTCTTTAACCCACGTACCAAGTTTTACTATTTTACAATATTTTTATATATTTATTTTCAGATTTTTTAAATATCTATGTTTTTTAGGGGTGAAAAACGACTTAAATGCCCTTAAAAGTTAAAATTGATGTTTTGGAAAAATAAAAAATAAATATCTAAAAGTATCGGAAAATGATAAAACTTGATATGTGGAGAAATTACACCTAAGAAAACATGTTTATAAAAAAATAATAATAATAAGTATAATACCGATGCCTAGCATAAAATCGCCGCTGACATTTGACAGCTGCTTGTGGAACAATCAATAAATTTCTTTTCTTCCTTTCCTTTCATTTAATATTGTGGCACTTAATTTTGTCTTCCCACCTAATTTTAATCATGTATGCATCATAAAACTAGCTAACTACCTTGACCTAATCAATTAATTAGTTAAGCAAGGCTAGTATATTTGGAAGTGAATTATGACAGACCACAGACCGTAACAAGGGAGCAGTCTCTAAAGCTTGAAATGTCTTCAAAGGACAGTCTTCAAACTGCTTAGGCCCCGTTTGGCAGTATATTTAAAGAGTTCTTATAGCTTATCAATTTTCGAAACACAATAAATTAAATTCTTGTTTAACAAATATTATAGCTTATGGATATGTTTATTGCTATTTTTAGATAAAAAGACAGCTTAGAAGTGCTTAATACAGAAACTCCAAAATATCACTTCTATTAAAAGTGTCCATCTATTTTCTCTTAAGCAAAAGCAAAACAGTCATCGCAATGCCAAACAGAGCTTTAATCTGCATATGTTTCTGATCCCGCTTAACTATCAACTAAACCCCCTAGTTGTTAATTAATAATCTTAAAAGAAACCATCTTTTGGTTTTAAAAGCCTTTTTAAGCCGATTAATAAGAAAATGACAGGCTAGCTTGCAAGGTTGCCTGTAGCCCCGGACCTAACCACTTTTGAGCTAGTGGACGTAATTTGCTAGCATGTGTGAATCAAGCTTGAATTTCCCCAGTAACTTTATTTAAATGAGTTCAATATTTAAATGAAATTTTTTGCAGCTATACCTCATTGTTTGAATAGTGTAATTATAATTTATAAATGGGATCTATAGCTATGAAATTGAGTGCAATCTATGCCCCGTTTTTCCCATTCTTATTTTATATTTTTTTCGTCCAAGTCATGCATCATATTTTTCCTCCATGAATGTGATCGCATGAAAAATTATTTTAATAGATTATATACATAATCTACAACCATTGTAAGTGCATGAGATTCTTTAGGACCATTTTTTAATATTATAGTTTACAAAAGCGTTCAATCAAGTCCATATTTTACATTCAGGCCAAACAAATAGTTTTAAACATATGGGGGCATTGGCTAGATTAAAAAGCTGAGAGGCTCACAGCCTGCACCGTACCATAGTAGCAAAGCTCACTAAATATTATTTAAAGAATAAGAGAGATTTCATTTGATACCCCCATTGTTTGCACCTAATTCCTAATACACACAACATTTCGTTAATTCTTTTTATACCGATAATATTTCATCCTAAATTCCTATTATACCTATGTTGTTGATACAACCTTTATCTATCCCATTGAAAAGACAATCCCAACATTTTTAAAAATATTTTAATTAAAATAATTCAACGATTCTTAAATTATTTAATATCATATATTAATTATTTACTATCATTAATTGAGTCATGTTAATGTTAAATTATCTTAATAAAAAAATTTCGAATGGGCACAATCGTTTTTCAATATGGTAGATCACGGTTATATTGATAGCATGAGCATCAGAGGAATTTAGGGTAAAATGTTAGGTGTATAGGAGGAATCTATGAAACATTATGAATATATAAGGAATTAAAGGCAAATGATATGGGCATGAGTGGAATTTTTCCAAAGAATAACGATTCAATAAATATCAATTGCATGTGGCTTCCATGCATACCTTGTCTTCTTTATTTTTAAAATATTTTTTAAGTCTAAATCATCTATCATATTTATTCATGTTCATTCATTTATAATTCCAAAAATTATATTTATTATAAACTTTTATGTACTCTATATATACCATTCATTTTTTAAAAATTTTAATTGTTATATAAGTTTGAAATGAAAATTATTTTTGGTAGCATGATAAAATATGATGTATTAAACAAGATAAATATTTAAAAATATTTTAAATTTAAAAACAAGGGAGCCTCCATGCAGCACGTATATATGTATTGAATCATTACTCTTGTTGAAATTTGGATAAAAACAGAAGCACTCTATAATACTTAATATTGCAGATAATTGATCTCGTAATAAATTTCAAAAATTAATCTGTATACATCCACAATCCTTACGTTCCAACTTTTAATATATATAGGGATATATTCAGGTGCAGCAATGCTGCACCCGAATTCTCGTGTAAGCGCGCCATCGGGCCATCCATTCCGATGAGTGATATCCTGGCCGTTGAAGCATCTCGCGAGTAGGCCGCAAGGAGGACAAGTGAGGGTGTGCTGAGCTCTGCATGCATGGGATCCCATGTGTCAAGCGGTGACTGCAAAAAGCTGCTGTGCATTCAATGTTGGCAGCAAGCCTGCCAAGGCGTCTGCTCTCCCGGCCTGCCCTCCCGCCCAATTGTGATGCCCCACATGAGGTGCAGCTGGCCAGAAGTAGAGAAGAAGTGGAAGGAAGTTTTCCAAATGCCGCGCGGAAAAATGTGGGGGAAAAATTGAGAGACAGAAAATCAAAGCTGGGAAGATATGTCACGCTGATTAATCTGGTGGGATGAAATGAGCATTGCAAAATCAACACTGCCAAAGAGGACGGAGGTAAAAAAAATTCCCGTGATTGATTCTTCATCCAAAAATTTGTTCGGATGAAAATAATGAAATGGGCAAGCGATGATTGGCGGATTGGCGGCAAAAACAATTGCAGATTTTGTGTGAATCTTCACGGAAAAAAAGAAGGCTGATTTTCTACCACAAATTTCCCAGGTGTAAAATCAAAGAAGAAGGTAGTCTTTGTGTTTGTTGTAGATTAAAAAAAATTTTAAGCTTCAAAATTTAAAAACTGATCAAAATGACTTGCAAAATGTATCCATAAGTCATTAAGGTGAAGTAAGTTTTTCTGGAAAATTTTTGTAATCTTAACTATTATGTGATTTAACTGTTATTGCTAATTATTTTTTTGATAAATTTATAACAGAAAATTACAAATGGGCACCTGCAAGTTGATGAAACTATCAAAAAATTCAGTGGGATGAATGAAAATAGTTGTGAACAAAAAATATTGGAAGTAAAAAAAATTTTAGGTTTTGATTGATTCTCTACCTAAAAAGAAGGTTGATTTTTTGCTACGAAGTTCCCATGTGTAAATCAAGGAAGGTAGTCTTCGCGCTCACTAAAGATTTTAAAAAATGTTGAATCTTCAAAATTATTAAGATTATTAGAATAGCCTCCAAAATTTATCCATTATTTTACTATTTTCCCGCTGTTTTTAAATTTTACACATGCTTAAGTATATTTCCCAGAAAATATTCGTAATCTTAATTGTTATTTGATTTAATAGCGATTGTTGATTATTTCTAATTAATTTGTACTCGAAATTTACATGTAGGCATGATGAACATGGGGACTATGGGTGGACAGATCACCAACGACATGATGCCTCGAGTAATATAGATTTAAGTTATGACATTCATGTAATGCAATTGTAAAATCACAATTTTTTATCCGATTTCCGCATATTTACAAAAAATGGATTGCAGATAACTTTCAACATTTCAATCACGTTAAAGAAAATTTACTTTTTATATTAGTTAAAGCATGCTCATACAACAGTTAGCATGCTAATATGGACAAACAGAAATCTTCAATTCTAAAATAAATACTTACTTGCGCATATAGCATGCTGATCCAACACTTAGCATGCTGATAACCAAAAATGAAACAGATGTCCTGCAATTTCACTTTACACAATGTAGGTATAGCATGCTCATTCAACATGACAAGAAACTAATAGTCACAAACAGATGACCTTCAGTAGCAAAATACACACTGACTTTTGTATATAGTATGCTGATCCATCATTTAGCATGCGGATAGCCAGAAATAGATGACGTGGAATCTCAAATTGGATACTAACTTATGCTGACAACTAAAAATTTATGAAAAAAGTGATTTAATAAATTTTATGTATAATTCAAATCCTATAGGAGATACCCATTTTAGGATAAAACACTAGACATATTAATTCGAGAAAGGAATATAAATGGATCAACTATCATCTATTTATCACTACTTTTGGAATGCATTTTAAACATTTAAATAGATTTATAAAATTAATATGTTTTACAATAACATTAGCATACTAGTTTTGGAAGCATTACTATTCTAATAATTAACTAGACTTTGTATAGAAGATCTAGTTGTATAATTTTCATATTATTATGCAAATTATGAAGACCTAGTTGCATAGTTTTCCTATCACTATACAAACTGTTTTAAAGAAAGAAATGATTTTAGGATGCTATATGAAAATATTAGCATATTGATAATATGGCTCTACAGTATTTGCTTTTCCATAATTGCATTATTTTAAAACATCAGCATGTTCACATTACAATTTTACACCATTTCTTTTTGCAAAGTAGATATTGTTGCATTATTCTATTTCTTGTTAATTTAATAGTTTATATTGTCTATCAAATTTGATTTAGTAGGTATTTAGTAAATGACATCATCAATGAACGTGGACAAAAGTATGTCTCCATTGTCCACAGTAGAATTCAATGAAGATGCTAGAGAAGTTGCAGAAAGTGGACAGAGTCCAAAAAGTGTGATTACTTTTACTCCCAATGCGCCTGCTGAGTTAACTCCTATTATTGGGCAAAAGTTTGATACTGAAGAAGATGTGTATTCTTTTTACAGTTTATATGAAAAATGTTGTGGCTTCAATATTAGAAAAAGTGATGTTAGAAGATCTAAAAAAGATAACCAGATATGCTATCGTATTCTGAAATGCTCAAGGCAAGGACTAAGAAGGAATGTAGAAAATATCGAAAAAAAAAGAAACAGATGGACATTACTAGATGTGGATGTCTTGCATCATCGACCATCAAGCTCGTAGGTAACACATCGAAATGGATAGTTATGAGTTTCAAGAGAGAGCGCTCTCATAGGTTGGAGACTCCCACAAAGTCTCATTGTCTGCGATCCCATCGCAATATGCCGGACTCACAACTAAATATAGTTGAAGATTTGTACAAGATTAGTATTGGAGTATCTAAATCATTGCGATTCATGACTGAAGAGGTTGGGGGACGTGAACAACTACAATTCACAAAAATTAACCTTCATAATGCCTTAAGATCAAGATAAATGTCAAGATATGGTGGGAGTGCAACAGCATTACTAGAGTACTTTCAGAAGCAATTGGCTACAAAGTCAGATTACTTTTATGAAATTCAGGTCGATGAGTACCATTGGTTGAAGTTATGTTTTTGGGTAGACGGGGAATCCAAAAAAGATTATCCAGTTTTCAATGATGTTATTTTTTTCGACACAACTTATCAAACAAATAAGTATGATATGCCTTTTGAGCCCTTTGTTGGAGTAAACCACCATAAGCAATCAGTTTTACTTGGTGCAGACTTATTATTTGGTGAGAGTGAAGAAGACTTTACGTAGTTATTTAAAATATGGCTCCATGGTATGAGTGGTGTACCACCTAAAGCTAGTATCACAGATCAAGATCCAACTATAAAAAAGGTCATTTCCATAATTTTTCTAACCACAAAGTATATTTTTTGTTCATGGCATATACATAGGAAATTTCCTGAAAAGTTGCAATCTTTCAATAAAAAATTTAAATATAAGTTGTACAAGTTCATTCACAATGCAGAAGATACAAATGAGTTTGAATCTGGTTGGGCAAAATTAATGAACGATTATGATTTGACAAACCATGCATGGCTACAACAGATATACAATGTGAGAGATAAGTGGATTCCCGAATATACAAAAAGTGTTTTCTTCGCATGGATGACCACTACGCAACGTTCTGAAAGCATGAATGCTTTTTTGACCACTTTGTTGGACCAACCACTCAATCGCTTGAGTTCGTAGAAGCATACGAACGTGCTATTAGAAAGAGGAGAGAAGACGAAAAAGATGCTGATTGTAAAAGTACGCATGGTACTCCAGTTCTGAAAACTAAAGTTGTGAATGATGATCAAATTACGAAATTATATACTAGAGAAATATTTTTCGAGTTTTAAGCAGAAGTAGAGGAGTTGTATTATTATAAGACTAAATCTGAGGTTATGGACGAGAGTCGTGTTATATATAAAATACACAAGTATAAAGACCCGACGTACAGGAGAATAGTTACTTGGTGTGAAGATAGACAATTTGCAACATGTTCATATCGACTATTTGACTGGACTGGGATTACTTGTCGGCATATATTATCCATATTTCAATGGTGTGATATCATTACCATGCCTAGTTTGTTGGAAACATGTGGAAAATAAGCCAAGTCTATGTTTTGATGATTAACAAATCAATTTGAGTAAGTTTTGGTTACTAACATGTTTGTGGAAATGACTTAAGGTTATAAATTTGAAGATTATAAAGCATGGCAAGTCAAGTCAATTTCCAAGTCGACTCAGGCTTCGACTTAGGCCAAGTTGATCCCCAAGTCGACTCAAGAAGCGACTTTAAGACGTCATTTCCTTCCAGAGTTGAAATCGAGAACGAGAACTGCCGAAGTCGCATCCCAAGTCGACTCCGCTTGCGACTTGAGGTGAAGTCGCAGACCAAGTCGACTCCAGTCGTGACTTGGAGGCGTCATTTCTGTCCATAGTTGAAACCGAGAACAAGGGCTGCCGAAGTCGCAACCCAAGTCGACTCCATATGCGACTTGGGTGAAGTCGCAGATCAAGTCGACTTCGACTTCGACTTCAATACGGAAACATGCAGATCAAGATAACTCAATGATAGATTCAAGATATTCAAAAGAAAATGAAGATCAAATGAGGATCAAGTGAAGACCAAAGCAAAGCTGCATATTTCTCATGAAGAATCAAGTTTATACTTTTGGACCTCTCTTTTGCATTCCAATACTCAAAGACACAAGACTCAAGACATGGAGTAAAATGTGCTTTAAGATAGAAGAATTAAAGAATCTTAAGTATAATCAAAGGAAGAACAACCAAACATGAAGAGATTCAAGCAAGCAAGGCATTCCAAGGATTTCAAGTTCATCAAGCAAGCTGCCGAGGTGAAGTCGCACCCGAAGTCGACTCTACCTGCGACTTGGGTCAAGTCGAGGACCAAGTCGACCCAGACTGAAACTTGAAGTTGTTGTGAACAGGCGAAGTCGCACCCGAAGTCGACTCCACCTGCGACTTGGGTCGCAATGGTCGAAAATTTTTCGAACGTTGGCGCATTAAATGCGCGCCACCTACTTCCAAACGTTCGGATTCCCTCCACAATTATAAAAAGGCATTCAATATGAACGAGGAGGGTAGCTGAGAATTCATTAAGTGAGCATAACTCTCATCTTTAAGAGCTTCAAGTGATCAAGCCAATTTTTAGTAGAAGAACCTTGCTTCAAACTGCCAAGAGCTTCTTGCTGAATCTCTAAGCCTACACTACAAGTTCTTCTTTGCGCCAAATCTGCGTCTACACAACAGTAACGTGTAGAAACTTTCTTTTGTTATTTCTTGTTGTATTGAACTTGATTTAGTTTGGGTAACTAAGATCAAGTGTAAGCAAAGTAGTGTGTGATTGGAGTGGAACTCGTCACCTACTTGTGCTGTGGTTGTATATGCCCCCTAGAGCTAGAATCTAGAAGAGAGCAGAGGCTCTGGTTGTATATGCCCCATAGAGATAAAATCTAGAAGAGAGTGGAGACTCTAGTTGTATTCGCGGAATACATAGTGGAACCCAAGTCACACGGGGTGTGAGCTTGGAAGAGTTGAGTAGGGAGGTTGCTCGAATCACTATAAAATCTTGTGTGTTCATTTTTATTTCTGCTCTCTACACTATATTGCTTTCCACTTTGTTTCTTCATAAAGGGGACTAGATTAATCCGGGGTAAAGTTTCTGTTTAAGTTGTAAATTTTTAAATACCCAATTCACCCCTCCCCTCTTGGGTAATTGTCATTAACTCGCGACCAACATGGTTAACACTTACTGTATCATTGGTCGCAACGTCCAAAAGAGAATGTTGCAGTTCCACTATTCATAAAAAATTATGATGCTACAAATTCAGCAATAGTGTGTCGGCATTTGACACTCCCCAAACTGAATTTTATCATTGAGAAAATGACATCAAGTTGGGGTAGTTTTCAGATTGGAACTACATCTTTAGACTCTTTAATAACAAATTTGCGAGAGCATGTACAATCACAGAAGTTAGCTGGATGTTCGAATAAACGACAACAGTTCATGGCTTATGGAGACAAAGAAATGATTTTTGAAGATAGCAACCATGCAAATGAACCTATTCAGATTGTTCATAATTCCTCCACACCATTCAATGTTGAGACGAATGATAACATTGGATGAGAAATACAGCTTACAACTAAAGACAATATATCAAATGCCCTAATTCCTATTGTCGAATTCTCAAATGTTATTCAAAGAAAAGGATGATCAAATAAGCTGTTAAAATCTTCTGTTGAAAAAGCTATAGAACGTAGTGGACGATTATGCCGAGGATGCAAGAAGTTTGTGGTTGGTCACGATCGACAAAACTGCCCAGAATTAGATCAGAAGAATTGCGAGCAACATAGTATTTTGATATCTCATTTGATTTAATCAACTAAAACGTAATCCAGATTATCTAATTTCTCATATTTGATTATCTTCATAATGACATCACATTTTGACATCTCCATCTAATTCTTCTTCTTTCTACAGATTAGTGCATGACTCAAATTGCTGGTGGGGCACCATTTAATGCTTTTGGGATTTTGGTATTAGGTCTTCATAATTCTCTGATAAGTTGTCAATGAACTACTACTGCATTTTGATTATTTTAAGTGCAATGCAAGATGTATATAAAGAATGTGGGTACATATATGGATAGGCCAGCACCAATACGATCTACATATGAGTTCAATGTATAACAATTGTAATCCAGACAAAATTAATTGTATACAGTTAGAAGTCAATACTAGTAAGAAGTTGATGCCAGTCTCAATATGAAAGGAAAAGAGAATTGTGATTTTTTTGTATTCACCTGTACACTTTGAGAGAAATGAAAGTGTATTTTTTTTGTATTGACTTATACCTATTTAAAAAGAATAGGAATTGTACTTTGTTGCTCAATAGTGTAATTGATATTAAATATGTTATGGACCCATTGACTTGTGTATATAACACGCACACAATATATAGCATGTTGATACTCTCCAACATATGACCTGGAAATCCATTACAGAATCTGACTTGAGTATATAGCATGCTGATTGATAAATTAGGACGCTGATTCAAGCATACCGATGACCTGCTTCTCTAATCCACACACTGATTTGAGTATATAACATCTTCATTGACCAATTAGCACGCTAATACTCACAAAAAGATGGCTAGTGAATCCACTCCACACATTGACCTGAGTATATAGCATGCTCATTGACCAATTAGCACGCTGATTCAAGCAAACAGATGACCTGCTTCTCCATTCCACACACACTTGAGTTTCTAGCATGCTCATTGATCTTTTAACATTCTGAAGCTCGTGAACAGATTGTTGGAATTCAAGAAAAATTAAGCATAATCTATATTTTGATGATTAACAACTCAATTTGAGAATTAATTGGGTACTAATGCAGTTGCTAAGTGTGATTAAAGGATAACAATTCAAGTTTCAGAACATAGCAGACCAAGTCGACTTAGCTATCAACTTAGGTGAAGTCGATCCCCAAGTCGACCCCATAATCGACTTCAGATGCATTAAAAGTTCTAGCGTTGAAATTGGGCATGAAGACAGGTGAAGTTGCAGTCGAAGTCG
The DNA here is from genome assembly GCA_030490835.1 of Annona cherimola. Taxonomy (NCBI): domain Eukaryota; kingdom Viridiplantae; phylum Streptophyta; class Magnoliopsida; order Magnoliales; family Annonaceae; genus Annona; species Annona cherimola. The sequence continues at coordinate 92,724,378 of CM059972.1, forward strand.
ACTCCGTTTGCGACTTAGGCAAAGTCGCAGACCCAAGTCGACTCCAGATGCGACTTGAGTACAGCATGCAGAAGATTTTGAATTCTCAAAGCTAAGTCGCATTCCCAAGTCGACTCCGCAATACAACTTGAGTGAAGTCGAACCTCAAGTCGACCCAAGCATGCGACTTGAGTAAAGCTGAAGACCAAGATAGCCCAAGCAAGCAAATGGCCATGAAAGAATCCTTCAAAGTTGAAGTAGTATTAAGGGAAAACTATATACTAAAGATTTGGACATTAAATTCAAGAAAGCAAATCATTTTAAATCAAGGTCACAATGATAAATTTCTCAAGAGAAGAAATATATGTTAAGTCTCAAGACTAAGACAAGGAAAACCAAGGATATCAAGTGAAGAATTATATAAGAGAGGAAAATGATGTATCAAGGATCACTTGCAAAGAATCCAAAGTTCCAATATACGCACATGGATGGTGAAGTCGCACCCGAAGTCGACTCTACCTGCGACTTAGGTCAGGTCCAAGACCAAGTCGACCTAAGATGAAACTTGGAGTGAAAGCTGAAGACCGAAGTCGCACCTGAAGTCGACTCCAGCCTACGACTTGGGTGAAGTTGCATCCGAAGTTGACTCCACGTGCGACTTGACTCGCAACAGTCGAAAAAATTTGAACGTTGGCACATTAAATGCGCTCCACCTACCACAAAATGTTCAAATTTACTCATCCATTATAAAAGAGCATTCAAGAGGACGTGCAAGAGGTTAGAGAAACATTCAATAAGCTTACCTTCCACTTTCTCTAGCATTAAAGTGATCTACATCAATTCACAAGTGAAGAACTGTGCTACAACTTGTTGAAAGCTCCATTGCTAATCATTCTACTATTTCTACAAGTTCTTCTACGCGCCACAAACTGCCTACACGAATTTGTAAAGTGTAGTTCTTTTTGTTGATTCATTATTTGTGTGTATCACTAGGTTTGATATTGAAAATCGAAACCAAATGAAGGCAAAGTAGTGTTGTAACTGAAGTGCTACTCATCACCTACTTGTGTTGTATTTGTGCAAGTCCCTAGAGCTGGAATCTAGAAGAGAGCTACTGCTCTAGTTGTATTTGATATCTAATAGTGGAACCCAAGTCACAACAAGAGTGAGCTTGGAAGAGTGGACTAGTGAAGGTTACCCGAATCACTATAAAACTGTGTCTATTGTTGTGGCTTGCTTATCTGCTTTTTACTGCTTTATTTCTCTTCATATTTTCTGCTTGTTTCATTTAGGGGATTAAATTTAAAAGGGAGAAAATTTTTGTTTAAGTAAAAATTTTAAAATACTCAATTCACCCCTCCCCTCTTGGGTTATTGCCATAAACTCGGGACCAACACAGATGACCTGCAAAATCCAACATGCACACACTGACAATAGCATTTAGCATGCTCATTGACTAATTCGCATGCTCAAGCTCGCAAACAAATGACCTGTAAATCCATTCTAACCTTTGACTTGACAAGCAATTCCATTCAAACCATAACAGATGATGTAACAAGCAATGAACTTGTTTATCATATCAAGACACAGTGACAAAAGCATGTAGCTTGCTAAATCAATATTTCAGTATATAGCATGTGATGAATAACCTACAATTTCCATACACGCACACAATATATCATCATCACTCACAACCTGTGATTTAAGCACCAATACTATTGAAAGTATTAACATTCAGAAATACAAAAAAAGAAAGTTCCTTGCTAACATTTCTCTTCCAACATAAAACTTTTGAACATAAAAAACATAAAGAAAGTGGATAATTTAATTACAAATCTTCCAATGTACTGAACTGTGATAACATATAGCAAACAAAATAGAGTGATAAAAAAAAGTAATGCACGTCCACAGCTTCATGTCTTCACTTTTCTTCATTGTCATCTCTCTGTAACACATTCTGAACACCAACAAGTTTCTTATCAATGTGGTTAACATGCTCAAGGACTTGCTCCACTACTCTAACAAGACGTGCAATATTCTCAGAATACGAGGCATCGACACACACATTGTCTGCTTTTGGAAGGTCCACAAAGGAGGGTGACGATTGTGGCTCATTGGAATGAGCATGTGACATGGCTACTGTATGAGGAGATATGGACTTTGATAGCAATACTTCAGTGGGGTATACACAGCCAGGGAAATTCAGGAGTTGTGGAATGAGTGACAATAGGAGTGACAATTGCAAATGTTGGGGTGACAATAACAGATGTAGGGGTGACAGTAACAGATGCAGGGGTTGCCACCACGGATGTAAGAGTGAAACCTACATCCACTGCGGGGGTAAAGTTTGTTGCAGTGACTTTGGGTGGGTTCATGTATGAAGACATAAGCTGGGAGATGTGAGACTTGATTTCCCTCTTCACTTCCTCGACTTTGGATCAACACCTCCTCCAATCTACTTTCTAAATCTGGTGGCATACGTTCCCTTGCAGTTAATTCCTTCGGAGATAAATGAACACCAGCCTAGTCATTTCGCTCTTCTTTATTATCACCAATGTGTTGCTCTGGTGGTGTTATCGCCCGCTCACTAGTACTTGGCACCCTGTCTGTCTGCGCAACTCTTCCTCGTTTGTATTATTCCCATCATTTGGTGTAATAGGAAGTCACTCATTTATCTCCTTATTAAGCGCATATCTTAACCTTCCCATCAAATTACCATCAATTCTATCTGAATTGTTATGCTTCGTCACCTCCTCTCCAGATAAATCCACTCTAAAATGCTTTAAAATTCTTGTTATAGTCATCCCATAGGGCAAAGCCTCATTCTTCCGCTTTAGACACTTTAGCATGTGGTCGAAAATCATCTCCTTTTCATGTGCACATAAGATGTAAGCATCATGGATTAACACTTCGGATACAGATCCAGCTCTCGGGAAGATTTTGTTCACAGTCATGTAGTGCAACAATTTCATATTCAAAGTGAGCAACTCTCGACTAGTTAACCTAGCTGCCTCCTTTTCTTTCTCTTTGTCTCCGCTTAACAAAGTGAATTACACCTCATTAGTTATTTGTGGAGGATTCTCACATGTCCAAAGAGGTACGTCGAATACATCATTTAGCATTTCGTCATTCATTGGTATCTGCACTCTCTTGACATACGTAATGGTTTTTTTATTAATGTTATAGTAGAACATCCTCACTAGATTAGGGTAAATATCATCTTCAACTATCACAAATTCAAACAATCTACAGTCAACAAGCACTTTGAGAATGGAAAATCTCTGAAGTCAACAATGCGGAGTGGACGACCTTTATTACTATATTGATTGAAACTTCTCTTGATATATCAACGATGTCCGCAGGTCCGGAAAGTATAATGTCTTCTCGCTACTGTTTTCCTCATGAATTTGAGTTTTTTGTTTCTTTCCGAGCTGATTTCTACATGACAGCCCTGCTTCTCGACGTTTAGGAACTGCATACTCCCTACTATCTTCCTCATGAACTTGAGTTTTCTATTTCTTTTCGGGCTTATTACTACATGACGGCTCTGCTTCTCGACGTTTAGGAATTGCATTCTTTTCTAGCCTAACATTGCTTAGTGTCCTCACCATATTGTATTGTCTTTACCTTCGTCCTGAAGAGTACAAGACAAATCAGTAAAGGATCATCAACAACTTATGATGTATTATGTATTATTTCTTCCTAATTCACATTAGCATCTGACTTGTTAATCAATCAAACAATGTCCAGTACTAAATCCATCGCATTAAACAATCCACAGTCAACAACCATAATTAAATCCCATCATGTAATTCTTGAATTTATCCATCCAATAAAAGTGATAAGGCGGTAATCTAAAGAGCATGAATACAAGAAAACATCACCATTTCAACAATAAGATACAATAGAGGAATCATATGATAGAAGCAACTTTTGCAGTCACTATAGCTAATATATTTTAAAAACGGTCTCATTGTAATATGCAATGGGATTTGTAGCTTGACCTAGAAATACCAGTAACATAATTACAAGAATCTCAAATCCAAGCTTCACATGCTGAGTAGACAATAAGAAGGCTGATATTCATTTGTACATAGACCATAAGCATGATGAGTAGACAATAAGCATGCTGAATAGACAATACACATGAAATAATGGTGCAAATGCTTACCAAATATATATAAATAAAACAAATCCTTGCTTGATTATAAAATAAGTTGGATCCTAACTTTGAAGGCAATCACTAGTATAAAAGCGGTAAAATCATTGAAAACCTTTGTCATTCAACATGATATGTTGATTCAACATATAGCATGCTGATACTAACATGAAGGAATGGTTTAAAGCTCTTGGAAAAATTTGTAAATAAACTAAACATGTTACTGAGTATATAAAATGTTGATACTCACATGTACAGAAAATATAACGTTTTAATAACATTTGTTATACGATATAGCATGCTCATATAGCAAACAATACACTTTTAATAACAAGATACAACTTTTTTTTTGATAAAGAAACATGAGAAACTCTAACCCTATTCCCTTTCAAAACTAAAAGGATTAGGGATAGAGTTACCCAAGCTATGCATTGCCAAAAAATTATCCTTACATATTTTCCCCTTAATACACTGGGGTGGGTCACCCCACCAGGACATATGGTCCTCATCAGAGAACAAGATCAATTCTGCTAAGGAATGAGCAACAACATTTTCAAGCCTGAGAACATGATGAACAGAAAAATGGGCATTGTTGCTGAGAATAGACTGGATTTTAGTTATAATGAAACCCACCGGGGATGAAATGGACTTCATATTAGACAAATAATTACACAGGGTGAGAGAATCAGTTTCAATCTGAGCATACCGCACCTTTAGATGGAGTGCCCATCTGAGGCCCAACAGAAACGTCGTAGCCTCCATTAAAAGCGGTTCCGTCACTCCCCTCCGTTTCCAACCATTCGCTGCAATGAAAGTACCTTGGGAGTCCCTCATAACCGCTACACACCCAAAAGAACCCAAACTCCCCTGAGTCCGCGCATCCACATTTATCTTCATAAACCCCACTGGCGGTTTAAACCTTCGGGGCACGAGAGAACAGTCCAATAGGCTCGTGTAAGATAACATCTTCGCGCTCCTCTATTGACTAAGAAACTCCACACACCATGCCCGAGTATCCTCAAACCGTGGTTGGATTCCACCTTCTCTCAGTTTGTTCCATAAGTACCATACCCTCCAACAGCTCAAAATGAACAAAATTAGGTCCTCATGTCTCCCCTTCTGCACAAGGGTCACAACAACCTCCTTAACTGTAGCCCCCTGGAATTCCATCCTTGCAGCTTTCCTACATACCCCTTCGGTCCGACCGCAGTCAAGAAATAGGTGGTCCCCATTTTCATAAGCATTTCTACAAAACACACACGTCGGATCAACCACAATTCCCCTACGCCTTAGGTTATCCAATGTGGGGAGAGCATTCTTAATAAGTCGCCATCTAAAGATAATTATTTTACTTGGGATATTCAGCCGCCAGATTGCTTTATAGCATCCAGGAAGAGTCGGGTCATCATCATTCGAGCACATCATTTTGTAGGTCGATTTGACCATGAAGAAACCATCAGGTTCATGCTTCCAATACATGCAATCCTCCACCAATTCATGAGGGAGAGGGATCCAACATACCTCCCTCCAAGTGACATCCCCCGCCGCAGCCATCACCTGGTCCCTTTTCCATGACATGTTATAGCGATCAATAAAATAGTTTACCTTCACATTCTCAGGGATTGATAACGGAAGGGGGCCCGCGTTTGTTACCTTGGAATCAAGTCACCCATCTCCGAAGAAGCAAACCTGACTCCCATCGCCAATCCTCCATTTGCAGCCATTCCGAATTACATCTCTTGCTTTCAAAATACTCTTCCAGGTGAAGGAGTCTGATGGCTTCGCTTTGCAATTCCAAATGTCATCATTTGGGAAATATCTGGCCTTAAGAACTTTACAGCATAACGATGAATTGGAGGATACCAGTCGCCACACCTGTTTAGCAAGAAGGGCCAAGTTGAATTTATGGAAGTCCCTAAAACCAATTCCCCCCGCTCGCTTTGGTTTACAGATCTCCTTCCATGCTACCCAGCTCAATTTCCTTTTTCCATCCTTGTCTCCCCACCAAAATTTATTAATCATCCCATTTATATCATTGCAGAATGATTTGGGCAGTAAGAAAATGCTCATAGTGTATGAAGGGATAGCTTGGGCAACCGCCTTGATTAAAACTTCTTCCCCCCCCCCCCCCACGAGAGAAGCTTACCTTTCCACCCCTGAATGCGATTCCATACACGTTCTTTAAGGCCCTTGAATATTCCTATTTTTGATCTTCCAAGCCAGGCCGGGAGGCCTAAGTATTGATGGAAATCCTGCTCTGCAGACCCAATGAGTCGGATTATCTCATTCCTAGCAAATCCATCCATGTTGGAACTAAAGAAAACTGCCGTCTTGTCAACATTTATCATCTGACTCGACGAAACTGCATATTGGTTTAATGGTTCCAAGAAATTCCTGATATTCCTTTCATCCGCCCTCAAAAAAAAGATTGCATCATCCGCAAACATCAGATGAGAAATAGACGGACCACGAGCTTGAAGTCTAATTCCATGAATTGCTCCACGTGCCACCTCATAAGAAATCAAGGCGGAGAGCCCCTCCGCACATACCAAAAATAGGTATGGAGATAGAGGGTCACCCTGCCTTAACCCCCTATAAGGGATGAAGTATTTGGATTTGAATCCATTTACATTGACTCGGTATTTGACCTTAGATATGCAACTCATAACCCACTGGATCCACACCCCACCAAAATTCATAGATTCCAAAACCCGTTTGAGGAACATCCACTCAACTCTATCATAAGCCTTCGACATGTCCTGCTTGATAGTCACTTCTCTCTTCTGCCCTTTCTTTCGCCTCCGGAGCGAGTGGATTGCTTCATACGCGATCAACATATTATTTGTGATGAGTCACCCCGGTACAAAAGCACTCTGTTCCTCTCCAATGACATCATGAAGCACCAATTTCAGTCTGTTAGCTTGGACCTTTGCCAAAATTTTATAGACAACATTACATAGGCTGATAGATCTAAACTGAGACAACGCATGAGCTCCAACAATTTTTGGAATCAAAATAATTATTGTAGAGTTTAGTTCCATGAGGTGTCTTCGAAGTTTGGCAGGGTTTCTCTCATCCATGAACGCCTTGAACCACTTAATGATCTCTGTACCCACAATATTCCAATGTTTTTGAAAAAATCCCGTCGACATTCCATCCGGGCCCGGAGCCTTGGTCGGGCTCATACCTTTAATAGCTTTAATAACTTCCTCATTTTGCAACGGAGATGTTAAGGATCTCTTCTGTTCATCAGAAATTCTCCTCGTGATAACATTCTCCACCCAACGCGCCTCCGAGGGATTAGATGAAGAAAAGATCTCAGAAAAGTACAAGACCGCCAAATCCAGCAGCCGATCTTGTTCCTTAACCCAATTTCCGTTCTTATCTCTCAGCGCCTCTATAAAGTTGGTTTGGCGCCGGTGGGATGCCATCCGGTGGAAGAACTTGGTATTTCTGTCTCCCTCCATTAACCAATGTGACTTCGCTCTCATTCTCCAGAGTTGCTCCTCATCTTCTAACAGGAGGTTTATTTGGAATTTTAACTTCTTAATAGACTCATCTCTATCGTCACAGGGTTGCTTACTCATCAAAGAATTAAGTTCCCCTTTCTTCTTGTCGATTGCTTTCCGAAGATTACCTCTTTTCCATCGATTCCAGTGCGAAAGTTCAATGATATAGATTTTTCAGAAACAGATGACCTGTAATTTTCCTGAACATACTCACTCTCAATATAGCAAGTTGTTCAAGTAGTAAACATGCTGCTATTTAGATATATATAACATGCAATTACCAGATACATATTAACTTTTAATATTGCATCCACAATCACAACTCAAAGTACTGAGAATGACTTAATATCTGAATAAAGCCCACACTTAATTCAAAAATAACAAGATAATTTTTCAGACACGCCTATTGTGTGAAGAAAGGGCAGCAACATAGGATCCGACCCCAGCACTATGAGCGTATGATATTTGAAACTGGTAAATTTAGCACATTTAAAAAAGTAACAGACAAACAAAAGCAGGAACATACATAAAGGCAAATGATCACATATCAGATTATCAACTACGATAAAGATACGCATTTCCAACTTCATCCAGAAGGGCAGATGTTAATTCAGCATAGTATCATTCCATATATGGGCACAGATGATTCTTCTCCACTAGATCGTTCCATTCCCCACACCAATACCAAAAAATAAGCATGTCGATTGAGTAATTAGCATGCTAATTAGCATACATATTGTCAAAATAAGCATGCCGATTGTCAAAATAAGCATGGCAATTAAGTATATTGCTACCATTTCACTTGCACATCAATTTACTTATCTAAATGTGCTGCGATCACACCATTGACAATCTGGATTTTTTTTAGATCCATAATCTTAAAATTTTCATTCATGAGGTTATGATAGAAATTAAGCATGCTCATAGTAGCACATAGCACGCTCAGCAACTATCATTTCCTTAATTGTAAATATATTGATAGGTTTTTCAAAAATTCAAAATTTAATGATATCATTATTTAACACTAAAATTGTTATCAAATGAAATTGTGACACTGATTATTCATTATTTTTGGTATTGACATGCTTAACATGGTAATTAGAAAAGGATAAATGGGATTAAGCTAGAATTAGTGAGCTCTTTTTGTAAATTTATTTAAATTTTCAATCTCTCCATGTTTATTTATATTTCCAATCCAATCCCCTTTATGTTAATGTGCAATATATTATAGATTAGTATCTAAACTAATTTGCACTCTACTGTAGTGTAATTTCACATTAATTTGTACTATAAATTACTATAGTATGTTGAATTCAAAATTAGCATTCTAAACTACAAAATCACCAAATAATAGAGATACAGCAAATAACAGTTGGTCATAAAAAATGTAATAATCAAAAATCACTAAAGAATCACTTAATTATGGAGTCATAAAAATTTAGTACTTGCAAAAACATTAATCACTTGCAGTAACATTAATCCTTAATATAGCAAAATTAGAAATAACAGTTGCATATTTGCATGATTTGATGATTTACGGTATGTAAAATCGGGATTTCGTAGTAAACAATGATGTCCTTACCACCGATAGCCTTCTCGTTCCTTTTCTCCGGGACACTAGCTTCTCGGTTGGTGGCGACACCTCCTCCCTCCTTCTCTTCCCATCTTCCTCTTCTCCTGCGACTGCATTGGCAGCGTTAGTGCTGGCAGCAATGCTTTCGACAGCGTTGGTCCTTGCAATGGAGGCATCGTTCTCACTTCCTCTTTTTTCTGTCGTCGTTCTCTCTCCCTCTCTGTCAAAGCTTTCCAAATGCCCTTGTCAAACCCTCACCGTTCCCTCTCCCTTCCTCCCGTTTTACTCACTGTTCCTAGCAATAGCGGCTCCGGCAGCGTTGGGGCAAGCAATGGTGACTCCGGCAATGTTGGTGCGATTCCGGCGCGAATCTCCCTTCCTCTCTTTTATCACCATTCTCTCCCCCTCTCCCTCTCCCAGAATTCACCGTTCCCTCTTTCTCAATTGTCCCACGTCTTCCCCTGCACTTAGCATGTCTTTCGGCGCACTCAGCATGTCTTCCCCTGCACTCAGCACGTCTTCTCCTGCCTTGGAAACTGGACGCCATCGAAAACCGCAACTCTAGCTGTGCCGTCCATTCCTACACGCGCACCCTCACTTGTCCTCCCTGCGGCCTACTCGCGGGATGCTTCAACGGCCAAGATGTCGCGCGCCGGAATGGACGACCCAATGGCGCTCCTGCACGGGAATTCGGGTGCAGCATCTCATATATATATATATATATATATATTCTTTTTATTAGTATTATATACACTATAACATCTAATATTATAAATCATGTACTTTCATAATCTTTACCACACTCAAGATAGACAACCGTAAATACCCGTATTGTCGTGAAATACTAAACAGCTGCCAAAGGCAGGAATCCAGCCCACATCTGCCCGTTTGCAAGTGCCCTAACAACTTTTAAGCTATATTGTGATGTTCAAATTTTGAGATTTTTCTATCAAATGTCGAAATTTTAAATGTTAATATAGAAAATGGTACTTTTCAAGGGAAAATGCATCTGACAGAGAAAAATATATATACAGAGCACTGAAATGATAAGTTCGGTGAAATCTCCCGGCAAAAACAGTAACATTGATGATGTTTGGAAAAATTTTCAATGGGATTTTGCATCGATTATGATCCGGATGGATGTCTTACGATGATGGTAAATTAAAACAATATAAGCACACGTTCAAATATGTTTAAATATTCTCAAAAATACATATGTTTAAAGAAAACTCATCATGTGCAAATGGATTGCATTATAATTATGTTGTAGTCTACCACTTCAAAATGGGCCCCACACATATTAAAATATAATAATACTTTATACAATCATTTATCCATATAAGAATCATACTTTAGGTGATTTGGAGGTTGAAAATATCACTTTAAACTTAATATTTGTATTAAACTATTTTATTATGTTGATTTATATTATTTTAAGATGGTGCACATGCACATATTAGATTTGGATGAAAATTAGTAAGTTAATAAAGTGAATAATTGTAAATAAAATGGGTGAAGTAGATTTTTTATTCATAATCAAGTAGAACCCACACTACATGGACTGCACTGTAATTATGTTACAGCCAAATGCTCTTAAATAAATTCTATGTTTAAATATGTTAAAATTAAGCATAATGTCAAGAGAGTGGACTCTTACTATTTGGGTTAAAATTTGTTGAGTCAAAAATGAAAATATGTACTTTTGGTAAGTCCTAAATATGTGACACTTAAAAAAGGGATTTTTATAAATATGCATGTAAAGTTTGACCAATCTTACATTTGTGTCTATAAGTTTTCTGAAATTATAAATATTCCTACAAAGTTTGTATAAAATTACAAATGTATCCCTTCCATATAGAACCCGTTAAATTTTCCCGTAAAATGATGAAAATGCCCTTTAAGCTAATTGATACATTTGCAATGTTTTCGAAAATTATTTGCTATTTGATTATTTTTTATATTTTTACTTATCTTACTATTTTAGATTTTTTACAAACATATTTAGAATATTTAAAAAAATTGCAAGTGTATTACTTGGCTTAAAGGACATTTTCATCCTTTTACAGAAAAATCTAACAGCATCCTAACAGAATGCAAACTTTGTATGTATATTTATAATTTTAGCAAATTTAGGAATATAAATACAATAATGGTCAAATTTTGTAAGCATATTTGCAAAAATCCTATAAAAAAACCAGCAACATAATCACACGTTTCGTGATGGATGGATCTGGTGTCGGGAGGGCCTCATTTCCACGTGGCATTGCATTGCAAACACCGTGAGAATATAAGGAAGACAGGATTAGAACAGGGGGTAGACTGTTGTAAGGGGAGCAGTGCACGCCCACGGACACTTACTCATGAGCTCGTGTCGAGTTCAAGCAATCGGGTTCATGATAATGGGGCACTCGGCATGATGGCAATTGACACATTGGCATGCCTTGGATAGAATGAATCCTATAAGGGTATGATTTAATGCAAACCATGTGTCCATGAGCACCTTTATTTTTTAAAATTTTAAAAAGATTTTTATAAAAGATATAGACCATTTATAACATTGATTCATGGTACTTAGGCACCAAAACTCATATATTAAATGACATTTAAAAAAAACTCACCTATTAAAAATTTTTATACCATTTTTATTTTTATTTTTAATAGTTATATATTTACTTTCAAAAGGTAACGAAAATGATTTTTGATGTCATAGAAAATACTTATTAACAAAGATAACAAATGGTTTGGGTTTTTAAAAAAAATTAAAATAAAAATCAAAGGAGTGCATGGTGCGGGAAAATTGCGCCATAGACCCTCTAACTATGCGTATTGGCATTTTAGACCCCGACGTTTGCGTATTAGCATTTTAAACCCCCGAAAGTTTCGACCTTTGCATTTTAACCCTCGCACCCTCACGGCGTCAACAAAGCAGCATCTGTCCGTCCGAAATGATGAAAAAAAACAAAAATACCCTCGTGCCTATGCTTTAAATACAGGGCTTAAGCTTTTGAATCGCGTTGTGGCACTTCTTGCAGTTGGAACTGGTCACCCATGCTTTATCATGCTTCGGTCGTCGATACTTGCGAACTTCGGAGGTGAACTTCGGAGGTTGTAAGGAAGCGGGCCGGTGAAATCGTTGTCGGATGCATTGATGCTCTGCAGTCCAATCGAAGCATCGAGGCTCATGGGGAAAGGCCCCACGCAGAAATTCTGGCTCACGTCGAGGTTCCTCTATGCGATGAGGCTGGAGAGCGACTTGGGGAGTGGCGAAGAGGAGTTGCAGCTGATGTTGAGGAACGAAAGGCTGCCGAGGCGTTGGATGTCGTCGGAGATGCTGCCGTTGAGGTTCATGTTGCCGAGGTCGAGCTTCTCGACGGCGCCGGCGGCGTTGCATGTAACGCCGGTCCAATTACAGTAAGGCAGCTGGGTCTCTGGGCTTTCCTCTCTTGGGGATATTTTCCAATTCGCTAGACAATCCAGCGGATTGATCAGGCTATATTTTATGGATAGCAGAGCAGCCGAGTCATTGGGCCTCCATTCCAATCCTAATGAAGAATTGGCAGTGGAACATAGAAGAAAAGCAGCAGGAAAAGTGGCTGCATTCTGCAACTCGATTTCCTTAATTCGTTCCTCTTTTCTACTTCTCTTCTTCCATTCTTATTTCGTTGCAATGGAAGAAAGAAGGCCGGAGAGTTATACGAGGGAAATGGGAAGTCAGAAGAGGGCCGCTTCTTAAAAAAATGGAATTGATATTTCCACCACCCCGAAAACTGCTAGATGGGACCCCCACGAGTTTGATTCATGAATTGTTTTGTCCGGGGATGTTTGATGAGTGGCGAGAGTATCGATATTGTGGGTTGGTTATAGCAATTGCCATTGAATAATGGACTTGTATTTTTGCAAGCTCGTGAGATCTTGGGTTTTGCAACAGCTGTTTGGAATTGGAAGGTTTGGACAGATCTTGGAATCTGCTCGAAATAGGAAGCATCTCCCGACATGAGAGATGGGTAGGGAGCATTTTTAAAACTTACAAGGAGATGGAAACCATGTGAACAGCTCATGAACCTCTTCCTTGCTGTCCCTCGGGCATCGCCTACTCCAACCCCAAGCACACTAGCTTCTGGAACAGAACTTCCAGCTGTTGTTGATGAGGTGTGGGTGCCATGGCCATGGGCATCTCAAGGGGACACATACTCCACAATCGGCGGCTGCACCGGCGGGTAAGTCGATGTGCGGCCCTTTGATGTAGAATCAAGCATCGATGAGCTTCCGGTTGCAGAGAGAAGAGTTGAAGTTCTGCCCTTCTATACAGATACGTTGCCATTTCTTAGGCGCGGGTGGCATTCCATGGTCTAAAAAGCAAGGAGAAGATGGAAGGTGGGGGAGTTGGAACTTTCCATGGGATGAGATGGGCGTTAGAGGAGGGGGTTTGCATGGCTGGATTTGAAGTTTGGTGGGGTATTTGAAGGTGGGGATTGAAGAATTTGAAATTGAAACTACACATTTTCTCTCTCGATCGGTGTCCGTTCAATTTTTCTTTCTTTCTTTCTTGCAAAAGAAAAACAAAGCCGAAAATCAACCAGCCTTACATTAAAAATAACGAGGATGATTAGGAAATATGAAGGAAAGATGGAAGGTTTTGCGTGTTGGAATTGCCCTGGGGCGAGTAGCACATGGGGAGAAAACGATAATTAAAAATGCGGCCGCGTCTCTTTTATCTTTTTCGTTTTTTGAAACTCCATGATCATGAAAAGTAGGAGGAAAGAAGATGAGCATGTGCTGGCAATCATTATCGGCATTTCTCCTGGTCCTTCTAGATTACGCGAACTGCTCTCTCATCATTGACCACAGGCATGTCAATGTCAAAAGCTTAAGTCCTGTATTTAAAACATAGGCACGAGGGTATTTTTGTCTTTTTTCATCATTTTGGACGGACAGATGCTGCTTTGTTGACGCCGTGAGGGTGCGAGGGTTAAAATGCAAAGGTCGAAACTTTCGGGAGTTTAAAATGCTAATACGCAAACGTCGAGGTCTAAAATGCCAATACGCATAGTTAGAGGGTCTATGGCGCAATTTTCCCGCATGGTGCACGTGGGTTGCATTAAACCTACACTCGCAATACGTGGGATTTTAACTTGGGTTGAGTTGACCCCAGAACTAATCAGTCAAACTTAAAAAACAATACGCCATTAGAACTTGCTAGAAGAACTCTAAGTTGTAAATAAGACTAGAATTCAAGCAAAACCAAATCTAAGAAACCTACTTAATTTTTCTCTTTTTATTTGATGTAAACTATAATATATCCATAGTATCTAAAAATATGTGTATACAAGTAATATTTCTTCATATGTATATATTTTGTATTATTTATAATTATTTTTCAATATATATTTATCATATTGAAATTATATTACAGGTAAATTATATTATTTTCATCTACATATTTATGTTTATATTATTTATTTTGAGTTTATTTATTTTTTTCTTATATCTTATTTTGAAATTTAACTTTTTTCTAGAAATATATGACATATTACTATATTTTTAAAAAGATTTTGCTTCCGTGAAACTTCTTTTCTATATAATTATTTTTTAAATATTTTGATATTTGATAAAAAATTCACTTTATCTATTTTATTTAACATTATTTATATTATTATTTTGATTATCATAGAAACTCTTTCATTTATTTTGTATCGGTATATATGGTCTCATTTGTAAATGTCTGAAATCAATATAATAAAATAATTTAATACCAAATATTAATTTCAAAATTGTATTTTCAACATTTAGATCATTTAAAATATTATTAGTATATGGATAAATGATTATATAAAGTATTATTATATTCTAATACATATGTCGATGAATCTAAGCAATTTTCATAGTTTACATATGAATATAGAGAGAATTTTAACAAACATGATCGATACACATATTTGATTTAAATGAAACTTAGTTTCTTAACTAAACGAATGATGTTAAATACAATAAATAACATGAATTTTTCATCAATCATGAAGATATAAAAAATTGAAGAGGTTATATGAACCGCTACGTAGAAGCAAATAAAAACTCATTTTTAAAAAATTACTTAGGCCATGTATTATTATTTTTCTTATATAATTTGTTTTTATTGTACATTTATATTCTTACATCAAATGAAAATTTGTCGGCCTAAACTCAATTTTCATAAATAGGATTAGTATTTAAATTTTACGCATAGAATTAAGATTAGATCTAAGTCTTAAGCTTTATAGATAGAGTTGGGTTAGAGTTTTGACCATTCTGAATTTCTGGGGCCAGAATTTCACCCTTGCTTGACATGCAGCATGTTGTCTTCCCAAGAGGACAATTTGGTAGTTTTCTTTTTTTTAATGGGTTTTGCAAATATTACATCTCATCAAGCTCCCAACTGTATGAAAGTGATACGGGAGACAATAAACTCTTATTTACCTATAAGGGAGACCACACACTCACTGTTAAAAAGAAGGAACTTCTCAAGAAGAGATGCTCCCTCATGCAGTCCAGCTTGCATTAACTTCATTCATTGATTTCATTCTCAAGCAGCAGCAACCGATGAGGAATTGACCTGCTATCTAGCTATTAGCCTATTAATATCAGGGCTGGCTTCGTCCTTCAGCCGACACGACAACTTTCAGTGCAACTCAACTGCAGACCATAGCACATGGGCACTGGCCGCGAGTACGCTACTAGTTTTTATTGGGGGATTCCCGTATGGGCACCTCAAGTTTATAAGTTTTGCACTTTTTGATCCTTGAGTTTTCTATTTGCAGAAAATGACTTGAGAGTGTCAGAAATGTGTAGTTTTTGTCCTTCGAGTAACACAAAACCCTAACGCCGTTAAATTTTGACTTAAAATGACCAAAAGATCCTTTTAATATTTTAACAAATGTTTTTCTAGAAAAAAAAAAGGGGCCCAAAAAAGTTCAACCGAACAGGGCAATCAATGTAAGTATTTGTCTCAGCTATTGCTTGGATATATTTGCACATACACCTTTCACATCATATTTTTTTGGGCAATTATAAACCAAACGGCTAACATGATTGAATGCAATTTCAAAATGATTGTAGTCAATCAAATGTCTTCAAAAACTATACAATTTTCAAATCTATGTATAAAATACGAACATTAGAATAATTTAACTCACCCAAGCATCACAAATTTGAATCCTTGCGTATATACACACGACCAGGATTATTTTTTTTTATTACACGTTCCATTGATTCAACCAGATCCATACATTATGCCGAAAATAACGAACTTGTATTGATGTTTAAATAAATTCAATTCTAGAATCTAGAGTAGGGTTTCTACCATTTTACTCTTATGGATCAATGGAAAGAGTACCAGTTTTCTTTATTTGCAGCCAAAATTTTGTTGCAAAAAGTTAAATTTTGGTTAGGGCATGTATGGATGCTAATAACAACTTTTCAATAAAACTTCTCGATTTCCATAATTGGCTTATTTTTTAAATATATTTCTATAGAACTACTTTACTTTTTAATCATTTCTACACACTTATCCATATACGTAATCTATTTATTTTAACTTATTCTTTTTATTCCTCATTATTGCCCTTATTATATTATATTATTTTCTTCTAAGTTAAAAAACTTTTACACTAAAAAATTTTCATCCAAAAGTTTTATTATTTCCCAAACATACCCTTAATTATTTGTCTTTAGTTGGTGGCATGCATCATATATCGATGGATTAATTTTTTCAAGTCACCTTAAATGATTGAGTACCTAGCAGAAGTGTATTCCAAGAAAGGTAAACAAGCCACTGTGTCTACCTAGCTTTGAACCTAAGACCTCTTTACCCTAATATCCTCTACACATTCATGTTAACCACATGTTCATCAAAATAACGACCATCATTAGGAGTGCAACTAAGCTTATGAAACTATAATTGGCCTACACCCTAATTCTAACCCTAATTATAAAATATAAACCATACCTTTAACTCTAATCTTATTTATAAAAGCTAAACCCTAATCTTATTTGTGAAAATCAAGCCGAAAAAATTTTGGATTAAAATTCGGGTAGATAGTGATAGTGTAGGCAAAACTAATGATGCATAGTGTAAATAAATTCTAAAAAACATAGTAATATATAATATATTTCTAGAAGAAAATTAATCATTTAAAATAAGATAAAGGAAGAAAACTAATAAAAGTTAAAAGGAAACCATATAAATATAAAAATATATATAAATGGAAATTATTTAATTTGATCTATAACATAATTTGAAGATGATAAACATGTATACAAAAATATAAAATAAATAAATATAAAGAAATATTATTTAAGTATTATCTATAAAATCTATTTTATATTAAATATAAATAGGAAAAATCAGGCTCTGAGTTCCTCAGGTTTTGGGTTAGCGTGAACCCTAACCCAACGTTATTTATAAATCAAGGTCAGGTTCCAAATGACTAAGTTTCAACCATTTATTTTTTGGAATTCGGCGGGCCAGGTTCATTACATCCCGAAGTCCATCATATACCGACCAGTAAGAAAAAAATCTATTGACAATAACAGTGACATGATTTTCATGCTTAGGCAACAAAATTTTAATCTGGTTGTAAAAGCATTATCATAAGCAAGGAAATTTTTCCTTACAAGGCATCATCACAAATTAAGGAATTTTTCGTTGCTTAAAGAAGCATCATCATGAGTAAGAGAATTTTTTCTTGTATGTATACTTTCCTTGCTAATAAAAATTTTTTTTATTGCTAAGAAAGGTTGATAAAAACTAATTTTCTAGTGATGAAATAATCAATGTACTCGATTACTCGTGGCAAAAATTTTAGAATAGAAAATTTTCAATAGCTTAGGGTGTGTTTGGGAATTGATAAAACTTTTGGTGAAAAGTTTTGAAGAATAAAAGTTGTCAAATGATGTAATATGATAGGGGTAATGATGAAGAGTAAAGAGGGATAAAGTTAAAATAGATAGGTTAGTTGTATAGGTAATTGTGTAGAAATGATTGAAAAGTAGGGCGGTTTGTATAGGAAGATGTAAAAAAATAATTAAAAAATAGAAGAATTGTAGATAATGAAAAGTTTTAAATTGAAATGTTTTAGGCCAAACACTCCCTGAATATGACAAATAACATAGAGGCCAATTTTCTCACCCAACTCAGACAAAGAGCAAGGTGCTCCAAAATACAAAAGAAAACATGGTAGAGGAAACATATGGGAGATTGTCCTCCTGGTCCGTCCAACAGCCCCACCAAAAAACCAACGGCTTCAGCTTGTCTAATGTCAAATTTTCAATGACCCCAAAAGGAAGCTTAAGAAATAAGAAGCCATGGAATAGAGAGACTGAAGACGGAAAGGCCACGAAATATGCATATATTAAGTACTCTGTTCTAGGGAAGTAACAAAAGGCCTGTTTGGCAAAGAACAGCAATGCAAAATGTTGCAAACTATCACCACCAACTGTCTTTAGCCAAAGTAGTAAAAGAGCATGGTTCCATGAAGGAAGAAGTGAAAATATTTGGACTTATTAAAGTTAAAAACCAAGAACAACAAAAACTGCGCAACAAGATCCACATGGCTGACCCAACCTGGGTGGGCAACAGCATATGATGACAAAGATGAAATCTCATTAGCTAAAGAAAAGATAAGTCAGAGCATCCAACAATACTGAAGGCTAAAAAAATAAAGAACTTATGAAAACTTGGAGTTGTTTATTTCTTTGCTCAGAGGCAAATAAAGCCTATGTAACTCTGCTCATTGGTAGAGTACCGCTCATACATCCAGCAGAAAGATCCTTTAACCAATGAATTGGACAAGCACAGATCGATAGCTTGTCATGGGGAAAGGGTTCCACATTCTTCCAACAGCAAATCAACAATGTACACGGACAAAGATACCAGTAACATAAACTTCAATCAACAAATCAAGGCCCCATTATAGTAGCAAAGGAACAGGACACAACTCTGAAAGAATGATGAGGAAAGAATATCACTGCTGATTTGCTTCAAATCAGATGCCTCAGGAGTGCTAGCTGATGAGAACAATGCCTTATTTATAAATGCATCAGTGCCATTGATTTTGTCATACAAGAAGAAGCATCAGCTTCATGAGCCAAATGCTTTCTTGAAATATGGCTCCACTTCAGTTCCGAATCAGCCATGTCACAGACAGTAACAAAGTCCAATGGCTGACAAAATATCTTAAACATCTCAATGCCAAATATCCTACTGCCATCAGCTACAAATACAGCATTTGAATCCAGGGGGGCATCCGGATGCCTTGATACCTCATTCCAAGTCATGTATGTCTGATCTAACTCCCAAAGCTTTCTGACTGCTTCCTCTCTCCAGCTCGTTTGACCGTCTCGCTCACACCATGAAACACTAATCATGAACAGCCGGCCCTTGCAAGCAACAAGCTTTGGGTGGTACTCTAGAAGGCGGGGAGGTGAATGGGCCGTCTGAACTACAGCCCAAACACCCCTTTCTAGATCATAAAATGCAAGCTTGCCTGTTTCGGAACAAACGTAAAAGATATTTTCACAAACAGAGCCAGAACATGCGACACCAAACTCTTCAGGCAACCTAGCAATATCCATCCATCTGTCAGACAAAGGATCATAGATTTCTCCAGAATCTAGTGCCTCATCCCAGGAGCCCCGACCACCAACAGCAATTAAAATCGACCTCCTACTTCCTTTTCCACTGGATGGGCCATCTTCTTGTTTGATGAACTTGAAAGGCTTTCTTCTGGACTCAGACAAAGCAGCATCACTTTCGTTGGAAGGAAATCTAAGTTGGCGCCTTAGTGAAAACCTATGCGGATCTTCATAGACATCAGATATTCCATTTGAGCGTGCCCTTGAATATTGTCGATCTTGCCTATCATTATGACATCGGAAGATTGAACACCCAGAACTGACTTCTAAAACTCCCAAGATGGGCCGCGATCTTGCCACCCTCATTGATGCAAGCCTTCGCCAAGACCCATTTAAAGGGCTAAAAATCAGTAAATCCTTGTGTGTCTTAACAGAGCTCTTATCAAACATTCCAAAACTTGCCAAGCTGGAGCAACCACCAGCAACAAAGATATCATTCCCAATTCTTGCAACGGAGAAGTGAAACATGCCCTTCAAGATTTCAGCATCCCTTCGATGCCACTGAGCAATGGCAACATCCAATGCATGTATCTCCCCGCTGCAGTATCCATTCCTCACAAGGCCAAACACAAAAATCCATGGGGTCTGATACAAACCCTCTCGCCTCTTCTGTATGAAATGCTGTGTAGTCGTCAAAGACCTCCACTTTTTGCAGACAAGTCGAGCAGTCATGAGAGTTGTCAATGAAACCCTCACCAAACACATTTCCAGCACATCATCTGGAAGTGACAACTGAACACAATCACTAGAAGCTTCAGATTCCATCTCTTTCAACTTTCTGTTATTCCTCCTCCAAAAACAATCCACCCTTGCTTCCTCAACTCCCGAAACTGTGCGATAAGCCATGCAATCTTCCCCAACACTCGATTTCCTCCGTCCATTTACATAGCCAATGTCATCACATGTATCAGCCCCAACCTTACAGCCTCCACCTTTCCCCAACAGAAGCCCCAGACATTGGAAGGAAACCCTTCTCTGGTGCTTCTGATCTTCTTCATTCTTCTTCAGCTTGATGCTGAAACTTCTAACAATCCGTTTCGACACAGCGAAGGACTCAAATTCCCTGGCATTAGAAGATGTTTCCCTGACCGATTTTCTGGCCATACCATCCTCATTTCCATTGCCTGAACCATTACAAAGAAGAGAAGACCTCCCATTGCTGCTATTTGATCCCCTGAAATTGCCTATGCTCTTCATGTCACTCCAAAAAAATCCTAAACCCTAATTTATTCAGATTTAACAAAAGACATTGCTGCATTTACTGCCTTCCAATCAAATCGTAGCCGTTAGATCTAAAAGGACCTGCAGGGACACCTTCTTTGTGCCCCCTCTTCCATTTCGATGCAATCTCGGACGGAATTACACCAACCAGACCATAAAAAGACGAACTTTACCGATAAACTGCACGAAAACCCAAGATTTTCACTCGCCCACTGCGAGATCATCACAATCAGGCCATCGAAAGCACATCAAAAAATCAAGTTTCGATGGAAAGCCTCTCAAGAACAGACAAGCTTACCAAATTCCGAGGACTAAATCCCACCTGAAATTGAGAACTCGGAGAGTAAAAGAATACAAATTGTAAAAATCCAGCGAGTTTTCGGTTCTGGAAAACGAAAAAAAAATTCGTCATCGTTATCACATCCAAACCGTCGAACCAAAGCAGAAAATGAAAAATGAGAAAAATGCACAAGGAATTCAGCAAAAGAACTTGCCTTTTCCACCTCTTAACTCATCCTTCGGAAGCACGAGAACGAAATGCTATCGATGGATGGATGAATTCTACGCCATTTTCGGTAATAAATCGAGCAGAGGAGCGTTTTCGGGTGGGTCGGCTTTTGCTTTTAGAAAGCGGCGCTGCAGCGGGGAGAGATGATGAGCTCTGCGGATTCCTTCGCGGTATTCTACCGTAGATTGCGGAGCATATCATGTTTGTTACGCCCAATTCCCGGTGTTAATTCATTTTGATCTTATAATGATCAACACCGTTGATTTAAAGGATAATAATGTAGATATTTAAAATAATTTTATATTCAGATTATTTATAAATTTAAATTCGAGAAGCATTCCTTCAAGGAATAAGACCGTATAGAATTCCCAAATTTTTTAATTTTAATTTATTTTTATTGTCGCACAGCAATCTCTACCGGGCAAAAACCATTTTCACGGATTATTTGAGAAGCAGTGGTGTCAAACATGCAGCGTCTGTCTGTTCTGGCTTATAATAGGCCAAAAATACTTAATAAGTATTTAGGATATTTTTTTATTGATATTTATATTTCCAGCGACTTCCTGGAATGATGACAGGCAGCGCTACCACCAGGAAAGTGACCCTGGTGACAACATTTAGGATGTTTAATGGATGTGTATGACTTATCAAGTAATTGTTTAGATAGCAGCTACAAGGGCAAAACAACAGTAGAAGTGCAGCGGAAAATCTAATGTGAGATGAGGTGCGAGTGAGGGATGAAATATTTTGAAATTTGAGTGATTGATATAAAAATAATAAAGATGAAATAAATAGTATAGTTGAAAGAAAAAAATAGAATGACTAAATTAACAAATCCGTTGTTGAAAACGTGTTTATCGTCCCATCCTATCACATCCAACATTTTTTTTTTATGGAGCCATCCGACGCTCCTTGATTATCAAACGTGTTTGATACTCTGGTTGTGGCTGCACTTGATATGCGGACTGCTGCTGCATGCACGTGAAGTTGAACTATGAAATAGCAAAATCTTACTGCCCACCAATGAAATCTTACAATTAGACACCGCCAATTTTTGTCTTGGCCTTTTTTGGCTCTTTTATATATTTATTGAAATTTGGACGCTTGTGTAAGGACTAAGGATGAGTAAATAATCAGGATCTAATCATTGCGTAAGCGAAGTATCTTTTCGATGCGGGAAAACTACTTACCATGATTTCGATGTGGACGGGTTTGTGTTGTTTTTAATTTATATATGTGTTTGTGGCTATAAAACTTTTCCCCCTAAAATTTCATGTTCTCCGTAATTATTTTATTTTTAATTATTTTTATATCTTTCTACACATAACTACATTTTTTTCATTTATTTTTACATAACTATATATATAATTTATTTATTTTTTTAACCTTAGTCTTTTTACTCATCATCATTCTTTCTGTCATATTATTTTCTCACATTTAAAAGCTTTTACACAAAAACTCTTTAGGGGTGTATTTGGTAATGGGTATAAAATGTTAAGTTAAAACTTTTTAATCTAAAACTTTTCATTCTCCACAATTACTATATTTTTTAATCATTTTTTCACATTTTCCTATACAATACCTTACTTTTTAATCATTTTTACACAATTACTCATATAACTAACCTATCTATTTTAACTTTAGCCTCTTTACTCCTCGTTATTATCCCTATCATATCACATCATTTGACAACTTTTATTCTCCAAAATTTTTCACCAAAAGTTTTATCCATTCCCAAACACACCCAAGTGTATTTGAAAAATAATAAAACTTTTGATATTCCTATCATATCATATTTATTTAAAAAATTTACATCAAAAACTCCTCATGTGTGTTTGGAAAATAATAAAAAATTTTATAAAATGTTTTTGAAATGAGAAAAAATAATATGATATAAGAAGGGTAGTGATGAGGAGTAAAAAATAATATGATATAAGAAGGGTAGTGATGAGGAGTAAAGAAAATAAAATTAAAATAGATAGATTAAATATATAATAGTTGTGTCGAAATAAGCGAAAAGTAAGTTATATAATAATAAATGAATGAATAATTAAAAAATATAATAGTTGTAAAAAAATAAAAAAAAATTAGTTTGAAAAATTTTTAGAGGTAACAAACACCCCTTGTTTAAAAGTTTCATTATATTCCGAACGCACCCAGTCTCTCTCTTTTCTTTTTCTTTTTCTTTTTTGGTTTTATGTGGTTGCCTGCGCCGCGCATGCGTATCAATTGGCACATCCTGCAGAGTATTTTTCGGTTCTTGACCACACACATCGAAACGACAGAAGTAACCAAGCACGAGCGAATAAAAACAAGAAACATGTGCCCCGACAAAATTGCATCCGTCCCTACGTTACGGTACTTCTGTAGCATTTGGGGAGGGATTTTTCTAAATTTGCCAGTAAATTTTGATCGATATTATATGTATATTTTTAAGTTTGTTGAAATTATAAATATGTCTATAAAATTTATATAAAATTACAAGTATATACCTTCTATTAAGATGTTAATAGATTTTTTAATAAAATGACAATAATACCTTTTAAACCAAGAAATATACTTGTAATTTTTGGAAATGCCATTAGTGTATGTGCAAAAAATCTAAAATAATAATATAAATAACATGTATAAAATAATGAAATAGCGAATGCGTTTATAAACTTTGCAAACATTGCAAGTGTATAGCTTTCTTAAATGTTGTTTTCATCATTTACAAAATAATTTAATGGTATTTTAACAAAAGAGACACTTTTAATTTTATGTAAATCTTATAGATATAATTGTAATTTTAGCAAATTTATACAATATTCTTAAATCTTATAGGTATGTTTGTAAAAATTCTATTTTAAGAATTAGTAATGACTATTAGGGTTTGCTATGTATTGTATAGTGCCCACAACTCATGTCATTGATCTCTTTTTTAAAATATATATTCTAAGCCAAAAACTTAAATTCTACTGCATGCATATACTTGATATGCTTGAGGAAGATTCCTTATTCTGGACATTGGAACATGACAGAGTCTGCAGGGTTAAATATGCTTATCAATTAGCTTTATCTACCATGTATGGGAGGAGATATGGTTGCAGTCAATCTATTGATCTGAGGGTCTTCCAAACCACGTAGAAACTCAATGTCCCAAGAAAAATAATTATTTTTGGTTGGAGATTGATAATAGATTCTCCGCCAACCCGAATGAATATTTCAAGGAGAGGAATTCCCACCCCAACAATATGTTGACTATGCAACGATGACATAGAAGATTGCACCCGCCCTTTTTTCCTCGGCAACAATATGTGTATTTCATCACCAAATTACCAACATGTTAACAGGACAATCTTTTGCTAACTTGGGGGAAGTTTTTCACTACATCTAGTCAAATGGGGTAGTCAATATTTTTCTATTATTTCTCTATACCTGCTGGAAGATATGGTACATTAGAAACTTTATAAGAAAGGCTTCAAATTATCATTGTCTAAAGTTCTCGAGTAGAACATTGCCTATCTTTATATTGTTCAATCAACCTCCTCATGAGAATTAATCGAACTACTCAGATAAGTGTGGCTAGATGGCAGAAACTGATTCATGGTATTGTCAAACTAAATATTGAAGCGAGCCTTGATTTGAATAGTAGGAGAGTTAGCCTTAAAGCTATTTTATGAAACTAGATTAGGGATTTCATCACAACAAAGATTTGGTCAATTCATAAGATAATTGATCCCAGTCTTATGGAAGTGCAAGCGCTCTTGAAGGGTCTCGAATGGCTCAAAGATCTCTAATTTTCCTCCATCCAAGTGGAAAAGTGATTTGTTATGCAAAAGATATCATCCACTCCCACCTTTGGCCTCTAGTCCAAAGAATTAGGCGTCTCACTATTGATGTACAGAATATGTCTTTTTCTCGTGTCATGCGTACAGGAAACACAACAACCCATACACTCGCACAAATAGCTATAGGGTCTGTTTGGTAAAACAGAAGACTTGACCCGATTGTGTAAAACTTATCATACCCGCGTGCTGGAGTAGAAAATATGTCATGTCAAGTCGTCTACGCCAACGTCGTCCGTGCAAATTTGACTGTCACAGATAAAGCTTCAAGTGCGGCGCCAATGAGAGGGCCACAATGTTGCGGGGAGATGAGAGGGGCCCCGCCAAAGGTGGGCCCAATAACTGACTGTAAGCTTGTGTACAGACAACAATGTGTGGTCCACGTGTACATCCTCGCCAAGAGTGAGCCCAATAACCCGCTGGAGGCTTAACTATTCATTAAGGATGTGTTTGGTAATGAATAAAACTTTTGGTGGAAAGTTTTGGAGAGTAAAAGTTGTCAAATGATGTGATATGATAGGGGTAATGATGAGTAGTAAAGAGAATAAAGTTAAAATAGATAGGTTAGTTGTATAGATAGTTGTATAGAAATGATTGAAAAGTAAGGTAGTTGTATAGAAAAATGTGAAAAAATGATTAAAAAATATGATAGTTATGGAGAATGAAAAGTTTTAGATTGAAAAATTTTACCTTGACATGTTTTATTAATTGTCAAACGCACCCTAAATGCATACAGTGTATCAATGAAGACAGCATGCAATCGTCAACCCCAGGCCAACACAATGGATCAATGTGCTGGAATTTTTCAAGCTAAAAAACGTCACAAAAGTTTTACATTTTACCAAACAGACCCATAGTTAGAAATACACAAAAACATGTTTGGTAGGAAACCTCTCTATTCTATATTGCTAACTTATTATATTTTGATTATACTGGATCTAATGGCACCTCGTCTTACAATCTTTCTCATCCTTCTACTTGGGACTGGGATTGAGGGGGTTCCATCAGAATGTTTCCCTTGATTTAGAAAAAATAAGGCATCATCTTGTAAGGGGCTAACAAGTCATCATAAAACCTTATTTTATTTTCATAAACTTGTTAATATTGATATATTTACATAGAAAGCAAAACTTAACGTTTTAGAGTTATATATTTTTAAAAATTTTAAATAAAATTTTTTTTATTCGTTTCGATCATTGAAATTAACTAAAATACCATTATATCTAAAAAAAATTAAAATATATACATCTCAAAAAATGATAAAACTTGTTTTACATGTTAAATATAACTTATAAAAGAAAACAAAAAAGTAGAGTTTTTAGGCGTGAGGACTAGTTGTTCTTATTATAAACTTTCCTTTACAATGAGGTAATTTACAAATATAGAAGTAGTAATTTATAATGTTACTATTGTGTATGCTATGTATAGATGTGGCATCGAGGGAACGTGTAATATTTTCATGCATTTTAGGATCTTGGTATGTTTGTGTGGTTGTACCACTTAGTTATGATATGATTTGTTATGTATTGATTTAGGGGTATGTGATTAACGCATTATTTGAGACATTATAACTATCTTAAACCTCGCGGAGTAGGTATGAGGTTTAACCTGCTCGGTCAGGTCGCAGGGGTAAAAGTGGTAGCGTCCCTAGAGAAATTTTTAATTGATCGAGTGATATATGTTGAAAAGTTAGTGGTGAATTACTAACTAGGCCCGATCCATGTTTGGACCCAACCTGTGTTGGCAAAAAACCCTCATTAAGAGAAGGGTACGCGCGACCTTCCTTCATTTTCCTTCTCTTCTCATTCGGTTCCACCTTCCTTCACTTTCTCCTTTCTTCCCAGTTTTGAATCCACCCAAACCTTCCTGAAGGCTCTTTAAACTTCCTTGAAGATCATTAACTCACATCAAGGGAGCTCAAAAATCCCAAGCATTAGAGTCTACAGTTGCAATTTTTGGAAAAATTGTGATTTAGATAAGTAGATATTTTCTTTTCTCAAATCAATGGTGAAATGTCGTTCTAAACATGATATAGGGCTAGTGGGAAAGAGTAACGTCTAACAATTTTAAGGTTTGGGTATTCTAGGGTTAATGAGAACCTAGGGTTAATAGGACTCGTAAGAAATCAGATATTATTGGGCGCTCTTTATAAAATAGATGATGCATTAGCAATTTTGTTATGATTAGAGTGTGGCATTGCTTGAATGGGTGGAACTAGTAAAACAAAATAAAAGTTCTCTTTGTCGCCTATCATGCATTCAATAAAATGCTTGTGTGACAATTAGTATATTAAATTTAATGCAAATTTAGTTGAATTTGCTAATATTGTATACGTGATTTGTGGCACTTGTTCTTTTGTGTATTGGTTGATGTACTGTTCGAGATAAGTGGTTGCAATTGACAGTCTACTACATGTATATGATTAGCACATATTGTGTCACATAACTTTTGATGTTAACGAGACATATGATTGAATTGTGTAATTGTTTAGGATTATTCATGACCCTTGATTGACATGGATTATTCATGACCCTTGATTGACATGAGAAAAATAGTTGTCCATGAACCTTGGTTGATATGAAAAGGGAGTTGTGCATGGCCCGTTAAATGCATGTAATTATATGCATTCATTCTTGGGGACGGGTGTTGGTCTCATATGTCTTGTATAGTCATTTATGAACCATTCTGCTGCATTACTATTATGACATGTGCATCATTAATCCTATTTGATTATACTTTAGTGTTAATTGTCATCTACTTACTAGGTCTATTTAGACTCATGCGGTTTGTTATTATGCTTTTAGACCATAGGCCAAGAGAAGAGCCTCGAGATAGGAATGGTGGAGGACATAACCCTAGAGACCAAACTCACTAGATTAAAACTTGTGTTTTTCTTTTAGTTATTTTGAAATTTATGCTTATTTTTGACACTAACGAATGTAAATATTCACCTAGTTTGACCCAACTATGAAGAACATGTTGTACTTAGGTATTTTTGAACTTGATTACAGTTGATTTGAATATGTGTATATGTTATTTTGGATTATTTTGTAGAGTTATAATGGATTATGATTATTTTCTTTTTCTTTGGATGTCTTTATAATATGGGCATGTAAACATATGAACGTAGAGCTAAATATCTATATCTTGGAATGGAATTATGATATTTATATACAACAGGTCCTGTATACCATACCATCCCCTTATAGGTTATGGGGAAACGCTGCCGAATTTTTCTTAGATCGTGTGGTTACCCATTGACTTGTCATCAGGGGAATGTCTATGCAACGATGGTGTTACATTAGGCCAGGCTAACAAATGACTATGTTAGCTTCGACTTAATAAGATCATAACCCTTTAAAAATATTTACATTATGACAACCTAAAAAAAATTCTTAAAATGTATGTCTTCTATCACATATATAATTAACTTGAATGGCTTCAAAACTCAACTTTTACAACTAATCGCGGTATTCGGCAAGGTGTTCTTCCCTCCCTTATCTATTTCTCCCATATGTAGAGGGTCTATCTACCTCACTTAGAGATCATCGTAGCAAAGGAGTGCTTAATAGGGTACAAATGGGAAAAAATGGTCACTGCATCATCCATCTTTTTTTTATAGATTACGTCCTCTTATTCTTGAGAGCTAGCAAAGAGGAAGTGACCCAAATGATTGAGATACTCAAAATATATGAGGAATGTTCAGATTAAAAAATCAACATCAATAAAACTGCTATTTACTTTTGTAAGATATAAGAGCTAAAACCCATAATGATATGGAGCAATTGACTGGTACCACGAATAAACAAATCCAAACATATTTAGGTCTTCTTGCTTGAATTGGAAAATTTAACTTGGGTCTTCTGCACATAAAGGAGAGAGTTTAGAGAAAAAATCTAAAGCTTGAAGTGCAAGTTATTATCATGGGGAGGCAAAGAGGTGTCGATAAAGGCTGTTACTTAAGTTATACCCAATTATGCCATGAGCTTCTTTAGCTGATAGGAAAAGCTTTACAGGGACCTTAAAGCTATGAGTAATAGATGTTGGTAGAGGAAAAAAGTAAGTACTGCAAACTAAGATTGTGTCTTAGCACAAAATGTACAAACCGGAAGATGAGGGGAGATTGGGATTCCAATGCTTACAAGACTTCAATATAGCCTTCTTGGCTAAGCAAGTGAGGAGATTAGTGATCAACTAAGAAATCCTATGCTTCAATGTTTTAAGAGCTAGATACTCTCAAATGGGGACTTACAAAATTGCATTGCTAGAGTAGCAAACAATGACAAACAAATTAGATTTTTCGAGGATAGTTAGATACTAGCGACCTAAGCCCAATTCATCGGCAATCAAAGATAACCCTAAAGTGAGTTCATCAATTAGCAAGATAGGAGATGGAAGGAAACAAAGATGAAAATGGTTGTTGGTGAGAGGCTTTGAGGAATGTTAGGAATGTCCCAATCGCAATTAAGGAGGAAGAAGAATGTAGTTTTTGGCATTTGGAGGAGGAAGGTATCTTTAGACTAAAATTAGCATATCAGTTGGCCTTTGTGGGAAGGGGGATGGGATTAAATGGATGTCATAAATATAATTCCACTAGGTAGAAGTGGAGACTAAATGGATGTAGACCAATTCAATTAAACCTTGGCATTTTGGTTGATAAGTTTAGGAGACTAAATGGATGTAGACCAATTCAAGTCGAACGGGTTTGGACTGACACAATATCAAGTTATACTCCTAGGTCCATGTATGGGTCTACCTCACCCTTACCCTACTTCAAAAAACTCCTACTCTACCCTATTCTAGGTCAAGTTAATTTTGAGGTAATCCTACCCTATTTCTTTAAGGTCAAGTCAACTCTGGTTCTAGTACCAAATCAGTTTGCTAAAAAAATGCAAGGCAAGATATTTAGATAATTAAAAAATCATGAGAGAAAATAAACAATCTGCCAAATTATTTACAAGTAGTTGCAAGAAATTCATAAAATAGTTAACAAATGCATGAAAATTTTAATCAGAAATCATCATTCATTGTAAACACTTAAAAATTATGACCAAGAATAAATATGCTACCAAACAAATGCATGAAACAATCCAATATCAAGCCACATCAAATAGTTAATAATAGAAATTAGCCGACAACATATATTATCTAACTTCTCGCAACTACACCAAATCAAATAGCAATTTTATGGTCTCCATAAAAAGATAAGAATTTAGAATCAATCCATAAGATAAGGAATGACAATAGCAATCAACAAAACAAAGTAAAATACTAGCAATTCAAGATCCACATAGAATTCACAAAAGTCAAGCTAACCGCTTGTAGAGACGAACTAAATTTTGGAATTCAAATGCAATGGAAACTTCAAAAAATCTTCTAAATTCTAGTTTTTTAAGATGAATGCATAGAAACTCAGCGAAGTCCATGTCAAATTGAATACTTGAAATTCAAATGGATATTTTAAAAGGTTTCCACAATCCAAATTGAAAAGAAAGAGATAACTTTGGATGACTAGCCAAAAGTATGGAGATAACGAGATTCATAGCCATGAAATTCAAGGAAGAGGTTGCAAGTCTCACATTGCTTAGTATCATCAAAGAGGCCCACCTAACGTAGATCTGAAATTTCTAATATGTGTAGCACCCTTAGCTAGAATGATTTCGGGCTAGACTAGAAAGGCACATAAGCTAGGGATTTGGGGCTAGAGGGGAGGGAAGTGCTAAAGTGGGGAGGGCTAAAGAGAAAAGAGGGTAGAAGGGAGAGAGACTAACGGGGAGAGGGGCTAGAGAGGATAGTGCTGGTCCTGAATAGCTAACTTACCCAAGAGGGGAAGGGCGAATTAGATTATTTAAAATTTTTTATAGGGTGTGTTTGACAACAACAAAAAGTTGTCAATTTAAAACTTTTCAATCTAAAACTTTTCACTCTCCACAACTATCCTATTTTTTAATTATTTCTTCACATTTTTCTATACAACTACCCTACTTTTCAATCACTTCTACACAACTACCAACACAACAAACATATTTATTTCAATTTTATCCTATTTATTCCTTATCATTACCCCTATCATATTACATCATTTGACAACTTCTCATCTCTACAACTTTTTATCAAAAGTTTTATCCATTCCCAAATACACCCATAGTTTCAAATTTAACCCCTTAGTGATTAAGTCCCCTTAAATGAAATTTATAGAAATGAGATAAAAGAGCAAAAAAGTTGAAGTAAACACACAAGAGAACACAAAAAATTATAGTTATTCAGGTAATACCCTTAACTCTTTCAAGTACACATTTCTTGTGTCTTGGACTCCACTAACACTTCAATAAACACAACTTAGAACTTCATCTCTCTTCTATATTATAACTTTAGAAGGCATTTACAATAACCACACAAGTTATTATAGCTCTAGAAGGCCTTTACAATAACCACACAAGTTATTATAGCTCTAGAAGGCCTTTACAATAACCACACAAGTTATTTTAGCTTTAGAAGGCCTTTACAACCACCACATGAGTAATAATGAGTACTACTCTAACCAATACTACTTATTTGTCACCTCGGCTTTGATATCCAACATCAATAGAAAATCTGAAATGAGAACAACTACATGTTACAAATTTAAGCAAAACTTTATAGCACAGAAACAAGCTCTTAGAGATGTGAAAGATGTATGAACTTGAAGATCTTTGCAGTAGATTTGAGAGATTTTCTTGTGAACTCTTTAATGAGGCTTTAAATGCTTAGAACTTGGATGATGAGAACACAATGAATTTTTTAAATAGCTCCATTAACTTTGCTTGACATCTCTTAAGTAGCTTTGAAGGAAATTTGAACACTTGATGGTAGGTAGCACGAATTTAATGTGCCAATGTTTTAAAAATATCTGACATTATGACTAAAGTTGCAGCTGGAATTAACTTCGGCATCGACTTCAGTGCTCCATTTGCTTCCAAAAAAAATTTTAAAGTCTTGGCCTGCAAGTTGCATGTGGAGTTGATTTGGGGCTGGGACTTCTCTTAAGTTGCACGTGAAATCGACTTTGTACTTACTTCACGTTGTTCAGGGTACTTCAGCTCCTTAAAATTTTCATTTTCTTCATTTTAGCTTCCCAAGTCCCTTCTTAAGTCAATTTCATGTTGAACTTCACTCAAGTCACATTTGAAATTGACTTGAGATGCAACTTCATTCTTCGTACTTCGCATAAATGGTACATATGATCTTTCGCTCTTCCAAGTTGCAGGCTTGGGGTAAACTTCAGCTTTGGCAATACCTAATTTGCAAATGAAGTCAACTTAGAGTGCAACTTCGCATGTCATTTTAGAGTTAAAGGATTTTTGGGTCGCCTAATGATTTCCAAGTCGCATCTGGAGTCGACTTCATCTTCAACTTCACCCAAGTTGCACATGAAGTCAACTTGATGTGCAATTTTGATCAATAAGGAAACACACCCTTAAAATTTTCTATCTTTTAAAATGCGCTTGAAGTCAATATTGGACTCGACTGGGTTGCAACTTGACCCAAGTTACTCTTAGAGTCAACTTAAATATACGACTTCATTTACTTGTGCGTGAAATTTAAAATTTAAGCTTATAAACACATACACAATAATTATTAATGTCTTTAACTTCTCAAAATTGGTTGTTAATCATCAAAACTCAAATCTTAATTTGCAAGTTGCACTAGTCGAGTCCGTAGAGAGGAGAGTTAGAGGGGAGAGGGATCGAAGGGGAGAGGGAGAAATGCCAAATGAGAGAGATGTCTAGAGGGAGAGAGGTCAGAGATGCATGTGGCATTGGCAACTATGGAAAAGTCAACAATTATTAAGGTTTTCGAGCTTAACAAAAAATGAAATTGGGAGAGGGTGTAGAGAAGAGAGAAATGTTGAAGGGGAGAAAGGTCAGAGATACATGAGGCAGGGCAACTATGACTAGACAATGACTACTAGGGTTTAGGAGAAAAATGAAATCTCTAAAGGTCAAGGGAGCAGATTATCACCAATCATGTGTTAGATAGGTAATAGGCTAATAGAATATTATAATATTATGTATTACATGCAATATGTGTTGGTTTCGAGTGACCGGCCATGCATGAATTCCAGTCGATATTTTATCCCCATACCCAAATCAACTATGTGGATAGGTATATGGGAACCAACTATCTGATTTATGGCACTTAGCAGGTCAACCCATAGATACCTAGACTAAGTTGCACACTACTTGTAATGAGGATACTTTTGTAATGACAATAATTGCATTAATAAAACTTCTATTCCCATATACCAACCCGAATTATGGTACTCAGCGAGTCAAATCATTGATTCCCAGACTGAATTGCACACTACTTGTAATGAGGATACTTTTATAATGATAATGGTTGTATTAATAAAGCTTTAGACATCTTTTCCTGCTCGCAGATTATGGTTGTATCTCTCATCTGGACGCAGATTAGGATAATGTTGATATTGTATACACGTGGCGATATATGATATTAGATTGTTTGGTAATTTAAGAGATGATTATCATGCGTAGCCATTTGGCAGGAATGGGGATGGCTACTATTTATTAAAAAAGAAAAATAACCTTAAAATGTCATTAAAATTAAGAATATTTTGAAAAATAAATAATGTAAGATAGATAATATTGATATAAATGAATCATTTTTATATTGTATAGTCATCCATATAAAAAATTTTGAGTGATTAACATTGATATAATTTACATAATATTATATTTGAGTTTCCACAAAATTGCCTTCAAGTTAAGTTACTTAGTGGACTTCAAAAAAAAGAAAAGGATAATTAAATTTCAAATATTGACTATAATATGTACTTAAAAATTTGACCATAATCTAGGCATGCGACATGCAATAAGGATCAAGAAAAAACCCATTTTATTACCTAATATATATGTGGTAGATGACTTAAACACTAAATGATATATGTGAGTTGTTAATACTAATTAGTAGGCCTATATATTCTTTTAAGTTATCTTTCAGTTGCACTAACTTGACCAACAGACCATGATCATTGCCCTTCATGGCTTCTGAAACACAAAAGGATACTTGTCAGATATGGAAGAAAAAATTATGTATTAAATATATGAAAGACATCAGGTTTGGACCGGGTCAGGTTTTGATACCAAGTTGATTTAAATTCGGTATTGGTTTTATTTCTCTCAGGTTGGATTAAAACTGGGCCTGTTTTGAAAAATTTCTCAAAAATAAAACCTAAGTTTAGTTTTAAAATTGGGTCAAGTCAGGTGGGTTTGAACTGACTCAATATCAAGTTGCACTCCTAAGTCCATGTATGGGTCTACCTTACCCTTACCCTACTTTGAAAAGCTATCACTCTACCCTATTTTAGGTCAAGTTAATTTAGAGCAAAGCCTACCTTAATTTAGAGGTAAGCCTACCTTATTTCTTTAAGGTCAAGCCAACTCTGGTTTTAGTTTCAAATCAGATTTGCTAAAAAATGCAAGGCAAGATATTTGAACAATTAAAAAATCATGAGAGGAGATAAACAATCTACCAAATTAGTTACAAATAATTGCAAGAAATTCATAAAATAGTTAACAAATGCATGAAAATTTTAATAAGAAATCATCATCCATTGCAAACACCTAAAAAATATGACCAAGAATAAATATGCCGCCAAACAAATGTATGAAATAATCCAATAGCAAGCCACACCAAATAGTTAACATGTACTAGAAATTAGCCAACAACACATGCTATCTAACTTCTCGCAACTGCACTAAATAAAATAGAAATTTTATGATCTCCATAAAAAGATAAGAATTTATTATCAATCCACGAGATCAAGAATGGCAATAGAAATCAACAAAACAAAGTAAAATACTAGCAATTCAAGCTCCATATAGAATTCACAAAAGTTAGGTTGATTGCTTGTAGAGAGGAACTAAATTTTGGAATCCGAATGCTAGAGCAGCTTCAAAAAATCTTCTAAATTGTAGTTTTTAAGATGAATGCATAGAAACTCAGTAAAGTCTATGTCAAATTGAATACTTGAAATTCAAATAGACATTTCACAAGGCTTCCACAATCTAAATTAAAAAGAAAGAGATAACTTGGGATGATTGGCCAAAAGTATGAAGCTAATGAGATTCATAGCAATGAAATTCAAGGAAGAGGTTGCAAACCTCACACTGCTTAGTATAACTAAAGAGGCCCACCTAACATAAATATGGAATTTCTAACATGTGTAGTACCCTTAGCTAGAATGATTAGGGGCTAGACTTTAAAGGCACATAAGCTAGGGATTTGGGGCTAGAGGGGAAGGAAGTGCCAAAGGAGGAGAGGCTGAAGAAAAAAGAGTGCAGAAGGGAGAGAGGCTAAAGGAGAGAGGGGCTAGAGATTAGAGTGTTGGTCCTAAATAGTTAGCTTACCTAAGAGGGTAAGAGTGAATTAGATTATTTAAATTTTTTTATAATTTTAAACTTAACCCTTTTGTGATTAAGTCCCCTTGAATTAAATTTATGAAACTGAGATATAAGAGAAAAAAGTCAAAGTAAACACATAAGAGAACATAAAAAAATTATAATGGTTTAGTTTATACCCTTACTCCACTCTTTCAAGAACACACCTCTCGTATCTTGGGTTCCACTACACTTCAATGAATACAACTCAGAGCTTCAGTTTTCTTCTATATTATAGCTTTAGAGGGCCTTAGCAACAACCGCACTAGCAATGAGTACTATTCCAACCAATACTACTTGTTTGTTACCTTCGCCTTGGTCTTCAACATCAATAGAGAATCTGAAATAAGAACAACTACATGTTACGGATTTGTGCAGAACTTTTTAGCATAGAAACAAGCTCTTAGAGTTGTGAAAGATGTATGAAGTTGAAGATCTTTGCAGTAGACTTGAGAGTTTTGCTCTTTAATGAGACTTTGAATACCTAGAACTTGGAAGGTGAGAACACAATAAATTTTCTAACTAACTCCATTTGACATCTCTTAAATTGCTTAGAAGGAAATTTGAACGCTTAGTGCTAAGCGGCGCGAATTTAATGTGCTAATGTGTAAAAACTTTCTAACCATTACGACTAAACTCGCAATTGGGGTTAACTTTGGTATCGACTTCAGTGCTTCGTTTGCTTCTAAAAAAATTTCCTTCAAGTCCTAGCCTTCAAGTTGCATGTGAAGTTGATTCGGAGTTCAGACTTCACTTAAGTCGTAAGTGAAGTCGACTTTATATCGACTTCACATTGTTCTAGGTACTTTAGCTCCTTTGAATTTTCATATTCTTCATTTTAACTTCCGAAGTCCCTTCTTAAATCGACTTCATGTTGAACTTCCCCCAAGTCACATCCGAAATGGACTTGGGATGCAACTTCATTCTTCGTACTTCGCATAAATAGTACATATGATCTTTCATTCTTCTAAGTCACAAGCATGTGGTCAACTTCGGCTTCAACTATACCCAATCATAAGTGAAGTCGACTTAAGGTGCGACTTTATATATCATTTTGGAGTTAAAAGATTTTTGGGTTGACCGGTGATCTCCAAGCGGCATCTGAAGTCAACTTCGTCTTCAAATTCATCCAAGTTGTAACTAGAGTCGACTTGAGGAGCAATTTCGATCAATAAGAAAACTCACCCTTGAAATTTTTTATCTTCTAAAATGTACTTGAAGTCGGTATTGGAGTAGACTTGAGTTGCAACTTCACCCGAATGTATAATTTCATTTGCTTGTGCCTGAAATTTAAAATTTAAGCTTATATGCACATATCCAAAACTTATTAATGCCTTTAACTTCTCGAATTAGTTGTTAATCACCAAAACTTAAATTTCGTTTCACAATTTGTACTAGTTGAGTTTATACAGAGGAGAGCTAGATGGGAGAGGGATCGAAGGGGAGAGGGACTAAAGGAGAGAGGAACGCCAAATGAGAGAAGTGTCGAGGGGGAGAGAGGTCAGAGATGCATGCAACAATGGCAACTATGGCGAAGTCAACAACTACTAAGGTTTTTGAGTTCAACAAAAACCGAAATTGGGAGAGAAGCTAGAGGAGAGAGGAACTTTGAAGGGGAGAAAGGTTGGAGATGCATGAGGCAATAACAGCTATAACTAGTCAACGACTACTAAGGTTTGGGAGAAAATGAAATTGCTAAATGTCGAGGGAGGGGATTATCACCAATCATGTGTTAGATGGGTAACAGGTTAATGGGATATTATAAAATATATCATAGTAGCCGCAATTTTTAAATTGCAACCCTAGGCATATAATATATATAAATGTAAATTTTGGACCAAGGAATTAATGAGATTGAATATAAATAAATGGCTTAAAATTATAAAATAAAAGAAAAGGTAAATAATAAATAAGTAATGATAAGTCGAAATGCTATTATTGAATAAAAAATGGAAAATATATTAATTAAAAGCAATTAACTAGTTTTAATTAAATAATTAATTGATTTAAATTACTTAAAGTGATCAATGACCATGATTTAATGATTCTAAATACATATCATGTGTTTAAATCATAAAATTTAATATCGTGTGTTGAGATTGTTGATCATATGCTTGTTTTAAGAATGATTAATTTGATTTTGATGATTAACAAATAATTAAAATATCATTAAAAAGGATCTAATACATTTGTCTAAGTGTTCTCAGATATTTTATCTCTAATTATGTGTATGAAAATGAAAATGTGAAATAATTTAAGTTTCAAGAGTTCAAGTTCATGAATTGCAAGTTCTGCAAAGTGAAGTCTCAGCCCAAGTCGACTTCACTTGCGACTTGGTGAAGTCCCAGACCCAAGTCGACTTCGCCAAACCGAAGTCGACTTCACTCAGCCCAAGTCGACTTCATCTGCGACTTCAAAGACAAAATCTTGGACAGAGTATTTTTTCAAGACGAAGTCGCACCCCAAGTCGACTTCACCTATCTGAAGTCGACTCCACTCATCCGAAGTCGACTCCACTTGCGACTTCAACTCGTAACGGTCAAAAATCCGAACGTTGGAGCTCTAGATGCGCGTGAACCTCCACTCCAACGGCTAGAACCTTTTTTCCTCTATATATATCATTGAAGAATGAAAGTGGAGAGAAGAGAGAAGGAGGAAAGAAAGAGGAAAACACAAGTTGAGCTTCCATCTTCTAATATTCAAGTGTGTTGAAGTCATTTGAACAACTATTGAAGCTTCAAGTGCTACAACTCTTAAGTGTGCTTCAAAGATTATCATCTCCACAAGACAAGGAGCTTCCGGTGCTTATCGAATACACGTTGTAAAGTGTAATTTCTCTTTTGTCTATTTTGTTTTGTATTGTTGCCTTGAATCGGTGTTGGAGACCGAATTCAAGAAGAAGCAAAACAGGGGGTTGGTTTGAGTTTGTCTCACCAATGGATTTTGCTTGATTGGTTGGAGTTTGTCTCACCAATAGATTGGACTTGGTTGGTTGGAGTTGGTCTCACCAACAAGTGATTATTGTATATGCCCCCTAGAGCTAGAATCTAGAAGAGAGCGGGTGCTCTAGATTGTATTGAAAATACAATAGTGGAACCCAAGACACAACGAGTGTGTGCTTGGAAGAATAGAGTAGGGAAGGTTGCCCGAACCACTATATATCGTTGTCTCTTGTTTGGTTTGATTGTTTACATCTTTATATTCCATTTGCACCCCCTCATTATATCTCATATCACGTTTCATCAAGGGGATTGAAATTATAAGGGGTTAAGTTTTAATTTACCAAAGAATTTTTCAAGAACCCAATTCACCCCTCCCCTCTTGGGTTTTGCCATTAACTCGGGGCCAACAAGTGGTATCAGAGCAGACCTCTATCTTATTTGAGGTGATCTCTTCTATATTTCTATGGCAACCTACTTAACTTCTGTACCTACATTTGCCGAAGGCCAATCATTTTTAAGGCCACCTCTATTTGATGGCAATAATTTTAGTTATTGGAAGTTAAGGATGAAACAACTCATTATGGCAACTAATATGAATTCTTGGATAGCCATACAAGATGGCATTACATTACCAAAGGGGGACAAGGCGTCCACTTGGACAAAAGAAGAAACTATGTCCGCCCAAAGTAATGTCAAAGCTATGAATTT
Organism: Annona cherimola; assembly: GCA_030490835.1. NCBI lineage: Eukaryota > Viridiplantae > Streptophyta > Magnoliopsida > Magnoliales > Annonaceae > Annona > Annona cherimola. The sequence goes on from CM059972.1 coordinate 92,763,911, forward strand.
CTTATTTTGTGCATTGACCGTAGCAGAATTTGATAGAGTTTCTTCATGCACAATGGCTAAAGAGATATGGGATAAATTGGTATCTATTTATGAGGGTTCCTCCCAAGTAAAGGGAACTAAAAGGAATATCCTTGTTGGTGATTTTGAAAGATTTCAAATGTTAGATGGTGAATCAATTTCAAAAATGTATGCTAGATTTTCTAAAATCACTAACGCTCTTAAAGGCCTAGAAAAGTCAATTTCTGAAAGTGAGCAGGTTATGAAGATATTTAGAGCATTGCCAAACTCATGGAATGAAAAGATCACAGCTATTGAGGAGGCAAAGGACTTAAACAAGCTCAAAGTAAATGACTTGGTTAGCTCATTCATGTCTCATGAGCTCATCAAAAACAAGAAAGAAGAATCTCAAAGAAGTAAGAAGTCTATTGCGCTCAAAAGTATGATGAAGAGCTCAAGTGAATCTACATCAAGCTCATACGAATATTCTAGCTCAAAGAAGAAAATGAAGAATAGAAGAAAGGAATTTCCAAAATGTTATAAATGCGGTGTTCTTGGACATATACAAATCGAATGTACCACCCCGGATGATTTGGAAATTCAAAATAAGAGAAGCTTTTCAAAAAGATCGGCTAGAAGAATGCGTAAAAAGAAATATACTACCTCAAGCTCTAGCACTTCATCAAGTGAAGGAGAAGATGCAGTAAATTGAGCAAGAATTTGCTGCATGGCCATTATAGAAGATGAAAAGAAAACTTGCCAAAAATCTAAAGAAAGTAATGATGCAAGAAAATTGAAACTGTCAACATTGGATGCATCTATGGATATCGAGGTAAGCTCATCTGATTCTTATTCATCTTCTAATATTTTTTCTAAATGTAATGAGTTGAATGATTTACAACAAACTTATGACTCATTATTTGATGAATTCAAAAGCCTTGGTATCAAATATGTTCAAAAGAAAAGGCAATTCAACACAACTGCCATTGCAAATGGAAAATTAGCAGAGGAGAATGCATCCTTGAAAAATGATATAAATGCCTTGAAGAATGAAACAGAGGCATTGAGAAAGGAGAACCAAAATTTGAAGGATTCATTGGCTAAGTTCTCCAACATGGGAGAAAATGTGCAGAAATTTTTGAGAATGACCACTCAAGTTAATAAGAGAGGTCTTGGAAAGCACATTAATGTCAAACTAAATAAAACAAACTCTCCTATTTGGATTAAGGCTTCTAGTACATAAAATGTGAGAGGACATTTTAGGAAGCTTGTTGATAAATCATGGACAAATATACCTACTTGGCAACCAAAGAATTATCATGGTACTCCAACCTATGCTAGAATCACTTGCCATTATTGTAATAAGTTTGGACACAAAATATATCAATGCAAGGCAAGAAAAATGGTTTATAATGGAGTTAAATTAGTTTGGATGCCAAAGAGACATATCTAAGGTGGAACCAAGTCTCCTTGAGTTCCTATGCATTATGGTACTAACACTCATGGACCCATAACACGGGTACCAAAAGAAAAGGAGATATCATATTTGTGATGCAGGTTTTTATTTCAAACAAGTACAAAGACATCTAGAGAATGAAGGAGCATGAATTGCAAAAGAAAGGGGGAGTTAAGCAAAATAGTAATGATAACTTTCATCAAAGGTAAGTAAAGGTATGTTGCACTCCTAAAGAAATTAATAAACAAGTGGTACTATAGTCATATTATAGATCATATACTTGACTCAAAATGAATGATTAGTATGACAAAAAAAAGGGGAGAGAGAGTGTAGTATGAACCTATTTTATAAGCCTCATTTGTACTACCTATTTTATATGCCCCATTGTGCCTCATTGTGCTACCTTTTTGTGTTGATTGACAAAAAGGGGGAGAGAGTGTAGTAATGAAAATATCTTAAGAAAAGAGAATAATATTGCATATAACTTAGGGGGAGAAACATTTCCATCTATATGAAAAGAATATATATTATTGCACTTATTGATGAAAATCATGATCTTCATATAGACATATATGTGATTCAATTGAGAAAGAAAGATATTTCAATTAAGTTTTGTCAATCATCAAAAAGGGGGAGATTGTTGAGATTGTTGATCATATGCTTGCTTTAAGAATGATTAATTTGATTTTGATGATTAACAAATAATTGAAATATCATTAAAAAGGATCTAATACATTTGTCTAAGTGTTCTCAGATATTTTATCTCTAATTATGTGTATGAAAATGAAAATGTGAAATAATTTAAGTTTCAAGAGTTCAAGTTCATGAATTGCAAGTTCTGCAAAGTGAAGTCTCAGCCCAAGTCGACTTCACTTGCGACTTGGTGAAGTCCCAGACCCAAGTCGACTTCGCCAAACCGAAGTCGACTTCACTCAGCCCAAGTCGACTTCATCTGCAACTTCAAAGACAAAATCTTGGACAGAGTATTTTTTCAAGACGAAGTCGCACCCCAAGTCGACTTCACCTATCCGAAGTCGACTCCACTCATCCGAAGTCGACTCCACTTGCGACTTCAACTCGAACGGTCGAAAATCCGAATGTTGGAGCTCTAGATGCGCGTGAACCTCCACTCCAACGGCTAGAACATTTTTTCCTCTATATATATCATTGAAGAATGAAAGTGGAGAGAAGAGAGAAGGAGGAAAGAAAGAGGAAAACACAAGTTGAGCTTCCATCTTCTAATATTCAAGTGTGTTGAAGTCATTTGAACAACTATTGAAGCTTCAAGTGCTACAACTCTTAAGTGTGCTTCAAAGATTATCATCTCCACAAGACAAGGAGCTTCTGGTGCTTATCGAATACACGTTGTAAAGTGTAATTTCTCTTTTGTCTATTTTGTTTTGTATTGTTGCCTTGAATCGGTGTTGGAGACCGAATTCAAGAAGAAGCAAAACAGGGGGTTGGTTTGAGTTTGTCTCACTAACGGATTTTGCTTGATTGGTTGGAGTTTGTCTCACCAATAGATTGGACTTGGTTGGTTGGAGTTGGTCTCACCAACAAGTGATTATTGTATATGCCCCCTAGAGCTAGAATCTAGAAGAGAGCGGGTGCTCTAGATTGTATTGAAAATACAATAGTGGAACCCAAGACACAACAGGTGTGTGCTTGGAAGAGTGGAGTAGGGAAGGTTGCCCGAACCACTATATATCGTTGTCTCTTGTTTGGTTTGATTGTTTACATCTTTATATTCCATTTGCACCCCCTCATTATATCTCATATCACGTTTCATCAAGGGGATTGAAATTATAATGGGTTAAGTTTTAATTTACCAAAGAATTTTTCAAGAACCCAATTCACCCCTCCCCTCTTGGGTTTTGCCATTAACTCGGGGCCAACAAGTGGTATCAGAGCAGACCTCTATCTTATTTGAGGTATATATTAAGTTTAAATTTATTATTTTGATGTTATATAGTGTAGAAGTTAGTTTTCCATGTAAAGTATGATTGTATAAGTGAGAGATAAGATGAATTTAAATAAATGTGAATGAATTTAGTAGAGAATGTTAGAGTATGTAATGACTAAAAAGTTTTGTATTACCCGAATGTCCTAAATAAAAACAGCATGCTGCTGGATTTTAGTTACGAAAATGAAACCAAAATAAGCTCTAAAAGAAAAGAAAAAAATTAGACTAAATTTTCAGTCACCTTAGAAAAGATTCCGCTTTTATAGGCACAAAAATTTTATTTTCACTCGATAAGGCTCATCACTTAAAAAGATCCATGAAGTAAGGTTACACGTCGATGCGCTATATATATAATATTATATTATATATTACGTGCAATCTGTGTTAGTTTCGGTAACCGATCTCTAGAATCGACCCTACTTGAATTTCAGCTGGTATTTTACAGCCATACCCGAATCAACTCTATGGATAGGTATATGGGAAATAATCTACCCAATTTATGGTACTCAACGGATCGACCCATGGATACCTAGACTGGATTACACCCTACTTGTAATGAGGATACTTTTGTAATGACAATGATTGTATTAATAAAAATTCTATTCTTATATACCTACCCAACTTATGATACTCAGCGGGTCAACCCACAGATACTCCAACTGAGTTGTACCTTACTTGTAATGAGGATACTTTTATATTGACAATAGTTGTATTAATAAAGCTTCTGATCCCATTTGGATGCAGATTAGGATAGTGTTGATATTGTATGCACATGACGATGTATGGTATTAGATTGTTTGGTAAGTTAACTAATATAACTTGCTATCTAATAGACATGACTATCGTGCATGGCGTTAACATTCCTTTCATTCGGCAAGGATGGAGAATGGGTCTAAATAATGGTTGTTAGGCCATTTATCAAAAAAGAAAAATAATCTTAAAATGTTGTTAAAATTAAGAATATTTTGAAAAGTAAATAATGTAAGATAGATAGTATTGGTATAAATGAAATCATTTATATATTGTATTTCCATCCATAAAAAAAATGTTAAGTTATTAACATTGATATAATTTACATAATATTAGAGTAGAGTTTTCACAAAATTGCCTTTGAGTTAAGTTAAGGACCATTAAATTCCACTAAATTTGCCAATGCATGGAATCAAAAGCTACCAATGCCAAAATCCAACTTTTTAGTTATGGAAATGAAAAATCTCATTAGCTTAATTTGGAGAATATAAAAAACAAGAGAAATGCATAAAAGGAATTCTTACCTTTCCTTTGATTGTATCCCTAGAAAACATGAAACAATAGAATTATAATTCAAAACATTATGTATTTAGATATATTTTATCAACTATAATATCATGTTAAATTTTTAAAAATATTTTTTATTTTGTTAAATAAATAATAGCATTTTTATATTTATGTATTTGATATCCAATATTGTTTATATAAAAGAGGCTTGAATTACAACTCAGGATACGTTATCACATATTTATAGGATATTCTAATAACACATGTCATCCAATAGATAAGGTTACTATTTTTTTCTTGGGCTTTTTTTAAATACAACCTATACATTTTACTCTAATCCTAGATATACTCATGGGTTTCTAAAATTATAAATATGTTCACTGTACATTTGATCTCAAAAATATTCATTCCACCATTGTCAAATTTTCATAAATGCTCAAAATACTCTTATTGTTAATTGGGCTTTTCTAATTATAACAATTATATTTGATACTAATGTCAAATATATTCATGATGTTTCCAAAATCTCAAACATATTTATTATATTTGTATTTAATCCCAGAAATACTCATTTCATCACTAAACGTCATCAGCTAAAATATAAAATTACCAACATAGCCATGAGCTAAATTTAAAAAGCTGAACATCACATAGCAGTTATTTTTAATAGGCGTACATTTAATGTAATATAGTTAAACACCGATTTCGAGGGGAATGGAAGTCTTGGCATTTGCAACCATGACTGTTGGAAAAAAACATTAATCAGAGCAACATTGATATGTTAATTGACTATTGATCGATGGTATGCTGCAAATTAGGTGTTGTTAGTGGTTAAAAAAGATTAAAGATGGCTAGAGTTCAAATTTGGTGCCACGACATTCCACCAATCAACACTCAATCAACATACAGGACATTGCCCCGATCCCCACCTTCTTTTCCAACATCCATGGATGTAGATGCCACAACATCTATCTGCATACAAATTGGTGATCAATTGCATTCAATCAAATGCACCTTGTGACAATAAATTGTGTAAAGCATTTGACTCTTTTAATTTAGCCTATGGGCATGTTGATAATTTTACATATTATCTAATAACATTTAGTGATAGAACAAGCGTATTGAGGATTAAGTGCAAATGTAGTAGGTATTTAAAAACATTGTGTATATATTTAAGATTTTGAAAATGTTGTGAATATATTTAATGTTCGGTCAAACTTAGTAGGTATATGTGGAAAAAGCCTACCAATAGCACTTTGCGCATGTGCAACTAGCAATATGTGTTTTGGGGTTCAAATGCAAATATAATAGTTATATTTGGAATTTTATAAACATTGTAGGTATGTTTATTATTAGCGTAAAACGTAGCAGATATATTTGGGAAAACTTTTTATTTTGAAGTAAAAGATACAATGAATATTTTCCATCAAATAAAAATTTTAGTTGAGAAATTTCATACAATATTTTGAGTGATTTGCAAATATGGCCACTTAGTCTGACATAATTACAAATATACTCATATATAGCTTTAAAATTTGTAAGAAATCTCTACATAGTTTGATGTAATTGCTAAATATATTCACATTGTTAGTATATCATTACTACACTGTCATGATGTAGATATATTTACAAAAATATATAAACTATATATGTACATTTGTAATTTTAAAAATTAAGTGGGTATATTTAGTTTTTACAAATATACTCACATGGTTTGCATATTTTTACAAATATTGTTACTCCGTGATAGTGTAGTAACAATATGGATATATTTGCAATTATAGTCAAACTATGTATGAGTTATCTATGATTTCTGAAACTATACAGGTATATTTGTAAATTATTTCAAACTAAGTAAGTATTTTGCAAATTATCCAAATATTTTAAATGAAAACTGATTTGGCTTTATATTTTTTAAACATTTGAGGCCAAAAAATGTGTCATGATGTAAAACAGGCAGTTGTATTGAATCTTAACTCGGCCACCTTTTGATTTTTCACACTAGTACGAAGATCTGATAAAATTTGATTCATTCAAAGTATTTAATATTATTTATTTAGCTAGAATGCGTAATAATATATTAATTAAAGATTCTTAATAATTATTAAAAAATATATAATTTTATTTCAGGACCCACCTAGGCTCCAATCAAAATAATTTAAATTATAATATCTTAAGATAAGTGTAATAACTGGTTTAAATTATATTAAAAATAAAAGGACTATTGATTTATCGGTTGTTTTGAATAATAAGAATTTTAGTGGGTTGTTAACGATTGTTTTAATTTCATCATTATAATTGGAATTTAGAGCGAAATATTATAGGTATTAAAGAAAATTTTGAAACAATGTGAACATAATTATGGAGTATAAGAAAAATTTTCCCTTATTTTAATCACTTGTATTGGAATTGAGATGTTAAACACGACATAATCAGAAAAAATCAAATAGCACACATATTTCGATACCTCAATTAGTAAGATTTGGACGGCAACATATCGTAAAAGATTATAACTTAATAGAAAGCAACAAAGGCTATGCTTACCAGCAGTTTGAATTTGTTCATTAAAAAGCACGATAGGATACTCATAAATTTTAGGCATTATTTCCAAAAGTAGTAATTTTTCTACTGATATTAAAAAATAAATTTATTCTTTCATATTTAAATATTCGCAACCAAATTTAGCAATGAGGCCAATTTCGTTGCTAATGACTCATACTTTTAAAGAACATGATTTCATGCACCCAGGTGCGCTTCGCTTTGGTGCATACAGGTGCAAATACCCATTTTCTTATAGTTTTTTTGAAAATATTTTTACACAAAGTGATAATTTAAGTGTATTTTACATATGTATAAATTTTTATCAATTTTGGAGATTTTTAAATATTTTTTTTACATTTTTTAAAATCAGTGACATTTTTAGTAATTTTAAATTACTAAAATGCCACTGATTTTAAAAATTCAAAATAAATATATAAAAATATCCAAAAATGGTAAAAATTCATACGTATGTTAAGTACACTTAGATTAACAATATTGTAAAAACGATTTTCAAAAACGATGATAATAAATAGGTTAAATACTCCTGTGATCACTGAAGCTAAGTTCACCTGGGTGCATAAAATCGTATTCCGACTTTGAATTCTAGCAATAACTTTTCATACCAAGAGTCATTGGGAAGTTGTTAAAATAAATGTGAAAATGTGAAAACTTTTAAAAAATAAAAAAGTGATGTCATTTCACATTGAAGCATGATTATATATATTATAATGTATTTTAAGCTAAAATACGATATTTGTTTACTTTATAATTAGTTATTTTTATTTTTTATAAATATATTTTCCTAAGTTTATTCGATCTATTTACAAAGTTTTGCTATTTTACAGTACTTTTATATATTTACTTTTTATTTTTTAAAATTAAATTTTTTAAGGGACGAAAAATAACTTAAATGCCCTTGAAAGTGGTGCTTTTTTAAAAAATAAAAAATAAAAATGTAAAGTATTGTAAAATGACAAAACTTGATATATGTATTAAATAAAATTAACAAAAATATATTTGTGAAGAAAAACCAAACAAAAATAAGATAAAATAAATGAATATTATATTTTAGATTAAAATATATCATGTTGTATATAATCATGACCCTTTCATATTAGGGAGGCATAATTATTTTATTCTACTTGGGGACAACAATAGTAAAATTAATAATTTTTGAAATATTATAAAAACAATTCAGCACCCTGAACTCCAGCAGGTATATTAATCGGCCACGACGAACAAATGCAACGGATTCTAAATTTCTACTCCACTGTCCACAGTAAATCCACGACCCCAATAAAGTGCTGCCGGTAGCGTTGCAGCTTAGTGCAGCAGTGCTTTCTTAATTTTATATTCAAGTAGAAAACAGACATGGTTAGCGTATTGTTTTTCGATTTTATAAATTCAAAAAATAAATATTTTAAAATCTAAAAAATATAAAATTGTATAAATAAATATTTCATACTTAGCCCACTTGTTGGTGCAAAAACAAAAACAAAAAAAAAAAAAATTGCTCTTGTGACCAGATGGCTCAATGCTTGTGGAAGCACTGTAACTGGCCGAAATCGAGCTGAAGTGCATTTTTTCGGTGGGTCTGCTTTTGCTTTTCGAAAGCAGAGAGCTAGCGGTTGACACGATGAAGTCCCCAATTGGCCAATTCTGCATTTTCCTTTCCCCTCTTTCTTTGGCTCGGGCTTTCCTTCCATACGTTGCACAACACGAATATGTTTTGCACCATGAGGGAATAATGTTGACACTAATGACCAAAACGAACGGGTGCTGAAGAAAGTTCTTTTCCTTAGTTCATTGGAATTCTCAGTCGGGTTGTGGACATACCGCTCGCTGAGAAGTTAGAACATGTCAGAAAACAAAACATTAAAAGTGCATAATTACAAATTAAAATCTTACGGCTATTTTTTAATATTTTTTATTTTTTATTTTGTTATCTTCTGTAGTTTTATTCGCGGATTTGCAACGCTAGTCTATGGTTCAGCAGTAAAGAATCAGTATCTAATCATTGCGTAAGCAAAGCATCTTTTTAATTTTTATCATTAAGCAAAGCATCTTTTTGATTTTGATGGATGCCGGAAAACTATTTACGACGATTTCGATGACATTGGGTTTTTTTTTCGTGGTTATGATTCAATGCAACGTGTGTGTCAATGCACACTCTTGTATGAACTATAATTCTTATTTTTTAAAAAAAAAAAAAAATAGCACACATATATATATGTGGGAACAAGCGTTTATTTTTTATATAATATTTTTTATTTTTTTGATAATTTATTTTATTTAAAAATAAAAAACGTTTTCTTCCTTTAAAATGAAGTTTTATTTCTATTCATAAGGTATGCATTCAGCAATATTGCCGCCAGGAAGGATAGAATATAATAGCGCGTTCGTTGATGCCAAAAATTTTATTCTCTATCAGTAACTTATTTTTATTTAGTTTTTGACATGTCCCTGTAGAGCGCTCTACTTTTCAATCACCTAGGTGTAACTACATATATAACTAAATTATCTATTTTAACTTTATTCTCATTACTTTTCATCATTATCTCTATCTCATTACATTATTTTATTCAGAAATGATGGTGTTAATACTAACTAAGCAAATGTATCACTTAGCTCATCTCAAAAATTCATTTATAATATTTTTTTACTTTTTTCAAAATTTCAAAAAAATATATATACATATTTGAAAGTGGTAAAACTTAATTTTTATGCTAAATACACTTAGATAAATAAGTGTACGAATAAAAATAAAAAATATTGTAAACGAACTTTTTTAGATGAACTAAGCCAGACATTTACTTAGCCCGAATTAGAAGTATCGTTTATCTATTTTATCTTATTTAAAAATTTTCAGTTAAAATTTTTTATTCAAAAATTTTATGACTTTCGTGACACAACCTAAAGCAAAAACCGCACAGTGTTTGTACTTCCAAAATATGGTCGATGGCTTGAATAATAGGATAAAAGAAGAGTGAAATGCCGAATAAATATATCTACGGGAAACAACCGATGAGTGCTAGCCTGAAAACGAAGTTGTGACCTGGCACAGCAGCAGAAAAAATGTCGGCATTTGATTTGCTCTAGTAGGAAATAGCAATAATAATTCCTCTTATACAGTAACAAATGTACATAATTTCTCTTATACCTACGACATTTTATAAATTCTTTTTATACTCATAACATATTCACCTTGAATTCCTCTTTTTATACCCATAACATTTCACCTTGAATTCCTCTCATATTCATGCCGTTAACACCACCGTTATCTACCTAATTAAAAAGACGATTTTGCCCTTTTAAAAATTTTAAATTGAGATAATTTAACCTTAACATGACTTAATTAATGGTAGTAAATCGTTAATACAAGATATTAAATAACTTGAAAGTCATATTAAGGTTGATTTATTTTAATTAGAAAAAATTTAAAAGAGCAAAATCGTCTTTTCAATGGGATAGATAATGGTGGTATTAATGGCGTGGGTATGAGAGGAATTTATAATGAAATATTATGGTTATAAAAGGAATTTACAAAGTGTTGTGGGTATAAGAGGAATTATGTGCATTTGTTATGGGTACGAGAGAAATTATCCTAAATTTGCTGCTATCATAATAAAGAAGTGTTCGTGAAGTGATAAAACTTTTGATGAAATTTTTTCAGCTTAAAAGTTTTCAAACTTATAGAAAATGATGTGATATGATAAATGTAACGGTGATAACTTAAGAGAATAGAGTTAAAATAGATAGATTAGATAGTTGCATAAAAATAATTGAAAATAGGATAGTTAAATATGAGTAATTAAAACATAAGATAATTATAGAAATCGAAAAGTATTAGATTGAAAGCTTTCAGTTTAAAAAGTTTTTTAATTTAGTAAATACCTTTAAAAACTCTTGTTGATTAGTGGGGGCTGTGATGGGCTAATAGCGACGTGGATATATTTTCAATTATGATCAAATTAAATAAGATTATTTATAATTTTTAAAATTATATGAATATATTCTTAATTATAGTCAAATTCTATACTATTTTGCAAATTATCCTATAAATTAATATAATATTTAATGCATAAATTTAATGTTTTTCATAATTTATATATGATGAGGTATACTTTTGTGAGGACCAGGTATTTTATTTTATTTTTATTATAACTTTTCTCTATTTATGAGGTAACTTATGAACATGCTAGTAAGAATTTTACGATATTAATGGATACATAACATATATGGACACGACATTTAGGGGATGTATAGTGCATAAGTGCATGTATTATGATCTTAGCACATTGAGTATAAATTCGAAGGTGTATGATTAGTGTTCCATTGATGAGCACTACGACTATCGTTTCCCTCGCAGAGTAGATACGGGGTTCTACTTGCCCGGTCAGGTCGCGAGGGTCAAGGGGGCAGCGCCCCTAGAGAAAATTTTAATTATTAAGTCGTATGAGTGGGAGAGTAAATTACTAATTGCAATTAGACCCATTCCATGCTTCGACCCGACCCGACAGGGGTTCAGTAATAAAGGAAGCCCGCACGCTAGGGTTTATTTTCATCTCGCACCCGGCCATCTTCCTTCTTCTTCTCTTCCCGTTCTCTGCTTCTTCTTTTCTTTCCCTACCATTCAGTTCGGGCTAGCCATAGATTCCTTCAAGAAAGCTCTACCGACTGCTTGAAGATCATCGACTCTAATCGTGGAAGTTCCGAATCTCTGCGTCTAAGATAGGAGCACTGTTTTTGGGGAAAATTTCTATCCAAGTAAGTAGATGTCACCCCTTCTTAATCTAGTGGTGAAATTTTATGTTAAACGTGATGTGGGACTAGTAGGAGTGTGTAGCGTCGAATAATTTCGTGGTATGGGGTGTAGGGCTCGTAACAGTTAGCGTAAGCAGGGTTCATGGGGAATTTGCTATAAATGTGTGATTTCTAGGAAGCAAAGGATTCATTAGCAGTTTCTATATTGTTAAATGTGATGTTAATCGATTTGGCTCAAATGAGTGTATGAATTGAGGGTTTCCTTATGTTGCGCCTATTATGTGTTTGATAAAATGCTTGTTTGACTGTTTTGTGTGTTGAATCTAAAGTAAACTTTGCCGATGTTATATGAGTGGTTTGTGGCATTTATCTTTGTCTGTTAAGTATAATGTGTTGTTTAAAATGATTGGTTGTAAAGGGTTGTTCATGGCCCTGATTGACATGAGGAGAGGGTTGTTCATGGCCCTTGATAAACATGAGTAGAGGATTATTCGTGTTCTTTTATTTAGATGTGTTTTATGCATATGGTCTTGGGAGTGGGTGTTTGGACCCATACGTTTTATCATGAAAACAACATGTGCATCCAGAATTTACTTATTTTCACTCTGAGCTAACCACTATCTACTTGCTGAGTCTATTTAGACTCATATCGTTTGTTATTTTGCCTTTAGATCACAGGCCAGGTGGAGAACTTCAAGATGGGACAAGTTGAAGATCACATTTGGGAGACATAGCACATCAACTTTAATTTCAGTTCTTTTAAAATTTGTGCTCTTTTGATATTCGTATATGTAGACGGTTACTGAGATGGATTTACTTTGATAAGCAATTGTAATTGTTATTTTGGATTGGATTATACCCTTTGTGGATGCACATAAGCATGATCATTAGGTTTGCTTGATGTGTATGGGTAACATTCAATGATTTTCTTTCTATATGAATGTCCTTATTATATGAAGATGTAAGTATATAAATATAGAATTGAATGTTACAAATTGAAATATTTATGAATATCAGGTCATGTATTCCATATTACCCCTTGTATATTATGGGGAAATGCTGCCGAATTTTTCTTAGGATATGTAGCTCCCATTGATTAATTATTGAGTATTTTTATGAATGGGGCGTTACAACTTTTAAGTAGTTATGACCCACCTAATACTTAGATTGAAATGATTTTTGGTACTAAATGATCTTAACTAATATGAATAATTGAATTTTAATTACAACATCAAAGTAGGCTCCATCTAAAAGGCTTTGTTACTCTAAAATATACATTTTATACAGTATTAATTATCTTTTATTTTTAACATATAACACAAAACCATTAAAAATTTCGGTATTGTGACCCTAGTTTGGGCTCACTTTAAAGGTTAAATAAAAAGTCACTCGACCTATTATGTTTAAAATTTTTGTTTAATTGAAAAATAATTTTTATTTAAATATTTTATTGAAGTCGTCAAGTATAAAATTAATTAATGAAATATTTAATTTATATATCTACTTCAAAGTTGTTAATTTAACATCTGTACTATTTAAAATATTTTTATACAGATAAATGATTTTATAAATTATGATGATATTCCAATAAATCTGTGAATAAATCTGATTGATTGTCGTAATTTATATACGCTCATAAATATTGGAAAATAATACAGCTATCCACTTCATAAAAAAAGAATAAAAAAAACAGCCTGTCCAAAACTTTGATGAAAAAAGATTTGTGATACCATAATAAAATACATGATTTTCAACAAAATGAGTGGATTAACTTTTAATTTGATTATTAAAATAGGTCAAAACACGATAGCAACGCTGAAGTACTTCTCCAGTATACAATCTAACATGCACTTAGCGTAGAAACTTATAAACTACTTTTCCAACCTATTTTCAATTGGATCGGAATCTTTTGCTCTTTAGATGCTTGCGCGGAGCGGAGATTCCTATTTCACGGGACAACTCGTAGAGTAGTAGGAAAATACATTTTTTTTATTCGAGGAATGATTCAAGTTTTACCGAATCATGCATGGGCCAACGAGATGAATATATTAAAATCAACACGATAAATGTATGGTGCATTTTACAAGTGACAAAAATGTTAAATGAAAACTTTTTTGCGTAAAATTTTTTAAAATAAATGAAAATGATGTGAAAAAATAAAAGTAATAATAACGAATAAAAATAATAAAGTTAAAATACATAGGTTAATAATACGGATAGTTGTATAAATGATTGAAAAGTAAGATAATTTATATAGAAGATGTAATGAAATAATTAAAAAACAAGATAGTTAGGAAGATTAAAAAGTTTTAAATCGAAAAGTTTTTTTTGAAAGATTTTATAAAAAAACCAACACACCAGTATTAAAATTAAAAAATTGAGGGAAGGATGGAGCTACATGCTTATGGTAAGTATTAAATGATTACCTTTGTTCTATAATTTTTTTTATGTGAACAAAGATTATTATCCAACTCAAAATTAAAATCAGGATCTAACTACCTAGACATTGGAAAAACCGTTATGATAGGTGGCGGACTATTATTAACCAATTAAAAAACTGTTATCCAATTAAAAAACTTTCAGTATAAAACTATAGCCTTATTTTAGACTAGTCCAAAACACACACACACACATATATATTTTTATTTTTTTAAAATTTTAACAAGATTGTTAATCTAGTTATATTTAATTTGTAAATTAATTTTTACCAATTTTGAAAATATATAAATATTTATTTTGGATTTTTTAAACATAGAAGTGTTTTAGCCATGTTTCAATAATTTAAAATAACTAAAATACCGTTGTATTTAAAAATTCAAAATAAATATATATACATTTAGTAAAACTTGATTTACAGATTAAACACAACGGGAATAACAGTCTTATAAAAACAATTACAAAAAGACTGATTCGAAATGATCAAGACTCTTTTTGTAATTTTTTTTTTTTTTTTCTGATGTAAAAGATGAAAGATTCCCACCCATCCTCCCAGCACATGTTGCTCGAGAGGAAGAGGGGAAACCCTCAAAAAGGAACAACACACATGTAAGTCTTTAGAAATGGCTTCTGATATGCATGCAGGGGACTGGTCTAACCATACACAGTTGGTTAGCCTCTGCACCATGGCATAATCAGGCAGCTTATGAGCAACAGTGGTGCCAGTATGCCCAATATGAGAAAATGTACATCTATTGAATTTCCTACTGCACTCTTTTATCTCTGCCACAATCCTTCCAACCGGATAGAGTAAAAGGCAATCAGTTTCAAACACTACATCATGGAGGTGGAGCTGCCCTGCCCAATTCATAGCCACAAGCATTCCTTGTGATTCCAGATATAGAGGACCCATCCAATCATTCCACATCCAACAACCAGCTGCAATGCATAATCCACCATCGTCACGAATCACAGCCCCCACACCTGCCAAACCCTGCTGCGATTTGTTTCCAGCGTCAACATTTATTTTAACCATGCTCATAATAGGAGGTAGCCAGCGCACCAATATGCAATCTTGAGAAAAGTAACCACCCCATGGATCAAATTTAGCAGAATCCAATTGGTGAAGAAGATGAATACATCTATCCAAAATATCAGGAAGATTTGGCACCTCCCCTGTTTCTCTGAAAGTGTTCCAAGCTTGCCAGATCATCCACCAACATACCAACAACCTTTGAAGTAATTTATTATTTTTAATCTGCAAGACCCTCATAGTTACCTCAGCAAGATTATTAAGTTGATCCCAGAATAGCTGCGACCTCGAAATAGGTTGAATGGCTTGTCTAATTCGATGACAATTCCAAAACAAGTGAACTGCATCTTCATTTTCAGATCTACAGAAAGAGCATAATGAATACGTCACCACTCCTCTACTCAGCAAGTTCATTTTTAAGGAGTCTCCAATTGAAGATCTTAATCTTTTGAGAAATATTCACCTTCCAAATTGCATTTAGCACATGCTGGTAATTTCCACGATCTGACACACATGCCCAGTTTCTCTTTCTCCCTTTTCTGATATTAGAACCCTTCTATACCCAATCTCAACTCTATATACCCCGTCTGGTTCATCTGGCCAATAAAGCAGATCTTCTTCTTCCTGCAGTGGTACAGGTATCGTTTGAATTATATTCCATCCAGCCTCTCCTACAGCAGCTAAAACCATATCCTGCTTCCAGCATTTCATTTCCCAGTCAATGAACTCATAGACATTGGCATCCTCTGAGACGAACAGAGATTTTTCATAATCGTTTTGATAGCGTCACTATATGACATTTCTACGTAGTGACATGTGACTTGCATATGAGTTACAATCTATAGGGCGACCTCCAAATATGAATTTTTGAGAGCTTACATCTATCCCACGTGTCCTTTTTCATTTGTTTTTTAATGATCAGCGGGGATCATTTAATTCTCGCTTTTGTAGCTTTAAGCTTTAATTTCCATGTAATATAAGAATTCATAAAAACCATTTTACATTAAATATATCCATTCTCAAAAGATGATAAATATTTTTAAAATAAATGAGGGCGCTAACGGGAGTGCTTGCGAGACCGGACCGGACTGTATTTTAAAAAATATGAGCTCAAGCATAATTATTTTACATATCAAAATTTGTAATTTTAGATATGTGAATATAGAGATAAATAGTTTTTGTAGTATGTAAGTAAGTTTAAGGCAAAAACTATTGAATTTTGACACTCATAAAAAATATAAATATATTTAAAAATTAGTTAATTTGACGTGGATTAAATACACTTGAACTCAATTTTTTACCCAAAAAACACATACACTTACGCCCCTGGTTTAAGCTCGGGCCAACATTAACAACAAAAGCGCCCACAAATGCTTTGGGTGTGTTTGAAAACTAATAAAATTTAAGATGCAAAAGATTTTAGAATAAGAGAAAATGACATAACAGGAGTAATAATAAGAAGTGAGAATAATGGAGAATGTTTCAATAACCGGGTGCATTCAAAATTGTTGAAAATTCTATTTATTATTATTATTTTTGAAATTTTCTTTCATAAAACTTGTAATATAGGTCTATTTAATCTATAATAAAAAAAATTTCATTTTTGAAAATGTGTGTATATATATTTTATTTTTAAAAATAGAGAGATTTTGGTACTTTTCAAATGACTAAACTATCCCCATTTTCAAAAATAAAAAATATATACATATTTCTAAAAATGGTCAAACTTGGGTTATAGATTAAATACATATAGACAAAGAGTTTTATAAAAAAAAAGAGATTTTCAAAAAAATAAAAAATAGGATTTTCAGCCCCATGCATTAAAAATTTAATGCATCTCATTGAATTGAAACAAACTCCAATTTAAAATATAAGGTTAATTATACAGATAATTGTATAAAAATAATTGAAAGGTAAAATAATTATATATGAAAATGTAAATAAATAATATTAAAAATTATGATAATTATTGAAAGTGAAAAGTTTTAGATGAAAGAGCTTTAATTTGAAATGTTTTTGTAATTAAAGATAAATTTTTTAATCAAAACTTTTTAAATTTAAAATTTTTTACTTTTTATAACTATCGTATTTTTTAATTATTTCTTCGAATATTCCTCTACAAACTACCCTACTTTTCAATCATTTTTACACAGTTACCTATAAAATTAACATATCTATTTCAATTTTATTATCTTTTTTACTCATCATTATCTCTATTATATCATATCATTTTATTTCATTTTAAAAAATTTCATATAAAAGTTTTATTACTTCTCAAAATTTTCAAAGTGTTCGAAGGTGATAAAACTTTCGACGAAAATTTTTTGACGAAAAAAATTTTGAAATGTAAAAAAATAATGTAATATGTCATGGATAATAAAGATGAGTAAAGAGAATAAAATTGAAATAGATATGTTAGTTGCATGCGTAGCCGTATAGAAAAATTGAAAAATAGAATAATTATACAGGAAGAAGTGAAAAAATAATTAAAAATAGGATATTTATAAAGATTAAAAAGTTTGAGATTGAAAAGTTTTAGGTCAAAAAATTTTAAGTACTAACAAAAACCTTCAAAAACTTTTCACTCTTTACAACTACCATATTTTTTCATGTTTTTTTACTTCTTCCTATATAACTACTCTACTTTCAATTATTTTTATACAACTATCAATACATCTAAACTATTAACTTTATTATCTTCACTTCTCATTATTACCTTTATTATATTATATTATTTTTCTCATTTCGAAAAAATTTTCATATAACATTATTTTATAGTGTGTTCGGGAAAGTGACAAAATTTTTGAATGAACAATTTTGATACAAAAGCTTTTAAATGAGAAGAAAATGATGTGATATTATAGGAGGAATGATGAAAAATAAAGAAAATAAAGTTAAAATAGATAAGTTAGTTGTATGAGTAGCTGTGTGTAAATGATTGAAAGATAAAGTAGTTGTACCAAAAGATATGAAAAATGATTAAAAATAAGATAATTATAGAAAATGAAAAAATTTAGGGGTGTGTTTGGAAAATGATAAAACTTTTAATGAAAAAATTTCTGTACAAATTTTTTTGAAATGAGATAAAATAATGTGAAAGGGTAGAGGTAATGAAAAGAAATAAAGATAATAAAATTAAACTAAATATGTTAGATGTATAAGTAGAAATGATTAAAAATATGATAGTTTTATGAGAATAAGTGAAGAAATAATTAAAAAATAGAATAATTGTGAAAAGTGATTTTTTTTAGTTTAGTCCCTGGTACATAAGACATTAGTAGTCCTAGGCTTCGAACCTGAGATCGATTGAGACACAATGCCCTCATGCCTACCAATGCACTTTTGGTGCTAGTAATGAAAAATGAAAGGTAAAAGGTTTTAAGGGATATTTTCGTATACCAAAAATATTTTGAATTAAAATTTTTCAATCTAAAATTTTTTATTTTCTACAAATATCCTATTTTTAATTATTTTTCACTTCTTCTCATATAATTACTATACTTTTTAATCAGTTCTACATAATTTCTCATACATCTAACTTATTTATTTTAATTTTATTCTTGTTACTTCTCATTATTACCTTCACCATATTAGATAATTTTTTCCATTTTAAATACCTTTACACCAAAAATTTTCATTAAAAGTTTTATCATTTCACAAACATACCTTTAGATTAAAAAGTTTTAATTTAAAAAGTTTATTGGATAAACAAACACTTCAAAATTAAAAAAATTTTGATTTGACAATTTCTTGGTTAAACAAATATCCTAAGAATAAAAATGACTAGGGATTTCATTGACAACTTAAACATTGATGATCTCACTCAACATGTGTTTACTTGAGTGAATCACTTAGCTTTGGTGTACCTAGTTGAAAATACTTATTTTTTTATTTTTATCAAAAAAAATTTAAAACAACTTTGAAGTTTGAAGTAGATAAATAAATTAACAATTTCATGGGAAAACTAGTAGGAAAACACATTTTTTTATCAGGGATAGATTCAAAGTTTACCGAATCATGCATGGGCCAATGTGATGAATATTTTTAAATCAACATAATAGATGAATTAAAATAAAAAATCGAGGGAAGGTGAAGCTACATGCTTGCGGTAAGTATTAAATTATTACCTTTGTTGTATAAAAAAATTTTATGTGAACAGAGATTATTGTTCAACTCAAAATTGAAATGAGAATCTCACTTATGTAAACATTAATGTCAAACTGTTAAACTATGCAACCATCATGCACACGAAACAACATTAAACAGGATGATAGTTTATATTTTTCAAAATTATCTTGAAAGGGCAAAACCAAAAGTCATCATTTTTTGGAAAAAGTAATAAACATTTCCACTAAAGCATTATCCTTCTATTTTAGTTATCTAATCTTAGCATTCGATTTGGAAAAATGTAAAAAGGGAAATTTTTTAAACATTTCTTCTTGATAGTTTTTATAAAGGGTATGTATGGCTACATATAAAATTTTTCAAGCTAAAATGTTTCAATTTAAAATTTTTTACAAATCATAATTATCTTAATTTTTAATTATTTATTCATATTTTCCTATACAACTACATAGAAAATTAAGTTTCATTCCAAACAAGTATCCTTATGATCTACATTTGTTGAAAAATAGATATTCATGTTTAAGTTATGAAAAATGCTTAAATTCATTTACACATGTATTTGAATGTAATAATACTTTATAAAATCATTTATCATACATAAAAATGATATTTTAGGTGGTTTATATATTGAAAATATAACTTTAAAATTAATATTTACTATTAAACCATTTTATTACATTGATTTTCATTGGAACCTATGCACAATGATATTAGACAAATAAAAGAGTTTTCAAAATATTATAAATGACGCTAAATACAATTAATAGAGTGTATTTTTATCAATTATTAAGATTTTAAGTATTGATAAGGTTATATAGAAAATGGATTTCATAAAAGCAGAACGTTTATGTGTTTTTCAACATATACGACCTAAGCATATATTTTTTTATTTTTCCATTTTGGAACCATACTTTTACATATCTCATTTTTTATCCAATTATCACAAATTAAGCCCATGAATTCTTACAAATTAATTCCATCAATTCTTCTAGACTTCCTTACATTAAAAAGGCAATTAAAGCTTTCACTGGGGGATTAGCTTCCACCCCATGAGAATTGACTCATTAGAGTTGAACCTTTACTAGGGTGATCATCCAATGCCTTGCCAACTGAACCAGTTTGGTTGATGGCATATGTATATACTTGATTGATTTGGATAAAATTTAGTCTCATAGTTAAATAAATGATGTGAAATATAACAAATGAATAAATTTTTTATCAAATATCTAGATCTTAAAATTGAAAGTAGTTACATGAAACTGCTTGCAGAGCTCTTTTATTATATTATATCTAGAGTGCATTTAAAAAGCGATAAAATTTTTGAATGAAAATTTTTGATATAAAGGTTTTTAAAATAAAAAAAAATCATGTGATAAAATAACAATAATGATGATGAGTAAAAATAAAGTTAAATAAATAAGTTAGTTGTATTTGTAGTTGTGTATAAATCATTGAACAATATAGTAATTGTACCTGAAGACACGAAAAATAATTAAAAAATATGGTAGTTGTAGAGAGTGAAAAGTTTTAAGGTTAAACAAATGCACCCGTATATTTAACATTTTTTCATATAATTATTTGATTTATTTTAAATTTATTTCATTTACTACTAATCATTATCCGTTCATATTATATTATTTTTGATTTTTTTTTGAAAAATTCATTTCTACTTTCTCACTTATACTTTTACATCTTTCCAATCATATTTTAAGTTTGACAACAACAAAAATTTTTCATTCTTCATAACTAATTTTTAATCATTTGTTTACATTTTATATATAATTAAGAGTATAATACACTCATCCTCATAAATACCTTACAGGAACCAAGCACTGCCTCAGGAATGTGAAATTAAATAAATAAATATAACCAGTGCTTGCAAGCTGCAAAATAATATACTTTGCTCATTGAACTCTACACTTGGGCTACAAGCTTAGAGTTGAATATCAGTCATTGCAACTCCTTACATGTAGATTTAAGTCCCATACTCTCATCCCTCTTGCTGTTTTCTAGACCACATTCCGAATAAGACCTTTTTCAAGAGGGTTTGTCAAGTTTTCACTTGATCTTATAAAATCAATATTTACCACCCCGTCTTGGAGCAATTGCCTTACATAGTTGTTCCTCAATGCAATATGTCTCGATTACTATTATAAGTCTTGTTGTATGCTCTTGATAAGATTGCTTCGTTGTCACAATGTAAATAGATAGGAGGTATAGGCTTAGGCTAAATAGGGATTTCAAGTAGTAAATTTCTAAGTCATTTTGCTTCTTTCCCTGCTACAGCCAAGGCAAGGAATTCGGATTACATGGTTAAATGTGTAATGCAGGTTTGTTTTTTGGAAGCCCAAGAAATAGCAACTCCACCAAAGGTAAAAATCCAACCACTAGTAGACATTGATTCTTCGGTATCCGAAATCCAACTTGCATCACTGTACCCTTCTAATACAGAGGGTTCACCACTGAAATGCAATCCGTAAGCAATGGTCTTTTTCAAATATTTTAATACCCTATAAATTACATTCCAATGTATATATCCCGGATTACATGCGAACCTACTAAGTACACCCACAGCATAAGCAATATCTGGTCTAGTACAATACATGACATACATCAAACTTCCAATCACTTTCGCATAATCAAGCTGGGCTCTAAATTTTTCATCATTTTTACTTAATTTAATTCTGGGATCAAAGAGAGTTGAGGCTACACCAGCATCAAAGTTGTCAAATCGCTTGAGTATTTTTTCAATATAATACGATTGGGAAAGAGAAAATACATTACTATTTCTAATAATTTTGATACCAAGAATAACATCTGCATTGCCCATATCTTTCATATCAAAATTAACTGATAAAAAATTTTTAGTTTCTTCAATAATATCAATATCAGTTCCAAAAATAAGCATATCATCCACATATAGACAAATAATAACACTTCCATTTGTAGTAAATTTACTATCAACACATTTGTCTAATTGATTTAATTTATACCCATTTGATAATACAACTTGATCAAATTTTTCATATCATTGCTTAGGTGCTTGTTTTAAACCATATAGTGATTTTATCAGTTTGCAAACTTTCTTTTCTTATTTAGGTATTATAAATCATTCAGGTTGTTCCAAATAAATTTCTTTATCTAAATCTCCATTTAGAAATGCAATTTTTTCATCCATTTGATGAATTTGAAGGTGATAGATGGAAGCTAGGGCCATTAATAATCTAATGGTTAAAATTCTAGCTACTGGGGCATAAGTGTCAAAGAAATCTATACCTTCCTTTTACTTAAACCCCTTAGCTACTAATCTAGCTTTAAATTTATCAATTGAGCCATCAACTTTTATTTTTTTAAAAAAAAATTCATTTACAACCTATAGGTTTAGATCCTAGTGGTAAATCAACTAATGTCCAAGTTCCATTTCCCATTATTAAGGGTATGTTTGGCAATTTGCAAAAGTTGTCAAGTTAAAACTTTTCAATCTAAAACTTTTCACTCTTCATAATTACTCTTTTTTAAATTATTTTTACACATCTTTCTATACAACAACCATACTTTTCAATCATTTATAGACAACTATCAATACAACTAACCTATTTATTTTAAATTTATTCTCTTTACTCCTCATCATTACCCCTACAATATCACATCATTTTCTACTAATTTGACAACTTTTACATAAAAAACTTTTCATCAAAAGTTTTACAACTACCCAAACACACCCTAAATCCAGTTCATCTTGGATTGCTTCTTTCTAGTATGATACATTTGGAGATTTCATAACCTCTTCGTATGTAGTTGGATCCCCTTCGGTATGAAAAACAACCATATGTTCCTCATTTATATTATCTCTGGATCCTTCTACTAAGTATAGCTGAAAATCAGGCCCAAAGCGATTATAATTGTATTTTTTAGCTATTTTACTTTTCCTCATATTTTCATTTTCATCATCTATAGGTTTATCTGCAGATGCAAAATCATTACTTATAGATTTATCCAATGATTGAGAAGAAGAAAAAGCTTCATCATTATTACCAAGCTTAGGAATAACTTTATAAGTATTTTCATAAAAATTAGCATCTCTAGATTCAATAATGGTATTTTGTTGAATTGGACTGTTAGGCTCTACAATTATAAATCTATAAGCTTTACTATTTATTGCATATCCTAAAAATATGTATTCTATTCGTCTTTCTTCTAATTTAGGTATTTTAGGATCAGGTAATCTTACTAAGGCTCTAAGGATCCATTATTCACATTCAGGCGAAACATGCTGTCTACAACATAACCCTTCCCAACAAAAATACCTCCTTTGGCAATGATAATTTGGTTTGACTAAAATACCAATTTAAAACTGTATTTGCTAAAAAGGCTAACCGAGACCAAATTTTTACGAATTTCTGGTACATGAAGTACATTTGTAATGATGAGTGATTTCCCAGAAGTCAGTTTTAGGATAATAGTTCCTGACCCTATCACTTCTGCAGTAGATGAATTACCCATGAATAGATTGTTTCCATTATTTATAAGGGTCAGTTTCCTATCTTTGCATACATGTCTGGTAGCCTTAGAATCAAGCCACCAGGTCTGGTCATCATTCACAGCACAAATTTCAGAAATCATGGCAATAAAATTTTCTTCAGTAAAATGTGCCTCAGGACCCTTTTGAGTGTTATTCTTCTTTTTTAGAAGCTTACACTCTCTTTTTAAATGTCTCATCTTTTTACAGTAATAACAAGGTCCTTTTCTCTTCTTAGGAATAGTTTTATTGATATTTAAGTTAAATTTTCTAGAGGACTGATTATTGCTAATTGTCAACCAATTTTGAATTTCAACCACGTGAGCCTTAGATTGAATTTGCTCTTCTTTCTTTTCATTTTTTCTTGATTTTTCTTCAGTATGAAGATTAAGAGCAAGGTCATCTAAACTCAAGGACTCTTTTCATTTGTTTCAGATTTTTGCGGTGGTTGTTCCAACTAGGTGGCAATTTCTCAATAATCGCACCAACAAGAACAGACTCATCCATCTTACTGTCTTGTGACCTAAGTTGATTGATAATAAATTCAATCTGGTTAACTTGATCAAGAATTGATTTATCGTTAGTTATAGTATAATTAAGGAAATCACTTACTAGAAACCGTTTGACGCTCGCATCATCAGTACTGTATTTTTGTAGAAGCAAATCCAAAATTTCTTTGGCCGTATTTGCGTCTTGGAATACCTCGAATAGTGAGTCAGATAGTGTTTCAATGATGTACTCTTTGCAAATATAATTGTCCATATCCCACTTCGCTCTTCGGCGTTGATCTTTCAGTGTTTCATCTTTTTTTTCTTTAGGTCTCAGCATGGTGAGGACGTAAACAACTCCAATTCGAGTTAGAAAAAGATGAAGCAGTTGTTTCCATCTTTTGAAATTGGTATCGACACAGCAGTCCAATCTTGAAACATCAGATTTTATGGGTAACATGGATGATCGGGGGGCCATTTAGAAATAACAACAAAGAAAAAAATATTTTGCCTTAAGAGCGTTGAATGTTGGGGCAAGGACTTGAAAATAGAAAGGGAAAATTTAAGAAAAGTAAGAAAATATTCAAACCAGAAAACCAGTTTCTCCTCCAAGCATGTTACAAACGTCACTTTCCTTAAGACAAAATTTGCACCATCACAACTGTTTAGGGTTTTAGCTGTTTGCCTCCAGGATACAAAGAATGAACCTAATCTAGAATGGAAACAACATCCTTTCTAGATTTCAAACACTTGATAGCAGAGTAGCAGGCTTAGTAGGAAATTGAAAGAAAAATTCACAAGGCTTCTTTTTGAGAATCCAAGAGAATAACAGGATATAAGTGAGAACCCAAGTGAGTAAAAGGATGCAAGTGTAAAAAAAAATGATGCGTGTTGTTGAGAAATGAGAGACTCATATATATAGGCTCGGTCAACATAACGTTTGAAAGGAATTAATTAAAAACATTAAAAAAACGCTTGGTTGCTTGGAAATGGCATTTTAACACTTGGTTGAAAGAAATGCTTGGAAACGACATTTCTAATTATGAAAAATTCTAACATCATTTCACTAATTAAATTGGATTGGATAAGGATGATATAAGAATGTGAGATATAAAAAATATTATCGCCTTCATAAAAAAATATTATTGCCTTGGGGGATTTGTGAAAGTTGCACCAAATGTAAAAAAATTAAGTTATTATTTTTTAAAAAAATAAGAAATTTCATCCCATCCTTATTTTATTTACATCTTTCCAACTGTGAATGGATGTAAAAAAGTTTCATGTGGATGGTGTTAGATTTTATCTAGAGATTAGATGTTGCCTGCTCTAAGTCATATAAGATTCTTAAATTGAATTTGTATCATCATTTTCAAGATAATTTTTCAATTGTCAAGACATCTTTTTTAATTTCCAATACAACTTTACCCATTTCTAATACACATTTACTTATTCTTAATATACACAATTACATTATCATCCTAAATGTAGATTTGATCCAAAAATCTTATATCATTTGAAACACCCTTTAGTTAATTTGAGCTCATAGGATCCTTAAACTATGCTGTTAACTTTCCGCAAAACCCTCTCCCCCTCAATTAATTTGCATCAAATTCTACAGGTATATTTGCAATTTTATTAAATTAATGAGCTTAGTTGTAATATCGGTTAAACTTGATAGATATATTTACACCTTAGTAAAATCCTCTCACCCTCCATTAATTTGTGTTGAATTATATAAATATATTTGCAATTTTGCCAAATTAATGGGCGTATACGAATTGGGCAAACTAGCAGCCATAGTAAATTCTATATTTTTCAAACATCGTTCATAAATGAAAATGACTTTGGCAAAACTCGGGGACAATATAGTCACAACGGTATCATGTTTCCTGCTGGTCAGCAAACTGTCGTTATTTCGGTTGACCAGTCTGTTTGGTCATAAGACGAATTTCGCTGGAAAAAGGACATCGACGTTCGAGTGGCCCCAGTATACATGAAAAGAAACCATGAAATTAGTGGGTGCTGGTTCAATGCACATGTTAGATGGGTAAATACAGGGTTTTTCCCAAATATACCCACTACGTTTGACCATATTCCCAAATCTGCCCACTACGTTTCGAAAATTCCAAATATACCAACTACGTTTTGCCAAAATCCCAGATAAGGTCACGCCGTCACAGACGTTTAGAAACGACGTTACTAAGAGAGGGAAATGACGCATCTGCCCAAGAGCAAGGGCTAAATCGAAAAGGGGAAATTTCGGGCTCGTCCGAAATCCTTAATTTCCTCCTGCGAGAAATTCCCCTCCATCTCATCCTATCTACCTCCGACGCCGATGCCCTGCCACTGATTGCTCCCACCTCCACCCATTTGCCTTCGCCGGAAGAATCGAACATTTGCCGCCGTTAGTTGACGACAGAATCCTCTCCATCTCGTCGTGTCTACCTCCAACGCCACGCCGATGCCCTGCGACTGATTTCTCCCACCTCCACCCATCTGTCTTCGCCTGCAGAATTGAACATTCGACGCGATTTGCCGAATCCAATCGTTTGTTCTTCCTCTTCCCCTACCGCTGCTACCAATTTCGAAGGGCCGCACGCCGCCGGCGAGGTATTCCATTTCCGACCACAACGTCTGCTTCATCGACACATATGTCAACTCTGATCCTCCTCTATCTGTCTTCTCTGCCCCATCTTGCTATTAATTCGTGCTTGATGTGTGTGTAGTGCTGCCGACGAGTGTGAAGCTCTGTGTGCTGACGATGGGCTATCCTAACTCCGACAAGGTCGTCTTCCTCATGAGTTGAATTATTGTTTTTGTTTGAAATATTGTTGGTAGGAGCCACATAAAGGGAGAACAATTACTGTGGTCCCAGTAGCCTCATTCTAATCGATAGCCATTGTTGTGGTCCCACTTTTGAAATGGTATTGGTTGTCTGAAAATGACATTCTAATGCCTTGAATGGCTAAATACAATAGAAGCTCCCTTTCTGAAAACAACAGATGACAGTGCAATTTTAAAAATGTTTGTGGGCCTGCTTGCATGTGAATTTTTTATGTTTGTGGGGTAGTTGCATTAATTTATTCGTTTGTGGGGGAACTGCTTATAAATTATGGCTGCTTGCATCTGGATTTTCATTTGTCAACATCTTCTTTCTACATGGCTTTACACGTTTAAAGAGAAATCTAATGCTTATAAATAAAGCTGAAAAAGTAGAAGGAAGCACACATATATATTCGTATCTATTAATATTATATGTATATGGATGTACAAAAAGACCATTTGCCTTATGTAAATAATCTTCTCAAGTCCTGAGCATAATAGATTGTTACAGTTGAGCCTAATATCATGGATTTTTCGTTGGCTGATTTTGGTGGTTGGAATTTTAATTTATTCTTGTGTATCATATAATGTGACGGGTATCCCAATTTCATGTAATTTTCTTTGGTTGATTTAGGTTCCTGGATTTTTATTGTATTCCTGAGCATCATATAATGTGGCTGTTGATCCCAATTTTATGGAAATTTCTTTGGTTGATTTAGATAGCTGGATTTTTTTGTATTATTTAGCATCATATAATGCGGTAGTTGAATCGAATTTGATTGAATTTTCTTTAGTTGATTTAGCTAATTGGATTTTTAATATATAATGTGGGAGTTAAGCCCAATTTCATGGAATTTTCTTTGGTTGATTTAGATTCCTGAGTTTCTGTTGTATTCTGACCGATATAGAAAGCCTAATTAATGGAATTTCTACATTAAGTGGTTCAATGACTATGGAAGTTGCTTTCAATCAATTATTCTTTATATTTTCAAACATCACTTTTATGCAATCATTATATTTGCATGTGGTTGCTATCTTGCTATCTTCAAATTATTGCTGTTAATATTGACTATACATTTTTTTAGTAATGGCCGCCAATCGGATTACACTTGCAATTCACTTTGGAGGCGCATTTCAGAGGAATTTAATGAAAAATGTTACAAATTACTTTGGAGGAAAGTTGCATCATGAAGTTGTAGACCCTGATGAATTATGTTGGATCGATATAGAGAAACAGATTATGGAATTATCAGGATTTTCAAAAGATAGCTTTACTGTTGATTTTAAGTACCCTAACATCGATATTTCTAAAACAATTGGTCGGTTGAAGTGTGATGAGGATGTGATTAACATGGTGAATAAGTATGGAAGTGAAAACTGGATGGATGTTAAAGAGATCTCACTATGTGTGTCGCAAAATAACCGGATCTTGTAATGTCAGAAAGGCGACTACAAATCAATTGGATGATAGTGAAGTAGAGATAGATGTTGACCAGATGACAGAGAAGGATATTTCATAACGTACCACAAATTATCTGTTTTTACGTCATTACTGTTTTTTTTATTTGTTATTTTGTGGTAAAAGTAATAAGAGCTCTATTATATATAAATTGTAGTTGTCAAAGATGGAACTGAAAACATTCAAGGAGGGGCTACACAAAGCCAAAGATTGGATATTCAATTGGATGGACATGAAAATAGCCAACCGAATGCAATGATAGACGAATTTATCAACCAACAGACTGATAATTGTGAAAGACAGTTAGAAGAGAGACAGTGGTTTGAGAAGATGAACATTAATGCGGAGTTTTTGCAAGACACTACTACTAATGATATAGCATACGTTGGGGAGAATGATCTGAACTTTCAGTCGGAAAGCTCTGCCACTATTGAAAGCGGTACGTAATTTGTTTTTTGTATTTTGTATTTTTGCTTAGTTCATTGAAATGCCTAATAAGACAACGCACTTCCATATTAATTTTTTAATATTCATGTGCAGAACATGATGATGCAGATGACTCAGATGACGTAGATGACAATGGTGCTAATAATGTAGATGTCAGAGAGAATGACCAAGTCCCTGATGCGCCTATTGGACATAATGTTTATGCATCAGGTTAGTAATATCCCTACATAAATACCAGCTTATGTTTTGTCCAATAGTCATCAAGTTCATTTATATTTCACCCGTATTACTTTTGATTTGCAGATATGCACAAAGGGGACGTGAAGGGGAAGATTTAATGACAGAAAATAACAATGTAACTTATGATGCACCTTTACCGAACATTGGTGTCGATTGCGTGTATGATGGTGAAAATGACTCCTGCTTTGAATCAGAGGAAGATTCTTCAAACAATGAAACACACAGGAGTAAGAGGATTCCAAGAAGTAAAAGATTCTCGGCTAAGGATTTAGAAAACTCACGTTTAGGAGTTGGAATGCAGTTTGGAAGGATCCAATTGCTGCGACAAGCCCTTGTCGAGTATGCTGTACGCAACTTCTTTGATATGTGCTACGTGAAGAATGAAAAAGAAAAGTTATTGCAAAATGCAAGGGGAGTGGTTGTCCATGGAGAGTATATGCAAGAATGATGCCTGATAATACAAGTTACATTATTGGAACGTTGAACGATACACATGAGTGTTCAACATTTCAATCAGGAGGGCAAAAGTCTGCAACAACGCAGTAGGTGAAAGCACACGTCATCAATAAATTGAGGGGGAAACAAAAGCCTTCCGTAGCATCACTCCGCGAAGATTTCCAAACAGAATTTGGTTTGAACCTTGGATATAAGAAAGTTCACAGAGCCCGAATAGAAGCAATAGCTGAAGTGCGTGGTTCGGATGAAAAGTCATACTAACTAATTCCTTCATATTGCTTGACTTTGAAGAGGTTCAATCCGGACACAATTGCTGAATACGTTATAAATAAAGATGCCACCTTTAGTCGTCTATTTATTTCATTGAAGGCTTTCCAAGATGCTTTTCTACATGGATGCAGACCATTCATAGGTTTGGATGAGACTTTTTTGAAGGGAAGATACAAAGGTGTATTATTATCTGCAATCACACTAGATGGGGACCATGGGATCATTCCAATTGGGATATCAGCAATTGAGGCAGAATCTGGGAGTAGTTGGGAATGGTTTCTTCGGAATTTATTCTTAGCAGTTGTAGATGGACCATTCACCTTCATGTCTGATCGCCAAAAAGGGTCTTCCTGATGTGGTACAACGGGTTTTCCCTCATTGCCACCATCGATTTTGCATGAGGCATATTGTCAACAATTTGAAAGGAAAGCTTTTTGGCAAAGGTGATCCAATTGTGGATTCACTATGGGATATGGCTAGAGCATATACAAGATCTGATTTTGAAGAAAAGATGGATGCGATGCGCATTGTAAGTGAAGATGCTTGGAAGTGGTTGAGTGAGATACATGACAAACATTATTGTAAAGCTTGGTTCAAAGAAGACATACCCTCTAATCATATAGATAATAATGCTGTTGAAGCTTGGAATCAATGGATTATAGATCCTAGACATGCCCCTATTGTACAATGCTTTGAAATGATACGACATAAGATGATGGCAAGCTTTCAAGAAAGGCGAGATAAAGCATCAAGATTCAAGCACAAGGTTGTGCTACGTGTGGTCAAAATTATTGCCGAAGTACTACCTAAGGCAAGACAAGCCTTTGTGTTGCGAGCTGCTGAGTTTGAATATGAAGTAACATGGAGGCAAACACAAAATGTTGTGCACATTGACAGGAAGATATGCTCATGCAAACATTGGCAACTAGATGGAATATCATGTATTCATGCACTGACAGTAATCATGTGGCCATTAAGGGCTGATCCCTAAGATTTCTGCTCATCGTACTTCACAGTTGCCACATATAAAGATGCGTATGAAGCTCGCATACATGGCATGCTAGATCCTGTAGATTATGACAAAGCACTTGAACCTTTTAATATCCTACTTCCCAACATTCGAAGAGCACCTGGTCGACCTAAGCTAAAAAGAAGTAAAAGTGCGGGAGAAAATGAATCAAAGCGTAGAAGGATATCCAGAGATGTAGCAAAGCAGCGTTGTCGTAGATGTGGACAACTTGGGCATAATAAGAGGACTTGTAAATTCCAATCAGACCCAGCAAACCAGCATTCATGTGGCGGGCAAGGAAGGGGACGAGGAACGATAACGGATGGCAGGAGAGCGTATGGTACATCTTTTTTTATATATAATCAATACCAATCATGCACATTTCAATGTATTATAAGATTACAAATATAATTTTTTTCCTTTCAGGTTCTTCACAACGAGGGAGAGGAGTAATCATCGGAAATAAAGGAACAATCGGTTTATAATTTTTCTTTTTTGGTTACTTATGTTCAACATTGGTAGGTAGTACAAATCGATGATAAAATTATCTTCTAATGTTTATTATGTAAGTGAAAGTCATAGGCCAAAGTTGCCATTAAGACGGAGACATAATGTTACAAATCCATCTACCAACTCTGAAGTGACTGTTCAAACATCACAACAAAGCATTGGTAACCTATTCATATGTTAAACAAATCATGATCTTTTTACATGCTATAGTTGCATTCCTTGATTGATAGAACCTCTTTGTAATAGCAGTCTCTTCTTTAGTTGTGGGCAGTACATCAAGTGTCATCCAAGATGAATGAACTTATAGTTATTGCTCAATCTCACATCACAAGTCAACCTAAATGGTCTGTCTTCTAAAATCTCACATTCAACAAACTCTTTTACTAATTTTCATAGAAGTAATGCATTTTACGTATTGGGTTATTTTCATGGCTCTTGCAGGTTATTATTACACTAAGAGTGCTTGACATTGGAAGCCCATAGTGTGACTTTTTTTGGTTGATGAATTCTTTTGACAAAATCGGTTGAGAGCCCGAACAGTGGATATGTTTTGAATGTCTATGTGATATCGAAGGAATTTATTATGTTAAACGGTGGATATGTTTTGAGAGTCTGTGTGATATTAATGTAAATACTGTGCTGAACGGTGGATATGTTTTGACGGTCTGTTTGATATTGATGTAAATGTTGTGAACATATGTAATTTTTTTGAAAGTGGTTATAGATGACTCATGTCTCACATTTGTAGATGAAAAACAAGTTCATAATGGAATTAACTTTAATTATCATTTTGACTACTTTCTATCATGGTGGATCATATTTAAATGTGTTTTAGAGTGTCTACAGGTAATGCTCATGTATATTAGTAGAGCTTAAGATAATACACCTACGAAAACATCCAAAGCCAATTTTCAAAAGCAGAGCACCACAAATGACGAAAGCGTGATAGTGCAACCAAATCTAATATAGACTGTGTAAAATAAAACATTAGCATAAATAGAAGTCTTGAAGTTCTGTAAAGTCTATATGAAATACAACATTAACATACCACAAAAGTCTATATCAAAACATAACTATTATTGTAGTCTTAATCATCAATTTTTATTTTCCCCAGAGCTTTCATGGCACTTGCTAGTTGCCTTTCTAACATAAGCTCTTTCTCGCACTTCAAAAGAACAATTTCCTTCTGAGCTAACATCAACTCTTTTTCAACTTCTTGGTCAACTCTTTTATCGTTTCTGCTTTGCCGCAATTGCAAGTATCACAAATATTGCCTCCTCTTTCATAACCCCGAAATTCATCACACCATGCAAAAAATTTGCAGTCTTCTTGGCCCTATGCATAGAATTTCGGAATAGTATGTAAATACCAAATAATTTATCAAAAAGAATCCAACAATTGTAGATAAAAATTATACAAATCTATACCATTTTAGGACATCTGTAAAACCAACGTCTTGGATTTGTTGTGGTATTCCACATTAGTGTCTTACAAACACCTTTTCCACAAGGACAAAGAATAGTTGAAAAACCTGTCGACTTTCCTCTTGATGACATATCTGGAGAAGTAGCAAAAGTTATAAAAATAAATATTAATTAATTCATGGAAACCTTCATTCTTTTAACCCTTTAATTTTTTTTACTTTTAAAATATTTTTTAGAAAATTCAAACTATTCATCATGCTTGTCCACGTGTGTTTATTTATGATTCCAAAAAATACATGTATTGCAAAATTTATATACTATATTTATGTTATAAAAATTTTAATGATTATAAATTCGTTCTCAAAGATATTATTTTTTACAAGATACACATTTTTAATGAAAATATTTTTGGTGGCATGATAAAACAAGATACATCAGACATAATAAATGGTTTGGATTTTAAAAAATATATTTTAAAATTTAAAAGTGAAGACTTAATAAGTATTGAATAATTCCTCATATATATTTTTTGACATTTTAAAAATAATGATTTTTATTAAAACGGTTAATTTTGAGATTCAGAAAAATATATATGAAATAAATGGTTTGGATTTAAGAAAATATATTTTAAAATTTAAATGTGATAACTTACTTAAGTATTGTATAATTCCTCATATATATTTTTTGAAATTTTAAAAATCATGATTTTTATTAAAACGGTTATTTATGAGTTTATAGTTGTCTGTTGGATCAAATGACAAATGAGGGAGCAATTTTTCTGAAAGGATAGAACTGTGGAATCCCCAGTGATCCCAAAATTTCTCAAAGAACCAAACAGGAATTTTTTGTGAAGGCTTTATCAAATTGAAACGGATCCACTAGGAATGAGAAAAAAATAAGATTTTGTCTTAAAAAGACTTTTTTCCAGGCTTCCTGATAATCCCAAAAGTTATATTTGGTGAAGCAATATTGATCCGAATGAGGAGGAAAGGAAATATAAGAGTTAGGATTGTCAGCAGGCCAATCCTCAAAAGCTATAACACGATGGATAAACATTTTAGAAACTGTATAACATTGTTGTTTTTAGCTTTGATATGATCTATAGCAATAGAATTTGTTGATAGCAGGATTTTTTCATAAAATTTCAAAGATTTTCCAGGAGCAAAAGGGATAAACCACTCAAACTTCGGAAGATATCTCTGATATAACTGTTTAGCAGTTTCTCTTATAGCTTTGCTTTCTTTATCACTAGAAGAGAAGAAATTTATATCACGGATAGTACTTTTAACCAAATTATAATCATCTTCTTCCAAGTATAACAGGATTTGATCAGCTTGTATGCCACAATGCTACAAGTTATAAAAAAAAGTAACAAAAGTTGATGCTGCTCATATGCTAGCATGAGGATTTACTGGTCAGCTAAAAGCGTGGTGGGATATTCAACTAGATTTACAAACAAGATTAAGAATACTTAATGATCCAGATCCAGTAAACACCTTAGTCAGCACTATCATATATCAATTTTTAGGAACTATAGAAGATTATCAATCAGTTATAAGAGAGAATATTAAAATTAAGATGTAAAAAGATGTCTAAATATAGATGGTATAAAGATATTTTTCTAACAAATCTCTTAATGTTAGAAGATGGAAACAAGCCTGTTTATAAAGAAAAATTCCTACAAGGTCTCCCGTCGGTATTTGAATCAAAAGTTAAAACCCTAATTAAACAAGAAAATGATGAAAAATTAGAATATGATAATTATACATGGGGAACATTATTTACTAAAATAAAACAAGTTGGTATAGAATTATGTAACCAAAAACACATGGATGAAACTAAATTCCTTAGGTCTCAAGATTTATCTATATTTTGTTCAAATTATGGTATAGAACAAACTCCGGTTTAAAGAATCATGAAAAAATCAAAATTTCTAAAAGCCAAGAAATATCAAAAGAAATTTAAGGAAAAACCTTTTAAAGAAAAACCCCCGAAACAATACTATACAAATAAGAAATTTAAAAAATATAAACCAAAATTCTCACAAAAGAAACATGTTAAAGAAATCAAGTGTTATAAATGTGGAAAGATTGGTCACTATGCTTCTAAATGTTATAAAAATCAAGTAAAAGAATTATTAGCCGATAAAAATCTCAGTATAGAAGAAATGTCTAAAAAATTAAATGAGATAGCAGTCACTTCTGAAAGTGAACTTGAAGATTCTTCAGAAAGTGAAAATGAATTTGAAATAAATGAAATTTATAATAAAAGCTCAGATGAACATCAATGTCAATGTTCTTATAGCCAAAAAGATTATCAAACATCCTCCGACTCAGGATATTACTCTCTAAATATGATGAATAATTCAAATCAAATGCTATTAGATCTTATAAATCAAGTAGAGGATCAAAATCAAAAGATTGAGTTATTAAATAAATACTTAAAAATGATAAATGTTCCAGAACCTCTAACTCTCCCTGAAACATCATCAATGATGCATATTATAAAGAATCAAAGAAAATATATTAAAAATATTCCAAAACCTCGAACAACATATGAGTTATCACAAGAGATAAAAGAAATGAAGAAAGAAATATCAGAATTAAGAAATAGGATTCAAATCCTAGAATTAAAGGAATTATCTATAAATGCGGAACAAGAAGAAAATATTGAAGATGATTTTGAACTACACTTACACGAAATGCTCAAAGAAAACAAAGCCGAAAGTTCAAAATTAAAAGAAATAGAGAAGGAAAATGTTATATCTATTATATGTAATGAAACACAGAGAATTATATCTCAAAAATGGTATATAAAAATAACTTTAAAAATAAAAGATTTCCCTGAAGATTTTTCTATAAACCTTGTCGCCCTGGTAGATTCAGGAGCTGATCTCAACTGTATAAATGAAGGTATAATTCCTCCCAAATATTTTGAAACAACAAATTCGTCTATAAGTACTGCAGACGGGACTGATATGATTGTTAAGTATAAATTGTCCTCTGCACATATTTGTAATAAAAAACTCTGCCTTCAAACTTCATTTATATTGATAAAAAATATGTAACAAAAAATTATATTAGGAACCCCATTCCTTCAAATGATAAAACCATTTTCAGTAACTGATGAAGGGATTCAAACAAATGAAACCCTATTCGCTTTTATAAAACCTCCAGAAGCATCGCTTCTTGCAGAATTAAAAGAAACTCTAAACTATAAAAAGAATTTTTTATATTATCTTCAAGATAAAAATTCTATAAAATATATGGAAAAAGAAATCAATGGACCACTAAAGAAACACATAGAAGATTTTAAAGAAAAATTGTCAAAAGAAGTCTGTTCAGAATTTCCTAATGCTTTTTGGGAAAGAAAGAAACATATAGTTACATTACCCTATATAGAAGAATTTAATGAAGAAAAGATCCCAACAAACGCAAGACCAATTCAAATGACCAAGAACTTCTTGAATACTGCAAAAAAGAGATAAAATCTTTACTAGATAAAAAATTAATCCGTCCAAGTAAATCACCATGGAGCTGCTCAGCCTTCTATGTAAACAATGCCGCTGAGATCGAAAGAAGTACTCCAAGGTTAGTGATAAATTATAAACCTTTGAATAAAGTTCTAAAATGGATTAGATATCCTCTCCCAAATAAAAAAGATTTGTTAAATAGAATTATAAAAGCTAAACTATTTTCAAAATTTGATTTAAAATCAGGGTATTGGCAAATTCAAATCGATGAAAAAGATAAATATAAAACTGCCTTTAATGTTCCTTTCGGTCAATACGAATGGAATGTTATGCCCTTTGGCCTAAAGAACGCCCCATCAGAATTTCAAAAAATAATGAATGATATCTTCTATAATCATAGTGAGTTTATAATTATTTATATTGATGATGTCCTGGTCTTCTCTGACTCAATTCAGGAGCATTGGCGTCATCTTAAAATATTTAAAAATATAATTCATCACAATGGCTTAGTTCTGTCTGAAAGAAAAATGAAATTGTTTCAGCTAGAAATAACATTTCTAGGATTTCATATCCGAAACAGAACTATTCAACTTATAAATCGAGCTATAGCATTTGCAGAAAAATTCCCAGATGTTATAACAGATAAAAAACAGCTTCAAAGATTCCTTGGCTGTCTCAATTATGTTTCTGAGTTTTATGAGAAAATAGCCTATGATAGAGCTATACTTCTTAAAAGACTTAGAAAAAATCCTTCGCCATGGACTGAAGATCATACTAAAGCTGTTCGAAATATAAAAGAAAAGGTCAAATATCTCCCTTGTCTTCATCTAGCAGATCCGGATTTATTTAAAATTGTAGAGACAGATGCCTCAGATGAAGGATACGGAAGTATACTAAAACAACGAACTGCTGAAAATAAAGAGCAACTAGTTCGTTTTACTTCAGGTTTATGTAATGAAACCCGA
This sequence comes from Annona cherimola, assembly GCA_030490835.1. Classification (NCBI taxonomy): domain Eukaryota; kingdom Viridiplantae; phylum Streptophyta; class Magnoliopsida; order Magnoliales; family Annonaceae; genus Annona; species Annona cherimola. Next base: position 92,801,565 of record CM059972.1, read on the forward strand.
AGAAAATATCCTACTATAAAGAAGGAAATGCTTGCTATAGTCACTTGTGTTCAAAAATTCCAAGGAGATATAACAAATAAACGTTTTTTATTGTGTGTTGATTGTAAAGCTGCAAAATATGTTATAGAAAAAAATGTTAAAAATGAAGTTTCAAAACATATCTTTGCTAGGTGGCAAGCTACCTTAGCACAGTTTGATTTTGAAATTGAATATATTAAAGGAAAAGATAATTCTTTGCCTGATTTTTTATCTCGAGAATTTTTGCAGGGAAAAAATTAAATGGCCTCTTCAAGTTCAGCCCCTACTTCGTCTTCATGCAAATCCCCGGCAAAATCTCCTATAGCTTCTTCCCCATCTGCTATAAGTCCAATTAATTATAACTTTGAAATGTATAATGATCAAATCCTGTTATACTTGGAAGAAGATGATTATAATTTGGTTAAAAGTACTCTCTGTGATATAAATTTCTTCTCTTCTAATGATAAAGAAAGCAAAGCTATAAGAGAAACTGCTAAACAGTTATATCAGAGATATCTTCCGAAGTTTGAGTGGTTTATCCCTTTTGCTCCCGGAAAATCTTTGGAATTTTATGAAGAAATCCTGCTATCAACAAATTTTGTTGCTATAAATCATATCAAAGCTAAAAACAGCAATGCTATACAGTATTCTAAAATGTTTATCCAGCGTGTTATAGCTTTTGAGGATTGGCCTGCCGACAATCCTAACTCCTATATTTCCTTTCCTCCTTCTCATTCTGATCAGTATTGCTTCACCAAATATAACTTTTGGGATTATCAGGAAGCCTGGAAAAAATCTTTTTAAGACAAAATCTTATTTTTTTCTCATTCCTGGTGGATCTGTTTCAATTTGATAAAGCCTTCGCAAAAAATTTCTGTTTGGTTCTTTGAGAAATTTTAGGATCACTGGGGATTCCACAGTTCTATCCTTTCAGAAAAATTGCTCCCTCATTTGTCATTTGATCAAACAGACAGCTATAAATTCACTGATTTTATAATTAGAGAATCCATTCCATGGATTGTAAGGTGGGATTTCTCGTTCTATATTGATGGTAAAACTTCCAGTTATATTGCTTACACTTCTTATTTGAAGTGGTAGCCAAAATTCGATACCATATATTTGAAAGTCTCATCTCCTCTCCTTCTACCTCTTTCACTACTTTGAAAGACCTTAAAGAGACAGATGAAGCTAGAAGCGCTTTCAAACAGGCTCTTGAATCCGTCAAAAGAATTTATCCGAACCTATCTGGTAAAGAGCATAAGAAGAAGGCCTTTGAATTTCTCTATGACAGTCAAGTGGAAGATAGTGATGAAGAAGATGACATGGAGGTCACTACGCCTTCACTCTCTCCGTAAAGTTAAAGATTCTCTTTTTGCTATAATGGCCAGCCAGCTCAAAAGTAAAAATTCTCTATAAATCTTTGCCAACTAAAAGTAAAAGTTAAAGTAAAGTTATAAAGCAAAAGTCTTTGCGCTATCACTATTGCAGACGAGGTACGACTCCACAACTTCAAGGACACGTGTCGTCTGCTTTCGGCGCAAGCTTATCCGGACTTGCTTTCCGGATTTCATCCCTTGTAAAATCCGCGGACTTCAAGCATGTTTGAATCCGCAAGTTATCTTTCTTTCTCTATATATAGAGTATCGAGTCAGTTTGTAAGATCATCGAAAAATAAGTTTTGAGTGTTTTAAGTGTGCTTGGTGTGCTCTCTCTTGTTCTCTCCTTGAGGTTCAGCTGAGTTGTCTTCCTCAACTCTTCATCAACGACCTCTTTTGTAAAATTCTCTTATTCTGTTCAATAATATTAGATTTTCTTTCATAATGTTTGCATGTTGATATGATTTAGTTGTCTCGTTATCGAAAACAACTATATATCTTAAGACAACAAGAACTCTGGTATCAAGTAAATCTTGAATGTGCTACCGCAAGAACTCTGGTATCGAGTAAATCTTGAATGTGCTACCGCTGAACATATAAAATATCGAGTAAATCTTGAATGTGCTACCGCTGAACATATAAAACAATTTTATCAAGATATATAGTTGTTTTCGATAATGAGACAACCAAATCTATCAATATGCAAATATTATGAAAGAAAATCTAATATTATTGAACAGAATAAGAGAATCTTACAAAAGAGGTCATTGATAAAGAGTTGAGGAAGACAACTCAGCTGAACCTCAAGGAGAGAACAAGAGAGAGCACACCAAGCACACTTAAAACACTCAAAACTTATTTTTCGATGATCTTACAAACTGACTCGATACTCTATATATAGAGAAAGAAAGATAACTTGCGGATTCAAACATGCTTGAAGTCCGCGGATTTTACAAGGGATGAAATCCGGAAAGCAAGTCCGGATCATTAAACTTGGCTCTGATACCAATCTCAACCGATTCTCACTCGTCGCGCAGTTAAGCCGTTGAGCCGTGTGAATGCGTGAAAGGCGTTGTAAGTCATTGTCTGTGAGAAAAGAATGAGTTCTCTTAAAAGAATGTTTTCTACTTCTTCTTCTTCTAGCAATGATACTGAAATCCATTTAGTAAGACTAGATGAAATTCAAAACATGTCTGAAGGAACATACGAAAACATAGAAAAATCAATCCAAAACTGGAAAATTCCGAAAGTGCCAATCAAAGAAATCTATAAAATCGGAAGCTTTGATTTTAAAACTGAGTTCAGAATTAAAACTCTTGAAACAGTTTTAGAATTTGGAGCTGGATCACATCAATTTCAGTTATTAGAAAAAACTGCTTTAAAAGAATTGTGTGAAACTCCATTTTTTATGTTGCCATTTTTGTTTTTAATATTATGAGTCTTAATGAAAAATTTATTGGGGTTTGTTTATTTTAACATAAAATGTGTCAATTAAAACCTTTTATTTTAAGTATATTCAAAAAATCTCTTTTAATATAAAACTTTCCACTTTTATTGGCTAATTTATTTTTTTAATTATTTTTTCGTATATTTTTATATAAATTATCATACTTTTTAATCATTTTTACACAACTACTCACACAAATAACATATCTATTTTAACTTTATTCATCACAAAAACACCCGTAATATCACATAATTTTCTTTCATTTCAGAAATTTGCATACAAAAAATTTTTTATAAAAAAAGTTTTATCATTTCCCAAATACACCTGAATTCAAAATTTTTATCATTTCCTATGTATGCTAAAAGAGAGTGTTTATTAAAGCCTAAAACTTTGGGGGATAAAACTTTTCAATTTTGGGTGTGTTTGGGAATGGATAAAACTTTTGGTGAAAAGTTTTGGAGAGTAATGATGTGATATGACAGGGGTAATGATAAGGAGTAAAGAGAATAAAGTTAAAATAGATAAATTAGTTGTATCGGTAAGTGTATAGAAATGATTGAAAAGTTATATAGTTGTATAGAAAAATTTGAAAAAATAATTTAAGAATATAGTAGTTATCGAGAGTAAAAAGTTTTAGATTGAAAAGTTTTAAGATGACATTTTATACTAATTGTCAAACACACCCTTTAGAGGCTATTTGTATGGTGGAAAAAGTTAAGGGTGAGTATAAAATCTTTCAAATTTGAGAGATAAATGTGAAAAAGTTTTCAAATCAAGGATGTAGTTGAATGAAACGTACATAAGCATGATACACAGTAGTCGTTCATTTAAATTTACGTGCACAATTAACTAACCATTGGAATTTGCAGGTGCAATTTATGCACCGTTTGTAGCCCATTGGAAGTGCATATCTCACACAGTGCATTTACAATTCATGTTCTATGAGTCAATAAAAATTATCTACAAATAGTCTTTAAAATTTGTTCATTCTTCATAACTACTATATATTTTAATTATTAATTATTTATTTATATAAAATAATTATATTTTTCAATCATTTTTACACAAATATCCATACATCTAATATATGGGTGTGTTTGGCAACAAGAAAAAAATGTCAACATAAAACTTTTCAATCTAAAACTTTTCACTCTCCATAATTATCATATTTTTTAATTATTTTTTCACATTTTCCCATACAACTACCCTACTTTTCAATCATTTCTACACAACTACCCATACAATTAACATATCTATTTTAACTTTATCATTTTTACTCTTCATCATTACCCATATCATATCACATCATTTAACAACTTTTACTCTCCAAAAGTTTTCATCAAAAGTTTTATCCATTCTTTAATTAGAGAATCTATTCCTTGGATTGTAAGGTGGGATTTCTCGTTCTATATTGATGGTAAAACTTCCAGTTATATTGCTTACACTTCTTATTTGAAGTGGTGGCCAAAATTCGATATAGATTTTGTGCTATATTTTGAAGAATGGAAAAGGAAAAAAGCTGAGAAGAAGGCATCCCATATATCTGAAAGTCTCATCTCCTCTCCTTCTACCTCTTTCACTACTTTGAAAGACCTTAAAGAGACAGATGAAGCTAGAAGCGCATTCAAACAAACTCTTGAATTCGTCAAAAGAATTTAAAATATTCCTTTTTAGGAATAAATTTTGCAAAAATAGATTTTTAAAAAATTCAACTAGGGGTGTAATTTATTTAAGATTTGGTTTGAATAAAACTGTTAAAAGAACATTTACATAATTTTACATTGAAAACCAACATTACTAAGACATCGCTTAACTAAAGAAACTAAAACTATCTATTTTTAAACATAGGAGGTCGAAATTATATGTTTATTAAATTTGGAGGTGATTAACTGCAAATAAAAAACTTAAGCATGCCTACACACAAATCCTTGGTGACTTTGTTTGTTTAGGAATTATTCAGTTGCAAGTCTAAAACCATTCGTCATGGAAGCAAAGTTTACTCCTTATTTCTAAATTTAAAAATTTTAAAGATATTTTTATCATGCTTTATCATATAAAAATTTAAAATATATTTTTAATATCATCCTCACTCTAGAATTAGGTAATGAGATGATAACACTTAAATAAAAAAAATGCAAAAAGATAATTTATATTAGCATTCATTGAAAAGCAAATCTAGAAATTTTGTAATTAATAGATATGTTGTAAGATTAAATTGTTATCATTGTATAATTAAACTAATTAATATTAATTAGTTATACCATTTCAAAAGAATCTTGTAAACAAATCAAGATTTCCTAAATCCAAAGCTTAAAAAAGAATTAATTTTTAATGATTATAAATTTGTTCTCAAAGATATTATTTTTTACAAGATACACATTTTTAATGAAAATATTTTTGGTGGCATGATAAAACAAGATACATTAGACATAATAAATGGTTTGGATTTTAAAAAATATATTTTAAAATTTAAAAGTGAAGACTTAATAAGTATTGAATAATTCCTCATATATATTTTTTGACATTTTAAAAGTAATGATTTTTATTAAAACAGTTATTTTTGAGATTCAGAAAAATATAGACGAAATAAATGGTTTGGATTTAAGAAAATATATTTTAAAATTTAAATGTGATGACTTACTTAAGTATTGAATAATTCCTCATATATATTTTTTGAAATTTTAAAAATCATGATTTTTATTAAAACGGTTATTTTTGAGATTCAGAAAAATATATGAGAATTCAGAAAATGCAAAACATAATATATGAATAAAATATACCTCCCCATATTTTCACGAAAAAAAAAATTAAAAAAAGCAACTTGGGCTCATGATATTTTAGAGGGACAAAATTGTCTTTTGAATAGGGTAGTTAACGGTTTTCACCGCACATATATATAATAGAAATTTAGAATAAAATATTATGAGTATAAGAGAAATTTTTAAAAATTTGTGTGTAAAATAGGAATTAGAATCAAATTTCTTTCTTTTCACATAAACTTGCTAAAACCTATTTAGATCAATTTTTTTGAGATAAATCAAAAATCATTGAGGAACATAGAAAAGGTAAGAATTTTAGGATGTCTAAAAGTCGAAAACTAAGTTTTAATATTTTTTGGGATATGTTCTTGGATTTTAATTTTTCTGTGCAAAAATTTTAATATTGTTTATCATGAGAATTTTCAAAATTTGGAAGTCTTCCAAATTTATTTATTATTAGGAATATCTAAAAAGAAATATCTTTGATATGTAATTTATTTTTGTATTTTATTATATATAACATTACATATTTTGAATGTTAACCTTTTTATGAGTTAGACCCCAAAGTTCCATAATTACATATTGAAATTTACAAGTTGTGTATTGCAAAATAGGCCTTACTATTACTAACCATTTATAACTAATTAAAGATGAGGTTTAACATGCAAGGTGTGTTTTGAAAAATGATAAAACTTTTGTAAAAAAATTTTAAATGGAAGAAAATAATATAATTTAATAAGGGTAATGATGAAAAGAAAGAGAATAAAATTAAAATAGATAAGTTAGTTGTATGAATACTGTACAAAAATGATTAAAAATAGGATAGTTGTGAAAAGCGAAAATGTTTAGATTGAAAAATTTTAGCTTTTCAAGTTCTAAAAAAATGAAAGTATGCAAACGTATGCAAACACATTGTTTTAAAATATAAATAGATGTACTTTGTCAAAAAAATATATAAATAGACATTATTGGTGGTGCCAAAATGCCCTCTTAATTTATAGACTTGATTTTATACTATATACAAGAGATCGATTAACCTATGATGTATAAATTTATTCTTAAATATTTTTCTTGGGTTTTCTTTTTACTTTATATAAGCCCAAGTACATTTAGTTTATATTATGAAAGTATAATACTTCTTAGAAAAGTAATTATTATTAGCAAAAGTTTACACGTTTCTAAGTTGTCTATTTATACATAATTGTAATAGCACCGTGATGTAAGAGATACAAATTTATTCAAATTTTGTATTTATATTTGTGAATTTGACAAATTTAGAGACATAAATGCAATATTAGTCTTCTAATATTTAAAATATCAAAACATAACTATCATTGTAGTCTTAATCATCAATTTTTATTTTTCCCAGAGCTTTCATGGCACTTGCTAGTTGCCTTTCTAACATAAGCTCTTTCTCGCGCTTCAAAAGAACAATTTCCTTCTGAGCTAACATCAACTCTTTTTCAACAAGTTTCAACTTCTTGGTCAACTCTTTTATCGTTTCTGCTTTGCCGCAATTGCAAGTATCACAACTATTGCCTCCTCTTTCATAACCCTGAAATTCATCACACCATGCAAAAAATTTGCAGTCTTCTTGGCCCTATGCGTAGAATTTCGTAATAGTATGTAAATACCAAATAATTTATCAAAAAGAATCCAACAATTGTAGATAAAAATTATACAAATCTATACCATTTTAGGACATCTGTAAAACCAACGTCTTGGATTTGTTGTGGTATTCGACATTAGTGTCTTACAAACACCTTTTCCACAAGGACAAGGAATAGTTGGAAAACCTGTCGATTTTCCTCTTGATGACATATGTGGAGAAGTAGCAAAAGTTGTAAAAATAAATATTAATTAATTCATGGACATTCATACACTCCTCTTGATGACATATCATTTTTCTAACTAACTGGAAAAAAATATCAAAAATACAATAGCATAGACAGAAGGAAAAAATTTTCATTTTTGAAACCAACGGAAAAAAATACCAAAAATACAATAGCATAGACAGAAAGAAAAAATTATCATTTTTTAAACCAACGGAAAAAAATACCAAAAATACAACAGTATAGATGGAAGGGAAAATATCATTCTGGGATTTAATCGACGGAACCATTGCACAGGCATAATCCATACCATTTATGACAGACTGCTACCCGGGTTCAATAGAATGATATGAAAGGAAATACCATATCGCACGCTCTAAGATCCAACGTCCGGAGTTGATATTTCAATTTTCGATATACCCAAAAGCATCAAAAAAATGAAATGAATACCTCAAATGGCCAGTCGTATGATGCATAACTCTTTCCTCCTTGGGCACTCTCCCGCAGCTGCTCTCATCACTTGAAACCCAAGCTCGATTTTTATAACTCACGCCAGGGGCAATCTGGGCATTTTTGATAAATTAGCAGCAATTGTAAAAACGTTTCTGTCGCTGAACGTAACAGTCACTGACGCGTGGGCTTATCTGGGATTTTGGCAAAACGTAGTGGGTATATTTGGGATTTCCGAAACATAGTGGACAGATTTGAGAATATGGTCAAACGTAGTGGATATATTTGGGAAAAGCCCGTAAATACACTTAGGGTCTGTTTCGTAATCGGTGAAGTTTTTTGACGTGTTCGAGGGGTTAAAAAGTTGTCAAAACCAGCTGTTCGTACAGTGCGGGTTATAACAGAATTAATGCAGCTGATGGAAATGCTCGCCGGCTCGGTTCTGCGTCAACGCAACTGTAGACGTGGAGTGTGATATCAGAGGCTTTAGCAGCATTGTGTTTATACACAGAGGCATTCCGGGCAGCGTTGACAGAAGGCGCAGAGATGACGAGACATTTTTTTCCCCGACACCCCTGCATCCTGAAAACTTTTAAACTGGCACTGGAGTTTTAACGAATGCGAAACAGACCCTTAGATTAATACATTTAGATTAATAAGTTCATAAAAAAAATTTGAATATTTTTTTTAAAAATAGATATATGCTCTCGGGTGCATTGAGCCTCAATGCCCTCGGGTGTATTTCATCCATTTTTTTATTTTTTTTGAAATTTTTTTTATGGAAATGTTAATGTAAGTGTATTTAATACGTGTATAAATTTTTACTATTTTTAGAGATTTTTAGATATTTATTTCAGATTTTTTAAAATCAGTGGCATTTCCATTGATTTTTAAAAATCCGAAATAAATTTCTAAAAATATCTAAAAATAGTAAAAATTGATGCACATGTTAAATACACTTAGATTAATAAATTCATAAAAAAAATTTGAAAAAAAATTAAAAAAATAGGTATATGCTTCCAATGCTTTCGGGTGCATTGAACCAACACCCTAAATTGCTCGGGTTATTTTGCAATTTTACCAAACTATTTACATGAATTTCACACAGACGGTTTGGATCAGATCAGATCATCGGAGATGTTATATGGAGCCGGGCTTACAAAACCCCACAAAAGCTTAAACCCTGCTCTTCGATTTGCTGCAAAACCCTCTTCTCCCTTCCTCCGCCAAAATTCCTTCCATGGCGTCTCCACCCACTTCGCCGGAGCAAAAGAAGGCGAAGAAGATGAAGATGAAGAAGAAGAAGAAAGACAAATCCTACACATTGCAAGAGCTGAAAGACCTAGGCATGCAGCTTCTCTCCTCTAGATCCTACATCAATAACGCTCCAATCCTCCTCTCTTTCATCTCCCCATCTTCTCCTCCTCCGCACGCTCTGGAATCCCTCATGTCTTTGCAATCCTTTTTCATTCCCCTCCTGCCAGACCTCCCTCCTTCTTCCTCTTCCAAATCTCCTCTCTCCTCAGATAAAGACGAGCCTGAGTCTGTCTACCGACTGTGGCTGAGGTCCAAGTATGATCAGTTTGTCGGCTCTTTAATCAACCTCGCTCTGTGTTCGGAGGCAGAGAATTTTCTACGGGTAAGGAAATGTTCTGGGCTGGATTGCTAATTTGGCATGTCATTTGTATTGTGAGTATTGGTGTTTATTCAGTGGAAATGAGAAGAAAGTGGGTGCCTGTTTGGTTTTAAAAAATTGAGTGCGAAAATAGTGCACTTGAATTGTGATTTTGGAAGGCCGAATTGTAGTAAGGTTTCTTAATGTGAGCAGGGAGGAGTTGGCATTTCGATTGTTGCTGCTTAATTTTTTTTTTTTTTTTTTAAATTTTTTGTAGTGCTTGCAAACTGAACTGTGTATATTGGGGAAAATCTAGAGAAAATGAAAAGAAAATGTTGCTTTTTGGGTATATATGAGCTGAAATAGAGCACTCGAATTGCAGTTTTGATCTTCTGTTGATCAAAGCTTGGAGCAATTGAATTGCGAATTTTATCACGGATGCTTAATGTTAATGGAAAGGGATTGAATTCAGTTATATTTGTAAATTGAAGCAGCATGCTTCAAAATGTTGGTTTAATGTTAATGGAAAGGGATTGAATTCAGTTATATTTGTAAATTGAAGCAGCAGTGCTTCAAAATGTCTCCTCTGTTGTATCCTATGCTTTTTTTCTCCACTTGCTTTCTTGACATCACAAATGCAGTTGACGTCTAAGATTTCCAAGCTTCCCATCATGCAGCCTCTGTGTGGGTGTGGGATGCTAGTATTGACGTTTTCTCTCATTGGTTTGAGCAGTTGATGTGGACAAATGTGGACTTTACTGAGCTTACCTGGACTGATGATGTTCAAGAAAGTTTATGAATTGTTTGCAATACTTCTTAGCAATTGGCTGAGATCAAATCATCCTCATTAGTTCATTATGAATAGAGAATTGTGTGAGTTGAGATTGTGGAGGCATTGCTATCTCTGGCTATGTGAATGCCTTGTGGGATGGAAGTTATGCCCTTGATTTTTTGGTGTGTGTGATTGCTATGGACATTAAATTTCCTAGTGACCATTGGCAGACATGCTGTTCTCTTTCCACATTGATTCTGTTGGTTGTGTGCTGATGTTATGGTCTGCATATGAGGCATCTGTTTTGCACGCCATTAAATACACTTGTGCTGAAGCCACAGGCCTCTGAACTTGTGTTTGCAAGTGCACTCAATTCTTCTTTGTCAAACATTTGCTGATTGCACGTCCGTTGGAAGATTTGCTCAGGATGTTTCACTGGATGCAATTATGGAGTTCGTGAAACTGGGGAAAGGAGGTACATTTCAGTCAGCTATTTATGACAAGCTTCTTCGAAGTATTGTAAGTTGTATTTCAAAATCCGACACCTTTTTTTGGGGGGCAATAGTTGTTTGCTTTTGCAGATAGTATTTATTTTAATTTTCTTTTGTGACAATGTAATGTTGGCTATGTCATATTCTTGGGAAAGAATGATTGTGCCAAAATTTTATCTCTGTCAACATCAATTTGAATGAAGGGGTTGAAAAAGCGAAAATGGTTCTGCTAAAAAACTGTCACTCTTCATAAATGTTCTTGTACCTTCTGGTAAAAATTATATGTATGCCATGTGTATAAAATTTATTACTGGAGCACAATCATCCTTCTTTTTTTTAATGCATTCTTGCTATTTATTTGCTAGTAATTAATTCCTTCATTTACTGCAGGTTCATACAACATCTTCTGATGATTATCTACTAGATTTGCTTATTTCAAAATTTTTCAAGTATATTGATGTTCGGTATGGCCCTTGTGTTCTTCCTGCATTAGTCTTATTACTTTTGCAATAGTTGCCTGTGCTATTTTGAAGGTTTATAAATTATATTGTGCATTTTCACTATATTTTAGTGCTTCTACCACGCATGGTTAAGGCTTTGTTTTGGGTGAGCTGGGTATTGGGTGTGTAGCTGGTCAAGTAGAGATTTGCAGGAAACATAATCTATGAGCTTCTGCTAACCGTGCTTTTGAAGGCCAGGACTTGCATTGAAAGTTGTGCAAAAGCACTTAATTTATGTGATTGCTTTCTCTTTGAATGAGATTTCAAATTCCTGCTACAATTTCAAGATAATGATTCACTTTTGAGTTCTGACTTACTAAACTAGCTGCTAATACATTTCTTTCCTATTATAGATAATGAAATGGAATCTTTCTTCCTTTCCCATCGTTTTTCGTTACTACTTTAAATGTTGCTTTTGGATGACAAAATCTGTGATTACATTTTATGTTTCTTTTGGATGACAAAATCTCTGATGATATTTGCTTATATATTCTTCTCACATTTCTCTATTTGCTGCAGTTACTTCGCATACATTAGCATTGCAAAGCTGTCCAAGAGCTTTGAAGCCAATGATAATACCGGTACTTTTTCATCACTTTGCAATCAAAGTTCTCAAAGTTAAATCCAATGCTAAAATTCTAGAAGCATGTAAATCTTAAGTTATAATAAAAAATTGTAAGATATATAAAATTCTGACTTAATATTGCTGGAAAATTGAATGAATGCTTAATAGTTATGCAAAAAATGCATAAATGATCGATATACAGTTATACACTACGTAGTCAATTGTGAATGGCATGCCCTTAAGTTCAATGATACACAGCTCGTGAGCTTTATGCAAAAATTTTGTTTTCCAGGCATCAACATTCTTTGTCATTTATTGTCAATGCAACCACCAACAAACCAATAGGTCTACAGTTCATCATCATCATTATAAGCCATTTCCCACCTAGATGTGGTTGGTTGCATGGATTCCGTTGCCCCATTCTTGGCGATTGAAGACTAAATTTTCAGTAATCTTTAATATTTTCATGTCTTTTTTAATTACTTAATTAATTAAACAAGTAATTAATGAGAAGGAGAAGAATTAATGTTGCGTGTCTTCAAGAGACTAGGTGGAAAGGAAAGAAGGCTAAAGAGATTAATGGATTCAAATTATGGTATATAAGAAAGGATGGTAATATAAATGGTGTAGGGATAATAGCGGAAAATAAATTTATAAATAAAGTTGTAGATGTCAATAGAGTAAATGATAAAATTATTCAAATAAAACTTGTATTAGGTGTAGAGGTATAAATGTGATTAGCGCTTATGCACCACAAGTAGGATTAGATGATAGAATCAAAAAACAATTTTGAGATGACTTAGATAGTATAATGCAAAGGATATTTAACCAATAAAAGGTTGTAATAGGTGGAGATTTAAATGACCATGTAGGAATAGAGAATGTAGGATACGAGAGAAGTCATGGAGGTTTTGGCTTTGGAATAAGGAATGAAATGGGGAATGTCATTTTGTATTTTGCTATAGCATATGATTTGGTTATAACAAATACCTTATTTAAAAAACGAGATGAACACTTGATAACTTTCAAGAGTGGAACCAATTCTAGCCAAATAGATTTCTTTCTTATAAGAAAATTGGATAGATCATTTTGTATTAATTAAAGGTTATCCTAGGTGAGAGCTTAGCTAGCAACATAGATTATTAGTAATGGATATATATGCATAAAAAGAGTCAACAAAAACTAAAGACAGTATAATTCCAAAAATTAAATGGTGAAATTTAAGGGGAAACAATATGGAACTTTTTAGTAAAAAAAATGATAAAAGAAGGAAAATGAGACATACAAGAAGATAGAGTAGAATCAATGTGGTATAAAATGACAACTAACATAAAAGAAGTAGGACAAAGTATTGTAGGGATATAAAAAAATCGTAGATCCTCACATAGGGAAACTTGGTGGTGGAATGAAGATGTTCAAAAAGCTATAAATGATAAACAAAAAAAGTTTAAAACATGACAAACAAATAAAAATGATACATAATTACAACTAGGGGCGTAAATCGGGTCGGGTTGACTCGGGTTGGGACAAATACAACCCTAACCCACTTTGTAAAATCCCAACCTAACCCAACTTTTCACACCTTAACCTAACCCTATTTCAACCCACCTCAAATCGGTTTGGTTCGGGTTAGAAATCGGGCTAATAAATTACACATATTATCAATGCTAGTTAAGCTTTTGTTCACCCAAATTTCTAAAATAACAAAAGCAATGATAATTATAAAAACAATAAGTACTAATAAAAGTTCTGCCTACCTCAAAAGTGGAGGATAAGTTTAGTAATTGATACATTTTTTTGCTTTTGTATTCTTTGAGCAATCGATGTCCTCTGCAAGTAAAAAAGTGAAAGCTAAGTAAAAGTATTGCAGTAAATTATGCAAAATGAAAAAATGAATATCATAGTCTTACTTACCTTCTTAGTTGGCTTCCAATCAAAGCTACAAACATCTTAAATTCCCAATTGACCTGTTCGGTTATTCCAAATCACCAATGCAAGCAAACATCTAAACAACCTATTTACAATGCAATATAACCAAATAATCCAAACACAATTTCACAACTAATTAACCAAATATATTTCCAAACCAAATAAATTCAAACAACATTTCACAACCAAATAGTCAAACATATTTCCAAACTCTACACAATTTTATTTAAATATCCAAACAACATGAATGAAATACACTCTCATAAACAAATCCAAATATATATCCTTCGAAATCGGGTCGGGTCGACCGACCCCCTAACCCAGCTCAAATCGATTCTTAAAATCGGGTCGGGTTGAACCCGATTTTCAAAAATTGAATTTCCAAAACCTCAACCCAACCATGGTATAAATCGGTCCGGGTTGATGCGGGCTCGGGTTGAACCCTATTTACACCCTTAATTACAACAATACAAACTATCAAAAAAAGCTACTAAAAAGATTATTAGCAATGCTAAATTCAAAATTGTGCAAATTATTGTGGAATAAAACTAACGAGTCATACTATAAAATTATGAGAAAGAGTAATTGAACATAGACTAAGATGGGAAACTAATGTATCTGAAAATCAGTTTGGTTTTATGCCAGGAAGATCAACCATTGAAGCTATTTTCTTACTTAGACAATTATTTAAAAAGTATCGGGAGAAGAAAAAGAACTTATACATAATTTTTATTAATTTAGAAAAAGCATATGATTGAGTACCGAGAAAGTTAATATGGCAAGTCATGAAAAAGAAAGGAATTAATAACAGATACATTGATGTTATTAAAGATACGTACGAGGGGTTTGTTACAGATGCGAGGACCATAAGCGGAGATACTAATATTTTTTCAGTTAAAATAAGTTTATATCAAGGCTCGGCCTTGAGTCATTACTTTTTTACCTTAGTAATAGATGAAATTACTAAACATCTCCAAGAAGAAGTATCTGAGTGTATGTTATTTGCAGATGACATTGTTTAATAAATGAAATTAGAGAAGGACCAAATTTAAAATTGAATAGGTTGGTGGATGCTTTAGAATCTATTGGTTTTAGAATTAGTGACACAAAAACTGAAAATATGAAATGCAATTTTAATAATAGTGAGAACCCGGATGAGGAACAAATTAAGATTTTAGATCAAATGGTAATAAGAACTAATCACTTCCGGAAAAATTGAGAAAGATATAATACATAGAATTCAAGCAGGATGGAAGAAATGGTGAAGTGCGTCAAGAATTTTATGTGACCGTCGAGTTTCAATCAAATTAAAAAGAAAATTTTATAAGACTACCGTTAGACTTGCTATGCTTTATGGGGCGAAATGTTGGGCAGTTAAAGAACAACATATACATAAAATGAACGTAACAAAAATGAGAATGTTAAGGTAGATAAATGGTAAAACAAGAAAAGATAAAATTAGGAATGAAATAATTCGAGAAAATCTAAAAGTGGGACCATTTGGTGATAAAATGAGAGAAAATAAATTAAGATGGTTTGGTCATGTTAAAAGGAGGCCCGAAATGACATCGGTTAGGAAGACAAAGTTTATTCAAGTAGAAGGTGGCAGGATAATGAGAGGAAAGCCCAAATAAATATAGGTAGAAGTAATTAAATAAGATTTAAAAATATTACAAATGACTGAAAATTTAGTCTTAAATTGCTAAGAATGGCGCAACAGAATTCATGCGGCCAACCTTACCTAGGTGGGAAATGAAATGATGACAATGATGATGATGATGATTTTGTTTAATTACTTCAATCCATTTTTTTTTTTTTTTTTGGATTTTCCTCTTATTCTCCTACTAGCGTCTACTTAGATAGACTTTTCTCTCCTAACTAATGTTATTTTAGACTTCCGTTTAACTTGATCAAACTATTTTAATCTGTTTATGCTTATTTTATCACCTATTGGCCTCACGTTGAGATTTTTTTGGATTACTTCATTTCTAATTTTATGTTTTCCTATTTTACTGCTATCTGCCTTAACATTTTCATTTGTGCTAAGTTCATTGTGTCTGTTGTTTTTTAATTGCCCAGCATTCTGTCTTAGAAAGCATAAGCGGTTTAATCGCAGTGTTATAAAATTTTCCTCTCAATTTAATTGGGACTTGACGGTCACATAAAATTTCTGAAACACTTTATCATTTCTTTCTTCCTGCTTGAATTCCGTGTATTATATCTATCTCAATTTCCCGTTCTCTTGAACTATTAATCGTAAATATCGGAAGTGATTAGTTCTTGTTACTACTTGATCTAATATCTTAATTGGTTTCTCATCTAGGCGCTCACTGTTATTATATGTAGTTTTTGTGTGATTAATTTAAGACCATTGGACTCCAAGACATCTATTCACTTATTCAATTTCAAATTTACTTATTCTTTAGTTTCATTTATTAGAACAATGTTATTTGCAAATAATATGCACCAAGGTACTTCTACTAGTAGATGTCTAGCGATGTTATCCATCACTAAAGTAAAAAGGTAAGGACTTAAGGCTGAGCTTTGATGTAAACCTATTTTAAATAAGCAAATATTGGTGTCTTCACTCATGGTCCTCACATTTGGTATAGCCCCCTCATACGTATATTTAATAACATGAAAGCATATGTTATTAATTATTTTTTTCATCATTTACCATAATAACTTTTTTGGAATTCGATTTTACGCTTTTTCTAAATCAATAAAAATTTC
The DNA here is from genome assembly GCA_030490835.1 of Annona cherimola. Lineage (NCBI taxonomy): Eukaryota > Viridiplantae > Streptophyta > Magnoliopsida > Magnoliales > Annonaceae > Annona > Annona cherimola. The sequence goes on from CM059972.1 coordinate 92,818,052, forward strand.
GTGTAAGTTCTTTTTCTTCTCTTTATATTTCTCAAATACTTGTCCAAGCAAGAAAATGACTTCGGTGGTCAATCATCCAGCATAAAACAAAACTGATTTTCAGAGACATTAGTTTCTTGTCTTAGGCTATGTTCAATTACTCTTTCCTCTAACTTCACAATATAACCCATTAGATTTATTCCATGATAATTTACATAATTTTCAATGTCTTCCTTATTTTTACATATTGTGATATAGTGCTTTTTCTCCATTCACTTGACATTAATTTTGTTTTTATAATCTTCTTAAAGAAATTTGTTAAGCATGTTACACATACATCTCCCATGCGCTTTTGGGCCTACGGCTTTTCTTGTTCTCATTTTTCTAAGACTTTTCTTTATTTTAGATGTTCGAATTTTTGGGAAATAATTAATATTCCTATCTTCTTCTATATTTAAATTGACATCTAATGTTAAATGTTCTGGTGGGATATCATTTAATAGACTATAAAAGTAATTCTTTCATCTTTCTTTAATTTCATCATCTTTAACTAAGATTCTTTGGTCCTCGCTTCTAATGCATCAACATGCACTACATCATTCCATTTATTTTCTCTCAATTTCGCTAAATTAAATATATCTTTTTCTCCTTGAATAGGAGAAAAGAATTAACAGAAGTTTAAATTCACCTTGAACAGCACTTCTGGCAATGTCTTTGCTTGTAGAAATTTCAATCCATTTAGTGTCTACTACTCAATGTTGCTTCTGAGCCCCAGATGGGCAGCATCACCATTTTGAACAATGTTGCGTGGCTCAAATTCTCAATCTTCTTCTATAGCTTGGTCAGCTTATTTGCTTGTCCCCATCAGCCTAGTGACAAACCTGATGACATCAAAGAGGACTTTATACACTAAAATTCCTGATGTAGGATAAGATGCCTTGGGTAGACATTGGAAGAAAGGAAAAGATTCTTCCAAGGGAAAAGAAGAAATGAAAGAGAGATCAAATGATTCGCTTATTATAAGGAATGTGAAAAAGTCATCTGCACTCACAAAACATTATAAAGAAAGAAGAACACAACACAAAAATCAGTTTCAACATGTATATAAAATGGAAGTGAGCAACATGCATACATACAAGTAGAGAAGAAAAATAGTGACATTTGAAATAGCTGTTTTGAATTGTCTTTCATGGATGAAAGCTTTGGTTGATGGAACTTGGTGGAAAAACTGGATTTTAAATTGGATGAGCTGTTTGAATGAATCTTAGAATTGCTGTTAAATTGTTTCTCACAAAAGCCTGAAATGAATTTTCTCTGGGATTCGAAGAGGAAGAGAACAAAATGGCCTTTTGTGTAGGGAAAATTCTCCACAGATGCCAAATGTGATTCCTTTCTTGTTTGCATGCAACACTGCCAGAAGTGCTTATTTTTTAACAACAAATTGACTGTAATGATCCTCTGTATGATTCATGATATCAATCATACCATCCATCTTTGAATTGTCGGTTTCAGATGTTTGGGATTTTATAAATGAGTTTAATTGAGTTGCATGTTAATTGACTGAAATTGCATTATCTGAGTCATTGATCATTATTTTTTGGCAGCAATATTTTCAGCTCCTTCTGGCAGTTCTTAATGACAGTTTCTAAGAAACCATTAGTTCTTGCGTTTTATCTTTGGCTACTCTTTTAAATGCACTATCATCTTATTAGTTAAGACTAATTTCCTCTTTCCTTTCTAATTGAACAAAGGAAATGCAACATCTAGAGATGGATTTGGTGGTTTACGTTCAAGGTTGGCTCTCATTTAGTCATTGATTTCCTGACAAGTTTAGTTTTTTTCCTCTTTTTTTTTCCCTCTTTCTCTCTTATATGTTTTGCAAATGTTAATTTTTTCTGATCAAATGTTTGTTATTTATGTCTACTTAACCGTGAATTATGTGATGCCATCATCATAATGGCATTTACTTCGATGTAAATTCTTTTTGTAGTTTTTGTCATGTGTTTAGAAGTGTTGATTACTGATGGAGCCAATTTTTAGAATTTTATGTGATATGGAGAATTTTTTTGCTACCCCAAGAAGGCCCGAGGAAAATAAGAGAAGCGAAAGAAAGGATAATTCTTACCACTCTCTCTTCCTAATTCTTACCACTCGTTCTCTTCCTCTTGATGAGTCTTGGCTAAATTCTTCCTTGGGAATTAAACACTAACCAAATATCATTATTGTAAGCCATGCCCACCCAAGTGGCGTTAGCTGTATGGATTTTACTATGTCATTCTTGACAAGCAGTAATTAAGTTTTAAATAATCTTTAATGTTTTCATATCTTGTTTAATGACTTCCATAGATGTTTTTTTTAGATCTTGGTTCTTATTCTCTTACTGCCTTCTATTTTGAATAAATTCAACTTTCTTAACTGGTGCCATTTCAAGCCTAAGTTTATCATGGTCAAGCTACCTTACTTTGCTTTCCCTCATTTTATCACCTATTTGCTTCTTTAAGATTATCTCGGATTACTTTATTTCTAATTTTATCTATGAGAGAGGGTATTACCTTCAACGACTGCTCAACAAGGTTGTTTGATTGTCAAGTCTTTTCTTCAGCTGTGGGCTTTGGATTTTGGTTTATTAGTCTCAACATGTCATCAATTCAATGATTAAGAATTCTTTCAAATGGATGTGCTTGATTTCTTTCCCAGTGCTATTCATGATCTATAGAGGCTTGGATTGTTATGTGAAGTTGTGGATTGGCGTGACATATAGGTTTCCAACACTTGCTGTTTTTTCATGTTTAACAAGAACTAGTGGGGATAGGGCTTGGATGATGATGAATCATTTCTCTTTTGTCCCAATTTCAATGTTATGTTACATGTGTATGTATCAAAATATTCAGTTACAAACTTGTACTCAGACAATTTGTTTTTTTTCATATGATTGCATTGCTTATATGATGATATTCTTTTCTTCTATAGCAGTGTAGAAGAATTTTCTGTGCATAAGATGTATGGCATTTTATCACAAGTTCCTCCATTTGAGGGCCATCCAGATCTCGAAACGTGGAGTCAGTCAGGTGATCAATCTTGTCTTTTTATTAATCAAAGACAACTGCTTTCTTTCTTTTTCTTATAGTATTGAAATAAGAAGCTTCTTTTATTTTTTGCCTTTTCTTGTGTTGTTGAAAGACAAGGCTTTTTCATGTTTCTTTTTTCTGTCCACAATTGAGTATCAATTTCACTATGGTTGTTATACATTGAAATCTTCTGTTGTTGGCCTATGGACGTTAATTTCTGTTGAGCATTTGAATGGAAATCGTGTTCTTGTGAGGGGTCTTGTTCTTATTGGATTCATTGATGTGTCAATATTTGATGCAATAATTTCTGGCAAACTGGGGCTCCTATTGTTAGATTAAACAATGTGATTGTATGGATAAAGAGCGAAGGTTGGCATGTCAGGCTGGGAAGCAGTGCTATAAAAATCACTTTCACATCTCTTATGGATTATGAAAATATATTGAAAGTTGTTAGTGCTAGGCATTCTCTATAAGTGACTTGCTGCAGTGGAGCCCAGTTGTATTGAGAAATGAGCAAGGTTTGTTAGGGCATCTCTCCAGAAGCGACGCGCCACAACAATGTCCGGTTGTGGTGAGAAGTAGTAAATGTTTTCACGCGTTTGTGGATTTGGTTTGGAAAAGAAGGTGGTACCAAGACACGAAGTCTGTTTTGCCTTATGGAATATTGAGACCGTTTAAGAAAAAAGTATGGAAGTAGTAGATGTTATGAGAAGAAGAAGAATCCATATAGTTTTTTTTCAAGAGATTAAATGGAAAGGAGAGAATGCTAGAGAGGTTAATGAATTCAAATTATAGTATATAGGGAAAGGATGAAAATTGAAATGATGTAGGGATAATAGTGGAAAATAAATTCATAAATAAGGTTGTAAATGTTAATAAAGTAAATGACAGAATTATCCAAATAAAGCTTGTGCAAGGTATAGAGGTCATAAAATGTGATTAGTGTTTATGCACCACAGGTAGGATTAAATGATAGAATAAAAAAACAATTTCGGAATGACTTAGATAGTATAATGTAAAGGATACTTAACTAGGAAAAGATTGTGATAGGAGGGATTTAAATGGACACGTAGGACGAGGGAATGTTGGATATGAGAGAATTCATGGAGGTTTCAGTTTTGGAATAAAGAATGAAATGGGGAATGCTATTTTAGATTTCGCTGTAGCATATGATTTGGTTATAGCAAATTCCTCATTTCAAAAAAGAGATGAACACTTGATAACTTTTAAGAGTGAGATCAATTCTAGCCAAATAGATTTTTTTCTTTATAAGAAAAGTTAATAGATCCCTCTATAGTAGTTGTAAGTTTATTCCAAGTATATAGATTGCTAGTAATGGTATATATACATAAAAAGAGTTGACAAAAACTAAAGGTAATATAATTCCGAAAATTAAATAGTGGAATTTAAAGGGTAATAACATGGAATTTTTTAGTAAAAAAATTATAGAAGGAAAATGAGACATACAAGAAAATGAAATAGAATCAACGTGGGATAAAATGACAACTAGTATAACAGAAGTTGGATAAAATATTGTTAGAATATAGAAAAATAGTAGATCCTTATGTAGGGAAACTTGATGGTGGAACGAGAATATTAAACTAGCTATAAATGATAAACAAGAAAAGTTTAAAAAGGACATTAATAAAAATAATACAAATCTACAAAAATACAAACTATAAAAAAAACTACTAAAAAGATTATTAGCTGCGTTAAGCACAAAGCTGATTCCAACTTATATGACAGATTAAAAATTAGACAAGGAGAAAAAGATATGCTTAAGTTAGCAAGATTGAGGGAAAATAAATGCAACGATTTAGTGCATGTTAGATGCATTAGAATCAAGGACCAAAGAATTTTAGTTAAAGATGATGAAATTAAAGAAAGTTGGAAAACTTACTTCTATAGTCTATTGAATAATATCCTGTTGAATAGGGGAGGAGCAAAAGACAATACAATTGAAGGGAAAAAGAGAAATTCGGTGAAAGAATTTCAGCAAGTGATAAATGAAGTTGCACTCGGATAGTTTATTTGGTGCAATTAATGTGCCTTATATAGGCATACAAGACAACAATGCATAGACACTTTTTGCACTAACACCACTAATACTAACAAATAGGAACATGTTGCACTAACAATAACAAACAGAAACACTTTGTAGCTAACCACTAGTGCTAGACTCGGTCAAGAGAAACCACCACGTGCCAGTGTTGTGATTTTAACACTCCCCCTTAACACCAGCTCCTATTCTTTCAACCATACTCAGCTGATGATAAAACTTTTTGAACTTTCCGATACTTGGGCTTTTTGTGAACAAATCTGCAATTTGATCTTCTATCTTAACTTTCTCCAACCTGATTTCTTCTTGCAGAACTTTTTCCCTAATAAAGTGATAATGCACTTCTACATGTTTAATTCTTGCATGAAAAATTGGATTCTCTGCTAACTGTATTGCCGACTGATTATCACAATATAAAGGAATTGCATTGTTGGCTAATGCAAGTCCTCCAACAATTGCATAAGCCAAGTGCTCTCTTGAGTTGCCATTGCTGTGGCTCGGTACTCTGCTTCTGTTGTTGATAGAGACATGGTAGGTTGTCTTTTGCTACACCAAGAGATCTCTGGACCCAAGCATAAACACATACCCAGTAGTCGAGTGTCGGGTATTATGATCACCTGCATAGTCAACATCATAATAGCCAACTAACATGCAATCTCAACCTTTCTTGTACAAAACACACAGCCAAGCGTACCCTTGATATATCTCAAAATCCTTTGAACTGCTTCCGAATGAGGCTTCTTAGGATTTTGCATGTACCGACTCATAATGCCAACTACATAAGAAATGTTGGTTCTTGTTAGAGTTAAGTAGATCAAACTACTAATCAACTGTCGATACATCGTTGCGTGTGTGACTTGTGCCTCTCAATTGATCTGTCTGTGTGACGCTTTATCTTATAAACCCATTTGTGAGAAATTGGTTTGACATCTCCTGGCTTTGGCATGATCTTCCAAGTTTGATTTCGTTCTAGCGCAGCAATTTCCTTCATAGCTTTAATCTACTTAGGATTCTGAGACGCTTCCTCAAATGTCTCTAGTTCTTTTTCATTTGCTTTTCTATTATGGTGGCTTTGACATACTTAGGATTTGGCTTTCTAGTTCTTGCTGACCTTTTGTGTGGAGTTGTTGCTTATGCTTCACTGGGCTCACCTTCTTCACTTAGTTGTTGGTACACACCAGTTTGCTAAGGACTTTGAGTCACACCTTCTTCAACATTATCTTCGTCAATAGCACGTTCAGCTTCATCTAGACTCAACTGGATCTGAGAAGAGTCTAACACATCTTTAAAAACATTTGAGTTTGGCAATACTTCCTCATCTGAGGACCACCATGAAGAAGCTTCATCAAACACCACATTTTGGGACGTGTAGCACTTCCCGGTTGTTGGATCACAACACCGCTATCCTTTTCTTTGATTGTCGTATCCGACAAAGATACACCTCATAGCCTTCTTGTCCATGTTACTACGCATATGATTATGTACAAATTCATAGCATACACACCCAAAAATTCTAAAATAACTAACAATAGACTTCATGTTCCATAATTTTTCAAAAGGTGAAAGAAAACATAGCCTTTGTTGAGGAAGTCTATTGATCACAAATGCAGCTGTGCTCATTGCTTCTGCCCAAGATTGTCCTGGAACATTCTTTGCATGAAGCATGCTACGACATGTTTCAACTAGATGCATGTTCTTCCTTTCTGCCACACCATTCTGTTGTGGTGTGCTATAGCGTGTGAATTGATGGTGTATTCAACATTCTAGAAGAAAGTTAGAAAACTCGTCTGAGGTAGTCTCCTCCATTGTTGATACGTAGACAACGGATCTTTTGATCAATTTCTGCCGCGGCGGCCTCTTTAAAATCTTTGATTTTTGATAGTCTCAAACTTTTCCTTCATAAAATAAACCTACACATACTTTGAAAAATCATCAATGAAAGTCACCGTGTACTTCATCCCACCAATGGAAGCTTGCTTAATGAGTCCAAACACATCAGAGTGTATTAACTCTAATGGTTTCTTCGCTTTAAATTTGGACTCTTCAAATGGCAACTGGCGCATTTTTCGTATTGACAGCCAACACACACCGTGTCTGTTCTCACTTCAATTTGAGGAAGCCCCTTAAGCATTGACTGCTTTGTCATCACATCTAGCTTTGAATAGCTAACGTGACTTAACTGCATAAGCCATAAGTTTGCAGTCTCGTTCCTCCTAACTTGTCTACATAAGCTGTCTTTGCTGATAACACATAGAATGACTCTAATCTCTGTCCCTTCATTACTGGCTCTTATATGATCTCAAGATTGCCATATGCCTTCACATCTTGTGGACCAAATAGAACAAAATGACCAGAAGATGTTAATCGTGTTATTGAAAGAAGATTCTTATGCATACTTGGGACGTGATAGACATTTTGTAGCGGCACCTCATCAACACTAGATTGGGGAGAGACAATCGTACTACCGACATGAGCTATTGACAAACAAATTTTTGCCATGTGCCCCTTTTTCCCGTAATTGTAACACTTTCCTTCAAACTTTTTACCATTGCTATGGTTCTTTACAGCTTCCCTGAACGAGAGCTTCCCTTGCCTTAGTTATCTTTTGTCTTGCCCCATTCTTTTTGGATCTACCAGCTGTGTGCCTCTTGACGTTCCATTTGCTTTTGTTGGCGTAGAACGAAGAAACTCCTCCCATTTGCTTAGTCATAGCTTCTTGACTAGAAATCAAATTTTCGAACTCAACAAGTGATGATCGATTTTGCCATCCTTGTACAGCAACAAAAAGCCTCTATATTCTGGTCTCAAACTATGGATAATTGTTCCTTCCATCCTAGTTTCACTGATCGAAGCTTTTGGATCCAACTCAGAAATCTCGTGGCATATCGACTTCACCTTGTGGAAGTATTGAGTGATTATCATGTCGCATTGTGCTACTGACAATAGTTCGCTTTCTAGAAGTTGAAACCTTATATCATTCTTCTTTGAAAATAGCTTGGCAAACGTATCCCAAGCTTGTTTTGGGTTTGTGGCATCTTGAATGTGCTCTAACAAATCCTCTTCAACTGTCGTCTTCAAAGCGAACAATACCTTGCCTGCTTTTATTTTCCACTTTCGTAGTGTGCCATTTGCATCTTCTACTTCCAGTTGTGTCACTTGTTACGGTTGACAACCTCCCTCAAGTCTTATGCTTGCATATATGCCACCATGCAAGTGAACCAAGAATTGTAGTTTTGATTGTTGAGATTCTTGATTCCGCCAACAACCTATAGATCGCTCATTGTGTCGATAGAAAAATGACGTCCTACGATTGAACCGTGTTCTGATACCGATAATGTTGAATAGGGGAGGAGCAAAAGACAATACAATTGAAGGGAAAAAGAGAAATTCCGTAAAAAGAATTTCAGCAAGCAATCGATGAAGCAGCAGTGGGGACAGTTCATTCAGTGCAATTAATGTGCCTTACATAGGCATACAAGACAATGATGCATCGACATTTTTTTCTCTAACAGTGCTAATACTAACATATTGGAACATGTTGCACTAACACTACCAAACAGAAGCACATTTTAGCTAACCACTAATACCACTAACACAAGACTCGGTCAAGAGAAACCATCATGTGCTGGTTTTGTGATTTTAACATATCCCACTAGAACATTTAACATTTGCTGTCAGTTTAAATGTAGAAGAAGATACGAATATTAGTTATTTTCTAAAAAATTGAACGTTTGAAATAAAGCTCTTAGAAAAATAAGAATAAGAAAAGCCTTAGACCCAGATAATATATCAATTGAGGCATGAAAGTGTATGAGAGATGTATATGTAACATGGTTCTCAAATTTCTTTAATAAGATTTTAAAAACAAAGTTAATGCCAAGTGAATGAAGAAGAAACACTATAACAAAGTTTGAGAAAATGGCTGAATGCCCTTTCTTTGTTGATGTTTCCTTTAAATAAGAATTGTTGTACAACCTATTTTAGGCAAGAAAATATTTACAGCAATTACACTAATTACTGCTAATCTAATTTTAGGTAAGAATATATACAGCTATTACACAAATTATGATAGATTAGAATCTTCAAATCTCAGCCATGATTTCTGCATGATTGACAACCTACAAATCTCTTAGCAATTGACAGCCCAGCCATGATTTCTGCATGATTTCTGCCATAATCTTAGGATTTCTGCCATAAACTGACAGCCCACAATCTCTGCCATAATCTTAGGATTTCTGCCATAAACTGACAGCCCACAATCTCTGCCATTGATATCCCCCCTCAAATTGATGCTGGATGATCAGAAAGCATCAATTTGGTAACCAGAAAATGATGTTGTTGTCGTGAGAGGGCTTTAGTAAATACATCAGCAGTCTGTTGATCAGTGGTGATGTGAGGTAGAGAAATGACATGGGCATCATATGCTTCACGAATAGAGTGACAATCCACTTCTATGTGCTTGGTGCGCTCGTGAAACACTGGGTTAGCTGTAATTTGGATAGCACTAGTATTATCCGCATGAAGCGGAGTAGGTTCCATTTGAGGAAACCCTAGCTCACCCAATAGACCTCGAAGCCAAACAATCTCAGAACATGCAGAGGACATAGCACGATACTCAGACTCAGTGGAGGATTTCGACACCCGATCTTGTTTCTTGCTTTTCCAAGAGACAAGAGAGTTGCCAAGGAACATGCACCAGCCAGTAATGGAACGTCGAGTATCAGAACAACCAGCCCAGTTAGCATCACTATATGCAATCAAGTGAATAGGAGAATCTACAGGAAAGAAAAGACCGCGAGTAGAAGTGCCTTGCAAATAGCGAACAATGCGACGAACAGCAGCCAAGTGAAGGTGCCGAGGGGCCTGCATAAATTGACTAACTTGTTGGACAGCAAAAGAAATGTCAGGCCGAGTAATAGTTAAATAATTCAAGCTCCCCACTAAACGTCTATATAATGAGGGATCAGGTAAAAAATCACCCTCATCATGACGATATTTAACATTCACTTCTAAAGGAGTATCAACAGATCGACCATCGTGAAGACCAGCTAATGTAATTATCTCCTGAATGTATTTATGCTGATTTAAGAAAAGACCAGCCGCTGAAGAGTTCACTTCAAGGCCTAAAAAATAGCGTAGAGGACCTAGGTCCTTCATATGAAAAGAGCTTTGAAGGCGCTGTTGAAGCTGAGAAATCAATTCAGAGTCGGTCCCTGTAATAATGATATCATCAACATATACTAGGAGCAAAATAATTCCTTTAGGAGTCTTGCAAAGAAACAAAGAGGAATCATATTGACTTTGAACAAAAGCGAAGCTAATAAGCGTGGATCGAAACTTATCAAACCAAGCGCGTGGAGCCTGCTTTAAACCATAGAGTGACTTTTTTAGTTTACAGACATCAGAAGAGGGTGTAGAAAATAACCCAGGTGGTGGAGTCATATAAATTGCTTCCTTAAGATCCCCATGTAAAAAGGCATTCTTAACATCCATTTGTCGTAATGACCAACCCTTGGAAGCAGCAATAGCTAGAACAAGTCGCACTGTCGTCATTTTGGCCACCGGTGCAAATGTCTCTTCATAATCAACTCCATACTCTTGTCGATTTCCGAGTGCTACCAACCTTGCTTTGTATCGATCAAGTGACCCATCAGATCTCAGTTTAATAGAATATACCCATTTACAACCAATGGGTTTAATACCAGTAGGACAAGGAACAATAGCCCAAGTATGATTCTCTTGAAGAGCCTGAAGTTCTTCTTGCATAGCTTTCTCCCAACATACATGTTTAGTGGCTTGAGAATAAGAGGTAGGAACTGTAATATCATCTAAAATAGCAGAAAAACCATACTTATCAGGAGGACGACTGATACGATTAGATCGTCAAAGAGCCACTGAAGTGGGTACTGGATCAGGGTCGGGAAGGATTTGCAATGATGGGGGTAGGGGTGCAACTCGGGTCGGGTTATACCGGGTTTGAGTGAACCCAAACCCTAAGCCAACCGGGTTGGAGTGAACCCAAACCCTAAGCCAACCGGGTTGGAGTAAACCCAAACCCAAACCCTAAGAATGTAATTCGGGTTCGGACCGGGTTCGGGTCGGGTTCGCATTGGTTTTGGTTTGGTTTCGGGTTAGAATTCGGGTTACCAATAAACTATTTTTTTCCAAATTCAGTTGTAATCTAAAAGAAAATTATTGAAATATACATACATGTGTTTATGAAGTCAAGCCTTACGCTGAATTCTACAAGATACTTTCAAAGAATTTTGCAACATCATGCTGAATTCTGTAATATTCTTTGAATGAACTTTGCAAGCAATTTTTCAACACCCTATAGACACAAATAAATGACAAATTAGTTAGTTTTATGACTAGTTGGTCATTTCTATTTAATAGCTAATGGAAATGACTCAAGTATACCAAATAGAAAATGAACATATCATACCAACTTTGTAGTTGAAACTAAACATTATCGTACAAATTACTGAAATTGAATTCAAACTGAATATTTATCATACAAATTGCTAAAGTAAAAATTGACCACTTGTGATACCAATAAACTTAAAATATGAATCAAATTTATACTACAATCTGAAATTCAAACTAACAGATTTCTCGTACTAATAGAAAGCATAATATGAAATAGATTTATCATGTCGACTCAAATTCAAACATAATCCACATAACAGTTATTCAAAGTAACTAAATCTAAATACATTAAGCATAATGGTTCAACATTCCAATCTAATTTAAGTGCAATCCAAATTTAAAATGACAATATAAACAAATCTCAAGTTTAAATAAGTTTATATCTACTTTTAAACAAATTCAAATTTCAAATGAGTTCATGTCTCCAAAGTTTCCAAAAAAACTAAAAAACTATTCGAAGACTTCCAAGTAATTTCTCCCTTGATTTTCATCTACGTTTCTAATGTCAAGTTCTTCCTCCTCGATTTACATATTTGAAAATAATATGCATCAACCGAGACGAAAAAATACATGCAACTGTTAACAATAAGAAGATAATAATTATAAAAAATCATCCTAGAAATTAAGTTACCTCAAGTATGCTTTGATAATGAAGAAAGAGGTGATTTGTCTGAATTAGAGTTAGTAATGCCTAAAACATGTATATATATATATTAATATTACAAAAAGCATGTATAATTGATGAAAAATTTATATAAACTACACCGGGTTCGGACCGGGTCGGGTTTTGGTACCGGGTTGGTGCGAACCCGGTTTTGGTTTCGGGTTTCTACGGGTCGGGTTGAAACCGGGTCTATTTTGAAAAAAATCTTAAAAATAAAACCCATTTTTGGTTTTGATACCGGGTCGGGTCGGGCGGGTTCGGACCGACCCGGTACCAAGTTGCACCCCTAGATGGGGGCTGTCGTCGCTGATAGACAAAACCAGGTTTAAAACGCTCAAAGGAGGGAGATATATCATCAAAGCTAGGAAGAAGAACACCATGTGAAGGGAGATCCTGCTGCTGAAAATAGTACTCATGTTCAAAGAAAATCACATTTCTAGAAACACGCAGTCGATTAGTGGCAGCATCATAACACAAAAATCCTTTGTGAGTAGTGCTATATCCCATAAATGCACACCTTACAGATTGAGCTGTAAGCTTGTGACGTTCATGCGAAGGCAAATGGACAAAGCAAACACATCCAAAAGTGTGTAGCATATGATAATCAGGCTGCATACCAAAAAGACGGAAGTAAGGAGAATCAAAATTCAATTGTTGAGAAGGTAGCCGATTAATTAGATAAACTGCAGTTGACAGAGCTTCCACCCAAAATCTAGGCGGAACTGAGGCCTCTAAGAGTAAAGTGCGAACCATATCCAGCAAGTGACGATTTTTTCATTCAGCCACCCCATTTTGTTGAGGGGTATAAGGGCATGATCGTTGAGATATGATGCCTTTTTGTTGTAAGAAAGCTTGGAAATCATGTGACATATACTCACCTCCATTATCAGACCGTAAAACCTTAATGGAGGTGGAAAATTGAGTCTCAATATAAGCCACAAAATTTCTGAAAACAGTTAACACTTCAGCTTTAGTACGCAGAAAATATATCCATGTGAAACGACTATAGTCATCAATGAATGTTACGAAATATTTATACTGCGCATGGGAAATGATAGGAGTAACACCCCAAACATCACTATGTATAATCTCAAAACATATATTAGCACGAGTGCCATAAGTAGGAAAAGGTAACACTTTACTCTTTCCTAGTTTACAAACAGAGCAATCAAGAGATAAACTATTAGAAGAACATTGATTGCCAAGAAAACCTTGCTTCATTAAATGAGACAATATCACATTATTTGGATGGCCCAATCGTTTATGCCAAACTTCAGCCTTATTTTCAATAATAATAGAAGCCAAAGACAAAGTTCTAGGAATAATAAATTGCAATGGAAATAATTTGCCCACTTTAGGCCCCCTCGCGATCACCTTCCCCGACCCCTGATCCTGTACAAGACAACCACAACGAGAGAAATTTACATTACAGTTATTATCCACCAACTGCCCAACTGAAATTAAACTAGTAGACAATCCAAGAGAGACAAATACATGACGAAAGGAAGGTCCAATATCACCAATGGCTGTAATTGGAAGATTACTTCCATCAGCAATCTGAATATTTTGTTTACCAGTGTACTTTCGAAGATTATGCAGCCAATCAGGTGATCCAGTCATATGATTTGATGCTCCAAAATCAACAAACCAAGGAGAAGAAACACTCTTACTTTGACCCTGAAGTCCAAGAGTAGAGAATGCTGTGATAATCATCTGTTGGACCATTTCTGGAGTAACAAAAGATTGATTTGTGTTAGCAATTGTGGCTGTAGATCTGATATTAGTAGGTTCTGAGATAGCAGCTTGAAAAGCTTGGCCTTGTCGGTTTTCTGGGCGTGTAGGACATTGCTTGATAATGTGTCCATTCTGTTTACAATAATTGCAGAATTTCTTACCACAATTGCGGGCAATATGCCCGAACTCTTTGCAACTATAGCACTGCATTTGTCCCTTTCCTCGGTTCTTCCCTTGAGCAGCATAAGCAACATTAACGATCTCAGATGTCTCCTTGGACGAACCAAGAACAGCTTGTGTAGCCATTCTTTGTTCTTCACGCAACAATTCACCAAGACATATATCCAAGGAAGGGACAGGATTTCTATTCAGTAATCCAGCCCGTGCAATTTCAAATTCTGGCCTTAGTTTCATCAAAAACTGATCACGCCTACTATCTTCATGAATTGCTCGAAGGCTGGCTAAGGCCTCATTAGGCACCTTTGAATAAACAATACTAGAATATTCGCTCCATAGATTAATAAATCCAGAATAATATTGCTCAATAGAAAGATTACCTTGACTGAAGTTACTAATCTCAAGTTGTAGTTGAAATCGTCTTGCAGTGTTATCTTGATGATATATGCGTTGTAGATAATCCCACATCTCCTTAGCTGTACTAAAGGATCGTAAATTGTTCACCATATGAGCTTCAATAGAACCTAAAATCCAAGAGATGATTCGAGCATCCTTTGCCTCCCATTGACTAAGTTCTGTACCTTCTTTAGGAGTAGGAGCAGACCCGTCAATGTGATTCCAAAGCTCCTTCCCTTTCAGAAACATTCTAAACTGAAATTCCCATGCTGCATAATTCTTTCCTGTAAATTTGATAGCCAAAGTCTCTGTAGACATTCTTCCAAGAAAATTATCAGCAGACATTCTTCCAAAAAAAATAAAATCTCAAAGCCAAAGTTGTTGATCAGAAATTAATCAACCCAAAAAAATGAAAGCAAACCAGAAACTTTTGGAAGACAGAAGCAAAAAACTGACAGATTCGAAGATTCAGCTAGGAAGTTCAAAGGCTGGCTCTGATACCATAACAAAGTTTGAGAAAATGGCTGAATGCCCTTTCTTTGTTGATGTTTCCTTTAAATAAGAATTGTTGTACAACCTATTTTAGGCAAGAAAATATTTACAGCAATTACACTAATTACTGCTAATCTAATTTTAGGTAAGAATATATACAGCTATTACACAAATTATGATAGATTAGAATCTTCAAATCTCAGCCATGATTTCTGCATGATTGACAGCCCACAAATCTCTTAGCAATTGACAGCCCAGCTATGATTTCTGCATGATTTCTGCCATAATCTTAGGATTGCTGCCATAAACTGACAGCCCACAATCTCTGCCATTGATACACTATAGTCCCAATATATAAAAATAAGGGAGGCATAAAAAATTTAGCAAATTATCGTGGAATAAAATTAATCAGTGATACTGCGAAGTTATAGGAAAGAGTAATTGAACAAAGACGAAGGCAAGAAACTAATGTCTTTGAAAATCAGTTTGGTTCTATACTAGGAAGATCGACCATTGAAGTCATTTCCTTACTTAGACAATTATTTGAGAAGTATAAAGAGAAAAGAAAAAACTTATACATGATTTTTATGGATTTAGAAAAGGCGTAAGATTGAGTTCCAAGAAAGTTAATGTGGTTAAGTGATGAAAAAGAAAGGAATTAACAATAGATACATTAATATTGTTAGAGATAGGTGTTGGGAGGCAGGGGGCTGTAACAAATGTAAGAACTATGAGTGGAGATACTAATATTTGCGCATTTAAAATAGGTTTATATTAAGGCTTAGCCTTGGTACACATTATTGGCAACTAACATTGTTCCAATAGATGAAACTGGAGAAAGATTAAATTTGAAATGAAATAGGTGGAAGGATGCCTTAGAATCTAACAGTTGTAGAATTAGTCGTAGAAAAACTGAATATATGAAAGACAATTTTAATAATAGTGAGCACCTGGATCAGGAAGCAATTAAGATTTCAAATCAAATAGTGACAAGAACTAATCACTTTTGATATTTAAAATCAATAGTTCAAGAGAACAAGAAAATCGAGAAAGATTTAATACATAAAATTGAAGTAGGATGAAAGAAATGGCGAAACACATTAAGAATTTTATGTAATCGTCGAGTTACAATTAAATTAAAAAGAAAATTCTATATGACCATGATTAGACCAATTATGCTTTACAGGGTAGAATGCCGGGCAGTTAAACAACATACATATACAATGAGTGTAGCGGAAATGAAAATGTTAAGGTGGATGATCGAAAACAAAAAAAGATAAAATTAGAAATGAAGTAATCCGAGAAAATCTCAAAGCGAGGCCAATATGTGATAAAATGAAGAAAAATAGACTAAGATGGTTTGGTTATATTAAACGGAGGCCTAAAATGATACTCGTTGGGGTGACAGAGTCTATTTAAGTATAAGGTAATAGAAGAATGAGAGGAAGACCCAAAAAAAAATGGATGAAAGAAATTAATCAAGCTATGAAAATATTAAAGATTACCGAGAATTTAGTCTCAAATCGTCAAGAATGGCACATCTGCATCCATGCAGCTGATCGCACTTAGGTGGAAAATGGCTTTGATGATGATGATTGTATGGGTAATTCACAACTGAAGTTAGCTGGATAAGTATGTAGAAAGGACAGATTTAGTCCAAGGAATGTTGTTCCATTAATCCTATACTTCTTATGATTGAACACATTGTTCATGGTCAATTTGATGGAAATATAGTATGTAAGATGAAAGCCGCAAGGAGAGGCAAGAAATGGTCACATGATGTAGAAGCCAAAAGCGAGTGAGGCTGGGAAGCAATGGTCAATTTGATGAAAATATGTAAGAGGGAAGCCAACATAGATAGGGAACTATCCTAATGGTAATCTTGAGTGTTGGGGTAGGGGTGATTCTGTTCGTTATTCGTAAGTTGCTTGTTAATGGGCGTGGAGGGTATCATCATGATGGTAATTCAGATGTTTGTTCGCTGATGCTTGTTCATGGGCCAGGAGGTTGGATGGATCCTGACAGAAATTTACATGTTTGTTGGCTAATGCTTATTGATGGGCAGAGGGATGGATCCTCCAATTGTAATTCATAGTTTTGTTTTCTTTTCAGATGTCAGTAAAGTATTGGTTTTGTTAGTTTTGGAAGATGAATCTTATCATGCTTCATAAAGGCCAGATAGAAGTGTCTCGAATTTCTTTTCTGTTTCTACAGTGTTTTCAGTAACTTGTATTATATATTTATATTTTCCCATCTTATATTGCTCTGATGTTTGGTTCAGATTCCTTATTAATATTTTGTTCTGTTATTTGATTTACTTAGTGTTTGCTTCAAAAAAGGCTGACCAGAAGCTACCTTCAGAATCTTTGCTTGTGGAGGATGGGGCAAGGAAGTTGCAATCTAACAACGATGTAAGCTTATGCGATAACTTATAATTATTATTATTATTTGTCTGATGGATTGAGGACCCATTTTGATATAGCCATTTTATGAAAATTGAATGGCTTGGTGATTTTCAGGGCTTTGCACTTTCTTGGATGATCTTTACTAGGGGTTCTCTCTAGAAATCATGTCTAAGCAAAAGTGGAACTTGTGCCTGTGTAGTATACCTCTTCACATAAGTAAACAATTGTTTTCATAATGTGCAACTTTTAAGAGCGATTAGCAACTCTGCTGATTTCTTTTTAGGAAATGAGGTACTCTCAATCATGCATTGGAATAGTTTTTTCACCTGTTACAGGTGCAATTCTTGGACAAGCCTTACCAACCATGTAGGCTGGTGCAAAATTTCACAGATTCAAAGTTCAAACCTAACTAAAGTTCATTGATATTGTTGTAGCTTTTCTTCCGATACTAGGTATTTTCAAAAACTGTTGACGCCATTCTTATTTGTTAACATGTAATGCTCTTTTTCTTGGAAAGAAAACATGCCTTCATATTCATTATGATCCCTATCCTGGTTGTGGTTTTCTTGTGCTTGTCTCAATCTTCTCACCCTAGTCACCATTCCTCAGCTAAATTAGTCTTTCACAGATTCAGCATCATATTACTGAAACCATTCTGTACATTCTTTGTCTTTTCCGCCTTTTCTTAATCACTTTTTGTTTGGTCCCAATTAAGTTTGCGTGAGCTTTAATCTCAATGTCATAGATATGCAACACGGATAGTTTAGTAACTGAAATACATAAACTTGATCGCTTCTCTAATTTGGAGGTCTTGTGATTGATGTTAAAACATGGTTCCCTAAACCAGTGTTCATTAGTCCCAAGAGAAAAAGATTATCCTACTCATTGGAGATATTATCACCTTCATGGGAGAAATTTATCAGTAAAATCATAAATTTAGAACAGAAAAATTCATGTAGAACAGGAAAAAAAAAATCATGTATAAACATTTGTGGTAAATCATTTAATAAAAAAAATCCAGTAAAAGCTCAAATTGAATGAGAGACAGGCATGTTTATGTTTATACATTTTTTGGCTCTGAGATAGACACGTATATTTGATAGATATGCAACACGGATAGTTTAGTAACTGAAATACATAAACTTGATCGCTTCTCTAATTTGGAGGTCTTGTGATTGATGTTAAAACATGGTTCCCTAAACCAGTGTTCATTAGTCCCAAGAGAAAAAGATTATCCTACTCATTGGAGATATTATCACCTTCATGGGAGAAATTTATCAGTAAAATCATAAATTTAGAACAGAAAAATTCATGTCGAACAGGAAAAAAAAAATCATGTATAAACATTTGTGGTAAATCATTTAATAAAAAAAATCCAGTAAAAGCTCAAATTGAATGAGAGACAGGCATGTTTATGTTTATACATTTTTTGGCTCTGAGATAGACACGTATATTTGTTGACAATATAGTTTCTATTGTCACATCAGATTTTAAAGGCTTTTGCAACTCTTGAATTCATCTGCCTTAAGAATGTACGTGGACATATGAACTTTAACTCTGTTTATTGTAATTATTAGATTATTTAATTATTAGTTCATTATTTTTTTGAACAGATTATTAGGTCATTATTAGTTATTTATTAAATACACTTTAATGAAATTATTTAACTGATTCTCTTATTTGCTTCTTTGGACATTAAAATCCTCCAACTTCTACTAACATGAAATTCTTTTCTTAAAAAGAATTATTCATAATTAAAAGTTATCATTTCATTTATTTTAAAGGCAAATCTATATTATAACTAGGATATGATTCAATACTTACTATTAAGCATCGAGGCTCCATGCTTACACTTGGTTTTCTTATTTGACAATATATACTTTAAAACTAACCTATTTATCATGTTTATTTACGTGTATTTATTTTCTTTTCCAAAATTACATATATTGCAAGCTTACTATAGTTATACTATAAAATTTTAGTAGTTATATATTCACTTCAAAAGATGTTTTTTTTAAAAATAAGATTTTAGTATCCAAGGAAAATTATTTTTAGTAGCATGATAAAACAAGATGTGTTAATCACAATATCACAATAAACGCTTTTGATTTAAAAACTATGATATCAGATTAGTAGGCTAATTATATCTAATTTGGAAGAAAAATTAACTCCAGGAACTTCATTGGTTCAATATTTTCATAAATAAGTGTGTGGTAAGATAATATTGATATAGTTGTTATAAATTATCGACGAAATCAATACTGGTTTCAACATAAAATCATTTCCTAATCTATCTTTTTATCTATGATCTTGAGAGACTATTTTATCTGCGATATTGTTGATTAAAAATGATATAAAGAACCATGCCTTAAACCAAATTAAAAGGGGAAGAAAGAAGTCTTTATAAAAAAAGAAAATGGAAATATTCTCTTGATAGAAAAAAGGATGAAAGAGGAGAAAATTGATGAATTAGGAGAAGGAATAAAATCCAAAGAGGAACAACCAAATTCTTGATTCAATAAAACATGCACAATCTTATTTTCTAATGCAAAGTAACCCTATTTATAGAAAAACAAGACCATTACACAACTTTAATGGATTGCATCCATCAAGTTTATCATGTGTTATCACTTGTATACATCAAGTCCCAAAATAAATTATGTATGTAAAAATCTCAAATAAGATGTCCATAAAATAAGAAACCCTAATTTATGCATGGTTTCATCATTCTCTATAGCTTTGAAGAGCTTGCGCTCAAGGTAACACTAGCACCGCTTGTAGCACGGGTGTTGAAGTTGGAAAAGGCTGTTAGAGATTCTTTACTAAATTTTTTTAATCCTATGAAACACATCTAGAGAAAATTCTTTTTATTATTACTAAAATTCTCATCTTATATTGACATATAAATGATGGTAAAGGAATCAATTAAACATTGCATGGACAAACAAATAGAGATCTGGGAAAACTTATAATGAGCATTGCAAAGTCCCAAAGTCATGAGTTCTCTCCCACAGAAGTCTTCAAAGTCTTGTTGGTCAACCTGGACTGCCAAGTCCACATTTATGGGATAATCAAGATTTAACTCCATTAGGGCATTCATTTACATTAAAATTTAAGTTTATCATTTCATAACCCTATTACAAGAGGATGAAGCCATGGTGTGTATTACAACATTTTACAGCTTCCTTAAAGTTGGTATTTTTATGCATCTTTTATATTGTCTTCTTCCCTATCCCAGGCTTTGCCTATTGCATGTATTTCCAGGAAGATGAAGTCAAAATTTACAGAAGCGTGGACATCATTTCTAAGATTACCACTACCGCTTGATGTCTACAAGGAGGTATGCATCCAGAAAATTTTCTATTTTCCTGTTGTCAGGGTTTCCTTCGATTTTCATGTAACTCCCAATGTTATGGCCTTTTCTGTCTGTTATCTGTAACTGGTAATAAAGTCATCCTTCACTCCTATACCTTCTGAATGGTTTCAATTTGCATCTGTATCAATTATGCCAAGCATGAACTGTCTTCTGCCAAATTCCTAGTGTTACATTCTCAATAAATATTTTGTTTGGAGAAGACGATACAATGTATTTATCTAACATGGCATTTCGTGGTTTAAGAACAAAATATTACCTCATGTGGTTGATAGACAACAGAATTAAAGAAGTGGTTTATGGTATTTTCTTTACTTAGTAATCTAAGTTAGGGTCTTGCTTCGGTGTAACCTGATGACACCAAGTTTTTTGTGGAATCCCATGGATGAGGTCCATTTTAATAATGATTCATGAAAAACCAATTGTTCAAATGGTTTATGATCATTAGTTTTATCTTGGAGCCAAAAATCATCTTGGTTAAAATTGCAGGCAGGCGACATTTGCTTAAAAATATACGTATTCATGTGTAAATTAAAATGCTTAGATCCATTCACATATGCATTAAAATGTTTAATTTTTTATAATATTATTTATCCGCATAGGAATAATTTTTTAGACAGTTTTTAGATATTGAAAATAGTGCTTTGAAATTATTATAAATCAAACAATTTTATTACATTATTTTACTTATTTCTCTGATGGAGCTCATGCACGTCTTTGATTTAGATAAAATTTGGTCTCCTAGCTAAATGAAGGATTCTAAATGCAGAGGGACGGAGTGGATTTTGCATCACCTAGAAGTAGAGCCCATTAGGTTATACATCTATAATTAGTAATCTTTAACTTGTAGTGGACACCTAGTGGATGGGGCATGTGGAACTTTAAAGATCCATTTGGATACGGCCTTCTAATTGATCAAAGGTTGTCGATTTTTGGTTCATAGTATTTTTTATGTTTGTTTCTGAGGGAGCAGCTCCATGTTTGTTTGGTCTTTATTGCTGATAGTGCTGATTCTCAGACGCCTGTTATTTTTTATTGGCTGGATTTGTTATGAAATTTTTTTAAATATTCACCAAGGGTATGAGAAATCAAGAATAGAATGAATTGTTCACTGAAGATAGCTCAAATGTATGTGTCATTGTTTGGTAGGGATTGTGAGAAATGGTTCCTTCAATGCACAATCTGAGATTTTGACTGATGAGTTAAAGCCTTGGTTGAATTGAAGTAGCTTTTGTCAAATGAGAACTACAGATTATCTATGGCTGTGGTGAATTATGTGGCTTTTATCTTATGCAATGCAAGATCAAAATCATTAGCAGTAGCAGATGAAGTCACGTAGAAATGCTAATGTGGATTCCTAAAGGAGAAGGGGGTTTGATAAAGAGAATATTGCAAATTCAAGAATAGACTTTGAGGAAAATATTTGGTCTCTTTCCTAGTATTTTCCTGGCTCCACCATGGTGTAACCAACAGGGAACAACTTCTTTTGCTGGAATTTAGTGTGTGTTTGGTTGGGTAAGAAAAAATGTCAACCAAAATTTTTCAATAAAAAACTTTTCACTCTCTATAACTTTTAGTTATTTTTTTCATATTTTTCTATACAAAGTACCATACTTTTCAATCATTTTCACACAATTACTCATCAGTGTTGTCAGAACCAAACCGGTAAAGGAATTGGTCTGGTTCGAACCGGTTCGATCGGTTAAGCGAACCGGTTCAAACCGATGACGTCAGCATGACATATTTATGATGTCATAAATATTAAATTATTTTTAAATTTTAAGTAAATATAGTGATAAGTTAATCCTAATTTAACACCTGTAATATGATTCTGAGTCCTTTATAAGGTCATTTATACCTTAATTACAGAATTTGAAACCCAGATAATATAATTTAATGAAATCTACCTTATCTAACAACGTCTAACAACATCTAACGGCATCTAACGTTATCTAATCGGATCTAACGACATCTAACAGCATCTAACTTTTGATATTAATAAGTTAATCCTAATTTAACACCTGTAATATGATCCTCAGCTCCTTATAAGGTCATTTATACCTTAATTATAGAACTTAAAACCCAGATAATATGATTTAATGAAATCCACCTTAATCTAACACCGTCTAACAGTATCTAACGACATTTAAGGGGCACTCAAATTTTATGAAATAAATAAAATATTAAAAAATAAATTTTCAGATTACACATAAATCGTCCTAGCCTCCTAGGTACTAAGAAATTTACCTAAAATATAATTATAATATTTTATTAATTATATTATAATTTTTATTTGCTACATTAATTATGTGAAGAATTTTGTGCTATACAATTAATTATGCGAGTGATATTAATTACATGAGTTGCATATTATTTTCGTATGATTAATTAGAATGGACTGATTATATGAAGTATTTCGTTGGGGAGAGACGAACAGAGCATAGCTGACAAGGGGATTTCGTTGGGGAAGCTCTCGCTATACCGACCTCGCTACAGTTGCAGCAGTCGCAACGAAAGAAGAAAGAACCAGAAGAACTGCCCTTTAATAATTCAAACAAAATGCACCAAAACCACATGACAACGAAGCCACACACTAAAAAAAAGGGCCGAGTCTTTCAGATTTTTTATCCATCTCAGAGTCTGTCAAACGCGACGACTGCCAAAGAAAAGAAAAATCCACCTCTACTCATCGAGCAGGCCATAGTCAATGCGAAATATATATATATTTTTCTTTTTTCCCCGTTTTGAAAACTCGAGTGGGGGCTCTGTCGAGGAGATCATGGCGAAATAGGAAGATTTGATGCTGCCGCTGCTTGTCTGCTCTGGAAGAGAACGAGAGAGAGCGACTTCCTTGGTAGGCTCTGGCAACGAGGAGGACGACGTTGCGGATGGCGACGAGGAGGACGACCTCTGTGCGGCTATCGGAAGGCGCTGCGGGCGAGGTGGGCAAGGCCGGCGACGCTGGTTTTGTGGGAGCGGCCGGTAGGGTTTTGAAATTCATCGGGAGGGGGGGAAATGAGGAGGGCGAGTGTCGAATCTCGAATCGTCGATTTGGTATTTTGATTTTCGTTTGTTTTTTTTTTTTAATATATATTAAAGCTCGTCCGATCGGTCAAACCCGGTTGGACCGGCCCTTCCGGTTCAGTCGCCGGTTCCCCGGTTCGGGCCGTTTTCCATAAACGAACTGAACCGCAAGGTATTGAACCGGGAACGGGTCCGGTTCCCGGTCCAACCGGGCGGTCCGGTCCGATTTTAACAACATTGCTACTCATACAACTAACCTATTTATTTTAACTTTACTCTCTTTACACTTCATCATTACATTTATCATATCACATCATTTTTTATCGATTTGATAACTTTTACCTCAAAAACTTTTCATCAAAAAGTTATCCCAGCCAAACACGCCCTAAGGAATCATAAGTCATATTTCTTTTGCTGGAAATCATGGTATTATGAGTCATAACACATCAGTATCATTTTCCTCTATTGTACTATTTCTCAAACAGCATTGGAATTAGGGCTGCACATGAGTTGGGTTGGCTTCCAATCCAACCCAACCGAACCAATTTTTAAAAACCTGCAACCCAACCTAACCCTAACCCAATTCATCCCAACCCAACCCAACCCAACCCAACTATATTATGAACACACTTTTCAACTGAATTTGACCCATTACAAACAAATTCAAAACTTATTCAATAAAATTGCCAAAAAGTTTTACTTCTCTTGAGATTCGTATGTCATTAGGGCAAAAATATCAAGCAGAAACCTCAATATAATGAACAAGAGACCATTGTTATTACAAGAATAGCAAGCAAGAGTGCAATTGCAGAATGGCAACAGAAAATATTAACATGCACTCTTTAAGGTCCATATGAAAAATCATGCATTCATATAGCCTTGAACAAGCCACAACCATCCATAACTGGTTTTGAATAACTTGAATCTATATAGCCAAGAGAAAAGAGATCTTATAATCAAGTACAGAATATATAATCCACCACAACAGAAGTTATAAGAAGGAAAGTATAAATTCTCTAGCATTGGTTGAATCTTTGTAATTTCAAGCGGAGATTTCTTGCTGAACTCCTCTGCTCCAAGCATCTGTCCATCATGTCAATGGCCTGCGGAACCTTCAATGTCAAAGCTAAATAAAATTCTGAACCTTCAATGACAATTAATACAGTCAGTTCCATCAAAATCGTGAAGGAAAACCGTAAATTCAGTGGTAAACAGTTGTGCCATTCCAAAATTAGAAAATGATTCTATTGGCTTATCATTCTCATTTTTCTACAGAGTTTCTTGTAACGTCAAATAAGACATGATAAAATAAATAAAGTAATTAGAAACAATAATAAAGGGTGGAATAGCCCATTCTCATCAAAAGGATCTAACTGAAGTCTACACTAGAGAAATAAAAAGATTCCAACTACTTCAATTGGCTTCCACATGTTTACCTTTGAAATATTCTGAAGCTTCCCCGCAAAATGTGAAATTCCTTTGTGTAGCATCCAAGTTCCTATCAAAAGCACTAGAGAAAAAATTCGGCACATGATAATCAATGCAGTATGCAACATTACATCATGTATCAAATATAATTAGAATTATACATATATAAAATATAAAATCTAAGTAACAAAAATGCCTTTCTTAATTGCTTGGATTACGTCAACACATGATTATACTAATGGAATGGAAGACATCCCAGAACTCATCATGTCCTTAACTGTTGCTACAAAATAATTAGAAAGTCATCATTATTTACCATCTAGAAAATAAAAAAGGAATCAAACTATAAAAATTATCATGCTCACTAAAAATACTTGATTCAGTTTCCTCCCGTTCTGTTAAGTCTTCATCAATTGTAATTGGTTATGGAGATATCCTCAACCAATCTTGAGCACAAATCAACCTTTCAATAAGACGTGATGTCAAAGAACTTCTAAATGAATCAAGTACGCGTTCACCTGTGCTAAATGTTGACTAGAAGCAACTGTAGAAACTGTAACGACTAGAATGTCTCTTGCTAAATGAGATAATATTCTATAACTGGAAGTAGACCACCAACCCAAAATATCAAAATCTGATATAATACGTAGTGCCTCTTCTTCCAAAAAACATTTTGTGTATGTCTTTTGTTCTTCCAAATGTTTATAATGGAGATCTTCACCAAACATGGTGAGATCCTCAATTTTGCTTTCTAGTTGAGTTTCATCACTAAAAGAGTCATCAGCACCATATTCATCTTCATATAACTTAAAAAAGCGATGTAATGTTTTTTTCACTTTCTCATTTCCTTTTCGAGCTTTTTCTTCTCCTGCCCTATGAAAGTCATATTCAACATATCACATCTTATATCGAGGATTTAAAATCACGGCAATTACCAATAATATGTTCATCTTATCAATACTACCCCAAAACTTGTCAAATTTATCCCTCATCCTTCTACTTATGTCTCTCAAGAAAATATTTGATGCATGTAACAAATTGCTCAACAATCTTTCAATCTTACAAACTTCAATGTAATAGAAATTAAAAGTAACATATGAAGATCCACAAAAATGAGTTGTAATATTGTAAAAACTTGCCCGCAGCACTTGCATTTTCCTAATCACCATCTATTGGACAATCTTTATGCATGTAATTAGGATCCATGTCAAACAAATGTTCAAATGCTTTTTGAAGCTTTAAAGCACTATTCAAGATTAAATAAGTCGAATTCCATCAAGTCACATCTAAACATGAAGTACTTTTTGTTGAAAGCCTTTCATGTTCTAACGCTTCGTGAAATTTTTTTGCCTTGCTGGAGAGCTCTTAATCCATTTAATAGAATTTCGAATTCGATAAATGGAGTCTTTTGTTTCAGCAATTCCATCCTTTACAATTAAATTGATAATATGTGCAGCACAGCAAATATATAAAACTCTTCTTCTTCTATTAAAGCATTTGTTTTGCCATTCTTTTTCCAAAACTTTTCCCAGCAACATCATTAGAAGTAGCATTATCAATAGTAATGGTAGGTATATTTTTAATACCTGAGCTTTTCAAACAAATTTCTAATGACTGAGCAATAACTTCCCCAGTGTGTGGTGCAGGAAGAAGACAAAACTAAAGGATCTGTTTGTGTAATTTCCAATCTTTGTCAGGATAATGTATAGTAAGGCATAGATATCCAACATTTTGAATTAAGGTCCACAAATCTATAGGAAAACATGCCCTCTGGACCTGTTTTTGAAGTACTATTTTCAATTTTTTCATTCTGCTTTGTATATCTCAATACAAATCTCTAGTGATTGTTGTTCTCGACACAAGTTGAAAGAGGGGTTTTAGGAGTTTACAAAAATTTTAAAACCTTTCTTTCAACAAATTTAAATGGCAATTCATCTATGATGATCATCAATACTAAAGCTTTTCTACATGCGTTTTGATCAAATTTCCAACCAGCAAGATACCTAGAGTTATGATCACTATTTTTTGTTGAAGGAAACAGCTATTGACTTAAACTATTATATAGATATTGCAAACATCTGTCTAAATGTCTTTTCAATGTACTAGTACCATTTGAACTTTCCTATTGGTATGATGTCCCACAATAATTGAAGTGCAAGTTCCAATCTCTTGACGTTCCTTGTTTGTGCTTTTAGTGAAATGATCCCACACCATGGATATATTCTTAGGAGGCCTTTTCCTCTTATGAAAATAAGATGTCGAGGTAGAACTTTCTATGTTAGTAGCTTCTTAATTAACTTCTGTATTAGCATCTTGTTCCGTGTGGACTTTGAAAACAATTTAACCCCTACATTAAAAATAAACATGAAAATCAATTCCATGAGGCAGGACTTATTTCAATCAATTTTGCATTAAATATAAATCCATTGAAACTCCTAGTTTCTGTATACTCAATATACATTTCTGATCGAAATGATCTTCAGCACTATTACTAAATAAATGATCATTAAAACAGTATGCTGGAGTAATTTAGCCATCGGCATGCACTGGGACATTGCTAAACAGGCTGCTGGCAATGGCATGTGGCTGCTGGCCGCTGTGAGTGGGCCACCGAAATGAGGTCTGACTCTAGCAAATGGCCATATCTTGGTTTGATGAGTGTGGAAGATTTGAATAAGTCCACATGGAAAAATCCATTTTAAAAGTATTCGATTGGGAGATGTCCAATAAATAATGGAGGATTAAGATGGAAGATAGTAAGAAATTTCAGGCCTGATCCACCATCCCTTTCAGTCTGTATCACATCGATATTGCATCATGTGAGTAAGAAAATTGCTACATATAACTGGAAGTCAAGATGAAGAAATATATCTGCATCTCTCTGAAGTCCACATAACATAAAAAAACGGCACAAATGCATACAAAATCATCAAACGCCATCAAAGACAATGAAAGGGTATGTCTCGCTCGTCCCAAATGCCAAAATCAATATCGGCTGAAATCCTTCTAATGATAGAGGATGATTCAAAAACCAGTGGCGTAATTTCCCTTGAAGACCATTCAAAGCTAGATTGGATTGGATTGGATTGGATTAGGCTGAGGCCCAGCTTCCTCTTGATCACAGCTTCAGTTGTCTAGTCCCTGCAACTTTCCAGATAATCAAATTGCTGACTAGAACTACATGGGAAAAATCGAAATCTCCTACTAAAATCCGTTATAATAGAAACCATCATAATCACCCATTAAATGCAAACAAGCTACCAACTGCACATGGATGGAGAATTAGAAGAGAAGTTATTTAAAAAAAAAAAAAAAAAACCCCAGAGATAAGAGCTGCCATACAACTCGACGAGAAAGGAAAGTAGACCCACACAGGTCAATGTAAGTAGAGAGATAGCATATCCATGCGAGGAAATCAACCAAAATCCATTCCTAATCCAAGAACAGTGTAACCAAGATATGATGATGTATAAATGGAGGAAACCCCAAAATGCAATGCGTGATAAAGAGGATGCTTTTTTAGGAACCCACTTCAATATCCAGTGATGAAGACGACTACCTTTGCTGGACATGACGAAGATGATAGCCAGTGGCTTCCTTTACGGGGATGGCACCGTTTCAGGCTGGACTGCAAGTGCAAGGAAGAGAGTGCAGGGAGGCATGCGATGTGGGAGGGTAGCTAGGTAGGATGAGTAACATGGTAAGACCAAAAGATGGGTTAGCTTTTATTTCATAAAAATGGGTTGAAGTAACCCAACTTTTCCAACCCGGATCCAACCCAATTTAAAAACGGGGTTGAACCCAACCCATATGCGCCCCTGGTTGGAATTGCCTGATCTGAGTCCTGTGAAAGCTGCCAATGGGCTATTGGATGAGACCAAGTGGACAATAAATGGATATCATTTGATACTGCAAAGTAACTAAGAAGAGAATTTATGAAGATAGAAAATAAAATCATTCAACACAATGCTAAAAATACAACAATATCAATGGCTATGACTTGTCAATGCTCTAAAAATTCCTAACAGAAAGTCAACTATTGATATATATATTGATAATCAGACCACTGATTTGGCCCAAATAGCAAAGGCACATGATCATTTGGGCTTCATTTGCGACCAGGCCAAAAACATATTTTTTTTTCTGAATTTTTTTTTATTACAACTGCTAATATAGGCGTGTTTAATCTGCAATCCAAGTTTTTTCATTTTTGGAAATGTATTTATATTTATTTTGTATTTTTGAATAGGTTCTGGTTTCCCTTCATCAGATGGTTATCCCTTACATGGCAAAACCTTCCATATTATGGTAAAAGTAATTTCTTTTGAGTGTTATATGTGTACTTCTTTCATTTCACTCCTGAAACTTGAAACTAATCGATCTCCTTGTTATTTGATGATTTGCAGCGACTTCTTGACAAGATCATATGACATTGGAGGTGTTATCAGTGTTATGGCTCTCAGCAGTCTTTTTATTCTTATGACAGAACATGGACTGGAATACCCCAATTTTTATGAAAAGCTTTATGGCTTACTTGTCCCTGCTGTTTTTATGGCAAAGCACCGTGCAAGATTTTTCCAGGTAGTTTTGTTGATGCAATCTGGTAATAAGGAAGTATTCTGCCTTTTGCTTTACTAGGAAGTTGAAGTTGTATGTTATAGTATGAGAATTTCTCATTTAACCAGTATATTGAAATTTATGGCATTTCAAACATTTTATGAAAAAATGGAGAATCTTACTGGATTCTAATGCTAATTAATTTATTATATGAAAGGAGAAATATGGAACTTCAAACATTTTATGTCAAAGTTGAGAATCTGAGTGGATTCTAATGCTAATTGATTTATTGTAAGAAAGGAGAAATATGGAACCCTTCTATTAATTTGTTAGTCTTTAAAATAGCATTAATCAAGAGGAATTATGGTAGAGAATTCCTTTTCCTTTGTTATAATTCTGAAAATACAGTCACCGTTATAAGCTAACTGATATTTCAGTAATCATTGATCAAGAGGAATTTTGCTAGGTCATTTATTTATTTAGATTTTATTTTTAGCAGAATTTTCAAGCCATGATTTTATGTTTAGCACTCATGTCCAATTCAACTATTTGGTTGTGCCATCAGAATGATGAAGTAATGGCATATGCATCAGAGAGAGAGTTGAGAGAATGGAAAGGAAGAACAAATGGCCACGGAAAATATATATCTAACTTTGAAAATAAAATATTTTTGAAATTCAAATCATCTTAGAATGTGAGCAATTAAATGGTTCTATTGCACCATTAATCATTTTTTGTAGGCAAGTAATTTATTCTTTTTTTAATTCTATAGATTTTTCATTTGAATATTTTAATAACAGTAAAGTTTGTTTGCAGCTTCTGGATTCCTGTCTAAAATCTTCCCTTCTTCCTGCATACTTGGCTGCTGCATTTACCAAGAAATTGAGTAGATTGGCACTTTCAGTGCCTCCTTCAGGAGCTTTGGTTATTATTGCTCTCATCCACAATCTTCTTAGGCGGCACCCATCCATTAACTGTCTGGTCCATCAGGTAAGTTAGCTATTCATGGGGCTTATTACAATGTGAGATAGTGATGATGAATAGTTATGATGTGTTCATACTTCATGGTGGTTCACATTGTGGGACCTTTGTCTGCATGAATGTGTTTGAAGTAGATTTTTCTGCCTTCAATGTGTCATGCATTTTTTATATGTTTTTAGAAGCAAGCATTCAATAAGAAGACGAAGATAAAGTTTTCATACAAATGTTCTGTATTCAATGCCTCACTATTCGAATATATGATTGTTGTTTTTATCCTAAGATTCGCTCAACTTACAAGCTTGGGTATGTCATGTATCAGAATTCAGATACTCTCTAGGTTTTCAGATTTGAGAAATTGAAGAATTTAATCACCTCATGTGATCCCAGTTGGTGCATCTGTATGTTAAGTATTTTCTGTAGTGCTTGCTGCACATTTTGAGTAGCCTTTTGCTCTTACTAATACATGAAATAATTATCTGCTGCTCAATAACTTATTGAAGTCTTTATTGATCTTTGGAAGCTCTTTGGCGTAAAGACAGGGTCCCGACATCTGCAAGACTATCTCCAAAGCTAGAAAGATTATTGTTGTGTTGAACTTTAAGAAACTTGTATAAATGTGCCTGATAAAGGGGCTTTTTGGCCCCACATTTTTTGAAACAGAAAGTGGTGGGGTTTGTGACTTTTATGGAATGTTCGGTTGAGCTTCCATCTTGTGTAAATTTTATTTTGCCATAGAAGTGTGAAAAAGTTTATGACAAATTAGGAACTAGACAAGGTGAAAAAGATATATTTAAGTTCGCTAAATTAAAATAAGAAAAAGGCAAAGATTTCGCACATGTTAGGTGTATTAAAAGTGAAGACCAAAGAGTTTTAGTTAAAGATGATGAAATTAAAGAAAAATGAAAAACTTATTTTTATAATCTATTAAATGATACCCCACCAGAACATTTAACATTAGATGTCAGTTTAAATAGGGAAGAAAATAGGAATATTAGTTATTTCCAAAAAATTTGAATATTTGAAGTAAAGGAAGCTCTAAAAAAATGAAAACAGGAAAAACCTTATGCCCAGATAATATACCAATTGGGCATGAAAGTGCATGGGAGATGTGGGTGCGACATGGTTAACCAATTTCTTTAATAAGATTATAAAAATAAAGTTAATGTCAAGTGCATGGAGAAAAAATATTATAGTCTCAATCTATAAAAATAAGAGAGATTCAAAATTGTGCAAATTATCGTGGAATAAAACTAATGAGTCATATTGTGAAGTTATGGGAAAGTGTAATTGAACATAGACTAAGACGGAAAACTAATGTATCTGAAAATCAATTTGGTTTTATGCCAGGAAGATCAACCGCTGAACCCATTTTCTTAGGGTGTGTTTGGTTAGAGATAAAACTTTTTGATGAAAAGTTTTCAGAGTAAAAGTTGTCAAATTGATAGAAAATAATGTGATATGATAGAGGTAATAATGAAGTTTAAAGAGAATAAAGTTAAAATAGATAAGTTAGTTGTATAGGTAGTTGTGTGAAAATAATTAAAAAATAGGGTTGTTTATATAGGAAAATGTGAAAAAATAATTAAAAAATAGGATAATTATGGAGAGTGAAAAGTTTTAGATTGAAAAATTTTGGTTGACATTTTTTGTGTCCAACCAAACACACCCTTGACAACTATTTGAGAAATATAGGGCGAAGAAAAAGAACTTATACATGACTTTTATTGATTTAGAAAAAGCATATGATCGTCTACCAAGAAAGTTAATATGACAAGTGATAAAAAAGAGAAGAATTAATAACAAATACATTATGTTATAAAAGATATGTACGAAGGGCCTGTAACAAATGTGAGGACCATGAGTGGAGTTACTAATTTTTTTTCAGTTAAAATAGGTCTACATTAAGGCTCGACCTTAAATCCTTATATTTTTACTTTAATAATAGATGAAATTACTAGAAATCTACAAAAAGATGTACCTTTGTGCATGTTATTTGCAGATAACATTGTTCTAATAGATAAAACTAGAGAAGGACTGAATTTGAAATTGAATAGATGAGTATCGAATCTAATGGTTTTAAAATTACTCGTGCAAAAACTGAAGATATGAAATGCAATTTTAATAATAGTGAGAACCCGAATGAGGAACCAATTAAGATTCTAGATTAAGTAGTAACAAGAACTAATCACTTCCAATACTTAGGATTTATAGTTCATGAAAATGGGAAAATTAAGAAAGATATAATACGTAGAATTTAAGCAGGATGAAAGAAATGGCGAAGTGCGTCAGGAATTTTATATGATCGTCGAGTTTCAATTAAATTAGAAGAAAAATTTTATAAGACTGCGATTAGTCCCACTATGCTTTATTGGGTGGAATATTGGACAATTAAAGAATAAAGTACACATAAAAGGAATGTAGCAGAAATGAGAATGTTAAGGTAGATGAGCGGAAAAACAAAAAAAAAAAAAATTTGAGAAAATCTAAAAGTGAGACCAATGGGGGATAAAATGAGGAAAAATAGATTAAGGTGGTTTGGTCATGTTAAACAGATGCCTGAAATGACATCGGTTAGAAGGGCATAGTCTATCCAAGTAGAAGGTGGTAGGAGAACGAGAGGAAGACCCAAAAAAAAGGATGGAAGTAATTAAATAAGATTTGAAAATATTACAAATTACTGAAAATTTCACCTCTAATTGCCAAGAACGGTGCAACAGAATCCATACAGCCAACCCTACAAGTGAATTTAAAAAGATTCAAATCAGAGCTTTTCTTTTTTTCTTTTTTGTGGTGATGTGGTGTTGGTACTGTGTGGCCAAACAGGCCCAAAGTCTCAACTTGTGCAGTTCCATGATAACGCTGCCATTCTCCAATTGCTGCTGTTTGGTCTTCAACTATGGGATCTACACATGTATTCTCTCCATGAAACTTATCTTGAAGATGTCCAGACTCTGTTCCAAATTGTCACCACTGTTGTGATAAGTAGGATGTTTTTCTGCTTTTCCTGAGCTTTTATGCATCTTTGTTTTGAAGGTCGTGCTGAGTTATCTCATACCTTAATCTTCTTCAATCCATAGCAGGGCCTTTGCCCACAGAAACCATCCTCCAATTTCCCTTGGTAGGATAAACGAGGAAAATTTTGCATCAAATATTGCTCAATGTACTTGATACTAGCATTCCAGTCAATATCTACTTAACCGAGAGATGATCTTTTTCAAAGTTAAGTTTTTAACTAGTCTTTAAAGGAATCTAACACTGTCATTACTGAAGTGCACTGTTAATCTTTGCATGTGCATAGCAGCATAGGCATCTTGATATTAGAAAGATGAGCATTTATTGTCACAATTCCCATGTCAGGATCCTATTTTGGTCTGGAGGGTTTTGTAGTGTACAGTCATAGTCAACTTCCTAACTGGTCTTCAGAGCAAGCAGTCACTATCAATGATGCTGTCCGACTTTACACCTTGTGTATTTGAATGAACTTGCTTGTTCCTAAAACAGATGAGTAGCATATTCAATCGTTGCAACTGCCTTCTCTGTCTTCTTTTGATTTATGTTGTTTGCTGTGCAAATTGTTTAAGAATTTCAAAAAGTAACCCATGTGCTTCTTCCTTGCATTCCATACAGATTGTGACTCTTTTAGTGAATGGATTAACATTCCTGATATTTTTGTGGAGGCACTGTATGATAATTATATTGTTTTTGCAGCAAGCTGATGATGAGAATGGTGAGGAACCTGGGGCTGCTCCTGAGGGAGAACATGGATGTGATGAGGTTGCAAGGGAGTCTGATGCAGCATCAAGTGTTCTTGCCCAAACACCAGGCCTAGATCTTTTTAATAATGAAGAGGTTGATCCAGCAAAATCTAATGCTATGAGTAAGTATCTTTCTCTACTTGAAAATATTTCTTTGATAGTTCGTGCATGATCCTGAATAACATAAATGTGATAGGGCATGCCACAGTTATCTTTTATTGTTCATTTATTGACGTTGTGATATATCTGCAACACTTATCAACAACAATGATGGTTTCTATTCTTTTCCTTGCAGTTTTTGTTTGTTTCTTTTGTCTATGTTGAAAGTAGAAATTTTTTGGAAGGTTTAAGTTTTTACCGATTCAATCTGAAGAAAAATCTCAGTTTTGATTTGGAAATTTTTGTTCATTGGAAAATTTGATGTTCTTTTTCATTGAAGCGATTTTTATCATGATTATGTGTTTATCATTTTTTGTTAATTGATACCTCATATCATTATGGATAATTGGAGATACACTGTTTCTCTTGCATTCATTTTCTCATTCAATGCAAATTGTAGTTTTAATTTGCCCCATTTGCTTGTTGATGTTTAAGATTCAGAGCAACTGCAATTATCTAATCAGAGTGGTAAACACTATGCTGTTTTATTTGCTGCAGGAAGTTCATTATGGGAAATTGATACTCTGCGTCACCACTACTGCCCAGCTGTTTCAAGGTCTCTGCATCTTTCACTTTCTTATTCCACTTCATTTTGTTTCTTCATGAATTTCTTTTTTGATGACATTTGAAATATGCACATTGACTTGCTGAGGGCCAATTTTTTTTTTTTTTTTTTTTTTCCAAAAAAAATTCTTTCAGGTTTGTTACATCTCTTGAGAATGACTTAACAGCGAGGGCAAAAACCTGTGAAATCACAGTTAAAGACTTCAGTTCTGGTTCATATGCCACTATATTTAAAGATGAGGTAACACATTCACTCCTGATATCAGTTAAAACACTGAGGACATTTACTGAACTGTCAGTTTTGAAGGCATGCTTGATTTGATTAAGTTCAAGGACTCATGGTGGGGGGTGCCCCAGTGATGAAATTTCTTCACCTTGCTATTTTTTCATCATTGTATTTCCTTTTCAAATAACATAAAGCATTTTTAGATTGTCAAACCAAAGAATGTGACCTAGGACAGTCTTACTGGCAGATGCCCTTAAAATTCTTGGGAAATATGAAATCATAATTAATTTGTACACAATCACAAAATACCCTGAGATCTAAGCTTGCAAGGTAGATGTAATGCACCAATGCAACTGACGGTACTAACAGTACAAATTCATACCCACAAGAGTGCATATTGTCATTAGAATTTTGTTGATTTGGAAATTCTCCTCAGATTTTTAGAAGTCAGGCATTGGGAGGACGTTTTTATGGAAGGATTCTTAATATTCTAAGAAAGCCATCAAATTAATAGACATTCTTGGCATATAGGCCATTAGGGCCAAGTGTTGATAACTAAAAAGCCTTCTCTTCACTGAAAATATCTGTCATTTCTTTTGGTGGATGAGTTTTTGGGTAGGCAACTAACACATCATGTGCATCGATCTATGACAGCCAACGACTAGTCATTTTAATTCAACCTTTCTGGCAGTCACCTATTAGTAATTTTAATTCGACATTTCTGGCATTCACCTACTATCAATTTCAATTCAGCCTGAATGTTGGCCCTCCAATGGTGCTTGCATTTGTCTACCAGTAATTTTAATTCGATCTTTAGGTCAGTTCCTCCGCCTTAACTGGGTGGCTACTCTCACATACTGGTGATTTTATTCTGGCCTCTAGGTTGTCCATACGGTGAATCAAACCTATGACTTTCGGATTATGATGCTATTGTATTTTGTATTTTTTTAATGTATTTTTTGTTTTTTCTTCATTTTTATGTGAGCATAAGTGTACTTAGTTACCAATTGACCGGTGCTCAGTTGGTCACAGTGGCATCACATAGGTGTTGATAGATGTTGTGCATGGGGATCGAATTCCGCCGGGTTGGATTTTTGGCCCAATTGTTGATTGAGAGTAGGGTTCTCCTCATTGATATTTGGGAGCTAGTAGTCTCTATTGATATTTGGGAGTTTGTTATCTCAATTTGGAAAAATTGTAAGAATTGTCTCAGAGCTTAATTGGAATATGAGTTGAAATGTGATGTAAATATGAACCAATAAAAAAAAGCGTAATTAGTTAATATGCCAAAATGTAACATTGTTGGATTCATGTATATATTTTTTACAAAATTTCAAAACTAAACACATGAAAAATGTGAAAACTTTTGTGTATATGTATTTTTTTTACAAAATTTAATTTTTGTATATATATTTACAAAATTTCAAAACTAAACGCATGAAAAATTTGAAATTTATTATTTTTTTTGTAAAAATATATACAAGAGTCCAACTTTCTGGTTCATAATCCATTGTATAGTATCATGATCCATGACCTTCAAGTTCATTGTCAAACTTCGATACCACTAATGTGAAAAGCTCAAGTGATCATATTGAACACCAGAAATGCCTTTAATGCTTCCCTTTTAGCCTTTGGGTTGTATAACAATGCTAATTGGAGGACATTAGGATGGTGGAACTGATGATTTCTAGGAACTGATGGCATAATGTTAGTTATCCTTTTTAACTTTATTGGTATATCTAAACTTTATCTTCAAACGTTGTCTTAAATTTCATTTTTTTAAGATGTTAAGATTGTGAAAATCTCAATGTCTCATCAGATATGCTCCTTATTACAAGAACAACTTGACTTTTTACTACATCTTTAAGGCTCTCAAAATGTTGAAATACAGATAAGACGGCGTGTAAAGCAGGTCCCTCTTGCATTCTACAAGTCAACCCCAACTGCTCTGTTCTCAGAATCTGATTTTCCAGGCTGGACTTTTGGATTTGGGAGTTCCGAAGAACTGGGTGCAAAGAAAACAGGTGAATCAGACGCCTGCCAGGAAGATAATACATTAGCAAAGAGGCAAAAAGTAGAACATTCCTGATTTTGATTCATGTACAATTTCCATTATTTTGTGGTTGCTGCAAGGCTTTTCTTGTGACTTGATGTTAGTAAAGTTGCAGTAATTATTGTCAATTGATCAATTTTGTAGTTGTATGATCTTTTTCGTATGATGTTACGTTTTCTCATTACTGCGATCAGCAGTTTGAATTCTTGAGTGTAGTTGTGGATCAAAGGCTTTCATGTCTTGTAATTTGTGAGAAGGAAATGGTTGGGCTATTTTTATTTCCCACCTTCCACCTTTTTCAATTTTTGTATATTTGCTCGTAACAACTTTTTGAAGTGTTCTTTTTTTTTTTTTTTTCCCGTGCGGTAGTAAATAGTAGGGGTGCAACTCGGGTCGGGTTATACCGGGTTTGAGTGAACCCAAACTCTAAGCCAACCGGGTTGGAGTAAACCCAAACCTAAATCCTAAGAATGCAATTCGGGTTCGGACCGGGTTCGGGTCGGGTTCGCATTGGTTTTGGTTTGGTTTCGGGTTTGAATTCGTGTTACCAATAAACTATTTTTTTCCAAATTCAGTTGTAATCTAAAAGAAAATTATTGAAATATACACACATGTGTTTATGAAGTCAAGCCTCACGCTGAATTCTACAAGATACTTTCAAAGAATTCTACAACATCATGCTAAATTCTGCAATATTCTTTGAATGAACTCTGCAAGCAATTTTTCAACACCCTATAGACACAAATAAATGACAAATTAGTTAGTTTTATGACTAGTTAGTCATTTCTATTTAATAGCTAATGGAAATGACTCAAGTATACCAAATAGAAAATGAACATATCATACCAACTTTGTAGTTGAAACTAAACATTATCGTACAAATTGCTGAAATTGAATTCAAACCGAATATTTATCATACAAATTGCTAAAGTAAAAATTGACCACTTGTCATACCAATAAACTTAAAATATAAATCAAATTTATACTACAATCTGAAATTCAAATTAACAGATTGCTCGTACTAATAGAAAGCATAATATGAAATAGATTTATCATGTCGACTCAAATTAAAATATAATCCACATAACAGTTATTCAAAGTAACTAAATCTAAATACATTAAGCATAATGGTTCAACATTCCAATCTAATTTAAGTGCAATCCAAATTTAAAATGACAATATAAATAAATCTCAAGTTTAAATAAGTTTATATCTACTTTTAAACAAATTCAAATTTCAAATGAGTTCATGTCTCCAAAGTTTCCAAAAAAACTAAAAAACTATTCGAAGACTTCCAAGTAATTTCTCCCTTGATTTTCATCTACATTTCTAATGTCAAGTTCTTCCTCCTCGATTTACATATTTGAAAATAATATGCATCAACCGAGACGAAAAAATACATGCAACTGTTAATAATAAGAAGATAATAATTATAAAAAATCATCCTAGAAATTAAGTTACCTCAAGTATGCTTTGATAATGAAGAAAGAGGTGATTTGTCTGAATTAGAGTTAGTAATGCCTAAAACATGTATATATATATATTAATATTACAAAAAAGCATGTATAATTGATGAAAAAATTATATAAACTACATCGGGTTCGGACCGGGTCGGGTTTTGGTACCGGGTTGGTGCGAACCCGGTTTTGGGTTTCTACGGGTCGGGTTGAAACCGGGTCTATTTTGAAAAATTTTTTAAAAATAAAACCCATTTTTGGTTTTGATACCGGGTCGGGTCGGGCGGGTTCGGACCGACCCGGTACCAAGTTGCACCCCTAGTAAATAGAGATGGCTTCTGACGATAAAAATATAATTTTTGAGTTTTTCAAATACGTGCACATGGTTTGATGGGTGTTGCTATTATGTCCATTGCATGGTAAGCAATTTACAAGTATGCCCACTTAATTTGACATAAACTTCAGACATGCTCACATTGTTGAGGACCATTCAAATTTGTTGAAAAGTTTGTTTAAATGACACAAAAAAAAAAAAAAAAAAAAAAATCTTCAAGACTGCAACCCTAAAACAACCGATCGTCAACCGCATGTACGAATGCATATCCTTGTCATGAGTCGGGATCAATCCATTACCATTGATTCAGATCTATCGAATCACGTGATCCGGAACTAATCCATTCAACAGCATGTTCTAGATTATTGAAGTGGTAATGTTGGAATAAACTGAAGTGGGGGAATTTGGTGGCTCCTGTATGGTTAAATTATAGAATTGAAGATCTGTGTATGGAATGTACATTCTATTTTTAAGATAATCTTCAAAATTTTCAATACAACTTTTTCATTTTCAATACCCATCGTTATATTCTCATCTCGTTTTTTTTTTTTTTACCCATTGAAGCTTCTTTTTTTTTTTTTTTTTTTTTTTGATGGAACATTTAAGCTTCTTGAATCCTTATGAATTCCGAAGAACAGTAGAACGGAAGGAGTTTAAAAAAAATAAAAAAAATAAAAAAAGAAGCGGACTTGCCAAGGAAATGTCCATCTTTATTAGTGACAGCCAAGTATCATATCGTTTGGTAAAATGAAACGGCAAGAAATTCACTTTAACACTTCTATCCACATTTTCCAGTTTGATTTGATATTTTAATTAACTAATTATCTTACCTTTTTCATTATTAATTCAATTACTTTTTCACACAACTATCCTATCTAGTTTCACTTTATACTTATTCTATCACATTATTTTTCGTAGTTGTTTTTTTTTTTTATCAAACAGAAACCATTCAGACTTTCCTTTTCTCAATTTTACCAATTCCCAAATGCCTAAATGTCAAATCTTCATATACGAATCCACATGATCACTGTATATGAAGCCGTATCCAACTTTGAATTGATTGAAAACTGGACGGTTCCGATGAACCTGCTTTGTCATGATAACCCAATTAGCGCCATCAGAAATGAAACGGGTAAATGGGATTTTAAATCCAAACAGATAAATAGATTTACTTGGCGTGGGTGGAGGCAACAAGATCAATATAACAACTAAAATCGAGGAAATTGGATAAAATCTATATATAAAACGCTAGTAAAAATCCAGCCAAACAATACGATTCATTTAGATTTAGATAGGATTGATGTATTTTGGTAATTTTGTTTTTATTTTTATTCTTTTTTACTTCTAATCATTGCCTCTATCCCTTCATATCACTTTTTTTATTTTCAAAAATTTCCCCTGCTTTCCTTCCTTCACTTCTTTTCTCATGGTACTAAACACGCACTACAGGTTTGGCATGAAGTAAAAATTGAAAAAAAAGATTAGTGTAGAAAACTTTGAAAAGAGAATAATTAATGTGATATAACATGGATGATGATTGGAACGTGAAGTAGTCAGGTAAAGAAAGCTGTGTAAAAATTTAAAATTAATTAAATAATCAAGATATCAAATCATATGAAATAGCATGTTGTAAGGACTAAATAAATTTTTCCTATTTTGGCCCATTTTTTGAGCATACCAAACAGGATGCAAACATCTCTTGTAATTTATAAAGCACCATTGTGGAGTTTAGAGGGAATGGCCTGCCTAATTGCAAATATTAATTGCATCAGCAATTATTAAGGATGTAAATGGGATTGGTCTCAGCCCAAACCGGCCTATAATTGGATTAGGTTAAGTATTCTGGAAAAAAAGACATTTTGAACCGACTGAATTTCAAAAATAAGTTAATTAAGGTTAGATGATTGTCAACCCGACCCTAGCAACTGTCCTAGTATCAGATTGGGGAGGGATTTGGTGAGGTTTGAAGTACGCCTATTGATCTAATTGCCAAGTTGGATTATCGTAACTTCCGGCCTCATCTCGCAGGTGTTTAAGTTGTCTTCGTTAACTCATTTATACAAAATTTCACTTGCAGCCGAACGGGAAAATACATGTTTAAGCGGCATACGTATGCTTTCTAAAAGTATATCATTATCATTTATTTACATATATATTTTTAATAAATATATTTATGCCCGTGATAATCTATGGCCGTGGAATGGAAGGGCAGTACGCGCATTCCGCTCCCTCCGTTCAGTCTAATTTTTTATCTCGTCATGAATCGTATGCTTGTAACAATAAAGACTACATGCTGCTTGCATGTCAGCCTAAAATATATTTTTAATTTTTAAAAAAAAAATTCTAGACATGGCCCTCATCTAAATATTCTGTCAAGTGAAATTTGGCAATTTTTGTAATTTATTTGATATTTTACTTTGATTTTTGAAATTGAAAATTTTATTTCAAGAATTGAAATCAAACACCAAACAAATTTCAAAAAATCGCGAAAACTTCATAGGGTAAAATATCTACGGGAGATTATATAAAAACATTCCAAAAAAAATTTAAAAATATACGTTCGGCTGGACGCACTGCTTCCCACATAGATTTTTTCTTACAGTAGCTCACCACATATTTATTATGCATGATCCATTGCAGATGTTTGTATAAAATAAAAACATGAATGATATATTTTAAACAGATATACAACTAGCTATATGTTATATATAATCGGGCTGCACGAAGTATTTCTAACTTATAATCAATTTTGTTTTATAAAATATAAGTTATTTAATTTTTAATTTAAAATTTATATCTCGGTAAAATGGGTATGTTTCAGTTATTTTAGCTAATGATAACAAAAATCTATTAATATGTTCTTAAAATATGACCACATATTGAGTCATATTTTATGTAAATACTAAAATAAATATATTTTGCGATTAAATTTTTATACCCAATTTATGTAATAAATCTTGAAAATATATGTTACAAATATTAATAAATTTAACTTATCAATTTTATTTATCTATATAATTGACTACAGATAGTAGATACTTAGCTTAGTCATTGGCCAAGATATATAATTAGATGATGGGATGAAATAGGGTGCGTTTAGTAACATAGGTATGGTAAAAGAAAATATTTTTGGAAAGTATAATAATAATATAATATGATTGTGATAACGTTGAAATAAAAATAGTAGTTGTATGAAATAAAAAATGAAAAATTAGAACAATTTGATTGTTGAGATGTTAAATTATTAATTGAAAAATGCCTGGTTAGAAGTTTCCCACAAATTTTTATTACCCGACCGAGCCATAATTTTGTTTTATATTTTTCAAAAATGAAATACTAATATAAACATATGATTTTATTCATAATAAATTTGTAAAAAATGATTGGATACTAATATAATTTTAATAAAATTGGCAATGGAATATGTATTGGCAGCATCACAAGTACGATTTACTAGGAATGCAGCATTATTCTCTGGGTGATTACATCCAACGACCCGCATCACTGCTAACGCAAAAGTCACACGTGGCGCAAGCAACATTTTCGGACACCAGCCAATGATTGCTCGCCACCTGTTCAAGACCAGTCACGCTGCAAACGTGGCAGTCCTTGATTGGCTGCAACGTTCACCACGTAAATGGTAGGAAGCTCGCCCGCTTGAGGTGAGTTTCATACAAACGAGGCGGGGGAAAGAGGTTTTGCAGCGGGAGTAGTGTTGAGAAAAAAAAATGGAGGAGAGGAGAGATTGCTCGGCGTGTCTGATTTGGAGCCTCTTCGTTTCCTTGATGATTGCTTCGGTCTCCTGCATCGAAGATAAATGCGCAGCTTGCAATGCCGTCGCGGTAGGTTTCTCTTATTAGTTTTTTCCTTGGGATTGACCCACTCCTTTGACCTAGCATACCACACCTGCACAACTTTTTTTTTTTTTTTTTTTGCTTCCTGAATCTTCGGTTGTGCTTCTTTGAATGTGGAACTCCTTAGCCAGTTGGAGCATTTTCTGTTTCATCAAAAGAGGGAATATATATTTTTTAAAATTTTTCATGTTAGGTTCTTCAAATGGCTGCCATTTTCTCATTGGTCATCTGGGTGGGCACTACATGCGCAGGATATGTCGACTTCGGAGAGGGTTTCTGAGTTTGGTCGGAATGTTGTTTCCACGAATTATCTTCGAAATTTTTTTTTTGTGTGTGTGTGTTTCGTTGTATATGTTATTTAGTATCATTGGAGCTATTATTTGGTTTTTGGATTAATCTTTGATGAGTTTGGTGTCTGACTGTTGTGCTGAACAATAATTTGCAGGATGAGATTGAAATCGGACTCTCAAATGTAAAAACTCTTTCCAATTCCTCTTTTATTGCTATAAGCTGTCGTAGGGAACATGATGCCAAGGTTTTGTTGCACTTGCATGTATAGTACGCGACATAAGAATTCTTTTATCATGCATTGTTACTAGACGTTTCAATTCACAGGAATTTAGTTCTTTTTTTTACGGAATTCAAATAATCAAACATGCTTTTATTAAGGGGCAGATGATGGCATGTCAATCATTGAACATATTTCTGCTGTATACTTGCATGTGGGGGTATTGAAATTTCACCCATTGCTGTAATGTTTATGTCCGATGATTGCTGTAAATACTGTTTTATGCTACATTGATTTAGTTCTGGTGGAGATTGCAAATAATAATGCACTGAAATTGTGCCGGTCCTGGCCATCATCTCTCAAAACATTGTCCCAATTTAAGTTTCAGCATGAGCCCACTTTAGAATTGGGATTTAGACGACCTGTGGGGTAGGATGACTCAACTTGGAACTTGGAAGGTGACAAAACCACAAGGGAAAAAAAGCATGACTGAATGAGGAATTATAGCTCGTTCAGTTTTATATCCTGTATTCTTTCCTATCTGCGCTAGTTTTGGCAATTTGTTGCCTATCTTGCTAGAGAGTGGGAAGTTGTTTGCTTGCTGAATGCAGGGGCAATTTTTTTGTTTCAGCATTTCTGGAATTATCTGCAGGCTTGGTGAACAGGCTTTATGATGCCAGTTCCTTGGAGCTGGGAGAAGTCAATACTGCTGACATTGTGATGATTTTTATTCTGTTTCGTTTTAAAAAATTTCAAGTGTCATAAGTCATAACCTCTCTCCTCTACAGTAGTTGCGTATAAAAACTGATAATTAAAATTTATATTGTATGTCAAACCCACACTGTAGATACACTATAATGTGAGAAATTAGACTACAAACAACTGGACCATAATTGAAATCTTTTTTGCTTTTTCTTTCTTTCTTTTTTTTTTTATTTTTATCATGAACTTCAATGGCTAAAACGATGAGGAAGTTGTTCTGTGTTCTCCACTACATTCCTCTATGCCCTTGCTATTCCCATTCTTTCTCTGTTTTGTTTTTCGTTTCAGCATCAGTTTGTATTAATCAATGTTGATAATTGCATATATATATTTGTTTAGGAGAAACCAAGAAACCATTTGGATTTGCGAAACCGTTTGAATTCGAAAGGCCTGCGTGAAGGAAAAGTTATTGATTACAGGTATGGGCTAGAAGTTGGAGCATAATAATAGCTGGTTTCTGGAGGGGTTTGTGAACATTGACCAAGTTTTTTGCATCATTTTTTCTAAAATTT
Source organism: Annona cherimola (assembly GCA_030490835.1). Taxonomy (NCBI): domain Eukaryota; kingdom Viridiplantae; phylum Streptophyta; class Magnoliopsida; order Magnoliales; family Annonaceae; genus Annona; species Annona cherimola. Next base: position 92,863,002 of record CM059972.1, read on the forward strand.
CTTTTAAAGGAAAAACAACTCTTATAAAGAAAGGATGAAAATAAATGATCTGCGTTCAAGATCTTAAATGGAAATTAAATCACAACATCCCAATCTTTCATCCCTATAATCCAAGAACCCCATCCCAAAACTGTACCTTTTCACTAAACAAGAATTGCTTGTCTGGACAAGGCAATATTGTAAAAAAGTAAAAAACACAAGCATTTGTTTCAAGCCAATGGATCATATTTGAAGCTGACCAAAATGAAGGCTAAATCCCAGACCTATACTAGCCAATGCAAGAGTAACTTCCACAATGGATGTCCTGTTTGACATCCAAGATAGGAATATCATTCAACTGACAAATTCATTAGTTTCCTCCTCTCTAATTTTTTTGACATGATGGATCTCGAACGACTTCTCTAGACATGATAGGCCTTAGATACTTGAACATCTTTCACAATGTGTATATAACAAAAAAATGGGCAGTTTTGGAAAATTTACTACCCTAGCTGCCCAAACAAACCAGTATTCTTGAGTCATCCCCTGGCTGTGAATCTATGATGGGTCGAATCTCAGAACAGAAAAAGCACTGCTGTGCCTACAGTCCAAATGCAGGAACCTTTCTGCGGACTCAATTCCTTTGAAAATTAGGTGTCCTTGTGAAGCATTTTTGACAGCAGCTCATGGTGATAGTGGCGACATCCACTTAGATGGCTCATGCTTTGAGTGTATTGGATGGCTAAAATTTAAGTGGCAAGATCCTTTGGACGACTGGATTTGGGTGGAGCTTAGGTTGAATTGCTGCAAGGTCAATGAATGGTCAAGTGGGCTACACTAGATTTGGATGATTAAGATCAAACAACCATCATAGGTGATGGGAAAAACTTCAGTTGGGTACTCCAGGGTTAGTCGATGGTCAGTGGTGAAATTTAGAAAGTGGAGTGATTTAAGGTGGCTTCATCAAATTCAATGGATAGGTTTGGACGCATCATTTGGTCAGATTCTAGCCAATATCATGGATTTAGTACTAATGACTTTGAGATGTGTTTTGACACAGAAGAAGATGGTTATAGGGTTCAAGTAGGAAAGAAGATGGGAAATTTCAAAATTTTTTAACTTGATTAAGACGAAACCCTAATATAGGGATGCGATTTGGGTTCAGTTTGAGGTCGACACTATCCTTGCTCTATTCTCAAAAACTCTTACTCTACTTTTTAAGGTCGAGTCAGTTCTGGTTTTGGTTCAAAATCGGTTATTTAATGTAGTATTTATATTATATATAAAAATTATAATTTTATTGCAAGTCTTACTTTAAAAATTATAAGTAATATGATAATAATGTAAATTTTGAAATACATTTATTAAATTTACTAAATAACCGATTAATTAAACAAGTTTCTATATATTTAAATAATATATTTAAGTATTTCACTGTAAAAGATATTTCACAAAATATATATTAAACATATAATAGTAATTCAGTTTGGTTCAAGGTACCTGGAACTTACCCTACTCTAATTAAACTTGGTATTTTTTTACTTGGAATTTACCATACCCTATAGATCCTATAGGTACAAAAATAGGAACCTACTTTAGCCATTTTAAGGTATCCAACGGGTCAACTCATGAGCGCCTTACCCAAGTTGCACCCCTACCTTAAAGACATTCATATTTTGCAATTTATGTCAAACTGTATAGCTATATATTATTTCTTCGAACTTATGGATATAGTTGCAATATTAGACAAGCTACCTGGGCGTATTTGCAAATTTTCCCTAAAAGAAACCCATTATGAATGTCACTACTAGAATCCATCCCCATATATTTTTAAAATTTTTTTAAAAGTACTTTTGTGGGCCACATTTAGAATCTTAGGTAAACTTTTGGAATTCCAAATAAAAGGGCAAGTTTCAATTGTTGGCATGAGACTTGCTTTTTTTTGAAAAATAAAAAACCGAGGGTGTGCTGAGGAAATGCGAAAAAACGGCGGAAAAGTTTTTGAAATTGAGAAAGATTGGCGTGATACAATAAGGATAATGATGAAAAGTAAAAAGAATAAAGTAAAAAGAATAAAGTTAAAATAAATAGAATAGTTGGATGGAAAGTAGTAGTTGAAAAATAGGGTAATTGTGTAGAAAAGATAGGGTAATTTTATAGAAAAGATAGGGTAATTGTATAGAAAAGATGTTAAGAAATGATTGAAAAATGAGTTGTGATTATATGTGAGTAATTGTATATATCATAACTTACAACATATCAACCAGAAGCTCAGATTCTAACGAGGATTTGTAGTCGTTGATGCATCATTTAATGTATCAGTCTGTGCAGCTGTGAAAGTCAAGAGGACTGCTTACGTAAAGCAGTGTCTGTTGACATTGTATTAAATGTTTTGTATTGGAGAGTGAACCCACCCGGATAAAAGCCATCCTACATAGACCAGAAGACAAGACTGCTCGGGAGGAGAAGAAATGCTGGGAAAAAAAAAGAGATAGCTGCTAGTTTGGGGTTGTTGGATTGGATTTGGATTTGGATTCGAGGCCATTTTTTTCCCTAATGAGAAGTCAAGATCCACTGGAAAGAAATGAAATTGTGGGAAAAAAAACCCATTCCCTTGTTCAAGAAGAAATGTACATTCTCCTGTAAGCTCTTTTCTTCTCGAACAACATCATCTTCTACCTGTGCTTTTCAACTGAATGTGTGGGATGGCTGTGCTCTTTCGACAACTTTTTTTCCTCCTCTTCCATGCGACACATTTAACACTGTGCTAGACAAGCTGCTGCTTTATGTCCACAACTTTTTGACTATAATCTATGTAGATGATGCATCAATGACTATTGTAAGCCCTTAGAATCCAATGAACGGGATTAAAATGTCGTAAGCTATCCAACTTGCGAGTAATTGGTCATAATCGGGGCTCTTGAAAAATAGAGTTGAAGTAGAGAGAACTTTTTGAGTAGAAAGCTTTTGTTTTTGTTGTTCTTAAACACACGCCTAATCTTTACATGTTCAAAAGTTATCAAAAAATTTATCTAGGCTTATCTAAATGAGTCTCACAAAAGTACAATTTTTTTTATTTTTATTTTTTAAATATAGGGATGAATTCTAGCGATGACTGCATGGAATCATTCCTCTCTATGAACTTTGTCTAGAAAACACTTGTCTTGATGGAAGTCAATGTTTGACCTATCGAAATTTTGATAAGTAAACCATGACTGGATTTATGATTAACCTAGATATGATTTGGCTGTATAATGGTATCATCAGATGATATTCCATTTGATCTTAATAACCAATGGATGATGGATATAGATCCTGAACACTTAAGATTTAGATAAAATAAAAGCACTTATCTTATCAAATCTCCATTTTGGGGTCTATTTTCATTGTTCAACCCACTAGTTAGCAATATTAGATTGGCCATAGCCCTGGATCGTGTCTAAATGGGCTATAAAATTTAGTTGTGTTTTTGCAAACAAAGTTTATAAATGGAGGTGTTTCTTACAAGATGTGAAGTTTGACGGACAATTGTAAAAATTCAGAGAAGATGATGTGTATGTAAATATAAAGAGTACTAACAAAGGTCTGATAGTGGGAAAGTGGAAATGACAAAAAAATTTAAAAATTGAGAGAGTGATGTGATATTATAGGGTTTTTTAATAATTAGGAGTAAAGAGAATAAAATCAAAATAGATAGGATAGTTGTATGAAAAATGTGAAAAAATGATTAGAATGCAGAGATAATAATAGAAAAAGTAAGGTAGGTAGGTAGTTAAGTTGTCATATCAACAGCTGTGTAGGAAAATTTCTTTCTTGCTTTTACCCATATGGGTCCTTTGGTCAGTTTTAGTATCTGCCAATGTGGATGGTAGAATGTGTGGTGTGGGTGGTGATCACATATTCACGAATGCAGATTAGATTGATCAATAATGAAGGAGATGGTAGCAATTCAACTGATTGATAATTTGGTGCATGATTGACTGGGCAAGATTGAATTGGTGTCATGAATGGCTAGCAATCTGATGTGTGATCAGAGTCATTCCAACAAATTGACTGAAACATGGATCACCACCTGATGGTATGATTGACATCAGTTCAGTAACCATTATATGTTTATAAAGACTTCTGCATGTTTGTTTTGAGTATTTACACAGTGAAAAGCACTTTTATCTTCCTAATGATTAACTTACAAATAGCACCATTTTTAGATGGTAGGTCCAAACATTAAACTACTTCTGCTTACAACACTTTTTGTAAAAATTTCATTACTGGAAATAATTTTTTTGTTTGAGGCCCAGTTGCATGCAAACATGTGCATTTAGCGTCAATGCACATGCTTGCATGATTGTTTTTTGTTTTGTTTTGTTTTTTTTTTTTTTTGAAATTTTGGAACTCATATGCGGGCCTAAGCATAAACATTACATATGTGTGATTTTACAATTTTTGTTTTTTAATATTTTATTTCAATGCACATCATCATCATCATCATAAGTTATTTCCCACCTAGGTGGGGTCGGCTATTTCAATGCACATGCTTACATGATTTTTTTTCAAAAAATTTTTTGGCACTCATATATGGGCCTAACAAGCATGAAGATTTTACATATGCTATTTTACAATGTTTATAGTTTTTAATATTTTATTTTAAAAATTCAAAAATGAATATTTACAAAAATAAAAAATTATAGAATTGCATATATAAAGCGTTCATGCTTGGGTCCACATATGAGTGCCAAAAGATAAAAAAGAGGTATGCAAGCATGCAGGGCCTCTTTGTTTTTTCAAGACTTAAAATTTCACAGAATGGTCAAATAGGCATTTCAATAATTGATGAATTGAATTGTCTCAACTCTAATATAAACATCTGTATTTATAGAAAAATTGTAATGATCCTAGTAAAAGCATTTCATAAAAATGTGAGAGTCCAAGGGTGTGTTTGAGAATGTGTTTGAGAATAGATAAAATTTTTGATGAAAAGTTTTGAAGAGTAAAAGTTGTAAAATGACGTGATATGATAAGGGTAATGATGATGAGTAAAGAGAATAAAGTTAAAATAGATAGGTTAGTTGTATGGATAGTTGTGTAGGAATGATTGAAAAGTAGATAGTTGTATAGGAAAATGCGAATAAGTGATTAAAAAATAGGGTAGTTATGAAGAATGAAAAATTTTAGATTGAAAAGTTTTAACTTAACATTTTAAATGTATTACCAAACACACCCCAAGTGTATTTAATTCGCATATTAAAATTTATAGTTTTTGGATATGTTTTTTTTTTTATTTAAAAATTTCAAAATATCAATAGTTTTAAGGGGTAGAAATTACTTAAATATCCCCTAGAACTGTTGCTTTTGGAAATTCAGAAATAAATATATTTAGCTCATATTTTCATGAAAAAATAAAAAACCTATTAGCTGAGTTAATTGGATCATAATTTATAGAAAAATGTTTCCAAAATTATAGAGTAAGAAAAAAATATAAAACTAAAGCAATTCGTCAGATACAAAGTTATAAATATGAAGTGATCCCTCAAATACATGGATATATATATTTCCTTAGACATTTGAAATCAAATGTACAATAATCAATGTTACCAGAATTGGACTGCGCATCAAACCAGTTGACCCACCCGTTCCTAATGTTTTCAGTTTAATTGTCGATTTTGTGTGGTTGAATCGTTGAACGGTTATACCGGTGATCTAGGTATAGCCAGTTCCTAGTCCAATTCTAATTTTGTTCACAATGATAATAATAATAATATTAATAATGATGATGATGATAATAATAATAAAAGCAAATTCCACATGCACTTACAGATGTTATCCCTAATTCTTCTTAGACTCATGAATTTTTAAAAATTCCAAATATAACCAAGTATTTTGCCTAAAATTTCATTTATACTTATGTCATTAGGGATCTGTTAAAGGCGCCATTAGCTCTCTTGTGAAATGACGAATATGCCCAAGTCTTAATTATAATTCTATAGCTAAAAATTCACATTTTGATGAATTTTGAGGTACTTTTACAGCTATATGATCATATATTATTTGGATGTGAATTTTAAGCTTTGAGCAAATCAGCTCTATAGGTGTGTTTATCAAATGGAAAAAGAAAAAAATTTCCTACTTTTTTGTACGCTCCTCTATACAACTACCGTACTTAATCATTTCTTCACATATTTCCATATGACTATCTTATCTATTTGAACTTTATTTCTTATGATTCTACTTTTTATCTATCTTATTCCATCATTACCCTATCTATTTCAAAAAAAAATTGCATAAATAATTTTTCATCAATTTTCCCTCTTCCCAAACACATCCTAAGTTATATTTGAAAGTTTGTGGGTATAAATGGAACTAAGAGTAAAATTTGTGGATATGTGTGGAATTTGCTATAATAATTACGGCCTAAATTATGTCTAAAATATGTGTCAATAAGATGCAATGCATCCTATGCATTCAAATTCATTTCTTGTTTATTTTCAAATGTTTTTGACGATGACTACGAAATGATTTAGGATTCATTATTATTGCATAATTGGGAATTTTTATTTGGAATTTCGATATTTAATTGACTTATTTGAGGTTTGATGTATCATGATTAGGTTTCACTGTTATTTTAGGTTCATATCTTGATTGTAATAGTATTTCACCTCAGTCTTCTCTTGTCCTGAATAAACTAGGATTGTAATGTGCGATCCTCATCATTCTTGGCATATGATTAGAATGAGCTGTTTTAATAGGAAGACATGGTATACATGTTAATTATCGATCGTTTGCTATTGCATGGAAGTTCTCTCCAAAATCCTCTATTGTTCCTTTGTTTCTCTTAGATCCCTAATTCTTCTACTCGCTTCTCTTATTATCTACTCGAGAGGATCCTTCCTCTTTCTGAGTTTCTTCTAAATTCTACTTCTCTTGTGCTACATCAGTTTTTCCTTCATTTGTCTGCCACAGAACACCTCAACACCTTTTATGGATGCATTTTCTTGCTGACATTAGGAATTTTCTAATTCAAAATTGTTCTTGGAATCTATAGTATTCAAAACAAATTCCAGATGTAGTTTTGTTGAATTAAATTCACTTTCAGTATCTGTTGGTGTCTAAGTGGAGAAGGTTTGATTCCAATTTTTTGTGCATAGAGTGAGTGAGCTGAGAGTTGTTGAACTGTTGGATGGCCTCTGCGAAAAGATGCAGGACTACACTCTTGAGAAGGTAATTATCCTTAATAAGGTCAACATCAGCGTGGCTAGGTTTCAAGTCTTCTTTCTTGTGTGTGAAAAGTAGAACTAGCACTATGTTTCTTGTCTTTACTTCTGGCTCACTTTCCAAACAAACTTAACCACAGTGGATGCAATGCGGCTTCAAACATTGCCCTCCCCTTCATTTTTGATGGATGCATTGCATCTTCCTGCCTTGATTTGTAGGAGCAGGACCTGTTTGTGACTTTATAGATGGACATCAGATGAAAGTTTCTATTGGTAAACTGTGGCTGGCATATGTGCCAAACCGCCAATTCTGTTTACTTGAGTATCATTTTCTCTATACAACTAAGGTGGATGATAGTTCTGTGCAGATTGAATCAGGGGAACAAGATTGGGTTAAAGTAGATGACTGGAACAATATTACAACTGGTATGAACATTCTATAATTAACTTCGAATATTTACATCTGCTGATTTTCTTTTTCTTGCTTGGGTTGTTGTTCTTCACCTTTGCATCTAAAAATTCTACATTTGTCCACTTGAGTTGAGTGCTAGCTAAACATATGGTGGATGATATGAAAGCGACTTGTGTGGTTGCACTTGTCTGTTTTGTCCAATGGTCCAAAACATTATCATTTGTTGGTTAATGGGGAATTAGTGCACAGACAATTTTCTACTGCGTTTGACTAGTCATTTTATGGTTGATTGTTTTGTGTCATCCACCATCCCTGGTGGCGCCCATAAGACCAACATCTTGGATCAAATAATGCAGGTCTTATGTTGTGGATACTCTTTGATGGCTGAACACATTGCTGACTTTAATAGTCTTTTAATAATCAGAAATACAATTAAGTGGATCCTTTTTTTTTTTTTTTTTTTAAATTGATATTTTGTGGACTGAGAAGCTTGATATGTTCTGCTGATGTTGTAGTCTCTGAACAAAGTTAAAGATCAAAGAGGAATTGTACACACTACCCATTAACATAGGGGTGCAACTTGGGTTGGCCTGGTTCTTGATTATTCTATTTCGACTTCACTCTGAAAATCTTACCCTATGATGTTTTTGGTTTACTGAGTTTGACCGTATCCTATGCTTCCAAGGTCAGTTCTGTTCAGTTCTGGGTTGAATTAGTTTATTCAATGTTTATTTTAATCAACCTTGCAAAAACATTATAAAAGAAATAGAATCTCTTTAATTTGCAACTCTAAAAATTAGTACAACAGAAGGAATTCAAAATGCCACAAAAAGAAGAAAATTTGGAAGAATTAATTGGGTATTTGCATGTCATTTGTTAGCTAACCAATTACGCAATGGCATTCTGCTGGTTAAACAATTATAAATGCAAACTGAGGTATTGAGCAATAATACAGTGACAGAATTTTAGTGGAATTGAGGAAGGCTTAGTTGGGCTTGTGGAGGAAAGTGGGCCATTCTTAATAGATTTAGCCGATAGGTTTTCTTAATTTTTCTGTGCAGATGTTCAATTCCAGGTACACAGAGCCATGATCTGATCTGACCTGAACACTGAATGTGACTTATACAATTGGAACTGAACCAAATTGTTAGGGTCAGAATACTGGAACTGAACCCACTAGAAAAGTGGGTCATGCCAGTTTGATTTGCTGATACCCAACCCAAGTTGCACTCCTACACTAAAATATGACATGACAGGGATAACCCCATGCACATACAGGAAATCCAGCAAGGCCACCAGGCCAGATGACAGACAAGATTTTGTCCCTCTCCTAATAGGCTATACATTCATGCAATTTATATTTACCCTTTTCTATGCCGTATGCATTGCATGATAATTGCTGAGACATTCTTTTTTGAGGTTTGTTTGATGCATTTTAGCCCAGGAAATGCAGGCCCTGGAGGAGTAATTTTTTGTTGTGAATTGGTGATGGGGAAGTCCCAAGAGATTTTCAGTGTCCATCTGTACTCAAATTTCAGTTTTGCGTAGTGTTGGCATTCACAATTCAAAAGGTTGTTGGCCTGAACCCTTGCTTGGGTTTATTGAAAATGTTAAAGGAGTGCCATCCCATTGGTGACCTGTGACCTTTGGGCCATCATCCATTTCTTGTAGGCTAGTGGGCATGTTAGTGGTGCTTGATTCTGGTACTTAGTTGTAAATGTATTCTACGTAATCGGGGTGTCAATTGCGAGCTTGAGGGAGATTTGCTTGCTATCTTTGTGTGTTGGCAATTGGATTTCTCATTGTGCTTGGCCCATGTTTGTTGCAGCACCATTGATTAGTTCTTTTAGTACTAATTCTTGTGGCTAAACTGTCATTTCCAAACCTCACCAATGAATAGCTACAGGGAATGAAAAACGAATATACTGATTTAGGCGGTGTATGCTACTCTTAATTTTTGTTCTTTACAAATTCACAATAAACTATAAAATTTATAATTCCCAAACTATAAAATTTATGATTCATGATATGTTTTTCTGGACATTTCCTTGGCTCGTGGTATTTCAGTAGCGTCTCTGATTCTTAAAAGCTTTGGCTGATTGGTTAACTCTTGTGAATGTATTCTAGTGGCTCTGAACTCCTGTATACTAATTCATTTTCTTTGTTTCGTTCTCCTGTTGAAACACGCCATTTCTTTCCTTCTGATTTTTGTGTGATGTTAGATAAGCGAGAAGCGCGGGCACATGCAAAAGATATTGCATTATATTGTGGAAGGTAAAACATGTACAAGCTTAAAGTTCTCTTTATATATGTTGCATAATTTTCCACAATTCATCTTTTCTATAAAATTTGTAATAATAAAAAATGTCTATTTTCTTGCTTTAAAACACACCTATTTGATTTGTTATTTCTGAACCTCCTCCCAATAGATTAAAACCAATTTAGCAGTGGTAATATTGCTGAAAAAATTAAAATTGTGATCACTGGTTTGTATCACATATATTACTTTTGGTAGGACATTTTCCCCTGATTTTTCACATGATTCTGCACAGGGCTTCCTGTGGGATCTGTTCCACAGGACGTTATGGACAATGCAGATGTTGATGAACATTCCATAATGGATTTTGATACCTTGCATCGGCCGCATGGTAGCGACCATGTAGCTGGTCCATTTACCTATTTATTATTACTTTTTATAAAACTGTTATTCAAAGGGTGTGTTTAGTAGTTGATAAAATTTTTAAAACTTTTGAACGAAAAGTTTTTGTTATAAAACTTTTTGAAATGGAAGAAGTGATGTGCTATAATGGGGGGTAATGATGAGGAATAAACAGAATAAAGTTAAAACATATAAGATGGTTGCTTGGGTAATTGTGGAGAAATGATTGAAAAATATAGAAAGATACGAAGAAATGACTAAAAAATATGATAGTTGTGGAATTTGAAAAGTTTTAGATTAACAAGTTCACAGGAATGCCAAACACACCTTAAGTATTTGAAAATGATTAAAATATTCTTATGTTTGAAATTCAAAAAAATAGATACGCATCCCAAAAATGGTAAGACTTGGTATGTGGATTAAATATACTTAGAAGAGTAGTTTTATTATTATTATTATTATTTTTTTAAAATAGGTAAATAGGCTGGCTGCTTGGTTACTATAAAATGACTACAATACTCTTACTCTTGAAATTTTAAAAAATTATCTACAAATCCGAAAAATGGTAAAACTTGGTATGTGGATTAAATATACTTAGAACAACAGTTTTATGTAAGAAAAAGTTAAATGGGCCAGCCGCATGGTTATTATTCAGCCAACCTTATAGAATCATGCCTTCATGTCTTCGATGATACTACCTTTCAGATATTGATTTCCATTCCAAAGGACAGCTGTTCTGAAGAAATTGTTATGATTAATTTTGTATTTCTCTTGTTCATGCCTTCATGGCCATGCATATTTTCAGAGTTGCTGGACCACTGCTGACTCGCATATGTTCTTTGGCATAGGTTGCTGGAGGAGACAGAAGAAGATGTGAGTTACCTATTCAAACTCTGGCATTGGTTTTCCCCTCTTCTAGGGTTAAATCTGTTTCATAGCTATGATTATCTATCTATTTCATGCTTAGTTAAAACTTTGAAAAAAAGGCAATCAATGCATGTAAAACTACAAAAAAGTGACATTTATTTTTATTTTTTTTTAAATGATGTTTAGTCAGGTTTCTTTGATGCAAACAGATTCGTTGCTTGTTTTAACATGTGGCAGAATCACAGTTACTTAACACTTAATGGCTTCGTCCATCTATGCAGTTGGCTAGACTTATTAGGAAAGGTTCTGTTAAATTAGGAGAAGTAAGCAAGATCTTATGTCAAGATCTCAGCAAACATTGCAGCGCAACAAGGTATTCCCCCTAAAAAAAAATCACTGAGAATATCAGAAACTAATTCTGGTTTGGCAATGCTTATGCTGAATCCTCTTTATTTCATAATGCAGTGTTTATTCTGGAACAGTCCATGGTGGATCAAATGGAGAACTCTGAATAAGTCCGTGATTGCTGATAACACACGGGACCTACACTCGAGGATGAGATCACTCAGGCATGCCCTTTTCCCAACTGCATTCATTCTAGGGTAGCAGGAAATTTTGATAATATCTACGTGTATCATTATACATCAGAAAATTTTATTGAGTTTTATTTATTCAAGCAACCTTCCTGCCCTGTTTGGTGTTAAGACACTGGTCTGCCCTAAACTTCCAGTTTTAAAAAGTTGGAATGCCACACCTCGCCACACTCACAGTCAACAGCGTTAAGGCAATATAGATACTTTGAACAACAAACCAATGAAAGCCTATCCAGTTGCTCCTGTTCATTGGATGAAATTAAGGAATTCTGCATAGTAAATAGCAAAGCGAATTGCATTTTTAGCTTGGAAATTGACAAACCTAAATTGACAATGGTTTGACGAATTCGGATTGACAGTTTGAATTTCTGATACACATTATATCTTTCTAAACAAGAATTTCCGACGTTATTCAATTGAATATGTTTAAGAGAAAAATAATTTACCCTAAAAATGTATGATATTATAAATAACCATTCAAATTTTGGGTCTTAAACCTAACGGATACCAAAATTTAGGAAACTGATGTCTAATTATTATTGGGCTCTACTGATATGCATGATACCACGTGTTTTTGAATTTTTAAATTTAAATTCAAGGCAAGTGTCATATTCTTCTACATAAATAATTTTAGGATACAAAAAATCATTCCGATTAGACAATGCATGAAGCTATTTAAAACATACATTTTTTGTAGATTATAAAAACTTTCAACTAAGAAATTTTTTCGTATTTAAACTAAAAAAAAAACAATTTTCTGAATACAGCATGGTTTAGCTTTAAATAAAAAAAATCGAGAAAGTGAAAAACGTTACAAGTTGCAACCTGGTATATTGGATAAAAGCCCTTATTAATTTTATTTATAAATTACTTCTATTAGTAATTACAAAAATATAATTCAATGTAAAAACGTGGTATCTATTTAATTGGCATTTTTATACGTTTGAAATCAATATGGAACATAATATTGTATTCTCCTTGATGCTTTGGCCAAGATCTTGTTTTCTTCTTGGATCTATTATTTTGCACTGTCGTTTTTATATTTTTGTATATAATGAATTTACACATTTATAACTTTGGATTTGACATTATTTTATATACCTTTTTTGTATTCTCATATTTAAAATTTTTGTATATAATGAATTTACGTAATCATTTTTTTGTATCTACTATTTTTTTGCATTCTTTTTCCTATTTAATTGGCATTATTTGAAATTAATATGAGATGTACTATTGTATTCTCATTTAGGTTGTGGTCAAGATCTCGTCGATCTTCTTGTATCTATTATTTATTTATATATATATATTTTTTGTATATAATAAATTTATGTATTTATGTCTTGACATTTTTGCATCTACTAAGTTTTGCGTTCTCATTTTTATAGTTTTGTATATAATCAATGTTGACGTTACTTTTCAAATGGTTTGAGCATTCGTATTAGAAATTTTAAATAATTCAATTTAGATTATTTGGGCCAGTAATTTTCAACAAAATGGATAAGAAAAAGGCCCTTACTGTTAATTTAGAGTATTTCCAGCCTTATGTGCTTATCGTTGTCAACAAATTGGAAAAGGAAAAGATTGCAAGTGTACGTCAAGTGTAGTTTTTCTTGTTTTTTGTGCTTTTGTGCAAAGATGCCGAAGCTTACGACGTCTATTTGCAATCATGCATGCTTACAGTCTATTAACGAAATCAATCGGAATTTCGTACTGTACGAGTTTTGACGAAAATGGTGTTACTAGCATATTGGTATTACTAAGCGTTGGAGAGCGTGCTGGTATGAAAGGTGCTGCAGACTTCTTTTCAATATTTGAACCTTTACCCACATTGCTTCGGATGCTTACACCTAAAGCAAATGCCTGCAACAACACCTCACAACCTCACATGTTTCACGACAACAAAAAGGCAGTGGAGACAACTGCCCTGCACCTGCCAATGACGAGGAACACAGAAATCAAGATGTTGGATCTCAGCATCTATTTAAAAAGAGCCCAGAAAAGTGTGAAGCAGACACCCTCTGATTGCTGCGTTGGCATCTCGAGTTCCCTGATGGAGCAGGCCTTAAAATATTTAAGTGAGGGTGCTAGGCCAGGAAGGTCCACGGTTCAAAATTAAGTTGAAGTACATGGTTGGCCCGGTAAAAATAAAAATTCTGGGATGAGGAAATCTCGAGGCTAGGGGGGAAACAAAAAAGGCTTAACAAAAGCAGTCATGGATCAATGGCGTACCTGGCAGGATATGAGGTGGAGTGAAATCCAGAGAGATCCCATGAAGACAAGAGGACCAATTAGTACAAAACAATCAAATCTCACATGTACATTGTTAAGTACTACCTCCTCCAAAATAATCAACCAGTCCATATTTTATTGCGGTCCAGAGACACTAAGTAAATTCCCTAATAAAAAAGCTACAACCCCCCAACAAGCATTTTTTGCACTCTCCAAAACTGCCCCCTCCCAATTCCCAGGTTGTTCATCCCCCGCCTTCTCCTTCATCTGTTGCTCTCCAAAACACCTTTGAGAAAATTCAGGCTTTCAGATGATATGCTTCTCCGGACTCTGGATGATTTAGCAACCTCTAGCTGGGGCGGTGGGTCTGGGGAGAAACAGATCACAATGGCTGTTAAATTGTCGCATGTGTTCCGCCTAATCGCTTCCCTCACAAGCTCTCTTGAGCATCTCTCAGGATCGTTGTGGAGGATGAGCTCTCTCCTTACCATTGTAACTGCACACTGACTGCTCATTACATCCCACAGCCCATCGCATCCCATGATCAGGAATTCATCTTCCTCGGTGAGAGTGGCCTCCCGCAACTCAGGCTCAGCGCTTAAAGGACAAGCAGAGCCTCTAGGGCTCTTCATATGCCAATCCCCAAGAGCCCTCGCAACTGACAGCTGACCATTCAAATAGCCATCATAGATGATGCCTCCTAGTTTCTCAATCCTCAGCCTTTCGGTGGTGCAGTCAGGTTTGTGATCTCTAGATAAGTCAATTGCCCTACCACGTTTTCCCAATACAGCTCGACAATCACCAGCATTAGCAATCAGCATAGTCCTGGAAGATGAGGGGTGGAGTTTCATGATGAGTACAGCAATTCAACTATGATAACGTAGGTGCAAAAACATGTACAAGACCCATAACCAACAATTACCAGAAATCTAGTGCTATGCTTCCAAAATATAAGACAAACTGCACCATTAGCATGAAATTGCTAACTGCGGATGTTCTGGGCTAACGTCACTTTAGGGACTCCACATAGCAATGGATAATAATATAGCTCTAAAGCAAGCCAGCCACAGTTACCAAAGAGTTTGGATGAAATTAGATCTATTAACAACTATTCCAAGGTAGGTTCTCAGACAAGAACGACAAAAATACCACTACATTTCATGCATTACACCTTTAAAACAGAGTTCCTCGAAAGTGTTTAACTTCAGCCAATGAGTCATTTGATAAGTTTCCAACAACTCCATGGCTTTAAATAAACATAGTGCTGCTTAAAGTCAACAATGCAACCAAAAAAAAAAAAAAAAGCACTTGGTATTTACTGATGAAATGGGTGTGAATTAATAAATAGAGGGGTCAAATAAAATAATGAGTCATTACCTTCCAAAAATAAGAGCAGTCAGAGCTGTAGTCCCTGATGTACTGTCCAGAAAACGGGCATCAGCAAATGCATGATCTGCTTTAACAAAGGCATTCTTGACAGCCTTTTCAGGACAAGTGGGGAAATAAGAATCCTCAATGATATATTTAAGAATGTTCTTTCTGATGAAAGACGATGCATCTGAACCACCATGACCATCAAAGACCTGCGAAGGCACGAGGTATTGGTATATTGTTTAACAGTGCTCTGCCCAAAACCATTACCATATGCAAGTCTACAACATGATTTGTTTATATAATCTCAAAATAATTCATATATTGGAATTCAAAATAATCTGCAAGTACAGACAAACAAAATAACTGAGAAACCATAGAATATTAAACAAATAAACAGTTTTTGAAGATTGAGCAATGATAATGCCTTGTACTCAGCAGACAAAAATGAGAATTCACACAGGGAAATGAATAAAAAGTTTGGTAAGTAACAATTTTTAAATTAGTAGCACGTGCATAAGCAACATGCAGGATACTAACCCCATAGAAAGCCCCTGGTGAAGGGATATCTGCTGCTTTTCCAATATGTTCGCCTAGATTATCTATGCATGTGTGTTCATCTTCCATGTATTGTTTTGGTCCTATCTCCGAATAACTCCCAGACCGAAAGATCGGTAAAAAATAAGACTTCTCATCCTCTGGGGATTTGGGGCCGATACTCCCTTGATCCAGTTCCTACACAGAAAAAAAGAAGAAGAAAGCATTATTTATGTTAGGTTTTGTTGGATCTGAAGTAATACAGGTAAACAATATGCATGAGAAAAAAGCAGCTATCAGCCCCATCTGTATAGTACGCAGCTTAAGAAAATATTATTTGGAAAACTTCTAAATGATAAAAAATTTCAACAGCTCTCACCAATTGAGCTGCATCCACAAGCCTAGTATGGCTCATGCAATGACGTATAACTGAAAGGGGCCTAGGAGGTTTCCAGTTACTCATCTGCTTCAAGCTCTCGACAGCCTCAGAGCTCTCATCATCCATAGACGGCCCATTACCCTTGCTGAACCCACCATTTAACACATTGAAAGGCGGCGGAAAATCAGTCTCTGCAGCCATTTTCCTTTACAAACATAAATCTTTCAAAATTTGAGTGTCTCCCAAATTCTGTACGCCAATTGGTATACAAGAACCCTTCAAAATGGAGTAAGAAAAACCCAATTCTTTGTCTCCAGAAAACCAGCAACAGATCTGAAACCTTGCCGACCACAACAAAGAACTTACAGTTCAGTTTTGGATTGTTACCTTCTCATTCATTAAGCGTACATTCTTCTTCATCAAATCCCAAATGAAACAACCTGGAGATAATAACATAACAATACCCAATTCAACCAGCTCCTGCAAATCGCTCCATCGCAAACGAGCAAACTACATTTCCTTCAGTCCCACAAATTCCACAATTCCCCCAATCTTCTACTCCGTCAACACAAAACAACGGCGTACCAGAGATCAAAACCAAACAGACAACAGCAATACTAATCCCGTCTCAGAACTAAGTTTCTAAGTAAAATCCGAACAATTCAAAGATCGAAACCCTCAAACCCATCAAATTCTACAACCTTAACCCGAAAGACAAGTTCATGGATCTGAGACTCCAAATCACCGTCCAAGGAAATCACCAAAACAGAACCCCTACAAGTCACCGAGTTCGACCGGACAATCCTCAAAAACCCGACAAATTTCCCCACAACTGCTCGAAATTCAGGAGGGGTGCGACGAAAATGAAGAAATTCAGCAGATCGGCGAAGAATTTCACTCGCCTTTATATTCTCTTGGGGCGGAAAAGAACAGAAGAACAAAAAAATCGCCTGAATCTGAAGGAGCGAAGCCAAAAACCAGAGCTTTGGAGAGCGGAGCGGAAGAGGAGGAAGTGGCATTTATGCGGCCCGTGGTAACCGGCGGTTCCAGGTTTTCCGGTCATCCCTTCGCTGGCCTCGTCGCTTTCACAGCCGGCCACGTGTGCATCTCGCACTGGTGCCTTTGTCGTTGACCGTCTGGCGTCCTCTGGTTCCCGGATCAGTGCGGCTGGGAGTTACCAACCGTTGGATTCCGATTCGAGACGATGAACGGCTCGGGATGTCTTTGGTCCTCTTTTCCATAATCCGCTGGAACACTGTACCAATATGCGCCCATTCGGTGGAGAAAGGATATTAAAATTTAATCAATTAATTAATGGGCAATTTGGGGATATCGTATCAGCAAGATTTACAGTAGCATCTGCCTCACCGATATTTCAATAATGGGCTTCGCCTCTATAAAACATACATATTTTCATCGGGTTCTGATTAGGTGCACCTGGGAGCTATGGGTGCAACTCGGGCTCATGAAACTCGGGTTTATCTCGACCCTAACCCTAACTCTATTTATAAAACATCAACCCTAACCATAACCCTATTTATAAAACATCAACCCTAACCGTAACCCTAACCCTATTTGTAAAACCTGAACCCTAACTATATTTTTGAAAATCAGGTTCGGGTTGCGTTTCGGGTTGGAATTTATGTTGACGAATTTATATTTTATTTAAAAGTGATAAGTTTAGAATTTCATATGAATAAATAATAATAATAAATCATGTAGGTAAACATAATAATATATAATCAAACTAATATTTTTTTAAAAATAGTAATATAAAGAATATTTCAAGAAAAAATTTAACAACAAAACTAAGATAAAGAAAAAATTAATAAGTTTAAAAGTGAATGATAGAAATAAAAGATAAATATAAATGAAATACTATACTTTATTTACAATAAAATTACAATGTGCCAAATATGTATTTAAATATAGATATAATAACATAAAATATGAAGAATATAAAGAAATATTGTTTAAATAGTATGTACATAATATATTTTATAATAAATATTAAATAGGAAATCGGGCTCGGGTTCTTCGAGTTCGGGTTCACTTGAACCCTAACCCTATTATATTTACAAAGCGGGTTCCTCGGGTTATGGAAAAACAAGTTTCAACACCGTTCAAAATCGGGTTTGGCGGGCCGGGTTGGGCTCAACCCGGCCCAAGTTGCACCCCTACTAGGAGCATTGAGCATTAACTCTCCCGGGCACATATACCTATTTTTTATATTTTTTTCAAATTTTTTTCATGAACTTGTTAATCTAATTGTATTTTACACAAATGTTAATTAGATTTAACATTTGTGTAAAAAATTTTTGAAAAAAAATAAAAAAATAGATATATGCACCCGGGAGCATTGAAGCTCAATGCTCTCGGGTGCACCTGATCAGAACCCATTTTCATCAAGAAAACATTAATATATTTACAATGATTTGTTTATATATTTCAGAATTCTTATCCAGATTTAGGCCTAACTTAGTGATGACTCAAAATTCTATCCACTTAATATATTTATAATTATTTGTTTTACTAAAATATTATATTTCATCCAAATCAAAGATGTGCTTAGCCTCATAGTTTGATTTGCCTCATAGGAAAAAAATGTATAATCCACACAAGAAAATCATTTACTATAAACATGAATTTTAACTATCTACAAACTTGGTTCCTAGGTGGGTATATAATTTCATAAGTTATTATCACAATCTAATGCATCTATGAATGAACCTAATTATTTTTCATAATTTATATATGATTATAAAAGATACGCATTTTAAAATATTTGTAGCTCACCTAGGAATTTGGTTGAAATGATTTTTAGTTTCGTATTAAAATAAATAGTTTTAGACAAAATCAATAGGTAACATTTTAGTTTAATTATTAAGATGGGTCTAAATTAGAGGTGGCATTCTAAAATTTTCAATGATATCAAAGCCATTGAAGATAATCTCTTTGATTAAACTATATATTATAAAAAAAGGGATACTTTTTTTTAAAAAAATTTCTGAATAATGCATTTAAGGAAATAAATATTTCTTCTTTGAATACCCACCAAACGTAAGTTCACTGAAGAAGCCTTTAAAATTTCGAATATTTATACGTTTAAAATAAGTTTTACTTTTATACAATACATTTTTATGAGAATTTTCATATAATGGTTTGAATGGGGCTTTTTTTTCTTTTTTTAATTGCGAGACTTATACTTCATTCAAGATTCCAATGATCCTTACATAGAAGTTCCTTCATAACTATTATAAAAAAATTTCTTAATAAAATCAACATTTGTCTGGTCAAGTGGGTTGATTTCAGTGTATGCGTGGTTTAAGTTTTTGTTTCAACTCGAGGCTAAAGTTGAAGTAGGGGAAAATTCCACTTGTACCCACAACTTTTAGCTAATATTCCTCATATACTCATAACATATCAAAAATTCCCCGCACACCTATAACATTTCACCTATAATTACCTCGATACCCCCGCTGTCATAAATGACCGTTGACTGAAAAAGAAATTGACAATTTTGTCTCTGAACCTTAATAAACAAATAGAAAAATATTCTCCGTATACTCATAATATTTGGTCATTATTCTTCTTATACCCTTAATATTTTAAAAAAATTTCTTACACGCCCACGACATTTCACTCATAATTCTTCTCCTGCCACCAGTGCCACGGTTCATCAAGTTTCATTCATCAAGTCCATGTTGAATTTGAGGCTTGTGATCATGCGCTTGCAATAGACTAGGCGAGGAAGGCAACATAATTGAAGTTGCGAATGCAACATGAGAAGAAGCAGATTGACTCCTTGGAAGACTTGGTAAAGTTAAAAGAGTTCGATGCTAAGTTCCTATAGTTCACGACCAACGAGGTAAGAAGTGAAGCTGAGAGGCTTCAAATGTCATCCTTGCCAAGTAAGAGAAGGATCCAGGAGTAACCTGAAGCTCCATATAAATGAGGCGGGGTCAAGAAGGAATACTTGTTTGAGAAGATGAAGCTTCAAGAGAGCTCAAGAGGGTTGCAGTATTTGCAGAAGAACATGCAAGCAAGGAGCCCCAACGCTGTATGATTTTTTAGTGATCTTAGGGCCTGGTAGATTGGATACTCATATCTGTTTTCCTTTATGTGACTTTTTGGTGTTCAAGATGCTGACCAACAGTTGTCCAGGGGCAAAGGACAACAAGCAATTCCTGCATGTAGAGGAGGAATTTCAAAGAGGGTCGGGCACGAGCTCAATTGAAATTGAGGAGATTTTGATGGTGAACCAGAGCTCTCTGAACAACCATGGAATTTTGCGCTGGCCAATGCTACTATTTGATAGAAAAAAGGATGCGGGTAGTAGCCCCAACAAATGCTCTATTTTGAGATACATGGAATGGATAGACGAGAAATCTCCGACATAGGCGACATACTTGTCATTAGAGATACATGACCACGTATCATAGGTGCAGTTAGAAGAGGTGGTGCTTGGGAAGAAGATGGGTATGTTTGGAATTCAAAAAATTAAGACAAATGTAACTTGATAGACTGTAACAATCATGGCACGAGAGGAATTAGGAGTAAAATGTTTTGGGTGTATGAGAAAATTTTGAAATGTTATAGGTATAAGAAGAATAATAGCCAAATGTTATGGGTATGCGGGGAATTTTTCATCTAGGGACAAAATCGTTATTTTCCCTTCCAGTTGACGGTCATTTGTGACGGCGTGGGTACTGAGGGAATTATGGTTGCGCTGGAAATTTCTAATATGTTATCGGCATAAGGAAATATTAGCCAAAAGTTATGGGTATGCAGGAAAATTTTCCCCGAAGCAATAATGTCCATTCACATAAAAAAAGTTCTTTAATAATGATAGAGACTACTAGATTTCCTCTTGGCATTACACGAAGAAACTCCTAAACTATATAATATATCAAAATTCCTAAACTATACAATATATGAAAAATCTAGCACACCCAAAGCATTTAGAATAAGTTATTCACAAAGTAATTTTTACCCTAATAAAAAATGCATGGTTGCCATATGAAAATATTAAAATTTATGAAGGGTATAACTTGGGTAAGGTATGACACATTGGGTACCCTAAAATGGATAAGATAGGTTCCTATTTTTATAACCATAGGGTAGAATAGATTCTAAATAAAAAATTACCTAGCTCGATTAGGGTAGATACAAGATTCGAGTACTTGAAAATCCAAACTACTAATGTATGTTTATGTTTTACAAAATATCTTTTATAGTAAAAGAGATAAATATATTCTTTAAATATATATAAACTTATTTAATTTATCTATTATTTAGTAAATATAATAAATATATTTCAAAATTTATATTATTATCATTTTAATTATAGATTTTTAAGTAAGATTATAGTAAAACTATAGTTTTTGAATATAATATAAAGATTACTTTAAAGAACTGGTTTAGAACTGAAACCGAAACTAATTTGACCTTAAAAAATAAGATAGAATTGCTTGAAATTGACTTAACCTTAAAAGATAAGGTAAGGTAGGCTTAAAACTGATCATAAGTAAAATATAATAGGGTAAGAGTTTTTTAGAGTAGAGTATGGGAAAGGTCAACTTCAAACTAAACTTACCTGACCTAAATTGCACTCCTAAAATTAATATAATAAAATAGTTCAATTTATACATTAATTTCGAAGTCGTATTCTTTTCAAATTTTAAACTATCAAAAACATCATTTCTATCTATGCAAATGAATCTATAAAATATTTTTCGATTACGAATTCTATAAAATATTATTTAAATATCATACATCTATAAGTGGATTTCTAGTACAAAGGTAAAAATAGAATAATATGAAGGGTTAATTCTAAATATGCACACAACCTTTATCCTTAATTTCAAATATACCTACTAAATAAACCACAAATTTCAAATATACCCGAAACCATCACTATCCTTAGAAATGCCATCAACATGGAATTGAAATGACGAATTTACCTATGAGACTTAGGGCTTATTTTGAACCCTAAAAGATCCGATAAAAGTTAGGAGCTTCCATCCTAGGGAAAAAATACCAAAATGAAGCAGGTATTGCCATCGTCTTGTTTATCTCTTGAATTTGTATGTATAATATAATTACAATTGCAATATACATATATTATACCAAGTGTACTTAATTGACTCACTCCCCGAGTTTACCAGAGGGAATATGGCATGTTATCAGTCAAGCTGCGAGTGCTGATGATTAAACTGACTGGCAGCGCTTGGCGAAAAGGAATATGGCAGCTGAGACTGAAGATGACGTTGTTCTAAACCTCTTGAGCCAGGAAGCAGTAGCAGCGAGAAAGACGATGACCCACAAGCCAACCCAATCATGGACAACGAACATATTTAGCCTCTGCCCAATGGTCACAAAGGACATGGGCAGTAGAAAGTTCTTATTAATATTTCAATCTTCTCTAGTAAGGTGGTCGCCAGTAGGAAGGCCAAAGTCAGAAGCAGAGGGGCCGGATGATGAAGATAGAGAAGAGTAATTTCCCATCAAGCAAGGTGCTGTTTGGATCGAGAGCTCTGTCAAGTTCCAACTCTCTAGCTCACTATGTCCATTAACAGTAGCACCATCACGCCCACCACGTCAATAAGCATTCCTATGGTTAGCGAGAGGCAGCTCACCTTAGTATTGAGGAGTTGAAAGTCGGAGAGAAGTCATTGGATGACAACTATGAGTATATTTGAAATTATGGTTTACTTAGTGAATATATATGAAAGACTTCATACATAGTGTGTATATTTGAAATTAAGGGTAAAAGTTGTGAATATATTTGAAATTAACCCTAACCTGAATAGTTGAATTTTGATTAATATCATTACAATGAGCCTCCTCTATACTGATATGATGAACTCTCGTGTAATTGGATTAAATAGAAGCATATCCTTTTGAAAAGATCTTACTTGAATATATATGATCATTTTCAAAATTTTAATATTCCTTATGAGTGAAATGAAACCGGTATACATATATATTAATTAAGAATATTTAATAGGAGAAAAGAAAATAAAAATAAAACAAAATCGAGAAAAACATCACTTATAAAACTAATAAAATTAAAATAGATAGAATATAACAAATATAAATGGAGTAATAAACTTTACAAATATAAATGTAGTGATAAAGAAAGGTTATTATTATTTTTTTTTGATAAAAATAAAGAAAGGTTATTAGGTAAGTGTATGTTAGATTCATGTCTAAAAAATAAGGTTTTTGAAAATAAACTTTTGATTTTCTTTTTAAAATTAAAAAAAAAACATACTACATTAGCAATACGTATTTATCATGTGAAAATCAAAATAAATTTATTATCAAAAGATAATTTTAATTATCCCACTTGTGCAAATGAACTTGGATTAAGAGATTTGGCTGTATTTTAAGAAAATTAAAAGAATACAACGATCCGGACCCAGAGTACTGGGCAACGTGGCATCGTCGTGAGCGGATTACATTACCGTTATCCCGCACGAATAAAAGTAAATGACGAAGAGGAGATTGAGGCAAGAATCATACGTGGCAAGTTGCCATTGGACGAGGCGGATTTTCATTCCCTCTAAATTCTAATGAAGAGAGAGAGAGAGAGAGTAATGCCCGGAGCATCAAGATCCGAGTGTAGCCAACGAGATCCTGTTTCATGTATTTTGCAAATAAAATCGAACAAGGGTTGTTTGTTTACACGGAAAAGATTTTAAATTAAGTGTGTTAGCTGGGGGTAAAGTTATTAAATTGATAAAAATTGATGTGATTGATAAGAGTAATGATGAGATGTAAGGAGAATAAAGTTAAAATAGATGTATTAGTTGCATGGGTGGTTGCATAGAAATGATTGAAAAATAGGGTAGTTTGTATAGAAAAATGTACAAAAATATATACTAAGCATACGCTAAAAGCTTTCATTGTTTATAACTACTCTATTTTTAATTCTTAATTTTTTTTTTCCTGTACAACTAACTTATTTTTTAATTATTTCTATACAACTACATATATAGATATAACCTATCTATTTTAATTTTATTCTCTTTACTTCGTTAATACCTTTATCATATTATATCATTTTCTCCCATTATAAAAACTTTTCTATTAAAGATTTTTTATTAAAAATTTTATCACTTCCCAAACATATCCTAAATGTGATCATAGTTTACGATACAACTAACTGCACTTGAATAGTTTTCTATAGGCTTGCTTGTACATAAGAAAAACTTTTTAAATCATTTCTATATAACTATCATTTTTTAATTATTTTTTCGTATTTTCGTATTCAATTACTCTACTTTTTAATCATTTTTATACAATTACTAATGTAACTAACCTGTTTTTAATTATTTTTTCGTATTTTCATATTCAATTACTCTACTTTTTAATCATTTTTATACAACTACTAATGTAACTAACCTGTTTTTAATTATTTTTTCGTATTTTCGTATTCAATTACTCTACTTTTTAATCATTTTTATACAACTACTAATTTAACTAACCAGTCTATTTTAACTTTATTTTTTTTACTCTTTTTAATTACTTCCATCATATCACATCATTTTCTATTAATTCAAAAAATTTATCACTTTCCAAACACACCCTGTATATAAAATTGTATTCTAATTAAGGCAATTATTTGTTTGTTAGATCCTGTAGCTAGCCCCACTCGGCCCAACAGAAACAATTATAAGCCAACTAAATGGGGAGCCCCACCCAACACTATACAAAAGCAGACACAGTTGATGCAAATTGCATCCCTGATGCATACAGGGGCATCATTCTCCCAGGTTTTCTTCATTACTGCCTTGCCCTATGGTCCATTTACCTGTCAAAAACTGATATTTAAAAATATCAAAAAATGGTAAAACTTGATTTATATATTCAATGTACCTAACTTAACATATTTATGGGAAAAAACTAAAAAAAAATTCGTCGAAATATATTTTTCAGGCTAGCCTACCAGTGTCATAACTTTTACCTAAATTGTGAGCATACTGGCTTCCTGTTAAAAATACATTAGATTTTTTTTTTGAAAAAAAAATTAACTGGTCGAAAAGAATTCCTCATGCTTCTAATCTCCTCCACAAGGACGCTTGCACTAGAGATTATCTTTTCATCTCTCAACAGCCATTCAATTAACACCATAGAATCAGATTCTAACACCACTATGTGGAATCCCAACTCAGCTATCCCTTTTCGACCCAAAAACGCACCTCTAGTTTCCACCCATATTGGTTGTTCTTATCCATTCATCCACCAAGTCCTTGCATCAGCAAAATCTTCCCTCCAATTATGGATCATAGCTCCAAAGCTCATCAATTTGAGTTGCCTACACATTCCTGCACCCACATTTTGTTTCACAAAGCCTTCACTAGGCTTTTTCCATTTTGTTCGACTGGCAAACAGATTTAGACTTCCATACTATGTTGTAACGGATGATTGGTAGAGGTGAGGTGTAGAAATTGCACACGCGAAGGCACCAGCTCATCAAAACTGGTGGGCTCTGTCTCTGTGCAAGAGACCTATTGCGAATACGCCAGATTCTCCAAACAAATAATCAGATATAGAAGCAGAGGATAATCATCTTTCTCCTTTAACTTAATGAAGATGTCTTTCATATCGCTGAAAATAGAGGCTGAAATATTAGAAAACGCGCCGATACTGGAAAGGCTTCTCACCTTGCAGCACCGGCTGAACCCACGTAGGTTCACTCCTTCTTATGGTTGAATGCAAAGCAAACAGTGGTCGGCAACATGGATTCCTCTTTTAATAGGGTTCAATCTCAAAGGAAGGAAATTTGTGAGGGATCTCCAGCGAAAGATCTGCACATTCTTCGGAATCTTTCCATTCCAAATTGCCTTTAGGATCAGCTCTGAGCTCCCATCAACCAATGGGAGTGCCTCTTCTTCCAGCTTCTCGTTTTCTTCATGGATCATTCTATAGGCAGACTTCACACGATATTTTTTCCATTTGACTCTTGGTTCCAAAAAATTCTGTCCTCTTCTTCTCTCTTGGATAAAGGCATGTAGCTGATCTTTTCCCATCCCACAATCCCCACTGCTCTCCTGACAGCCCTCTCTTTCCATCTTCTGTTTTCCTTATCAATGAATTGTGTTAAATGTAATACTTAAAATCTAGTTAGTGGGATGTGTTGTCTTGGTTTTTAGGTAATGGGTAATGGCTAGTGGGTAGTGGTGTAGTGGAGCCTTTTTAGGTGCTAGTGGGTTAGTGGTTTGCCTTTTTTGCTTTGTATAAATAGAGCTAAACAGTTCCTTTAAACAATACACTTAATGCATTGTGTATTTTTTATGAGCAGCAGCTCTACTTGCATATTCATGATATTTCTTAGTTTTTTGGAGTGTGTATGTAATGATTTGTAGGGTAATTTCTGAAGTGAATTGCTAGAAAATAGGTTGTGAAGATAACATTGAATTTGTAGCTATGGTGAATAATCTGCCCAAGGCTTAAAAAAATTCTCTTTCAAATCTGGAACAAATAACACATCAGAAATTTTTCTAGTATCACCATTCTGTAAATGAACCAGGATCGTTCCTTTAGCACCTTTCTAGGACCTTCATCATCATCACCCATTTGATGAGAATTATGATGTTGAGTTGGCAAGGGACTGATCATTGAGCTATCTGGCTGTTTTTTCCAAATCCATGCTTCATTTTCAGAAAAGATCACATCTCTACTGATAATCAACTTTTCAGTTTTTGGATTGTATAACCTATATCCCTTGGTTTCATTACAATAACCAACAAATATACATTTCTCACTTTTAGGGTTAAATTTCTCTCTTTTCAGATGACACATGTGAATAAGCTATACAACCAAAAACTTTTAAATGATATACCTGTGGACGTTTTTCAGTCCATGCTTCATATGAGGTTCGATCTTTCACTGCTTTTATTGGAGATCGATTAAGCACATATACTGTGGTTGCTACTGCTTCAGCCCAAAAATCATTTGGTAAATTCTTCTCTTTCAGTATACTTCTAGCAAGTTCCACAACAATGCGATTCTTTCGTTCTGCTACACCATTTTGCTGAGGACTATATGGAGAAGTCAATTGCCTTCTAATACCACAATAGTCACAAAAATTCTTGAATTCTGTTCCAATAAATTCCCACCTCTGTTTGTATGAAGTGATTTGATATTCGAAACCAATCTGTTTCTCGACAAAAGCCTTAAAATTTTGAAAAACAGATAGTGCATCAGATTTATCCTTTAAAAAATAAACCCATGTCATACGACTGTAATCATCAACAAACAGAAGGAAATACTTGCTCTTACTGAATGAAAATATTTGCATAAGACCGCATATATCTGCATGTATTAACTCCAAAGGTAAACTGACTCTCCAAGAACTCACAGTAGGAAAAGGATTCCTATGATGCTTACCCAAAATGCAACCCTCACATAATTTATGTTATTCCATTATAGGGGGCAAATCATTAACCATCTGTTTCTGATGCAAAAGTTTTAAACCATTAAAACTCAAATGTGCAAATCTTTTATGCCATAACCAAGAATCAGTAGAGTCATGAGAAGTCATAGCTGAATTTGTAGCACAACCAAATTCAAAAGGAAATGAACAACTTCCATTCATAGCAATTTCAATAAAAATTCCTCTTGGATGCTTGGAATCATAAATGCAACATTTTCCATCATTAAAAACAACAGAGTAGCCATGCAAGGTGTTTGTGTTAAAGCTTCAAAATGGTATCAGAGCAGGAGATTTTTGAATTAAAGCTTCAAAATTGCAGGTTTGATTTCACCAATTTTTTTGGGTATTTCAGATTGCCTACAAGGTGTTTGTGTTATTGCTTTAGTTAAAAAATTGTGTCTGTGAGGTGTTTGTTGGCTTATTTGAAAGAAGAATTTTCATTCTCTTGATTAAGTATGGCCAGTACAAATGGGTTAAGTGTTACTCAACCTGGCATTCCTATTTTTAATGGTGAGCATTATGATTTTTGGTGCATTAATATGAAAACCATTTTTGTTTCACAAGATTTGTGGGATTTGGTTGAGAATGGTTATGCAGATCCACCTGAACGGGGTCCTCAAACACGTGAGCAAACCGAACAATTGCATGATAAAAGAAAGAAAGATTGTAAGGTGCTTTCTTTTATTCAGCAAGCCGTCACAGATAGCATTTTCGCAAGGATTGTTGCAGCAAAAAAATCCAAGGAAGCATGGGACACACAAGCTCTTGAATTTCAAGGAATGCACGGGTACAAATGGTAAAGTTGCAATCTCTACGAAGGAAATTTGAAAATTTTTCAATGTCTGATTCTGAATCTATGCAAAATTTCTTTTCAAGTGTGAAAGAAATTGTGAATCAAATTCATAGCTATGGTGATGCATTTCCAGATAGTATTGTTGCTCAAAGAATTTTGCATGCTTTACCATCTAAATATGATCATGTTGTGGCTGCCATTGAAGAATCTAAGGATTTGAATACTCTAACTGTAAGTGAACTTTTTAGTTCCTTACAATCTCATGAAGAAAGATTGGCCATGCCTGCAGTTAAATCTGATGAAAAAGCATTTCAATTAAAATGCAATGTTTCTACTGATAAATCAAATACAACAGATATTGGAAGTGACAGGAATGCGAGTTATAGGGGTTATGGCAGAGGTTCTGGATTCAGAGGCCGTGGCAGAGGCAGGGGTAGATTCAATAGTCAGAATCATCAACAGTATACTGAGAATACATCAAGCAAGGAAGGTAATGAACACGAAAATCAGAGAGCTTTGATACCACAATGTTATCTTCACAAACTATCTTCTAGCAATTCACTTCAGAAATTGCCCTGCAAATTATTACATACACACTCCAAAAAACCAAGAAATATCATGAATATGCAAGTAGAGCTGCTGCTCATAAAAAATACACAATGCATTAAGTGTATTGTTTAAAGGAACTATTTAGCTCTATTTATACAAAACAAAAAAGGCAAACCACTAACCCACTAGCACCTAAAAAGGCTCCACTACACCACTACCCACTAGCCATTACCCATTACCTAAAAACCAGGACAACACATCCCATTAACTAGATTTTAAGTATTACATTTAACAAATTGTTCCACCACTACTGCACCTTCAGTTATTTCCTGGCGGAGTGGCCCTATCATTGAGAAATTGTCATTTGTCCATTTATCTTTAGAAAACTGACCTTGTTTCCAATGACATCCTTTTTTTCAGAATATTAAGCGTACTTGATATGCTCCTCCGAATAAATGATATTCCATTTTGCATTTCCAGATATTCCCTTCCGGATAATATTTAGCCTTCAAAATTTTATGGCAAAGAGAGTATGTTAATGTTACTATTACTGTTATTTGAGCAATCTCCATGCTTGCTTTGCCATTAGAGCATGATCGAAGGCTATTAATTCTCTAAATCTAAGTCCTCCATTTCTCCGTGACCTAGTACTTTTTTTTACACATGATGATTGATTGGAAAATTCATTGCATCTATTACATTTAGCATCATTTATATTGTCAAGTAAACTTCAACATTTTCTAATTTCATTATGTTCATAACCCTATTTATAAATGTAAAATCAATAAAATTATATTGTTTGATGCTAAATACTAATTTTAAAGTTACATTTTTAATATTTAAATAGTCTAAAATATCATTGCTATGTGGATGAATGATTCTATGAAGTATTATTATATTCTAATACATATATGAATAAATCTAAATATTTTTTAGAATATTCACATGAATATAAATTTTTAAGGAGATATGGCTATGGAAATCTCTAATTTAGATAAAACTTAGTTTCTTAGATAAAAAATAATACTAAATATAGTTCATAAAGTGAAATTTTCAGCAATCATCAAGGTATAAAGATTAGGTGGGGTTTGGGATCTAACTTAGTTAATAAAACTCGAGTTTGCTTTAATCAAAACCCTAACTCATTATTTATAAATCCTAAACCGTAATCTTATTTGTAAAAGTCGAGTTCGAGTTGAGTTTTTAGTTGACAAATTTTCATTCAATTTAAGAGCAAGAAGTTTAAAATTTGTTTGAAGACTAACAAGTTTAAATTTTTATATAAATGCCCAATAACGACAAATTATGGGAGTGTTTGAGAAGTGAAAAACTTTTGGATGAAATTTTTGTGTAAAATTTTGAAAATGGGGTAAAATGATGTGATATTATAGAGATAATGATGATGAATAAAAAGAATAAAGTTAAAATAAATAATTTTTTTATGGATAGTTATATAGAAATAATTGAAAAAAGGTAATCGTATATGAAGATGTAAATAAATAATTAAAAAATAATATATTTGTGAAAAGTTTTAGATTGAAAATTTTTTTGATGGGTACTTTTATACATCAGGACCATTGATATTACAATAACACACATTCATAACCCTTATATAGGAGTGTTAATAGTTATGGTCAACCCGTTAACCCGCTTGTCTAAACTGTTTATAAATAGGTTTAGGTTGAATTTTTGAATAAATGAGTTATCATCCGTCAACTCGTTCAACCATTTAATTAAGGGTGTGTTTGGCAATGGGTATAAAATATCAAAGTTAAAACTTTTCAATCTAAAACTTTTCACTCTCCACAATTATTATATTTTTAATTATTTTTTCACATTTTCCTATACAACTACTCTACTTTTCAATCATTTCTACACAATTATCTATATAACTAACCTATCTATTTTAACTTTATCCTATTTACTTCTCATCATGACCCCTATCATATCATATCATTTGACAACTTTTACCCTCCAAAACTTGTCGCCAAAAGTTTTATCAATTCCTAAACACATCATAAATAAATGAATTAAGGTGGAGATTTTATAACCCGTCAATCTATTTAATAACCCGTTTAACCCATATAACTCATTCAACCCATTTCACCAATTTAACTAGTTTAATTCATTAAATTCATCTATATAAATGTAAACTTTTTAGTTATTTCCATAGCTAAGTCTTCTTCTGGTCATCTACTTTTCATTTTTTCACTGTTGCTCTAATTTCATCTTTTTATTACTACCCTATTTACATTTCTCCTTTGCCGAAAACGTCATCTCGCCTCTCCCTGTGAGATCTGTCTACCAAAGTTTAGGCTTTTAGGTTGTTTGTTGTATAACCCATTAACATCCTGCCATCTTGTTTACTAAATGAGTTGTAAATGACTTAGTGTTAAGGTATTTTAAATGAGTTAATAAACAAATTAGGTTTGGAAGCTATTAAATGAGTTATGATTAGGATTAAGTTCCAACACGTTCAACCCGATTTGTTAATACCCCCTACCCTTACATCATGGAGAAATTTTTTTTATACATACTTTCACGCTAAGGGTCTAAAATTACCCACACCACACATGACCGAGAATCTATAAAACTGCCCACATACAAGAATAAGATTCTAACATTGGGCAGTTAGCAAGCAAACCATCAACGTTACCACTAGGGCAACCCCTAGTGGCTAAATTGAAAAAATTTAGTTGAAAAGTTTTGTTATTAAAAAAAACAGATGGTATTTAAGGAAAATAATAGTACATACCATAACTAATTTTTAAACATATAATAATATATTTTTAAAAAGAAAATTTAGCTTTTCAAAATAAGATAAAGGAAGAAAATAATAAACTTAAAAGTAAATAATATAAAAATGAAGATATATGCAAATAAAAAATAATACAATTTAGCTATAATATAATTTCAACATGATAAACATGTATTTAAACATACATATCAATAATATAAAATAACTAAATGTGAAGAAATAACATCTAGAAAATATTATTTAGATATTACATTATAATATATTTTATAATAAATATAAAAATGAAAAGGGTTCAAGTTTGTTTGAACTTTAATCATAACTATATTCACAAATTGGGTTCAAACTGCTCCTTTATAGGGGTGCAACTTGGTAAGGTACTATGAGTACTTACCAACCCGACCTCAATCTAGGTAGGATAAGGTGGAAAATATTACATATGAGTATGAGTACGGTACAAATTATTATCTGTAATCTCAAATAGGATACAAAAAAGGTAGATACGTTGGACATCTAGAACCAATTTTTAAAAATATAAAATAAATATATAAAATACTCCAAAATGGTAAAAATTGATACACTTAAATTAACAGTTCTATAAAAAATTTACAAAAAATAAATAAAAAAGGGGTTAAAACACTCGAGTGTATTGAGGCTAAGTTACCTAAAAATGGGCCTATGATCATAAAATTATAATATATTTCACCTATTGTATTTAAAATTATGTATTCGTTTATGATACCAATTGAATACGTGTATGGACCCCATCTTAAAGTGGTACAATTTAATGTAATAACATAATTTGATGTAAATAACAACTTTAAAGTTATTTTTTCAACATATAAACCATTTTCTATAAAATTTATATAAGGATAAATGATTGTATAAAGTATTAATATATTTAAGTACGTGTGTAGCCCATTTTGGGCCAAATGCACTATTAATTATGGTGTAGCTTCACTGCACAGAAAATATTTTTTTTTTCTCTCTCTTTGTATATATATGTGTATAAGGATCGAGTGTGCTTAACTTCAGTACACCCAGGTGTATTTAACCTATTTTTTATTGTCTTTAAAATTTTTTTATACAACTACTAATCTAGGTATATTTAGCATTTTTATCAATTTTTACCTTTTTTAGAGATTTGTAGATTTTTTATTTTCTAAAATCAGTGGCAATATCAATTTGCATAAAAAAATTTTAAAAATAAAAATGAATTTTTGCACTGGGTGCATCGAAGCTAAGTGCACTAGATCACTTCCCACATATATATATGTATATCTAGATATAGAAAACGGGTCAGCTTCTACTTAACTAGGTTACATAGAAGCGGTTACATGTAACCCTCTCAAATTTTAAGTTTTTCTTTATACTTGATGGAAATTTTGATTTCTTCATTATATTTAATATCATTTGTTTGAAGTGCGATCATCTTTGACCAGTCAAAGACGGGTGCTGTCTTCGACCACCACTACGAGCCGTCCAATTGTGCGGGCTTAGTCCTAGCCATTCGATTATTTTCAAAAAGGAAGGGAGATATGGGAGCTATTAATGCCTTGGATATTTGCCCGCAGGCCCCTGTTAGTCGGCCATCGTTCCCTCTCCCTCCCTCGTCATTCCCTCTCTCTCTCTCTCACTCGCTCGCTTGCTCTCCTTTTGGTCGGTGATCTTGCCCTTCCTCCCTCCTTTTCCCTCGCAATCTCTCCCCCTTTCTCATCTTCTCCCTCCTCCTCCACCTCTCTCTCTCCGTGTCTACTTCTCCTTGTTGGTCCCCAATTTCTTCTTTGTTTTTGTGCACCTACTTCTGATATTTCGCCACTTACTATGGCGCAATTGCCGCCGCATCGGTTTGAATGTCTTCTTCCTCCTCCCTTGCCCTTCTGTGAGGACCAGGTATTTTATTTTATTTTCATTATAACCCTTCTCTATTTATGACGTAACTTATGAACATGCTAGTAGGAATTTATGATGTTAATGGATGCATAACATATATGGACACGACATCTAGGGGACGTATAGTGCATATGTGCATGTATTATGATCTTAGTACATTGAGTATAAAATTAAAGGTGTATGATTAGTGTTCCATTGTGGAGCACTATGACTATTGTTCCCCTTGCAGAGTAGGTACGGGGTTCAGGGTCACTGTTTTTGGGAGAAAACACGATCTAGGAAAGTAGATGTCGCCCCTTCTTGATTTAGTGATGAAATTTCATGCTAAACGTGATGTAGGACTGGTGGGAGTGTGTAGCGTATAATAATTTCGTGGTATGGGGCGTAGGGTTCGTAACAGTTAGGGTAAGCAGGGTTTATGGAAAATTTGCTATGAATGTGCGATTTTTATAAAGTAAAGGATTCGTTATTAGTTTCTATATTGTTAAATGTGACGTTAATCAATTCGGCTCAAACGAGAGTATGAATTGAGGGTTCCCTTATTTTGCGCCTATCATGTGTTTGGTAAAATGCTTATATGACAAATTTGTGTGTTGAATTTAAAGTAAACCTTGCTGATGTTGTATGTGTGGTTTGTGGCATTTGTCCTTGTCTGTTATGTATAATGTGCCGTTTAAAATGATTAATTGTAAAGGGTTGTTCATGACCCCTGATTGACATGAGGAGAGGGTTGTTCATGACCCTTGATAGACATGAGTAGAAGATTGTTCGTGTTCTTCTATTTATATGTAGTTTTATGCATATGATCTTGGGAGTGGGTGTTTGGACCCATATGTCTTATCATGAACACAACATGTGCATCCAGAATTTACTTATTTTCACTTTGTGCTAACCACTCTCTACTTGCTAAGTCTATTTAGACTCATATCGTTTGTTATTTTGCATTTAGATCACAGGTCAGGTGGGGAACTTCAAGATGGGACAAGTTGAAGATCAAATCTAGGAGACCATTGCACAATATCTTTAATTTCAGTTCTTTTAAAATTTGTGCTCTTTTGATATTCATATATGTAGACGATTATTGAGACGGATTCACTGTGACAAGCATATTGTATTTGGTATTTCGTATTGGATTATAATCTTTGTGGATGCACATATGCATAATCATTAGGTTTGCTTGATGTGTAAGGGTAACATTCAACAATTTTTCTTCTATATGAATGTCCTTATTATATGAAGATGCAAGTATATAAATATAGGATTGAATGTTACAAATTGAAATGTTTATGAATATCAGGTCATTGTTCCGGCCTCGTGAGAAAATCATATCATAATTCATACACTTGGTTAAAGATAAAATTATTTCCCTGTGGCTTTGAGAATAAATGCTTAATTAATTTCCCAGCAAAATTTTAAAGCATCCAATTCTTTAACCGAGTCCGAAAAGTATATCACAGAAATATTTTGCATTGTGTTCTACATTCTGATTTTACATCTCTAACGAGAAAACCCTTGATTGAAAGAGCTGAATACAATGGTCCAAAAAAAAAAAAAAATGCTTAATAGTAATGAAGTGCGTAGAAGATCCTTCTACGTCTTTACAAGTGCACGAAAAATCGTGTCTAACAAAAATATAAAGATAAATGAGTACACTTCGCCCCGCGCCGTGACTCGAATGTGAGGTATATGACGCCACGCGCCATAACTTGAATATGAAGTACATGACGCCACGCGCCATGACTTAAATATGGGGTATATGACGCCACGCGCCATGACATAAATATGAGGTACATGACGCCACGCGCCATGACATAAATATGAGTTTACGCTTAGCCCGTCGACCAGCGATGACTCGGTTTGGGAACTAGTGAGGGGCCCGTCGGCTACACTAGTGACCCTACACAGCAAACTAAGTGCGCTCTTAGCTTCTGGATTTACACAGCAGACCAGCGTGTCCCGCTTTCAGCTTCTGTACTTGTACAAGAAACCAGCGTCTCCCGCTTTCAGCCTCTGGATTGAATAATTGGGTGGTTTTACCAAGAAATGGATTTAACCGGGTTTAAAAGTATTTTTAGGTCAACTTTGACCATTAAAAAGGGTTTGAGCCCAACTGGGCTTGTTGGGGGATTTTTGAGCCATCTTGGGCTTTTTGGAGATTTTTGAGCTATCTCAAGCTTTTTGGAGGGTTGGTAGCCATCTTGGGCTTTTTTGTAGAGTTTTGGGCCAGCTTGGGCTTTTTGGAAAATTTTGAGCCAGCTTGGGCTTTTTTTTTTTTGGAAAATTTTGAGCCAGCTTGGGCTTTTTAGAGATTTTTGGCTCGGATTGAGCGAAGAAGTCGTCATCATTTTTTTTTTTGATATATATATATATGTATATATATATTTATATATAAATAATATACATATATATATTTTTATAGGAGAAAATATACTTAACCCGTGTGTCAATTCAACCCGCCAGTCGGGGAGTATCCACGTTGGGAAAAGTAGTTTTTGAAAATAATATATATGTATATATATATTTATATATAAATAATATACATATATATATTTTTGTAGGAGCAAATATACTTAACCCGTGTGTCAATTCAACCCGCCAGTCGGGGAGTATCCACGTTGGGAAAAGTAGTTTTTGAAAATAATATATATGTATATATATTTATATATAAATAATATACATATATATATTTTTATAGGAGAAAATATACTTAACCCGTGTGTCAATTCAACCCGCCAGTCGGGGAGTATCCACGTTGGGAAAAGTAGTTTTTGAAAATAATATATATGTATATATATATTTATATATAAATAATATACATATATATATTTTTATAGGAGAAAATATACTTAACCCGTGTGTCAATTCAACCCGCCAGTCGGGGAGTATCCACGTTGGGAAAAGTAGTTTTTGAAAATAATATATATGTATATATATATTTATATATAAATAATATACATATATATATTTTTATAGGAGAAAATATACTTAACCCGTGTGTCAATTCAACCCGCCAGTCGGGGAGTATCCACGTTAGGAAAAGTAGTTTTTGAAAATAATATATATGTATATATATATTTATATATCAATAATATACATATATATATTTTTATAGGAGAAAATATACTTAACCCGTGTGTCAATTCAACCCGCCAGTCGGGGAGTATCCACGCTGGGAAAAGTAGTTTTTTTTGAAAATAATATATATGTATATATATATTTATATATAATATATATATATATATATATATTAAAGAAACTCAGAAATATATATCTGAGAACTCACCTTCCCTCTTTTTTTTTTTTTTTTTTTTTTTTTTTGAGCGCAGGAGAGATCTCTCTTGCTCGTCCTCGCCCTCTCCTCGCTGTTTTCTCTTTTTTTTTCGCCGTCTCCTCCTCTCGTCGTTGCGTCCTCCAATGAGAAGCTTCAAGTGGGTATTTATAGGCTTTTGGCCGGCTTGGTGCGAGTTCCGCGACTACTGTCGTTCCCGCGGAACTCCATTCCGCGGAACCTCTTTGCCGCGGAACTGCCATGCTACATTTGCGCGGAACCGGATTCACGCGGAACCAGATTCCCGCGGAACTGCACCAGAACTGCTTTCCCGCAGAACTTCTTTCACGCGGAACCGTCTTCACGCGGAACACATTGGCATGCTGCGCACAGCTTCGGAGCGCGTTCTTGTGCGACAAAGCTGGAATGTAGCGGCCGCCATCCCGTCAGTAGCTCAAGTATTGGAGAGCAAGTCCTGCTGCTAACGTGCGCACCAGCTCCCCCTGCACCACCATCACCACGCCCGGAATCGATGAGCTCCGCACCCTCGGTGTAATGACCTTTGGCCCAGTTGTTTCCTGCGCCGGACTGGTTGACTGAAGCAATGGAATCCGTCCGATTGAAGCTGCTGATGCTCTTCTGGTCGAGATCTCTCAGCACTCGTGTGGCCCTCGTGGGTGGAAACCACACCGCCGCCAGGTTTTGCACTCGCTAGTCCTCTTCTCCTTCTCCGTCAGTTTTCCTAATATCTCTCTTTGCAGTCTCTGCCTAGCGATATCTTTCAACTTCAGTCGTTGGATTTCCCTCCCCACCAAATGGACGCGGATCTGATGGCCCAGTGCCCCAAGAATCAGATCTCGCAGATCAAACACCTGCGCCGAGGAGGAAGAGCCGGAGCCTCCTCTCACAAAAATGAGCTCATAATCAAGCTCCCAGACTGGCGTGTCTGGCTACTATTGTCCCGTATGGCACTTCTCACGGTGGCGATCCTGACATTTCCATGGGCTCGATTGGTTGTCAGATCTCCAGAGCCCTACTACCCTCGCGCCGTTTCATCAGAATCGATTGACGATTCATTCTACTTGCAGATGCTGCTTGAGGATTTATCTGAAGTGGGCCTACTCAGATCCGGAGACCGGGCGGTTTTCGTCGGCGAGGCGGGTCGCCGTTGCCAGCAGCTGGTGGAGGAGGATGATAATATGGATTTGATTTCCATCCTACT
Organism: Annona cherimola; assembly: GCA_030490835.1. Classification (NCBI taxonomy): domain Eukaryota; kingdom Viridiplantae; phylum Streptophyta; class Magnoliopsida; order Magnoliales; family Annonaceae; genus Annona; species Annona cherimola. Next base: position 92,901,159 of record CM059972.1, read on the forward strand.
GGACGATGAGCTTCACGGATCTAATGCCTTAAATGGGACATGCGACTTCGCATTCGCCGACGGCCTCTCCACGGCGGAGTTGCTAAGCCACGCGCTGAAGACGAGCGGCGTGATGGCATCCGTATGAGCGGCGACCCTCTCTCCACTTTCTGGGTGCCCCTGAATTTCAAAATCATCTACATTCGGCAGTTCAACACGACCGTGGTCTCAATGCGGAAGACGGGCTCAGCAACGGAAGACACATTGCAGCCTCCAAGCAAGAGGCGGCTGTGCGGGTCTGATTTGGATGGCAGCAATGCCAAACTGATAGGCGAGCTCGAAGAGGCGCCGCTAGAGCCGCCGATGCCGCAGGCGTTTTCTGCTGAATCCGGTGCTTACGTGGTCGATGGCGCTAGGTATCTTCCTGACTTGACGGGGGATCCGCTGGACGGCTACCCCCGCCGGATTTTCGTGGAGGTGGCGGCCACGCGTTCGCAGGACGGGCACATAGTGAGAGTGGTTGCCGGCAGCTGCATGTAAAAGGGATGGGATGTCTTCAGAGCCCGCAATTCCTGCAGCTCCTTCTGCAGCCGCCGATTCTCCTCAGTCAGCGTCTCGCGGCAGCGTTTCAGATACTCGCAGTCTACTTCCGTCTGCTTCAGTTTCGTCTGGATTGAGGGTGTTGTGTTCTTTGAAGCTTTCTTCGAGAAACGCCGACTGCTCTTTGGAGAGCCTGAGCTTCTTCCTCGTCATGCCGTTCTCCTCTTCGTCACTCCATTTCTCAAGATCCATGCCGTCCAGAAAGTCCTCCTCCTCTACCTGGAGATAATTGAGAAAACCGACTCCAAGGGCCGCGTCCTCCCGGAGATGATCCTCATCTGCCAGAACCTCCGCAACGACCTCCAGCACCTCGCCCGTGCGGTCCTCCTCATCGAAAGCAGCCAGCCCATCCTCCCCAGCCACTTGCATTCGTCCACTCCCGCGCGTCACGTAAATGATGCTGTGCGCGTTCACGTGCCAGTGGGGAACCACCAGCGCACCCTTATAAGGGACGACTCTGGTTGCGCTGAGTCCAAGTGGGCGAGGATGGGAAGCTTCTGGCTATTGACGGTGGTGGCGCGGCCAGCTCGAGGATTATACACGTCGGCGCTCCAGTGGCTGTCGATCTCGAGCTTCAGCCGCTCGTTGTCGTCTGCTGCTCCTCCTCCTCCTGTAACTGCTATTCACATGCGAGCATTCCTTAGCAAATCCCGTTGCCGTTGGACCTCGCGGCCGACCCATCCGCCGGCTGCTCGACGGACTGCTGGTGCAGTTGCTGGACCTTCATTTGGAAGCTCTGGTGCAAGTTGGGGTCGATGATCCTAACACCGCCGCCCCCTGGCATCGGCGCGGCAAGTCTGCCTTCGATGGTCTGCCCGTAATCTAGGGGTATATATCCGAACGTGCCCGCGAGATCTGTGCTCACATGGGTTTCTTCTGTGTTCCTTTTCTCGATCAAACTCCTTCAAAACAGCAGTGCATACAGCTCCCGACTTTTCTTTAGCCCATGCGATCGCTTCATCCACAGCCACGGCCTCCTCAGCCTCTTCTTGCCTATCAGGCAGAATTTCTATAAGAGCTCAGAAATTCAGCTTCTTCCGGCTCTTCATCTTCTTCCCAGTCTTGCATGGATCGGTCTTGGTTTTTGGCATCGGCATCTGGGCCTGGGCTCACCGATGAGATCGCCGATGACGGCGATTCAGCCTCCACCTCTTCGAACAATATCTTCACGCTCCGATAGGAACTGGGCTCCACGGTGAAGATCTCTGGGGAGGGCATCCGCTGGGAATACCCGAGAGGCGACCTTGACAACGGCTCGTCAGAGGCAGCGGCATTCCCCCCGAATTGGAAGTCGGTGAATGACGCACGTGTGCATGGGACGCCGGCGGTTCCCTGTTTCCTCTGTTCTCTGGAGATGGCCGAGGAAGAAGACGAAGCTGAGCTTTGTCGGCAGGGGATGACGATGGGCCTGAGCTTTGAAGTGAAGGATGCAAAACCGCCGCCGTCGTTTCCCGATGGACGGAGTGGACCCAGATCCTCCGAACTTAGCACCGACGACGAGTTCGACTTCGATCTCGATCTCGACCGCCGATCGTCCCTCCACCATTTTCTTTTCTTTCATTCATTTTTTATCATTATATATATATATATATATTTTTTTTTTGTTTACATGAAAAATCATATAATTTTATAGACTAACCAAAATATACCTCATCAGTCATGTTTCCATATTACCCCTTGTATATTATGGGGGGATGTTGTCGAATTTTTCTTAGGTTGTGTAGTACCCATTGACTAGTTATTGAGTATTTCTAGGAATGAGGCGTTACACCTTTTCTCTTTCTCTCTCTTATTCTCCCTCCTCCCACCTTCTCTGCTGATTTTTAAATTGTTAATCTCTGTATTTCAGCAATTTCTATGCAAAAGCAGCGGTTTTCATTCAAACGTGAATATTTCTATTGAATTGTTGAATGCTAAATCACAAATTTTGATTGGGATGTTCATATGTGCTGCAAGACATGTATCCCATTATAGATGAAGATGAGAAGACCAATATAGCAAAAAATGGTGTTGCCTCAAACTCAGTCCAATCTCAATATGTTGTCAATTTCTAAGATTCTCTCTTCAAACCTCACAAAAAATGAAACCATTTTCAGATGAATGTTTGGAGACAACTCAGAATGGGAGAAGTTTCATTAATGCCAGCTGCAACAATTGATTCCTCCACCATAAACTCATGTTGGATTTTCGACAAGGGATACAATTTGTTTCATGTAAATGTATTGTTAAAACTCTATTCAATCACCAACCACGAAGGAAAAAAAAATAAGAGTATGGAGAGAGAGGGAGGGAGAGGAGAGGGGTAGAGAAAGAAAGATGAGAGGGAGGAAAAAAGCAGAGAGAGAGAGGCAGAGAGATGGGAGGGAGGAGAGGGGCAAAGAGAGAGACGGAAGGGAGGAGAGGAGCAAAGAGAGAGGGAACGATGAAGTAGAAGGAAGGAGGGAGGGAGAGGGAACAATGGGCCTGCTGGCAATATTCAAGGCATTAATTACTCCCGTCTCTCCCTTCCCTTTCAAAAATAATCGAACGACCACGAATAAGCTCGCATAATCGGACGACTCGTAGAGGTGACTGAAGACAGCACCCATCTCCGACCGGTCGGAGATGATCGCGCCACCATTTGTTAAGTTATAAAACCAAGTTTTATTTAAATCCAATATATGTATAGACCACATTTGGTCAAAATAGGTACATTCACATATAAATTAGAGAAAATACTTAGATCTATTCACATACGTATTAGAATATAGTAATACTTTATAAAATCATTTATCCATATAGTAATGATATTTTAGATGGTTTAAATGTTGAAAATACTACTTAAAAATTGATATTTAGCATTAAATTATTTGATTATGTTTATTTTAAATGTTTGTAAATGGGGCCCATATATAGTAACGTTAAACAAATGAAAAGGTTTCTATAATTGTATAAATGATGGTAAACATAATAGATAAATAAATTTTTCATCAACCATCTAGATGTTGAAAGTGGGTGAGATTCCAAAGAAAGGGAGTATCATAGCAGCATCTCCAGTGTATTCGAACAACACCATACAATCCATGTCCTATGGGGCCCACTTGATCAAAATAGCAAATTTACCCCACCAATTATATTTAAAATTATTTACTTTATTAGTATAATTTTTATCCGAATTAGATATATGTATAGGCTCCATCTGAAAAATGGTATAAAACAATGAAATAAAATAGTTTGATATGAATAACAATTTAAAATTATTTTTCAATATCTAAATTGTCTAATATATATATTTTTATATGAATAAATGATTGTATAAAATATCATAACATTCTAATATATATGCGGCTCATTTTGCAGTGGAGTACATCATAATTATGATGCGGTTCGTCTGCACCTAAATGGTTTATATATACATATCTATATATGTAGAAAATAACAAAGTGTAGATGAACTGTACCATAATTACAGTGCCGTTCACTGCAAATGGGGCCCACATGATCATGAAATTAACATCTACTCTACTCATATTATTTAGAAGTATTCACTTTAATATTATACTATTTTTTGTCCAAATCAAACATGTGTATGAGCCCTTAAAATGGTACAAATTAATGTAAAAAATAGCTCAATATAAATATCAATCCTAAAGTTGTATTTTCAACATCTAAACCATTAAAAATATTTGTTACATAAATAAATAATTGTATAAAATATTATCATGTTCTAATACATGTGGAGCCTATTTTATAGTGGACTTCGCCGTAATTACGGTGCAATCTGTCTGTGTTGGATAGGTTTTTTTTTTCCCTCTCTCTCTCTTTATATATACTTCTCATGGAATGTTGTGAGTGAAATAGTCAGATTGTACAGTAAAACCCTTTAATTTGAAATTCAAGTTGGGTTATGAGTCTGGATTGAATTATGGGTCAAATTTAAAGATTTAGGGTGTTTTTTGATAATTGTTAGATAGTAAAATATTTTGTTTGTATTTTGTCCTGGTGGGTTATTATTTGAGTTCAAAGTGCAATTTGGTTTAAAAATATGTTTTGTCAATATTTGGGCATTAAATATTAATTTCAAGTTATTCGAATAATTTTTGTGATACTTTTGCTTGAAATTAAAAATATTTATTGCAATAAATGATCATGGAATAATTTTAATACATTGATCACCCATTTATCAATTTCACGAATTTATAATCTAAAAATATATGTATATCTGTGCAGGTTTTCAATAAAAAGCCGTGGGCCTATCAACAATATCATATTTCCAACAGAATGCAATTTTTAGCATAAGAAATATTCACACCAGAAATTCAACCATTCATCCTCCGTTCAAAATTTCAATGGCCAGAAACTTCCAACACATGTTAGATAGTATCCATCCGGGCCATCACTTGCCATCACCGATTAATTCAATGCTCCAATACAAGTAACCTGGTTCAGCAAATAGAAATTTCTACTGAGATTCAATTGCTAAATTAGCCGTCCAAAGCTCAGCACTGGTTCATAAAAAATCCAGCCGTCCAAATTTTTGCTAAAAAACCACCAGATTTTATGCCACAAAATTGAAGCCGTCCAACATTAGCAATCCACGCAATAAAGCAACACACATTCAACAGAGAAATTTTTAGATATGCTGCCGACCGTCCATTTAATCCCATCTCAAAAATCAACGACCAATATGCAGCAGGTTTTCAACGTGACATAATGCAAATTAAGTTGCGTAAATCAAGTTGGTGTAATTCGTGGTAACGTAAAAGATTGCAAGACTATGGTCCAATTTTGGCCGTTCAAATTAATCCATAAAGTCCCTTGGAAAGATTTCAGCTGTCCACCCGTGATATCCATGGCAATGGCCAATTGCTAAAGCAGTCAATACGCAAGCCGTTAATAGCTCAAAAAAAGCAGATGCGCAATGTACTGCAATTCTGAGCAGATTATGTGCGCAAGATGGAGATGCGCTACCACAATCGCAGGTTTTCCACTCTTGTAAATAGGTGGTGTGTCCAGGCATTAAAGGGGGGGACTTTGACAGAGCAAGAAGAGGTGGAGACGTGCGACGGGAGATCAAGCTTAGAGTAGATTTTTCTTCTCTTTAATTTTGATTTTCTGTTTATTTGAGATAGATATTAATTTTTATTTTTTTTTTAGGCTTATGTCCAATGTAATTATTTGTCGCTAAAAACTTAATTCTTGGATTGTGATGGATCTTGTTTTTGAACCAGGATTAAATTATATAGTTTTCTTTTGATTTTATATTATTAATATTGAATTATTTATTTAATCTTTTCTTAATGCTTCTATGAGATTGGTCACCTTATAGATTGATTTGAGAAATTTGTGTGATGCTTGAAAGAAATAACATGAAATTGGATTAAAGGCTAAATAACACATGATCTATGTATAATCTTAAGTTGGATTTGTCTATTGTGATGTGTAAAATTTGCTAATATCAATAGAAATATCTGTTGGCCATATGTAGTCAATATTAAGAATATAATTAATGCTGCTTGTTATTTTAAATTTTCATGATGTACACTGGAAGTTAAATTAGCGAGTTAGATTTATGCAGCCATCGAAGGAGTATAAATAATATTACCCTCGACTAATAATCCATATTAATAAAATAAATAAAAAATATAATAAAATCATGGGGATAAGCAGGTGAAGTTGTAACCCTAGACTCATCCATCGGTAAGAGTAGGGGTTCGAATCGGGGCGGGTCATACCAGGTCAAGATTTGTCCAACCCTGACTCTACTTTTTAAAAATTGAATTTGACCCTTTTTTATACTAGGTCGGGACAAGGTCGGTTTGACCCTCACTTTTTTTTTAATAAACCGGTTCCAAAATGCGAGTCAGGTCAAAATAATAGGTCAAAATACGGGTCAAAAAAGATAATTTTAAGAATTTATATACCTATCAAACATAAGTATACATCTATACTAAATTTAAATATTATATGCTTCAATATTTCACTAATTGTTAAAAAACACATAATTAAGAAAACAAAATATTTGAAAATTAGTATAAGTTTATTAAAATAGGTTAATATACAATTACACATAAAGGTTATTTATGTATAAATTATTTTTATTGATTATTATATTGCTTTCTGAATAAATTGATTCTTCTATTATTGATAGAGTTGAATATAAAAAAGTAAGAATTTTGAAAGAAAATAATAATAATATTTAAACATAAGCTTATAATTTTTAACAAATTAATATGCGGGGCGGGTCGGACTCTTTAGATCAGGACATGGTCGACCTACCCTGATTTTATTTTTGAATTCGAGTCAAAATTTCTAACTCATTCCTATATCGGGTAAAAAATATATTAGTTTTACCTGGCCAAAAATGGGTCGGGTCAAAGCCGAGTCATAGGTCGACTCGCCCAATAAGAGTCTTCCGTTTAGTTTATTCCTGTTCATTTCAATCTATTTTTTTTTTTTCACATTTTTCTTTTACTTTACACATCTTAGTTTTTATTCATCTCATTAAATTTTAATTTTTAGTATTTATTAATTAGTGAATATTTAGCATTTAAGTCTTTGTGGGAATGATAACTCTACTCATTCATATCTATATTACTTGTGTGGGTCGTACACTTGCAGAAAAATAGACAACATGCTTGTTTATCTAAAAAATTTACGAACTAAAACTTTTTAGGGTATGTTTGAAAAGTTATAAAATTTTTAGATGAAAAACTTTTAGTATAAAATTTTTTTAAATTGGAAAAAATGATGTGATATGATAGGAGTAATGATGTTGAGTAAAAAGAATAATTTTTTTTTATAAAAACAATAATGTTAAAATAAATAAGTTAGTTGTGTTGGTCCCGAGTTAATGACAATTACCCAAGAGGGGAGGGGTGAATTAGGTATTTAAAAATTTAAACTTAAACAGAAACTTTACCCCGGATTAATCTAGTCCCCTTTTATGAAGAAACAAATGGAAAGCAATATAGTGCAGAGAGCAGGAATAAATATTAACAAACAAGATTTTATAGTGGTTCGAGCAACCTTCCCTACTCCACTCTTCCAAGCTCACATCTCTTGTGACTTGGGTTCCGCTATGTATTTCACAAATACAACTAGAGCCACTGCTCTCTTCTAGATTCCAGCTCTAGAAGGCATCAACAATTCACAGCACAAGTAGGTGACGAGTTCCACTCCAATCACACACTACTTTGCTTATACTTGATCTTAGTTACCCAAACTAAATCAAGTTCAATACAAAAAGAAATAACAAAAGAAAGTTTCTACACGTTATTGGTGTGTAGAGGCAGATTTGGCGCAGAGAAGAACTTGTACAACAATGATAATGATTCAGCAAGCAGCTCTTGGCAGTTTGAAAGCGGAGTTCTTCTTCTATATGATGGCTTGATCACTTAATGCTCTTAAAAATGAGAGTTATGCTCATTCAATGATTTCTCAGCTACCCGCCATGTTCATATTGAATGCCTTATATAATTTACGAGGGAATCCAAATGTTTGAAAGTAGGTGGCACGCATTTAATGCGCCAACGTTCAAAAATTTTTCGACCGTTGCGACCCAAGTCGCAGGTGGAGTCGACTTTGGGTGCGACTTCGCCCAAGTCGCAGATGGAGTCGACTTCGGGTGGTACTTCGCCCGTTCGCAACTTCTTCAAGTTTCAGTTTAGGTCGACTTAGTTTTCGACTTGACCCAAGTCGCAGGTGAAGTCGACTTCGGGTGCGACTTCACTTCCTCAGCTTGCTTGATGAACTTGAAATCTTCGGAGATGACTTTGATCACTTGATTCTCGTCATATTGATTGTTCTCCCTTGATTTATATATCTTTAGAACACTGTATGATTATTTACATAGAAAACCTTGGATTCCTTTTCTTGAGTTCTTGAGTACTTGAATCTTGGAATGCATGGAAGATGTCCGAGTAAGTGTTTATGATCTAACATGATGGATTCATGCAACCTTGATTGCTTTGATTCTCCATTTGATATTCATTTAAGTGTTTGAGTTGTTTTGATCTTCATCTCCACTCAAATTTGTCATTGAATTAACTCGTTCAGCAATTTTCGCACTGAAGTCGAAGCTGGAGTCGACTTGATCTGCGACTTCACCCAAGTCGCATGCGGAGTCGACTTGGGATGCGACTTCGGCAACTCTCGTCCCCGATTTCAACTCTGGATGAAAATGATGCCTAAAAGTTGAAGCTGGAGTCAACTTGGTCTGTAACTTCACCCAAGTCGCATGCGGAGTTGACTTCGTTTGCGACTTCGGTAGCTTGGTTCCCCGTTTTCAACTCTAGACGAAAATGTCGAGCTGAAGTCGCTACTGGAGTCGACTTGGGGATCGACTTAGCCTAAGTCGATGCCTGAGTCGACTTGGAAATTGACTTGACTTTCCATGCTTCATATTCTTCATTTTTATAACCTTCAATCATTTTCACAAACATGTTAGTAACCAATACTTACTCGAATTGATTTGTTAATCATCAAAACATAAACTTGGCTTATTTTCCACATGTTTCCAACAAGTTGTATAGGCGATTGTGTAGATATGATTGAAAAGTAGGATAATTGTATATGATTATATAAAGAAATAATTAAAAAATAGAGTATTCGTGATGAGTGAAATGTTTTAGATTGAAAATTTTTTTGTTTAAACAAATACACCCTTAATCTAGAACTTTTTACTTTCCACATCTACTCTATTTTTTAAAAATTATTTCTTCACATCTTCTTGTATAACTACTATACTTTTTAATCATTTCTACACAACTAACTATATTACTAACCTACTTATGTTAACTATATTATCTTTATACCTCATTATTATACCTATTATATCATATTATTTTTCTTATTTCGAAAATCTTTATAATAAAAAATTTTCATTAAATTTTTTTATCACTTCTCAAACAAACTCTTAGATAGGGACACACTTTTGTTGTTGTGGGTCTATTAAAGATTTTGGTATTATCATCCCACTTTGGGCCACCTGAAGATTAACTCAAAGTTCAATCCCCTGTATGGTTGGTTATGTGTTTAATACATATAGTGCATAGAGACAAAATCTAAGTGTTTCAATTGTGGAAAATTACTTGGAGACCACATAGGCAGATGACTGGTTGGCTTTATCTAGAATGTTCGTGTCTATTCAAAATTTAAGGCAAAATAATGGGCTCTGAGCATTGGACTCATTGCATGGTACTTGGAGTTGACTTGCATCTAGTGGGTTAGAGTTTGACAAGAGGGGGCCACCTTCATATAAAACGTTGAGTGAGTTGATTTTGGATGATAAAATGCCAAGCCCATGTTAAATTCATTATATTTACAAAAAGGTAATTGAATAGTGGATTAGTTAGTGAATTTTTCCATTTTTTCCTTCCTTGGGGTGCTATAGACATTAATACACTTGCATCTAGTGGGTTAGAGTTTGACAAGAGGTGGCCACCTTCATATAAAATGTTGAGTGAGTTGATTTTGGATGATAAAATGCCAAGCCCATGTTAAATTCAAATATTTACAAAAAGGTAATTGAATAGTGGATTAGTTAGTGAATTTTTCCTGTTTTCCCTTCTCGGGGTGCTATAGACATTCATAAACTTTTGTGGTATTTTTATTTTATTATAGAAGAGGAATTAACTGGCCTAAACTTGCATCAGTATAGTCATGCTTATCTGCTCTATTAAAGTTATGAGTTATTAATACCCTTTTAGACACAAAAAATTTGTTTTATCAGAAAATTAAGTTTCATCCAAATCAAATATTTGAGTGGCCACATTTGACATAAAAGTGTAAACTAATGTAATAAAATTATTTAATTTACATATATTTGAAAGTTGTTAATTTAATTTCTATATAATCTAAAATATTTTTCTTATAAAGATAAATAATTTTATAAATTATTATCACTTTCAACAAACCAATGAATGGATTAAATTAATTTTTATATTTTGCAAATAAATATAAATATTTAAAGTAGTTATGGCCCATAAAAAACTCTGGTCAATTTGATTTTTGATATTATAATAAAATAAATAATCTTAGATAAAATAATTGGATTAAATTTTGATTTAATCATTTAAGAGAGCCAAAATGAGGTAATAACATTGAAGGCCCTAGTAACATTGAAGGCCCTAGTAGTGATTACAATGAAGTACTTTTCTTTAATACATGAGAAGTTATAAAATGGAAAAATACTTTTGTACAACATATTCTACTAAAATATTTTAGTGTTATTGTCCCATTTTATTTATTTTGATAATTCAGTTAAAATTGAATTCAATTATTTTGTTTAAAATCCTTATTATTTTGTTTAAAATCCTTTGTTTTTATCATCATACTAAAAATCAATTTAATTAAGGTTATAAATGCATTAAAACAAAAGTACATATATGATCACTGTTTTACCACCAAATTTACATTTTCCTATGGCTAATGTCAAATGTGATTAAATAGTGTTACTTTTCGTAGCCAAAATTTATTCTTATTCACAATGAATGAAAACAGCTGCATTAGATGATATTTTTGGCTACATATAATGTCAAAATATTTTTAAAACATAAAATGTTATCAACATATAACTATATTCTTCACGAATATGTTTTCTTCATGAAATAATGCTAGTATGCATATGAATATAAGTGTTACAATTAGAGTGTAATTGAACAAATTATCCTCTTTTAATGCAACCAAATATGCCTAAATGGTTAGTGAAGCCTTTCAACTAGTGAAGATATAGAGGGATGATGATGATGGACATCATGACCCCAGGTATCAAATCAAGTATATTTGCAATGCATAAACATGTTCATATATTCATGATATATTATTGAAAATAAATTGCTAAAATTTATATGCTTACTTATTGACTCGTGCTTTGCTCTCAAAACATTAGATAAACAAACCTAAAATGAGAAGAAACTTCCAAGACCTTTGGAAGCTTGAGGAGTGTGATTATAAAGTTTTGAATGTTTTACTATTTCACGTGGTTTCTAATCTATGAGGCATATATTCTTATATGACTTATGTGATCTGAATATATAATATTGGTTTTGTGCATTTAAATGTATGACGAACATGGTTCTAAAGTAAAGCTGGAATAGGGAACGAAATATAATACAAGTCGAGTCAAATTTCCTCAGGTACTTCCTAATCAATAGTTAAGGAATAGTAAGGAAAATAAAAGGAAATAAAATTCTTAACATCGTTTTGTACACTTGAATGTATGATTGTTATGCATAATAAAGTAAAGTTAACATAGGAAATGCAATGTGATGTAGGATAATCTAGGTGTACACAAGTACATGACTATCCATTATAGATTAAGTTTGCAAGGAAATCCCAACCAACTTACAAGCTAAGAATAAAACTAAGTCTTTCACTTCATGGTCAAGACAATAATCCTAAACTCATACTACCATGAATCTTAATTCCAAACTAAGGAATATTGTGGTGTGTGGTGGGATTAAGCTTTAAGTTGCCTCTAACAAAGGGAGGCGATTGTAGGTATCATATTTAGCAAGCTTGATAATAGTCCATCCTTACTTTGGTGAAATCTTTGACTTGTATCCAACTTAGATAACATCTCAAAGCCTTATGTCTCATTCAATGTGACTTACTCTATTTTCGAATGGTAGCTCTGTTGCTCATTTTTAAATACTTCATACCATATTTAACCTAAAAATCACATTTTAAGTCACTAAGATCTCTCTCTACTTTTCTATTCTTTATTATGTCAAGCTTTGTTCTCTATAGCTTTCTATGCTCTTGTATGATAACTAGTTATGAAATTACATATTTGTGATTAAATTGTATTTACTTGAGAGTGAAATTGATATAATTAAACCTAATTACTTGTTTATATTGTTGATATTAAAGAAAAAATTGTTTGAAAGTTTATACACATGTTTGGGAGGAAAATACATGAAAAGTGGTGCAAATCATCATTTTTGGAAGAAACAAGGCCTACCTTATGTTTTGGACTGATAAAAACATGATATGTGTTTTATAAGAAGATAGGGAAAAGCTTAAAGCAAGGAAATGTTTGCGTAACCCTGCGTAAACTCTACTATGCAAAAAACTTTCATAAATTGAAATCTTTCTAGCATTTGATTTAAATCTTATAAAAGTAGTACTTATGGCATGAGTTTTATAGATTGAAAGCTAGAGTTCTACAAAAGAAATGATCCACATAATAAGAGAAGAAGAGCAAGTTTGAGGAGGATTTTCAAGACCCCATTGAAGACAGAATCAATATGTTTTTATCTTTCTTTTTTTTTATTCCATTGTTATAAATTTGACCGATATGTTTAAGGATATAAATATGTCTTGTGGGTTTATCAAAGCTATCTCTAGATAAAGCTTTTAATCTATGTTTTGAAAATATAAATGATTTAATATTGCTTATTTATGAAAGCTATTTCATGTTAATTTAACATCTTATACTTTTTTGTCAAAAAAATATCTTATACTTTATTTGCTTTCTCGATGTATGATCCTACAATTTAGCATGGTTTTGTATATTTGCTAAAGGAACTAAAGTTAGCTTAATACAAGATAATCAAGATATTTTCTTTTTATCAAAGATAGTCTTACCATCAGAATTGACTAGACCTTTTGAGGAATTCTGTGAACAAACTCAAAACATAATGAGTTATTAGTGCAATTCCATGAGAATAAATAACTATACTAATTAGACTACATCTATAGGCCTCGAAAGTGCATGTTAGATTAAATTATAGTTTATTCTCCTTTAATGCTAATTATTTGAAGTAAAAAAGCGACTTCATCATCTACTATAGAAAAATCACATATGAAACTCTAGATCCTAAATTATTATGTAGTCTCCAAGTCTACCTTACATGTTAAGTTTTAATCCAAATTCTAATTTTAATTACTATTATTAATTCACCACTTCAAAAATCTATTCATTTCAATGACTTAAATGATTGAAATCCAGTGTTACTCAACCCCATCTAACTTGGCCAAATTTTGAGTTGGGTTAAACTTTGATAATAGCTTGGAACTCTGGGACTCACAAAGTGTACTATTATACCATTTGCCCTGGCAACTCAGTTGAATAATTTTAAAATGCGTCATACCATGTTTTGTGAATACGTGATTATGATTAACCACAACCTCATTTATTTTTTAATAAATAACATGCGAATTGAAATATAAAAGAAGAAACTAATGTGTTTTGCACAATGTGAAGCATTTAAAGGTATACTTGGTACATTATATGAAGTACTTGTAGAAATCATATATGAAAAAATATAAGTGTTAAACTTCAATAAGTGTAAGAGTGTTAAGCACTCAAGACTAGGAGATTGTGAGCATTTTATTATGAAAAATCAAGAGATAATTTTAAAGAAGATGGAGCAAAATTTCTAAGGGTGAGATCAACCTCACTCATGAGATCCTCTTGACATCGATCTCATATATGAAATGGATTTTAGTGTTAGTATAGCTTCTATGGAGGATGGAGAACAAGCGTCAGATTGATTCAAAGAATGCTAAATTGAAGACTTAATTAAAAATAGTTGTTCAAAGAAAAAGACAAAGCACCAGATTGATTTTGCCCATGAGATTGATCTCATGGTATCAATCTCAACATGGATCTTAAGTCCAATAGTCAAAAAATCCAAATGTTGAAGCATTTATTGGTACTACTAAGCAGCACCATAATGTCCACTTCATCCTCAAACTTATAATGACTATATTGTGACGCCTGTTGCCTAGATATCCGCAATGGCTAGTCAACGAGTGTCATATAACTTAAGAGAAATTTGACAGCATCTCCCTATAATATATAAGTGGGGGTATGAAATACAAGACCTGTTATTTATAAATATCTCAATCTCATCTTGTAATATCATATTCCATTCTACATTTATGCATTTGTATTTTCACACCATAGAGGCATTTATATAATAAGTAAATTATAGTAATTCATCATTCACAATAATCAGTCCACAAGATCATTTACATATGTGTCAATATGGGTTGTAATCTAGTCTAAAATACCCAAGTACAATGTATTTTGTCATAGTTGAATTTGACTGAATAAGTGTCCGTAGGCATTAGTATATAAAAAAAGAAACTTAAAGTCTAAAATAATTAGGAACACAAATGCTAATCTAATGGTCTTCAACATTGTGTCCTCCCCCTACGCTATCCTGAGGCTCTTCACCTAGCCTGTGATCTAAAAATAAAATAACAAAGTTTGTGAGTCTAAATAGACTTAGTAAGTAGATAACAGTTAGCACAATATGAAAATGAGTAAGACTTTGGATATACATGTCATGACAAAGTTGTAGAAAAAAGATTCTTGAATAACCATACAAAACACATGGGTCCAATACCCACACCTAAGAATTTATGCATAAAGCCATACATAAATAGAAACATTACAACAATCTTCTCCTCATATCGACCAAGGGCCATGAACAACCCTCTCTTCATGTCGACCAAGGGTCATGAACAACCCTTTACAACAATCCATCTTGAATAATACACCATCCATAACAATAATACATCATCCATAACATAAAGGAACAAACACCACAAAACACACATACAACATTAGCAAAGTTAACAACGTTTACTCTAAATTTAACATATTCACTATTACATAAGCTTTTCATCAAACCCCTGATAGTTACCAAGGGCAGGACCTATAGTTCCTCCTCTCGATTTACCCCACTAAAGCAAGATCATATTCTAATTATATAAAATTGCTAACGAGTCATCTATTTTATAAAAGTCACATAGTAACGTCTGTTTTCTCCTTAAATCCTATTAATCAGAAGCTGCCATGAACCCTAACTCCCCAAACACGTGATTGTTGAATATCGCCTCTTCTCACCAACCCTATTTCATGTTTAAAGTGGAATTTCATCATTAATTTGAGAAGAGACGACATTTACTTATCTTAATCGCAATTTTCCCTCAAGAATAGTGACTTTAAACTTCGATCTTTGAGATTTTGAGCTTCTTTAAGATGAATCGATGATTTACAAAGAAGTTTGGAAGAGCTTTTGACGTAGTTTAGGGCTAAATTGACATCAGGAAGAAGACGAAAAAGAAAAGAGGAAGAAATAACGAGAGAGAGGAGGAGAAGAGAGAAAAAGGGGCGCGCTTATTAAACCCTAGTGGGCTTATTCTCATTTTAACTAGGTGGAAGATAGTCATAATGCCCTAAACAACACCCCAAACAATGCATAGATTATACACCTCTAAATCAAATATCAAATAATCATAATATAAACAGGTGGTGCCACTACATAAACATATCAATGCCACAACTCGTACTTGTGTTTAACATGCTCATTAACGTGTCTTATACAACTCAATATGTCAAAAAACATCATTTATTCCTAGCAGCATATGTGTAAATTATCTCATAGTTAAGAATGAATAATAATAATAATACTAATACTAATAATAAAATACGTGGTTCTCACATGTATCTAAAGAGTTATGATGGTTAGCTAAGAAATTGAATGAGAATTTACCTTTTCCATACAAGCATGCAATTCATTCCAAAAATCGTTGAAGACTTCTGAAACTATAAAGAGCTAAAGCCTTCATTATAGTCTTCTTGAACTTGTAAGAGGCTTTCTCTGTCTACTGACTGGACGTGATAAACTATATTAAATTTTGTTGCTTTTTGTTGTTGCCTTAGAGTACTATTGGAGACCGAATCAAAGAAGAAACAGAATGAAGAGTTTGATTGGAGTGTGCAGCCCTAACATATGTTGTGTAATAAATTGGAGTTTGTCTCACCTACGAGTTATACACTCAGTTGCAAATTGTCCTCTCAACAAGTTAAGTTTCATTGTTTGGAGTATGTCCTATTGATATTATTTATTGGGTTAGTTAGAGTTGGTTTCACCATCAACTATTGTATGGCTATGCCCTATAAAGTTAGAATCTGTAAGAGCTAATGTTTTAAATTGTATTAAGATATATGATAGTAGTGTTGGAAACAATGTTTAAAACAATAAAATTGACCAAATCTTGAGTTTTGATGATTAACAAGAACTAATTTTGAGTATATAAAAAGTACTAATATGTTTGCTAAATGTTTAAGGAAAGCAAAGAGGTCAAGTCGATCTCCAAGTCGACTTGGACTTCGACTTGGGTGAAGTCGATCCCAAAGTCGACTCAAATATCGACTTGAGAATGAATCCCAAAAAGCAACAGGTGAAGTCGCAGGTCAAGTCGACTCCACTTGCGACTTGGGAAGTCAAGTCGCAGACGAAGTCGACTCCAGCATCGACTTGGAGTATCCAGAGCTGAAAAGTGGAAACGAACATAACGAAGTCGCAAACGAAGTCGACTCCAGGTGCGACTTGGGTGAAGTCGCAGGCCAGGTCGACTCCATCCACGACTTGAGATGTTCAAACTTTCAAAGATGCAGTTTTCAAGATATTCAAGAGGATTTATCACTCAAGTCCAAGGAATCAAGATGAAAAACAAATGAGTCAATTTCAAAGTCAAGAATCATGTTCTACATTCAAATCAAGTCTATCAAGCTCAAAGCAAATCTTCAAGCTAGCTTCCAAATGGAGTAATACCTAAGTCATAAAGACCAAGTGAGTCCAAAGCAAAGCAAGGAACATACATATATTGTGCAAGGACTCAAAGCTTTCAAATGGTTTGCAAGATTCAAGACACTTCAAGAAGATCAAGGCATTTTTGCAATAGACCAAGCCAAGTCGCAACCCAAGTCGACTTCAGGATCGACTTGAGTTAAAGTCTGAAAGCCAAGTCGACCCAAGTCTCAGACTTGAGTTTCTGAAGAACCCAAGTCGCAGGCCAAGTCGACTCCATGTACGACTTGGAAGCCAAGTCGCAGGCCAAGTCGACTTCATCCTCGACTTGGAGTATAACGGTCAAATTTTCGAACGTTGGAGTTCATTTATTGCACGCCAACCACTTCTACAACGTTCATATTTTCCTCAATCTATAAAAGGACATTCAAATGAACGTGAGAAGAAGCAAGAGACACTACTCTAAAGATCAAAGAAAGAAAAGAAGTGCAAGAAAGACTTTCAAATACCTTTTCTCCATATTTGAGTGTTTCAAGGGAAGAAAGAGCTTCAAACTGCAAGTTGCTTCAACAATCATCATTCAAGCTATTTTTGATTTCTTCCTCGAGCTCAAAACTGCCTACACAAATCTGTAAAGTGTAGTTTTTATTCATTTCTTTATTTGGTTGTATAAATCTTGATTTAGCTTGGGTAGCTAAGATCAAGTGTATGCAAAGTAGGGCGTGATTGGAGTGAGACTCATCACCTACTTGTGCAAGTGATTGTATATGCCCCCTAGAGCTTTGAATCTAGAAGAGAGCAAGTGGCTCTAGTTGTGTATGCCCCCTAGAGCTTTGAATCTAGAAGAGAGCGGTGACTCTAAGTGTATTCTTGGAATACATAGTGGAACCCAAGTCACAACGGAGTGTGAGCTTGGAAGAGTGGAGTAGGGAAGGTTTGCCCGAACCACTATAAATCTTGTGTTCTACTTATTTTTACTGCTTTATCTTATTTGCTCTCCATTCGCTTAAAAAGGGGATTAACTTTTTCAAGGGGTTAAGATTTTTAAGTTTACCAAAGAAATTTTAAAGAACCCAATTCACCCCTCCCCTCTTGGGTTTAACCATCAACTCGGGACCAACAAGTGGTATCAGAGCAGGTCTTTGAGTTTACCAAAGAGATCTTATTGAAATGGTATCCCAATCTACTTCCGTTCCCGCATTTGCTGAAGGCCAATCCTTTACAAGGCCACCGTTGTTTGATGGGAACAATTTTGGATATTGGAAGCTTCGTATGAAGCAACTCATCATGGCTACCGATATGGACTCTTGGATTGCTATCCAAGATAGAGTAATATTGCCTACCGATGAACGAGCTTCCAAATGGACCGATGAGAAAGTAAGAATAGTGAAGAGCAATGTCAAAGCTATGAACTCCTTATTTTGTGCTCTCACTGCTTCCGAGTATGATAGAGTATCCTCTTGCTTAACCGCCAAAGAGATATGGGATACACTAACCTCTATCTACGAAGGAACTTCTCAAGTCCAAGGGACGAGAAGGAATATTTTGATTGGAGAACTAGAGAACTTTAGAATGCTAGAAACAGAAAATATTTCTGAAATGTTTGCTAGATTCTCTAAGATTACTAATGCTTTAAAAGGTCTTGGAAAAGCAATATCTGAATCTGAGCAGGTCATGAAGATTTTAAGAGCTCTACCCGAATCATGGACTCCAAAGATCACTGCAATTGAAGAAGCCAAAGACCTCAACACGCTGAAGCTTGAAAACTTAATTAGCTCACTTATGTCACATGAGCTAATTAAGAAAAGGAATGAAGATCAACACAGGGGCAAAAGAGCAATTGCCTTAAAAGCCGCACAAGACACCGATGACACATCTTCTTCTCAAAATAACGACGAGATTGCTCTACTCACAAAACGATTCAGAAAATTTGTGAGGAAAGGCAAAAATTTCAGAAGCTTCAAAGAAAGAACTCCCCGAGAGAAGAAGAAAGAATCAACCAAGTGCTACCGATGCGGCGGTTCGGGACATATGCAAGCCCAATGTCCAACTCCCGAAGAAAACAAGGCAAAAGAACAAAGAAGGGATCGAGGGGACAATAGAAGATTTCAGAAATATAAAGGAAGAGACATGTACGTGAATGACGAGGAATCTACAACGAGTAGCTCCTCAACCGACGAAATCGAAGCGGAAGAATGTGCGAGAATTTGCTGTATGGCACAAATCGAGCAAGGAGAACAAACTACCTCAACAAAATGCACAAGCAATGAAGAGGTAAGTTCCAAACTCTCCCTTCCTAATTCAAGTTATTCTTCCTCTCATGAATGTCTCAAATGTGCTGAATTAGATGAGCTACAAATGGCATATGATTCTTTATATGAAGAAATGAAGAAATTAGGAAGCAAGTTTACAATTAAGAAAAAACAATGTGATGCAGTAATAATTGTAAATAGTAAACTTGCAGAAGAAAATGATTTGCTAAAAAAAGGAGAACAAATCATTGAATGAATCATTAGCTAAGTTCTCTAATCCAGGAGAAAATGTCAAAATGTTTCTAAACATAACCTCCCAAACACATAAAAGAGGTCTTGGATACAATACATTTGAGCAAGAAGAAAGTAGCAAATCAAATGTGAAATTACTTGAGAAATATCAAACTAAAACTGCATCTATATACAAGCCACAAAAGAAAAATTTTAAGTGGACTAGAAGACCAATGATTGAACCTTTGCATGCTTGGAGACCTACTCCAAGATTACCTTTGGCTTGTAATTTCTGCAATAAGATGGGTCATAAAACTTACAAATGTAATTTTAAGAAACTATATGACCATGGTGTTAAATTAGTTTGGGTTCCAAGAAACACAAGATTTGGGCTTTCAAAGTTAGATCAACTTAGATTAGATTCTATTACTAACCCAAATGGACCCATAAAATGGGTACCAAAAAGATAAGATTTATTTCCTTATTTTTCAGACATGTTTTAAGGCAAAGGCAAACAATGAATGGTTCATGGATAGCGGTTGTTCAAGGCATATGACCGGTGAAAGAAGTTTGTTTCATAAACTTAAGCCTTGCAACGATGGAATGGTTGCCTTTGGAAATAATGAAAAAGGTAAAATTAAAGGTAAAGGAAATATACTTAGTACCTCAAATGCATGCATGGAAGATGTTTTGTTTGTTGAAGGACTCAAACATAATTTAATGAGTATTAGCCAATTATGTGATAAAGGATATAAAGTTGTGTTTGAATCATCTATATGTAATGTATTTGATGGAGAACATATCATGTTTAGTGGTAAACGACATGGAAATGTTTATTTGGTTTCACTTGATGAATTGAATGGTCAATGTCTTATGGCCATTGATAATGATCCATGGGTTTGGCATAAAAGGCTTGGACATGTAAACATGGGAAATATAAAGACCCTATGGAAAAAGAATTTGGTAGAAGGTTTACCAAAGTTGAAATATGACAAAGACAAAATTTGTAAGGCATGTCAAATATCAAAACAACCCAAAATGCCTTTCTCTACCAAAAAGGAAATTTCCACCACTAGGCCACTTGAATTGCTACACATGGATCTATATGGGCCATCCGACATTTCAACCATTGGTGGAAAGAAATATGTATTTGTCATAGTTGATGATTTTTCAAGATTCACTTGGATAATTCTCTTAGCTAGTAAAGATGAAGCCTTCTCTATGTTTGCAACTTTTGTGAATTTGGTGCAAAATGAAAAACAGAGTACTATTGTGACCATAAGAAGCGATCATGGTGGCGAATTCGAAAACAAACGATTCATGGAATTTTGTAATGAAAAAGGAATTCACCACACATTTTCTGCACCAAGAACTCCACAACAAAATGGAGTAGTTGAAAGGAAAAATAGAACTATACAAGAGATGGCTAGAACTATGCTAAATGAGAGCAATCTATCCAAGAAATTTTGGGGTGAAGCTGTAAGTACAGCTTGTCATGTTTTGAACCGTGTTACCATTCGAGCAATCTTGAAAAAGACTCCATATGAACTTTGGAAAGGAAGGAAACCAAATATATCTTATTTTCATGCTTTTGGATGTACATGCTATGTTTTAAACAATGGAAAAGCCAACTTGGGAAAATTAGATGCCAAAAGTGATGAGGCTATATTCCTTGGTTATTCATCAAATAGCAAAGCATATAGAGTATTCAATAAACGAAACCAAGTTGTAGAAGAATCCATACATGTTGTATTTGATGAAATTAACCAATGTCCAAGAAAGGAGGATGAACTAAGTGATGCAGATGAGACAAAAAGCAAAGAACAACCAAAGGAACTCGAGCTCAAGCCAGAAAATCCAGTGGAGGAAGAGGTAAGTGAAGGTAATGACTCTTACAAACCTCCAACTGATTTAAAGTTCAAAAATGCCCATCCAATTGAACAAGTTATTGGAAACATATATGAAGGAGTAAAAACTAGAAGATCAAAACAAAACGTTTATGGCCAATATGCGTTTGTATCGAAAATTGAACCAAATACCATTGAACAAGCTCTTAATGATGAAAATTGGGTTATTTCAATGCAAGAAGAGCTAAATCAATTCGAAAGAAACAATGTATGACATTTAGTTCCTAGACCAAACAATCATACAGTCATTGGTACAAAATGGGTATTTAGGAACAAATTAGACGAAAGCGGTCTTGTAATTAGAAACAAGGCACGATTAGTAGCCAAAGGGTACTCCCAAGAAGAAGGAATTGATTTTGAAGAATCATATGCACCCGTGGCTAGAATAGAAGCCATACGTATCTTATTAGCATTCGCTTCACATATGAATTTCAAATTGTTTCAAATGGATGTGAAGAGTGCATTTTTGAATGGCTATTTGAATGAAGAAGTATATGTTGAACAACCCCCTGGTTTTGAAGATAAGGATCAATCAAAATATGTGTATAAATTGACCAAAGCACTATATGGATTAAAACAAGTTCCAAGAGCTTGGTATGAAAGGTTGAACAAATTCTTGATTGATCATGAATTTCAAAGAGGGAAAGTAGACACTACTTTGTTCATCAAATATAAAAATAGCAATATTTTAATTGTACAAATTTATGTAGATGACATAATCTTCGGTGCTACTGACGAAAATCTATGCCAAGAATTTTCTAAGATTATGCAGAATGAATTCGAAATGAGCATGATGGGAGAATTAAATTTCTTCCTTGGACTACAAATCAAGCAACAAAGTGAAGGAATATTTCTGAACCAGTCCAAGTATGTCAAAGAGATGCTCAAGAAATTTGGAATGCAGAATAGCAAAGGGGCAAACACTCCAATGAGCTCTACAATCAAGATCGACACGGACGAAAACGGTAAAAGTATCGATCAAAAGCTCTATAGAAGCATGATTGGATCCTTGTTATATTTAACTGCTTCTAGACCCGATATCTTATTCAGTGTTTGTATGTGCTCTAGATTCCAAGCATGTCCAAAAGAATCACATCTACTTGCTGTAAAAAGAATTTTTAAGTATTTGATAAAAACTGCCAATCTTGGACTATGGTATCCAAAGGAGACAACCCTTGATCTAATCGGCTATTCGGATGCAGACTTTTCCGGATATAAAGTAGATAGAAAAAGTACCAGTGGAACTTGTCAATTTCTTGGACATATGCTAGTTTCATGGCATTCGAGAAAACAAACAAGTGTTGCACTATCTACTGCGGAAGCCGAATACATAGTCGCCGGTAGTTGTTGTGCCCAATTACTTTGGATGAAACAGCAATTAAAGGATTATGGTATTGATTATGTTGATATTCCTATTAGATGTGATAATACAAGTGCAATTTGTTTGACTAAAAATCCTGTATTGCATTCTAGAACCAAACATATTGATGTGAGACATCATTTTGTTCGTGAACATGTTGAAAATCATGATGTGTGCTTAGAATATGTGAAAACAGAAGACCAAATTGCTGATATCTTTACCAAACCTCTAGCCAAAGATTCATTTTATAAGATTAGGAATGATATGGGGATGATAGAGCTTAACTAGGAAAAATACATAAGAAAATTAAATTTGAAAATGTCAAGTCGATGAGTCAAGTCGACTCCAGGGACGCCAGGTCGACTCCGCTTCAGAAGCGAAGTCGACTCCGCTAGGGTCGAAGTCGACTCCGCCTCCAGGCGAAGTCGACTCCAGAAGGACCGAAGTCGACTTCGCCTAGGGCAAAGTCGACTCCGCGAACGCGACCGTCCGACTTCCGAGCCTCCTTCTCTTTTTCTTCTCTCCTCTCTTCTTTCTTCCTCATTTTTCCGGCCTCCCTGTTTTTCTCTTCTCCTCCGGCGATTCTCCTTATTTCTCCATCTCCGGCGACAGCCTTTTCTCCGGCAATTTCTCCCTCATCTCCGACAAACCTTTCCGGCGAATCCCTTTCTCTTTCTCCAGTTTTCTTCTCCATTTCTCTCTCTCTCTCTTCTCCTCTCCATTTTCCTCTCTCACAAAATCCCATCTCAATGGCCTCGAGGAAAGCCGTCTCCAAACCATCAAAAAGGCCTGTGCCTAGACCTCCCACATCTCACACTGAGGAAGAAGTCCCTAGGAGAGCTAGGACACCTGCAAAACGGGTTCGAGAAGAACCCTCAACTTCTACGGGTAGAAGGGTTCGGTTCTAAGCTTCTACTCACACATGGAACAAGCTACAAGGTCGAAAAGCCAACCTCATGCCCAAGCTTCACAGAGCACACAATCCGGGACAAGCAAAAGAGGCACTGCGGCTGGGAAAGCCCAAGTATTGAAGATGCCCACTACCTACTTCAAAACCGAGCTCCAACATAGCCGTTTCTACAAAAAATTCTACGAACGGAAGGTATTCATACCCAAGATTATAGATTTCAATTTCTTGAAAGAATATGGATCCGACATAGAAGATCTATTGGATTTTCAAGGATGGACCAATTTGCTAAAGGAAGACGAAAGGGTCTATCCAGATCTTACTCGAATGTTTTATTATCTTTGGGATGAAGAATATTTTGGAACCTTCGTAAAAGGAGTCGAAATGGATCTTGAAATCGGGATAGTTGCAGGACCGACTGAAGTAATGAGTCATTTAGGACACATACTTGGAGTCCCGTACGAGGATGAGCCTATCCCAGAAGACCTCACTCTGGATCAAATGTATAATCAACTCACTCGGAGCAACAAGTACCATCCGGGGATCAAGTTTCTTCGATACATGGATTTGTCACCCAGACTTCGGGTACTAAGGCTTCTAATTGCCCACTGCATCTACCCCAAAGGTGGTGGTAGAAATCAGTTAAACCCACAAGAAGCTGGGATCTTATGGAAAGTGGCCAACAGGGTCAAAGTGAGCATACCCAAATTATTTCTTGAAGCCTTGGCTTCTAGAAAGGATAACCCACGAGGAGTCCTTCCCTATGGCACATGGATCACAAAGATCCTTGAATTCTTCAAAGTGGATATTGAAGGCGAGCCTTTCGAAGTGCTCAAATCCACAAATGCCATAAATAAAGCTCTCATCCAGAGAATGAAGATAAATCTGCTTGAACTAAGGCATGAAGCTACAGAAGAAGAGCAAGAAGACAATGCACAGACTGAGGGGGAGCAACCTCCCGCGGCACCACTTGCTCAAGAGGAGCCAGCATCTCCCATATCGCACGGATCCTATTCTCCACAAGGGTCCACTGCAAGAGAACGGGTGCCTCCAACCTCTTCTGAGAAGGTCACCCTAAAGGATTTAAAAGATGAAATAATTGCTATGAGGGCATAAATGGGCTATCAAGAAGACCGGATGACAAGTCTTATCACCGGCGTTCACAATGCCCTCGAGGATATGCACTCCCGGCAAGACAGAATCGAACGGGAAATGCGACATATTAGATATCATCTTGCCTCCGGCCATCACAAGAAGAGGCCCATGCCTGAACTCGATCCCTACGAGTCAGGTTCAGTTCACAGAGAAGCAACTCCAGATCACGCTTCTCTTGTCTATTCATCCACCCATCATCGTCCCATCAAACCAACTAAATCTGTCTATCCCATCTCTCAATTTCAATTTACCAAGTCTTTAGTACTTTTTGAATGATTGCCAAAAAGGGGGAGAAAGATAGGTTAGATTTGAGTGTTTTTATTTTTGGGTTGGGTAGTTTGTATCTAGGATAGTTTCATTTATGCTTCATTATACTTTGTAATGAAACTTCATATATATATGAAATGATGTTTGATATGATAATTGGTTTATGATTGATATATGATTGATATTAAAACAGAGTTTGAATGAATGATATATTTGATCAATGATTACAATACAAAGTACTCTTAATGATTAATAAAGTATTCAATATGATTTGCTTGAAAGGTATTCAAAAAGCTCTGACCTATAAGACAAAAGCTCTATTTTTCAAAAGACATATGAACATGATTAATGCTTGAAAGGTATCAACTCAAATGAGAAAGATAGGTTAGATTTGAGTGTTTTTATTTTTGGGTTGGGTAGTTTGTATCTAGGATAGTTTCATTTATGCTTCATTATACTTTGTAATGAAACTTCATATATATATGAAATGATGTTTGATATGATAATTGGTTTATGATTGATATATGATTGATATTAAAACAGAGTTTGAATGAATGATATATTTGATCAATGATTACAATACAAAGTACTCTTAATGATTAATAAAGTATTCAATATGATTTGCTTGAAAGGTATTCAAAAAGCTCTGACCTATAAGACAAAAGCTCTGTTTTTCAAAAGACATATGAACATGATTAATGCTTGAAAGGTATCAACTCAAATGAAGTTTTGTCAATCATCAAAAAGGGGGAGATTGTTGGAAACAATGTTTAAAATAATAAAATTGACCAAATCTTGAGTTTTGATGATTAACAAGAACTAATTTTGAGTATATAAAAAGTACTAATATGTTTGCTAAATGTTTAAGGAAAGCAAAGAGGTCAAGTCGATCTCCAAGTCGACTTGGACTTCGACTTGGGTGAAGTCGATCCCAAAGTCGACTCAAATATCGACTTGAGAATGAATCCCAAAAAGCAACAGGTGAAGTCGCAGGTCAAGTCGACTCCACTTGCGACTTGGGAAGTCAAGTCGCAGACGAAGTCGACTCCAGCATCGACTTGGAGTATCCAGAGCTGAAAAGTGGAAACGAACATAACGAAGTCGCAAACGAAGTCGACTCCAGGTGCGACTTGGGTGAAGTCGCAGGCCAGGTCGACTCCATCCACGACTTGAGATGTTCAAACTTTCAAAGATGCAGTTTTCAAGATATTCAAGAGGATTTATCACTCAAGTCCAAGGAATCAAGATGAAAAACAAATGAGTCAATTTCAAAGTCAAGAATCATGTTCTACATTCAAATCAAGTCTATCAAGCTCAAAGCAAATCTTCAAGCTAGCTTCCAAATGGAGTAATACCTAAGTCATAAAGACCAAGTGAGTCCAAAGCAAAGCAAGGAACATACATATATTGTGCAAGGACTCAAAGCTTTCAAATGGTTTGCAAGATTCAAGACACTTCAAGAAGATCAAGGCATTTTTGCAATAGACCAAGCCAAGTCGCAACCCAAGTCGACTTCAGGATCGACTTGAGTTAAAGTCTGAAAGCCAAGTCGACCCAAGTCTCAGACTTGAGTTTCTGAAGAACCCAAGTCGCAGGCCAAGTCGACTCCATGTACGACTTGGAAGCCAAGTCGCAGGCCAAGTCGACTTCATCCTCGACTTGGAGTATAACGGTCAAATTTTCGAACGTTGGAGTTCATTTATTGCACGCCAACCACTTCTACAACGTTCATATTTTCCTCAATCTATAAAAGGACATTCAAATGAACGTGAGAAGAAGCAAGAGACACTACTCTAAAGATCAAAGAAAGAAAAGAAGTGCAAGAAAGACTTTCAAATACCTTTTCTCCATATTTGAGTGTTTCAAGGGAAGAAAGAGCTTCAAACTGCAAGTTGCTTCAACAATCATCATTCAAGCTATTTTTGATTTCTTCCTCGAGCTCAAAACTGCCTACACAAATCTGTAAAGTGTAGTTTTTATTCATTTCTTTATTTGGTTGTATAAATCTTGATTTAGCTTGGGTAGCTAAGATCAAGTGTATGCAAAGTAGGGCGTGATTGGAGTGAGACTCATCACCTACTTGTGCAAGTGATTGTATATGCCCCCTAGAGCTTTGAATCTAGAAGAGAGCAAGTGGCTCTAGTTGTGTATGCCCCCTAGAGCTTTGAATCTAGAAGAGAGCGGTGACTCTAAGTGTATTCTTGGAATACATAGTGGAACCCAAGTCACAACGGAGTGTGAGCTTGGAAGAGTGGAGTAGGGAAGGTTTGCCCGAACCACTATAAATCTTGTGTTCTACTTATTTTTACTGCTTTATCTTATTTGCTCTCCATTCGCTTAAAAAGGGGATTAACTTTTTCAAGGGGTTAAGATTTTTAAGTTTACCAAAGAAATTTTAAAGAACCCAATTCACCCCTCCCCTCTTGGGTTTAGCCATCAACTCGGGACCAACAAGTAGAACTCAAGATATAATTGGTGAATACTTGGAAAAGTGAAGTAAAAAGATTACCCAAACTACTATACACTGTTGTCTCTTATGTTGTTTGATTGATTGTATTTTTGTATTCTGTTTACACTCATTTATTGCTCTTGTTCTACCTTCTGACACATGTAATCAAAGGAATTAATTAAAATAGAACTCTATGCTTAAGGATGGATTAATTTTTAATAACACAATTGACCCCTTTCCTTTAAGGATTGTCAATATAATGGGACCAACAAATTTAACCTGAGACCCATATCTTAAAAATATTTGGTACTCTCTCCTCACTTGAGATAGGATTCGGTTCTCTACTCTCTATAGTTCTCAATGTCATTGTAAGGCCTCTAAATAAGCTTAGCCCATTCAAGGCTCCTAATCTAAATGAAGATATATTAAGGAGGATTGATATTTAACTTTGAATCGATGGGTTAAATAAAAAATTCTTTTAAGAAGGCTAGATCAAATGATTTTTCAAAAAAAAAAAAAATACAGTTATCAAATAAGTTAGGTTTAAGCATAAGATAAATCCTACATAATGGTCATTTAGGCTCTTAATATGATACATAAGAATCAATTATAAGCCACGTAGACTAGCAAGATAATAGATGAGCATCAATTACAAACCAATTATGTATTTAAAAGTCTAGGCTAAAAAGGTTTAATGAAATATATAAGGACAATAATACCTAGTCACAATATATAAGGCAGTTATAGAATACACCAAGTCAAGCATAATTGTGTAAGAGGAAGCATGAAATGAAATGTAAAGAAATTGTAGGGAGGTTAAAAATTGGAGGTTTTGATAGAAATACATGTAAAGAATAAAATCAAAGTATTTAGAAGTGATTTTGAATGATATTATGATGTGTTGAACGGAATCTCATTGATTTTGAGTGAGTTGGACTTGATTTTCATATACTTCCTATGATGTGTTCGACGAAATGCCTAAGTGAGGCTAAAGGTGAGAAAATGATGTATGAACAGGTGTGTGATATCTTTGTGATATAAATAATGTGTTATAAATGCTTGGACCATATGTGATGTTGAATTATTTGGAATAAAACTTGTGATGACTTTATGAATATGAGTTGTATAAATCGAAATGAGGCTTGGGTTCTGTGCTTGATGATATGGTTGGATGATGTATGTTGGAATTTATGATGAATTGACTTGGGTTATGTATTAGATGGATTTCAGAATGGCTTGGTATGAGTTTTTGCATGTCGCTGTTGATTTGATGAATTGGGGTTAGGCCCTTTGAAAATGGTCTGGAATAGTTGGCTATGTATTTGTGTATGGTTTTGATAAAATGATCGTGCATGGTTTGAAAGGAGCATGGGGTATGGTTTTAACATGAGCATGATGCATATGACATGAGTGATGCATAGGGTTGTTCATGACTCTTTATTAACATGAGGATAAGATTGTTCATGAACTTTGATGGACATGAGATTGGTTTGTTTCATATGTGTGATTATAGCATGGCATGATTCTTTGAGGCTAGTGAGAGCTTTGTGCTTGCATTGAACGTTGCAGCATTGCATATGATAAATTCATCATGGATTTGCCATTGTTTTTGCCAATCGCACCTATTTACTAAGTTTCCCAACTCACGTGTTTATTTTTGACATTTTTAGCAAGACAAATACTGTAGTAACTAAGCTATAAGCTATGTTCTCAAGTTAATATGGAATGTTCTAGATATAAGTTATGTTAGCTTTGGGTTATAGTTATTTAAGGCTCATGTATATGTCAGATATGATGTATACCACACGATTAATTATGATATGTATTTGTATATTAGAAACAAGTCATAGATGAATAGCCTATTGAGGTCTTATTAATATATGTGGAGGTTGTAAATGTATATTTTACTCTTGCGGAGAAGCGAATGATGAAAATAATTGTAATTTTAATTATTTTTTGCTGCCATATGTGTAATTGATGAATTAGTTGTGGATGTCTAGGGTTTCCACAGGTGAATTTTTTTTTACATATGTGTTCCTTTACTTTCGAAATTATGGTAGATCCTGGAGAGATGCTACCGAATCTCTACTGTAGTGACTGTTTGTCCAAGGCAATGGCCGACGGGGTGCTACAATCAACCCTAAAAAGACATGAATGTAAAATTTGAATTACAATTAAAATAACCAAATTGCAAAATAATAATATTCATTCATGAAAGGTATAAACAATGTAGATAGTATATTTTATTTCGTTAATAAATCATCTGAAGAACATAACTTGAACAACATATATGCGATTAAGAAATAAAAATTTCTCTATATAAACAAGTTATAAATTAAATGTACACCCAAATAATCTATATTCACATTAAAAATTTATAAAATTAAATACATCTATCCACTAAAACTGCATTCATATAAGTAAGTTATATGGTTTATAAAAATAATCTATACTTTGCGGGGTGAGGAAGGGCGGGTTGGGAAATGGTTGAGTTGATCCACCCCTCGAATTAAAGCACTTGGATCTTCAAGTTTGACCTGCTCCATCCCACTGGATCTAAATTCCTACTCTGACTCTTTCTAAAATTGGAACAAGGGTGGGACGGGTCACTGGTCGGTCTGACCCTATTTTTGTCCTTTTTGAGCTTTTGAAGACACAATTAGATAGAAAAATGGTCCTTATAAAGTTGAGATACAATGAATTTAGAAAAAACCAATTGAGATGAGAGGTCTAACCTGCCAAGGATGTGAGCAACTATATTACCAGTTCTAAGAATGTGATAATAAGTGACTTCCATAATTTTGGATTCCATACCCTTTATTTTATCCAACATGAACCATATATTTAAGAACGAGTAAGAATCTCCCCTCATCCATGAGATCACAACTATTGCGTCACTTTTAATCATCACTTTGCCATATCCTTTGCCTACTAACCACGTAATGCCTAAGACAATAGTACTTAGTTCCATCCAACTTGGTTTTTCTACACTCCAAACTTTTTAACTAAAGGCATCAATGAAGCATCCATTTTCATCTTGTAATATAGCCCTAAATGGCACTAAATGGCACCACTATATATGCACTAGAGCAAATAACATTCACATTTAATTTGTGCCAACCCGGTTCATGTTTTGTCCATTTAGCTATGCCCATAGAATGACTAAAATCTTGGTTGACAATAAGAGAGGTAGAGAAACAATTATGAATGAAATGTATACACCACTCAAATGTATGTTGCACTGGGAGCCTAGTGTTTTCTCCAAATAGTTTGTTTCTCATATACTAGATCCACCAATAGATTGTAAGGAAAAGTAAGAGAGGATAAGAGTCCATATTCACTATGCTTCTTGTGCATGTTGATATGTCTAGAAAATATGCAGATCATCCTCATGTGAGTGATTGAAAAAGGGTAGTCAGGGTTAATTGGAACACCTTTTCTTGTTAGATTTAGATTTGTTAGGAGAGAATTCTTGAGCCAAATACTTGAATATTTTTGGGGAGCTTTGTTTTCCATATTGCATTTAATATCACAACTTCTTAAGCATCCTCCATAGCTGTATGAAGCCCCATAGCTTATAGTTTTGTATGGTGGGCAAATCTATGTGCACTCTTAACGGTAAACACTCCATCTGGTTCTAAATTCCGATATATTCCATCCTCTTCCATTTCCCTAGCAATAAGCACCTTCCGCACAAGTTTCCATCCTCATTTGCTAATGGCCATTTCAAACTCAATGCTCCTTCCACTGTCTAGATTCCAGGTCCAGAAAGTATTTCACCTTTGTCTATGGGGTTATATCTATAGGAAAGGAACCTGCAGGTATTAGCATTTGGTTTGCCCATCTATCTTCTAAGAAACTAATGGTATATCGATTTTCAATCCGCTATTTGCACCCTAATTGCAAGAGAGGACGGGTTAAAGCTAAACTTCTCCAAGTAAGAGAACACTCCTTAGATATTTTGCATTTCCAAATCTCTTCATTCGAGAAGTATCTAGTTTTCAACACTCGATGAAATAAGTAAGAAGGATTAGTAGCTACTCTCCACATTTGTTTTATCATGAGAACCTTATTAAAAAAATGCCAATTCATGGAAGCCCATCCCATCATTAGCCTCCACAATGCACTTTTCTTTTGCCAAGAAACCCAACTAATTTTTCTTTTCCTTCTTTTTCTCCCTGCTAAAACTTATTAATCATTGCAACTGTGCTAGCAGCCAAAATACAAGCAAGTGTTTAAGTGGTTGTGTTTTCACTCCTTGGATGGGAGCATCCACCAAGTAGATACATTGGACCATGTTAGGAGCATGTTAGTTGTCTCCCTCTTCCTCAAATTAGGAAAATTGTTAGAATATCAAATGAAAAATGTAAGAATATCTTAGGACTTGATTATAATACAAATTGAGATGAATGTAAATATAGATGCCCATCAAAAAATTTACTAATGATCTCATTGATATCATCATAGAAGGCTTTTAGGAGGAGGAAAAGGTTCATGGCTCAGCTCAAAATGGCCCGGTCATATGCTTTTATGAGAACTTTCTTTTCACTAAAAGATAATAACTTATTGTCACCCTTGTATTCTCTTCCATATTTGTTCTTCACTTATTGAAAATTTCACTCTATTGTTTCTCCCAATCCATACTAGAAGGCTCAGGTAAGTTTTCATTTGATGCCTATCTGATCATATCATCCTCTCCATACTATTTTTTATGTGTGGTCATGTATTCCTATTAAAGAAGGTGACTGTCTTTCCTTTGTTTATCATTTATCCTAAGTAGTTCTTATATCTCGTCAATGTGTTTATCATTTGCTTCGCTTCTGCTTCATTTGCCCACATAAATGACATGATGTCATTTGCAAAGAATAAGCATGTCAATCTCGGGCCATTTCTTCCAATCTTGATGATTTTGAGTAGCCTTGCTTAATGATCCCTTGATATAGATGCCAATAATCCTTCTACAAAAGTAGAAAGAAGTAGGAGAAAAGTGTCTCCCTATAGGAAGCTCCTCAATGGAAATATCACATCAATAAGTCTACTAATGAAGGATGCCTAATATGTGACAAATGAGATATAGCAATAGATCTAATTATTCCATTTTGCTGGAAAACTTATTCACCTCATCATTGCACAAAGATAGTTCATTCCACCTCGTCACATGCCTTGGACATATCAATCTTGATGGCCATCTCTTCACAATTCCCTCTTTTCCTTCTCTTCAGCTCATGTACCACATCTGAGGCAATCGTCATTTTATTTGATATTTGTCTATTGGGAACAAAGGCACTTTGTTGTGGTGATATGATATTTAGCAAACAAATATTAAGTCTATTTGTAAGAACTTTTAATAAGACCTTATAAACCACATTGCATAGGCTAATTGGACAAAAATCACCAAGTTTTTTTGCACCCTTGATCTTGGGAATGAGAAAATTTGTTATACTATTGATTTTCCTTAGCATATCACTTGTTCCTTGATTAAGCTAGCATTCAAAATCTTTTTGTATGCCTAAAAACTGTCTTCCCCCATAATTTTCCAGTGTTTTTAAAAAAGTTGTAGGCATTCCATGTAGTCTTGAAGCTTTCATAAGATACATGAATTTAAGAATAGTCACCATTTCCTCTCTATTTAATTGAGCCATTAAACTCTAGTTTTCAACTACAGTAAGCTTCAAGGAAATTATTGAAACCACCTTAGATGAGTTGGATGTGTCGCTAGAAGATTGAAACATTTTTATGTAATAGTTGTGAATCATGTACTCAAAATGATCTTGGTTTCCCACTAATATGCCATCATGATCCATCAACACTTCAATCCAATTTCTCCTCCTTCTCTCACTTGTTATATGGTGGAAAAATTGGGTGTTTTTATCACCACGCCGAAGCCAAAAAATCTTCAATCTTTCTCTTTCATTTCAACTCTTCATCCTCTAATAGGGAATTAATAATATATTTCTACCTCTTGATTTCAGAGTCTTTAGCATCTAATGGGTTACTTCTTTGGTTTTGCTTAGATAGATTTGGTAAGAATAGATCCATTTCCTCATATTTTCCATTTATTTTCCTGCACCATTTCTATAATTTTAGCCTACACCTCTACAATTTTCCAACTAATTTTCCCCCAATCAGAAATTTAATCTTGAGTATGTGAATCCCAATCCCCATGAATGATGTTTGTTGCCTCTTGAGATTTTGCCCAAGAAATCTCATATCTAAACTATCCATTTGCTTTCTTAGCCTATTTGTTTTGGTCCTTCAGAAGGAGTAAAGGGTAGTGGTCTAAACCCGCCACTGATTTGTGGTGAAGCTATGTCATAGGAAACATGTTTAGCCACCCTTGATTAGCTAAGGCCTTATCTAATCTTTTTTCTCCCCGATCTCTGCCTGTCTTTCTGTTACTCTAGGTCATGCTTGGCCCTTTGAAACCCAAGTCCATCAGATGACAAACATTAATAGCCTCCCTAAAAGCTACCATCTTTCTCCCTAATTTAATATTCCTGCTAAAATATTCTTTCTCCCTAATTTAATATTCCCGCTAAAATATTCTAATTGCCTCGTAACTTCACTGAAATTGTCCATTACAAGCCATGAAAGCCCAAATAAGGAATTAATGTGTCTAAGAAGGTCTAATGTCTTAGGCCTTTTTCCAGCTTTGGGACGACCACAAAAACCTATCATTCACTATATCTTTTCACTAATTTCTTCAATAGTAGCATCTATGTGGTGGGATGGAAAGACTTTATATGAATGTCGAAATTCAAATTCCATAAAAAGCTAAACCTTCCCTTCTATCCAAGCAATCTAATGCAAGACGATTGTGAAAAGACAATTTTCTCTTAATAAATCTATCTGAACAGCCCTTTTCTTTGTTTCTATCATGAAGATCAAAATGGGATCTTCTCCACACACAAAATAAAAAAGAATGTGGATTGCATGTGGGTTTATAAGCCCACGACAATTCCAAGCCAAAATGACAATTTAAGTTTAGTAAAGCTAGGTAGTAGTCTTAGCTTTAGCCCATCCACATCTATAGCTGCATGTAAAGAATCCACCTTAATTTCTTTTATTGCCTACATTGGTCCAATATTCCATTGAATCTAGGTCCAAAGGCAACCCTTTTCAACCGTTGGTACCCTTGAATTCCCCTACCAGCTTCCTTATCTATTTTTTCCTCCTCTCAAATGATTATGCTCCATTTTTTGCCATTTGTCTATTACTACAAAACTCCTTCCCTCTTTAATTAAATATGCTGCCCATCTGCTCCTTTAAAGGCATCATCAGCTACTTCCATCACGAATCTTACAATGATTGATGCATGAACAAAGAACCCTGGGTGAAAATTAAGGTCTTCACTTACATGTAAATTGACTTATGTAACTCTCTCAAATTTTAAGATATTGATCATTGATGAAAAATCTAATTTATTTATTGTATTTAATACTATTTATTTATCTAGGAGACCAAGTTTCATCTTGATTAAGTATGTGTATGTGCTACATTTGCTCAAAAATATATATTCTTGTGAAAATTGTGAAAAATACTTAGATATATTTACACATGTATTAGAATGTAATAATACTTTATAGAATCGTTTATCCACATAGTAGTGATTTTTAGATGGTTTATATGTTGAAAAAACTATTTTAAAATTGATATTTTAGCATAGAATTATTTTATTACATTGAATTTATATATTTATAGATGAGACTTGTATAAAGTGAAATTAAACAAATAAGAAGTTTTTATGCTAGTTTAAATGATGAAAATACAAATGATGAGTGGATTTTCCATCCACTATTAAGATTTTAAATACGGAGAGAGTTATATAGAAATTTTTTTGTTATAGAAGCGGTATCAGAAAATTAAATGGTATCTGTGAAGGTAAGACCTTCACCTTTGGGCAATTGGACACAAGTGTGTATGGATGGAGTAGAGAAAAAGGAAGCTACCTACTCCATGGCATTAGTTGTCAATTTGATTATTTTTCATTTTTTTTAACTATGTCACCTCCAACTATAACATGCAACTTTTTATCCTTAAGATAATGTAACCTTGCAAGCTTCACAAGCATAAACATTGCTCTTCTCCAGCATCGTACAAATTGAGAGGATGGCCGCTTAGTTTGCAACTTTTTTTTTTAAACAATCTAGGTGGGTTCCATATGACCCGTCCTTTTAAATAGATTTCTGTACATCTACTTGCAGGAGTAAATACGTATATATATGTATATTATATATTTGAAGTTTTCTCTACTAAAAAAATGTTCTAAATTATATATTATTGGATTTCTTATTATTTTCTACCTTTTGATACAATTTTCGGATGTGTTTGATAAACGATAAAATTTTTGGACAAAAAATTTTTAGTGTCAAAGTTTTCTAACGAGTGAAAATGATGTGATATGATGGAGGAAAGAATAAAAGTAATGAGAATAAAGCTAAAATATGTAGTTATATAAAAGCAATTGAAAGGTAAGATAGTTGTACAAGAAAATGTGAAAAATAATTAAAAATAGGATAGTTATATATAATAAAAAGTTCTAGATTAAAAAGTTTTTGTGTTAAACAAACACACCCTTCATACATTCCTAAAAAAAAAAAAGATATGTAGCTTAATTGAAACAATTTCACATAAGAGTATATATATTTATATTCAACATTTGAAGCTTTCTTTACTAAAAGAGTGATCACAGGGCATGTGTTTGCTAATTTATCTATATCTTACTCGCATGGCGTCCATTTGACCGGGTTCTTTTTCTCGTTGAAATTTGACTTCAAGACGTTTGCAACGAGAAATTATATATTTTCTAGTTTCATTTCTATCATTTATGATGATCTTTGTAATTAGTCCCTAATTTGGTAAAAATGCAATATCTCTCGCTTTACATAGGATCGAATTAATTTTTTCTGAATTTTATATTAAAACACCTTGAATTTAATATATGATACACTTTCTAATTGATTCAAAATAATTGGTGAATAATTTTTCTTAAATTCATAGAGTATTTTTAGGAATCCATAAACAATAGTAAAAGTTAATATCCACATTTTCCTTTCAAATAATACTAAATTAAACATAATTTCAATCATAAGATGAAATTCGCATTTCCATTTTCTTTAAAAATTTCTTGAGCCTGTCCCTTTTTCGAGGTGTCACGCCTTTCGCTTCTCCATCGTTTTTCTGCATGCTACAAAAAGGATTAAATAAAAAGTTAATTCCAGGGAAATAACATGTACTAGAATAAAACAGGAAATTTGGGTCAAGCTAGGTTAATCTCCATTAAATCACATTAATCTTAGTTATGTAAAAATTAAACAAAATAGCTTAGATGAGCCACTCAAAAACATGATCAGTAGTCATTTATTCCCAGTTTATACCATATTTACTCATTGAAACAGAGTACAATCAGGTCAATATAGTTAAGTTGGTGTAATATAATTAAATGGACGTCACCCAAGTAAGCCCATGTTGGGCTTTCCTCCACGTGGAGGTCACGTGATACGGGGACCACAGCACGCGAGCAACAAGGTTGCGTTTCAACCAAGCTTTTTGGTGTTTGCGTTGTGCGTGTGTTCTCCTATTCTCTCCTCCGGCTTTTTTACCCAGAAGTCACGTGATGTTTTAGCTTCTGCAATCCATCACTTTTCCATTCCATAAATGAAGAAATTTCTTAATTGCTATTAGTACAATGTGACAACTTGATATGATAATGATGTACATTCACAACCCTCCCACCTCGAGAAAAATTTTCAATAAACACCTCATACTAAAGGAAAATTTCTAAAACCATCCACCATCAGGGGAAAAATTATAAAACTTACATTTTAGGAGGACTGTTTTGGAAAAACTGTTCTCTACAAGAAAATGGGACTCGAACCTGTGACAGCATCCAAGGGGCTTCTCCCCTGCCACTGGCGCTAGCCGCAGGTGGTATAAATGACAAAATTAATCGTAAAGTTTTCATTCATTGAGAAAAGAAGCTTCTGTCATCTTGTACAGAATTTGTTATCTCAAATTTGCTAAGATTTACTGGCTTTAACTTTTTTTTCTTGAAATCCATGTTGTGATGATGAAATTCTTTAGCTTCACTACAGAACTTGTTATTTTATAATTTTATTATTTTATAGTAGAAGCCTTGCCTGGCTAATCCCATGGTTCTCCCCTTTTTTTTTTTTAAAAAAAAAAAAAGTTCTATACGTAAAAGTTGGGATATATTTTTTATGAGTTTGATTCTTAGTTGCTAAGGATATTAAATGTTATGGCTGAGGAAATGGTTATAGTAACGATAGTGCTACCTCGCATTAGAGTGTCATTGAAAATCCAATTCTAATTAACCTTACTCTCTTGAAATGCAATTTCATTTAGTTACAAAAAATTTAGCAATGATAATCAAGTAATTTCGTTGCTTATAACTGTTATGTCTTAGGCCGCTGTTTACAAACCAGACTGTGGGACCAACAGTGCTCATATGTTTTTCTGTCTGGTTCAGGATTAACAGTTGATTCAAACCATTTTAAACTGTGATATCAATAATACATGATTATAATATAACATAATATTTATTTTCCATTTATTAAAAGTAAAATATGAGACCTAGAATGCCTATTAGTTAATGTCTGAATCAAATAAAAAGCTAAAACTTAGTACATAATGGAAGAAAAAGGAAACAATATAATAATAAAAATGTGAAAAAAAAATACTAAAAACTTAAAAGTTATCTTTGCCTTTATGAAAAAAAAAAGTTACCTTTGCCGAGCAATGCAATAGATAGAGGGTTATTTGGATTTTATCAAGAATAGCAACGAAATTTGCGGTGGAAAACTAGTCTATTACAGGTACTATAGGAGTTTCAAATCCAGAGTTTAGCTCAAATATATACCTACGAGGTTTGATTTTGAAAATGAAACCTCTAACTTTTCATATTTATGAAGTAACTTTGTATGTGCATGGTTTTACATTATACCCTATAAGTTTCTATTTTTAACAAAATAGTCCCTACTGTAGTATTAATAACGGATTGTAAAAGTTAAGGCATATTTTGTAGAAAAATTTAAACTTGCAGGGTCTAAGGTACAAATATGGAAATTTAAAGAGGCTAATATGCAATTATAAAACTAACATGCTGCAATTAAAAAACAGAAAATAACTTAATATTGGAAAATTTTATGCATAAAAAATATTTTTAATTTTTTTTTGATTCTTATCTGAATAAAATGTGGTTATTTTATTTTAAGTGTCCATATGGGAAAAGGTATATAAAATAGTGGGGAAGTTTTATAGAATTTTTTTTGAAAAGTCAGAAATGATGTGATAAAATAAAGGTAAAGTAAATGTGGTAATTGTTTGAAAGATATGTTAAACTTCATAGTGGATCTCTTGGGTTCTTAATGTCATGGTAAATTCAGTGCATCACATGGGACCCTTGTAAACTTGTGGGTTCTTGGACTTTAGCCTCTAAAGGTTGGCAATCATTCTTAAAGTGTCATATGATTAGGAGTAGTGTAGACATTGATTGATTACAGAGGATCTTTATGTGCATACATTAGAATTGCTCAATGAGATCACAAAAATTTGATTGCTCATATTATAAAAACTAATTGGAATTGTGATATGTTTCTTTCTCTTTGGAGAGAGAGAAAAGCTAGTTAAAGACTTAGAATAATAGTAAAATTGAGATAGTGATGGAAGAATTGAGAAGGCGACTATCTTAACTTAAGAATGTAGAGGGAATTATCAGGAAAAAAATTATCAAAAAAGAAGAATCGAGAGGGTGACTATCGTGAACCTTGATTCAACTCAGATAAAGAGTGAGGAGCCTCCAAGACGAGTAACTAAGAACCAAACTCTAAAAAAGGTTGTTTAGTTAAAATCATGGATTTATATTAATCGTTTATGTGAAAATGTCTAGTACTTACATATATTTGGATGATAAATTAAAACCTTGAATCCCAAACAAACGTACTGATATTTATTGTTTGAGTAAATTTTAAATGTCTAAGTACTTACATATATTTGGATGATAAATTAAAACCTTGAATACCAAATAAAGGTACTGATATTTATCTTTTGAGTAATTTTTAGATAGAATTTATTACGTAATTGATTATGAGATATATTTATGCAAGCATGGTTGAAAGAATGAAGACAACAAGTTTCATAAAAACTTAACAGTTTGGGCAATTGATTTTCAAAGCCAACAAAAACTAAGTCTGCTTGTTTGAGAGCAAGTCAAGTAGTTAGCACATATTGATAATATCAAAAAGAATTTTAATCAAAACGTTCGATGAGCTATATTTGCTTCAAATATATAATCCTATGCAAGTTATAAAAAACACTTAGATTCATTAGAATATTCATTATATATTACTTTATAGAATCATTAGTTTACATAAGAATGATGTTGTACATGGTTTAGATGTTGTATTAACAATTTTGAAATTTTATATAAATAAATTTTTTTTGTTACATTGATTTTATACCTTTATTAGATGGGACACATGTATATACTTAATTATTCCGAAACTTAAGAGTCTAATTAAACAAACAACAAATTTTGCTTTTATATAGCCAGCTTATATAGAAGTGATTCTAAGTAACTGATTTTATTTTTAATATTTTGATGCTTTGTAGAAAATTTACTTAACTTCTTCTATTTAATATCATTTGTTTAGTTAAAATGTCAATTTTAACATCATTATCTTTATTCCCATTATTAGTCATATTATATCATATTACTTTATCTTATTTCAAAAAATTATTTACAAAACCTCTTTTTTTCCAAAAGTTTTATCAAATACAAACACACTTCGTATTTTATCCAAATTAAATATGTGCATGGGTCATGTTTGTTGAAATTATATATTCATGTGTAAATTATAGAAAAGGTTAGATTCATTTACATATATGTTAGAATGTAATAAAATATTATAAAATCATTTCATTTATCCACATAAAATCATTTTTGGAAAGTTTAAAATATAATTTCTCCCTGGTTTAAGGGTTTATTATAAATTTTTCTTGAGTGGAGGTTTACAGATTCCCCCCAATGTGAGGCTAGTAATAGAAAATTTCGTCCATCATGCGAGGGTAGAGAATGTACTTGATTATAATATTAGTTATATATATATACTAATAAAAAATACAATTTTAAATTTGATATTTAGCATTAATTTATTTTATTATATTGAATTTAAACATTTGAAAACAAGGCTATACACAATAATACTAGATAAATAAAAGAGTTTTCATACTATTATACATGATGCTATAATAATAAATGAAGTAGATTTTTCAAAAACATAAAAATATTAAAAATATTAAAAATAAAAGTAGTTACACATAAGCAAAGCCCAATTTTAAATGTACAAAGTCAATCCGAATTTAATCTAATAATCAAAGTGGCCCCATGATAGAGGTGGCCTAAAATTGAAGTGGGATATGAAATCTTTAGTGATACTAACACCACTTAAGTTTGTTCCAACAAATACATACTATAAATATTTATATTAATTTAGATCTATAATTTTTTTAAAACGAATTACAACCCCCTTGCGTCTATGCGATCATTAATTACTCTCACCCAGTGAGACCCCCTAATCAACCAGTTAAACCACAAGTCATATGAATGATTCCAAAATTAAAGATCAGTTATAATTGCTTACTAACCTTATCTCCATTCCTCTTCTTCCGACGTTTATATTCCTGCAAAATTTCATTAATTAAGTCTCTAGATCATATTAATTTAACAACTCCTATGTGAAGATTAAGCCACAACCAGAAGCGCATGCAAGAAAAAAAAATTCCAAATAAGCAAAATTTTCATTAAGGGGTGTTTTGTGTAATTTTTCATTTTTAATACATTTTTTTTCTTCTCAATACATATCATTATATTCTCATCTTATTTCTTCATCGCATTCAAGCATCTTAATAAGATCTTACCAACAGGCTCAGAGTATATCACAAAACAACTTGAAGTGATGGATCTGATCATGCTTACTTACAGGTTCACAGTTACCAGTGACGCGTCCAGCAGTGACGAGGACCCTAGTGACACGGACACTAGTGACACGGAAAGCAATGCCAGCGAAATTGCAGTCACCGCTACTGGATCCATGTTTAACACCAAAGCCTGAAGCTTTTATATATGAGAGCAGCAAGTAAAAGTCTTCTTCCACACTTCCGCAATTCCGTCAAGATCAGTGAAATGTTTCTGTTGAGAGAAGCAAACACCGCGTATTAGATACGATTCCCCCTCTATGATATCGGTTTCTTAGAAACGAATTAATGAAACCCCTTGGATTGTGCGCACTTACTAATGGAATTAAAATTATATCCAACCATCTAGAGAAATATGCTGGTGCAGGTACCACAAAATAGGCCCCACATGATATTATAATCTACATCATTTATTATATTCAAAATTATATATTCTATTACCATACCAATTTTTATCTCAGTTGAATACATGTATGGACCTCATTTGAAAATGGTACAAATTCAACGT
Organism: Annona cherimola; assembly: GCA_030490835.1. Taxonomy (NCBI): domain Eukaryota; kingdom Viridiplantae; phylum Streptophyta; class Magnoliopsida; order Magnoliales; family Annonaceae; genus Annona; species Annona cherimola. The sequence continues at coordinate 92,943,300 of CM059972.1, forward strand.
AATAAAATAGTTTGATATAAATAATAACTTTAAAGTTTGTTTTACCAGGTAAACCATTTGCTATAAAATCTATATATAGATAAATGATAGTATAAAATATTAATACATTTAAGTACTTGTAGGACTCGTTTTGGGCCAAATGCATCATTTATTACGGTACAGGCAAATCCGTGCTCTATCCATTTATTCACACGACCCAACTATGAATTGATTTGGGAAAAGGTTCTTATATATGTAATATATGAGAAATTTCATGTGCAACTTCACTGTATCAAAATTACGTTGCAGTTATTTCAAAATGGGTTTCACATGATCATAAAATTATAATTTACTCCATCCATTGTATTTAGAACTATGTATTCTATTATCATACCAATTTTCATCTCAATTAGATATATGTATGGACCTCATCAGAAAATTGTGCAAATTCAATGTACTAAAATAATTTGATATAAATAATAACTTTTAAATTGCTTTTTTTAACATGCAAATCATTTACTACAAAATTTATATACAGATAAATGATTGTATAAAATATCAATACATTTAAGTACATGTAGAGCTCATTTTAAGTCAAATGCACCGTTAATTACGATGTAGCCAAATGCATAAGAAAGGTTATATATATAATTAATGCATATTTGTAAGATTTGGATGAAACTTGATTTTCAATAGGCTGAGTGGATTTCATCTAATCATACCATGGTGAACCATGAATTTAATTACTTCCATGTTACTGGTAGCATCCATAAAAACAAAGCACATATGGAAACTAGCATATGGAGTACTATCATTCGAGATCACCAGTCTCCTCCGATCGAAAAAACGTCGACTTTAAATTAAAGGTCTATCTCGTTAAAACAGGGAATAAATGGAATTAAAATTATATCCAACCGGATTTAACGTTACTTGTTTTACCGTATGCTAAAAAAGCATTTCAATAAGAGTTTTTTTATCAAATAAAAATAATAGTTCAGTAAAACTAAAGTTGCGAATATAAACTTTTTGAAATGGGAGAAGTAACTTGATATGATAAGGTAATGAGGGGAGCAACGAATATAAAAATAAAATAGATGGTGTAGTTTTAGTTTTACGGGCAGTTATTGAGAAATTATTAAAAATTAAGATAATTATATAGGAAAATGTTAAAATGATTAGAAAAATGTAAATGCGAGAAGTTTTAAATTGCCAAGTTCAATAAAATGCAGAACGAATTCTGTAAGAAAATACTTAGATGGGAACGATTCAAAACTTATGCTTGTACAATAGTTACCATCTAAATGGTTTACTTTTATTTCTAAAATTTTTTTCTGCAGCTAATCATTCAAAATACAAATCAATATGCATGTGTTTATGCTGCCAAAAATTATTTTGATTAGAAACTTATATATTATTTATAAAAATGTAATACATGTACGATATACGAAGCGCATTGAATATTCCAATGCACGAGTCTGTTTTAAAAAATAAATAAATGTATTTAGATAATTCTAGAAATTTTAAAATAAATTGTAGACACTCATCTACACAGGGCCCATAATAGTATACAAGTCGTTAAAGAAGAATGGGGGACTGGTTACAGCGACGACTGCATGGAATCTGCGAGTAAATATGAATGGTCAAAGATTTTTGCAATATTTAATATATGCTTATAAGATTTAAACAATATTGCATTCGTATTTTTAAGTATATCAAAATTAGAAATATATCCACATAGTTCTTATGAAATTGTAAGTGTCTCTTCCATTGGACATCGTTAAATTTTTTTAAAAAATATTGATAATGTCCTTTAAGCAAAATGATATATTTTGCAATTTTCGCAAAATTTGGTAAATATATTTGCAAAAAATCTAAAATAATAATATATGTAAAAATATATAAATTAATAAAATATCAAGTATGTTTATAATATTTTAAAAATTGCAAGTGTATCATTTGGATTAAAAGGCATTATCGTCATTTTACAGAAAAGTTTAATGGTGTTTTAACAAAAGGGATACGCTTGTTCTTTCATGCAAATTTTGTAGGCATATTTACAATTTCCGCAAACATTGGGATGTAGATGTAACATTGGTCAAACTTTGTAAATGTATTTGCAAAAATCATGAATGATTTAGATTAGTAAATAAATATGTATTATAAAAATTTTAAAATATTTGATTTTTTGCATTAGAAATTTTTTTTATTAGATATTAGAAAATTTTTGAAAGAAAAGTTTATAGTGGAACAGTTTTTGGAATAGAAAAAGTAAAATAATATGATAAAAATAATGATGGAAGAATAAGGAGAACAAAATAAAAATAAATAAGATAATTACACAAAAAATTGTTAAGAAATGATCGAAAACTAGAATAATTATATATAAAAATGTGAAAAAATGATTGAAAAATAAAGTAATTATAGAAGAAATTTTTTTTTAGAGAGAAGCATTTTTATTTTGATAAATACTAAACATAGATATCAAAAATATTTTATGGGAAATAAAAATCCAATTGGATAAATTTCTTTTTCTGATAACTTTATAAATTTCGTTTGATGGCGAATCCCTGTATCAATTCCTAACGCACTCTTCATCCCCAAAAAAAATTTCTAATGCACTAAAATTTCATAATAAATCAATCGTGGACTTTGATGGACTTTGAAAGAATGTTTTAGAACATTTTGAAACTTTGAAATTGATATAAATAAAAAAAAATAGTTATCACGACAACCATGCATTGCTTGGTTCGTCGCAACTGCGCAGATGGAAATGTCAGCCAAGGCCTTACATGCTCCAATCCTGGCAGCGAGGATTTCAACCTCAAATTTAGATGGCTCCATTCGGTCTTTTTAAATGAAGGCCGGAGCCCTGGGTTTCTTGGGTTCTCTTCGATAAATAAATGGGAGAGTAGTTGAGTGTATTGTCTTTGTTTAAATAGGTGGAGCTTGTAGTTTATAGGGTTGAATGAGCTTGATATATAATATCAAATGTTACAATTTATAAAAACCATAAAAAAATACTTATCATGCCTATTTTACTTTATAGAGACAAAGTAATTAATGCATATTTAGAAGATTTGGATGAAACTTGATTTTTTGGTTAAACGATAACACATATATAGTCATATCATCGTGGCCCAAATATATATATATATATTTTTTTATGAATTTAATTACTTCCATGTTACAGGTAGCATAAAAACAAAGCACATATGGGGACCGGCATATGGACGGTAGTCTCCTCCAGATCAAAAAGAAAAAAAATGTAAACTTGAAATTACAGGTCTATCTCGTCTAAAACATGGAATAACGGAGGAATATTAATATGTAAACCATTCAAAAACATTAGAATTTGTGTTTTCATAATTTTAGTATTTTTTTTAAAGAAAAACAATAATACGTCTGTCTCGCGGGATGAAGCTCAATCAAAATGATACGAATATTTAATGCTAAGGGATAAAATTGTCAGTTTACATATTATACTTTTTTCCATACTAGCTACATATTATACATTTATACTATCAAGTTTAGTCAAACCCACTCAAGTTTTGTGGACATGCTTGTTTTGTGTCATACCAAGATAATTTTGTAAAATCTAAAATGTGCAACATGTTTAATACATTATATTTAATAAGGAAATGAAAATTCTCCATGAATAACAACAATAATATGCCATAAAATTGTGCAACATGTTTTAGTTGGAGAGAGCCTTCACAAGATTAATTGAAATAATTTTGTTACTGTGATAAAGGATGGGCCCACAGCGGTTCTATGTAACACGTTCAAATTTTAAAATTTTGATGTTTAATGAAAAATCTAATCCATTGATGCTTAATGAAAAATCTAATTCATTCACTATATTTATGTTTTTAGCTATGAGACTAATTTTCATATAAATCAAATATATGCATGTGCCACATTTGCTGAAAGTTTACTGAAAAATATATGTTCATGTGCAACTAATGAAAAATGTGGATATCTATTTACATGTGTATTAAAATGTAATAATACTTTATGAAATTATTTATCCACAAAAAATTGATTTGTACATGGTTTAGACATTGATTTATCATTAAAGCTGCAAATGAAGAGGTCCCACGATTCAATTGAATTGGAATCCATTACAAAATTTGTATGGCGTATTATTATATAGAGATATACAAGTAGATCTACCTGGTTGAGATCTTAAAATATAATTAATAATTACTCTTTCTCTATCTTCAAAAGGAAATGATCAAAAAACCATAATTTTTCTTTTAGGGTGCGTTTGGCAATTAGGAAAAAATGTCAACTTAAAACTTTTCAATCTAAAACTTTTCACTCTCTACAATTATCATATTTTTTAATCATTTTTTCACATTTTCCTATACAACTATCCTACTTTTCAATCATTTCTACACAACTACCCACACAATTAACCTTTATATTTTAACTTTATCATTTTTACTCCTCATCATTACCCCTATTATATCACATCATTTGATAACTTTTACTCTCCAAAATTTTTCATCAAAAGTTTTATTCATTCCTAAACACATTCTTAGTTTCAATCTCTGAACAAGAAACAGTAGTTGTCAGACAAAATGGGAAAAAAATAAAGAAAGAAAGAAAATCAATCAAGAAGAAATTACAATCGGCCGGTAATTTGAAGAAAACAAGAAATCATCCGGTGGCTTTTCTTGAACTACCACATGGGATAAAACATAATTATGATAAAGTGAATTTGAAAAAACGAAAGAAAGAACTTACTTTTTTGAGGTAGCTGCCAAGAGAATGAGGAAGAGCAATTGGATCATCCCGAAGGAAAGAGGATATATGAATGAGTTCTCCGCAGGGGTTGGTAGAGCAGAAATGGAAAGGAAGACTCCGGAGTCAACAGGACGACTATGTCGATGGCATCACGTATTCACGTGTCCTTACTGTGCATAACAAGACTTGGCCGTCAAGCACAACCCGGCCTTCTTGACCGTTTAAGTCCACTTGCGTATCTTATCCACTGGTGCTCGCTTATCTGTGCGCCTATAGCGATAATCCCGGGGCCTGACTGTGTGCAGTTAGGGATGCAACTTCGAGCGAGTTTCGAGAAAGGGTTCCCGGTTGGCTTGGTGTGAAGCGAGAGCCCGACTATGCTCTGATCGGTCGCCAACCCAAGGGCAGCCAGAGCGATTTTCCTCCGTTCCTCCGTACTTTCTCCGATCTCTCGGAGAAGATTGCTTAGTCAAGTCAGGTCCGTACGGCAGGTTAATCCATCGTTTTTTGGAGCTTGACTAATAAGGGCTCGACGCGTATTGACACTTCCACGCTCGACGCGTATTGACACTTCCACGCTCATATCTTTGCCTCTTATGCGGGTACGTGGAACCGACGCTCGTAAATATAATTATATATGTACATATTATATAAGGGATGCAGGTGTGCTGCCCGTGCAATCCAGGCCGTCCTTGGAGGCGCACGCAATCCTGGCTGTTCTCTCCCTCCCGCGAGTAGGCCGCAGAGTAATGCAGGTACCGGGCGTGCTGAGTATGCGTGTATGGGAGAGTAGCAGCTGGAGCTGCGGTTTTCGATGGTGTCCCGATTTCCAAGGCAGGAGAAGACGTTCTGAGTGCGCCGGAAGACGTGCTGAGTGCAGTATCATATTTGAGATTCCACATCATCTATTTCTAGCTATCCGCATGCTAAATGATGTATCAGTATGCTATATACAAAAGTCAATGTGTATTCTGCTACTGAAGGTCATCTGTTTGTGACTATTAGTTTCTTGTCGTGTTGAATGAGCATGCTATACCTGTATTGTGTAAAGTGAAATTGCAGGACATCTATTTCACCTCTGGTTATCAGAATGCTAAGTGTTGCATCAGCATGCTAAGTGTTTATTTTAGACTGGAAGATTTTTGTTCGTCCATATTAGCATACTAATTGTTGTATGAGCATTGAATGCGCAATAGCTTTTTGCAGTGCAAGCTTGCTACCAACATTGAATGCGCAGCAGTGTAACGCCCCATTCATAAAAATACTCAATAACTAATCAACGGCGCTACACAATCATAGAAAAATTCAGCAGCATCTCCCCATAACATACAAGGGGTAATATGGAATACATGACCTGATATTCATTACATTTCCATCTGTAACATTCAATCATATTTATATACTTGCATCTTCATATAATAAGAACATTCATATAGAAGGAAATCATTACATATTTTCCTTACACAACAAACAGATATAATAGTCTATTTTCCTTACACAACAAACAGATATAATAGTCATGCATATGTGCATCAACAAGGATTATAATCCAATCTGAAATACCAAATACATTATAGTTGTCAAAACGAATCCGCCTAAGTAATTGTCTACATATATGATTATCAAAAGAGCACAAGTCTAAAAGAACTGGAATCAACATATTGTGCTAGGGTCTCTCATGTTTGATCTTCAACTTGTCCCATCCTTAAGTTCCCCTTCTGACCTGCGATCTAAAATCACAATAACAATGATATGAGTCTAAATAGACTCAGTAAGTAGATAGTGGTTAGCACAAAGTGCAAATAAGCGTAATGATGGATACTCATACAGTGATGAAGCTAATACACATGGGTCCAATACCCACTCCCAAGATCGTATACATATAACCATACACACAAATTGACCAACACAACTAATCATCTACTCATGTCCATCAAGGGCCATGAACAACCCTCTCCTCATGTCAATCAGGGGCCATGAACAACCCTTACAACCAACTATTTGAGATAACGCATCATACATAACAGACAATGAAACACATCGCAAACCACGCATACAACATCAACACAATTCAGATACAACACATAGATCTGTCACACAAGCATTTTATCAAACACATGATAGGTGCGAAATGAAAGAACCTTCAATTCATACTCTCGATTGGGGCAAATCAATTCACGTCACATTTCAACAATATAACAACTGCTAAAAAGTCTTTTACATCATAGAAATCACGCATTCAAAGTAAATTCCCCATGAACCCTAACTGTTACGAACTCTACGCCTAATACCATGGAGTCGTTAGAAGCTATACATTCCCTCTAGCCTCGTATCGCATTTAACGTAAAATTTCATCACTAAATCGAGAAGGGGCGACATCTACTTACCTTGACCGTGATCCCTCCCAAGACAGCGACCCTAGATGTGGACTGCAGAAATTCGGAGCCTTGGAGCTTCCTGAATTCGGATCTATGACCTTCAAGGTAGTTGGTATAGTTCCCCTCAAGCGATCACGGGTGGTTCGAACTGAGTGTAAGAGAAAGTAGAAGAGGGACGAAGAACCAGAAGAGAAGGAGAAGAGAACGCGGTCGGGCGCGAAATGGGAATGAAACCCTAGAGCGCGGGCCGCTTATGTTAATAGAATCATTTGAGTCGAGTCGGGGCTCGGGTCGGGTCCAGTCGCAATTAGTAATTTAATTTCCCTCTCCTACAACTTAATAATTTAAATTTTCTCCAGGGGCGCTGCCCCCTTCACCCCCGCAAGGGGCGCTGCCCCCTTGACCCCCGCGACCTGACCGGTCAGGTCGAACCCCGTACCTACTCTGCGAGGGAAACAATAGTCATAGTGCCCATCAATGGAACACTAATCATACATGCACATATGCACTATACATCTCCTAAATGTCGTGTCCATGTATGTTATGTATCCATTAATATCGTAAAATTCTTACTAACATGTTCATAAGTTACCTCATAAATAGAGAAAAGTTATAATAAAAATAGAATAAAAATACCTGGCCCTCACAAGCAGCTTTTTGCAGCCGCCTAACACTTCTCTCCCATATACGCCGAGATGCATGTCACCTCCAGCTACTACTCTCCCATACACGCACACTCATGTAAACAGTACCAAGCATACTTTGCGGCCTACTCGCGGGAGGAAGAGAACGACCAAGATTTGATGCGCCTCAGTAGACAGCTTGGATTAACCGGGCAGCGCGCCTGCACGAGAATTCGGGTGCAGCATTGCTGCACCTGAATATATTCCTATTATATAATAATACCTTGTATTTTGTGTGTGACGTCTTACTTGCACACACATTTTAATAAATTCTAGTTCAAATGAATCTTGTGCCCAATAGAGTTGTGGATTGTAAATTAAGAAACTAAATTGATTTTCCATATATATATATATTATTGACTTATGAAAGTCTTTTGTAAATAAACTTGTGCATTGTAATTATTATATTAATAGTTTTAATGATTACACGAAGAACTGAACCGACAAATTAATAGGATAGAATAAACTTTTTGCTAATAGAGTACAAGCATAATAGACCTATACCTGAACTGTTGCACCCCTCTTTGCAACAGAACAAATGTCATTCTCTCCTGATTGAGATGGGACATGGGCTGCTAGGTTCACATCAGGAAATTGTGCCAGCATAAGGGCGACCGATCTAGGATGCCAATCCCACCTAGAAAACTTTGAATCGCATTGCGCCCTTGGTTAGAAGAATAGTCTGGTCGGTGGTGTAAAATGGCATTCCTATTGTCATTGATTGGAGGAAGCTAGGACATCGAAAACGAACAAGCTAATCCATCTTGCAGTAAGGAGGCTTGAACCTCAAAGATTAGATGTATATATATATATACATATGGGATGCTGTTTCGTTGCAGTGATGCTACACCGGAACAGCGGTGCAGTGGGCCCCAAATGGGCCCCACATGATTATGAAATCATGATCTACTCCACCCATTGTATTTAGAATAATGTATTCTATTACCACACCAATTTTCATCCCAATCAGATATGTATATGGGCCCCATCTGAAAATGGTACAAATCTAACGTAACAAAATAGTTTGATGTAAATAACAACTTTAAAGTATCTGATTGGGATGAAAATTGGTATGGTAATAGAATACATTATTCTAAATACAATGAGTGGAGTAGATCATGATTTCATAATCATGTGGGGGCCATTTTGGGCCCACTGACCGTTGTTCCGGTGCAGTGATGCTGCACCGGAACAGCCCTCATACATATGTATATATATATATATACAGAGAGAGAGAGAGGAGTGATCATGTCAGTTCAGGCGAAGCAAATGCTTCAATTAGCCCACCTCGAAAAACTCATTAACAATCATTTTTTGTTTTTCTTTATATACTTATTTATCTAAGTGTATTTAACATATAAACCAAGTTTTATGACTTTTGGATATGCTTATATTTTTTTGAGATTTTTAAACATCTATGCGTATATATATGTATTTAAGATACCCTTATCTTTAAAAATCTATAAAAAATATATATGCATAAAAATGGTAAAAACTTGATTTATATGTTAAATATACTTATATAAATAAGTATATGAAGAAAAAAGCAAAAAAAAGTTATCGTAAATTGATTTTTTGATGTGAGCTAAGTGAAAAATTTACTTAGCCCAAGTTAATAGGATCATTATTTATATATATATATATGAAAAATATTCAAGTGTAGCTTCACTGCACCACAATTACTGTGTATCTACATCAAAATGGGCCCCATGTGATCATAAAATTATAATCTACTGCACTTATTATATTTCGAATTATCCATTCTATTATTATACCAATTTTCATCACGATTGGATGTATATGGACCCCATCTAAAAATGATACAAATTCAATTGAATAAGATATTTTGATATTAATAATGACTTTAAAGTTATTTTTCAAAATGTAAATTATTTGTTATAAAATTTATATATGGAATAAATGATTGCATAAAGTAGCAATACATTTAAATATATGTAGAGCCTATTTTGGGCCAAATGCATCGTTAATTATGGGGAAGCTTCACTGCACAGTAAAGGTTTTCTCTCTATGTCTATAGATATAGGGCTCCACTTCCATATAACCAGGTTACATCGAAGCGGTCTCATGTAACTTCCTCAAATTTCAAGGTATTGATTCTTAATGAAAAATTCAATCCATTCATTGTATTTAATACCATTCGTTTTGCTAGGAGACCAAGTTTCATATAAATCAAGTATGTGCATGGGCCACATTTGCTCAAAAATATGTATATTCATGTGTAAATTATGAAAAATACTTAGATTCATTCAAACATGTATTAGAATGTAATAATACTTTATAGGATCATTTATCCACATATTATTGATATTTTAGATGGTTTAAATGTTGAAAAAATTACTTTAAAATTGATATTTTAATATTAAACTATTTTATTAGGTTAATTTTACACTTTTTAGATGAGACCCATATACAGTAAAATTTAAAAAAATAAAAGGGTTTCCAGGATACTAGAAATGATGTTAACCACAATGGATGAAGTAGATTCTTCATTAACCATCAAGATTTTAAAAATAGGAGTTACATAGAAAGGGGATTTCATAGCAGCAGTATTGATATATATAAGAGTATTCAAGTGCAGCATCACTACATCGTACAACGGTGCTAAAATGGCCCCACATGATGATAAAATTAAAATCTACTCCACCGATTGTATTTAGAATTATTTATTCTATTACTATATCAATTTTCATCCAATCAGATATGTGTATGGACCCCATCTAAAAATGGTACAAATTCGATGTAATAAAATAGTTTGATATAAATTACATTTTAAAGTAGTTTTTTCAAGATTTAAATCATTTGCTATAAAATTTATATATGGATAAATGATTGTATAAAGTTTTATTGCATTTTAATATATGTGGGTCCCATTTTTGAGCAAATGTACTACTATTCTGGTGTAGTTGCCGGAACAACTCTTATATATATACATGTGGGGACGCTTCTATGAAACCCCCTTAATTTTTAAAATTTCGATGGTTGATAGAAAATCCACTCCATTCATTGTATTTAGCATCATTAATAGTACTCGGGAAACCCTTTTATTTTTTTAATTTTACTGTATATGGGTCCTATCTATAAATGTGTAAAATTAACTTAATAAAATGGTTCAATATTAAAATATCAACTTTAAAGTGATTTTTTCAACATCTAAATTATTTAAAATATCAATAATATATAGATAAATGATCTTATAAAGTATTATTACATTCTAATACATATGTGAATAGGTCTAAGTAATTTTCATAAATTGCACATGAATGCACATATTTTTGAGCAAATGTGACCTATCCACATATTGGATTGAGATGAAATTTGGTCTTCTAGCTAAACAAATGATGTTAGATATAATGAATGGATTGAATTTTTCATAAATGATCAACATTTCAAAAATTAAAAGGGTTGCACGAAATCACTTCTATGAAATCGGTTTCATAGAAGTATTCCCAAAATATATATATAGTGGAAGGAGAATAGTGTACCTTGAATTTCTATGAAACCCCAAGTCACATTTCCTTAAAGGGCCCTTGAAGGTGTGTAATACCTTGTTAGGCCCTATGGAGTAATATTGTTGACAGTGATTGGATATGACAAACATATTAAATAGTAGTCGAGAAAATGTATTAAACACAGAGGAAATTAATATAGATAATTTAGAAAAAAACTTAAATGATTGGAAAATACTTGACATCTTAAACAGTCAAATATATAAAAAATGATCATTTCAACTTTCGATAAATTACACAATTAAAATAGTTGAGCAAACAATCTCCTTTTTAATCAACACGAAACTATTCTCCTTTTAAACAGAAGATTAATTGAACAACATCAGTAAAAATATAATTTCATACACTTAGGACTAATACAAGTAGCTGTCAAACTACTAATGAGAGAAGGCTTAGACACCTCAATCTTATTATGCTTAAGAGATTGTAGATTTAATAAATTTTAAGATTCACTCTTAGGAATGGTAGAAACAAGCTTATACAGTTGACCTATTTATTTTAACTGTTATCTAAATTTCACCATTTTCTTGCAATATTAAAATATTTTAGATGCTTTAATCTTAAACCTGAAAGTTCATAACTGTAAAATAAAATAAGAATTTTTACCCATAGCCTTGGTATATAGGATCCATTATAAAGCTATGACTACAACCTTTAACACAATACCTATTAAACAATTCTTAAAAGGAAAAACAATATTATTACAAATAGATATAAGAAAAGCAAAAGTAATTGTACTCAAAACCATAAAATGGGATCAAATAAACCCTTCTATCTCACCGGAAACTTCAGACTGAAGTACCACCTTCTTAAATAAAAAACTCAGTTAAATAAAAAACTCAGAAATAAGAGAAATAAGTGAAGACGAAGAGAAAAATGTAACAATGGACATGAATTCATTTAGGAAAATTTTTTTTATCCTCAGAAGATTTGTGGATTAAACTTTAGAAAAATCCTTTAGAACAACCCAATCAAGAGCCTCATGTTCTTCAATACCTACAAACAACAGATCATATATAAAAATGAAAGGAATAAATATTAATAATTTAATTTCCCAACCAATCTACTCTGTAGAACCAAATGAAGAAACCTTAAGTCCAAGAATGTCACTTACTAAATAGATATGACAGACTTTGATCTATCAATAAACGTTATTGAAAAAGAATTTCAATTAAACAAGGGTAGACTAAGAGAAAATTTTTATAACAAATTTAATAAATAAAAAAGAAAATGGTTTTATGAAAATTATAAAAAGGATAAAAGGAAGCCTATTCAAGACGAATATTATGAATTTATGAAAACACACAAAGTTCATATGTTCTTCTTTGAATGGTTTGAAACTTTTCATTCTCTTGAAAAACAAATTAATTACCCTAGAACCATAGAGCCTATAGGAAAGATTACACAGGAAAACAAGTAAAAACCTTAAATAATCCACTAGAAATCGAAATTGTAATAGAATTTAAAAATAAACAGATAATGTGTTCGCCATATAAAGTTAGAACAAACACGAAAATACCTCCTAATAGAAGTGAAAAAACTTTATGAACAAAACAATTATAAAATCAATCCATAATCACTATAGAGAGACCATTGATAAAATTTAAACTATCATAGAAGATAAGATAATACATCCTGTTGCTCTAAAAAAAGAACAAACAGAGAAGTCAACTTTTATCTTATATGAAATTTCTAAAGTACAATTAAAAGAAATAAAAGAAAACAGTGAATTTATGAACAAAATAAATAAAAAAACTAAAAACTCTTGAAACACTAGAAAGCTCAAAAATAGAAATAATCTTTGAAGAATGAGAAGGATCAGTAAAAATTTCAGGTTCGCCTACTAAACTTGTAATATATATATGTCTGAAACAGAATCTGAAGAGTCATTGGAAGAAATAATTGAAAATGAACAAGAACTAGAATTAAACAAAATAGACTTATGGAGAATGCCTTCATAACCTTATTATCCTAGACACACGCCACCTGATTTATTATTTAAAGAAGGAAACCAATTTACTCAAGCCCAATGTAATGCAAATGCCATTTATGTAGAATATGGTGGGAAAAAATAAAAAAAATAGTTAATATACTTTAACAAATGACCATGGTAGCAATAGTTTATAAGACAAAAATAAACTTTACAGACCATAATATAGCTCAACTTTTAGTCGCAAATTTTACTGGATCCTTAAAAGATGGTGGGATAACTACTTAACTCAAATTTAAAAAGAAATAATCCTCTACTCTTACAAAAAATATGATATAGGAGAAATGATAATAATAGATGAAAAAGGAATCCAAAACGCAGTAGATGCTTTAATTCTAGGAATAACAAGCTTTTATATAGGACCAAATAATAAACTCAGAGAAAGAGAATAAAAAAAACTACAAGCTTTAAGGTATAAGAAAATGAGTAATTTTAGATTCTATAAAGACCATTTTCTTGCCCATGAAATGCTTAAAACTGATTGTAATCAATAGTTTTGGAAAGAAAGATTTATCACCGAACTCTCATTTTATTTCATTGAAAAATTAGAGATAAAAATAATGGAACTATTACTTATGAAAAATATCCTATGGAGACATAATATCAGTAGCAAATGATGTAGGATTATCATACTACAATAAACTTAAACAAAAAACAAATGAAAAATGGGAAAGAATAAAAACTCAACAACAATTAGGAGATTTCTGTAACAATTTAGAATGAAAAGGTTAGAAAAAAACTTGTAGCGTAAATTTTTCACAAAAATATAAGAAAAATAGATTATTCAAAAATTATAAGAAACCTCACAGAAGGGAAAAAGAAAAACTCCTAAATTACAATATAAAAGATACAAAAAGAAAGAAAATAGATATAAATCAAAACCTTTTAAATCTCATAAAAGGAAGAAATTTTCAAAAGAATCACCTCTTGTTGGAAATGTGAAAAATAAGGCATTTTGCAAATAAATTTATACTTAAAAAGAAAATCAATGAATTATAAATAGATCAGTTAAACCTAACAGAATCACTAAAATCTCAATTAGAAAAATTGATGCTAAATTCAGATAATTCAAATAGAGAAGAAACCATTGACTCTGAAAGAAAAATTGATGAACTAGAAACTGATACTGATAACACATATGAATTAAATATGATAACTTGAGATAGACAAGAACTGTTAGATTTTGTAGATCAAATAACTGATCCGAAAAAATAAAGGAAATATTTATCAAAAATAAAAGATATGATAAAAGAAAAACTCCTTCCCAAGAGACTCCTTTTAGTAAAATCCTAGAAAAATCCAAGCTTATGACTTAACAAAAATTCTAGAACCACTAAATCAACTGATATCAAGCAATAACATAATACTATCAAATTTACAAGTAGAGATCAAACGATTAAAAAGAGACCTAAAATCCATAAAAGAATCAAATATGGTAGAAATAGAAGAATTAAAATATAGAATAGAAAAATTAGAATAAAAAAAGCAAAGTGATTCTAACATAGAAAAAGAAGGAGAAAAATCTTTCATTCAACTAATGTCTAGAGTTTCTTACCAAAAATAGTATACAAAAATCATACTCTTAATAAATAAAGAAGTAATCCTCGAAGCTATTGCCCATGTAGATTCGGGAGCAAACTTGAATTGCATACAAGAAGGCTTAATACTAACAAAATATTTCAAAAAAAATGAAAGAATGCCTAAGAGGTGCAAGTGGAACAAAACTAAAAATTAATTTTAAACTTACAAACGTAAAAGTAAAACATCATGGTGTAACTTTTAAAATAACTTTTCTGCTAGTAAAAGGCCTTCAAAAACAAATAATTTAGGGGTGTGTTTGACAATTGATAGAAAATGTCAAGTTAAAACTTTTTACTCTCCACAATTATCATATTTGCTAATTATTTTTTTATATTTTTATATACAACTACCCTACTTTTCAATCATTTCTACACAACTATCCACACAATTAACCTATCTATTTTAACTTTATACTCATTACTACTCATCATTACCCCTATCATATCACATCATTTGACAACTTTTACTCTCCAATATTTTTTATCAAAAATTTTATTCATTACCAAACACACCCTAGGAACCCCATTTTTAGAACTAATCAAACCTTTTACCATAACAAATAGGGAATAACTATAAACATATTAGGAAAAGAAATAATTTTTAATTTCATTCAAAAACCTCAGTAAAAGGATATAAACTTGTTGAAAGATAAGTCATTGGCCATTAATCTTATAACCCAAAAATAAAAAAAATCTAAATTTTTTAAAAGAAGAATTAAGATTTTAAAATAGAAGAACAGTTAAAGAACCCTAAAATACAAAAAAGAATAAAAAATTTGAAGAAAAGTTAAAGATTGAAGTATGTGTAGACCTCCTAAATGCATTTTGGAAAGAAAACAAAACAACAGAAACTAAGTCTTCCTTATGAACCGAATTTTAATGAAAATAAAATACTTACAAAGGCTAGACCCATCTAAATGAGTAGAGAAATATTAGAATATTGCAAAGAAGAGATAAAAGATTTACTTAATAAAAAATTAATTAGACCATTTAAATCATCATGGTCTTGTGCAGCCATCAATGTTCAGAAAAACTCTAAAATAGAAAAAAGAAATCCATGACTAGTAATAAACTATAAATGTCTAAATAATGTCTTAAAATGGACCAAGTATCCAATTTTAAATAAGAAAGATCTCTTACAAAGAATAATAATCGCAACAATCTTCTCAAAAATTGATATAAAATCGGGATTTTGGCAAATTCGAATAGAAAAAAGTATAAATATAAAACTACATTTACAGTTTCATTTGGACAATACGAATGGAATGGAATGGAATGCCTCTTAGCCTTAAAAATGCAACATCAGAATTTCAAAAAATTACGAACAATGTTTTAACTTCTTACATTAAATTTTCGATAGTATACATTGATGATGTACTAACATTTTTAGAAACAATAGAAAAAACTTTAAATATTTAAATATTTTCTTTAAAATAATTCAAAGAAATGAATTAGTAATCTTAAAAACTAAATCTTGACTTTTCCAAATAAAAATCAGATTTTTAAGACATGAAATCCATCAAAATATAATCATTCCAATCTAAAGGTCACTTGAATTTGGAAATAATGTCCTAAATAAAATAATAGATAAAAATCAACTCCAAAAGTTGTTACGAGTACTACATTATGTATCAGATTTTATCCAAACCTTAGAACTATATGTAAACCTTATACCAAAGACTAAAGAAAAACCCTCCAAATCGGACTAACTAAAACACAAAAATTATCTAATAAGTAAAAAATATTTAACAAATTTACTTATTTTAAATTTAGCTGACCCAACAGCAAAGAAAGTTATAGAAATAGATGCCTCAGATATAAGCTATGGAGGAATCCTCAAACATACAAAAGAGAAAAAGAACAAATAGTCAAGTATCATTTAAGAATATGGAATGAAACACAACAAAAGTATTCAATAATAAAAAAAGAAATTTTAAGTATTTTTTTTGTGCATAAAAAGTTCTAACATGATTTACTATACCAAACTTTTTTAGTCAGAGTAGATTGTAAAGCAACCAAATATGTCTTACAAAAAGATGTTCAAAGTGAAGTTTAAAAATATATTTTTGCAAGATGGCAGACACTTTTGTCAGACTTTGATTTTAAAATAAAATTTATAAAAGACACTTCGAACTCAATCACAGATTTTTTAACTTGAGAATTTCTCCAAGGATCGAACTTATCAACAATAAGTGGCAACGACGCCGCAAAAGCCCAACAAACCAGAGGTCAAGCCTCAAACACCTGACTCCTACTGTCAACATCAAGTAACCACGTCTCACCCTTCTATGGAAAAAACTACAAAATTCTCAAGTTCTTTTTACGTAAAAAGGACTGCAATGATTGCAATGACTCACACCAAATTAAGAACCTACACTCAAGCCTCCACTCCTCAAACAAAATGATGTTATCGGCATTGCTAGCTCCAGAACCCTCTTAGAAACCCACATCCAATGACCTTAGTCAATTGGATGAACAAACTACTTAGCCTTGATCCAAAAATTTCCTAAGCTCAAGGCCATAGAGCCATTCAAATCTGTATGACTCAAACATTCAGGAAAAAGAGTTCTACCTCAAACTCTTCAAATAAAACCAACCAAGGAGATTGACCTTCGCCCAACTCTACTTCAAACAAAATTTTCAAATAAATATAAATATGTCTCTAAAATAAATTCCTCAATACCCATCTATTATGTTGAGGATGATTTTCAAACTTTTCAAGACTACGCTCAACTAGCTAAAATTTTGTTCCCTCCAACTCACCATGACAAAGTGATAGACTATTATAAAATCCAAAAATTTCATGAACTCCTCCTTGTTGACACCCAATCCATCCAATTCAAATGCTATCCTTAAAAGGACAATTCAATCGAAATTACCCATTCAAGTGTCTAACTTCTAAAAGTTATAATACCGTAAAACTTTGAATCAATGAAAAAATAAAAAAAAGCTTTCAATTCAATTCAACCCTCAAACTTTTACATACTATGACTACCAAATAGCCTGGTATAAAACTTTTTGGTACAAAAATAGTTAAGGATCTCATTCTTAGGTGTTTTAATTCAAAAGAAACGAAACTATATTTTTCCTTATTAGTTCGTTCAATGGTGGAATCATTTTAGATTAATTCCTAAAATATTATCACCTTTGGTAAATTAAGGTTATCAAACATTTTGAAACATGCTCCTCTTTCCAATTATGAAAATCGTTTTTCTCAAACTTTAAATTTTTATTCAAAATTTTCTCTAGCTTAGATTTGTCAATGGGAGTATGCTTTTCTTCAAAATTCAAAACCCCATTCAACTTCCATTGGGGGAATAGTGTCAACCTAAGAAAACTTTGTCAAACTCCTCAATTAAATCTAAATGCAGCTTAGCCCTCAGCCGTCTGCACAGCTAACTGCTAAACTTGAGGAAGACCAACAATCTGTCGCCAAGTCAAATGAAGCTGACCAGGTAGATTAGAATGAAGTCATATGGGGACTCACTAAGTCTCGATATCAACCGCATTTTTATACTTAAAAAAAACCAGCCACAAACCGTCATCCTTCACTCTTGCTCAAGTTTTTCTCTAGCTCAGGATACCTCATCAACATAGTAACACCATGACATCATCAGCACAAAAAACAAAACAATCTTCAGTAATAGTGGAAGAATCCCACTATAGCACCAGTCAAAATCTTCAACAGTATCTGTCAGAACTCCAACAGTTCCCATCAACTAGCTTTTGCCAGAGCTGTCAGGAATCTCTGCCGAGGTCAAGAATCCCAACCAAGATTCAAAGCAAGCTTTCATTAGAGTCATCTTTCAAACCACATGCATCTGATAGGTCTGACACAGCAATTATTAGAACTATCATTCCAAGCTATCAATGGTCATTTATAAGAACTCTCAAAATAGCTATAAAAGATGAAGGAAGGAAGAGGAGAGAATATCGAACCAATTTCCTAAAGCTCATCATGCTACAACGATCACCCTCGATCTTCCAAAGCGCTCTCTCTCTCTCTCTCTCAAAAACCTATAATTTCTTTTACTTTGTAAACCTCTCTTTAATCTTCTATTGGAAGCGATTTTAAAGTTCTGTTGAAGAAATAAATTGTTGATTTCGAGCTTGATATGACTTAGACTTGTAATTTATTTTCAAATTTGTATTGTAAATTTTGGTTATTCAACCGAGTTGTTATTTACCGGCAAATTTATTTCATGTCTTCTTCATTCATATTAGCATCAACAAGAAACACATTAAAATCAAATATCTTATTAAAAGAAAACAAAAGATAATAGAACATATAACTTATTTAAACTTTCTTAAAAAAAATATTCGAGTGGATCTGGGAGGATCAAAAAAGGATAAAAGCAAGATTAAACAATTTTTTTGTAGATTTCTTTAAAAACGAAAGGATGATTCTGTAAATAGTACAACAACTACTTCAACACCTACAAAATGACATAAACGACGAAATAACATTTTGAGGAGCTTTTCCAGATAATTGAGCTTTAATTAAAGGACTTGTGGAATAATATAAATTAATTACAAAGTTTTTAGAAATATCAATAGAAAGAGAAAAAAACAACCATACTGGATTAGAAGACATATAATCTTTTACTTAAAAGAAGATAAACAAAAATTAGAAAAACAATTATCCATTCTTGCTACATAATGCCTAAACAAATTCATCAATTAAGTATATAATTAAAAGTCTATGAGACAACAAAGAACTGTACTTGAAAATCATTTAAGAAGACTATTACCTCATCAAATCTATAGTGATCTCTATAAACAATTAAAAGAAAATTTCTATAGAATATCACTTATAATAAGACAGAAACAAGAACTCATAAAATACCTTTTAGGCTAAGTTAAGACTCTTTTCATCTTCTTATTTAATTATTGAAAAAAATCAATCAACTGAGGAAAGAATTAAGAATTCTAAGACAAAAAAGAATAGAAGTTCAAAACAACTTGATGAGACTAAAACTATGTGAACTATATATCAACTACTATAATCAATAAAGAGCAAAATATTATAGATTATCTTATTTAATAAAAAAAAATTCAAAATAACTTGAACCCTCTCTTAGGTTAGTATCATAAATATTTGTAGTTTTTGTATAACCTAGGACACATTTGGTATGTGTGTATATATATATAGAGAGAGAGTTGTTCCGGTGCAGTGCAAGTGCACTGGAACAACAATACATTTGCTCAAAAATGGACCCTACACATATTATAATGTAATGAAACTTTATACAATTATTTATCCATGTATAAATTGTATATTAAATGGTTTACATGTTGAAAAACCATTTTAAAGTTGTTATTTATACCAAACTATTTTATTACATTGAATTTGTACAATTTTCAGATGAGATTCACACACATATCTATTTGAAATGAAAATTAATATAGTAATAGAATACATTATTCTAACTATAATGAGTGGAGCAGATTTTGATTTGATGATCATGTGAGACCCATTTTGATATAATTGCATTATAAGTAAGGTGCAGTCTGCGCTGCACTTGAATATTTCTCATATAGATAGTTTGCATGTGAAGATTGCAATGGATCATAGTGATGCGTGGTTTTTAATTGATAAGGAATTGCATAAATCGTCGAAGGCATAGGTTGTCAGAATGATGCATTAACGCCTTCATAAGCAACGAAACTATTTAAGTTGCTTTTAGTTTATTAAAGAGGAGCCAGGAGCGTCCAGCCGTCCAGGTGTACGTGCGATGCTTTAAGACCACACATCGATAGATAGCATGCTTTGGCAGATGTAACAACCACAAGGGTTGTGTATCGTTTTTCCCTGACCCGCATTTCATATCTGACGTTCTTAGTAATTTGGATTTTGGCAAATAATTTCATTTTGAGAATTTGGTAGAAAAGTACCAATTATTATATTAATTATAGAAACATCTGTTGATGATAAACCGCACTTTGGTGATTCTACCATTTTACAGGTCAGGCCCAGCATTAGAGGAAGCCCAGTGCAGAAACATGGGCCGAAATAAATCCAGTGATGACAGGGAAACTTATTAGTCCTCTGCTTCATTTGTTGTAAATTATCATTTTAACTCTAATTTGTAAGATCAGATGCTCTATTTTTATTTTTCCGATGCTTCCAGACTCAATGGAAGGATTGGATTTTGCATTTGAGGCCTAATTTTTAATTAATAAATTACATTATTATTTTATATTATTAAATTAGGTTTTAATTGGGTCATTATCCATAATCAAATAATTTTCTACTTGTTAGTCATATTGGGACTAATCCATTACGTTACAAGTGGGTCGAATCAAGTTGGACACTAAATATTGGACCATTGAAATTTTTTTAAAAAACAACCAGTTTATTTATTTATTATGTATTAAAAATACTGGATATATATTTTATTTTTTATGCCTTGGATGTAATATGGGTACATGACTAGTGGATGTGAAATTTTTTTAAAGTTTAATATTTATAATAGTTAGTTACGTCATACATGTATAATTGATCATGAGAACTTAATAACATTACATAGATGGCTCAGAATCATTTTTCTGAACCTCTATGCTACAGAAGCATTCCTGAAAAAGCATAAAACTAACAAACAAAGGCCCTCATGGGTCCAACAATATTGAACCATTGCTCAAATGTAATTAGAACCTAATGTGAAAAACGAAAGAAAGATCTTACAATTGTGAAGTTGGGTTGTTTGGGCAGTGGGAAGTGGGAACGAGACAGAGAGAGGAACGGGGAATTTTGAAGGAATGAGATCATCATGTATGCATGCGGATAAGGTACGTAATGGGATGAACAGGGAGAAGGGATGGCCACATTAGACTGCCGCCATGGAGAAGAAGAAAATCAAGGTCGCCATTATATACGTGGGCCAACGTGCGTATGGAAAAATCATTACTAATTGATGACTTGCATTCCCGTACCGCGAACATAAATTGTCATACATGCATAAATTCTATCTATTCGGCCTATTGACCACTAGTCATTCCATCCCTTTCATCGAGTTACTTCCAGATATACACATGCGTTTCACATTGGAAGAACAGATAGGAAGACATCTGAACTTCTGGAAATGGGATATTTGCAAAATAAATCCTAAATTTTGCACAATTGAGAATTAGTATGCATGTCTTTTGAATATTTACAAAATTAACAGATTTTCTAAGTTTGAGGGATCTGTTAGCTGAAATAGCCTACCCGAAGAGCAAATTTGGGGTTGAAATATGTGAGGGTTTAAATTGTAAATAGCAAGTAGAACTTTGTAAATGCCTTTTCAATTCCCCAGAAGCCTCTGGAGAAGCGCACTGCGATTTGTGATTTCGGGAAGCTGGCTTTCTAGGATCGCGCCTTTCAGCAAAATAGTCGTTTTGATAGCAATAATAGCGATTTATTTTAAACTCCGGTCAAACACGCCAATTTGAATTTCGTGATTCGGTGTTGCCCTTCATATTCATAATATCAATCATAGACCAAACGACATGGCTTTCTCTCACTTACATACAAAGTCACTTGATGGTTGCCCCGATTCTTGGATGGAACAAGGATGAGACAATGATGGAATTGAACCTTTTATTCTGCAGGACATGTTCTCTCATTCTCAAAAATTAAATTATTATTTTTATTTCTTATGCAACTTTTTAAATTCTTGTATTGATTTTCTTATTCCCAACAGGACAACACTTTTCCAAAGTACTAGTATGAGGGTGTTGTTACCAACCGATGTCAGGGGCGCGGAATGCGCGCCGGCTGGCGGGCGGAGGTTCGAATCGCGCGGGCGGAAAAACAAGCGTGGGAGCAAAAGTGGTCTCCCGGATGGTGGAGTGTGGGAGCGGGTGGTCTCCCAGGTGGTTCGTTGAAAGCTGTGTCTTCCTTATTCTTTCGTGGAGCTGTGTCTCCAGATTTCTTTGGGAACATATGTTCCTTATATTTGTAAGAATGTCTCAGATCTTCAAAGTATAATATGTGTTGAGATATATGTAATTGTACCAATAAAAAAAAAAAAAAAAAAAAAAAAAGTATGAGGGTGTTGTTTGCACTTTGTGAAGGAAGATTAGAATGGAGTTCCTCCTTTGGCTTGTTTTGATGCCTTGATTTAGATTTTAGTCAAAAATATTTCGATAAAAAAAATATATGGGCAAAACTCATGACACTATCATATTTAGAAATATGATGAAATGTATAGTCATATTTGTCACCTTAATAAATTTATGGTCATACTTGGCAATAGAAATAAAGCTAGTGGTCATTAACCCTTTGTACTTTGAACTTTGAATGTTTAATTTTTGCTGCTATTATGAGTTAATTCCCATGAGCGCAGAGATTGTTAAATAAGCTTGGAAGGCTCCACTTTTTTTTACTTGCATGATCCTGTGGCCATGTTCTACATGGTGAATTGAATCAAAGGGGCCTAGCCCACCACTTGGTCTTCCAAGCCAAGGTCTGCTCTGGTAATTAATTCTAATGGTCTCACTCACCACTTAAAATTATCTCATCCAAGTGGCATGGAATTTTAATTCCGAGAATTCTTGCATTGCATCTAAACAAAATGTTTAGAATCCGCTAATCACTATATACAATAAAATATTTTATGGTGTACAAAATAAAGGAATGCTTTTCTTACTTAAAATGAATTCTCTTATATTGGCCGTTCAAATTTTTTTGAATTTTCTATCCTTATTTAATATTGCGTCGAATTCGATCCGGGGGCATCCTTGCAGTAACTGCTGGGATCAGCTCATATTTTTTTTAAAAAAAAAAAAAATTATATTTTTGCTGGCCTGTGTAGACGAAGTTGATGTAAATTTCTTACAATTTTGTGGACATGCGAAATTTGATTTGCTTACTCCATTTATAATTATCTTTTCGTACAAATCGAATATTTGCACAGGCCTCATCTTATAAAAGTGATAAATTAAAGTAATAAAATTGTTTAATTTATGCACAAATTTCAAATCTATTAACCATCTAGATATTCTTTCTACAAAGATAATGATTATAAAAATTATTTTAACATTGTAACACTTTCATGAATGAATTTAAGTATTTTCATAATAATTTACATATGTATATTTTTAAGTATGATCTATTAAGGAATTATTTGATATGAATTTTGGTAGCATGGTTAAAAAATATAATTAATCGAATTTAATTTCATCACTGAGGCTGTCCCCAAATAAATGGATTTCGCTTCTAGTGAATTGATTCAAACATGGCCCACCTTCTTGACAAAGTGAATTCCATTGTTTCCTTTGTCTTTAGAATTATTTGTTTAGTTACGAAATTGACTTATACAAATTGAAGATGTGCATGATCCCTATTGATAAATATGTAAAATTAATATAATAAATTATTTGATTTATGTAGCAACTTTAGAGTTGTTAATTTAACCTCTAAAGTCTAAACCTTGCAATTAGATATTCTTCACGATGAACGATTGATCTAAGTGTTTTCCACAACTTACACATAATTATGTACTTTTAAGCAATGACAGCCCATCCAACACTTGGATTTAAATCGTTTTAAAACTGTGAAAAAATAAACGATTTAAAACTATGTGAAAGTTAAATTTTGATTTCATCCTCGAAGTCAGCAGCGGAACCCAGATTGAGAACCGGTTACATAGAGTTGAAACCATTTTAACAATGAAAAATAATCACGTTAGTCCAAGTTAAGAAAAATATATCAAAAAATTCAGTTACAACATTTTTTTTTTGTTTTCTTCTTGGTACATTTGTTTATTTAAGTGTATTTAATATATAAATCAAATTTTACTATTTTTAAAAATTTTAAAAATATATAAAATGGTAAAACTTGATTTATAAATTAAATACACTTTGATAAAAAAGTGTACTAAAGAAAAAATAAAAGTAGTTAGCGTCTAAGGATGACTTCTATTTGACAATAAGAAAGTGATTGAGGTGATAGGGTTCCATGAACCCCAGCCGGAGTGATTCTGGCGTATGTACACCTTACACGTAATGCCAAAACATGTGTAGAAAATAAAGACAAATCATATTTCAACGGGTTGCGCTTGTACTGCATAGGAACAGAGGTTCATGGGTAGACTTTTGATAATGAAATCAAAATCCAACCATCATTCTTCTTGTTTAGAATTATTTGTTTTATCATTGCATGAAAAATCATTGTAGTCCTAGTATTAGATGCGCCTTGCTTAAAATATATAATTTTGTATAAATTATAAAAAAAACACTAAGATATAACCACAAATGCACTAAAATATAACAATATATTATGAAATTATTTATCCATAAAAGAAGAATGTTTTAGACGTTTTAGATGTTGAATTATCAGCTCTCAAATTGATATAGTGGTCAAATAAATTTATTATGTTCTTTTTACACATTTATTATATAAGGACAATGCACATCTTCATAAATTTGGGTGAAATTCAGTTTACCGCCTTTTTGAGAAAAAGGCAACGGAAAAAGTGGATTTCACTTCATCATCATGTTATTTAACCGGTTCAACGAACTCATTAGAAGTGGGACCCTATTTTAATTTAGAAATCCGATAATGTATATCATGATATATTTTAGGCTAAAATATATAATTTATTTCTTTTTAAATTAGTTATATTTTTTAGTTTTTCTTCATAAACATATTTCACTGAGTGTATTTAATTTATATACCTAAATTTTCTATTTTACAATATTTTACAATATTTTTTATTTTTAAAAATTATTATTTCTAGGGCATTTAAAGTCCTTTTCACTCTAAAAATGACTTTTCAAAAAATCAAAAATAAATGTATAAAAATATTGTAAAATAGCAAAACTTGGTGTATGAATTAAATATACTTAGTAAAACATGATTGTAAAGAAAAACTCAAAAATTATAACTAATTGTAAAAATAAATGAATGATATATTTCAGTCTAAAAATAATTATGATGTATATAGTTTTTCTCTTTTAATTTAATAGAAAAGATGAATATCATGCTAATGTGTAAAAAATAAAGAAAAATAACTCAAAATAGATGTATATGTCATGACATGATAAACATAATTAATTAAAAATGGAAGCACATTCCTTTTCAGTATTACTCATTTTTTTCTCATGAAATACATATGGAAAATCCTTTAATGCTACCTCATTCCATGAACATTTCAATATAACTCACATTTAATTGGAGTCTGATTCAATTTCAATGTATCCCGTTGCAAAATTCATTTTTTTAATTTTTTTGAAAATTTTATCATGAAACTGTTAATCTAAGTGAATTTAACACGTGTATCAATTTTTACCATTTTTTGGAGATTTTTAAGATTTTTTTGGATTTTTAAAAACGGTGGCATTTTAGTAATTTTACTAAAAAATGCTACTGATTTTTAAAAATTCAAAAAAATCTAAAAATTCGTAAAATAGTAAAAATTGATACACATGTTAAGTACACCTAGATTAACATTCTTGTGAAAAAAATTTAAAAAAAAATTAAGAAAAACGGGGTTTTGCAGCGGGCCATTGAAACGGTTTCCCATCTGATCTACTATATAAATTAAGCAGCAAAGTTAATATAGTGGGCTGACGATAACAAGAGCCCCGCGAGATGGGTAAAACCAGTTATATAGGTAAATTGAAACTAAATGAGTGGATGCTTATGCTAAGAAGATGCGAGATAAAGAGGAAATTGGCTTGGAGTGTCTTAAGCAATGAGCTGGAAAATTTTATTGCTGCTAAATGTTAGATTCGACGTGACATTATGACATCTGTATTAATGCAATCATGGACATAATGACATATGTATTAATACAATCGTAGGTAACAAAATTTAAATTTGATATATAAATTAAATAATTTTATGAGGCTACCAACCT
Organism: Annona cherimola; assembly: GCA_030490835.1. NCBI lineage: Eukaryota > Viridiplantae > Streptophyta > Magnoliopsida > Magnoliales > Annonaceae > Annona > Annona cherimola. The sequence continues at coordinate 92,970,029 of CM059972.1, forward strand.
TGACGGAGGTGCTCTTTATGAGAAAGGTTATGAAGCACTACATTTTACATAACCACGAATTCTAAACCTCTCTACCCTAACACCCTATATAAACTCTTATCAGCCACATGGTTATCTAAGTGGTGACTATAAGGTTAATTGTAAACATTTATTAAATGGAGGTCTATACGCATATTTTATTTGCATGGAACGTAGTTTTTTAGTTAAACAAATAATTAATTTTAATTGCAATGAGTGACTAAAATTTTAATTTAATCATCATAAATGCTCTAAAATATGGGTGATTCTTTGAAATGTTTTTCCCATCACTACCATTAGAGCATTTCCTAATAAATAGGGCAAATTCCTAATATAACTACAAATTTTAGCCCTAATTTCACTTATACATATGGATGTTCAAAAATTTCTCTTATACACAAGAATTTTCATCCTAGTTCCACTTATACCCGCGTCGTTAGGGATGTGTTAAATGGGTCGTTAGCCCCCTCATAAAACGACGAATATGCCCAAACTCTAAATGTAATTTAAGGTTATTTTGCTTAAAGTTAAATAGTCGTATTCAAATAATATGTGATTTTATAGTTGTAGAATTACTAAATATTCATTATAATATGATTTTTCAGCCACAAAATCATAATTAGGGGTGGATATATTTGTCATTTCCTAAAGAGTTAACGACTTCTCTAACAGATCGCTAATGGCATCGGTATAAGTAAAATTATGATAAAAATTCATCGATATAAGTGGAATTATAGATAAAATTCGTGGGTATATAAGAATTTACCCTAATAAATATACTATACTGTAATTGAAAACAAGTAATTTACCCATGATATATCTTGGACAAGTTTACATGACATTTAGAGTTCCACACTAACAATATCCTCATGGTGACTCCTTGGACTCCCCCTTCCCCTGCTTGGTCTTAGGATATGTTTGGCAATAAGAAAAAATTGTCAACTTAAAACTTTTCTATTTAAAATTTTTTACTTTTCATAACTATCATATTTTAAAAAAATTTCACATCTTACTATCCAACTACCTTACTTTCTAATCATTTCTACACAATTACCCATATAATTAACTTATTTATTTTAATGTTATTATCTTTACTCTTCATCATTATCCTTATCATATCACACTATTTTCTTCCAATTTAAAAACTTTTACACCAAAAACTTTTTATCAAAAAGTTTTACCACTTTCCAAGCACACTTAATCCATAACTCCAATATAAAAATGAAAGGAAGAAAGCAACTTCTGTTTAACACCAACGACCACATTTCTAAATGAGAGGATGAGAGTCAACATACGCAGCAAACTGGATACCGTCACGTTCGCGGACTCTCCACCACAGAATACATTTATTCGAGATAGAAAGAATAATTAAACCTTAATTTTCATCTAATTAATTAGTAATCATGACGTAGATGAGCATGATGTGACGATGCATAAGTGACTTCCGTTCTCAGGGATTTTCCCACATGGGCCACTTGCCAACATATGCCATGAATTCAAAAATCTAGGGCCACTGACCTGTTTTGAGTAGTTTGCTTAAGAATAAGGGAAAATTCTTAATATATCCATTTGCAACTCATTTTTTATTGAGTATATATATTACAACTCATTTCAAATATTACAATTAAGCTCAAGAAAAACAACAAACTTCTATCTAACATGTGATGAGACAACAAGCTATACCTATCCATTCAGAGAGACAACAAACACCACCTAGTATGTGAGAGACGAAAAACACCAATATTATGCATGAACACCCACTTGGAGATCTAAATCGAGTGGGCAGTATGGCTGCTCACTTATATTTTTTTAGATGTTGATGATTAATATAAAATTCAATCAAATTATTATATTCAATATTATTTACTTAACTAGAAAATCAACTTTTATCAAAATCAGACATGTTCATGGTCCACATTTTCTCAAAATAGATATATTTACGTGTAAATTAGGAAAAATGCTTACATTTATTTATATATATTAAAATAACATAATACTTTATAGAATCATTCATCCATGTAGCAATGATAATTTAGATAGTTTTAATATTAACGATATTACTTGAAAATTAATATTTGGTATTAAATAATTTTGTTACTTTGATTTTAAATATTTATAAATGAGACCTATACACAGTACTACCAGGCAAACTAAAGGATTTTCTTGATAATATATATAATTTTAAATACAGTAGATAAAGTGGATTTTCATCAACCATTTAAATATTAAATAAAAGGAAGGTTTTCATATGCAGAAGTTATACATACCAAAATTTCTAAGTTTGAACCATCAAAATTCATGCAAGATAGTTTACATGGGAATGTTTTGTTGGGTCCCGAATAGATGGCAAAACCCAAGAGGGGAGGGGTGAATTGGGTTCTTAAAAATTTCTTCGGTAACTTATCCCCTTGTGAGTTCAATCCCCTTAAATGAAGAAACAAAATGGAGAGCAAAGCAATATAGAAAGCAGAAATAAAATAGACGCAGATTTTTATAGTGGTTCGGGCAACCTCCCTACTCCACTCTTCCAAGCTCACACACCTTGTGACTTGGGTTCCACTATTGCATTCCACGAATACAATTAGAGCCTCTTGCTCTCTTCTAGATTCTAGCTCTAGGGGGCATCAACAAGTAGAGCCTCTTGCTCTCTTCTAGATTCTAGCTCTAGGGGGCATATAACACTTAGCACAAGTAGGTGATGAGTCACACTCCAATCACACACTACTTTGCTACCACTTGATCTTAGCTACGCAAGCTAAATCAAGTTCAACACAAACAAATAAACAAAGAAAGAAATCTACACTTTACAGATGTGTAGCAACACTTTAGCGCAGAGAAGAACTTGAAGAATAGGCTTTGAAGATTCAGACGATGAGCTTTTTTGCAGTTTGAACAAGAGTTCTTCTTCTTTGAGTGGCTTGATCTCTTTAGAGCTCTTGAATGTAGTAGTTAAGCACACTTAATGATTCTCAGCTTCTTCCCTCGTTCACCATGAATGCTATTTATAATTTTGGAGGGAATCCGAACGTTAGAAGGTAGGTGGCGCGCATTTAATGCGCCAACGTTCGAATTAATTCCGACCGTTGCGACCCAAGTCGCATGTGGAGTCGACTTGGCCTGCGACTTGGCTTCCAAGTCGCACCTGGAGTCGACTTCGTGTGCGACTCCAGTTCTTCAGATTTCCAAGTCCGAGTCTGGGTCATCTTGGCCTTCAGTCCTCAACTCAAGTCGATCCTGGAGTCGACTTGGGTTGCGACTTGGCGTGGTCTTTTGCAAGAACCCCTTGATCTTCTTGAACTGACTTGTACTTTGTTAAATTGGTCTTCATGACTTGGATATTTCTTCATTTAGAATAAGCTTGAAGATTAGCTTTGGACTTGATAGACTTGATTTGAACTTTGAATATAAATCTTAGCTTTTGATCTTCAAGAAACTTCAGTTGCTTTTTGAGAATGAACTTTGCATCTTATTTGGATTTGACAAATTCCAAATGGATCCTTGGAATAAGATTGAAAACTTCAATCTTCAAGTCTGAACTCCTCAAGTCGAAGTTGGAGTCGACCTCGTCTGCGACTTCGCCCAAGTCGCACCTGGAGTCGACTTCGCCTGCGACTTCGTCATGTCCGTTTCCACTTTTTCAACTCTGGATGCTTGAAGTCGATGCTGGAGTCGACTTCGTCTGCGACTTGGTTTCCTAAGTCGCACCTGGAGTCGACTTGGCCTGCGACTTCACTTGTTCTTCTCCCCTTTTCAGCTCTGGATGCTTGAAGTCGATCTTGGAGTCGACTTGGTATACGACTTGGCTTCCATACTTGATTTTCTTCAAATGAATATTCCTTAAACATTTCCACAAACTTGTTAGTAGCCAAGACTTTCTCAAATTGATTTGTTAATCATCAAAACATAGATTTAGCTAGTTTTCCTCATGTTTCCAACATGTTTGACTTTTGACCAGCTAGGCGAGAACGATTATAACGGACTTGAACATTTATAATTTTTAGATGTTTTGGATTGTATTTATAATTTAATTTTTGTATATGATTCGAGCATCAGGTTTCAATAAATATTTATTTTATATCTTGATTAAAAAATTTATTAATATCATTGTAAATTTGAATCATGATACTATACAATGTATTGTATATTAGTTTATCATACAATATTTAATTTTTTTCATTTCATTTCATTTTATTTTATTTCAAAATATATTTTTTTAAGTATATTTAATTCATATACTAATTTTTGTCATTTTATAATACTTTTACATATTTACCTTTACTTTTTAAAAATTAAGGGCATATAAGTCTTTTTTTACCTCTTAAAACATGTGATTTTTAAAAATAAAAAATAAATATATAAAAGTATTATAAAAACTTAGTATATGAATTAGATACACTTAAGAAAATATGTTTATGAAGAAAAATAAAAAAGTAAAAATTAAATGAAAAATTAAATATTGTATGATAAACTAATATACAATATATTGTATATTATTAACTCTGTAAATTTTGGCAATATTAAATCAAGTGTGCAGAAATTTTATAATGCGTATGTGATCTTTTGGATTGTATTTAACATAAATAATTTTATGTCTTTGAAATTTTGAATATGAATTAATAATGCTTAAATTTATGATTTTTGTTCATAATACGTGGGTTTATCATGCGCATATTATGTTAATATATATTGGTTTGGATTTGAAATCTGCAATGGAGAGTAGTGATGCATGGTTTGCCAGAATGCATTAGTTGATATGGAATGCATAAATCGTCAAAGGCAAGAGTTGTCAGAATGATGCATTAACGCCTTCATATGCAACGAAACTATTTAGGATGTGTTTGGTTACACACAAAACATGTCAATGAAAACTTTTCAATCAAAAACTTTTCACTCCCTATAACTACCTTATTTTTTAATTATTTTTTCACATTTTCCTATATAAACAACCTTACTTTTCAATCATTTCCACACAAATACCCATACAACTACCCTATCTATTAACTTTATTCTCTTTATACTTCATTATTACCCCTATTATATCACATCATTTTCTATCAACTTACAACTTCTACTCTGAAAAGTTTTCATAAAAAAGTTTTATCTCCAACCAAATGCACCCTTAGTTTGATTTTAGTTTATTAAAAGAGGCGCCGTAGGTGGCCAGATGCGTGCGCATGTCTTCCATCGGTGTAACCAGGTTATATAAGTGGAGCCATATAATCTCTTAATTTTAAGATTTTAATCATTGATAGAAAATTCAATTCATTCATTGCATTTAACATCATTTGTTTATCTAAAAGACCAAGTTTCACCCCAATCAAGTATGTTTATGAGCCACATTTGTTAAAAAATATATATACAAGTGTAAATTATAAAAAAAACACTTAGATCCATTTATACATAGATTTGAATGTAAAAGTACTTTATAGAATTATTTAATCACATAGAAATGATATTTTAGACGGTTTAGATGTCGACTTTAAATTTTATATTTTAGAATTTTCAAAATTTACATATAAATATATATATGCTTTCAACAAATGTAGCTTATGAACATATTTGATTGGAATGAAACTTGGTCACCTAGATAAACAAAGGATGTTAAATAAAATGAATTGATTATATTTTCCATCGATGATCAAAATATTGATTTTGAAGGGGTTACATGCTCTACTTCTATGGAACCTAATTACATAGAAGTGGAGCCCATAAATAGACCATAAATGGCATGCTTTGGCAGATGTACCAACCAAAATGGTAGTGTATAATTTTTCCCATACTTGCATTTCATGTCTGACATTCTTAGTAATTTGGATTTTGGCAAATAAATTGGTTTTGAGAATTTTGTAGAAAAATACTAATTATTATATTAATTATAGAAGCATATGTTAATGATAAATTGTACTTTAGTCACTATATCTTTTTGCCAGGCCCAACATTAGATGAAGCCCAATGCAGAAAGATTTCCCCAAATAGATCCAGTGATGATGTGGCAATTTATTAGTCCTCTACTTTATTTGTTGTGAATTGTCATTTTAATTCTAATTTGTAAGATTAGATACTCTATTCCTATTTTTTATGCTTTCAAACTCAATGGAAAGATTGGATTTTGCATTTGAGGTCTAATTTTTGAGTTAATAAATTAAATAATTAGTTTATATCATTTAATAAAGTTTTAATTGAGTTATTATTCATTTTCAAATGATTTTCTACTTGCTAGTTATGTTGGGACCAACCCATTATTTTATAAATGGGTCAAATCAAATTCGACACTAAAGATTGGACCACTGGAATATTTTTAAGAGACAACTAGTTTATTTATTTATTTATTAAAGGTATGTGTTGAAAATATTAGATATATATTTTATTTTTTATGCCGTGGATGTAATATGGGTACATGACTGGCGGATGTGGAATTCTTGTAAAGTTTATTATTAATAATAGTTAATTACGTCATACATGTGTAATTCATCATGAGAACTTAATTACATTACATATACAGCTTAGAATCGCTTTTCCGGACCTATAAGTTACGGAAGCATTCCTGAAAAAGCATAAAATTAACCCAGAAAAACAAGCGCCCCATGGGTCCAACTATATTGAATCATAGCTGAAATGTAATTAGAACTTAAAAGTGAAAAATGAAAGAAAGATCTTACAATTGTGAAGTGGGGTTGTTTGGGCAGTGGGGACGAGAAATCGAGAGCAACGGAGAATTTAAAGGAAGGAATGGGATCATATATGTATGCGGACAAGGCACGTAATGGAAAGAAAAAGGAAAGCGATGGCCAGATAAGACTGTCGCCATGGAGAAGGTGAAAATCAAAGTCGCCATTATATACGTGGGCCAACATGAGTAAGGAAAAATCAATACTAATTAATGACTTGCATTCCCGTACTCAGAACATAAATAGTTATACATGCATAAAAAATTGGGACGTGATTTGTTGCACCCGGGAGCAGGCAGCGCTCCCAGCTCCCGGATGCATATACTTTTTTTTTATTATTTTTTTTGAATTTTTTTTTATAACATTCTTAATCTAGTTGTATCTAACATGTGTATAAATTTTTACCATTTTTGGGGTATTTTAGATATTTATTTTTTATTTTTGAAAATCAGTGAAATTACTAAAATGCCACTGATTTTCAAAAATCAAAAATAAATATCTAAAATACCCCAAAAATGGTAAAAATTTATACACATGTTAAATACACCTACATTAACAGTTCTATAAAAAAAATTCAAACAAAAAAATAAAAAAAAATAAGTATATGCAGCCGGGAGCAGAGTGCGCTGCCTACTCTCGGTTGCAACAAATCACGTCCCGCATAAATTCTATCTATTTGGCCTATTGACCACAAGTCGTTCCATCCCTTTCATGGAATTATTTCCAGATATGTACGTGAAGTCGTTCCATCCCTTTCATGGAATTATTTCCAGATATGTACGTGCGTGTAACATGGGAAGAAAGGATAGGAAGACATCTGAACTTCTGGAAATGGGATATTTGCAAAATAAATCCTTAATTTTGAATGAGAGAATTAGTTTGCATGTCTTAAAACATGTGATTTTTAAAAATAAAAAATAAATATGTAAAAGTATTATAAAAACTTAGTATATGAATTAGATATGCTTAAGAAAACATGTTGATGAAGAAAAAATTAAAAAATTAAAAATAAAATGAAAAAATTGAATATTGTACCATAAGTTAACATAAAATATATTATATAGTATCATGCCTCTATAAATTTTGGCAATTTTAAATCAAGTGGCAGGAATTTTATAATGCGATCTTTTGGATTGTATTTAACATAAATAATTTTATATCTCTATGAAATTTTGAATATGAATTAATAAGGCTTGAATTTATGATTTTTGTTCATAATACGTGGGTTTATCATGCGCATATTATGTTAATATATATTGTTTTGCATTTGAAATCTACAATGGATCGTAGTGATGCATGGTTTGCCAGAATGCATTAGTTGATATGGAATGCATAAATCGTCAAAGGCAAGAGTTGTCAGAATGATGCATTAACGCCTTCATATGCAACGCAACTATTGAGTTTGATTTTAGTTTATTAAAAGAGGCGCCATAAGCGTCCAAATGCATGTGCATGACGGTCTCGCATTTACGTAACCAGGCTATATAAGTGTAGCCATATAATCCTTTTAAATTTTAAGATTTTGATTATTAACAGAAAATTCAAATTATTCAGTGTATTTAACATCATTTGTTTATCTAAGAGACCAAGTTTCAACCCAATCAAATATGTTTATAAGCCTTAATTTGTTAAAAAGTATATATTCATATGTAAATTATAAAAAACACTTAGATCCATTTACTCATGTATTTGAATTAATAATACTTTACGGAATCATTTAATTACATAGAAATGATATTTTAGATAGTTTAGATATTGACTTTAAATTTTATATTTTAGAATTTTCAAAATTTACACATGAATATACATATTTTTCAACAAATATAGCCCATAAATATACTTGATTAGGATGAAACTTGGTCTCCTAGATAAACAAAGGATGTTAAATTAAACGAATTGATTGAATTTTTCATTAATAATCAAAATATTGATTTTGAAGGGGTTACATGTTTCACTCTATGTAACCTAGTTACATAGAAGCGGACATAAATGACATGCTTTGGCAAATGTACCAACCAGAATGGTAATGTATAATTTTTCCCATACTTGCATTTCATGTATGACAGTCTTAACAATTTGGATTTTGGCAAATAAATTCATTTTGAGAATTTTGTAGAAAAGTACTAATTATTATATTATATGTTTTTTTGATGAAAAGGACACGCCCTATCCCCTCTCCTCTGCACTTGGAGGGGAGGATGGGATAATAGAGTCCAAGCAATTCATTGCCAAAAAATTATTTGTACAAAGGTTTTCCAAAATAATATGAGGGGGATTGCCCCACCACTCCTGGCAGCCCACAAAAGAAATAGAAACAAAATCGGTTAGGGAATGAGCGACAGCGTTACCGTGTCTTAATACATGATGGATAGAGAAATGTTGAAAGGAAGATAAAATGGATTCGATTTCCGTAATGATTACCCCGGCCGGTGAGAGAATCTGTTCGTCCTTCAAGATATAGTTGACAAGGAGAAGTGAATCAGTTTCAAACTGGACATTCCTCAGTCTTAATTGAATAGCCCAATTGAGACCCAAGATGAGAGCTGTCGCCTCCATACATAGAGGTCCCATAGTACCACTTCGTCTCCATCCTTTTGCACCAATGTACCTTCCCTTTGAATCCCGAATAATAGCAGCAAAACCCAAAGCATGAATATCATCATGTTTCCTCGCATCAAAATTCATTTTGAGATAGCCGCCTGGTGGTTTGGGCCATCTGACTACCAGGGGTCTATCAATCGCCCCATCCAAAATAAGAAATTTTGCTCTCTTGTGTTGCTTGAGGTAGTCCTTGCACCACTCAATGATATTGACAAAATTTGGCTGAACCCCCTCCTCCCTAAATTTGTTGCGCAAGTACCACACTCGCCAACAGTAGAGGATGAAGAAAGCGAGCCTTCCCTGCCTGTTTGTTGAAACTAGGTTTCGAAAAATATCCTATATCGACTCCCAAGGATAGGTGATTCTAACAGCTTTCAAGAAAGTTGCCCTTGTGAGATGACATCCAGTGAATACGTGAGCAGCATCTTCCGTCTCTGATCTACAAAAAAGACAATATGGATCCACATCAATACTCCTTAACAATAAATTTAGCCGTGTTGGTAGGGCATCTTTGAAAAGTCTCCACCCAAATATCATAATTTTGCTCGGCAGCTTCGTCTTCCAAATAGCTTTGTAAATTGCCACGTTGGACGGGTTGGTCATTGCCACTTCAGCATTCTATAGGCAGATTTTACAGAATAATTGCCATTTGGTTCATGAATCCAGAACATCCGATCCTCATCATCCATGTTTATATCATTTAATAAAGTTTTAATTTAGTCATTATTTATTTTTAAATAATTTTCTACTTGCTAATTATGTTGGGACTAACCCATTATTTTACAAATGGGTCAAATCAAATTTGACACTAAAGATTGGATCACTAGAATATTTTTAAGAGACAACTAGTTTATTTATTTATTTATTAAAGGTATGTGTTGAAAATATTAGATATATATTTTATTTTTTATGCCTTGGATGTAATATGGGTACATGACTGGTGGATGTAGAATTCTTGTAAAGTTTATTATTAATATAATTAATTACGTCATACATGTGTAATTGATCACGAGAACTTAATTACATTACATATACAGCTTAGAATCGCTTTTCCGGACCTATAAGTTACGGAAGCATTCCTGAAAAAGCATAAAATTAACCCAGAAAAACAAGCCCTTATGGGTCCAACTATATTGAGTCATAGCTGAAATATAATTAGATCTTAAAGCGAAAAACGAAAGAAAGATCTTACAATTGTGAAGTTGGGTTGTTTGGGCACTGGGGACGAGAAATAGAGAGCAATGGAGAATTTAAAGGAAGAAATGGGATCATATATGTATGCGGACAAGGCACGTAAAGGAAAGAACAGGGAAAGCGATGGCCAGATAAGACTGTCGCCATGGAGAAGATGAAAATCAAAGTCGCCATTATATACGTAGGCCAACATGAGTAAGGAAAAATCAATACTAATTAATGACTTGCATTCCCGTATTGAGAACATGGGTGTGTTTGGCAATTGAAAGAAAAAGTCAGTTAAAACTTTTTAGGGTGTGTTTGGTTACATACAAAATATGTCAATGAAAACTTTTCAATCAAAAACTTTTCACTTCCCATAACTATCTTATTTTTTAATTATTTTTTTACATTTTCTTATATAAACAACCCTACTTTTCAATCATTTCTACACAAATACCCATACAACTACCCTATCTATTTTAACTTTATTCTATTTATATCTCATTATTACCTCTATCATATCACATCATTTTTTATCAACTTGACAACTTCTACTCTGAAAAGTTTTCATCAAAAAGTTTTACCTCTAACCAAATGCACCCTTTAATCTAAAACTTTTCACTTTTCATAACTATCATATTTTTTAATTATTTTTTCACATTTTCCTACACAACTACGCTACTTTCAATCATTTTTACATAACTATACATACAACTAACCTATCTATTTTAACTTTATCCTCTTTACTACTCATCATTACCCCTATCATATCATATCATTTGACAACTTTTACTCTCCAAAATTTTTCATCAAAAGTTTTATTCATTACCAAACACACCCATAAATTGTTATACATGCATAAGTTCTATCTATTTGGCCTATTGACCACAAGTTGTTCCATCCCTTTCATGGAATTATTTCAGATATATACGTGCGTTTCACATTGGAAGAAAGGATAGGAAGACATCTAAACTTCTGGAAATGGGATATTTGCAAAATAAATCTTTAATTTTGAATGAGAGAATTAGTTTGCATGTCTTTTGAATATTTACAAAATTAACAGATGTTCTAAGTTTGAGGGGTCTGTTACCTGAGATAGCCTACCCAAAGAGCACATTTGGGGTTGAAATATGCGAGGTTTTAAATTGTAAATAGCGATTATAAATTAAAAACTTTGCACATGGCTTTTTCAATTCCCCAGAAGTCTCTGTACTACCGCACTGTGATTTTAAACTCCAGTCAAACACACCAATTTGAATTTCTTGATTCGGTGTTGCCTTTCATATTCATAATATCAATCATAAGTCAGACAACATGGCTTTCTCTCACTTACATACAACGTCACTTATGGTTGCCCCGATTCTTGGAGAGAATAGGGATGAGATAATGATGGAATTGAACCTTTGTTTTTCTGCAGGACATTTGTCTCATTCTCGAAAAATGATCTTTTTAAAAAAAAAAAAAAAAAAAAATTTCTAAAGTCGAACAATGGTAGGTGGCAAATATGTCAGCAGGTGTTACCGCAGGACAGGACCTTGGTAAGTGGCATGGAATTTTTATTATTTTTTTAATTTTTGAGATTAGGTGGCATGGAATTTTAATTCCATTATATGTAGTGGCGGCCGCCATCTCAAGAATTCTTGCATTGCGTCTAAACAAAATGTTTAGCATCTGCTAATCACTATATACATTAAAATATTTTATGGTGTACAGAATAAAGGAATGCTTTTCTTACAAAATAAATTTGCTTATATTGGCCGTTCAAAATTTTTTGAATTTTCTATCCTTATTTAATGAAACCTCCAGGGGCATCCATGCGGTACTAGTGCTGCTGAATCAGCCCATATTTTAAAAAAAAAAAAAAAAAAAATTCATATTTTTTCGGGCCCATACAGACAAGTTGATGTAAATTTCTTAAAATTTTGTGGACATATCATAGATTGGGTTTTTTATTTTTTAAAATTAGTATAAGCTTATTTTTACTTTAGAAAAATAAAAAAACGTTTCCAATCCTTTAGAACCGGTTACCTGAATTTAAATTTATGAAACCTCTCCATTTATGCCCACCTTGATAATTATGTGAAATTTGATTTGCTACCAAATTTATAATTATCTTTTCAATCAAATCAAATATTTGCATGGGCTTCATCTTATAAAAGTGCTAGATTCATGCAATAAAATTATTTGATTTATATACAAAATTCAAATCTATTAACCATCTAAATATTCTTTCTACTAAGACAATGATTGTATCAATTATTTTAACATTATAAAACTTTAATGAACAAATTTAAGTATTTTCCATAATAATTTACATATGCTATATATTAAGTAAGTGGATCAAGTAACCATTTGGTATGATTTTTGGTACCATGATTAAAAAAATAATTTTAAAAATACGATTAATTGATATTGATTTCATCAATAAGCCAATCCCCAAATTAATAGATTTCACTTCTAGTGAACTAATCCAAACAGGGCCCACCTTATTGATCAAATGAATTCCACTGCTCCCTTCGTCTTTTGAATTATTTTAACTACAAAATTTATTTATTTGAAGATGTGCATGATCCCAATTAATAAATATGAAAAATTAATATATTAAATTGTTTGACTTATATCTTAATTTAGAGGTGTTAACTTAACAACCTTCTAAGATATTCTTCATGGTGAATGATTCTGTGCATTATTACGACATGGTTGATCTGAGTGTTTTCCACAACTAACACATAATTATATACTTTTAAGGAATGACAGCCCATCCAATACTTGGATTTAAATCGTTTTGAAATCTGTGATAAAATAAACGATTTCAATGTGAAAGTTAAATTTTGATTTTGATTTTAAATACCGATTCCCTAGAATTGAAACCCTTTCAAAAATAACAAAGTGACCTCCATAAAATAATAATAAGAAGAAGAAGAAGAAGAAAGTGATTAAATTGATCGGGGTTCGATGAACCCCAGCCGGAGTGAACCTGGCCAATGTACACATTACACGTAATGCCAAGACATGTAGAAAATAAAGACGAAAATCATATTTCAAAGGGTTGCACTTGCACTCCATAGGAACGAAGAGGTTCATCCGTAGACTGTTGATAATGAACTCAAAATCCAACCAGTCTTGTTGTTTAGAATTATTTGATTTATCATTGTATGGAAAGTCATTTCAATTGTAGTATTAGATGCGCCTCGCTTAAAATATATACTTTTGTGTAAGTTATAAAAAACACTAAGATATAACTACAGATGCACTAAAATATTACAATATATTATAAAATTATCTATTCATAAAAGAAGAATGTTTTAGATGTTTTAGATGTTGAATTAGAATTGATATATAGATCAAATAAATTTATTATGTTAAATTTACACATTTATTAAACGAGGGTAAAATGCACATATTCATCAATTTGGATGAAATAAAAGTTTATTAGTTTTTTATTTTAAAAAATGGAAAAAGTGGACTTCACTTCATCATCGAAGTATTTGACCTTCAACGAACTCACTAGAAGTGAGATCCTATTTTAATTTAATAGAAAAGATGGATATTATGCTACCGCATACAAAATAAAGAAAAATATCTAAAATAGATGTAGGGTGTGTTTGGAAAGTAATTAAACTTTCGTTCAAAAGTTTTTTGTTTAAAACTTTTTAAAATAAGAAAAAACGATGTTGTATGATAAAGGTAATGATGAAGAATAAAGTTAAAATAGACAATTTAGTTATATGAGTTGTTGTGTAAAAATAATTGAAAAATAAAATAGTTGTATATGGAAAACTAGAGAAATAATTAAAAAATAAGAAAATTGTAGAGAGTAAAAAATTTTAAATTGAAAAATTTTAAGTGAAAAATTTATCTTTTAACAAGCATGCCTATGTATGCATGACATTATAGCATAACTTTTTTTTTTTTTTGAAAGAAGATATTATAGCATAATTAATTAGAAACGGAAGCACATTCCTTTAAGAGCATTACTCATATTTTTTTCTCATGAAATAAACATGGAAAATCCTTTAATGCTACCAGATTCCATGAAGATTTCAATATAATTAAAATCCAATCCACTATATAAATTAAGCATTAAAGTTAATATCAAACAATGCGCTGATGATGACAGGACCCTGCGAGATAGGTACAACCAGTTATATTGATAAAAGGAAACTGACTGTGTGGATGCTCATGCTAAGAAGATGAGAGATAAAGAAGAAATTGGTTTGGGGGTGTCTTTGGAAAATTATATTGCTGCTAAATGTTAGATTCGAAGTGACATCATGAGATCTGTATTAATGTAATCGTAGGAAACAACATTTAAAATTAATATACAAATTAAATAATTTTATGATATTGATTTTTTTACCGGGTTATCCACCTTGGATGATGAGGTACAATGGAGGTGCTCTTCATAGGAAGGGTAATGAAGCACTACTCTACCTATCTTCAAACTTTGGACCACCCCACCCTAATACCCCATAAAAACTCATTTCAGTCACTTGGTCATCTCAGTTGTGGCTATGATGCTAAGTTTAAACATTTATTAGATGGAGGTCTATACACATGTTTAATCGGTATAAAACTTAATTTTCTAGTTAAACAAATAATTAAGTTTAATTGCAATGAGTGGCTAAATTTTTTATTTAATAATAAAAAATGCTCTAAAATATGGGTGATATGTTGAAGTCTTTTTGCCATCACTACCATTACAGTATTTCCTAATAAATATACTTTGCTGTAATTGAAAACATGTAATTTGCACATGATATATCTTGGATGAGTGTACATGGCATTTTGGGTTCCACACAAGCAATATCCCCACAGTGACTGCCCTGACTTCCCCTTCCCCAGCTTGGTCGTAAAAATATAATCCATAAATCTAATATAAAAATGGAAGGAAGAAAGCAACTTCTATTTAACAACAACGAACACGCTTTTAAATGAGAGGTTGAGAGTCAACACACGCAACAAACTGGATACTGTCACGTGCGCGGGCTCTCCACCGCTGAATACATTTATTCGAGACAGAAAGAATAGCTTAATTTTCATCTAATTAATTAGTAATCATGACGTAGATGAGGATGATGTGACGATGTATAAGAGACTTCAGTTCTCTAGGATTCCCCCGCATGGGCCACATGCAACATATGCCATGAATTTTAAAACCTAGGGCCATTCGCCTGTTTGAGTAATTTACTTAAGAATAAGGGCAAATTCTTAATACATCCACAAGTTTTGCTCTAATTTTAAATATATCCACAATATTTTAATAATTTCAAATATACTTATATAGTTTACTCAAAATTTTCATTAATATCTACATGTTTCAAATCATTTAAACAAGTCATAGACCCTTATATAAAATGATTAATATACCCAAGCCCTAATTATGATTTTACAGCTAATATTCTTATAGATGTAAAATCATGTTATTTAAATGTGAATTTTTAGATGCGAGCAGGTTAACCTTAAGTCATATTATGGATTAGGCATATTTATCATTTTATAGAGAGGCCAATGGCCTGTCCCTAATAACCTGAGAATGAATGGAATTTTGCACATACTATTTGAATATATTTAGAATTATTAATATAGCATGGTTATATATGAGAATTAGGGCAAGATTTATTGATATATTTAGGATTTATCCTAAAAATAATGTCAAAATAACAAAATTGAATGTCTAAGATTTCGACCTAAGACCTCAATCTAAATGTGTAGATCTTTCTCTTTTTGTATATGTACCAACATCACTACATCTATTTAATTCAGAAATATTATTTTTAATTGGACTCCACTTCTATATAATCAAGTTGCATGGAAGCGTAGCTATATAATCCCCTCAAATTTTAAAATTTTGATCATTAATGAGAAATTCAATCTATTTATATATTTAATATCATTTGTTTAGCTAAGATACTAAGTTTCATCCAAATCAAGTATATGTATAGGCCACATCTATTAAAAAAATATATATTCATATATTAATTATGAAAAACACTTAAATCCATTTAGAAATAATATTTTAGATGGTTTAGATGTTGAAAAAACAACTTGAAAATTGATATTTAATATTAAACAATTTTATTATATTGATTTTTATTAGAGTCCATGCAGAATGATATTGGACAAATGAAAAAGTTTCCAATAGACTATAAATGATGCTAAATACAATAAATAAAGTAAATTTTTCATCAACCATGAAGATAATAAAAATGGAAGGGGTTACATAGAAAAGTGTTTTTATAAAAGCAGGCCATTGCTAATTTAAGGTATTTTCTTATATATTTATTACAATATCGGGAGATTTATTTTCAAATTATTTTTCGTGAGAAGTTTAGAATCTGACAAACACAATAATATATATATTTAATCTGAAGAATATTTTTAAAAATAACAAATCATAAAGTATTTTCTATTCTTTTCTATTATAATAATTTTTTATATGTTGAAATTATTTATTAATAAAATGTTAAAAAGTGAGATTGACTATTTAACATGAGGAATAAATAAAACTATATTTTTATTTTAAATTATTTTCATAAATTTTGTTTTTTCAAATATATTAAGTTGTAATTTTTATTATATTCATCCATATTACATTGATTATTACTATCTTATTACTAAAATATTTATTTGCATATTTTGTTATTTATCAACGTACTTAGCTTAAATAATAAAATTTTCTCATCTACATTAATAAGAGCCTTTTTGTCATTTTATTAAAATTTTAAGTGTCATTCATGAAACATAACCAAAGGAATATGCTTACAATCACATGCAAATGCTGAAAAGTAATTTAAAATTTTGTAAAATTGAGGATATTCATGTAGTTTTCTCCAAACTATGTAAGTAAAGGAATATTTATTTATATTTGTCAGAGTTTTTGAGGTCTACCTCTTCGGAAAATCAATCATAAGATGGGTAAAGTTGTGGATGACTTGAATTTATCAGCTATTCAAATTGAAAATAAACTTCTATTTCATAGCCTAATAACCAACAATATACAGAGGGAAAGACTAAGAAGAGGTAGAGAGCATTTTTTTTGTGTGGGGTATGTGTTAACACTTAAAAATTTCAAACTAAAACTTTTCAATTTAAAATTTTTTACTTTCCACAACTATAATTTTTTTAATTATTTCTTCATTTCTTTCTATACAACTATCCTACTTTTCAATCATTTTTACATAACTACCCATACATCTAACTAAATTTATTTTTTATTTTTCATCATTACTCCTATCATATCACATCATTTTCTCACATTTCAAAACTTTAACATTAGTAATTTTTCATCAAAAGTCTTATCACTTCCCAAACACACCATATATCGTCATCTAGAGAAGATCCCAAGCCCTCCTTTTATAAAGAAGACATGGTAATCCTATATTAACTTGGGAGTTGATTCAAAAGGAAAATCCTTACCTCTCTTTCCATATCCAATGATGGATTCTATCCATCCAATGTAGCTTTTGCAAAGTAGGCTACTTATCTTTAGACAAGTATTCTCTAGATAAGCCCTGATGAGTGTACAATTTCAATTTTTTCACTCACATATAATTGGCTACATTATTATCCTCCATTCCATAATTGTTCATACAGGCAAATGGGCCATATAACAAACAAGCAAAATTCATAATCTAAGAGCTCAATTCTATGCGCCTTGTTAGGGATGTATAGTAGCTACAATAAAAATATAATAATATTTCACCATGCTCCAAAATCATTTTATTTTACCAATCCAAGTATACCAAATCTTTCATAAGGTTATACTTCTATAGCGCCCTAGTGGCCATAGTCTCAAACTGACGATCTATGAGAAGGAGATCTGGCAGCATCTCCTCAGGATCTATCATAATTCAGGAGACAAACAACCCCACGTAAATGGGAATACACATGTACGACGCTAGAAATGCAATAATCAAATTTATGATAGCAAAAACAACTCAATTCATGATCATTTCCATCGGTTACTTGTCATCATCATTATCATAATTAATACATGGAAGCAAGGGCACATCTCATGGAGAGAGTAGAAGGCACATTTACAAATCACGGATATATTAATAAGGTCTCAACATACCATACATTTATGAACACAGCCCAATATATCCTATATATCCCACTACTAAGAATAACATACATACACGTGTACATCTTTTTGTCTCATAAATATATCAATGTTGAATTACTACAACTCAAAGTTACATACTTATACCTGCAACAATTCACCTTAACTTGGAATCAACATCACCTAGTCTGCAACTAGGTTCTGTAACAAGGAAATTTGCGCTATAATGTATTGGCATTTTGAATCGTGAAATTTTCTTATTAGCATTTTTAGACCCTGCCAAGTTTTAGCTTTTGCATATTGAACCCTTTCCCCCTACGTCATTACTAAGGGGACGTTTGGGAATCTGATACGGGAAATGTGGGAGGGAATTGGTGGAGCACGAGTTTTAAGGCACATCATTTATCAATCAAGCATCATATTTTTCCACTTTTACCCCTATATTTTAATCATTTTCCTTATCAACTACTTTCTAACAAACCTACTTATTCCAACTTTATCCCTATCATTTCATATCAATCACACAATTTCCAAAATATTCCATTTTCTACACCCACCAAATACCATATTTCCCACAACTTTTACATTCCCAAACGTCCCCTAAAGCTCCATTGAGCAAACGGATATCACGCATGTATTTTGAAAATGATGAATCTGACCTCGCCTCCCAGGAAGCCGCCATCGCTGATGAAGCTGGTTCGGAAATTGAAGGAGAGAAGCGAAGGGCTAAAAAAATGCCTTAAAAGCTTGAAAGCAGTCCCCTTTAAAAGTGCTAAAACAGGTTGAAAGCTAAGGAGAAAGACGGATTGCATGCGAAATATCAACTATGCGCACCTCGCAGCGTATCTTCAATGGATAGAATTTGCTTGCACATTAGATAGTCTAGATCACAGTTTAACAATTTGGATAATGATAAATTTGCCTACTATTCTGACGCCGCTGCCCAACAGCTTATGCAATATTCAGTTTCTACACGGATTACACATCCCTGTTGCTGCATCATTCGCGCACAGAATTTGCAGATGTGAATTAGATGAGCAGCTGATTTTCATGACCGGTCAGTGATCGTGTGCGGAAATTCCTAATGTCAGGCCAGATTTTGTGATGAATGGATCAGATTTCAGGGTTGGAACATAAAATTTCTACCCCATTTTATGTGCGACTTTTTGCTTGCCTCAACAAAGGTCTGTCATGGCTGTCTTTATTTTCATCCCAACCAGCAGGAGACGATGATGACAGCTCACATTCTTTATACTACAGCAGTAGTAAGGCAGTTTTCAATATGGAGATTCATTCGATTTGGGAATTTTTGGATGGATTAGGTTTCAACGATGCCCATTAAATCTTCTCCATCAACTCTGACAACTTGAGGTCGTAAAATTTAATCCACGGCAGCTACTCTCTTCTTCATCGTCTCAATCTACAATAGCCATATTAAATTCTGGCCGTTGATCAGAGCTCCTGCAAGAAATTTTCATCTTCCAGCATAGGTTTTGGACACATGTGCAGTCAATTAAAATGCGCCACTCTTGGCCATTCATAACAAGCCTTGTTCATCATCAGAGCTTGTAGATGGAGAAAACATGCATACTTCAGCCACCATCCCTAGAATCCCTAAATTTATGAACATCATCATCGCTCGTTTCTTCTTCTTGAATTTAAGTAGGGTATTTTCATCATTACATGTAGCCTGACGAGCTTTAGTTGCTGCTTGAGTGTTGAGGGTTCAATATGCAAAGGTCGAAACTTGACAGGGTCTAAAATGCTAATATACAAATTTCAAGGTTTAAAATGCCAATACGCATAGTTAAAGAGTTTATGATGCAAATTTCCTATAACAACAATCATCCTAAGAATATTGATTATAAAACATGTAAATTTGGGCAAATTCAATAGGTGAGGTTAATAAAAACAATAACAAACCATACTAAATATACATCATGTATGTCATGTCATTATAACAATGCAGACACTAGACTCTCATTAGCCTCACACAATCATGTTATGTCATGTGATGATGTCATAAACACATGTTCCACTGTACTAACTTGCACCCATGTATCTAAAATTGCATGCCACATTAGGGTCGTGAATATAACACCAATTATGCACAAGGTTGACGTTGTCCGACCACATGCCACGCAATGCCCATGCCTATTTAATCACATGCTACCCACGGACTAGGCTTATCAAGCCAGATGTAATATCATGGTCATGCTTACCTAACAACATGCCATGACAACACCTACGTATGTAAGCACATGGATCATGCTCATGCCAAAACCATGTATCATTAGTTTCACAAAACCATAACCAAACATGTGACTTAAATATTTTCAAAGGACCTAGCCCAAATAATTAAAATTAATATACAGTTTACAAAGTCAAGAACTTAAATCGACCTAAAACAAATCCAAACAACATAGACTCTATCCATCACTCAAATCAGAGCAATGCATACTTTGTTGATCAAATCACATCATCCATCAGTTATAAGTTACTATACCCTTCAACCTAAGGATTACGTAATTCAATTCTCAATTCAACCAAATCAAAATAATGAGTTTAAACTCTCAATCCCAAACCATACACCACATATAACCAATCATAAGTCTTAATTAGAAGTCTTAAACCCACAAAATCCACAATTATGCCTACATGATTTCGATAAATTAATTCTCGCTTAGGCATTTCATCAAATGCTACATAGGCGACACATAAAAATTATGCTAAACTCACATGAAATCCATGGAACTACATTCAATATATTTTAATATCATAAAAACTCACTTTTAATCATTTCCATTTATAATTTACGTGCTCTTCCTCCAAAACCCCCAAATTCCAACAACCCTGCAATCTCTAACAAGCCTTAAAGCTTAAAAATCATCTAAGTCATTCAACAAAAGTTGGTATCCAAAAATAATCATCAAAATACATCATTTACAACTCAAATCTATATTTTGACTCAAAAAAATCAACCTATTTACCTCATATGAAAAAAATTTCAAAAATTCTCCCAAACCCTTGCTTAAATCCATAAAATCCTTTCTCTGTGATCTTAGATGGTCTATCCAAACTTATTTTAGGAAGGGTTTACAAGGAATTTACAAGTTGGAAAGGTGGAGAAAGAATTGTTGGAAACAATTTTTGAAATCAAATGCAAATATCCAAAGCAAGTGTTTTGATGATTAACAACAAAATTTGAGTAAGCTTTAGCTACTAATATGTTTTGTACAATGTTTTAGGTTATAAAAATGAAAAATATAAAATATAACAAGTCAAGTCGCAAATCACGTCGACCCAGGCATCGACTTAGGCCAAGTCGATAACCCAAGTCGACTCCATCTTTGACTTCAAAAGTCATCCTCTGTCCAGCGTTGAAATTGGAAGCAAGAATTCTTGAAGTCGCAGACGAAGTCGACTTCACTCGCGACTTGGGCGAAGTCGCAGACCAAGTCGACTCCAGTATCGACTTCACATGACACTTTCCTTCCAGCGTTGAAATTGGGGAGCAGAACTGCCGAAGTCGCACATGAAGTCGACTCCACTTGCGACTTGGGCGAAGTCGCAGACCAAGTCGACTCCAACATCGACTTGAGCATAACAATGCAGGATTTCAAAAGCTAAGTCGCAGACCAAGTCGACCTGACTTGCAACTTGAGTAAAGCTAAAGGCTAAGATAACTCAAGCTTTCAACTTAGAACAAAATGAAGATTAAAACAAATTCAAAGCAAGTAAAGTTGTATAAATTCATATAAAAGTGATGAGAGAACAATTATTGGATAAGCGGAGTCATTTCAAAGTATTTTAAGTTCACTTGGCAGGATATGAAGGCCAAGTCACACCTGAAGTCGACTCCAGCATCGACTTGGGTGAAGTCCAAGACCAAGTCGACGCAAGAAAGAACTTGAACAAGCTGAGCATGGCGAAGTCGCAGGCCAAGTCGACTCCAGCATGCAACTTGGGTGAAGTCGCGGGCAAAGTCGACTCCATATGCGACTTGGAGGCGTAACGTTCGAATTTTTGAACGTTGGAACATTTATTGTGCGCCAACCAACTTCATAACGTTCAAAAATTCCCTCCTCTATATATAGACACTCAAGCAAACGTGGAAACATACAAGTAAGAGCTGAAAAAGAGGAAGGAAGTACTACTAAGAGTTTTATCTCACTTTTTTCTATAATTGAGTGATCTAGATACTTTTAAAGGAAAAACGAGCTTCAAAGTTGTTGTTTGCTTCAACGCAATACGATTCGTTGCTTCTACAGATTCTTCCTCGAGCTGAAACTTGCTACACAAATCTGTAAAGTGTAGATTTTTTCTATTTCATCTTATTATTTGGTTTTTGGTGCTTGGTTTGATTTTGGTGTTTCAAACCAAGCTATAGCAAAGTAGGGTTGTGATTGGAGTGGAACTCGTCTCCTACTTGTGCTATTTGTTGTATACGCCCCCTAGAGCTAGAATCTAGAAGAGAGTGAAGACTCTAGTTGTATTCGCGGAATACATAGTGGAACCCAAGTCACAAGGGAGTGTGAGCTTGGAAGAGTGGAGTAGGGAAGGTTGCTCGAACCACTATAAACCTTGTATACTGTTGTTCATTTCCGCTTTCATTATCTTACTGCTTTCTATTTATTTTATTAAAGGGATCAAACTAAACCAGGATAAAATATCTAATTTAAGTTTTTAATTTTTTAAATACCCAATTCACCCCTTCCCTCTTGGGTAATTGCCATCAACTCCGGACCAACAAGAATAACCGAAGGAAAAATGGGCAAAATGAATGCAATCCCATATATGTACATGGGATAGAAACATGGCCATGACCCAAAAGAAAAATACACCCCTATAAGATTCAGCCTAAGTTCATTATTTTTCTCATCACATTCTCTACATAATTCAAATTAAGATAATTTTTTATTGAATTTCTAACTTTAAATACTATCTTTCTAAAACCTTTTAACACAAAATTACATTAGTACAATCTTTGGAACGTATTTTACAACACATTATCTACAAACATTTCCACACGTTCACCAACTTAGATAACTATATCATACAAAATTTTCCCAATACCAGTCAATTATTCGCACATCTCCCTTATTCTTATAACATCACGTTTGCATTATTTATTTAACTAAAATATGTCTTACATAAAATTTGACTCACAACCCAAATTTTTAATTGTTGTATCTTTATAATAAACCTTGAGTAAACCTTATTGGCTCAAATCACATTTGTCAACTCTAATAACTCCAAAGTTGATTCTTACATATAACAGGTGCATCTAGCATTTCGTTCATGCTAGAAATCATGAGGTTCTATATTATTTTTTAAAATTTCACTCATTTGGTTCATCTTTTAATGATTTCCGATCGATAGCCGAAAATGTGTCAATTCTCAAAATCATCATCTCAAATTTATTTATAGGCTTCATGAGCACATTTCAGTCATGATGAGAATCACTATTACACAAATCATGACTCTCATCCATAATTATTGATCATTTTCACCGTCTTAAATCTCTTACACTAAATTTCACAACTAAGTGCATTCCCTCAATTTATCAAATCTACCATTCAAATATTACACATAGACATCTATATTCATTCTAAATATGTTAGCCATTTCCGCAATTCCTAAAAATATTTCAAATTAAGTCAATTCAAAATTATGCCCATTTCTTGTTCAAAATCCACACATAAGAGTAAAATCTCAAATATTCATCATTTAATCAGACGTAAGATTTTTTAATATCCAAAATCATCTAATGAACACATGGAATCCTATATTATGCTTCTATCAAGCCATTTATAAAAATTCACTTTCGTAAGTTATAGTATTTGAAATCTTCGTATTCACTTTAATTCACATGAATTTTCATATATTCAACTCTTGATTTTTCAAATTCTATCACTATGTAATCTCGCAATTTCCGTTATACACATTATCATCTATTTTTGTCGTTGTCAATATCCAAGGAATTACAACTTGACCATCTGTGTCATAATCACAATTATGTCTGATTACCATAAATAGACGTAACTCATTGACCCGTGAATATAAGCAAGTAATGTAAATAAAATAGTATTTCCTTGCACATATATTCCTCGATCATATATTAACTGCTTTCCAACTATATCTATTTTTATCAAAATAGTTATTCCGAATTAATCACACCAAGGTAAATAAAATAGATGGAATAAATTTAAAGAAATGAAGCAAACCACGCCCACTTTAGCTGGTTCAACGTTGAAGGGACGAATGGATTTGACAGGAATCCGTCTTGGTGCATGCATATCCAAGCATGGATTGCACCCGTCAACCGTGGCTAGTTTTGGCTTGAGAGTGACTTGAGACTAGATAAGGAAGCATATGGAAGACGTGTCTCTCTCTCCCTCGATCTGAGGAACATCTCATCTGCAAGGGCAACCAAACCAACCGGTCAGAAACTGGCGTAGTGATTCAATATTAGATACTTACGGAATGAAACCTCAATTATATACAGAGAAACCATACTACTACCCCGAGCAAAGTAATGACTTAGCCCATCTTAAAAAATTTATTTTAATTTTTTTTTTACTTTTTCCATAAAATCGTGAATATAATATATTTAACATATAAGTCAAGTTTTACCGTGTTTAAATATTTGCATATATATTTTTTAGATTTTTAAACGCAGTAGTATTTTAGACATTTTCAACCATTAAAAATGGCTAAATTGCCCCTATATTTAAAAATATTTTAAATATATATATATATATCTAAAAATGGTAAAACTTGGTTTATATATTAATCACTTAAATAAATAAGTGTACGAAGAAAAAAAAATTAATTAATTTTGTGAAGTGGGCTAATAAGTAAGTCATTACTTAGCCTAAACTAACGGATCATTTTCCAAAACTAACCAGCCTTTGTACTAGAAAGCTCAGTTCCTTCTTTGTGTTGCTAGTCAAAAACTCTCGCTCGGTATTTCCGATTATTCTCAATAAAATATCTTTCTTGTGGGTTTTCAAACTCTCTATCTTTCTCTCTAGTGGTATGGTCCTGACCTTGCTCCTAACTAGCGTCAACTTTTGAATTCATTTCAAATATATTTGTTTACACTAAAAACTTTTTACTTTCGATAACTATTTTGTTTTTTAATCATTTATTCACTTCTTCATATATAATTATTCTACTTTTTAATTACTTCTAGACAACTGTTGATACAGTTAATATATCTATTTCAACTTTATTCTCTTTATTTCTCATCATTACCCTATCATATTATTTTATTTTCTTGAATTATAAAAATTTTTACACCAAAAATTTTTTATTCAAAAGTTTTATTACTTCCCAAACATAACCTCGATATATAATTAAAAAGTTTTGATACAACCTATATGTTCCAATACAAACATTAGGTTTGAATAAAACTTAATTTTTTGATTAAATAAAGATTTGTAAATGTAATTATTGTAGTGGATTACATTACAACTTCATCAAGGTCAACCAAAATTTAAATTTTGGGGGGGCACAGTGGTATTAAAACCATAGAAGTATTTCCCATTAATTACAACGAGCTAGGCACATATATGCACCGGATGTCTACGAGCCTACGAGGTCATTGCCTGCTAGTTTTTAAAAGACCGTCACAGTTAAATAGCTATGACCAGGATTAAGAAGACTGCTGTTTTTCTTATTCTTTTCTTTCATCTTTTTTCTTATTTTCATTGTGCCTCACGTGAGCATATGAATTTAGGCACGGGCATTATACATTAAAAAAAAAATCAGATAGTTGTCCATCAGATACATGCATAAGATGAAGAAGACAATAACTTAAAAAATAATAGCAATGATAAAGTAGCCATCGTATCTTATCGCTAAATTATTTATTTGTAGCCTTAGGATGAGTTTAGCGCTGGATAAGAAACCAAAAATTTAAACGCAAATCTGATGTTATTCACATAAGTCGACAGTACTCTTGCTATTAAGTTATAGCTACTTACATATATAAAAAAAAAAAAAAAAAGTTATAGCTACTTAGCAAATTAGGGTTTGTTTAGCCTTAACTTATAGTAAGCAGAAAGCGGTGAAGTATCCTGTTTTTTTAAAGATGTTTGGCCTAGCTTATTCATTCCACCCAAAATGTCTATAATAAAAGCTGAAATAAGTGCCTTAAGGATATGCTCCAAATTAGTGCTTATCCTTAACCCCCAACTTATGGGCACTTTAAATTTTTTGGTTTTTGATCAAGAAAATTTTCTTGCAAAAATTAAAATTTGGTTGACAATAACTTGAGATGTGTTCTGTACAGCGACTATTAAGAAAAAATTTGATTATCAATACTTCATTATATTTTTTTTATTCAGGCAATGATGTTTTGACTTGGTTACTAAACTATTATTATAAGCAATAACAAAATTTCTTTCCTATAAAAGAATCATGTTAAGCAAACAAATTTTCCTTGTTTATAAAAACATCATCTTAATTAAGGAAAATTTTCCTTGCATATGTATTTTCTTGCTAATAAAAATTTTTCTTTTCTAATAAATGTTGTAAAAGCACATTTTCTTGTAGTGTGCTGGGCCAAACAAGCTCTTAGTTGCCTTTGTACCAGATGGAGGAGTTGAATGAAATTGAAGTGGGGAGGAAGAATTATAAATATTTTCCATACTGAGGAAAGGCACGAAAGCCTTTTTTATATAATAAAAGTAACCAGGATACCTCAAGCCTACGATACCTGGTGCTCCACCGTGGAGACAAATGGTACAGCCAAAACATGAGGTCAACCTTTTTTCATTCAATAATAATGAGAAGTTCCTTTTTCATCAATAATAATAATAATAATAATAATAATAATAATAATAATAATTATTATAATAATGAGAATTCCTTACTCAATGATGAGTAAATACGATCAGGAAAGGAGGAAAGCCTTGTTATATGCAGCTTAATTATGCCTCTTCCATGCACATCCATTTCCATGTCCATAAGGATAGCATATAATAATTATCGCATGGGGAAGTTTGTACTTCTTAGCTTTTGCAAATTAACCATATATAACATTTTTTGGGGAATCGAAGCTATCATTTACGTTTATTTGACATACTAAAAGTCACGTTAATTAGATACTTCGGCGTGGCCCATGGAAAATATACAACAATTTCATGAGCATGTATTTATTAGCTAGGATCCACCCAGTTTCATCTATATGTATTTTTATATCTAAACAAATTAAATTTTACTATAATGGATAGCTTGAATTCATGTCCAAAAGTATCATGCCATCATGGTTTGCAAAAAGTTATTTATGTAAAATGTTCTTCTTGTAAATGAATGCCTCCTAAATTGTTATAATATTTCAATATTGGTATATGCTAGAAGTCAACAATTTTCACAATTTGGAAATCATTTAATCCTTTTATAGGCACAAGTTAATTAGGTAGAACTTTGATCGAAATGATTCTGTAAAGTGATTGCCAAAAATATATTAGATTAATAGTTGGATTGGATTTCAGGGTGGTTTTTACATTTGATAAAATTATTGAAATAAAATTTTTTGGTTGAAAAGCTTTTGAAATGGGAGGAAATGATAGGAGTAATGATGAAGAGTAAGGAGAATAAAATTAAAAATAAATAAAGTAGTTATATAAAATTATTTAGTGTAGTGGAGGAAAAAAAGTTTTAGGTAGAAAATTATTGCTTGGTGAATACAAAACGCACATCATTATAATGGGTCACAAATTTAGGGGCTCCATGAATTTCCTTAAGTGGAATCACTTTTAGATAAACATAATTCTCAAACAAAATTTCTTTTTTTTTGTCATATTTTTTATTGAAATATTTTACAAATTGTGACAACTGATATTACAATTAAATACATTCATAACCCTTACAACATAAAAGAAAATTTTTCCTATAGCTTTTATTCTAGGAAAAATTTTGTATGAAATTCCACACTAGAGGAATTGTAAGACCCCCACAAATCAGGGGGACTATTATAAATTATCCCTCATAAAGGAGAGATTCGAACCTGCAATGTCTGCCTTTCACACTTGCAAATTGACCATGACATCACAATTGTCGTGGCCTTTTTGTCATAGTTGCTTTCCAAAAGAATCCAAGACCAAAAGAATGGAAGATTCTTGAATTGAACGTGTATTCCATTCCTTAGATAGTTTTTTCAACTTTCAGTATAATTTTTTTATATTTTTTGTACAATTTTTCACATTCTCAACCTATATTATATTCTCATCCTATTTCTCCAATTCATTCAAGCTTTCGAATTGTTATAAATCAACCTTACTTTTTGAAACTTAAAAAGAAAAAGAATTTTGGATTTCTCCCATGGAAGTACCTGCTCCATTTTCATCCCCGTCTCTACACTTATTCATCGTACAAATCTCTTCTTATTTCTATTCTCACTATCCTCGTTTACAAATTAGAAGAGAAAAGCTACTAAAAAATGAGAATGATGTAAGAATTCTAAGTAGGAGTGTTAATGAATCAGGTTGGATGGGTTTTAACTTAATGCTGATCCTAGCTTATTTAAAATATCTCAACCCTAATTTTTTTATTTATTAAAACTTCAACTCTAATCTATTTACAACTCATTTAGTAAACAGATTAGTGGGTTATTAATAGGTTATATAACAAATAACCTGAAAATCTAGATTCTGGCAAATAATGATTTCATAAGAAGAAGTGAGATGATATTTTCAGAGCAAAAGAAATCAAATTAGGGCAAAAAAAATAGAAATTAGGCGGAAGGAGGAAGACTTAGCGAGAGAAAATAATCAAGGGATATACATTTATATATATAGAAGTTATCTTATACATTTATATAAACCATAAGTTATAGTGTATTTGGCTCAAAATAAATCCTACATGCATTTAAATGTATCAATATTTTTATAATCATTTACTCATGTATAAATTATATCTTAGATAATTTACATGCTAAAAAAAATTTATAATTGGTATTTACATCGAACTATTTTATTACATTGATTTTATACCATTTTCAGATAAGGCCCATAAAGATGTACAATTTGGATTGCAAATGCATGAGAATTTTTTAAAGCATTTTTTTAATATTGTAGATTATAAATTTTTTAATTAAGTTAATGTTTCATTCTATTGGAGTTTGGTTATGTGATGCCTCATCCTCATCCCCTGCACTACCATGCACAAGGTCTAACAGTATCAAACATACTATTCCAGGATCTAAATGAGAGTGCATGTAAGAAAAACACAACATGGAGACAAACATATGACCACACCTAGAAGAATATGTGCATGTTTTGTTTAACACAAAAACTTTTCAAGTCAAATTTTTTCGATGTAAAACTTTTTACTTTCCTCAACTATATTATTTTTAATCATTTTTTTCACATTTTCTTATATAATTACCCTACCTTTCAACCATTGTTGTATAACTACTGATACAACAAATCTATTTATTTTAACTTTATCTTCTTCACTCCTCATCATTACTCTTATTACATCAAAGCATTTTTCTCAATTTAAAAACTTTTACACCAAAATATTCTCACCTAAAATTTTTATCACTTTCCAATTATACCCTATATATCTTCACACTCTATATATCTAATAAACCCATTTCATAAAATAAAAATGGATAAAAAAATTATATTTCATTACTACAATTAAATTTACATTAATGCCTTATGCTATTATAAATATAAAATCACCATCTAAGATCATACGTTTTTTATCGATACAATATTACAACAACCTCTTGTATTAGTTCCTACTTATTTATAGGAAAGACTAAACAAGCTCCCACCGACGTATATGGGAGACTATGCTCCCATTTATTTATAAGAGAGACCACAAGCTCCCGAGACTATGCTCCCACTGACATGTGGGGAGAATTGAACCCCGGACAGCAGCATAACTACTCACAATCCCGACCACCTGCGCTAGTCCAGGTAGCCATCTAGAGTCATACTTAGGGTGTGTTTGGTAATGAATAAAACTTTTGATGAAAAGTTTTGGAGAGTAAAAGTTGTCAAATGATGTGATATAATAGGAGTAATGATGAGTAGTAAAGATGATAAAGTTAAAATAGATAGGTTAGTTGTGTGGATAGTTGTGTAGAAATGATTGAAAAGTAGGATAGTTGTATAGAAAAATGTGAAAAAATAATTAAAAAATATGATAGTTGTGGAGAATGAAAAGTTTTAGATTGAAAAGTTTTAACTTGACATGTTTTATTAATTGTCAAACGCACTCTTAGAATCACATCTCTAATGCGAGACATTATTTTTAGTTAGGTAGCAAACTCCTTTACCAATTACCACCATTTATTCGACCGCTAAAGCTGACGACTAAACCCAACCAGCCTCGATTATCACATGTCATGTCTCTTCCCTTATATCCTCGACATTCGTTTCCTCTTCATCTATCCATCATTATCATCTAATAGATCCCTCCTTATCTAGAGGAATAAACTTATCCTTTAACATAGATGGAACTGGTGGTTGATACTTGTGATAGCCACATAAAGGTTTATTCCTTCTGACTCTCATAAAATTATAGTTCCTACCATTATCAAAAGAATGAATGTGCCATAAAATACACATGCTTTTATGTCCTTATTTATATTACAATTAAATTTATCCAAAATCAAATATACAATCACAAAATATACTAAGGATAAAACTCGGGATGGGTAAAGGATATCCTAAATCTCCACCCTACCTTTTAAAAATCTTGTATAATTGTCACGCACAGACCCAGAAAAGCAATCATTGGGTCTGACGCACAGAGCACACAGACCTAGAAAATGTCCATTGCGCCTGTGGGTTATGGGCCTCACAGTGTGATATTGTCCACTCCGGCCTGGCAGCTTAGCTGCATGGCTTTAAAACGTATCACACCATATTGAACTTGAGACCCACTTATAAACTACCAGGAACTTTCTCCATTTTCGATGTGGGATTCGGTTTTGGGCTATTACAAGCCCACTAGCTTCCGCTTGGTTCATCCTCAAACCACAACTCAATTGTGAGTTTCTGCCTGTAGCTCTAACTTTCACTGGTTCAACTCTCCGAACCACATCTACTAGAGGGGGAGACACTCTTATACCACTTGTCATGCACAAACCCAGAAAAATGACAATTGGGCCTGACGCACAGAGCACACAGAACCAGAAAACGTCCATTGGGCCTGTGGGCTCTGGGCCTCACATTGTGATATTGTCCGCTCTGGCTTGGCATCTTAGCCGCACGGCTTTAAAACGCGTCACATCATATTGAACTTGAGACCCACTTATAAATTACTAGGA
Organism: Annona cherimola; assembly: GCA_030490835.1. Classification (NCBI taxonomy): domain Eukaryota; kingdom Viridiplantae; phylum Streptophyta; class Magnoliopsida; order Magnoliales; family Annonaceae; genus Annona; species Annona cherimola. The sequence continues at coordinate 93,001,854 of CM059972.1, forward strand.
ACTTTCTCCCCTTTTCGATGTGGGATTCGGTTCTTGGCTATTACAATAACTCTATTTTTTATATTAGGTTAGGGCAAGAGCAATTTGATCTTCACCTCTGCTGGGATAAGTTTCTATCTTGGGATTATGTTAATGGTCTAAAGCTAATCTGACTATCTTCATGCATTTATAAATCATGATGATGAGGGTGATGAAAATCTTTCTTACAATCTTATTCTGTTGGTTTCATGCATTTATGAATCATGATGATGAGGATGATGATAAGGATGATGAAAATCTTTCATATAATCTTATTTTGTTGGTTTCATGATATAAAGATATTAAACGTGTATTTTTATAAAGGGTATCCCAAACCTCCACCCTATTGTTTAAAAATCCTGCATAATCCTATTTTTTATTTTAGGTCAGGACAAGAATAATTTGGCCCTCGGCTTTCTTAGGATAACATGCTATCTTGGGATCATGTCAATGGTCTAAAGCTAATCTTGCTATCTTCATGCATTTATGAATCATGATGATGAGAATGATGAAATCCTTTCACACAATCCTATTATGTCGGTTCCATGATATAAAGATACTAAGCATGCTTTATAATAACACATCTAGGTAAAGGAGAGGGGGAAACTCATTTTTCCTTATATTCCAATCATTTTATCTACTTTAATTACTTTATGTTTTATTTGGTCCTTATATTCTAATCATTTTCTCATATAACTACCATGTTTATTCTCATTTTACCCTTGTCATATCACATTAAGGTTCTTAATGTTAGAGGCACCTAACATGGTTGTTGGCATAGCGGTCATATTCAATGAACATGTAAGGTAATAAGAGATCAACATAAAAGTTTTCCCCAACATATATTCCTTCCTTTCGAAAATATATGTCTAACTAGACTAGCGGTGAGGAGAGCGAATATCATAATTTTATATCATTGATCTCTTCAAAGTAGCTGTAAATCTTACTTAGCAGTTCTTTAGCATTCCTCGAATAAGCTTTCATCAAAAAATAAATATTTGAAAGTAGATGACTACAAACGATCAGATGAACTGAATAAATGTGTAAGAATAGGAGTTTATCCTTTGAGATTTATTAAAGACCATTGAATGGCACCATGTGCAGCTAGCATATTGGTATTCACAAATTTTTGTTAAAATGTGGAAATATCTTAACATTCATAGTTTCATTATGTGTGTCAAGCATTTCTAGCCCTTGTTAGAAGTGTAATTATAGAGAGACACACAGTTGCAAGAGATGGCTTGACTATCAAATTACACTTAATTACTATATCGACTCCATTAGTGTGAGAATTGCTCCAAATGAATGATGTAGCACTTAGAGGACCATCAGTGGACTCTATGAAATCATTTAGTGAAGGCCTCTTAGGGAGACATTTCTGTTTTGACTAAGAAGAGGAACAAGATAACAAAAGAAGATATTACTATAGCAATGGATAGAGACCTAACCTTAGCTAGGAGTATTGCTTTGATAAGGGGCCAAGATCTCTCTTTGTGAGGATCCTTACTCTTAGTGTTCCCATCTTCCCTATGGGATCAGGAACACAGAGTGTAGATCGCATGATAAGGAGAGCAATGTTGCTTATATGATTAAAGCAAATATGTCCTCTTTTGTTCACTCTACTCAAGTGCCCCTTTCCATGGAATTGATAGGACATCCTATTGCTAAGCTAATTAGAGAATCATTATGAGACCTTCAAAAGTTTACTTTGGGCATTCTTTGTGCAAGTTGCCTTGTATTGGTTCATGTCGAGTGTGCCTAAGTTCAATTTTGTGTGCATTTGGTGTTAGCAATATTCTTTGAGTGTCCATGAGGATAAATATTGTATGTTAGAAATCCAGAGGATGCTTTTCTTCTTTTAGTTTTAATAATAAGTGTAAATGAGCCCTCTTGTAGTTGTAATGATGAGTGAAGAGGAAAGATTCCTCTCTCATCTGTTGTTGTGGGCGTTCATGACATACTTATATGGCTTGTGTCTTATGTAAAGTTAGTTGTAGTAATAGGCTATTCTTAGCATTGAGCCCAATTGAGATGCCTTATTATTTATTATAAATAAGGAGATGTGTGCTTTGTGGTTATAGAGGTATATGGTATAGTGGTATTGAAATAGCCTATTCAATTGTTTCTTACATGACAAGAACTGGAGTAATGATTTTCAGGCCAACTCTTGTATACAACTTATGTAGGTACCACATGTTTCCTAGTGCATTAGTATGTAAGAGATGTTGGTTTGATTAGAAGAGGTTGTTGGAGCACTATAACTCATGGAGTTGATTATGTAGTATTTTGAGGCAAAGATCACTTATTAGACGATATTATTATTAAGCCTCACTCGCAAGGGGGTTCAAGTAGATGCAGTATTGAGCATCTAAGTGGTGGTGGGTTATGTTGATTGATGAGTTGGAGGTAGTTATGATGATATGCTAACCATGTCTGGGTTATGTCCTATGATACTAGTGGGTGTGAGTTTGTGTGGTTACCCTTTTAGTTAGTTTTTATGATAACAAAACGAACTTGATTTATTAGTTTTGATTTTGAACGTGTTGGTTATGATGATATGTCAATGAGATTTGTTTGCACTCTCTTACACAATGAGATATTGAAATAATCATGGTGTCTGTAAAATTATCTGTTTACTTATAGTGCGATATGCTCTTTAAAGAGGTTGCTTTAAGTTAGAAACTTGTGTTTATCTTGAGAACGGAATCTTATAAGAATATGTTTGCACTTTTAAAAAGTAGGTAAAATCTTATAATAATACACTTGTTCTTTTAAGAGGCTGCTAACTTGTTTTAATCTTGAGAATGAAATTTTATAAGAATATTGTTTGGGATGTTGGAAGTGAAATAAAATATGCTATATGTGCTCTTAAGATGACTAGAAGTTGGTTTATGCATGTTGGAATTGTTGTGGATGTTGATTAACTTGAATCGAATTCAGCTTCTTAATTCATTTTCAGAAAAATAGGAAAAAGTCCAATATTTCTTATGGAAAGGTCGACTATTTGAGATAACAAGTTGACTAATAATTGAGTCTATCTCTCTAACCTCTCTATTTGCCAAAAAGTTTGACTATTTTAGGGAAAACATCGACTATTTTTTGGCAATTCAAAAAACATGTGGAAACCATGTGACTAAATTTCTTTTGGATTATTGTTGCTATCTTTTAAGCTACTTTTTAGGAAAGGACTTGTGATTATAAAAAGAAATTCAAGGCCAAAGCAATAAGCATACTGTTGTAATGAGAAAACTCAAAGAAAAATCTTAAAGATTGAAGAGGAGATCTCGAGGGAGTCGCTGCAAAAGAACCAGGAGCTTGAACGTAAAGACTTTACCTACATGGAGCTCATGTAGATGTGTTAAATTGGTTTATTTTATATTTTTATTTATTTTTGTATTATCTTAGTATTGATAGCGATCAAATCAAAAGAAAGTGAATCGGGGTATTGATGATTTCACTAGTTACTTTGAGCTAGGTGGAAAATCTAGAGATGATTGCTTTGATTGTTCCACTATAACTTATGTGATTGACATTCACTAGTGCAATTTAAGCCTAGTATGCCTAGAGAGTGGAATAGGTCAAGGAGACCAAACTATTGTAATTATTTTGTCTCTGTGATTTGGGATTTCATATCATGGCTATGTTTTCCATTGATTTCTTTTTCTCTATACAAGATCTCATGAATAGCCATTACACATGGCCAAGAGTGGGAGTTGAAGAGAGTATTCCCATATATTTTTGTGTTTGAGGTCGATTGTGGATTGAAAACAATCAACAATGTGATTTTAGGAAAGAGGGGTAGTTAGGATGCTTAGGATGTGTTTGAAAATGTGAGTGGTAAGAAGGGAAATGAAAAAAATTTTGAGAATTGTGAAAGTGATATTTGTGAAAGTAATATAATACGATAGAGGTAAAGTGATAACAAATAAGATAACTATACAAAAAATGATTAGAATATAGGAATAAAACCATAAAAAGTAGGATAATTAAGGTAGTTAAAATAATTAAAATTCATAAGAAAATAACTTTCTCATTTCCCTTTCCCCTTATTACATACCCAAACAAAGCCTTAAATAAATTTATATGATACCTAAGGCATTCAATATGTTCTCACGTGGATGCGAATGAGTTTGATGTGTGAATTCCTTGTTTGAAACTCCTTTACGATTATTAAGTTTCTTTTGTTGAAACCAGAACTCAAAAAGTTACTTTGAGGTCGGGAATAGCGAGTTAAGATGCATTCCATGCACGTGATGTATGTGGATACCTTTCATGGAGTTTGGAATTCATTGGAGTGGACTGTGCAGTAATTTGCATGAGTGTGGAGTCACTTTTCTATTGATAATGGAAAAGAGTAAATTTTGATCAAGTGGTGAATAATTTCTCTTAAATTAGTTCTCTCATGTAGCCCTCTTCATTCATTCATTCATTTTATTTTTATAGCCTTAAGCCTTTCTAATACTCGTTGAGTAGTTTTATGAATCCTCTTTAATGAAACTTAACATAATTAGGATTGTAACCAGGACAAGTTATCTAAGTTGAAAGTTACCCTAACTCATTTAAAAAATCCTAACACCAATCCATTTATAACTCATTTTATAATATCAGCCATCACCTTAACCTATTTACCATAAACATATTGGGTTATGTGTTGTCAACGAGTTGATAAAATGGATTAAATAATGAAAATAAAAATGATAAAGAATTTAAAATCTAATCATAAATAAAGTCTAATGTGTATCTTTACTTCAATTTAAAAACCCAATTTTTATACTTAATTTTAATTAGAATATTGATTTTATTATCAATAGTTATGCATACTTACGGAAAAACATCAACAATATATTAACTCTTTTATCTTATGGTTTATAAATGAGTTATACAAGTTGACAAGTTAAACAAATTAGGTAATTATGTTGATAGGTTGTATAAGCTTGACTTGCAACAAATACATTTATATAAATGGATTAACAGGTCTTATAAATGGGTTGGCAAGTGAAACCTTAATTCAACTCAAACTAGATTCAATGAGCCTAAGTCATGGGTTTAGTTACACTTCTAACCATGATGATGAAATGGAAATATAATTAATTATGAGTTTGTTCCAATGCAACCGGATGCATTGAACTGGTAATTCTATTATTATTATTTTTTGAATTTTTTTTTATGAAACTCTTAATCTATGCATTTTTATTTTACAGTTCAGGTTTTATCATTTTTCGAAATATGTATATATATTTTTTGATTTTTGAAAATAGGGATAGTTTAGTCATCTAAAAAGTACCCAAACCCCCTTATTTTTAAAAATAAAAAAATATATACACATATTTTCAAAAATGGTAAAACTTAAAATATATATATTAAATAATCCTAGATTAAAAGTTTATAAAAAATTTCAAAAATAATTTTGAATGCATCCGGTTGCATTGAATCATTTTCCTTAATTACAATATTCAAGATCATTTCATTCAAAGCTTTCATTCAAAGCTTACAACATTCAAAGTCTAAATTAAGAAGTAATTTTATATAATCAGAAAGGTGATCAACAGCGTCATAAAAGTCAAAAAACTCTTTTAATAATTGCTCAGAACCACACAAGAAGAATCTAGCTAGGAAATGATGTACTCGTAGAAATATTAGCCAGATGCGTAATTATTTATAGTAAAGAATCTACAGATAAAAATCGAGAAGACAAACATACCCAATTGGCAAATAATATATGTATCTTATTTTCAAGCAAGGAATCTCCATGTGTAACACCATCCAATTAATTGGTATTTATTCCTTTTTTAATGGCTGAAGTATAGCATCCAATAGGTATTTATTCCTTTTTAATGGCTGAAGTATAGCATCCAGTACTTCTAATCGGAGACGAATAACGACAGGCTGTGATGTACGAAATCAGGATATCTTCAGGGAATCACATCTGTCCGTACTGGGTCCATCAAATCAGGAACGTTGTCATTTCAATAAGCTACATATTGCATAGTTGACCCCATTGAAATTTCATTATTGACTCTATTTTGAGGAGCTTTAATGATTATACGGTAATAATGAAAAAATGTCAATCTAAAACTTGTCAATCTAAAATTTTTCACTCTCTATAATTATCAAATTTTTTTAATCATTTTTTCACATTTTCCCATACAACTATCGTACTTTTCAATCATTTCTACACAACTACCCATACAATTAACCTATCTATTTTAACTTTATCATCTTTACTCCTCATCATTACCCCTATCATATCACATCATTTGACAACTTTTACTTTCCAAAACTTTTCATCAAAAGTTTTATCAATTCCTAAACACACCTGAAATCTAAATCGTCTATTGCACTTAAAATTATTTTTTAAGTGGGAGACCAATTTTCAAATTTTATCTTGAGCCATGATGTTGTTCGCCTCCTCTAAATAATAACTTACTTGGCACACTCCAAAAAACTTATTCGGAATTTTTTTTTTTTTTTTTTTTTGCTTTTTCCATGAACTAGTTATTATTGTTCTTTTTGAAGAACATGAACTTATCAATTTAAGTGTATCTAATATATAAACTAAGTTTTACCATTTTTAAAATGTATATATAATTTTTAAATTATTAAACACAAGATTATTTTGGCAATTTTTAACCATTAAAAATGGCTAAAATACTCTTATATTTAAAAATCTAAAAAATATAACTATATCCAAAAATGTTAATACTTGATTTATACATTAAATACATCTAGATTAATAAATATATAGAAGATAAAACGAAAAATAATTGATTAATTTTGTGGAGTAGGATGAGTAAACCACAACTTAACTCGGGCTAATAGGATCATGCCTAGGGTGTATAATTTTATATTTTTGGATAATAATCACTGGATGTATCCTATAGCAATATATGGGTGTTTTGAGCTCTTTCTTTCACTTTTTCTAATTTTTCTTCTATTTTTATATGGACTTATATGCAATCTTTATATACATTAAAATTTATTATTTTCGATTTTTTTTTAATTTCAAAAAATATTCAATCATTTTCATCTCAGTTATATAAAAATTTAATAATGGTAAGTTTTGATATATAAACTAAATACATACGGGGCCACTAAAAAATGAAAAGAAAATGAAAAAAAGCTCAAAACACTAACATATATTCAGGTTCAAATAGAGAGATTCTCGTATAAAACAGATGGCGTATTGCAATTGTTTTTTATTTTTCAAAATCAAATCTTAAATCCACCCATACATCATATTTCTCTCTATTAACAATTAAATGACATGGAAAATCATGCTACTTGGATTTAAATATAATCCACAACAAGTGTAAATGCATAATGCTGCTTATCATTATATTTTTAGGGATTATTAATTTTGAAAGTTTTCAATTTTATTGATTTTTAATACACAAGCAAAAGTGATAATTTTAAACATAATAAAAGGTTTGGATCTTTGAAAAAACAAATTTTAATGAGGATCGTAAAATACAACCGATTGCATGGGAGAGAAATCCTCAATATATACACGTGTTGAATCATTATACATTTTTTAAGCAAGCATGACCCACTTAATACTCTGAATAAAATAATTTTTTGTATTAGGAAAACAAATTATGTTAAACAAAATAACTTAGAAAAGATTTTTATTCAATCATCAAAGTGGGTTACATCATAAATGGATGTTACACCATTGAAACTTTCAAAAATTGAAGCCACACTATTAAATTTCGAATAGTGAATTTCCCAATGTAATATTCTACACATGTACAGCTAATTTGAGGATAAACTAGACTTTGGCCTCTGTTACGTGATTCTCCACCACCCCAAAACAAAAACCCAGGTAATGACTCCACCGGTGGCGTTCTGTTTGCTCAATCAAAATCTGTCCTTTCTCCACTTGCCGTCCAACTTGTCAGCAAATATTTATTCTCTTGGTAAAAGCTTCCAAGCTTCGATTGTTAGAGAATCACATCTAAGTGAGTAAGCCACAACTTAATTTGTCTGGTCTAAAGCACTGATGCTATGGTCCAATCATGTGAAATTGTGAGTTCAACATGACAGACAAATTAAATTAGCTAAAAATAAAGCAAAGATTTAAAAAAAGGTCAGGCTGACAGAGTTTTTGTCCTTTGCCCTTCGGACTCAAGAGTTCCATACTTTCCTCGGTTTATAAGAAAATCAAAATGAATTATAGAAATCTTAAATATATGAACACAATCAATATTATTTAATAAAAATAATTTTTAAAATTTAAAGAAGAAAGAAATTTTAATATATGTTTCAATGCACTCGGGTACAAAATTCATTTTTTAAGTTTTCCAAAGTCTAGGTGTGTTTGGAAAGTGTCAAAATTTTTGATAAAAAGTTTTTTTGTAAAAGTTTTTAAAATAAGAGAAAATGATGTAATATGATAGTAATAATGATAAAAAAAAAAGAATAAAGTTAAAATAGATAGATTAATTGTATATGTAATTATACATAAATGATTGAAATGTAGGGTAGTTATATAAAAAAATGTGAAAACTAATAATCTAGATATATTTAATCTATAAACTAAGTTTTATCATTTTTGAAGATATATATAAAAATAAAAAATATATACGTCTCCGAAAATGTAGGTTAAATATATTGAGATTAATCTAGTTAAAAAATGAGTTGTGCACATAGGCATATTGAATTTCAATGCATGAAGACTCATAAATTATACCCATATTTACAGTTACAAGTACACATTTTTAAATAGCAAATAAAAATAAAACATATTTTCTACCATATCACAAAAAGCATGTTCATATATTTATTACATTAAGGATAAATTCCACATATATCACTACCCTTAATTCTGTTGATACTTATATCTTTCAAAATTTTCAAATGTTTTCACGAATTTTCTTTAAAATTTCACTTATTCACGTCGTTAAGGATCGATTAAAGGGGTCATTAGCCCCATGTGAAATAATAAATGTGTATTGCTTTTGAATTGTTGACTTAACCTATGAGGGGATGAGTGAATTAGGATATTAAAATTTCTTTGTAATTTAAAATTTAACCTCTTTCTAATTAAGTCTCCTTGAATAAAATAAGTAGAGCTAAAGCAAAAGAGCTAGAGAATCAAGGCAAACATATAAGAAAACACAATGAATTATAGATGTTTGGGCAACACCCTTGCTTTATTCTTCCAAACACACATCTCTTGTATCTTAGATTTCACTATCACCACAATAATTACAACTTAGAGCCTCAATTCTCTTCTAAATTTTAGCTTTGGGGAGCCTTTACAATAGTCACACAAGTAGTCAGTGAGTACCATCTAACTGAACATTACTTACTGCTCACCTTAGCCTTGGTCTTCAACACCAATCTAAGTAATTAATTATAATAGAATATTGGAAATAAAAGAAAACTACACATTATAAATTTGTGTACAACGGTGAGGCGTAGAAGCAAGTTGTTGATATTGAAAGAGATTTGTACGCTTGAAGGTTCTTGTAATGAATTTGAGAGATTTACTTGAAAGATCTTAAATGAGTCTTTGAATGTTTATAGTTTGAAAGGTGAGAGCTCAATCAACGTCTTTACTAACCCCTAATTACTTCATTTGACGTCTCTTAAACCGTTTTAAAGGAAGTTTAAACATTAAATGGTAGGTGTCATGCACTTAATGCATCAATGTTTAAAAAAAAATCTATAACTATTATTACTAAAACTATATATAGAGTCAACTTGGCCTGTGACTTCACCCAAGTTGCGATTGGAGTCAACTTCGGTATCAGCTTTAATGCTCCATATGCTTTTAAAGAAAATTTCTTCAAGTCTTGGTCTTTAAATTCCATATGGAGTTGACTTGGGACTGAGACTTCACCCAAATTGCATGTAAAGTTGACTTTACTTTTGACTTCACAATGTATTGGGATTTCGAATCCTTAGATTTATTTTTTTTATTCTTCCTTCCTTTTAAATCTCATCATTGGATCAACTTCATATTTAACTTCACCTAAGTCGCAAGTAAAGTTAACTTGATGTGTACCTTCACTCTTCATACTTGAGATAAATTCTTCAAATCTTCACTTGTTCTTCCAAGGCGCATGTTCGGGGTCAACTTCATGTTTGACTTTACCCAAGTCACATATAAAATCAACTTAGGATACAACTTCAATTGAACTTTGCAATTAGATGAATTTTGGGTGGCCAAATGGTCTTCAAGTCATGGCCGAAGTTGACTTTAGTATTGACTCCACCTAAGTCTCAAGCTAAGTTGACTTGAAGTGCGACTTCGACTATACAACCCATTCTTAAAAATTTTTTGATTTCAAAATTATGTTTGAAATTGGTTGTAGAGTCGATTATGGTTGCGACTTGACCTAAGTCGCTCTTGAAGTCAACTTAATTATGCAACTTCAATATTTTATGTTTGAGATTTGGAATTTCAGTTTTTATACACATACTCAAAAATCAGTAGTAGCTTTCAACTTCTCAAGTTAGTTGTTAATCATTGAACTCAAATATTGATTTGCAATTTATACAAGTTGAGTTCATAATGTATTCATCCTTAATTATAATTTTATAATTAAAAATTCATATTCTAATGAATTTTTAGTGATTCCATGTCTATGAAATTATATGTTATTTGACTATGAATTTTTAACATTGAACGAAATTAAACTCAAATTATATTAGAGTTTAGACATATATGTCATTTCACAAGGAAACTAATGGCCTCTTTAACAAATCTCTGACGGTATGAGTATAGATAAAGTTTTATGCAAAATATATAGGTATATTTTAAATTTTTAAAAGTTCATAGTTATAAGTAAAATTAAGATTCATGAATATATGTGGAATTTTTCCTTAAATTAATATTGCGAAACTCTAAACCTATTTCCAATGCTTCTCATTTTCCTCTTTGTAGATGCCCTAAATTGTCTCTCCTCTTTTAGTGTTAAGTAATATGGGTAAGAGTTGCAAAAAGAGAAGCTACAAAAGAAATAAGATTAGGTTTTAGTAAAAAAAAAATAAAAAATTTGATAATATATTTTTAAGTCATATTTAACATATGGCATAAAATTTACTACTATATTGGCCATTTGAAGAAAATGTCTAATTATATTTATACAAGGAAAATACTTCGACGATGTCCTAGCTATTGAAGAATTTAGCTTTTCACTCCCATTTTTCACCCATTTGAATAATGAAATCAAAATTCAATCGATTATATAGTTTTAGTATGATACCAAAAATCATTTCAATCAAATTCTTGGGTAGGCAATTATGCTTTAAAATATGTTTACTAAAATGTACATTAAGAAAAATATTTAAATTCATTCATACATGTATTATAATATAATAATAATTTAAAGACCATTTATCCATATAAAATGATATTTTATATGCTTTAAATGTTTAGTATACAACTTTGAACATTAACTTTACACTTTCTCATGTAAGGTCATGTACATCTTTTTTTTAGTACAGGGTGCATTTGGGAAGTAACAAAATTTTTCATGAAATTTTTTTTGTATAAAAGTTTTTGAAAGGTAAGAAAATGATGTGGATGAAAATTAAAGACAATAAAATTAAAATAGATAGATAGATTAGCGGTATTATTAGTTATATAGAAATGAATGAAAAGTAGAATAGTTGTCTAAAAAGAAATAAAAAGTAATAAAAATGAAATACATATAAAAAGTAAAAAAAAATTAGTGTGAAAGGTTTTATAGATTTACCAAATACCCCCCATATTAAAGCCATAACTCTCTCATCCCCAACATCCAAACGTTGGACACCAAGGACTCGATGATCAGCCATTAACCAATTAATTAATTATAAGAAATTTGAAAGTTCTTACACAAAAAGAGAACATTTTAATAAATGTGTGATAGAGGACATAGTTGGAATAAATAGGTTTCCTATCTATCATTTCTTAATTCCATGCACCATTCATAAATCCCTTCTATTGCAAACTATTGTCTCTCTGTGTAAGTTTTATTCATCAGAAATCAGAAACGCCAGCACAACTATACTATCCGGCCTAGCCTTTCCCCATCTCCCTTCATTCTCGCATCCCACTGCAATTCTTGAATTATCAAGTTGGGATCCATATTTCTCACCAATCTTTCGACCAATCCCAAAACCATCCAAGTTTTGCCTCATGCTCTAAATAGGTGGTCTCTGTCTTCAGCATCCTGTTGGCATGACCCACACTCAGCGGGAATTTCAATGCCTCGGTTGTGCAGGTTCATTCTTGTCCGGAGGATATCTTTGAATTGAATCAAACTTAGTTTTTAGTCAAATAAATTATTTAAAATGAATTAGGCGAATCGAATTTTAATTTATCATCAATGTGAGACCAAAATGGGGTTGCACACTTAATTCAACCTTCTAATGCAATAATCCAAAAAAAATCAACCTAGGGTAAAAATAAATATCTTAATTTAGAAAACGTTAAATTTCATAATAATTTTTTTTTATATTTTTATATCTTTCAGCAATAACTCTCTTCACCATTTTTAATAATTTATTATTACTTTTTAGTAAACACTTGAGTCATTTATTATAGAAGAAGTCAAAATGATCAAATTGTTACCACGGGCCTTATGCTAGTTCGCGTGGTTTTGAACAGGGCAGAGAGTATTTATGTACAATACTCTTGAAGGTAAAAAACTATTAAACAAGATAGAAAAATATAAGGTGTATTCAGGAAGTCATAAAATTTTTACGTAAAATTAAATTTTTTATGTAAAAATTTTTGAATTTGAAAAGAACATGATAATAAGATAAGAGTAAAAAGTTTTAACTTAGTATTTTTCATTGTCAAATACATTGTTAGTTTTAGATGAGTTATGATTGAAATGCGATGCAACGAACGATTTTAGGATGTGAATGGAGAAAAAAGTGGGAAGAAATATATTTTCCACGTGAGGGAGTTTACGGTGGTAAAACTTGAATAATCGCAGCAGATGTCTTCGATTCGTAATGGTGGATCTCACCCATTCGCTGACGTAATGCAGACGTATGCGGCATCGTAGCTGGAGCAGCTTATTTTATGCTCCCACCACGTGGCCCACTGCGAGCATGCGGAGATACTTTTTCCTGATGAAGAGCATGCGGAGATATTTTAAAGGGGTAATATTCACTTGTACAAGTACACCGCTGAAATCTATTTCACTGCGACGCCACCATCTTATGGCCACTTTCAGGATCCCATCAAAATTTCTTCTACATTTAAAATTAAGTAATTTACAAATATATCTATAATTTGATCCTAATTGCAAATATATCTACTTTATTTATAGAATTGCAAATTATTCCTCACTGATTGCATTGCAAATATGATCTTGTGACAAAACCGGCAAAACTTGGGTATATTTGCAATTTTATGCCAACAATAGAAATTTAATATGCTATTTTGTAAATAATGTAGTTATATTTGCAATATAAACAAGCCATAAAGGTATAGTTGCAAATTATATTTTTATACTTTTAAAAAATATATATATATCTCCCTTTCTAATTTTGATGTTTAATTGATATTACTTTAATTATCTTTATTAATTAAAGAAACCAATTTGAAACTAGAACCGATCTCATCGGAACTTTGCATGAGGTAATAGATTAGAACCAAACAAATTTATAAGCAGTATCGGGGAAAATTTTTTACAAATAAGGAATAATATGATAAACCAAGAACTAAATCGAACTCATTTGAGTTGCACAGCTGGTAATCTTCACCCCAAAAATGTTGAGTTTTCTTGGGCAATTACTCTCTATCTTACTCTATACATATTAGGGTTGATTTTGTGGGTATCCACTAGTATCTTACTCAAGTCTTACATCTAAAAGTTACTTAAATAACTCTAAAAATAGTTGATTTTTTAAATTAAAAATATATACATATATTCAAAGATTATTACAAGGTAATTCTAAAAATACAAGCTTGTTTCTATAAAACCCCTTTTATATGTACACTCTTTCTATATTTTAAATTTTGATGATTAATGAAAAATTCGCTCTATCAGTTGTAGATATTATTATTTATATTATCATGGAAGTTCTCTCATTTGTTTAGTATCACTATATATGAATCTCATCTACAAATGTATAAAATCAATGTAATATAATTATTTAAAGTAGTTTTTTCAACATCTAAACCGTCTAGAATGTCATTTCTATGTGAATAAATAATTTTATAAAGTATCGTTACATTTTACATATGTGAATGGATCTAAATATTTTTTATAATTTACACACACACACATATATATATATATATATTTGAGCAAATTTGGTTTATGCACATACTTGATTCGGATGAAACTTAGTTTTTTAACTAAACAAATAATGTTAAATACAATAAATAGATTGAATTTTTCGTCGTCAAGGATCAAAAGTTTAAATTTTGAGAGGATTACACCAAAAGTAGAGCCACTAATAATATACATACATGGTTTGACCTTATTGCAAATATACTCACCTTATTTGCAAGATAGCAAATTACTCCACATAAATTTGCAAAATATACTAACACCATCACTTTTAAAACATTGCATCATAACAGAATGAGTATATTGACAAATTTATGCAAACAAATTTATGACAAATTTATTGGTATTTATAAATCATGACTACTGGTATTATAATTCAACACGTTCACAACCCCCACTGGAATTATCTATAACACCCACGAGAGGGAAAATCTATAAATACTCCTACAATAGAGAAAATTTGTAAAACATCTTCACTCAAGTAAGGATGAAAATCGAGGCAGGCTGTATCAGGTAAAGGTTTGCCTAATCTTTATCCCATTTTCTAAAAATTATGTTTGATCTTATTTTTATATTGGATCTTGACAAGATCGGTTTGACCCTCGCTTTTTTTTTGAATATGTCTCGAAATAAACTTCGAGTTGATATTGGATTGGTTTTGGGACAATGAATCGAGCGAAAAATGTAAGTTAAATAAGATGATTTTAGGAATTTATATACCTATCAAAGATAAAAATATATCTATGCTAAATTTAAATGTGGTCTACTTCAATATTTTACTAATTAATAAAAATACATTATTACTAAAACAAAATATGAATAAAAATAGTGTAACTTTAATAAAATAAATTAATATATAATTATACATAAGAGTTATATATATATATATGCAAATTTCTCTTATTGATTCCTATATTGTTGATATAGTTAATTACAAAAAATATGAGCATTTTGAAGGAAAATAATAATAAGATTTAAATATATGCTTATAATTTTTAATAAATGAATAAATGCAGGTAAGTTGGGACTTTTTGAAACGGGACATGTCGACTCACTTGATTCTATTTTTAAATTTGGGTAAAAATTTCTAACACATTTCACTTGATAAAAAAAATATTAATTTTATGGGTCGTAGTTCGACCAGCCCCAATTTCAATTTCTACGTCTACTGGAATACGCCTAGGGTGTTGCACAGGACAACCACATATGGCATCTATTTCCCTTTTAAAAACTCGTATGAGAAACGCAAGTGGACGCCTGTCTCATTTTCAGAGGCACTGCCAGCACACCCAAGTTGACTTTCGAAACCCACATTGTTCAATATAACTCTTTAGCAAAATGACTTACCCAATATTATAAGTTGTTAAAAAATTCTCCTGGTCAATGAAACTAGTTCCACTGGATAATTAATCAAAATTAAATTCACTTATTTTATTTAGTTACGACACTATTAAATCATTCCATCAAAGTTTTATGGAGATTGTGTCATTTAAAAACATATAAAAACTCACATGTAAAATATAAAATTACTTATATTCGTATGTTGATATATTGTGTGTTTTGGTAATTATAAAAATTTGTGAGTCTAAAAGTTTTCGCTTTCTACAATTATACTATTTTTAATTATTTCTTTATATCTTACTAGACATATACCTTAACTTTCAATCCGCAGAACTACTTTATCTATTTGAACTTGAGGATACTTTTGTAAAATTAGATTTTATAGAAGTGATTTCATGAAATTCTTTTTATTTTTAAGATATTAATGGTTAATATAAAATCTAATTTATATTAAGATAATTTATTTAGCTGTGAGACCATATTTCAGTCAAATCCAAAATGTGCATAGGCCGCATTTGCTCAAAAAAAGTGCATTCATGTGTAAAATTATGGAAAATATTTAAATCTATTCTTATATATATTATAATGTGGTAATCTTTATAGAATAATTTATCCACATATTAGTAACATTTTAGATGGTTTAGATGTTCAAAATACTACTTAAAAATTGATATTTAAAATGAAATAATTTTATTATTTTGATTTTATATATTTGTAGATGAGACTCATATATAGTTATATGAGATAAATGAAAGAGTTTTCATAATAATATGAATAATGCTAAATATAATTAATGAAGTGAATGTTTTATCAACCATATAGATATTAAAAAGGTAAAAGAGGGGTTTCATAAAAGTGTCCCTGTTTTAACTTTACTCTCTTTATCCTACTATCATATTATATCACTTATCTCATTTCAAAAAGTTTTATCAAATGCCAAACATAGTCTATAATCATTTTTAGGTTAATTTATTTACGGTGTGTTTGAGAAGTAATAAACTTTTGATGAAAAATTTTCGGTATAAAAGTTTTTGAAATGAGAGGAAATAATATGATATAATATGGGTAATGATAAAGAGTAAAGAGAATAAAGTTTAAATAAATAGGTTAGATATATAAATAGTTATGTTGGAATGATTGAGGAATAAGGTAGTTGTATTAAAAAAAAGTAAAAAAAATTAAAAAATAAAGTAGTCATAGAAAATGAAAAGTTTTAGCCTGAAAAGTTTTGGGGGCAAACAAATACCCTCTTATATTAAAAATATTTTTAAAAGGTATGAATATTTAATAAAAATTTTAAAATTCATCTAAAAATAAATAACTCTAGTACATTTACAGCGACCATGACTTGTGCAAAACTTTGATTTAGAGTCAAGCTTAGAAAAAGTTTTTTAAAATAAAATGGAGGGAAGAACTGAGAAAACTTTTCAAAAAATAAAGTTCAAACCACAAAGCTCTGCAAAATCAGTTCCATGAACAAGTTTAATCGGGACTTGTAAAGACCATGATTTCTTTTTAAATGATGAAGGACGCGAAATAGATTTGCTTGGGATGAAAATTAAATAGGAGGACAATTAATGCCAGCAATACAAGATGATTTCCATCATTCTTAATTGAATAAAGCTGAAAACATAAACATAAAAGAAAGGAAATGGTTAAATGGCGCCGGTAGCATGTGAAATTCTGGTTTTGTTGTCCAATTTTGATGATTAAATCAAGATTTAATTTATTTATTGTATTTAGAATTATTTGTTTATTCAGCTAGACAATCAAGATTCATCAAAGTCGATTATTTGTACAAGCTTATTTGAAGAAAGCGAAAAAATGTGAAATCACACAACATTGTTTAATTTATATACCTATTTTAAAACTATCAATTCAACATTGATATCATTTAAAAAATTCTTACATTATAGGTAATTATCTTATAAAATATTATCAGACCCAATTATAGCTTTCTGTTATATTTGTCAATGAATCTAAATGAATTTTATACTTACATTTGATTATAAATATTTTAGGCATCCATTGCCCACTAAAAACTTTGATCAAAACCGTTTTTCTAAACACAATCAAATAAATGATTTGAGATAAAATGAATAAATTAAATTTTAATTATCAAAGTGGGACAGAAGAAAAAAAAATACTAAAGACTTCTGTGCTACCAATACAGCATAACTACTCTTTAAAAACAACAAGGGTCAGCTGGGGTGCGTTTAAACAATCCTTATTCAAACCTTTTCATTAGAAGACGCGTCTGGATAAAATTAACTTTTAAAAACCTCTTTTTCCTGCTATTAAAAAAATACCGTTTTCAAATTTCAACATAGCATAGCTAGGTTGGTTAGGGGCGTTTCACGGTACTTCAGTGGCCGGGGTTCAACACTAGCTTTGCCCTCGTGGGCGTTCGAGAACTTTAGGTCTCTCGTGTAAGGACCTTTGATCACCTCTTTAATGACGTGAGCTGAGATAAAAAGATTTACAAGGTTTTATTAGCTTGATATACAATATGAGATGGAAAAATAGATATATAACATTATAAGTAAATACGAGATGGAAAAATAGATATATAACGTTATAAGTAAAGATTCGCATTGGAACAATGAAAAATATAGTTTTTTTTTTCTATTTTTTAGGGCGCATTATTGAGCAAAGGCAACCCCAAATAGGCCCTAAGTAAAGGGTTGTTCTCAAAGGGTATTGATATAGTACTCCCGAGTGCACTTAGCTTGGGTATACTCAGGTGTTTTAACTCATTTTTATTGAAAATTACTAAAAATATTACTTATTTTTAAAAATAAAAATATTTAAAAATATCTAACAATAGTAGAATTTAATATATATGTTAAATATATTTAAATTAACAGTTGTATAAAACGTCTCGAAAAATTAAAAAATGTATTAAATGAACCTGAGTGCACCAAGACTAAGTAAACTTGCATTTTTCTATTTTCAAAACACGTAAAACCGTAAAAGTGGGGTATTGTTCCAGTGCACCTAGGTACACTTAACTTCAGTGGGCCCAATGCAAAAATTCTTTTTTTTATTTTTCAGAAATTCTTTTATACAAATGTTAATATAATTTTTTTTTTAGAATTTTTAAAATCAGTAACAGTTTTTGTAATTTAAAATTATGAAAATATTACTAATTTAAAAAAATTCAAAAAAAATTACAAATGTCTAAAAATAGTAAAACTTAATACATATGCTAATTACACTTAAGTTAGCAATTGTATAAAAAAAAAAATTTAATTAAAAAAGAATAACTCGGGGACTAAGTGCACCGGTGCATTCAATCACCTTCCGTAGAAGGGGAGAAAAAAACTTTAGCCTGCATAGTCCAATGGCCTAATTGCCGAAAAGACGGCAAGCAAACATGTGCAAAAAATTCATCTCGTCCAGTACGATGGGAAACATAACGGACGAGAATCATCCCTCGGAGCACAAAAATCGTCTCTCGAAATATCGCCTCTTCCCTGTTCTGTTTGTTTGCTTGATTATTCCCCCCATCCACCAGTCCCACTCACCCCCGGCCGCCATCACCCCATCCATGTCGCCATCATGGGTCATGCATCACCCATCACGTTTTGAAAGCATCAAAATCCGTGTAAAATACCGGAACGCAATCCTATGCACTCGGGTGCATTCAGCTTCAATGCACCCGGGTATACTGCACTTTTTTTTTTTTTTTGAAATTTTTTTTATATAATGGTTAATTTAAATTATCGAAAATGTCACTGATTTTTAAAAATCTAAAAAAAATATCTAAAAGTTTTCAAAAATAGTAAAAATTGATACATATGTTAAATAAACCTATATTAACAGCTTCATGAAAAAAATTTTAAAAAAAAATAAAAAAAATTAAGTGTAGTACACCTGGGTGCATCGAGGCTGAATACACCCGAGTGCATAGGATTGGGCTCCGTAAATACCATCATGCGTATTCATGTTTTCCTCTTTTTTACCTCCCATTACCACGTCAGTTTCTGTTTGCGTCGGTTGGTAGCAGTAGAATACGAATATCTACGAGACCAACCTTCTGTAGCCCAAGCCACACACAACACAGGAAAAAGAAAATCTCTCTTGTCATTTCACTTCAACAACCAGATACTTTCGGTAGGAAAGGAACGATCTTGAGGTGGGTAAACGAGGAATAATTCTAGTTTCTTTGTTTGTTTGTTTGTGTTTTTTTTTTTTCCCCTCTGTGGGTGCCTACAGGAATGCATTTTCTCATACTTTTTGTTTGTGGGTACCTGCAGGAATGCATGTAAAAGTAGTGGTGAAGGAGCTTGCAGTATGCCTTTGCCTGGTTCTTTTATAGTCTTCTTTTTCTAAAAAGAAAATGGTTTTTTGGGCTTGCTTTTGAAGAAATCCTCCTTCCTATTCTGTATTCAAGCAATCTGTTTCGGCGCTTTATGGTACTTTGATGTGTTTTGCGTCCTTGATCTTTTGCTCTTTTGTTGGTATTCGATAAAACCCCTTGGTTTTAATTTCTCTTGCATTGTGATTGGTCATTAGTGCGTTGGTAGAACTGAACATACGTTGAATACCACCTTTTCTTCTCTATCTGAATGATACCCTTCGGTTGCTGGCAAACCGGATTCTTGTTCCTTTGCAAGATAGTGGCGCTAGGTTTGTTGAAAATGTTTTTCCATCGCGTTTATGAGTTTCGGGGCATTGAGTTGCTGCTTTCTTAGCAGAATCCCTAGTGAAATTTTGGGGTTCTGAGGAGTTTGCTGCTCTGTGCTCTAGCCCATGAGTATCCTCTGATGACTTCTTGTTTCTTCGTCTTTTCCAAATTTATAGATTTCGGGATTTTTGGGGGCTGTTTTGTTTTGAGAAATATGGGGTTGTAAATTTGGAATTTTGCTGTTTGGTTTCCATCATGAAAGCTGTCTGTTTTCTTGGGTTGTTGGTTTTCTTCTCCATGGGGGCATTTTCATGTGGTGCAAACATGAACACTACTTCAAAGCCTTCTTCTGTGAACATTGGAGCTGTTTTCACAATAAATTCGACAATTGGGAGGGTTGCAAAGATCGCCATTGAGACTGCAGTGGATGATATTAATGCCGATTCAAGCATTCTAAATGGGATAAAGTTAAACGTTAAAATGCGAGATTCTAACTGCAGTGGATTTCTTGGCATCGTTGATGGTATATGCTTTCTCACATCTTGTTTAAGATATCGAATAGCTATAATTTTCTTTTTTTTCCTCTTCCCCTCCTCTCAATTGCATCATACGTATGAATTCTTCAATTGACATGTTTTGGTAAATTTTCTGGGAATTTAGTAAGTACACGAGCTATCGGATAATTTCTAGCTGCTTTCGAAAAGTAGTATATATTTGCCTTCTGTTCTCCTTTATTCTTCCTTTAATTTTTCCCTTGGGCTGGCATGGGAAGGATGGCGGTCTGTTCAGCTAAAGTATACAGAAACCATCTGAATACATCCAATCATTGAAGATTTTGGTCAATTGCACATCAATCAGGCGATTTATTTTTGTTGGTCTGTAATGATCAGCATATATCCTATAAGTAGATGGTCCGCCTACACTACCATCATAGATATCAAAGCCGATGATGCCCTTTACCCAGTGGCAGTGAGTACAGACAACAAACTGCTCCAGTTCTCATAGCTTTTGCTTGTTAAGCCATTCCTCGAGGCCTTTGTTTAATTATCTCCTTTTTTTTTTCACCATTTGATTTTCAATTTTTTATTAGATGTTATGGTTTTCATGTTTTTGGTTCTTAAACTCTTTACAGCTTTCGAGTTCATGGAGACCGACATTCTTGCTGTCATTGGCCCCCAGTCTTCTGTGATCGCGCACGTGATTTCACATGTTGCAAATGAGCTTAAAGTCCCTCTGGTTTCATTTGCAGCAACAGATCCAACTCTATCTTCGCTTCAATACCCATTCTTTGTCAGGACAACACATAGTGATATGTTTCAGATGACTGCAACGGCTGAAATTGTTGATTTTTATCGATGGAAGCAGGTGATTGCAATATTCATTGATGATGATTATGGTAGAAATGGGATAGCTGCTTTAGGGGACAGGCTTGCAGAGAGACGTGGGAAGATTTCTTACAAAGTTCCTATCCGGCCAGGGCCTGGATTGAGCAAGACTGAAATTACAGACATACTCATTCGAGTGGCTTTAATGGAATCACACATTATTGTCATTCATGCAAATCCGGATTCAGGCCTTCAAATTCTCTCCGTGGCTCATTATCTGGGCATGTTGAGCAGTGGATATGTGTGGATAGCAACTGATTGGCTCTCTTCTATTTTAGATTCTTGGGATCCACTCTCCGAACACACCATGGATACCATGCAAGGACTTATAACACTTCGTCTACATACAGAGGAATCAAAGAAAAGAAGAGCTTTCACCTCTCGGTGGGGCAAGTTAGTTAATGACCGGAAAGCCACTGCTGCTGGATTGAATTCATATGGTCTATATGCTTATGATACAGTATGGATTGTTGCTCATGCAATCGATACTTTCTTCAAGAATGGTGGCGTGGTGTCATTTTCTAATGATTCAAGATTACTAAATTCTAGAGGTGGGAAGCTTCGTTTTGATGCCATGACTATCTTCAATGGAGGAGATCAATTGTTAAAGAACATATACCAGACCAATCTACCTGGAGTCAGTGGTTTACTTCAGTTTGGTGCTGATCATTCTCTCATTCATCCAGCTTTCGACATCATCAATGTAGTAGGAACTGGGTACCGGAGTATTGGTTACTGGTCCAGCTATTCTGGATTATCAGTTGTACCTCCTGAAACTCTCTATGAAAAACCACCCAACCGTTCCAGTGCAAACCAGCAGCTTAAGAATGTCATATGGCCTGGGGAAACAATTGTGCCACCCCGTGGATGGGTTTTTCCTAACAATGGGAAGGAGTTGAGAATTGGTGTCCCTGTAAGAGTTGGCTTTCGGGAGTTTGTCTCAGTAGCACCTGGCACTGATACGTTGAAAGGGTTCTGTATAGATATCTTCACAGCTGCAGTAAGCCTGTTGCCATATGCTGTTCCATATAAATTCATCCCTTTTGGAAACGGCCAAGAGAATCCCAGTTACTCTGATCTTGTCCACCGGATTACAACTGGTGTGAGTATGAGTTATAGTATTCCTCATGTGAAATTTTTTTATGGGTTTTCCGAGCCATGCAATCCCTCCTGAATTCTACAACCATGTCGGTCCTTATGGTGAACGTAATCAGATGAATATTTTTTAGCTTGAGAACCAGTGTTTATAGCATGATCCATAACCAAAACACAGGGTTTTGGGGTTCAGCGGTTATTAACTCGTTGGAGTTAATTCCAGAGTCTATGATAAACTTTTTGGCAGACTCTAATTCTTTAAATCACCATAGGGCTAACACAACTGGAATTCCAGGGATCAATTGTCTTCCATGCAAACTTGGAACAGCACATCATAGAACCTTTATATGAAGTGTTCATTGAAATAGCATTTTCCAAGGATTAGTTCTGTTCTGTAACTATGAATTTTAAGTTCCATTGCCTGACTCGTTTGATATTTCTCTTGTAGGAATTTGATGCTGTTGTAGGTGACATTGCAATTGTCACAAACCGAACAAAGATATTGGATTTTACACAGCCATATGTTGAGTCTGGGCTTGTCATATTGGCTCCAGTTAGGAAGTTGAACTCGAGTGCTTGGGCTTTCCTTAGGCCATTCACATTAGAGATGTGGCTTGTCACTGCAGTGTTCTTCCTTGCTGTTGGGGCAGTTGTTTGGATTCTGGAGCATAGGATGAATGATGACTTCCGTGGTCCTCCAAAGAAGCAATTCATTACAATCTTATGGTATGTCAATCAAAGTACTAATGGATTAAGCAGAGAACTGGCTAGCATCATAGTCGTGTGATAACATCCATTTTCAATGTTTGTAGCTTGTTCAGGGTGCATTGGTTGCAATCTTAAGGTATGCAATCGAAGTACTACTGCGATTGGCTAACATCATAATCGCACGATAACATCCATTTGCAATGCTTGTAGCATGTTTAGGGTGCATTGATTACAATCATGTGGTATGTAACCGAAGTCCTATGGATTAAGCACCGCAATTGGCTAGCGTCACAGTTGCATGATAACATCCATTCATAATGCTTGTAGCTTGTTGAGGGTGCATTGATTGCAATCTTATGATATGTAACCAAAGTATTATGCTTTAAGCAGAGCAATTGGCTAGCATCACAGTCAAAACATGACAACATCCGTTTGTGCATTTAGTAGCTAAAAATCATGAAATTTATGATTTTTTTAAGGAAAAAAGAAATAACTGCAATTGTAGTGACAGTTCTTTAGTTGGATGCTTCCGAGCATAACTATTCTCAATTCTATTGTTTGTACTAGCATGCTTGATGGACCATTGCATGAAAGAAGGTGATCGATCATACTTGATCCAGACAGTGAGAAGAATCTTACTTCTATAATGATGCAAGTCATTAGTCAGTTTTAACATTAATTTGCTGGAGAATGGGAATAGGATTATCAGGTCTGCATTCCCCCACGTCAATGTAGCACACATCTGTGGGATATGATGAGTAAATTTAGAATATAGACTATAGAGAACCACATGTATACTTCTTTGTTCTGATGGGATCTGGTGCATTAGTGCTAGTATGATCACACCCCATATACTTCTTTGTTACGCATTGTGATTTTCTTAGTTGTTATATTGCTGATCTTGATGATAAAGTAGTAACAATATAACAAACTTCGTGACTAAAAGTACTTGTGTTTATTATACAACTATTAAGAAACAAATACACGTAATCATCCAATTAAGTGGGCATGTTACTCTTGCTTAAAGTTATAATGTTGCATTTATCTAATTACTCATCCTTTTCTTATTTTGAAAGCATTGGGCATCTGATTTGGTTTTTATGTTTCTAAACTTGCAGGTTCAGCTTTTCTACTTTGTTTTTTGCCCATCGTAAGTGAAGCCATACAGCTTGTGCTCTTTTCCCCTGACAAGTTCCCATAATAAATGTTTCTCAATAATTTGGTCTTTCTTTTAAAATTTTGTAGGAGAAAATACTGTAAGCACACTTGGGCGTTCTGTGCTGCTCATATGGCTGTTTGTGGTTTTGATTGTTCAATCGAGCTACACTGCAAGCCTGACTTCAATCCTCACAGTTCAGCAATTATCATCGGCCATCAAAGGAATAGATGACTTGATAACAAGTGGTTTGAATATTGGGTTTCAAGTCGGTTCATTTGCTGAAAACTATATGATTGAGGAACTTGGTATCCCGAAGTCTAGACTCATTGCTCTTGGATCACCAGAAGAATATGCCCTTGCTCTGTCAAATGGAACAGTTGCTGCCATTGTAGATGAGTTTCCATATGTCCAAGTGTTTCTCTCAACCCAGTGCAAATTCAAAATCGTGGGCCAGGAGTTCACAAGAAGTGGGTGGGGATTTGTAAGTACGCTCAAGCATGTTCAAAATTTTTTGGTTTACAACTCTATTTATTGTATGCCACAATCTAGGATAGTTGCACATTGGTGGTCTAGCAGCCTAAACATGCCACATTGCACACTTATGGGATCAAACAGCTCATCTTCCCATCGATGCTGTGAGAGATGCACAGGAAAACTCAAAAGAAGAAAAATAATTCAAAAGAAAAAAAACAGAATAAAAGCGAAGTTTTAGACTCATGCTGTCAATTTTACAGTGAGGCTAAAATGATAGGCTGCTTTGGATATCCCATATTTCTGCAATATGTACGCGTTTGAGTGATGTCCGCTGGAATAAGCCCCATTGGCAAGGATCATACAAGTAATGTCAAGTTCAGAATCTTGTTATGTCTTACTCCTGTCCAGGGAGCATAGCAATTCACTATTGTCTTTAATTTTCAATTGTCCTAATTGCTATTCAGGCATTTCCGCGGGACTCAAACCTGGCTGTGGACATGTCTACTGCCATACTGACGCTGTCTGAGAATGGTGATCTGCAAAGGATCCATGACAAGTGGCTAACAAGAAGTGCCTGCGTCTCACAAAGCACTGAACTTGAATCCAATCAGCTCCAGCTTAAGAGCTTCTGGGGTCTTTTTCTCATATGTGGAATTGTTTGTTTTGTTGCCCTCTTGATTTACTTTGTCCTGACAGTGCGCCAATTCAACCGCCACTGCCCTGATGAACTTGAGGCGTCAAATGAAGGTGGAAGTTCTCGATCCAGGCGTGTCCAGAACTTTCTTTCATTTGTGGATGAGAAGGAAGATAGAGCGAAGAACAAATCCAAGAGGAGACAAATGGAGAAGATGAACAGCATGGATACCAATGCAAGCATGTCACCTCCGTAGTTTTGTCACATCCAATAACATATTCTTTCAGCTTCACTTGCTCTATTTTCATCACAAGATTTTGCAGCTTCTGCTAACATTCAGTGCAGTCTTCAGTTGTAGCGTTTTGCAAAAATATAAGCACTACATGTTACTGCATGCCATCGAATCCGAACAACACTTGTATATTTGTTTGTACGTATTAAATTTTGGGTATACAAAAAAAAAAAAAAAAAAGGAGATTCTTGGCATGCTGAATGTTCTTGAATTTTGAATCCTTCCATGTATAGTTGTGACCTTTGCCTGCGCATTTCATTAAGAGTCAGTGTGTAATCATCTTATTTAGGCATCCAACTGAAGAATGGAAAAAAATCTCGTGTTCTAATTTGATAGAGGGTTTTATGGCATTTTAATGAAACACAAGCCCCTTCTTGTTCATGATAAAAATAACTACATGATGCACTCATGCTGTTTTAATTACAATTCAAAATTCCATTTTGACGTCCATTAAAGGAAAATTAAAAACATACGTTGATGACCACAGTGGCGGGTACCCCAAGTTTTGTAAATCAGAAGGCTGAGGTCAGACTTCTGTGGAATTTCTCACCTTGCATTGAAGGATTTTGCCTCCTATGGCTTGGAAATCCAAGAGACTTTGCAAAGTCAAGAAAGAAATTCTAATCACAGCCAAAGTCAAGTTTGTGATACAAAGAAATAGTATCAACCTGTGAAGCTGTTATTAATGCCCATCGAAACGCTAGGCTATCTAATTAAGTGGAATGTAGTAGTGATGCAGGAAAGTGATTTTTATTTTATTATTATTTTTTTAATTTCGACTTTTGGCTCATATCAGAGTTCTTAAAATCTCACAAGGTGCTGAATACGACTCCAATTCTTTGCAACGGGTGCTTCTCGAAGTACCATGATGGATGAAATTTCCTGATGTTGATTGAGTATTTTCAATGACAATCTTGATTGAGTTTTTTTTATGAGAATTTGAGTAACGATAATAATAAATGTGCGATATATTATCAGGTAAAAAAATTAAATGGAATATAAAAGGATGACAACTACCTGAGGTAGGCAACATTGCATGCATTCAGATGATAATTCAAGCTAAATTTTCAAGTTCATATGATAGGATCTAGTAGGGGATGGTCAAGATGTGTTGTATGTGTGCGGTACTTTGCATGTGTGGTTGAGTCGGTAGTCCGGGATTATAAATGGGGAGAGTTGAGAGAGGAGAGGGTGTGGATGATTTGTGTTGTTTCATTAGTTCTTTAGCTGGACCTGAGAGCGAGAGCACCCTCTTACATACATCAATTCTCGCAAGATAGGTGTCTCAATCTCATAGATTGCAGATCTTTGATTGAATTGAATAAAAATTTAGATTTGATCATAACATCATAATTTAATAAGTCTAATTTCAAATCTAGTCAAATCTAATTTTATTTTTCCTAGCCAATACAAAAATTCCAACCCGAACTCAACACCGCAACAAAATCAGGTAAAGTTTTGCTAGCTTTCAGTTTATCCTCAACTCTTGGTTAATTAGCCTAAAATCTAAAAGTACTTTACTTCCAAGAAATATGTTAAATTGTTAATTCCTCTGTTTACCGGAAATTATCTATTGATACATTCCAAGTGGCATGGACAAAGAAAGGATATGCCCAACTAGTTGCCTGATTAAGGTGTTTTTATAGGCCTAATCTTATGATTTTTGTAAAGATGCAACTCTGGATAAGATACCTATAGTTTGACCTATTATCTTAAAATGAGTAAAGTCGTTCATATTTTCCTGCCTACCTATAGGATAGGGTGGGTCTCAGATTAAAATATATATATATACACGCTGTAATTAGGTTATGGTAGATTTTAAAGTCCGGGCACCGAAAATTGACTTGAATTACCAAGATATATGCAATATATCTTTTATAAAATATATATCTTTGAATATATAAAATATATTTTTAAAAATATAAATCCTTTAAATCTATCTATTATTTAGTGACAAATTCAGAAAAATGTCACAAAAGTCTTCCTGTGACGGGCTTATTGCGCGCTAGAAGTTCGTTTACTTGTAGTGATTTTTTTAAAAAAAATGGGAAGAAAAATGCAACAGGCTCTACTCGATCGAATGCAAAAATCCCTCAAATTCCCTTAACAAGATATGTCATCCAGGCTTAAATACTGTGGAAATTAATCTAATCACGGAATTGAACCCTATAATGAATCTAAAATTATATTTTTTATTTATTTCATAATCCAACCTTATATAGTTTCATAAATTTTGATTTTACCTATTGTGAACTTGTCTCCATATCTCGATAGAAGACTTTATAATTTTCATTGTTTGAAAATTATAATTCGTATTTTTTTAGCTTATATGCATCTGATAAATTACACTAATGAGATATTGGAGAAAATTGAAAAGACAGAACATGTAATTTACACTATTTACTGAATTTAATTAGAAGGTTTTTTCATTTCCGGAACCTATCTATAAGTATAAATCTGAATAGTTATAGAAATTTTAATATAATCTAGTAACATTTTTGGATCATATCCCAGTTAATATAAATGTCAAAATGATAATTAGGTGTTAAAGTAAATCAAGGTTATTTCTTATGGGTTAATATATTAAATTTTTTGGAAGAATATTAAACAAAGGAAGATTCATGATAATAAAGCACGTGTTATGATGAAAAAAATAATTATTTTGTTTTTAATCGTTAATTTAATTAATAGTTATTAATATCCCACCTTGGTATTTTTCTCGATCCTTCGGTGGTTAGCACTTAATTAGCATTCCATTTTTGTTGGTTTTCTGTTGGGTTTGAATTGTTATGCTTGCCTGTAGCTGTAATGGAAACAAATGGACTGTTGTTGATGCTTGCATTTGTTGCTTTATGGCTGCCATTTAATTTAGACTAATTCACTTTAACCTTTTTTAAAAAAAAATTGTGCCTTCGAAAAATGAGGCCTAATCATTAAGACCGGTCTGCGCGTCATTTCAGACTGGCCTAAAATGCATATATTTTTTATTGTTTTCAAAATTTTTTTACAAAATTACTATTCTAGTTATGTTTATTCTATAAACTAATTTTTACTAATTTTGGAGATACGTAAATATTTATTTTTTATTTTTAAACATATGGATATTTTAGTCATTTTAAATTGTTGAAACATGACTAAAATACTCTTATGTTTAAAAATCTAAAATAAATATTTATACATCTCTAAAATTAGTAAAAATTATTTTATATATTAAGGGGTTGTTTAGCAAAAAAAAAATTTCTAACCAAAACTTTTCAATTTAAAATTTTTCAATATATATCATTATTTTATTTTTTAATTATTTTTTTACATTTTCTTATACAATTGTCTTACTTTTCAATCATTTTTACACGTCTACTCATACACCTAGCTTATCTATTTTAAATTTATTCTCTTTACTTCTTATTATTACTCTTATCGTATCATATCATTTCCTATCAATTTAAAAAATTTTACTACTTCCCAAACACACCCTAAACAAAACTAGATTAACTGTTTTACCAAAAAAAAAATCAAAAAAATATGTTTTTGGACGGGTCTAAAATGAACATTTTGCTGAATAGCGGGTTGGGCATGCGGGTTAGACCTATGCCTATAGTAGATGGGTCATGGCTAGGGGTACAACTCGGTCTTATGAAACTCATGTTCGCCTTAACCTGAACCCTAATCCTATTTTTAAAACTTTAACCCTAATCCTAACCCTAACCCTATTTATAAACCTAAATCCTAACCCTATTTTTGAAATTCGGGCTCGGGTTGAGTTTCAGGCTAGAATTCGGGCTGAAATTATTTTATATATTTGTTATCTATCTTATACTTATTCAACTTTAAATCTTTTACTAAAAAAATTAAAAATGATATTTTTCTATTTTCAAGCAAAAATTCAAGAGTGTTTAAGAATGTAAAGAAGAAAAATCTCATTTAAACATTCTCTTTATATTAAGTGGACTAATAGTCATTTCTCAAAAAAAAAAAGACTAGTAGCCTGTTTTAGAAAATGAAAAGGCATATTATTTTCCTATTATGCAATTTAATATTAATATCATAAACATATACATAAACATTAATATCTAATTATAAAAAAACCTTATAACGTCAACCATAATAAAAAATATTCAACAATCATAATATTAAGTTAAATAAATTACAATAAATTTATTTCAAGTAGATTAAACATCTAACTACTAATATCATATTAAAAAGACCAAATGATAATATTCTATATAAATAGTTAAGTTAAAACACCAAATAAAACATCTCAAGTTCTAAAAATAGTTTTCATTTTTTTGTTTTGAAACTACCACTAAACAAACTCTTTTTTCCTAAAAGAAAATATAAAAATATTATATTATATAATTGAACTTAACGAGGAATAATGTTTATGTATGGTATAAAATAAATATAATATATATGAGACGAATGACACTAGATTTATATAGAGTATAAAATAAATATAAAATATGTGTTATATATAATTCGGGTTCGGGTTTATCTCAACCCAAGTTCAAGTTCTTTTCAATTCGGGTTCGGCAGGCCGGGTTCAGGTTGAGCGTGGCCCAAGTTGCACCCCTAGTCATGTCTAGTACAGGCTTTATAAATGGGGAGGGACGGTAGGGAAGGTGGTGTGGGCGGTCTGCGTTTTTCGTTTTATCATTTCGTTGCCATCGTTCTTGAATTTGTGTTGTAGTTTGATAGAATAGTGTTAGATTGGATAGCTTCTTACAGTTTTCTGTAGTCAATTGTAATCAGAGTATTGAGTATTTCAACTTCAGCTGTAATTCGCTTTCGATTCAATAAATTCAATGATTTTTCTCCTATGCATTCATACCAGTTAGTGGTTTGTAACCTATCATGCCACAGCCAGTTACGCTAACAACACCATCAAGCAGTAAGCAAATTCTGTGAAGTAAAGCAGTTCCAGAACTTCCAGATGAGAACTCCCCTTCCAAGAACACTTCATTTTTTTTTCTTTTCTTTTTTTTTCTTCTTTTTTTTTTTTTTTTTTTGAGGATTGAAATTATCTCCAAGTTTTCACTTCATTGAAATAGAAAAATGTGAAAAAGTAAAACAGTTCAAACGCTAAAAATTCAGCTGCAAACTAACGATGAAAGCTCGAAAACTCCAGCTAACAACGTGGATTCGAAAACTGAGATACTTGTCTCGTATTTCCGCCGCGCTTAGAGTATAATATATCGGCGCTCAAAGCAATTCCAAGCATCAGACGTTAGAAATCAAGCTGCCTTAGCGGCCTCAAATTCTCGAATTTAAATTCTCGCGAAATCGCTGGTTGAGGATCATGGGGTGCGGTTGTATGCACCTGGGTGCAATGAGAGCCCCAATGCACCCGGGTGCATACAATCATTTTTTTAATTTTTTTTGAATTTTTTTTTAAACAACTGTTAATCTAAGTGTATTTAACATGTGTATCAATTTTTACTATTTTTGGAAATCTTTTGATTTTTTTGAATTTTTAAAAAATCATTAGCATTTTACTAATTAAGTACACCTGGGTGAGAGCATCCGGGAGCATATGATTGCATCTAGAAGATCATACTCTCATCCTTCTCTGGTTTTGAGATTCCAACAAATCCATCACTTAGAATTCCTAGCAAAGTGAACACCAGGTCAAGAGAAAGATGAAAGAAGAAAAAGATACATGGCCATGAAATTGGCACCCACTCCCATCCAAAAGGTTACCAAAACATCAGCCAAGCCTACAGCGCAAATGGTGCTAATGCAACCTGTTGGGACGAGGTTAAAAACCAGCCTCTAGTATGTGTAAATCTACCACAAATAGCCTCAACATCTCCTATAAATTATAATCCAACCAAACCAAAGACAACAAATCCACGAAATTGACACGATTAAGTATTTACATGGAAAATGTTTCAAAATTGAAGAAGAAATCACTAGGCAAGAAGAGCAAAATGTTCACTATGAAAGAAAGAATACAATCACAATTTAGGGTTATACCTAACCCTAAGAAATTGAGCACCTATCTTCTCAGACCGGTTTGAAATCCGGCGATTTCAGACTGGTCCAAACACCTATTTTTTTGTTTTTTTTTTGAAACTGTTTTATAAACATGTTAATCTAATTGTATTTAATCTATAAACCAAATTTTATAAATTTTGGATATGTATATATATTTATTTTGGGTTTTTAAAAATAAGAGTATTTAAGCAATTTTAAATTATTTGAAATGACTTAAATGTCCCTATTTTTAAAAATCCAAAATAAATATACACATATATCCAAAAATGGTAAAATTTATTTATAGATTAAATACAACTAGATTAACATGTTTATAAAAATTTTTTTAAAAAAATATAGATTTTTGGATCGATCTGAAATTGCCAGATTTTAGACTAGTCTAAAAAAATCATTTGGTTAAGAAATAAGAAATCAATTAACTCGCAGTCATCCATATGGAAATAATCATATTAAAAGGACAAATATCACCTTGGAAAGCTCTAAATAGTATGTAAGTTGATTCTCTTTCTTTTTCCCCTTCTTTCTTTATCTTTTTCTTCTTCCCCTTCAAGCAAGAAAGCCACACCACCAAAACCTTTGATTTGAAGTCTTTTTACTTGCCTTTGTTGAAGAAAAAAGCATAAAAGTAAACCCCTCTCCTCCTCCCTCCCAAAATTCCCAAAAGGATGACCAATAACAAGGGTTTAAAAATCCTATTTTATTCTCATGTACGAGCAAATAGGGAGGGAGATAAAAAAAAAAAGAATCATAGGCCCAGTAGCAAATAGGTGATTCGTTTTTTTAATCTTTATTTAAGTGGGGCCACATATGGGTGACCCCTCACATGTTGGTCAACACTAACAATCTACCCCAACTCGTGAGGGGTACCAACCAACTCAATGCTTATCTAGCACTCATGTTGACCAAGTTTCTACAAAAGTTTTGCTTCTCTCTTGTAACCACTTTGGTCATTATATCTAAAGGATTTTCATTAGCATGAATCTTCACAATCTGCATCTCCACTTTCCTGACGACATCCTATATCTAATGATACCTCATATCAGTATGCTTCGTTCTAGATTGATATATTGCATTCCTGCTCAAGTCTATGGCACTCTTGTTATCAGTGTATAGCATATTTCTTCTGCTGAGCCTAACTCCCTGAGAAGACTCATTATCCACAATAGTTCCTTTCCAACTTCTGTAACCGCAATGTATTATGCTTCTATTGTAAATAAAGCAACACACTTTTGTAGCCTGGATTGCCAAGACACAACTCCTATAAAAGCGAAAACATACTCAGAAGTAGACTTCTTGTGATCCAAATCACTTGCCATATTTGCATCTATGTATCCCTCCAGTACAGGACTTACCGCCAAAACATAAACACAAATTAGAAATACCTCTCAAATATCTAAAGATCCACTGCACTACCTTCTAATGCTCCTTTCTTAGATTGGCAAAATACCTACTTACAACTCTAACTGCATAAACCATGACATACATGAGACTCTCAATTGCAGATGAATACGATATAGAAGCCATGCTCTCCTGTTCTTTCTTTGTAATCGGACGCTTCTTGACACTCAGCTTGAAATGATTGGCTTGTAGTATAAAAACAAGCTTAGCATTCATTTTCAAGCACTCGTTCAATATATTCATCTTATGATAACCACAACTTTTTACCTTTCCTACCATGAGATCTAGTCATGCTCAAAATCTATTTTTCTTGTCCTAAGTCCTTCATCTTGAATGACTTAAACAATTCTTCCTTTAACACGTTGATTCTACCTTTAACTCTTCTCATAATTAGTATGTCATCCACATATGGAAAATGGATAACGAAATCATATTTAGCAAAAATTTTGATATATACATAACGATTTGTATGTGTCCTTTTATAATAATGACTTACCATAAAAGAGACAAACTTTCTTTACCATTGTCTTGGTGCTTGCTTTAAGCCATACATACCCTTTTTTAGCTTGCTGACTAAATGTTCTTTACCTTTGACTTAAAAAAATTTTAGTTGTCTCATGTAAATTTTCTCCTCTAAATCCCCATGAAGGAATATAGTCTTGATATCTAATTGCTCAATCTTAAGGTCTTGACTTGTAGTTAAACCTAAAATAGCTCGAATAGAAGACATCTTCACAACTGAAACGAAGATCTAATCAAAATATATACCTTTCTTCTTGCAAAACCTTTCACTACCAATTGAGCTTTATGTTTACCTTGAAGACCCAATTGTTCTGCAGTTTCTTTTCATTTTAAAGTTCAACCAACTCATAAGTTTTGCTTCTCTATAGAGAGGACATTTCTTCTTGCATTGTTTGTTTCTATTTTTCTCTTTTCTTATGAGCATTTATTTCTTCAATACATTCTGATTTTCCTGCATCTGATAACAAAAGATATTTTGTTGATAAGTATCTTATAGAAGGTTGACGTTCTCTGGTAGACCTTCTTAACTAGAGCTACTCATGTTCTTCCCCATGCTTCTCTTCTATAATCACTTGCTCCCCCTACTCGACATGGTCAACACTCTCCTCTGGAATGTTGACATCATCAACCTGCTCTTCATTGTCATCATGCATATCCCCAAGTCCCTCAATATGCTACATAGGAAGGGGATTAGGAACCAAACTAGGCATCAAGACTATCTCCTAGTATTTCTCTTGCAATTTCCCTATTTCAAGACCATCCATAGTTTGGCCTTCATGAAAAATAAAATCTTTGCTTCTCACTATTCTTCTTTTTCTAAATCCCAATGCCTATAATCAAACTTTTCATCTTCATAACTAAAGAAGATGCAAGGAATTTCTTTATCATCATCCTTAGATCAATGCTCTTTTAGTACAAGCACAAATGCCTTGCATCCAAACACCCTCAAGTGAGAATGAGAACATCTCTATCAATCCAAACTCTCTCAAGCATATCCCCATTTCAACTTAATGAAGAACATTTTTTTTTGGTTAAATAACATGTAATACACTTAGCCTCCCCCCCCCCCAAATGCCTTGGGTAACTTTGTAAATGAAAGCATGCTCCTAATCCTCTCAACAATGGTCCTATTCATCTTTTCTGCTACACCCTTTTGTTGAGGATTTATTGGAACTATCTTTTGATGTTTGGTACCATTTTCCTTCCAATACACTTCAAACAAACTTGATGTGTATTCACCACTATTATTTGTTCGGATGGACTTCAGCTTCTTTCTAATTTTTCTTTCCACCATAGCATAAAAGTGCTTGAAGCTACCAAACACTTTATCCTTCGACTTCATGGTGTAAGTCCAAAGCTTTCTAGAAAAATTATCAATGAAAGTGACAAAATACCAAGAACCACAAAGAGATTCATATTTCATAGGTCCACATATTGTTGGAAACATGTGGAAAATAAGCCAAGTTTATATTTTGATGATTAACAAATCAATTTGAGTAAATTTTGATTACTAACATGTGTGTGGAAATGATTAAAGGTTATGAAAATGAAGAATATGAAGCATGGCAAGTCAAGTCGATTTTCAAGTCGACTCAGGCATCGACTTAGGCCAAGTCGATCCCCAAGTCGACTCCAGCAGCGACTTCAAAACTTCATTTTCTTCCAGAGTTGAAATCAAGAATGAGAGCTGCCGAAGTCGCATCTCAAGTCGACTCCGCTTGCGACTTGAGGTGAAGTCGCAGACCAAGTCGACTCCAGTAGCGACTTCGAGGCGTTGTTTTTCGTCCAGAGTTGAAATCGAGGACGAGAGCTGCCGAAGTCACATCCCAAGTCGACTCCGCATGCGACTTGGGTGAAGTCGCAGACTAAGTCGACTCCAGCTTGTACTTCAGTGCGGAAATTGCCGAACGAGTTAACTCAATAACAGATTTGAGTGGAGATGAAGATCAAGACAACTCAAACACTCAAATGAAGATCAAATGAAGAATAAAAGCAAGCAGGGTTGCATGAATCCATCATGATAGATTATGAACATATATTTGGACATCATTAAGCACTCTAAGATTCATGCATATATTCAAGATTTCAAGAATTCAAAGTTTGCAAGTCACGGAGCTAAAAGGACATCAAGCTGGGATGATTATACCGAGTTGCAAAAGATATAATCAAGGGAAAAATAACCAAACATGAAGAAATTCAAGCAAGCAAGGCATTCCAAGGATTTCAAGTTCAACTAGCAAGCTGAAGAAGAGAAGTCGCGCCCGAAGTCGACTTCACCTGCGACTTGGGTCAAGTCGAGGACCAAGTCGACCCAAACTGGAACTTGAAGAAGCTGCGGACAGGCGAAGTCGCACCCGAAGTCGACTCCACCTAAGACTTGGGTCACAACGGTCGGAAAATTTTCGAACGTTGGCGCATTAAATGCGCGCCACCTACTTCCAAACATTCGGATTCCCTCGCAAATTATATAAGGCATTCAATATGGACGAGAAGGGTAGCTAAGAAATCATTGAATGAGCATAACTTCCATCTCTAAGAGCATTAAGTGATCAAGCCAACATCTAGAAAAAGAACTTTGCTTCTAAACTGCCAAGAGCTGCTTGCTGAATCATTAAGCCTACGCCACAAGTTCTTCTCTACGCCAAATCTGCCTCTATACATCAGTAACGTGTAGAAACTTTCTTTTTATTTTTCTTGTTGTATTGAACTTGATTTAGTTTAGGTAACTAAGATCAAATGTAAGCAAAGTAGTGTATGATTGGAGTGGAACTCGTCACCTACTTGTGCTGTGTATTGTTGATGCCCCCTAGAGTTGGAATCTAGAAGAGAGCAGTGACTCTAGTTGTATTTGTGAAATACATCGTGGAACCCAAGTCACAAGAGGTGTGAGCTCGGAAGAGTGGAGTAGGGAAGGTTGCCCGAATCACTATAAAAATCTTGCTTGTTGATTTTTATTTCTGCTCTCTGCACTATATTGCTTTTCATTTTGTTTCTTCATAAAGGGGACTATATTAATCTAGGGTAAAGTTTCTGTTTAAATTTATTTTTTTAAATACCCAATTCACCCCTCCCCTCTTGGGTAATTGTCATTAACTCGGGACCAACAAGTGGTATCAGAGCAGGTCTTTGAGTTTTACCAAAGAGATCTTTCAATATGGTATTCCAATCAACTTTCGTTCCCGCATTTGCCAAAGACCAATCTTTTACTAGGCTACCATTGTTTGATGGGAACAATTTCGGCTATTGGAAGCTACGTATGAAACAACTCATCATGACTACAGATATGGACTCTTGGATTGCTATCAAAGACGGTGTGACTTTGCCAATCGATGAAAGAGTTTCCAAATGGACCGATGATGAAGTAAAAACTGTTAAGAGCAACGCTAAAACTATGAACTCACTGTTTTGTGCTCTTACCGCCTCCGAATATGATAGAGTATCCTCTTGTCTAACTGCAAAAGAAATATGGGATACATTAACATCTATTTATGAAGGAACTTCTCAAGTCCAAGGGACAAGGAGAAATATTTTGATTGGAGAGTTTGAAAGCTTTAAAATGCTAGAATCAGAAAATATTTCTGAAATGTTTGTTAGATTCTCTAAAATTACTAATGCTTTGAAAGGTCTTGGAAAAACTATCTTCGAATTTGAACAGGTCATGAAGATTCTAAGGGCGCTACCCAAATCATGGACTCCAAAAATTACTGCAATAGAAGAAGCCAAGGACCTAAACACATTGAAGCTAGAAGACTTTATTAGCTCATTAATGTCACATGAACTAATCAAGAAAAGAAATGAAGGTCACCACAAAGGAAAGAAAGCAATTGCGCTAAAAGTCACTCATAACTCGGATGAGTCCACCTCCTCATCCCACAACGATGATGAAGACATTGCATTGTTAACTCGAAGATTTCAAAAGTTCGTAAGGAGAGAAAAGAACTTTAAAGATTTCAAAGAAAGACCACGAAAAGAAAAGATGAATGAGATCACAAAATGCTATAGATGCGGCGATATAGGACATATGCAAACTCAATGTCCTACACCGGAAGAAAGATTAAAGGATCATCAAGAAAAGAAGAAAAGATATGAAAGCCAAAAATTCCAAAGGCCTAAGGGAAGAGGAATATACGTAAATGAAGAAACTTCATCAACAAGTAGCTCCTCAACCGATGATTTTGAAGCGGCAAATTGTGCAAGAATATTCTGCATGGCGCGGATTGAGTAAGAAGAAAATTTGTTATGCTTAAACACAACGGAAGTTTTTGAAGAGCAAACCACCTCAACAAAATGCACAAGTAATGAAGAGGTAACTTCTAAATTTTGTCATTCTCAATCTACTTATTCTTCTATTCAAGAATGTCTCAAATGTGCTGAATTAGAGGAATTACAACATGCATATGATTCATTATATGAGAAAATCAAAAAACTAAGAAACAAGTTATCATTAAAGAGACAACAATGCAATTCCATTATTATTGTAAATGGAAAACTAGCTGAAAGTACAACAAAATTGAAAGAAGAAAATGAACTACTATTAAAAGAAGTGAAAAAATTGAAAAAGAAAAATGAATCCTTAAATGAATCATTAGCTAAGTTCTCTAATCCAGGAGAAAATGTGAAAATATTTCTAAACATGACCTCTCAAAACAATAAAAGAGGTCTTGGATACTCCACATTTGAGCAAGGAGAAAGTAGCAAATTAAGTGTGCCAAAACTTGGAAAAAATCAAGCTAAAACTGCACCTATTTACAAACCCAAAGGAAACATATTATTTGGACTAGAATGCCTACTTTTGAACCACTACATACTTGGAGGTCTACTCCTAGATTACCAATGGCTTGTAATTTTTGCAATAAGATGGGTCACAAAATTTATAAATGCAACTTTAAGAAACTGTATGACCATGGTGCAAAATTAGTTTGGGTTCCAAGAAACACAAGATTTGGGCTTTCAAGAATAGAACAACGAAGATTAAATCAGTTTACTAACCCAAATGGACCCATAAAATGGGTACCAAAGAGATAAGATTTATTTGTTCATTTTTCAGATATGTTTCAAGGCAAAGGCAAACAACGTTTGGTTCATGGATAGTGGTTGCTCAAGGTATATGACTGGAGAAAGAAGTCTATTTCATAAACTCAAGCCTTGCAACGATGGAACTGTTACCTTTGGGAACAACGAGAAAGGTAAAATTAAAGGTAAATGAAATATTTATAGTATTTCAAATGCATGTATGGAGGATGTGTTGTTTGTTGAAGGACTTAAGCACAATCTAATGAGTATTAGCCAATTATGTGACAAATGATACAAGGTTGTGTTTGAATCATCTATATGCAATGTATTTGATGGAGAACATATCATGTTTAGTAGAAAAAGACATGAAAATGTATATTTGGTTTCACTTGATGAACTAAATGGTCAATGTCTAATGGTCATTGACAATGATCCATGGGTTTGGCATAAGAGGCTTGGGCATATAAATATGACAAACATAAAGACCCTATGGAAGAAGAGTTTAGTAGAAGGATTGACAAAATTGAAATATGACAAAGATAAAATTTGCAAGACATGTCAATTGTCAAAACAACCTAAAATGCCTTTCTCTACCAAAAAGGAGATTTCCACCACTAGGCCACTTGAATTGCTACACATGGATCTATATGGGTCATCCGACATTTTAACCATTGGTGGAAAGAAGTAAGTGTTTGTAATAGTTGATGATTTTTCAAGATTCACATGGATAATTCTCTTAGCTAGCAAAGATGAAGTCTTCTTTATGTTTGCAACTTTTGTAAACTTGGCGCAAAATGAAAAACAAAGTACCATTATGACCATTAGAAGTGACCATGGTGGTGAGTTTGAAAATAAACGATTCATAGAATTATATAATGAAAAAGGAATTCACCACACATTTTCTGCACCAAGAACTCCACAACAAAATGGAGTGGTTGAAAGGAAAAATAGAACCATACAATAGATGGCTAGAACAATGCTAAATGAGAGTAAATTATCCAAGAAATTTTGGGGTGAAGCTGTAAGTACAACTTATCATGTGTTGAACCGAGTTACCATTAGAGTAATCTTGAAAAAGACCTCATATGAGCTATGGAAAAGTAGAAAACCAAATATTTCTTATTTTCATGCTTTTGGATGCACATGTTATGTTTTGAACAATGGAAAAACTAACTTGGAAAAACTGGATGCTAAAAGTGATGAGGCAATATTCCTTGGATACTCATCAAATAGCAAAGCATATAGAGTCTTCAATAAAAGGAACCAAGTTGTAGAAGAGTCAATACATGTTGTTTTTGATGAATTTAATCCATGTTTCAAAAGAAAAAATGATTTAAGTGATGCAGATGATATAACAAGTAGCTTTGAAAAATTACATGTGGAGAAGCAAGAAGATTCCATGGAGAAAAGGGTAAGTGAAGGTAATAATTCCTATAAACCTCCAACTGATTTAAAATTCAAAAATGTTCATCCAATTGAGCAAGTTATAGGGAATGTCTATGAAGGTGTAAAGACTAAAAGGTCAAAACAAAATATTTGTGGACAATACGCCTTTGTATCCAAAATTGAACCATCCACTATTGACCAAGCTCTTGATGATGAAAATTGGATCATAGCAATGCAAAAATAGCTAAATCAATTTGAAAGAAACCAAGTTTGGCATCTTGTTCCAAGACCAAATGACTGCACTGTCATCGGCACAAAATGGGTCTTTAGGAACAAGTTAGATGAAAGTGGACTTTGTTGGTCCCGAGTTGATGGCTAAACCCAAGAGGGGAGGGGTGAATTGGGTTCTTTAAAATTTCTTTGATAATCTCAAAGATCTTAACCCCTTGAAAAAGTTAATCCCCTTTTTAAGCGAATGGAGAGCAAATAAGATAAAGCAGTAAAAATAAGTAGAACACAAGATTTATAGTGGTTCGGGCAAACCTTCCCTACTCCACTCTTCCAAGCTCACACTCCGTTGTGACTTGGGTTCCACTATGTATTCCACGAATACACTTAGAGTCACCGCTCTCTTCTAGATTCAAAGCTCTAGGGGGCATGCACAACTTAGAGCCACTTGCTCTCTTCTAGATTCAAAGCTCTAGGGGGCATATACAACTAGAGTCACTTGCTCTCTTCTAGATTCAAAGCTCTAGGGGGCATATACAACTAGAGCCACTTGCTCTCTTCTAGATTCAAAGCTCTAGGGGGCATATACAACTACTTGCACAAGTAGGTGATGAGTCTCACTCCAATCACACCCTACTTTGCATACACTTGATCTTAGCTACCCAAGCTAAATCAAGGTTTATACAACCAAATAAAGAAATGAATAAAAAACTACACTTTACAGATTTGTGTAGGCAGTTTTGAGCTCGAGGAAGAAATCAAAAGTAGCTTGTATGATGATTGTTGAAGCAACTTGCAGTTTGAAGCTCTTTCTTCTTTTGAAACACTCAAGTATGAAGAAAAGGTATTTGAAAATCTTTCTTGCACTTCTTTTCTCTCTTTGATCTTTTGAGTAGTGTCTCTTGTCTTTTCTCACGTTCATTTGAATGTCCTTTTATAGATAGAGGAAAATATGAACGTTGTAGAAGTGGTTGGCGTGCAATAAATGAACTCCAACGTTCAAAAATTTGACCGTTATTTTCCAAGTCTAAGATGAAGTCGACTTGGCCTGCGACTTGGCTTCCAAGTCGCACATGGAGTCGACTTGGCCTGCGACTTGGGTTCTTCAGAAACTCAAGTCTGAGACTTGGGTCGACTTGGCTTTCAGACTTCAACTCAAGTCGATCCTGAAGTCGACTTGGGTTGCGACTTGGCTTGGTCTATTGCAGAAACGCCTTGATCTTCTTGAAATGTCTTGAATCTTGCAAATCATTTGAAAGCTTTGAGTTCTTGCACAATATATGTATGTTCCTTGCTTTGCTTTTGGACTCACTTGGTCATCATGACTTGAATTTTACTCCATTTGGAAGCTAGCTTGAAGATTTACTTTGAGCTT
The DNA here is from genome assembly GCA_030490835.1 of Annona cherimola. NCBI lineage: Eukaryota > Viridiplantae > Streptophyta > Magnoliopsida > Magnoliales > Annonaceae > Annona > Annona cherimola. The sequence continues at coordinate 93,043,749 of CM059972.1, forward strand.
GATAGACTTGATTTGAATGTAGAACATGATTCTTAACTTTGAAATTGACTCATTTGTTTTTCATCTTGATTCCTTAGACTTGAATGATAAATCCTCTTGAATATCTTTAAAACTGTATCTTTGAAAGTTTGAACATCTCAAGTCGTGGATGGAGTCGACCTGGCCTGCGACTTCACCCAAGTCGCACCTGGAGTCGACTTCGTTTGCGACTTCGTTATGTTCGTTTCCACTTTTCAGCTCTGGATACTCCAAGTCGATGCTGGAGTCGACTTCGTCTGCGACTTGACTTCCCAAGTCGCAAGTGGAGTCGACTTGACCTGCGACTTCACCTGTTGCCTTTTGGGATTCATTCTCAAGTCGATATTTGAGTCGACTTTGGGATCGACTTCACTCAAGTCGAAGTCCAAGTCGACTTGGAGATCGACTTGACTTCTTTGCTTTCCTTAAACATTTGTCAAACATGTTAGTACTCCTTATATACTCAAATAAGTCCTTGTTAATCATCAAAACTCAGGCTTTGGTCAATTTAAATTATTTTGAACATTGTTTCCAACAATCTCCCCCTTTTTGATGATTGACAAAACTTCATTTGAGTTGATACCTTTCAAGCATTAATCATGTTCATATGTCTTTTGAAAAACAGAGCATTTGTCTTATAGGTCAGAGCTTTTTGAATACGTTTCAAGTAAATCATGTTGAATACTTTATTAATCATTAAGAGTACTTCGTATTGTAATCATTGATCAAATATATCATTCATTCAAACTCTATATCAAACATATATCAATCATAAACCAGTTATCATATCATATCAAACATCATTTCATATATATGAAGTTTCTTTACAGAATACAATGAAGCATAAATGAAACTATCCTAGATACAAACTACCCAACCCAAAAATAAAAACACTCAAATCTAACCTATCTTCCTCCCCCTTTTTGTCAATCATTCAAAAAGTACCAAAGACTTGGTAAATTGAAATTGAGAGATAGGATATGGAATAGGTTTGATGGGACAATGATGGGCCGAGGAGTAAACAAGAGAAGCGTGATCGGGGGTTGCCTCTCTATGAACTGAACCCGACTCGTAGGGATCGAGTTCAGGCATGGGTCTCTTTTTATGATGGCCGGAGGCAAGATGATAGCGGATATGTCGCATTTCCCGCTCGATTCTATCTTGTCGGGAATGCATATCTTCAAGCGCATTAAGGACACCGGTGACAAGACTTGTCATCCGGTTTTCTTGTTGTCCCATTTCAGCCCTCATGGCTATGATTTCATCTTTCAAATCCTTTAGGGTGACCTCCTCAGAAGAGGTTGGAGGCACCCGTTCTCTTGCAGCGGATCCTTGTGGGGAGTAGGAGCCGTGGGATTGAGGCGATGGTGGCTCTTCTGGAACAGCCGGTGCCTCGGGAGGTTGCTCCCCCTCAGCTTGTGCTTGATCCTCTTGATGCTCTTCTTCTGAAGCGTCATGCCTTAGTTCAAGCAAATTGATCTTCATTCTTTGTATGAGAGCTTTATTTATGGCATTTGTGGATTTGAGCACTTCGAAAGGCTCGCCTTCAATATCCACTTTGAAGAATTCAAGGATCTTTGTGATCCATGTGCCATAGGGAAGGACTCCTCGTGGGTTGTCCTTTCTATTTGCCAAGGCTTCTAGAAATAATTTGGGTATGCTTACTTTGACCCTGTTGGCCACTTTCCATAGTATCCCAGCTTCCTGTGGATTCAATTGATTTCTTCCACCGCCCTTTGGGTAGATGCAGTGGGCAATGAGAAGCCTTAGTACCCGTAGCCTAGGTGACAAATCCATGTACCGAAGGAATTTGATTCCCGGATGGTACTTGTTGCTCCGGGTGAGCTGATTATACATTTGATCCAAGGTGAGGTCTTCTGGGATAGGCTCATCCTCATATGGGACTCCAAGTATGTGTCCTAAATGACTCATTACTTCAGTCGGTCCTGCAACTATCCCGATTCCAATATCCATTTCGACTCCTTTGACGAATGTTCCAAAGTATTCTTCATCCCAAAGATAATAAAACATCCGAGTAAGATCTGGATAGACCCTTTCGTCTTCCTTTAGCAAATTAGTCCATCCTTGAAAATCCAATAGATCTTCTATGTCGGATCCATATTCTTTCAGGAAATTAAAATCTATAATCTTGGGTATGAATACCTTCCGTTCGTAGAACTTTTTGTAGAATTGGCTATGTTGGAGCTCGGTTTTGAAGTAGGTAGTGGGCATCTTCAAAACTTGGGCTTTCCCAGCTGCAGTGCCCCTTCTGCTTATCCCGGATTGTGTGCTTTGTGAGGTTTGTTGATTTTCCGACCTGGGTGCTTGATCAGATGATTGAGTGGAAGTTTGGAACCGAACCCTTTTACCCGTAGAAGTTGAAGGTTCTTCTCGAACCCGTTTTGCAGGTGTCCTAGCTCTCCTAGGGACTTCTTCCTCAGTGTGAGATGTGGGAGGTCTAGGCACAGGCTTTTTTGAAGGTTTGGAGACGGCTTTCTTCGGGGCCATTGAGATGGAAATTTTGGATTTTGGAATTTATGGAATCTGAGAGGGAATGCTTGTGAAAGAGAGAAAGTTTGAGAAAAAGAGGAGAGTTGAGAGAGAGATATTAAGGAGAGAGGCAGTGAGAGAGTAGAAGTTGCCGGAGAGGGAGAGGATTCCCGGAGAGGAAAGGGGAATCGCCGGAGGAAAAGAGGAAAACAGAGAGGCCGGAAAAAATGAGGAAGAAAGAAGAGAGGAGAGAAGAAAAACTCGGAAGTCGGACGGTCGCGCGCGCGGAGTCGACTTGCCCTAGGCGAAGTCGACTTCGGTCCTTCTGGAGTCGACTTCGCCTGGGGGCGGAGTCGACTTCGACCCTAGCGGAGTCGACTTCGCTTCTGAAGCGGAGTCGACCTGGCGTCCCTGGAGTCGACTTGACTCATCGACTTGACATTTTCCAATTTAATTTTCTTATGTATTTTTCCTTAGTTAAGCTCTATCATCCCCATATCATTCCTAATCTTACAAAATGAATCTTTGGCTAGAGGTTTGGTAAAGATATCAGCAATTTGGTCTTCTGTTTTCACATATTCTAAGCACACATCATGATTTTCAACATGTTCTCTAATAAAATGATGTCTCACATCAATATGTTTGGTTCTAGAATGTAATACAGGATTTTTAGTCAAACAAATTGCACTTGTATTATCACATCTAATAGGAATATCAATATAATCAATACCATAATCCTTTAATTGCTGTTTCATCCAAAGTAATTGGGCACAACAACTACCGGCGGCTATGTATTCGGCTTCCGCAGTAGATAGTGCAACACTTGTTTGTTTTCTTGAATGCCATGAAACTAGCATATGTCCAAGAAATTGACAAGTTCCACTGGTACTTTTTCTATCTACTTTATATCCGGCAAAGTCTGCATCCGAATAGCCGATTAGATCAAAGGTTGACCCCTTTGGATACCATAGTCCAAGGTTTGTAGTTTTTATCAAATATTTAAAAATTCTTTTTACAGCAAGTAGATGTGATTCTTTGGGACATGCTTGAAATCTAGAGCACATACAAACACTAAATAAGATATCGGGTCTAGAAGCAGTTAAATAAAGCAAAGATCCTATCATGCTTCTATAAAGCTTTTGATCGATACTTTTACCGTTTTCATCAGTGTCGATTTTGATTGTTGAGCTCATTGGAGTGTTTGCTCCTTTGCTATTCTGCATTCCAAATTTCTTGAGCATCTCTTTGACATACTTGGACTGGTTCAGAAATATTCCTTCACTTTGTTGCTTGATTTGTAGTCCAAGGAAGAAATTTAATTCTCCCATCATGCTCATTTCGAACTCGCTCTGCATTATCTTAGAAAATTCTTGACAAAGATTTTCATCAGTAGCACCGAATATTATGTCATCCACATAAATCTGTACAATCAAAATATTTTTATTTTTGTACTTGATGAATAAGGTAGTGTCTACTTTCCCTCTTTGAAACTCATGATCAATCAAGAATCTATTTAACCTTTCATACCAAGCTCTTGGTGCTTGTTTTAGTCCATATAATGCTTTGGTTAATTTATAAACAAACTTTGATTGATTCTTTTCTTCAAAACCAGGGGGTTGTTCAACATATACTTCTTCATTCAAATAACCATTTAAAAATGCGCTTTTTACATCCATTTGAAACAATTTGAAGTTCATATGAGAAGCAAATGCTAGTAGGATGCGTATGGCTTCTAATCTAGCCACGGGTGCATATGATTCTTCAAAATCAATTCCTTCTTCTTGGGAATACCCTTTGGCTACTAATCTTGCCTTGTTTCTAATTACAAGACCGCTTTCGTCTAATTTGTTTCTAAATACCCATTTTGTACCAATGACTGCATGATTGTTTGGTCTAGGAACTAAATGTCATACATTGTTTCTTTCGAATTGATTTAGCTCTTCTTGCATTGAAATAACCCAATTTTCATCATTAAGAGCTTGTTCAATGGTATTTGGTTCAATTTTCGATACAAACGCATATTGGCCATAAACGTTTTGTTTTGATCTTCTAGTTTTTACTCCTTCATATATGTTTCCAATAACTTGTTCAATTGGATGGGCATTTTTGAACTTTAAATCAGTTGGAGGTTTGTAAGAGTCATTACCTTCACTTACCTCTTCCTCCTCTGGATTTTCTGGCTTGAGCTCGAGTTCCTTTGGTTGTTCTTTGCTTTTTGTCTCATCTGCATCACTTAGTTCATCCTCCTTTCTCGGACTTTGGTTAATTTCATCAAATACAACATGTATGGATTCTTCTACAACTTGGTTTCGTTTGTTGAATACTCTATATGCTTTGCTATTTGATGAATAACCAAGGAATATAGCCTCATCGCTTTTGGCATCTAATTTTCCCAAATTGGTTTTTCCATTGTTTAAAACATAACATGTACATCCAAAAGCATGAAAATATGAGATATTTGGTTTTCTTCCTTTCCATAGTTCATATGGGGTCTTTTTCAAGATTGCTCGAATGGTAACTCGGTTCAAAACATGACAAGCTGTACTCACAGCTTCACCCCAAAATTTCTTGGATAGATTGCTCTCATTTAGCATAGTTCTAGCCATCTCTTGTATAGTTCTATTTTTCCTTTCTACTACTCCATTTTGTTGTGGAGTTCTTGGTGCAGAAAATGTGTGGTGAATTCCTTTTTCATTGCAAAATTCCATGAATCGTTTGTTTTCGAATTCGCCACCATGATCGCTTCTTATGGTCACAATAGTACTTTGTTTTTCATTTTGCACCAAATTTACAAAAGTTGCAAACATAGAGAAGGCTTCATCTTTACTAGCTAAGAGAATTATCCATGTGAATCTTGAAAAATCATCAACTATGACAAATACATATTTCTTTCCACCAATGGTTAGAATGTCGGATGGCCCGTATAGATCCATATGTAGTAATTCCAGTGGCTTAGTGGTGGAAATTTCCTTTTTGGTAGAGAAAGGCATCTTGGGTTGTTTTGATAATTGACATGCCTTGCAAATCTTGTCTTTGTCATATTTCAGTTTTGGTAATCCTTCTACCAAATTCTTTTTCCATAGGGTCTTTATATTTCCCATGTTTACATGTCCAAGCCTTTTATGCCAAACCCATGGATCATTATCAATGGCCATGAGACATTGACCATTCAATTCATCAAGTGAAACCAAATAAACATTTCCATGTCTTTTACCACTAAACATGATATGTTCTCCATCAAATACATTACATATAGATGATTTAAACACAACTTTATATCCTTTATCACATAATTGGCTAATACTCATTAAATTGTGTTTGAGTCCTTCAACAAATAAAACATCTTCCATGCATGCATTTGAGGTACTAAGTATATTTTCTTTACCTTTAATTTTACCTTTTTCATTATTTCCAAAGGCAACCATTCCATCGTTGCAAGGCTTAAGTTTATGAAACAAACTTCTTTCACCGGTCATATGCCTTGAACATCCGCTATCCATGAACCATTCATTGTTTGCCTTTGCCTTAAAACATGTCTGAAAAATAAGGAAATAAATCTTATCTTTTTGGTACCCATTTTATAGGTCCATTTGGGTTAGTAATAGAATCTAATCTAAGTTGATCTAACTTTGAAAGCCCAAATCTTGTATTTCTTGGAACCCAAACTAATTTAGCACCATGGTCATATAGTTTCTTAAAATTACATTTGTAAGTTTTATGACCCATCTTATTGCAGAAATTACAAGCCAAAGGTAATCTTGGAGTAGGTCTCCAAGCATACAAAGGTTCAATCATTGGTCTTCTAGTCCACTTAAAATTTTTCTTTTGTGGCTTGTATATAGATGCAGATTTAGTTTGATATTTCTCAAGTAATTTCACATTTGATTTGCTACTTTCTCCTTGCTCAAATGTATGATACCCAAGACCTCTTTTATGTGTTTGGGAGGTCATATTCAAAAACATTTTGACGCTTTCTCCTGGATTAGAGAACTTGGCTAATGATTCATTTAATGATTTGTTCTCCTTTTTTAGCAAATCATTTTCTTCTGCAAGTTTACCATTTATAATTATTACTGCATCACATTGTTTTTTCTTGATTGTAAACTTGCTTCCTAATTTCTTCATTTCTTCATATAAAGAATCATATGCCATTTGTAGCTCATCTAGTTCAACACATTTGAGGCATTCATGAGAGGAAGAATAACTTGAATTAGGAAGGGAGAATTTGGAACTTACCTCTTCATTGCTTGTGCATTTTGTTGAGGTATTTTGTTCTTCTTGCTCGATTTGTGCCATACAGCAAATTCTCGCACATTCTTCCGCTTCGATTTCGTCGGTTGAGGAGTTACTCGTTGTAGATTTCTCGTCATTCACGTACATGCCTCTTCCTTTATATTTCTGAAATCTTCTATTGTCCCCTCGATCCTTTCTTTGTTCTTTTGCCTTGATTTCTTCGGGAGTTGGACATTGGGCTTGCATATGTCCCGAACCACCGCATCGGTAGCACTTGGTTGATTCTTTCTTCTTCTCTTGGGAAGTTCTTTCTTTGAAGCTTCTGAAATTTTTGCTTTTCCTCACAAATTTTCTGAATCGTTTTGTGAGTAGAGCAATCTCGTCGTCATTTTGAGAAGAAGATGTGTCATCGGTGTCTTGTGCGGCTTTTAAAGCAATTACTCTTTTGCCCCTGTGTTGATCTTCATTCCTCTTCTTAATTAACTCATGTGACATAAGTGAGCTAATTAAGTTTTCAAGCTTCAGCGTGTTGAGGTCTTTGGCTTCTTCAATTGCAGTGATCTTTGGAGTCCATGATTCGGGTAGAGCTCTTAAAATCTTCATGACCTGCTCAGATTCAGATATTGCTTTTCCAAGACCTTTTAAAGCATTAGTAATCTTAGAGAATCTAGCAAACATTTCAGAAATATTTTCTGTTTCTAGCATTCTAAAGTTCTCTAGTTCTCCAATCAAAATATTCCTTCTCGTCCCTTGGACTTGAGAAGTTCCTTCGTAGATAGAGGTTAGTGTATCCCATATCTCTTTGGCGGTTAAGCAAGAGGATACTCTATCATACTCAGAAGCAGTGAGAGCACAAAATAAGGAGTTCATAGCTTTGGCATTGCTCTTCACTATTCTTACTTCCTCATCGGTCCATTTGGAAGCTCTTTCATCGGTAGGCAAGGTTACTCCATCTTGGATAGCAATCCAAGAGTCCATGTCGGTAGCCATGATGAGTTGCTTCATACGAAGCTTCCAATATCCAAAATTATTCCCATCAAACAATGGTGGCCTTGTAAAGGATTGGCCTTCAGCAAATGCGGGAACGGAAGTAGATTGGGATGCCATTTCAATAAGATCTCTTTGATAAACTCAAAGACCTGCTTTGATACCACTTGTTGGTCCCGAGTTGATGGCTAAACCCAAGAGGGGAGGGGTGAATTGGGTTCTTTAAAATTTCTTTGATAATCTCAAAGATCTTAACCCCTTGAAAAAGTTAATCCCCTTTTTAAGCGAATGGAGAGCAAATAAGATAAAGCAGTAAAAATAAGTAGAACACAAGATTTATAGTGGTTCGGGCAAACCTTCCCTACTCCACTCTTCCAAGCTCACACTCCGTTGTGACTTGGGTTCCACTATGTATTCCACGAATACACTTAGAGTCACCGCTCTCTTCTAGATTCAAAGCTCTAGGGGGCATGCACAACTTAGAGCCACTTGCTCTCTTCTAGATTCAAAGCTCTAGGGGGCATATACAACTAGAGCCACTTGCTCTCTTCTAGATTCAAAGCTCTAGGGGGCATATACAACTAGAGCCACTTGCTCTCTTCTAGATTCAAAGCTCTAGGGGGCATATACAACTACTTGCACAAGTAGGTGATGAGTCTCACTCCAATCACACCCTACTTTGCATACACTTGATCTTAGCTACCCAAGCTAAATCAAGGTTTATACAACCAAATAAAGAAATGAATAAAAAACTACACTTTACAGATTTGTGTAGGCAGTTTTGAGCTCGAGGAAGAAATCAAAAGTAGCTTGTATGATGATTGTTGAAGCAACTTGCAGTTTGAAGCTCTTTCTTCTTTTGAAACACTCAAGTATGAAGAAAAGGTATTTGAAAATCTTTCTTGCACTTCTTTTCTCTCTTTGATCTTTTGAGTAGTGTCTCTTGTCTTTTCTCACGTTCATTTGAATGTCCTTTTATAGATAGAGGAAAATATGAACGTTGTAGAAGTGGTTGGCGTGCAATAAATGAACTCCAACGTTCAAAAATTTGACCGTTATTTTCCAAGTCTAAGATGAAGTCGACTTGGCCTGCGACTTGGCTTCCAAGTCGCACATGGAGTCGACTTGGCCTGCGACTTGGGTTCTTCAGAAACTCAAGTCTGAGACTTGGGTCGACTTGGCTTTCAGACTTCAACTCAAGTCGATCCTGAAGTCGACTTGGGTTGCGACTTGGCTTGGTCTATTGCAGAAACGCCTTGATCTTCTTGAAATGTCTTGAATCTTGCAAATCATTTGAAAGCTTTGAGTTCTTGCACAATATATGTATGTTCCTTGCTTTGCTTTTGGACTCACTTGGTCATCATGACTTGAATTTTACTCCATTTGGAAGCTAGCTTGAAGATTTACTTTGAGCTTGATAGACTTGATTTGAATGTAGAACATGATTCTTAACTTTGAAATTGACTCATTTGTTTTTCATCTTGATTCCTTAGACTTGAATGATAAATCCTCTTGAATATCTTTAAAACTGTATCTTTGAAAGTTTGAACATCTCAAGTCGTGGATGGAGTCGACCTGGCCTGCGACTTCACCCAAGTCGCACCTGGAGTCGACTTCGTTTGCGACTTCGTTATGTTCGTTTCCACTTTTCAGCTCTGGATACTCCAAGTCGATGCTGGAGTCGACTTCGTCTGCGACTTGACTTCCCAAGTCGCAAGTGGAGTCGACTTGACCTGCGACTTCACCTGTTGCCTTTTGGGATTCATTCTCAAGTCGATATTTGAGTCGACTTCGGGATCGACTTCACCCAAGTCGAAGTCCAAGTCGACTTGGAGATCGACTTGACTTCTTTGCTTTCCTTAAACATTTGTCAAACATGTTAGTACTCCTTATATACTCAAATAAGTCCTTGTTAATCATCAAAACTCAGGCTTTGGTCAATTTAAATTATTTTGAACATTGTTTCCAACAGACTTGTGGTGAGAAACAAAGCTAGACTTGTGGCAAAAGGATACTCACAAGAAGAAGGAATAGATTTTGAGGAATCCTATACTCCGGTTGCTAGATTAGAAGTCATTCGTATTTTACTAGCTTTTGCATCTCACATGAACTTTAAATTATTTCAAATGGATGTTAAAAGTGCATTCTTGAATGGGTATATAAATGAAGAGGTGTATGTTGAACAACCACCTGATTTTGAGGAGAAAGATCAATCTAAATTTGTATACAAATTAACCAAAGCATTATATGGATTAAAACAAGCCTCAAGGGCTTGGTATAAAAGGTTAAGCAAATTTTTGATTGATCATGACTTCCAAAAGGGAAAGGTAGACACCACTTTGTTTATCAAGTACAAAGAAAAAGATATCTTGATTATTCAAATTTATGTTGATGACATTATTTTTGGTGCTACTAATGAGATTCTTTGTTAAGAATTTTCTGAGCTTATGCAGAAAGAATTTGAGATGAGTATGATGGCGGAGCTGAATTTCTTTCTTGAACTACAAATTAAGCAACTAAGTGAAGGGATCTTCATAAACCAGTCCAAGTATATCAAAGAAATGTTGAAGAAATTTGGCATGAAAAACAGCAAAGGAGCAAACACGCCTATGAGCTCAACTATTAAAATTGACAAAGACGAGAAAGGCAAACCAATTGACTTAAAATTATATAGAAGCATGATAGGTTCTTTATTATATTTAACTGCTTCTAGACCCGATATACTGTTTAGTATGTGTATGTGCTCTAGATTTCAATCATGTCCAAAAGAATCATACTCGGTAGCTGTAAAAAGAATTTTCAGATATTTAGTAGATACTACCAATATAGGACTTTGGTATCCAAAAGGTTCCAATTTTGATCTAATCGGCTACTCAGACGCGGATTTTTTCGGTTACAAGGTAGATAGAAAAAGCACTAGTGGAACATGTCAATTTCTTGGGAACATGTTGGTTTCATGGTTTTCAAGAAAATAAATTAGTGTTGCTCTATCCACCACGGAAGCCGAATATGTTGCCGCTGGGAGCTATTGTGCCCAACTACTTTGGATGAAACAACAACTTAGGGACTATGACATGGACTTTAAAGATATACCTATTAGATGTGATAATACAAGTGCAATATGTTTAACTAAAAATCCAGTACTGCATTCTAGGACCAAGCATATAGACCTTAGACATCATTTTATCAGAGAACATGTAGAAAATCATGATATATGTTTGGAATATGTGAGAACAGAAGATCAAATTATAGATATATTCACCAAACCTCTAGCAAAAGAACCATTTTATAAAATTAGAAATGATATAGGTATGCTTGAATTAACTTAGAAAAGCATAAGCTGAGGGAGAGCACAGGTTCAGGGGGAGCAACCCTGTCATTCTCGAAGGGTTAACCCGCTCCATCTCTATTTTTTGATAAATTGACAAAAAGGGGGAGAAGAGATCGAGATTTGAGTCACTGTCTTAAATAAGTATATGAATGTTTTTTGTGATGTATTGAAAGTGAAATATGTATAATAAACTTATGTTTTTAACTCGTGATTTATTGGAAGTGAAATATGCATGTTAAACTTCAAAATGCACAAATAGTATGTTTTAAAGACATTGAAAGGTATAGACTCAAATCAGTTTTGTCAATCATCAAAAAGGGGGAGATTGTTGGAAACATGTGGAAAATAAGCCTAGTTTATATTTTGATGATTAACAAATCAATTTGAGTAAATTTTGATTACTAACATGTGTGTGGAAATGATTAAAGGTTATGAAAATGAAGAATATGAAGCATGGCAAGTCAAGTCGATTTTCAAGTCGACTCAGGCATCGACTTAGGCCAAGTCGATCCCCAAGTCGACTCCAGCAGCGACTTCAAAACTTCATTTTCTTCCAGAGTTGAAATCAAGAATGAGAGCTGCCGAAGTCGCATCTCAAGTCGACTCCGCTTGCGACTTGAGGTGAAGTCGAAGACCAAGTCGACTCCAGTAGCGACTTCAAGGCGTTGTTTTTCGTCCAGAGTCGAAATCGAGGACGAGAGCTGCCGAAGTCCCATCCCAAGTCGACTCCGCATGCGACTTGGGTGAAGTCGCAGACTAAGTCGACTCCAGCTTGTACTTCAGTGCGGAAATTGCCGAACGAGTTAACTCAATAACAGATTTGAGTGGAGATGAAGATCAAGACAACTCAAACACTCAAATGAAGATCAAATGAAGAATAAAAGCAAGCAGGGTTGCATGAATCCATCATGATGGATTACGAACATATATTAGGACATCATTAGGCACTCTAAGATTCATGCATATATTCAAGATTTCAAGGATTCAAAGTTTGCAAGTTATGGAGCTAAAAGGACATCAAGCTGGGATGATTATACCGAGTTGTAAAAGATATAATCAAGGGAAAAACAACCAAACATGAAGAAATTCAAGCAAGCAAGGCATTCCAAGGATTTCAAGTTCAACTAGCAAGCTGAAGAAGTGAAGTCGCGCCCGAAGTCGACTTCACCTGCGACTTGGGTCAAGTCGAGGACCAAGTCGACCCAGACTGGAACTTGAAGAAGCTGTGGACAGGCGAAGTTGCACCCGAAGTCGACTCCATCTGCAACTTGGGCGAAGTCGCACCCGAAGTCGACTCCGCCTGCGACTTGGGTCGCAACGGTCGGAAAATTTTCGAACGTTGGCGCATTAAATGCGCGCCACCTACTTCCAAACGTTCGGATTTCCTCGCAAATTATATAAGACATTCAATATGAACAAGGAGGGTAGCTGAGAAATCATTGAATGAGCATAACTTCCATCTCTAAGAGCATTAAGTGATCAAGGCAACATCTAGAAGAAGAACTTTGCTTCCAAACTGCCAAGAGCTACTTGCTGAATCATTAAGCCTACACCACAAGTTCTTCTCTGCGCCAAATCTGCCTCTACACATCAGTAACGTGTAGAAACTCTCTTTTTATTTTTCTTGTTGTATTGAACTTGATTTAGTTTAGGTAACTAAGATCAAATGTAAGCAAAGTAGTGTATGATTGGAGTGGAACTCATCACCTACTTGTGCTGTGTATTGTTGATGCCCCCTAGAGCTGGAATGTAGAAAAGAGCAGTGACTCTAGTTGTATTTGTGAAATACATCGTGGAACCCAAGTCACAAGAGGTGTGAGCTTGGAAGAGTGGAGTAGGAAAGGTTGCCCGAATCACTATAAAAATCTTGCTTGTTGATTTTTATTTCTGCTCTCTGCACTATATGGCTTTTCATTTTGTTTCTTCATAAAGGGGACTAGATTAATCCAGGGTAAAGTTTCTGTTTAAGTTTAATTTTTTTTAAATATCCAATTCACCCCTCCCCTCTTTGGTAATTGTCATTAACTCGGGACCAACACATATCAGAATGCACTATTTCAAGAATACATTATTTTTTATCAAGATGATTTTGAAAAGGAGTCTTATGATGTTTTTCAATAATACAATCATCACAAGTATCAAGATATATACTTTTAATTTCCATAGGAAGCTTTCCTTTGTGAAGAATTTACCTACCTTTCACACTCATGTACCCAAGCCTCTTACGTCACAACTTGAATGAATAAGTCTCCTCAATAAAATTAAGTTCACCCCCTAGCCATAATGAGAGATACCTTGACAAGCTTCCATATACCCTTGCTAAAGTTGCTTTCATAACCTTCATTATACAATTCTAATCCAAAAATGAGATTTAAATGCAAATCTGACACATGCCTTACATGCTTAAAAATCATAACGCAATCTATATTGTTCTGTAAATACAAATCACCAACTTCCATAATCTATGATTGACTACTGTTACCCATTCTTACCAACCGAAAATCTTCAAACTTATAAGTGACAAAAAAATCTCTCCTAAAAGTCAAACAATATGAGGATCTCATATTACAACCCATAAACAATATTGGAAACCCTGATGCAAACATGTTGCCTCAACTAAAGTGTGAATTCATGAATCGCCATTTAAACCACCTGAAGAACTACTGAAGTAGTGCTTTTACCATCATCATTCTTTGATTCTTTATTATTTTCTCTATTTTGCTTGAGTTTCCAATAATTCTTCTTAATATGACCCTCCTTGCAAACCAACATGGTCCACTTTTTTCTTTTGATTTTAGCTTCGTATTTGACTGCTTATAATTTTATGGCGTCCTAAACTTGCTTCTTCGCCTCTTTTACATCACCCATGCTTGTGAATGAGAAGAACCCACCTACTTCTTTCTTATTTCTTCATTCAAGATGCTACCTGTAATTTGATTCATAGAAAGCCTACCATCCAGAGCTAAGTTATCAATTGAAATTGCCAGTCTCCCAACTCTCTCGCAAATAGCTCAATAACAAACATATTTGGAACTCATTATCTAACACCAACTTCATAGTTGGTAGCTGATTCATAATGTTTTGCATTTCATTCAAGTTCTCTGACACAAAAGACCCATCTTGAGATTAAAGAAATGGAAAAAATAGAAAGCAAGCCTTAAGAATGCTAACGAGGAATTAAAGTTCAAGAAATGAAAGCACTTATGGTCTAGGGTTTCATATGCGGCGTCCACAATGGATATGTGACATGTTTATTTAATCTGGATATTATGTGTTAAAAAAAACAAATCCTAATTTGACCTTGCACCCTCTCGAGATCTGCAAGGCGTACCATCATCTTTTTAATCACCTATTTTCATGGTCTAGATTTTCAAATTTAATATCTTAATCATCATATATTAGACTTTCACCTCTTAATATTTTCACCTAATATAAGGAATCATTGCAAAAGATTGGGCTTAAACACTCACTAAGCGTTAAATCTACAAGATATCAAATCAACACATAATATCCTTCATAAATAAAGCAAAAAATACAATATCCTTTACATAGTTCACATGCTACATCCTTAACCTAGAGTACGGGTTTAGCTTAGCATGTTTATAATTACAATCAAATATAAAAATAATATTGTATTAAAAAATCTATAAAAAAAAACAAGACAATTAAATCAAAAGAAAAAAAAGAAAAAGAAAGCTTGTCAATTTGGAATCTTGAATGGTGTTTTAAACGCTCCAAGCAACGTGCTACTTCATTTCTTTCCTCGTGATTTTGAATTTTTCTTACTTCTAGACCTCTACCTTAGCTCTAAAGACATTATAAGATGCCCCGTAATGTGGACGATAAGTACTTATATAGTAGTCTCCAAGAAACTTGAGCAAAAACTAGTCCAAAGCATATTAATTCTCCAACATATAGCCTGACACAACTTGGGCCATGTTGAGCACAACTCATTGGTCTTTGGATGATGTGTTCTTCTCCTAAATTTTGAAGTTTTGCTGTCTGACATGTTCCGAACCATGTTAAAACTTCCTTGATATATTCTAGGCCATTTTGATCACTATTTTACCTCCTTTTAATTTTTCTAAATCATCCAATTGAATGAGTCTTAGTCCTCATGCTTTAATCCTCTAAGAATTGCACGTGTTTTGAAATAAAATACTTGACTTCGCACATATCGATCAATCAGGAGTGATTTGCACTAACTAATGCTAAATAAATCAATATTTGATTCAAATTATCATATTTATTCATATTCTTATCAAGATATTGTCCAAAATCTAGAGTATAAAAGTAACACAATAAAATTTCCTACACTTGAACTTTTGTTTGTCTTCATGCAATTATAGAAGAATTTAATATCAAATCACAATATTTTAGAATTAGGTCTTTTAGAAACTTTGAACAAAAAGGGAAAATATTGTTGTGCAAATAAGTAATACACCAATCAACAGAAGCAAAAATCAATAAGACTGTTAAACAAAAAATTATAAGCATTGCAATTGTCAAAAATTTTAGTCAAAAATCCTGCCTCACTTAACCAATATCGTATATGTTACCGCCTTTTCTGCTTGAAAAATTAAACATCAGGAGTTCAAAAATCTCACAACAAAACTTTTAATTCTCTTAGGCAACTATCTCCTTTCTATCTCTATTATTTCAATACACATGTTTGGCAATTCAATCCTTTAAGGGTAATATAATTAAATATAATGAAAGAGTATAAGTCAGATTATCTTGCATACATTGATAACTCATAATTTTACGAGTTATCATGGCCCATTTCAGACTTGATTTGTGTGTTAGTTCGAGAGATTAGGCTTAGTTTGCATTCATTTAGCTTAATTTTCATTCGCTTTGCATTTTAGGAGCATTATTTAGTTTTTAGGCATTTTTAGCATTATTTAGACATTTTTAGTTCATTCACTTAGTTTTTCCATTTTTTGCAGGAAGGACGGGACAGATGAAGGCAAAGCGGGCGAGTCGAATGCAAATTGAGGCAAGTCTGAGGCAGGTGGATGGCGCCTAGGCGCCACCCTACGTGCCATGGCCATATTTCAGCACAAACTTAGCATTGAGCATGGCTTCCAGTGAGGGCGTCCAGGCGCCACTTATTCTACATGCAGGCAAATTTTAGAAGTTTTTGAAGCCAATGCTTCAAGGGAGTTGGCGCCTAGGTGCCGACAGGGGTGCCCAGGCGCCAGGCATGATCAACCACAACATGTCAAGGAGAAGCTCCAAGCTAGGAAAGTCCAGGGAGTTGGCGCCTAGGCGCCAAAGCATGGACTCCTAGGGTTTTTAGCATGTGTCCAAGTTGCCCAGCACACAGAGAGTTGGCACCTAGGCGCCAATACGCATCCGTACGCGCAAACTTCAGTGCGTAAGCTGCGCAAAGGGACTCTATAAATAGTTCCTAGAGGTTCGCACGAGAGAAAAAAATAGAGGAGGAGCCCGGAGACGAACTAGAGAGTAAGAGAAAAAGGAAATCAAGATCAAAGCCCGAATTGAAGAGAGAAATCAACCCCGTTGGTGGAAACCACCGGAAAAGAGTTTTCTCTTATTCTTTCTAATTTTCTTTCTCTACTTTCATGGATACTTTTCATATGGATGTATTGGATGTTAAGATCATGACTTTAAACTAAACCTCCATTAGATGGATAGTTAGGATGATTTGAATTCTAAATTATATTGTTTCTTAGTTCTTAGAATATTCAGGAATGAATATTTGATTTTATATATGATTGTGTATGATTTACCTTTGCATGTGTGGATTTAATATTTTTTACAAGATTAGCTACCTTGTAAGATGATTTAATTGCTTGATTTATCCTTGGAAGAGGAAGATCTCTGCCGGATCCATGTGCAAGGCATAGGTTTCTACCTTTGTGTAAGGAGAGTTGTTTAACGGATAGGAATATACCGTTAAACCCTGTGTAGTCATTATACAGGTTATGAACTTATCAATTTGACTTTATTTAATTACATAAGAACATAGCAATTAAATAGGGTGTAATTAGCTTTATATAATGTTAGAAGACATATATAAAGATATATGAACTTGGGCTAGTAAATCCATATGCAATCTAATTAAAAAGAACCAAAGCAATATAGTTTAGATTCAAAGATTCCGAGCTATCCATCTGCAATGCGGCTTCGGACATTTTCATTTTCTCTGCGTGATCGAGCTTCGAAGTGGCTAGACTCTTTGCCCTCGAACTCGGTCAACACATGGAACAACTTGGCACAGAAATTTCTGGAGAAATACTTTCCGCCTGCTAAGTTTGCCAAGCTGAGGATGGATATAGTCTCGTTCAAGCAACACGGAGAGGAGACCCTATCAGAGACGTGGGATCGCTTCAAAGACCTGCTCTGAAAATGCCTGCATCATGGAATTCAACCGTGAGTTCAAATTCAGATTTTTTATAACGGTCTCCAGAATTCCACCCGTCACATGGTGGATTCTTCATCAAACGGTTCTCTGCTATGGAAAAGCTATCGGGAATCATACACCCTACTCGAAAATATGGCGGCTAATACTTATCAACTGCCATCTGACAGGAGCCGAGGTGGGGGTCTACTCCAACTAGACGCGGTTTCATCAATAAAGGCCCACATCGACGCTTTATCTCGGCAAATTCAGAATTTATCCAGGCCAGCCAACGTCAGTGCGCTAAGGGCATCTACACCACAGCAGTCGATAATAGCAGACATTTGTACATGGTGTGGTGAATTCGGCCTTCCCAGTGATGAATGTGCCTCCAACCCGAAATCCATTAATTACATAGGAAATTTCCAGAGAAACCCAGCAAATCAGTATGGAAACAACTACAACCTAGGCTGGAGAAATCATCCCAATTTCTCATGGAATAACCAGACGAGGCCGAATCAGCCGTCGGTGTTCTCACAGCAACCACCGCAGCAACAGCCTGCAAGACCAATACAGTTCAATCCACCACCGCGAGAAGAGAAGAAATCGAATTTGGAAAATCTTTTTATGCAATCCCAAATCATGACGAACAGGAATCCGGAAGCTCAAATAGGCTAACTGGCCTCAACCCTGAACAACCGACCTCAAGGATCGTTGCCAAGAGACACCAAGCAAAATCCGAAGGGAAAAGGCAAAGAACAGGTCCAAGCAGTCACATTGCGTAGTGGAAAGCAGTTACTCGATGCAACTCCACCAGAATCGGTGACTGAATCCACTAATCCTCTGATTCATCAGTCGCAGGAGCCAGAAGAACTAGTTCCTACCCAGAAGCAACTGGACACTGAAATCGCCACGAATCCAAGGCCGCCTCCTCCATTTCCTCAGTGATTCGAAAAGACTTAAAAGGAGGGCCAATTCAAGAAGTTCTTAGAGGTATTAAAGCATCTACACATTAATATACCTCTCGTCAAAGCCTTAGAGCAGATGCCTAGCTATGCTAAATTCATGAAAGACGTGCTATCAAAGAAAAGGCAGTTGACTGAATTCGAGACGGTGGCATTAACAGAGGAAACTAGTGCAAGGGTGCAGAGGAAGCTGTCTCTTAAACTCAAGGATCCAGGGAGTTTCACCATCCCGTGCACAATTGGAGACCAGTACTTTGGGAGAGCCTATGTGACTTGGGAGCCAGTATTAATCTCATGCCCAAGTCCATTTTCAGAAAATTGGGCCTAGGGGAAGCCAGACCTACGACAGTGACGCTACAACTGGCGAACCGATCCATCACATATTCGGAAGGCATTATCGAGGATGTCCTTGTCAAGGTGGACAAGTTCATCTTTCCCACTGATTTTATTAGCCTGGACTATGAAGAGGATCGAGATGTGCCAATTATTCTGAGTCGACCTTTCCTCGCAACGGGCAACACAATAATCAATGTACGAGCCGGAGAATTAACCATGCAGGTGCAAAATGAAAAGGTTACTTTCAACGTGCTCAAGTCTATAAAGAGCCCAACTGATCCAGAGGATTGCTTACAGATTGATATGGGCAATTCAAAGGTTCAACAGCCTCCCCAGACTGGTATTAAAAAGGACCAAGAGGAGATTGCAACTAGGGGCCGCAAGTTATCTGCCTATGTTAAAGATTGACTCGTGGGTTATGTCGGGTTCGAATAACTGACTAAGCAGGTGGAAAACCAGGATAGAGAAATTAAAGTGAACAATCGAATAAAGGGGGCTACAATTGATAAACCTGGATGTTTTCATATCCAAAGACCCCTACCTCATCTGCCGGAAGGGCAAATCTGACATGACTTTACGGACCGATGGGCTAAGATTAGATCTGAACCTCCAGGTTGCAGTCCGAATGGCCGGGAGTTCGAGGCGGTGAAATTGAAAATGGACTGAACAGCAAGAACGTCGGGCTGAGGACGTTAAGCTTAACGCTAAATGGGAGGCAATCCATTGCTTAGTTTCAATTTGATTTGCAATTTTTTTTTGTTTTTGGGTTTTCATTTTTTTTTTAGGAAAATAACTTGGAGCATAACTTCATAAAGATCATGATTGGAAGCAGCCGGGAAAAATTATGAAAAAATTTTATGGAAGAAATCGGTGCCTAGGTGCCGCATGGGGGCGCCCCGGCTCCATGAAGAACAACCCGAAGAACACAGGCTCCCCGGCGCCGGGTCATGGACAGCGCGACCCGGACGCCCTATAAAGCATGGGGTTAGGGTTCTAACCCTAAACCCCACGCCCCGGCACCGAAACTTCCCTTTTTCATTTCCAACCATTCTCCCCTTGACTCCAAGTCATTCCAACTTGAATCCAACTGCATTTCATCAAGGATTCATCCTCCCACTTCATCCATTCTAACCATTCCATTTTCTTCCCTTTTCTCCTTTGCTTAGATCCACTTAAATCCATCCAAAATTCTATTTTTTCAACACCAAATCATAAGCAATACCCCCACATTTGGTTTCCCATCATTTTTCCCTTGATTTAGGCTCCATTTTGAGCCCCATCACCTTCCCTTTTCCGTTCGGCGCCGAAAACCGACTGACAGTAGATCGGCGCCTAAGCGCCACTACCCCCGCGCCCCGGTGCCAGTGCAGAAACAGGGCAAGTTCAGATTTCATGTGGAAAGCTTCTGTGGGTCAAAACTTCTCCAACTTTGAGATATTTTCTTTGCTTTAAGGTTGTTTGGTGATTGTTTGGGTGGAAGTTTGGATTGGATTTATCGATTGGACTGCGGATTGGAGATTGTTTTGGGTGGATTGTTTGGCATTGGTTGGTGCTTGAGTAGCTTGGTGATTTGGGTGGATTATTTGGTATTGGTTAGTCAACTTGTTGTGTATTGGATTTTGGATTGCTTGGTTGTGTCGGACTTTTGATTGCAAGGGAAGACATGGCATCATCATCCTCGGCCAAAAGGAAGAAAGTGCAGGAACCCGTGGACTTCAATGCAAACCGATTTGTGTTAGCCAAGGCCATCAAGCGCTACACAGATGCGCTCCAGAAAAGGCATCTGATTCCGAAGAGAGGAATCAAGATAGATGAGTTCTCCGACGCTCAACTCCTCAACTTGCACGCTTGAGGTTGGCAGCAGTTCGTGGCGCAACCCCCAGCTGTTATTACTCTCGTGGTCAAGGAGTTCTATGCCAACGCAGTGGAACACGAGGAGGGGCGGGTGAAATTCAGAGGCAAGATCGTCCCTATTCATGTGGAGGTGATCAACGCCTACTATGGGTTGACGCCTTTTCCTCACCCAGACGAGTACGAGGCATTTCTGAAGGGCGAAGACCAAGATACAGAATCCATCACCAGACCATTTTGCCAGAAGCCACCGGTTTGGAAGTCTACGGGAGGATAGCTCACGTCCTTCAAGCGCAGTGAGATGATATACGACCAGTGAATGATTTTCCACTTCATCTCGGCCCGGATGATGCCGTCAACCCATGTCAGTGAGGTGACAACGGACAGGGCCCTCTTGCTATACGTCATCTACAGTGGGCTGACGATCGACATCGGAAGGCTCATATATCATCAGATCTGCGCCTGTACGACCGCACCCTGGGGCAGCTATTTTTTCCCATCCCTCATCACAGGGCTCTGCAAGCGGGCCGGCATCAGATGGGAGCCAACGGATGAGGTCCTGAACTGTCGGGCTATCATAGAAGACCTCTCCTACCGCACCCAGCCCCGGGTTCGCACAGCCACCACACGCCCTAGAGCGGCTCCATCTGCAGCGGGTCCATCCTCGCAGCCGCTATCCACGGCCGAGCGGCTAACCAACCTGGAAAACTTGGTTGCCACCCAAACCAGGTACCAGCGGCAACATGACCGGGCGATGGAGGCCTACCTACAGCGGATAGCGAAGGACTGCCAGATCAACATCTCCACCCTCCTGCCCTTCCCACCGACACCACCCGAGGTCCGAGCCTGCTTCGGACAGCAGTCCCAGCCCGACAACAGCGACGACGAGGATGCGATGGAGTTCAATTCATGAGGAAGACCCAGTCCTTTCATTTTATTTTTATTTTATTTTTTGCTTTTCATTGTCTTTTGATTATTAGTTCATTTTAGTTCATCATGCATTGAGGACAATGCATCTCTTAAGTTTAGGGGGGTGTATAATTCTCAACCATAGGTTAGTTTTTCATTTTAATTTTTCATGCTTTATTTTATGTTGCATGTATGTCAATTTCGGCTAATGAAAGTTGTCTTTGTTTCAATCCATCTTATTGTGAAAATGTGCAAGGTTGTGATTAATGTTGACTTGAAATTAAATTCATGAAAGAATTGGCTATTCAGATTAAAAACCAAGTATAAAAGCAAGTTGAAATTAACATGTGAAAGAATTAAAAGGAATTTCATAATACAGTGTTCTAATTCAATCACAGACATATCTTTCAGACCGAGATGATGAAAACTGAACTAAATAAATGCTGACCAAGTACTTTAATGGGTTCAGAAATGGTATTATTTCATAGGAATTACTCAAACATGTTCAATACCCCTAATAAGGCATCAGAAAAATAAAGGGGGTGGTCGACCCTAAGCTGAGTAACCAGGATTTGCATCAACAAATGGCAAGGTTCACGTAAAAAGCAATGAAAAATCACAGTAATAACGCTTTAAAATCAAAATTCTCCCTAGATATCCTGAAATATGGTGAGGGGAGCTTAAAAAAAGAAAGATCTCCAGATATCCTGAAATATTATAAGGAGAATTTTTGTAATAAGTTTGGGGGGAAAAAGGGAACGTGCGGTGTGTAGAAATTGATATCCGGTGACTTGATACCATTTTCTGTGACCAGTTTATTTAGCTCGACCCCTTGGTTTGCTTGTGTTCATTAATGTTCTAACCAGTTTTCTGATCGAATGGAAGAATTAACGTGTTGAATTATGACTTTGCACTATGGAATCTTAGCATCCACATGTAACTTGGTTTGAAAATAAAAATGCATGCCTTGTTTGTATAATGAAGGATTTTTCAAGTTGGATTAATCTCGATCTTGTGAAATGGATAAGTTGATTGATCAAAGCATAACAGGAATCAAACGGAGTTGACAGAGTCTGCGTGCATTTATTGATACATTCATTCATTCATTAGGATTGCATGTGTTGCTCAAGAACTAGCAACATTTAAGTTTGGGGGTGTGATAACTCATAATTTTACGAGTTATCATGGCCCATTTCAAACTTGATTTGTGCATTAGTTCGAGAGATTAGGCTTAGTTTGCATTCATTTAGCTTGATTTTCATTCATTTTTCATTTTAGGAGTATTATTTAGTTTTTAGGCATTTTTAGCATTATTTAGGTATTTTTAGTTCATTTACTTAGTTTTTTCATCTTTTGCAGGAAGGACGGGACAGATGAAGGCAAAGCGGGCAAGTCGAATGCAGATTGAGGCAAGTCTGAGGCAGGTGGATGGCGCGTAGGCGCCACCCTACGTGTCTTGGCCATATTTCAGCACAAACTCATCATTGAGCATGGCTTCCAATGAGTTGGCGCCTAGGCGCCACTTATTCTACATGCAGGCAATTTTAGAAGTTTTTGAAGCCAATGCTTCCAGGGAGTTGGCGCCTAGGCGCCAGGCATGATCAACCACAACATGTCAAGGAGAAGCTCCAAGCCAAAAAAGTTCAAGGAGTTGGCGCCTAGGCGCCAAAGCATGGACTCCTAGGATTTTCAGCATGTGTCCAAGTTGCCCAGCACATAAAGAGTTGGCGCCTAGGCGCCAATACGCATCCGTACGATCAAACTTCAGTGCGTAAGCTGCGCAAAGGGACTCTATAAATAGTTCTTAGGGGTTCGTGCGCGAGAAAAAAAAAAGAGGAGGAGCCCGGAGACGAATTAGAGAGTAAGAGAAAAAGGAAATCAAGATCAAAGCCCGAATTGAAGAGAGAAATCAACCCCGTTGGTGGAAACCACCGGAAAAGAGTTTTCTCTTATTCTTTCTAATTTTCTTTCTCTACTTTCATGGATACTTTTCATATGGATGTATTGGATGTTAAGATCATGACTTTAAACTAAACCTCCATTAGATGGATAGTTAGGATGATTTGAATTCTAAATTATATTGTTTCTTAGTTCTTAGAATATTCAGGAATGAATATTTGATTTTATATATGATTGTGTATGATTTACCTTTGCATGTGTGGATTTCATATTTTTTACAAGATTAGCTACCTTGTAAGATGATTTAATTGCTTGATTTAACCTTGGAAGAGGAAGATCTCTGCCGGATCCATGTGCAAGGCATATGTTTCTACCTTTGTGTAAGAGGAGTTGTTTAACGGATAGGAATATACCGTTAAACCCTGTGTAGTCATTATACAGGTTATGAACTTATCAATTTCACTTTATTTAATGACATAGGAACATAGCAATTAAATAGGGTGTAATTAGCTTTATATAATGTTAGAAGACATATATAAACTTGGCTAGTAAATCCATAAGCAATCCAATTAAAAAGAACCAAAGCAATATAGTTTAGATTCAAGGATTCCGAGCTATCCATCTGTCATCCCTAATCGGAAAACCCGTTTAAAGTATCCAGTAGTCTCGTAACTTTCACTCTGATTTCTAATTGCAATCGTTAGTTTAGTTAAATCATAAACCCAAAATTTTCCATTCATTAAAAACAGTTTAACTAATTAATAATTCCGGTTAACAATTCCTCGTGGAAACGATATTTTACTCACTCTTTATTACTTGACACGGTATGTATACTTGCTTAAATAGCGAGCATTTTAATTGACATATACGCAGCTCGTCATACATCTAATCAAATTCTAGTATCTAAAATTTCATCACTTACTCACTTGATTAGTCCATAGAATCATAAAGGCTTGATAGGATAACAACTACGTTCAAATTAAAAATTAAGATTCAAAATCAAATCGTCTTCAAATTGTTTTGAACCCAATGTGCACAAGGAACTAGAATAACCCCCAACGCTTAGTACTTTTGTTCCTTTTTTGAGTCTGCTATTATCCTTAGTTCAATTTTTTCAAATACAAGTGCGGTATTAATTTTTCTCACCATATTTTAGGATATTTAGGGAAGAATTTTTTCTCTTTCTTTTAAAATATTTTCAATAACACACTGAAGGTATTATTACCTTAATTTCTGTCATGCTTTTTGACTCAAAATTCAAATTCAAGATAATTCAATTCAAACAATGGGAAGTAAGGGTCAGAAAAATTCAAGTCTAAGCTCAAAGGGGGCAGTCAAAAGGTAATTATCTCAAATTTGGGTTCATTATCATGCAACAGAAAGCCTTAATCATATTCTACAAGATAATTCAATTCAAATAATGAGAAGAAAGGGTAAAAAAAAATCAAGTCTAGGTTCAAAGGGGGCAATCAAAAGGTAATTATCTCAAATTTAGGTTTGTTATCATGCAAAAGAAAGCCTTAATCATATTCTACGAATAAGTCAACCGAGTATTAGTTTCAAAATTTCTTTAACTAGAATGAGATTTTAATGTATATGGAAAAATGACCTTTTTTAAATCAATAATACAAATTGGAGAAATTTACTCTAAGTTTAAAAAAATGTAGAGTTAAATGCCTCGGTATATCGATTTCATCAAGTGACTTAGGAAAAAAAATATGAATATTTTCAACAAGTACATGCTCAAAAACCAATTTAACATTTCACTAAGGTCCAGTCATTTGCCTAACTCAAAATTTTCAAAATTCCAATTTGTGGTCTACTTGAGGAATCATAAGAGTTGAATATGGGGTCCACATCCGTCCTCATGAATGTTTTCAATAAAAATTTCTTAAGATGTGATAAAAATCTAGTGCAATGATCATTCAATAAATTAAAAAGATATTTTGAAAATAATACAACTCATTCACCTCACAGTTAGAGGTGATATTGTCATTGATTTCAAGAGTAATTCATTCAATCAAACATGAATATCAAAAAATAATAACAATAAGCGAGTATTTTCAATGAGTATAAGTTTCAATTTTCCTATTATGGTGTTGAGATTTTGAATTTTAATCTTTCTCTAGCTAGCCTTTGCAAAACAATGATGAAGACTTTTTCATTAATAAGTATCAAAATCCTACAAGAATCAAAATAAAAGCAATAAAAACTACTACTTCCCTAAAAAAATATTGAGTTACCTCTCAAGTAATGCTTAGTTTATAGTCCTCGACCTAACTACAATTTGATGCTTGTGAATCAACCAACTCCAGATTTTGTATAATTCTGTTTATTTTGTTTGCCTCTTGATTTGCATGCACTCTTTATCTTTTGCATTGGCCTCCAAATTTTCTTGTAATTTTTTATCATCAATGAACCACAATAGTCAATTTTGACAGATTGATAGGAAGGAGAAATTTTTGTTACCAATTTATTATCATGGCTCTTCCATTTGTTAGATTTTAGTTGTTGTGGTGATTTTGATTTTCTACTTTCAAATGATGCCGCAATTTCAACTTTTTTTTATTCAGATTTTCAACAGTTCCTTCTTCGCTTATGCATGCTCCTATTGAGTTGACTGAAATTCCTTTAGTTGACGTCTCATCGGTTACATCGATCCACATATAATAATTTTTTAGAGGGGAGTTGTCTAGCTTTGAGGAAAATTTGAACTACAGTTTCTCGTCTCTAACTATTAATGTAAGCTTTCCATGCTTCACATCAATAATGGCATCAGCTGTTGCTAGAAATGGCCTTCTTAGCATTATTAGAGTCAAATGATCCTCCTCCATGTCAAGCATAACGAAATCTGCATGAATGAAAAACTTTTCAACCTTCACTGGTACATTCTTTATGATCTCACAGGATATTTGATAAATCCATCTGTAAGTTGCAATGACATGGACGTGGGCTTAGGATTGCCCATTATCAATTTTTCACAGATAAAAAGAGATATTAAGCTTATGCTTGCTAGAAGTTCACATAAGGCCTTGTCTACCTATATATCACCAAGAAGACAAGGGATAAAAAAAACTTGGATCTTTAAACTTTTGTAGGACATTGTTCTGCAACACAGCATTATACTCTTCAGTAAGTGCCAGCATCCCATGTTTCTCTAGCTTGCGCTTATTAAGCAAGATCTTTTTCAAGAATTTGACATATGTCAATGTTTGAGATGGCAATAAATGGGACATTGATTGACAAATGCTTAAATATTGAGAACTTCTTGAACTACTTCTGTAGTTTGGCCTATATATGTCTTTACGGGAAGAGTAAACGAGGATAGTATCGTGGTAATGAGATATATGGCTTCACCACTGGTTGGGGTTACGATTCCCTACTTTATTTCTATTTTTGCTCAGATTTATTGTTATCTTCTTTTTTATTATTTCAAGCTAACTCAAGTTACTTGCCACTTTAGAGAGTGATTGAAATGACATGTTCCCTTGGATTGACTTCTGGTTGACTTAGGAGTCAATCTTGATTCCTTTGAAAGGAAGTTAAGGCTTGTTGAGCAATCTAGTTTTCAAGAATTTTTATGAGTTTGTAATTACTCAATTTTTTTCCTTGGGATTGAAGTTGTTACTGGACTGCTTCTTCAATTTTTTTAGAGAGAAGGATGCTTTCAAGACGTGTTGTTAAAACCAAGTCAGACCAGCTGGTTCAAGCAGTTCGACAGAGAACTGGTCATGAGTCTTGTCCAACGCACCTCGAATTTGAGTCAATGCAATCTAACTAGTGTGAACTGGTTTGATCGTCAATCCAACCAAATTTTGGGTCAGCCGGTCTAATTGATTCGAGTGGTAACGTATAAAAATATATAATAAAAAATCCTTTTACCCCCAGCTACCACACTTGTCGCCCGTACTTTTCCAAAATTTTGATTTTAGCCATTTTCAGTCTTTTCCATCATTTGTTGTCATTCATCTTTGCCATCTCTTTTTTGCCATTTCCAAAATAATTCTTCATTTCTACCATTGCCTTCATAGTTTATCTCCATTTTTACCATTTCTATTGTTTGCTACTCTTTAGTCTTCTCTGCTTTGTTGCAAGCAACTACTCTTTGTTGTAACATCATCCGCTACCATTCTCTGTTTTTCGTAGCTGCTCTATTATCTACCATTCTTCTATACTTTGTCACAATTTCTCTCTGTTATCTACGCCTCTATGCCTATTGTTTGCTACTCTAATGATCTGCTCTGCGAATGATTTATTTTGAATGAGAACATCTTGACCTAGAGACAATATTTGATGATCAGCCCATTATAGCAGGGTATAAATAAACAAAAGATCAATTCACATGAAATGATTTGTTTCAAACCTCATTAAGATAGATAAGAAGATTCTTTATGTGGGCATTCATTCAAATAAGTTCATTACATTTTTCTTAATTAAGCTAATGCTTATATCCTAATCTCAGGATTCTAAAATGGCATACAAACATTTACAAGCCATAAAGCTTACGTAATACTCTTGTCTGTAAATGAAACTTAGTTTTTACTGGTTATCTTGTAGAGGCATATAGCAAGATGCAGTCTAAGTTAGCAAAGGTAAAGCAGAGGCTAGCCAAGATATTATAGTCTGAGGATAAGAAAGCAACAATATGTAAACCCAACCAACTTTGTTATTAGTAAAGAAATTAAATACCTTACTTTGTTATTAGTAAAGAAATTAGCTTAAGGATGTGGTTATTACGACTGTTTTTTTATTATTTCTACTTATTACATTGATGGTCTTGAAGATCTCCTTAGTTTGCAGCACTAATCATAAAATAAAGTATATGGTTGTGATAACAATATGTTATCGCATAAATTCAAGAGTTATTTGGACATTACTAATTCACAAATCTGGTGAACTTCTGAATACAAAGATGAAAAACTAGAGATTTAGATTGGCAATCACTATGAATTTATCCTCACAACATGGATTATGGTATGTACCTGAATTTGTGCATATTCAATAAATTTAATTGTGACTTTGTTAATAAATTTCATATTATTTACTCTCATACTTGTGTAGATTTTTTATTAGGTTTTCAAGTATATTGATTTTAAATGGTTAAAGTCATAATTTTAAAAAGTAATAAGATTAAATATTGACATGGATATACTATACAACACTTTTTAATTTTTAAAATCATAATATCTTAATTATTGCACTATTTTGTATAAAAAAATTTAAGCTTTTTTCGTAAGAAACCGTGATATATTTCACAAAAATACAAATACACCTATTCAATCTGATTCTTAGAAATAGTTGAACCAAAACCAATCTTTTGACTAGTTTATTAACTGGTTTGGTTCTAACAACATTGCTTTTAAGTAAAGACTCAGTAGTTGGTGTTGAGTTTGTGCAAGTAAAGCTGAGTGAGTTTGATATGTTGGTGGGTTTGGTGGTTTTCTTGGAAAATCAAGCGGTCTATTGGCTTGACCAAAGTGTTGAGTGTTGGAATAGTTTGAACAAGAACGGTTGGAGCCGTTGCACCATCCGGGGTCATATGTATCTGAATATGGATTACCATAGGGGCAAGAATTATATTGGTTACTAACTGCATGGTTTTGCTCTCCTGAAGTCTCCTGAACTTAGAAGTTGTATTCAGATATGTAGTAAGATGCCTTATAGATCTCATAAAAAGCATTTTGAGACGAAGATGCACTTTGGTCGGTTGCTTCTTGTTTCCTTTCTAGTAGCAATATTTGATCTATTTTGGCATTGAGTAAATTGAAGGTTTCGACCTAGTACACACCCTCATATCAAGAAGGGCCTCGAATGTCGTCATACTAGAAGTCTTAAAGGGCCAAATTATCAAGTAGTTTGAGTACCTCTTCATCAATGAATCACATGAATCAGTCGTTAATAGCTGAATTGACGACGCTTTGAGTTGATTGACAAGCTTGTTGAAGAAATTTTCAATGATGTCTCCTTATGAAATACCATGATGCGGGCACTTTCGCTGCAAATATCTAGACGAACTGATTTATCTCATCCTTGAACTTCTTAATTTTGGTGGGAAAAAAGTACTCAAAGAAGGTAGTAAAAAGCTCATAATAGAAAGCATGTACCATGTGGTAAAGGAGTTGTGTGGCATAGAAAAGAACCACTTGGTCGTTCTATCACGTAAAGAGAACAAGAAGAGCTAAAGACGGATGACTTCTTGTTGGATTCCTTACATATTGATTATATTAAGCAACTAAAGGGTCTCAGTCATGTGTATATTCGGATTCTCAAAAGGGAGTCATATAAATTGGACCTGTTGAACCATCTCGATGAGTCCCAATTTTAGCTCAAAGTTCCTTGCCTGATTTCAGGCTCTACATTATAAGACATGAAATCTCTAGGGTTTGAATAGTTCTGGTTGCTCAGGGTTATCTTCCTAGGTGGATTATTGTTTTCTGTCTGGTCTTTTGCATGCTTTTGTTATGGTGAGTCAAGATTGTGTTGGTCTGGTATCCTCGCGAAGTCTGTCCATGAGAGGATTGCTATTGTGGGCTTTTACAAACTCTACTCTTAAAAGTTCTTTCAATTTCAGAATTTATGTCAAAGAGTTTTTTAACTACTTGTTTAGCAAAATTTTGAGTATAAGGGTGCATGTAATGGTAATGAACCAATAATGAAATAGAGCACCACAAACAAGTAGAAATAGAGGAATAGAAGAGAAAGAATAGAAGAAGAAGAAGAAGCAGAAGAAGAAGAGAGAGAGAGAGAGAGAGAGAGAGAGAGAGTGTGTGTGTGTTTAAAAGCAAAGCCTTTAGTAAAGCCAAATTCCCCGTCAAAAAACTTGTTCAATTCTCTCTATAAGTGTACAAGTCATGAATTGCAGTATTTAATAAGATCAATTTCATAGAGAATTTGGAACTTCAAACATTGATTTCAAATACTTTATAATTAATATCAAGAGAAGATGATGAGATTAAGGGTGTGTTTAGAAAGTGATAAAAAATTTGAATAAAAATTTTTTTATGTAAAAGTTGTTAAATTGGAGTGTGTTTGGGAAGCGATAATACTTTTCAAATGAAAAATTTTTTGTATAAAAGTTGTTAAATTGATAGAAAATAATGTGATATGATAGAGATAATGATGAAGAGTAAAAAATTTAAAAATAGATAGGTTAGTTGTGTGGATAGTTATATTGAAATGATTGAAAAGTATGATAGTTGTATAAGAAGATATGAAAAATGATTAAAAAATAGGATAGTTTTAGATAAAAAAATTTAACTTGACATTTTTTCTTCATTGTTGAACAATGATAAGGTATAAAAATAAAAAAGTTAAAATAGATAGGTTAGTTGTATGAGTAGTTAGATAGCAATGATTAAAAAACGGAATAGTTGTATAGGAAGATGTAAAGAAATAATTTTAAAATATGATAGTTATATAGAGTAAAAATTTTAAATTAAAAAGTTTTAATTTGAAAATTTTTTATTAAAAACAAATATGCCTTAAACAAATAGCAAAAATAGAAAACAAGTCTTGAGAATGTTAACAAGGATTTAAAGTTTTAAATATTAGAAAACCTAGAGTCTAGGTTTTTACATGCAAAGTCTATGATGAATACATGATATGTTTATTTAACTTAGACATTATATGTTAAAGGAGAACAAACATTAAGTTGATATTGCACCCTCTTTCAAGATGTGCAAGGTGTAACATAATCCTTTTAACCACCTATTTTCATAGTCTAGATTTTCAAGTTTAATATCCTGATTATCGTATATTAAGCTTCCACTTCTCAATTGCTTCACCTAATATATGGAAGCATTGCTAAAGTGCGAGTTCAAATATTCAACAAGTATTAAATCCACAAGGTATCAAATTAACACATAATATCCTTCATAAATAAAGTAAAACCACTTCTTTTGATGAATTTGGGAAGTGATAGAACTTTTAATGAAAATATTTTAATGTAAAAGTTTTTAAATGAGTTGGGATAATGATGAAGAGTAAAGAGAATAAAGTTAAATAAATAAGTTAGTTGTATGAGTAGTTTTGTAGAAATGATTGAAAAATATGATATTTGTATGGGAAAAAGTGAAAAAATAATTTTAAAAATAGGACGATTATGAAATATAAAAAGTTTTAGATTGAAAAATTTTAGGTTGAAATATTTTATGTGTTGCCAAATACACCTTTTACATAGTTCACATACTGCATCTTAAATATTAGATTATGGATTTAGCCTAGCATAATTATAATGAAAATTAAATATAAAAATAATATTCTATTTAAGGTCTATCAAAAATAAGATAATTAAATCGAAAGAATGAAGAAAAAGAAAGCTTATTAGTTTGGAAGCTTCAATGGTATCTTGAATGCTCTAAACAACGTATCATCTGAATTTTTTCCTTGTGCTATTGAGTTTTTTCACTCTCGAACCTCGACCCTATCTCCAAGAACGTTCTAAGAAGTCCTAAGACATGTACAATAAGTGTTTATATAGTACTCTCCAAGAAACTTGCATAAAAACCTGTCCGAAGCAAATTAATTCCACAATACATGGTTGGACTCTGTTGGTCTCATGATGGTGTGTTCTTGCCCTGAATTTTGAAGTTTTATTTCCTGACATGCTCTGAACCATTTTGAAACTTTCTTGACAAATTCTAAGTCATTTTGTTGATTTTTGTACCTCCTTTTAATTCTTTTCAGTCTTCGTGCTTCAATTCTCCAGGAATAGCTTGCGTTTTGCACCAAAATCACCTAACTTTGCACATATCGATTAATCACGAGTGATTTAACATATCGATTAATCATGAGTGATTTAACATATCGATTAATCGTGAGTGATTTAACTAACTAAAGCTAAATAAATCAACATTTAATTCAAATCATCATATTTATTCATATTCTTATCAAAAAACCATCCAAAATATAGAATATGAAAATAACACAACACATATGCACTAGCCTCTATAGGTATATAGTGAAATACACTATCATCTAGCCATTGCCTTATGTGTGTAACAGCCTTTCTATCCATTGTATTCCACTTCTAGTTAGACATATCTAATGGTTTGGCCCCTCCATTCCAATTGATGTGTAGATATCATTACACGCCAAAATGTCTTCCATCTAGGGTTTTCGAATCATCAAGTTCATGCCATTTAAACCAACCATCTTCCTTATAGTGTTGAAATCTTTTTTTATATTCACACACAACAACCTCCAATTATGCTCTAATACCATATTGAGACAAAAGGTAACAAATCAACCTCTAATATATGTGAATCCACTACAAATAGCCTCAAGAGCTCCTATGAATCATAATCTAACCAAACCAAAGGCAACAACCAATCCTCAAAATTGACACGAAGATTTGCGTGGAAAATCCTTCAAAATTGAAGGAAAAACCATAGGGCAAGCAAAGAAAAATATTTGCTATGAGAGAGAATACAATCACAATCTTAAGGTTATGCTCAACCCTCAAAAATAAAAAATCAATTAACTCACAATCATCCATATGAAAATAGCTATATCAAATGGACAAGCATCACTTTGGAAAACTCCAAATAACATGTAAGTTGATTTCCTTTCTTTCTTGTTTTCTTCTTTTATCTTCTTCTCCTCCTTCAAGCAAGAAAGCTACACCACCAAAAACCTTTGATTTGAAGCCTTTTACTTGCCTTTATTGAAGAGGCATAAAAGAAAAAAATTGAAAAAATCCCTAAGAAAGATCACCAAGAGAAAGAGTTTAAAAGCACTTTTTTCTCATGTACGAGCAAATAAAGAGGTAGAAAAAAAGAATTGTAGTCCTAACAGCAGCTAGCTAGTTTGATTTTTTTATTTAAGTGAGGCCACACTTGAGCGACCCTTCATTTATTGGTCAACATTAGCATAAACTTGGTGCCACTAGTCCCAAAATTAAGTCGAAAGGATGGCTGTTTTATCTTGTTTAAGAGCCTTGTCTCCTGTTGAGTATAAGTATTATAAAAATCTAAACTAATTAGTTGGATGATTAATTATTTTATAAAAAATGCATTGTGAATTATGAAGATTAACTATGTTCTAGGAAAAAAGACATTATAAATTATGATTTACGATTGGAAAAATAAAAATGTCACTAGACATTAATTTTTTTGAGCAAGCAAACTATTTATAGGGGCTTGGATAGTCCATGCAAGTTATTCTCTAAAATTATTAATAATATTCTTCTAAAAATTACACCATAAAATAAAATGACTTAAATAGATATTTTCGCATGCATTAACAATATCTTATTGCATGTATATTCTTGAATATAAAACTTAGACTTATTCGTTCTTTGCATTTTAAACCTTTAAAATATTATAAATTTTATAATTATTCTTTGACTCGTAGAAAGTTGAGCCCCAACCACCGAGTTTCCAAATCAGTAAAAACTACACGTAACAAATAACATCCTTGGCTCTCATCCTGTGTGGCTACTCGGAGCAAAATATTTAGGGTGTGTTTGGAAAATGATAAAATTTTTGTGTAAAAATTTTTAAGATAAGAAAAAATAATATAATATAATAGTGTTAATGATAAGGGATACAAAGGAGAAATCAAATAAAGAGATTAGTAATATGAGTAGTTATATAGAAATGTTTGAAAATAGAAGATATGAAAAAGTAATTAAGAAATAGTATAATTATGGAAAGTGAGAAGTTTGTTGAAAGTTTTAACCTAAAATTTTTTGAGGTAAACAAACACACTCTTGATTTTCTTCCAAACAAACAACCTATTTATAGGGCTGATCCCAAAACCACTTTTCAGAGGTCTGCAGTAATTATTGTCTAAAATTAATATAATCGGTCCCACTTCTATGAAGCCCTTTTTCTATGTAACCCCTCCATTTTTAAAATCTTAATGGTTGATGAAAAATGCACTATATCAATTGTATTTAGCATCATTTATAGTATCTTGAAAATCCTTTTATTTTTTAAATTTCACTGTATATGAGTCTCATCTATAAATGTATAAAATTAACATAACAAAATAATTTAATACTAAAATATCAATTTTAAAGTAATTTTTTCAGCATTTAAATCATATAAAATATTATTACTATGGATAAATGATTCTATAAAGTATTATTATATTTTAATACATGAGCATTTTCATAATTTACACATGAATATATATTTTTTTGAGCAAATGTGACACATGTACATACTTGATTTACATGAAACTTGTCTCCTAGATAAATAGATGATGTCAAATACAATGAGGATTGGATTTTAAATTAATCATCCATAATTTAAAATTTAAAGAGTTACATAGGATCGCTTGTATGTAACTTGATTATATTAAAGTGAAGCCCTAATATAATATTCTTTAAATTAAGCCATAAAGTACAATTTAGAGTTAAATAAATATTTTTTGCATTAAAAATGTTTTGTTATGTATATCAGGTAGGCTTCTATGTAACCAAGTTCCATAAAAGAAGCTTCATGTAACTCCTTCAAATTTTAA
This sequence comes from Annona cherimola, assembly GCA_030490835.1. Classification (NCBI taxonomy): domain Eukaryota; kingdom Viridiplantae; phylum Streptophyta; class Magnoliopsida; order Magnoliales; family Annonaceae; genus Annona; species Annona cherimola. The sequence continues at coordinate 93,078,604 of CM059972.1, forward strand.
GTTTTTAATGTTTGATGAAAATCCAATTTGATTATTGTATTCGACATTATTTGTTTAGCTAGAAGACCAAATTTCATCCAAATTAAATATGTGCAGGGTCATATTTCTCAGCAATAAATATATTCAGGTATAAATTAGAAAAAATACTTAGATCCATTTACATATATAATAGAATATAATAAAAATTTATAGAATCATTTAACCCATAAAAATGGTATTTTAAATGGTTTAGATGTTGAAAATACAACTTTAAGTTTGAAATTTAATATTAAATTATTTTATTATATTGATTTTACACATTGTATAGGAGGTCATGCATAGTAATACTAGACAAGTGAATAAGTTTCTAAGATATTATAAATTATACTAAATATAATAGATGAAATAAATTTTTCATCAAATATTAAAAAATTTGAAAAAAGAGTTACATAAAATTATTCGTGTATATATATATTCTTTGCTTTTATTACATGTATATAAATTTAAACTTAAGTAAATATTACATTTTTTTACATCTTAAAAATATCAATAAATTTAGTGTTATTTACAATTGTGACTACATAATTTGACCATAATTGCAAATATATTTACTTAATTTTAAACATTGCACATAACACCATATAGTTTGACTATTATTATAAATATACCCAATCATTATCACACCATTACTGCATCACTACAGTATGAATATATTTGCAAAGATATCCAAATTATATAAGTATATTTGCAAAAAAAATATCCATTTTAATTTTTAAAATTGCTAATATAACCACAGTTTGTATGTCTTTCCAAATATAATTATATAGTGATAGCGTACTAATGACACCATAACGTATAAATATGTTTACAATTATGATTAAACTATATTCAGATTATTTGTATTTTTTGAAATTATATTATATATATGGTTAAATTATGTAAATGTATCTGCAAATTGCACTAAAATTTCTTCTTCTTCTTTTTCTTCACCTCGATCATGGGAATCTACCACTGTTACCATGGGAATATCAATTTTGGCTATGTAAATATATTTGCAAATTACACTAGAATTCTTCTTGACCATACTGATATCAATTCTGCCAAGGGCACGCAGAAGCAACAAATCCTAAATAATATGTAAAAGAGGAAAAAGAAAGAAGTATTCTTCTTCGTCTTCTTCTTCTTGACATGGGGATACTAATTCTGCCAAGGGCACAAGCAAGAGGTCTTAAATAACATGCAATAGAAGAAAAAGAAAGTATTCTTCTTCTTCCTTAACCATGGGGATTTCTTCTTTTTTTCTTCTTCTTCTTCTTGACATGGCGATACCAATTCTGCCAAGAGTACAAGCAAAAAATCCTAAATAACATGCAATAGAAGAAATAGAAAGAAGAAGTATTCTTCTTCTTCTTCTTCTTCTTGATCATAAGGATACCCATGCTACCAAAGGCATAAGCAACACATCCTAAATAACATACAACAAAAGAAAAAGAAAGAAGTGCCTTCATACTTAGCAAATTGTCACTCATCCTATTGTTCACAGCTAATTATTCGGCCATTTGATTTTCTTGCAAGTGATGAACCTATTTGGATGAGCTGAGCTGGGATTGATTTCAAAGGCACAAGCAAAAGATCCTAAATAACATGCAATAAAAGAAAAAGAAATTAAGAAGAAGTATCTTTATACCTGTAAATTGTCACTCATTTTATCATTGGCCAGCTGATTATTGGGCCATTTGATTTGTTTGCGAGCGATGAATCTATTGGAGGAGCTGGGAATCAATTTTGGTGGCCTATTAGAGTTATTCTCTAAATTAATGCAATATTCTCATAAAAAATATACCATAAAATACAGTCAAATTGATATTTTGGAAAATGCAAGAAGTTATACTGTGGTCAGGGCGCTAGCAACTACGAATAAGCCTAGTGATAAAATTAAAGTTTAACTCGTTTACTATATTTATAAATTAATTACAAAATCATATTTTCATCATTTAACCCATCAAAAACATCATTCCCATTTAGATAATTAATTTCATTAAGCATCATTACTTTCTAATATATTAATAAATATATCTAAGTATTTTTTTATGATTTCCATATAAATGTGTACATTCTTAAGCAAATGTGATTCATCTACAAAGTTAGTTAGGATCAATTTTAATAATATAATTATAAAATAAATGATGTTAAGTTATATAAGAAGTGAAATTTAATTTTATGATGATGTGAGCTCCTTTTTGCCTGCATCACACTAAATAAGGTGTAGCCAACTACACCCTAGCAATGACCTTTTATTTTAATATTTTTATATCATTCCCTCTTATATATAACCATATGTAATCTCTTGGAATTTGTTTAATGGTAAATCAAATGTTGCCTCATTAAAAGCTACTCTTTCCTTCCATTTCCATAGAAGCAAAAAATAGAAAAAAGTACACATTTTAATCATTCAAATAATGGAAGTGATCCTTATATAAGCTTTCGACAATACATGCAAGTGGACCTATCCACTACATACAACAATGTCTTAAAGTTGCTAACGCAAAACTTGCTAAACAATGAGTTGTCAGCTTTCCACTAGAGAGTACCGAGAGAAAAGTAACTATTTCAAACTCAAAGAAGTAGTTCTTGATCTTATCAATCAATATACCTTCAGATTCAACAACAACTACTCCTATGGATTCAGGTACATTTCCGCTTATAGTTTATTTTTTTGATAATTTAACATCGAGGATCCTAGAGTGATTAATAGTTTTAGTCAATAAGGTTTTCCTAATAGTCTTGGATCTGAATTGTCCGTTTCTATCGAGCTCTCAATAAATGCTATCCTTTTTCTCATTTATTAGCAAGGTGTATTTTATATGAGGTTCCATCCTTTACTTCCTAAAGCCAATTTGATTCCCTATTCACTACACTTTCATGGTATAGGATCAATGAAGTGTTTCAACTATGATCTCTTTCATCATATGCTCAAGCAATAGTCATTTTTTGGTCAACCTTTTAGTTGTCCACTTCTCTTGGAAGAAAAAATTTAAACCATTATCTATTGCATCTTAACATTACAATTGTTCTGACCCTTGCAATACTCCTTCAAATATAAGAGTCTTGTATGATGCTTGCAATTACAAAAGTCTCAATCTAAAAATACTTTACTTTTATTACCATGTAGCTAAAAAGAGGGAATTCGTTTCATTTGCAAGTCCGTAAGCCTATTTTGCTCACAATGTTATATCAAAGAATGCCAAAAAAATCTTAATGTACTAATTATTGATTAAAAAGTTATCTTGATAGAGTAGTTCCATGAGTTACTATTATATTATTTATTTAAAAATTTTAAAAAAATGCTAACTTGGAGACTTAGCTCTCCAATGGCATATTTAACAACCATCTAAAGACATTAGCATGAATGCAAAATATTTTAACGATTGTTGGCATACATTCAAAAATAACATATAAATGACAATTAGTCATTTTTAAGTTAGCATGGATGCAAATATTTAGACTAAAAAATAATTTTAAATACAATAAATAGTTTAGATCGAAATAAAATTATCTGACTACATAAAACCTCATAAATTTCATGGGAGATCTTCCTTCTCTAACTTGAACTCATATTCAATGCATTTAGATGTACTAAGCTTCAATGTACACTAATGCTTAACCGATTTTTTATTTTTAAAATTTTTAATTTCATACATGGAGCATGGTGTTCTTACATATAGTTTTTATATATTTTTTATATTTTAAAATCAGTCCTCCTATGAAACCTTTTTTCTATATAATCCTTTGATATTTAAAATCTTGATGGTTGATAGAAAATTTACTACATCTATTGTATCATTTATAGTATTTTGGAAACTCTTTTATTTGTTTAGTTTCACCGTATATGGGTTTTATCCATTAATGTGTAAAATGAATGTAATAAAATAGTTTAATGCTTAAATATTAATTTTAAAGTAGTTTTTTCAATATCTAAACCATCTAAAGTATCACTACTGTATAGATAAATAATTCTATAGAGTATTACTACATTCTAATACATGTGTAAATGAATTTAAATATTTTTTATACTTTACACATAAATATATACATTTTTCAACAAATGTGACTCATAAACATACTTGATCGAGATGAAACTTGATCTTCTAGATAAACAAATAATATTAAATATAATCAATAGATTAGATTTTTCATCAATGTTCAAAATTTTAAAAATTAAAGGATTAAATGACTCTATTTCTATGTAACCAAATTACATGGAAGCAGAGCCCTTTTAAAATTTTTAATCAAAAAATATAAAAATGTAGAAACTATTTATATTGGAACACCATACTCAGGTATATGTATAATGGGGGAGTGAAACGAGATGCACTAGAGCACGCCTCCCTTAACTTTGTTGCATTTCATTCTTCTAAGTCATTAAAAAAATGACTTCTACTTTCCTCCCTCCTTTCTTTTTTCCAAATTTATCCTATAGTTTGATTTTTTGTATGCATAAGCTTCTATTCCATCTAATGGTCATCAAAGTTCGTAGTAGATTTTTATCTATCAAAGATTTAATTAAATTTTCACTCTCAAAAAAATAGTTAACTAAATTTTTAACTAATAAGGGTGTGCTTTTAAATTAAAAAAAGAAAAGAAAAAATACAACTCTTTTTCACTGGTTTCTATGACGGCCAACAATTTTATAAGGCCACCTCTACTCGCAATACGGCAAATACAAAATAGGGCCCCATTTAGAACTTCTTACGAAAATGTAACAATTTTCTAAAGAAAATTTTAAAATATTAAATAAATTTAAAAATTGTCAAACTTCATGTGGAAGAAGATCTAAGTCAGCTTGCATGTTTTTTAAACATTTTTAAGAATTTTAAAAAATAATTTTTACAGCCACCTAGGAGAAAATAAATTATTTTCTATATTTTAATCATTATTTAACTTTTTTATACAACTATTCTTATAGATCTTTTACTCCTAATAATTATCGCTGTCTAGACTATTCTCTTTAGCGACGAAGGACGCCGATCCTGTGCGCCTGGGAGCATGCAGCACTCCATGCTCCCGGGCGCATACACCTATTTTTTATTTTTTTTGAAATTTTTTTTATAATATTGTTAATCTATATGTATTTAATATGTGTATAAATTTTTAACATTTTTTGAGTATTTTAGATATTTATTTTTTATTTTTGAAAATCAGCGGCATTTTAGGTAATTTTAAATTACCTAAAATGCCGCTGATTTTCAAAAATAAAAAATAAATATATAAAATACTCCAAAAATGGTAAAAATTTAAAGATGTTAAATACACTTATATTAACAGTTTTAAAAAAAAGTTTCAAAAAAAAAAAATAGGTGTATGCGTCCGGGAGCATGGAGCGTTGCATGCTCCCGGGCGCATAGGATCGGCGTCAAGCGACAAAGGCCCTAATGTTACAAGCTGGGACTTTACAACCCTGAACTTGTGCGGCACTTAGCTTACTCACACCCTTGTGAGGACTAAGTTAGCCTAAAATCGGACAAAACACTAAAGAAGTGATGGTAGAGAGTAGTGGGCAAAAGAGGAGAAAGCACTTAGGAACAAAGGGACTTGTATTACTTGAAAGCTTTTTACAAGAGGATTAGAAGGCTACAAAGGAACTCACTTTTGGGAGCTTGGGTGTTCTTGAGTTAGTTGGTGTGTGTTCGATGTGTTTTGAGCAAATGAGCCCTCTCCCCTTTTATAGGCTCTTCCCTCCCCTTGGAGCTCCCCGAATTTTGTCACATGTCCTTAAATAGACGGTTAGGATCGCTTTCTAGAATCTTCTCACCTCCTCTTTGGAATTCTCTGGAACTCTCCCGAAGTGTCTTGATCTTCTTGGACTTCTTAAAGGATTTAAGAGAAGCCTAGAAGGTTCTAGAATTTTATACACTCTTCTTCCCTATAACTGTGAGGACCAGGTATTTTATTTTATTTTTTTATTACAACTTTTCTCTATTTATGAGGTAACTTATGAACATGCTAATAAGAATTTTACGATATTAATGGATACATAACATATATGGGCATGACATTTAGAGAATGTATAGTGTATATGTGCATGTATTATGATCTTAGCACGTTGAGTATAAATTGAAGGTGTATGATTAGCGTTCCATTGATGGGCACTACGACTATTGTTTCCTTCGCAGAGTAGGTACGGGGTTCGACCTGCCCGGTCAGGTCGCGGGGGTCAAGGGGGAGACGCCCCTTGCGGGGGTGCAGGGGGCAGCGCCCCTGAAGAAAATTTTAATTATTTAAGTCGTAGGAGTGGAAGAGTAAATTACCAAATGCGATTAGACCCGACTCATGCTCCGACCCGTCCTGGACCCGACCCCGACCCGATGGGGGTTCGATATGAAGCGAAGCCCGCGCGTTAGACTCCATTTTCTCACCTCACGCCCGACTGTTTTTCTTCTTCTCCTCTTCCCGATCTCTGCGTCTTCTCTTCTTTCTCTTCTACTCAGTACGATCTAGCAGTAGATCTCTTCGAGAAAACCCTACTGACTGCCTCGAAGGTGATCGATTTGAATCAAGGAAGCTCCAAATCTCTGCAAGCTAAGCCTAGGGTCGCTGTTTTGGGGAAAATCACGATCGAGGTAAGTAGATGTCGCCCCTTCTCGATTTAGTGATGAAATTTTACGTTAAACGCGATACGAGGCTAGAGGGAATGTATAGCTTCTAACGACTCCATGATATTAGGCGTAGAGTTCGTAACAGTTAGGGTTCATGGTGAATTTACTTTGAATGCGTGATTTCTATGATGTAAAAGACTTCTTAGCAGTTGTTATATTGTTGAAATGTGACGTGAATTGATTTGCCCCAATCGAGAGTATGAATTGAAGGTTCTTTCATTTCGCACCTATCATGTGTTTGATAAAATGCTTGTGTGACAGATCTATGTGTTGTATCTGAATTGTGTTGATGTTGTATGCGTGGTTTGCGATGTGTTTCATTGACTGTTATGTATGATGCGTTATCTCAAATAGTTGGTTATAAGGGTTGTTCATGGCCACTGATTGACATGAGGAGGGGGTTGTTCATGGCCCTTGATGGACATGAGTAGATGATTGGTTGTGTTGGTCAATTTGTGTGTATGGTTATATGTATACGATCTTGGGAGTGGGTATTGGACCCATGTGTATTAGCTTCATCACTGTATGAGTATCCATCATTATGCTTATTTGCACCTTGTGCTAACCACTATCTACTTACTGGGTCTATTTAGACTCATATCATTGTTATTGTGGTTTTAGATCGCAGGTCAGAAGGAGAACTTAAGGATGGGACAAGTTGAAGATCAAACATGAGAGACCCTAGCACAATATGTTGATTCCAGTTCTTTTAGACTTGTGCTCTTTTGATAATCATATATGTAGACAATTACTTAGGCGGATTCGTTTTGACAACTATAATGTATTTGGTATTTCAGATTGGATTATAATCCTTGTTGATGCACATATGCATGACTATTATATCTGTTTGTTGTGTAAGGAAAATATGTAATGATTTCCTTCTATATGAATGTTTTTATTATATGAAAATGCAAGTATATGAATAGGATTGAATGTTACAGATGGAAATGTAATGAATATCAGGTCATGTATTCCATATTACCCCTTGTATGTTATGGGGAGATGCTGCCGAATTTTTCTATGATTGTGTAGCGCCGTTGATTAGTTATTGAGTATTTCTATGAATGGGGCGTTACAGAAAGTGGTATCAGAGCATAAGAATGTTCTAAATTGTTGAGTTAATGAAGGAAAGAGATTAGGCGAGTATCTAGTACAATGTGTTAAGTTCGTAATATATTGTCAAAATTGCTAGTCTAGGTTATTGAGATGGAATTTGGAATATCTTTGGTTGATGAGTTAGTGTACATTGGTCAAGTTTATGTTGCTTAATCTTAATTATTTGTGGATGTTGTACAGAAGATGGCACCAAAGACAAGACTTAACAAGGGAAAGGGCATTATGGAAGAGGGTGGACCAAGTGAAACGATAGTCCCACCTCATGAAATGCCACTTGCTATTGAAGGCCAACAACAGGAGCAAGTTGCACAGGAGAGGTCCCCACTTCAAGAAGACGAGGAGAACGCAGATGATGATGCATACTGGGAGAATCCTAGCGGGGGTTATCATGGGATACACAGTCAAGGAGGAGTAGGAACCAGTAGTGGTGAGATTCCTATAGGACCAGAGGTGAATATTGGGGCACAAGCAGGTATGGAGACTATGATGGGAATGATGAGAGGTATGATGCAGAATTTTCAAGATTTTATGCAAGCTCAGATGGAGAGAATGACAGCAAGCTTGGACACTCAAAGAGGACAACAAAGGACTTCAGGTGACATGAACCGTGCGGGTCCAAGGATGAGAGTAAGAAGACAAGAGCAAGAAGGGAGAAGGCCTCGAGAGGAGAAGTTAGACATCAAAGCATTCCAGGAGATGAAGCCTCCTATATTTCAAGGAGAAAGAGATTATTTAGTTGTGGATCGATGGGTAGCGAAGATGGAAAAGATTTTCAGCTATATGGAATGCACTGAAGAACAAAAGGTCAAGTATGCTGTTTATGTGATGGAGGGGGATGCAGAACAGTGGTGGGATGCTGAGAAGGCTGTGTTACCAGATGAAGGTGGAAGACTACGATGGCCCGAATTCCTGGAAAGATTTCTTGCCCACTATGTGCCTGATAGTGAGAAAACACGTCGAGCATCAGAATTCATGCACTTAGTACAAGGGAAAATGACCGTGGAAGAGTATGATGCTAAATTTCGGTCCCTTTCTAGATTTGTTCCATGGATAAGAACTAATCCACAAGAAAGGGCACGTAAATTTCAAGAGGGACTGAAATTCTCTATTCGAAGGGGCTTAGCACCCTTCATGTTACGTGATTATGGAGAAATACTTGATCGAGCCCGCATGATAGAACGGGAAGAAGAAGAGCAAGAGAGGATTAAGGAAAAGAGAAAAGGGCCAAGAGGAGAAGTACAAGGACACAAGAAGCAGAGGACTATTGAGGGTGGAACTTTTACATTTAAGTCAGCTTGTTTCCAATGTGGTCAATTGGGCCATAAGAAAGCAACATGCCCGCAGTTGGTAGGTCAAGGAGAAGAGCAAACTAGGGGACAAGTACAAGCTCATGTTAGGGAGCAACAACCACAACAGCCACAAGTTCAAAGACAGAGGACAGGACGACAAATTGTTTGCTTCTACTGTCGCCAACAAGGGCACATTAGGAGGGATTGCCCTATACTCTTAGGTGGAGGAGGACTAGGGGCAGCTCGGGTACAACAACAATTACCAATTCATAATATTCCTCCTGGTGGGATGCAGGTTGGGAGAGGACCCTATCCTCAGCAGGTTCGCCCTCAGGTCGATAGAAGACCACAAGTGATGGCAGTGGTTCAAGCTGCAAATGCACAAGAGGCACAATCCGCAGAGAATGTGGTTACAGGTAACCTTCTTGTTAGTGGATGCATGGCCTTTGTATTGTTTGATCCTGGTGCATCACGATCGTTTGTGTCAATAGCTTTTGTGAAGAAAGCCAAGTTGATTAAACATCCCATGCATGAGCTAATGAGGGTGTCTACCCCCTTGAGAGCAGTTAGTATAGCAACTGAGATGTGTAGATGTGTTCCTGTGATGATTGAGGGTAGACAGTTCCTAGCAGATTTGATAGTATTGGAGATGGAGGGATTGGATATTATCTTGGGCATGGATTGGTTAGCTAAGTATGATGCTAATGTAGGTTGTCGATCAAAGCAAGTTATCCTTAAGGTACATAGTGATGTGGAATTCATATTCAGAGGATTACCAACAGGTGGGTTACCCAAATTGGTGTCAGCCTTAGGAGCAATGAGTTTGATTCGAAAAGGTTGTCTTGCTTATCTTGCCTCAGTAGTAGATATCAACTTAGTGGACAAACAGTTGGATGAGATCCCTGTAGTACGTGAGTTCGCTGATGTATTTCCTGCAGATTTGCCAAGTTTGCCACCCGAACGGGAAGTGGAATTTAGAATAGATTTGCAGCCTGGAGTGGAGCCAATTTCAAGAGCTCCTTATCGCATGGCACCAGTAGAGATGGCTGAATTGAAAGCTCAGTTGCAGGATCTATTAGATAAGGGATTTGTTCGGCCTAGTGTGTCACCATGGGGAGCCCCAGTTCTGTTTGTGAAAAAGAAGGATGGGAGTTTGAGGTTATGCATTGACTATCGCGAGCTCAATAAAGTGACTATTAAGAATAAGTACCCATTGCCTCGTATTGATGATTTGTTAGACCAGCTGCAAGGAGCAAGTAAGTTTTCAAAGATTGACTTACAATCTGGGTATCATCAAATGAGAGTTAAAGAGTCAGATATACAGAAAACAGCATTTAGGACTCGGTATGGACATTATGAGTTCCTAGTTATGCCTTTTGGTTTAACAAATGCCCCTGCAGCATTCATGGACTTAATGAATAGGGTATTTCGGCCATATTTGGATCAATTTGTAGTTGTGTTTATCGATGATATTTTGGTATATTCCAAGAGCAGTGAAGAGCATGAAGGACACTTGAGATTGACTTTACAAAAGCTAAGGGAAGAAAAGCTTTATGGAAAGCTTAAGAAGTGTGATTTTTGGATGAACAGTGTGGGATTTTTGGGTCATGTTGTTTCTAAAGATGGAATATCTGTGGATCCGCATAAGATAGAGGCTGTGGTAAACTGGCCTAGGCCATCCAGTGTTACTGAGGTGAGAAGCTTTTTGGGTTTAGCAGGGTACTATAGGCGATTTGTGGAAGGGTTCTCTACCATTGCCACTCCGATGACGAAGCTCACACACAAAGGGGTAAAGTTCGAATGGACAGACAAGTGTGAAGAAGCATTTCAAGAGTTGAAGAGACGGTTAGTAGAAGCACCTGTGTTAACTGTACCTTCAGGAAATGGTGGATTTGTGATATATAGTGATGCATCAAAGAAGGGATTGGGATGTGTCCTTATGCAACATGGTAGGGTGATAGCCTATGCATCAAGACAATTGAGACCACATGAGGTGAATTATCCAACTCATGACTTGGAGTTAGCTGCAGTGATCTTTGCACTGAAAATATGGAGGCACTACTTATATGGCGGACGATGTGAAGTATATACTGATCACAAAAGTTTGAAGTACATCTTTACTCAAAAGGAGTTAAATATGCGGCAACGAAGGTGGCTAGAGTTAATAAAAGATTATGACCTGAGTATTCATTATCATCCAGGTAAAGCAAATGTTGTTGCAGATGCACTGAGTAGGAGATCTGGGAGTAGCATGGCTAGTTTACTTACTGGTCAAGAAAAATTATTTGAAGAAATAAGAAGAATGGACTTGCATGTGTGTGTTGATGGGGTAGCAGCACAAATTAGCCAATTAAAGATTCAACCTACTCTTAGAGATGAAATTAGACAAGCACAAGAGGAAAGCCAAGATGAATCCTTTCAAAAGGTGAGAGAGAGAGCATTGAAAGGAGAATTGCAAGATTTTATAATTGGGGCCGATGGTATTATGAGATTCAGGGGTCGTATGGCCATTCCCAGGAGAGCTCAAATTTTACAAAAGATACTCGAAGAGGCACATTACTCACCTTACATGATTCACCCTGGGAGTACAAAGATGTATCAGGATTTAAAGATGCACTATTGGTGGGATGGAATGAAGGGTGATGTGGCTAAGTATGTAGCCAAGTGTTTAACATGCCAGCAAGTCAAGGCCGAACACCAGAGACCTGGAGGAGCATTGCAACCCATTGAAATTCCAAAGTGGAAGTGGGAAGGTATAGCGATGGACTTCATTGTTGGACTACCACGCACAGTGGCAGGATATGATAGTATTTGGGTTATTGTGGATAGATTGACTAAGGTAGCACATTTTATTGCTGTTAAAACCACCTTTACGGCCGAAAAGCTAGCATGGATATATCATAAGGAGATCGTGAGACTCCATGGGGTACCAACGTCCATCATCTCAGATCGGGGATCAGTGTTCACATCAAGGTTCTGGAAGGCTCTACATAGAGCAATGGGCACTCAATTGGATTTTAGTACTTCCTTCCATCCTCAGTCTGATGGCCAAACAGAACGAGTGAACCAGCAATTAGAAGACATGTTGAGAGCTTGTGTATTAGAATGGGGTAGTACTTGGAGTGATCATCTAGCTTTGGCAGAATTTGCATACAACAATACTTATCATTCCAGCATCCAAATGGCTCCTTTTGAGGCATTGTACGGACGAAAATGTAGATCGCCACTTTGTTGGGATGAAGTGGGGGAGAGTACTATAGTTGGCCCTCAGATGATAGCAGACACAGTGGAGAAAGTGTCACGAATTCGGGAACAAATTCGAATTGCCCAATCTCGTCAAAAGAGTTATGCAGATACTAGAAGGCGAGAGTTAGAGTTCCAAGTGGGAGATAAGGTATTTTTAAAGGTATCTCCAATGAAGGGTGTGGTTCGGTTTGGTACAAAAGGCAAGTTAAGCCCAAGATACATCGGTCCTTATGAAATCTTGGAACGAATTGGAAAGGTAGCGTATCGCATTGCTTTGCCGCCTTTCTTAGTTGGGGTGCATGACGTATTCCATGTCTCATCATTAAGGAAATATGAACCAGATCCGTCACATGTGCTCAGGCCTGAGGAAATAAGAGTAGAAAAGAATTTGCAATATGTTGAGAGGCCAGTTCGAGTCTTAGATAGTAAGGAGAAACAATTGAGAAATAAGACTATCAAGCTGCTCAAAATCCAGTGGAGTAACCATACAGAAGATGAGGCTACTTGGGAGCTGGAGAAGACAATGAGGGAGAAGTACCCTTATTTATGGGAATGATTGCAAGTTTCGAGGACGAAACTTTTCTAACGAGGATAGTCTGTGAGGACCAGGTATTTTATTTTATTTTTTTATTACAACTTTTCTCTATTTATGAGGTAACTTATGAACATGCTAATAAGAATTTTACGATATTAATGGATACATAACATATATGGGCATGACATTTAGAGAATGTATAGTGTATATGTGCATGTATTATGATCTTAGCACGTTGAGTATAAATTGAAGGTGTATGATTAGCGTTCCATTGATGGGCACTACGACTATTGTTTCCTTCGCAGAGTAGGTACGGGGTTCGACCTGCCCGGTCAGGTCGCGGGGGTCAAGGGGGAGACGCCCCTTGCGGGGGTGCAGGGGGCAGCGCCCCTGAAGAAAATTTTAATTATTTAAGTCGTAGGAGTGGAAGAGTAAATTACCAAATGCGATTAGACCCGACTCATGCTCCGACCCGTCCTGGACCCGACCCCGACCCGATGGGGGTTCGATATGAAGCGAAGCCCGCGCGTTAGACTCCATTTTCTCACCTCACGCCCGACTGTTTTTCTTCTTCTCCTCTTCCCGATCTCTGCGTCTTCTCTTCTTTCTCTTCTACTCAGTACGATCTAGCAGTAGATCTCTTCGAGAAAACCCTACTGACTGCCTCGAAGGTGATCGATTTGAATCAAGGAAGCTCCAAATCTCTGCAAGCTAAGCCTAGGGTCGCTGTTTTGGGGAAAATCACGATCGAGGTAAGTAGATGTCGCCCCTTCTCGATTTAGTGATGAAATTTTACGTTAAACGCGATACGAGGCTAGAGGGAATGTATAGCTTCTAACGACTCCATGATATTAGGCGTAGAGTTCGTAACAGTTAGGGTTCATGGTGAATTTACTTTGAATGCGTGATTTCTATGATGTAAAAGACTTCTTAGCAGTTGTTATATTGTTGAAATGTGACGTGAATTGATTTGCCCCAATCGAGAGTATGAATTGAAGGTTCTTTCATTTCGCACCTATCATGTGTTTGATAAAATGCTTGTGTGACAGATCTATGTGTTGTATCTGAATTGTGTTGATGTTGTATGCGTGGTTTGCGATGTGTTTCATTGACTGTTATGTATGATGCGTTATCTCAAATAGTTGGTTATAAGGGTTGTTCATGGCCACTGATTGACATGAGGAGGGGGTTGTTCATGGCCCTTGATGGACATGAGTAGATGATTGGTTGTGTTGGTCAATTTGTGTGTATGGTTATATGTATACGATCTTGGGAGTGGGTATTGGACCCATGTGTATTAGCTTCATCACTGTATGAGTATCCATCATTATGCTTATTTGCACCTTGTGCTAACCACTATCTACTTACTGGGTCTATTTAGACTCATATCATTGTTATTGTGGTTTTAGATCGCAGGTCAGAAGGAGAACTTAAGGATGGGACAAGTTGAAGATCAAACATGAGAGACCCTAGCACAATATGTTGATTCCAGTTCTTTTAGACTTGTGCTCTTTTGATAATCATATATGTAGACAATTACTTAGGCGGATTCGTTTTGACAACTATAATGTATTTGGTATTTCAGATTGGATTATAATCCTTGTTGATGCACATATGCATGACTATTATATCTGTTTGTTGTGTAAGGAAAATATGTAATGATTTCCTTCTATATGAATGTTTTTATTATATGAAAATGCAAGTATATGAATAGGATTGAATGTTACAGATGGAAATGTAATGAATATCAGGTCATGTATTCCATATTACCCCTTGTATGTTATGGGGAGATGCTGCCGAATTTTTCTATGATTGTGTAGCGCCGTTGATTAGTTATTGAGTATTTCTATGAATGGGGCGTTACAATAACTTTCTAGAGAACTCTGGCACTTTCATGATTTCTCTATAACTGTGTAGAGGTTTCCTTGATAACCTCTATTAAAATATTTGGGACGTGACATCCTCCCCCACCTATTTCCGCGACGTCCTCGGTGCGGCATTGTAGAATTTCAGTATCTTATCTTTAAATTACTACAACGAGTCTTCAGTCTCCCAACTTGCCTCGGCGTCCGGAAAGCATCGCCACTTGACCAAATATTCATAATAGGGAGGTACGCCTCGTCTTCTGATTTCCCGATCTGCAAGGATATACTCCGCCACTTTGTCTGCCGTTGGTGCACACTTCGACTCTCCTCGAGTTGGTTCTTCCTTGTCTTCATGGTATAGCTTTAACGTACTCACATGGAAGGCAGGGTGGATCTCGAGCTTAGGTGATAATTCTAGCTTATAGGAAGCTTTTCCCACCTTCTTTATTATCTTGAAGGGGCCTTCATAACGTCGTACTAACCCTTTATGTGCCTTTCTTAGCGTCTTGAATTGCTGGGACAGTAACTTCACCATGACTTGATCCCTTTCTTGATATTCCACAAGTCTTCTTTTTCGATCCGCCCATTTATTCATCTTTATCGAGGCCTTCTCGAGGTGGGCGCGAGCCATATCCTGCTGTTCATTCCATTCCTTGGCAAACTTGAATGCTCCGGGGCTCATCCCAGTATAGTCAGCTGCCAAGGTTGTAGGAGTGAGTGGTTGTTGCACTGTCACCAGTTCAAAAGGACTCTATTCTGTAGACTCACTCCTTTGTAAGTTGTAGGAGAATTGAGCTATATCCAGTAGCTTAGCCCAATCTCGTTGATTGGCACTCACATAGTGCCTTAGATAGATTTCCAACAGCGCATTTACTCTTTCAGTCTGTCCATCAGTTTGAGGATAGAAGCTCGTTGAGAAGTTCAAGTCTAATCTCAAGAGCTTGAACAACTCAATCCAAAACTTTCCTGTAAACCTGGCGTCTCGATCGCTGATGATCATCTTAGGTACACCCCAATACTTCACGATATGCTTCAAGAATAGTGGAGCTGCCTCCTCTGCAGTACAGTCTGTCGGGGCTGGGATGAAGGTTCCATACTTACTGAATCGATCTATGATTATCAAGATGGATCCACATCCTTCAGACTTTGGCAAACTAGAGATAAAATCCATCGAGACACTCTCCCAAGGTCTCTTTGGAATGGGTAGGGGTTCTAGTAGACCTCCAAGTTGCTGCTGCTCCTCCTTATCCTGTTAACAGACCAAGCATGTACGTACATACGACTCTACGTCATCTCGTTGCTGGGGCTAGTAGTAAGCTCGACTAACTAAGGCCAACGTATGTGTCATGCCAGGATGTTCCGCCCATCTTGAGTCATGACACTCTCAAATTATCTCCTTTCTTAGGCTCCCTCACTTTGGCACATATAATCTGTCGCCCTTAATAAATAATAGTTCACCCTTTAGCCAGAATTATCTTATTTTTCCTTCTTTTGTCATCTCTATGATCCTTGAAGCGAAAGGATCATGAGTCATCCCTTCTTTTATATGATCTATCATAGAACATATGGGCTGACTGATGGCAACAAGCCCTGCTTTGCGACTAGGGCGTCGACCACATGATTCACTCTTCCAGGCTTATACTCCATCAGATAATCAAACTCAGCCAAGAAGTCTTGCCACCGTGCTTGCTTTGGGCTAAACTTCTTCTGAGTTTGAAAGTAACTGGTAGCCACATTATCGGTCTTGATAATAAAGTGAAAACCGAGGAGATAATGTCTCCATGTGCGGAGGCAATGAACCACCACGATCATTTCCTTCTCTTGTACCGTATATCGCTTTTCAGTGTCGTTAAGCTTACGACTTTCAAAGCGATAGGATGTCCTTCTTGCATCAATACCCCACCAATGGCAAAGTCGGAGGCATCCATGTGTACTTCAAACGTTTTGTCATAGTCTGACAACTTCAATACGGGCTCTTCAGTGATTGCCCTTTTGAGTTCATCAAAAGTCTCCTGACATTTGTCTGACCATATCCATGTTCTTCCCTTCTTAAGTAAGTCGGTAAGTGGGGCAGCTATCCGGGAGTATCCCTTAATGAATCGCCAATAATAGTTGACTAGTCCAAGAAAGGACCGGAGTTGGGGTATTGTAGTAGGTGGACTCCAGTCTAGAATAGCCTTCATTTTTTCCCATCCATGCTTAACTTTGCATCCCTTATCTTATGTCCTAGGAAAGAGACTTCCTTTTGAGCGAAGGAACATTTCTTTTTCTTGATATAAAGTTCATTATCCCGGAGGACTTGGAAGACCTTCTTGAAGTGTTGAATATGTTCCTCCAGGGTGGTACTATAGACCACAATATCATCTAGATATACTACCACAAATTTATCCAAGTAGGGATGGAAGATATTATTCATGAGAGTGCAAAAAGTGGCTGGGGTGTTGGTGAGTCCGAAAGGTATAACCAAGAACTCGTAGGATCCGTACCTTGTTACGCAGGTTGTCTTTGGTTCATCACCTTTAGCAATACTAACTTGATAGTGCCCCAACTGTAAGTCTAGTTTGGTGAAGTACCTCGCTCCACCAAGTTGGTCCAAGAGATCGGCGATCAATGGAATAGGATACTTATTCTTTACAGTGATCTTGTTTAAGGCTCGATAGTCAATGCAGAGTCGCAACGATCCATCATGCTTCTTTTGGAAGAGCAACGGTGCACCATATGGGGCTTTGGACGACTGAATGAAGCGAACATCTAGTAGGTCCTTTAACTGCTTCCTCAGTTCATCCAACTCTTTCGGGGACATCCGATATGGTACCATGGCTGGGGGTCTCGCTCCAGGCTCCGTTGAATCTTGCGATCCACTTCCCGCTGAGGTGGTAACTTCTTGGGTAACTTGGGTGGTATCACGTCTTTGTATTCCTCAAGGACTGCACATATCTCTTTGGGAATCTCAAGAGGAGTGGGATTATCATCCATCTTCAAAGTCGCAAGGTATGTAGGTTCCTTCCTCTTGAGACCCTTAGAAAGTTGCATTGCTGACAAAATTTTATCCTTTGATTCGATTTGCCTCTTCAAGGGTACCATGCATGCTTTCTTGCCACCCATGATGCATAAAGAGTTGACGCAGGGGAGAGGAAGAACTCGTACCTTATCTAGAAACTCCAATCCTAGAACCATGGAAAGTCATTCATGTGTACCATTAATAGATCGACCTTACCCTTCCATTCTCCAACAGTCATCTCTACATCTCGAGTCATACCCACCGCGGGTTTGGCTGTGGTATTCACAGTCTTCAGCCACCCTCCCTCCTTTGTGATCTTAAGGCCTATCTTCTTGGCCTCATCCTCGATCATAAAGTTATGTGTTGCTCCTGTGTCAATCAAGGCTTGACTTTCTTTGTCATTTATCTTTACATGCGCATACATTAGCCCCTTGGCTAATGGCATTGGTGACTTGACACTAGCGACTACGTTCAAGAATTGTAGAGATCCCATCCTGATCTCCTTGTTTGGGTCTTCAAGGGGCTTCTCATCAAATTGTGTCACAAGGGCACTTAGATATTTTATCTTTGGGCACTCGGCGGCATAATGGGGACCGTCACATATAAAACAGCTAACTGATTTGGAGGATCCTTTTGCCTTGCCCTTATTTTTGGGGTCATATTGTTTACCATGAGTTAGGGCTCTTGGCTTGTCACCCTTCTCTCCCCCACTGTTCCTCTTATATCCCTTCTTATCCATGAACTTAGAGGGTTCTCCTCTCTTGAATTCAACCAAAATTTCGGCAGCAGCTATGGCCGAAGGAAGATCTTGTACATTTTGGCGTACTAGTTCCTGCTTTGCCCATGGTTGTAATCCGTCCATGAAGAAGAATTTCTTAAGCTCCTCAGGTAGATCAGGGATTTCAAGGGATGTCTTAGTGAACTCATCAATGTAGTCCCTGATAGTGCCTGTATGATTAAACCTTCGAAGTTTGGCTTTTGTCTCATCCTCCGTATCCTTAGGATAGAACTGGGCCTTAAAATCATGTTTGTATTCTTCCCAAGTTGAGATACAAACTGTACCTTTTTGGATGTCTTCCCTTCAACGTCTCCACCAATTCTGGCCCGAATCAGTGAAGTAGAGAGTTGCAGTGCAGATCTTCCTCCCATCATCCTCCATTCCCAAATATTCGAAATATTGCTCTAGCCCCCATAAAAAGTTGTTTAACTCCGTAGCATCCCTCTTCCCACCATAGGATTTGGGTTTAGGAGCACCACCCTTACCGAGTCTGGTGTCACTGTGGCTCGTGAGGCGACCACCACCTTACACAACACCATATCCTCCTTTTGAGCCTTCATGTCGGCCTCCAAGCTGGACACTCGAGTATCTAGGTCTTCTAATACTTCCACCCATTCAAGTAACTGTTCAAGCTTACCATCCATCTCCTGACGCAACATGCCAACAGTAGAGTTGATGGCTACTATCATGTCTTCTCAGAGCTCTCCATCGTCCCTCGTGGACGTAAGCTCGTCGAGACGTGGAACAATACAGTTGAGCTATTCGACCATCACCTTGATAACTTGCTCCACCCGTTCCATCCTTCCCTCCATGGCTACGATAGCGTCCTTGGATGATGACCTCTTGGTCTTGCTTGCTCGGGCTTCTACATCAGTAAGGCTTGAGGGGTCCATAATCTCCTCTATGCAACCTGGCTCTGATACCAACTGTCATAAGCTGGGACTTTACAACCCTGAACTTGTCCGACACTTAGCTTACTCACACCCTTGTGAGGACTAAGTCAGCCTAAAACCGGACCAAACACTTAAGGAAGTGATGGTAGAGAGTAGTGGACAAAGAGGAGAAAGCACTTAGGAACAAAGGGACTTGTATTACTTGAAGGTTTTTACAAGAAGACTAGAAGGCTACAAGGGAACTCACTTTTGGGTGCTTGGGTGTCCTTGAGTTGGTTGGTGTGTGTTCGATGTGTTTTGAACAAATGAGCCTTTTCCCCTTTTATAGGCTCTTCCCTCCCCTTGGAGCTCTCCAGATTTTGTCATATGTCCTTAAATGGACTGTTAGGATCGCTTTCTAGAATCTTCCCACCTCCTCTTTGAAATTCTCTAGAATTCTCCCGAAGTGTCTTGATCTTCTTGGAGTTCTTAGAGGATTCAAGAGAAGCCTAGAATGTTCTAGAATTCTATACACTCTTCTTCCCAATAACTTTTTAGAGAACTCTGGCACTTTCATGATTTCTCTACAACTGTGTAGAGGTTTCCTTGATAACCTTTATTAAAATATTTGGGACGTGACACTAAGCTACATTCCCCTTTTCATCTGAGCAGCAATTTTTTTCGTGAGCACAGACAAGTTGAAGTTAAGATCTCTCGAGGAGAGGCCCTTGCTGTGGATTTCTTGTTGTCGGTTCCCTTGGATTGGGTGAACATGGATGTTAACATAGAGGAATTGCTAGGGGTTGAGACCCTGGCAATCGGTTCTAAGAGCTTTAGAAGGATCAATCCAAAAAGTAAACTGGTTGTCATCTGTTCTATCTGGTAGAAAAAGGAATATAAAAGGAGATTTTCAAATCTACTATGCGCAAGCTGTAGCGGTGCAGAGGCAGGATTATCTTCATAGACATTTAGGAGAATTTGTACCTTGTTGTCTTTGACAATGAAGAGGACAAACCTATAGTCCTGAACGGTAGACCATGGATCTATGATTGGCAACTTGTAGTTTTCATGGAGGTGATACCATACCTTATCGACAAACAAGAATTAGGGGATATGGTGGGCTCCTCTTTTAACAAACATTGACATGTGATTGCAATATAACACAACCTCAAAATCAAGATGGAGATTGATGCCCGACAGCCTCTCCATCGTGGAATTTTTATGCATCCAGGGAAGCAAGAGAAACGATGGTTGCTTTTCCAGTCTGAAAAATTGCCCCTCTTTTGCTATTATTGCATGAGAATGGGCCATTCTTACAAAGATTGTAAAGCATACTTACAAGTAGGCTCCTCCTTATCAGAAACCGAATTACCTTATGGTATTTAGTTCCGAGTGGGATTCAAATGGAGCAGTATGCTTGGTCAATCTAACAAAAGAAAATGATTAATCCCCAAAACGTACTTGGCAGATGTGGATGAAAACCACCAATAAATAAATGGACTGTAGGAGAACATAAATGTCGAGCCAGCAGTGGGGAGGAACAAGATAACGATACTTGAAATGAAACTAAACAGTTGGTTGGTGGAAAGTAGATAGATGGTATTCCCAGTAGCTTTAAATATGGGACGTATATCACCCGTTTGTGCTAATGCTTTAGAGAAGCAACAGTTTCGTGAGAGTTCAACAACCAAAGCGCTATCATCCATGCTATTACTACAGTCTCTTCCAGCTGGAAAGGAAGGCGATTTGGTAAGAGAGCAACAATGTTGTAGTAGAAGTAGCGGGCCTTTGGGACTGGTTTCATGCATCGTTAAAAGGGAGAGGTTCTAGGGGTTGTGAGGAGGGCATCGCAAACTAGAAAAAATCTCAAGGACCGTTGAGGATCACCAACTGGTTCAAGGGGTTTGCGTGGACCCAGGCCTTGGATTTCCATTGTCGTCTTGTCCAGAAGGGCAGAACCAAGATATGGAAGTTTCTTTCCAAGAAATCATTAATTGTATTTTTGACCAGCGTCTCATTAAAGCGGTTAAGCATGGACTCTCAACAAGAGTATGGAGGCAGTTAAACAAAGTTCATGGGCAGAACTCATTAAGTTCTCATAATGTCCAACTTGATAAACGGGTAGGCCACAAAAGACCCTTTATTGGGAATAGTGTAGACTGTCATGCACCCTTTAGCAGATCAATGAAGGTGAGAACTGGAGCACAATCTGTGGAGGCTAAAATTTTCTCTAAAGTGGATGTAGACACCCTTCTTTTAAGCCCCAATAAATACACATAAAAAAACGAAACATATGTATATACTAAGATCTAAGCCCAAAACCACCAAAAAGAAAATCAGCAAAAAAAAATTACCAATGGGCTCTAAAAACCAACAGCCCATATGGAACAAGACCCGGAACAAGCCAAGCCTACAAACCACCAAACAGGAGCCTTGGCCCACAGGAGCAAAGCTCCAACAAGCCACTAGAATGGGCTCTACAACAACAGACCACCAGACTCCAGCAAATGGGTCTATCCAGCCTTGGCCCACAGGAGCAAAGCTCCAACAGGTCACCAGAATGGACTCTACAGTAATAGCCCACCAGACTCCAGCAAACGGGTCTATCCAACCTTGGCCCACAGGAGCAAAGCTCCAACAAGCCACCAGAATGGGCTCTACAGTAGCAGCCCACTAGACACCAAGCTTTAGCCCACTTGGAGCAAAAGGCTCCAACAAGATCCAAGCCCAACCGCAATGAGCACCCATCCATGGCCCAAAGCCTACACGACCCATTTTCCCTCTATAAATAGGAGGGCAAGCTCCCACTCCCAAGACACCAAGAGAGGCATCCCAAAAGGGGAGGACGGGAGTCTGCAACAAATCTCTGGTGCCCCGGCTTCTCCTTTCCTCTCCTCTCCAGCCCTCTCCCTCTCTCTCTCCCTCCCTCTTCTTCAGATTTTTATTTTTATTTTTTCCTTTTCACGCCCATGTAAACGATTTCGGGTTAATAAATTTTTATCATATCTGTTTTAATCCGAAGACCGAAATCCAAGCTCTGTATGACCGATGTTCTTATTCAATGAAAACGAGGACTGATCTCCCCTTTAAGATCAGTGGTGACTCCATCTAGCGGTGTAAATCTCTTGGCTTTCGATGTTATTCCCATATGTTTTATTTGATCTAAATATTAACGCGTTTTATTTCATAAGGATGTAGGAATCCCTCACATATGCCACTGCTCAAGAAGCCCAAGGATCAAATCCAAAACCGAGGCCTATCCTATGCAAACATCTATTTTCTGAAATATACTAACAACCCCTCTATTCAATGAGAAACACAAGTTTCAACCCTTTCGATCTGGCCCAGATTTCACGAGGCGAAAAAGGCGTTTGAGCCCATCGTAGCGTCCACGACGAGTGCTACAGTGGTAGATGCTGAGAAACACTCTTAGCTTTGCCAGTATTAAATGATGCTATTGGCTTGGAATTATTGCGGGCTTGGAAACTCGTGAACAATCCATAATCTCTTGGATATTGTCAGGTGCAAGGCTCCCTGTTTGGTCTTTTTATCAAAAATAAAGCAAAAATGCTCAGAAATGGAAGGCACTAAAATCAAGCTGCATTTTGATTTTTTGCTTTGCATTAGCGTGATAGAAGAGTTGGCCTGGCCCTTTTGTGGAACAAGGATATTGACTTATCTATTTGCTCATACTTTCTTCACCACATCAATGCTATGATCGGTTGTTAGCTAGCTTAGCCTTGGTGTCTCACTGGTTTCTATGGGCACCCTAAAGCTACTAGAAGATATGAGTCTTGGGACATCCTTTGTCACCTCAGATCTCAGCGTAGGGATCTGTAGTTGGTCATTAGCTATTTCAATGAGGTCATGGGCCCTTCTGAATACACTAGCGGTTGTATTAGAGTTGAAAGCAAGATGTAACATTTTCCAGATGTGATTAATGATTTTGGCTTTGTTGATTTGGGATTTTTTGGATATGTTTTCACCTGGAGGAACAACTGCATGGGCAATGAAATAGTTCAGGCTCGTTTGGATAGATCTTTGGTGACTCCCAAGTGATTATCTCTTTTTCCTTATGCACAACTCCATTTACTTGTTGTAGCTTCAGATCATTGTCCCCTTATACTTCATCTCAAGCATGGTCTTGATGGGCAAAAACCAAAATAGGTTTTCAGGTATGAACTATTTTGGGTCAAAAATCAGGAGGTTACTTCTTTGATCCATAATATACGGCAAACAGATCAAGAAAATGATTCGGCAACTTTTGAATCTCTCAAAAGAAAAGTTAACATCGGTAGTAGGAAGTCTACACCAGTAAAATTACAAAAAATGTGGGAATCTTGCTGGGCAGATCAGATCTTGTCAAAATCAACTATGAATTTCAAAAAATTTGGCCCACGCCAATGCTGCTATCAGAAGGAAAGAGCAGGTGGTGAACTCCCTTTTGGAAAATGAGGAGGCACTATGGAAACAAAGAGCCAAGGTTACTTGGCTCTAGCTTGGTGACCAAAACTCTGCATTTTTTCATAAAGTGGCATCAGAGAGGAGGAATTTCATCCAATACCTTGTGGATGACCATGGGCATCAGAATACATGACCAAAAAGACAAAAAAGTGCTTGCTTGTTAGTACTTCCACACTCTTCCAAGCAGTCAATGTGGGTCAAATGCACATAGTGACAAATCTTATCCCAACTAAAGTCTCCAAGTCAAATAATCACCTCTTAACTAGTCCATTGAGGAGGGAAGAGATTTTGCATGCAGTAAAGAGCATGAATCCATCCAACTCCCCGAGGCCAGATGGTATGACTTCAGGTTTTTTTCAACAACATTGGCATGTGGTAGGAGAGGAGGTTTGTGTAGAACGCAAGAACTTTATGGATGCCCCATATGTGGCCATTCAAGAGGCGATGTTCTCTCAAATTAATTACATAAACAATGTGCTTATCCCAAAGAAGGTTGGTGCTGATAGACTATCAAATTTCAGACCAATTAGTTTTTACAATGCCATGTACAAGATTCTTGCTAAGGTGTTGGCTAACAAATTGGAGTCATGCTTACCGCATATCTCCCACAACAAAAGTGCGTTTGTTCCCTACAAACTTATTATTGATAATTTAATGATTGCAAATAAAACAATCCATACTCCGATCAAAAGAAGAAGTGAGAATTAAGAGGTGGCGATAAAGTTAGATATAGCCAAAGCGTATGATAGGGTTGATTGGGGCTACCTATGTTAGGTTATTAGGCAGATGTAATTTAGTGAAAAATGGACTGAGTGGATTCAATGCTACATCTCAATAGTGTTTTTCAGTATATTCGTCAATGGCGTCAAATCACATACTTTTACTACTTCCCATGGTATTAGGTAGGGGGATCACCTCCCCCCTATTTGTTCCTGCTATGTGCTGAGGGCCTTTCTGTGCTTATTGCTGACTACCACAACAACGGAAGACTCCATGGGCCCTGAGTGGGATGCAATGAGCTCTACATTTTCCACTTATTTTTTGCAGATGATGTTCTTTTATTCTTACAGGCACAAAGGGAGGAGGTTGGGCACTTGAAAGACCTGATCTAATTATATGAAGACTGCATAGGTCAGCTAGTCAATATTGATAAAACAACCACTTTCTTCAACCGTAGACAAGGGATGCCATTTTATCTTTTATGGGGTCGAGAGGCAACCACATTCAATCATATTTAGGCCTTCTAATCTAGGTTGGTAGATCTCAAACACATACCTTTAAGAGCATCAAAGAGAAAGTATCGAAGAAACTCCAAAGCTGGAAAAGTCGTTTCTTTTCCTGGGGCCGCAAGGAAGTTTTAATCAAGGTCGTAGGCCATTCCCAATTACGTTGTGCAATTGTTCCTCTTGCCAAAGAAAATATGTGAGGATATTGAATCTATGACAAGTCATTTCTGGTGGGGAGAAAAGGAGGGCAAGAGGAAGATTAGCTGGGTAGTTTGACATAAAATGTGCAAACCAAAAGATAAGGGGGCTTAGGCATCAAAAGCCTCCAGGCCTTCAATGTTGCCTTGTTAGTGAAGCAGGCATGACACCTTCTAGTTGACAATGATTCTCTCTACTACAACGTTCTTCGGGCACGATACTTCTCTAGTGGAGATCTCTAGAATTGCACCTCCAAGGCCTCCAATTCTCTCACTTGGAAAAGTATTCTTAAAGTTAGGTCTCTTCTTCTGAATGGCTGCAAGTGAGACTCGAGACAGGTAATAGGATCCACTTTTCTAAAGGTTATTGGGACCCATCCATTATAGAACTTATTGGACTCCTTTTAAGAGATTTTCATGATAATGTTAGAGTAGCAGCTTTCATTGATGAGCATAACAAGAGGTGGAGAGAAGATTGGGTCGGGATGGTGGTTGGCGAGACTGGTTGGTGGGTGATTCAAAATGTACCCATTTCATCGGATAGGCAAGCCGACTACATCTTCTGGAGCCTTAAGAGCGATGGGCTCTATCAAGTCAAGTCCGCATATCAGATACAAATTTTGGGTTGCCCTCAGTCTATTGATGATTCCAATGCCCAAATGGACCCATTGGTACTTAAAAATTTATGGAAACTCAAGATTTCTAAGAAAATTATCATATTCAATTGGAGGATGTTATTTGATTCTCTTCCCACAAAAGCAAACATGGCAAGAAGAAATATCTCTACTCAATATCATTGCTCTTTGTATAATCGTGGAGAGAAGTTTAGTTTCCATCTTTTTTGGGGTTGTAAGTCAATGAAGATAGCATTTCACCATAACCTCACGACAAATCTCTCATGCATGACCTTTTCTACTTTATGGGATATTTGTATGCATCTCTTCTCCGTCAAATCTCGGTACCCTATCATCCTTTTCCAATGTACCTATTGGAGAATTTGGTTCTACCGCATTTTACATGGAATGGATTAATCTCAGCTTCCCCAAGATACCCTCATTGTCGGCACATTTCATTCACCAACTTTCCTCTTTTCATATTCTCCATCCTCTTCAAGAGAATAGTCATTACTCTACTCATAAGTGTAAGCCCAACTAAGGAACCTTGAAAGTCAATGTAGATGTTAGTTCCAACTTGCAAGCGTGTAAGATGGGGATGGGAGCAATTATTCGCAACTCTAATGGTGGTTTTGTGGCAGCAAAGTCATAGTCTCAAGACGGAATTCTGGATCCCCTACTCATGGAGACTAGCACAGTCTTATTGGCCATCAAATGGGCTTCCTCTCTACAGCTATGCAATATCATTGTGGAAAGCGATTCCTCACTATTATTAAGTTGATCAAATTACGTTCCCTCATTCGTTCTTACTTAGGATATTTGGTTGGCAAGATAAGATCTCTCATTCCCACATTTGTATCTTGCCTCTTCTGTCATGTTCTAAGATGGCTCATGACCTTGTAGAATTTACTCTAAAAAGCACCAATGTTATATCCACCCTGTTGTATCTCTGGCTTTCTATGTAAATATGGACAATCCGTTATTGATATTCCTCCAGGTCTTTCTCCCTTATCTCCTCCTCTTTAGAATTCTCTAGAATGGTCCTAGAGCTGGGCTTTCCAGGCCTTTCATCAAAAAAAAAGAATTACCACTGTCGCATTAAATCACTTTCTCGGTTTTTAAAATTTTATCAGTAATTTTTCCCTCAACTTTTTTTCGTCCTTAATCAATCAATGTTGATTAGATTTTATGTCCTCCGTATGCATTTTAGCTTGTGTGAATCGTAAAAAGTGCAATGTGGATGCCAGCTCCATTCTTTTGTATCATCCTTAGCGCGGTGCTTTGATTTGAAATGTGTGGGACCGTTTCAGAAGGATCCAATTATTCATTTGTTCTACCCTACCCTGTCCGAATATTATAACTTCTATATTTGAATTTAAGAAACATATAAAAAATAAATGGATGTATGCAAATGCAATCAATCAGGAGGAAGTGGGGCACAAATGCCCCTTTTTTCCTCCGTTGATAATGGAAACTGTAAAGGAAGAATCATTGACGTACCCAGCTTTCTCTTCCTCCCATGAAGAAAAAATGGCCTTATCTTTTTGACAAAGACGCTGAAAATGCATGGTTGATCACTGCTGGCGCTGCTCACCAATGATTAATATATATCTTATCTAGTTTGAATTAGGCCTACATACATAGAAACCAATGTATATCCAAGATATATGTATATATCTAGACTAAATTCTATATAAAACATGACCCCCCACGCATGCAATCCGATCCGTCCACTCGATCCCCACCATCACCCTGCACAGATAGTGTTCGCCAGCTCTTGTGGCTACTGTTGGGGATAGCGGCAAGTCCCGTAGCCTGCAGGCATATTATAAGCAACAGGAAAAAATATTATTCGTGTGTTAGCTTCAAAATAATTACTTAAATAAATGACTTGTCATGCATAAGTGGCCTGTTTAGAAATATTCAAAGGGGCTTAAATGAGATGAAGAAATAGGATGAGAATATAACGATGTGAATGAGAAAAGTTATATATTGAAAATTAAATAAACAATCATGGAAAAAAATTATTATCTGGACATTGCTATGAAACCCTTCTTTTATGAAACTCCTCCCATTTTTAAAATCTTGATGATTGATAGAAAATTCACTTCATCCATTGTATTTAGCGTCGTTTATAATATCCTAAAAATCCTTTTATTTTTTTAATTTCACTTTATAGGGGTCCCATCTATGAATGTATAACATCAACGTAATAAAATAGTTCAATATTAAAATATCAATTTTAAAGTAATTTTTCAATATCTAAACAATGTAAAATATCAATAATACATAGATAAATGATCTTATGAAGTATTGTTACATTCTAATATATATGTAAATGAATTTAAGCATTTTTTTCATAATTTACACATGAAAGCACCTATTTTTCAGCAAATGTGGCTTATCCACATATTGGATCTCGACGAAATTTGGTCTCCTAGATAAACAAATGATATAAAATACAATAAATTGATTGAATTTTTCATCAAGGATTAATATTTCAAAAATGAAAAGAGTTTCACGAAATCACTTCTATAAAATCCGGTTTGATAGAAGTATTCCCATATATGTGTATGTATATATATACATCATTCAAGCAAGTGAGATTCTTCGTGATCAAGAGGAGTTTTACAAACAGATATACAATAATTATTGATTCAATTGAACAGGTCCAATTTTTGTTTTTTTTTTTTGCATATTTCTTATTGTTTCCAAATCCAAGCGAGATGTGGACTGGGAGCTGAAACTGTTGTCTTTAGAGTCCCTAGATTTTTTTGGGGTTGAACCATGGTTCAACTATACATGTGTTCTAACTACCCAAACTCAGGTGTGACCGGTTCGACTGCAGGATCCGGTCTAGTTTTCAAAATATGTGTAAACTATTTTATTTGTTAACATTATTTGTTTTATTATAAATTTATAATATCCACTCAGATTGGGATTAGACATATTTTATAAAACTTTAGCATCTTAATACGAAGGTGACTTATATAACTATAATTTTTTTTCAAAATTTACAGTATATAAAAGTTCAAAGACTCAACACAGCCAAGCATAGAGAGAGAGAGAGACAGAGCCAAGAATAGAGAGTCATATGATGCCTATCGAACTCTTTATTTTTATTTTAAAATATTTTTCCAAATCTAAACT
This sequence comes from Annona cherimola, assembly GCA_030490835.1. Lineage (NCBI taxonomy): Eukaryota > Viridiplantae > Streptophyta > Magnoliopsida > Magnoliales > Annonaceae > Annona > Annona cherimola. Next base: position 93,107,592 of record CM059972.1, read on the forward strand.
ATTTATCATGTTTATATATTTGTATTTATTTTTTATACAAAAATAATATGTATGTATACTATACTTTTTTTAAAAAGTTAAATTTTATATATTCAATCTCAAAAGGTTCTTAGATTTTTAAAATATAAGTGTTTAATCAAACTAACTTTTTGTAACACTATAAAAGAAATATATTAAATCAAATAAATAGTCTAGATTCGAAAAAAATAATATAAAAAAGGGGGTTGCATGATCTTCGTGCACCAAGTAGTATTGAAGAATCACTCTGTCAATTAGGGATGCAACTTGGGTATGGTACCATGCGTACCTACCGACCTGACCTTAAATTGGGTAGGGTAGGGTAGAAAAGTTTACCCATGGGTATAGATAGGATAGAAATTATTATCCAACTCTCTAAATAGGGTAAGGGTTAGGTACACATGATGGACACCCGGAATCAACCTGGATGGGTACCGACATGGGTACCTTAATATATAAATAACTATAAATATGTATATATAAGTAAATACATAATAGACTCTATTTCACATTCATTAATAAATTATTAATTGTCTGATTTCCTAATTTACTTTTTTATAAATGGTATAAGGTTTGAATTGTTAATGACAGATGATCATAGCATGAATGCGAATGATGATATTAATGTGATTATTAATATGGAAAATGGGGCTACAAAGAATGTAAAAATAGATGTAAATGACAACAAAGTGAAATTAACTATAAACTGTAAAGTCTAAAATGTAAATTAATATTATTTTATATTATTTAAAACAACAAAAAAAATATTTTTTCACATGTCATAATTGGTTATTGTAGGAATTGATTTGGAACTAGAACTGAAACCGACTTTATAGATAATGGGTAGGGTAGAGTATAGTAGGAACTGACCCTGTAAGTACGTAGGTAAGGGTAGGCATTTTGAAAATAGGGGGTGGATAGGGTAGATTACTACCCGAACTCAATCGACTAAATTTGCACCCCTACTGTAAATCAAGGAGAGTGATTCCTTACAAAAGTTTACATGAAATGGTTTTATACATGTTTTTTCCTAATAATCAAATGGATTTTTAATTTAAAATTTTTTAAATCTAAATTATGTAAAATATAAATTAACAGGTATACATCGATTATGCCAAAAAATACTTTAATTAAAAAAATTATATGTTGTAAATATCAAACGTCATTAATTAAGAGTGAGTATATATGAAACAATTAAAATTAAATATATAATATATTTTTTCAAATATTTGACTTTTGGTTCTCTCTAAAATGTAGGTTAATTTCAAATATATCCACTACATTTGTCCTTAATTATAAATATACTCACTAAGTTTGAAAATTTTTATATATACTCACTAAGTATGAGTGAAATTTCAAATATACTCATTCCTTCAAGCATAATTAAAAATAGTCATTATCCATCGTATGAAATGTCCAAAATGTCCCTTATTATTTAATAATAATAGTCATTCAATTATGATAGAAGTTAAACAATATAATGGAAATACATCTAATGTGAAAGAAATGCTAAATAGAATGAATTTTAATGTGAGAGAAATGCTAAATAGAATGAGTTATAACGGTTTGGAAATTGCGCAAAACATAATAAATGTTAGATTAATAAGGAATATTTTGGGATTTTAAAATTATTAAACATTTATAACTATCATAATGAGTATTTTTGAAATTTCGTTCATACTTAATGAGTATGTGTGAAAGTTTTCAAATTTAGTGGGTATATTTGTAATTAAGGATAAATGTAGTGGGTATATTTGAAATTAAACCTAAAATATATACATTTAGATGACTGGTACAAAAGGTTTATACATTAAAAAATTATATATATGTGACGTGAATAAAAAAGAAGAAATCATTTGTACAAACTACACTGTTCCGTGCAAACATTACTACCCATAAATTAACATTTGTGACAGATTTTCTGTTATTTAAAACAATGTTGACAAATTACCCGAGACAAAGAGGAAGGAGGGAAAAAGCCTTACTAGGGTCGCTGAAGGTGACAAGGCCAGTGCCTTTGAAGTCGCAGTTCCAGTAGTTCCTCCCGTGCATCTGGTAGTAGAGATTCATGGCATAGGAAGCATGCGCATGCAGCTTGTTGGGCGCGAAGCAGCCCCCGCCCTTCTCCTCCACCAGCTCCCGGCAATCCACCCCGCCCGGCCCGCAGCAGAAGTCCAGCACTGCCTGCACCACCTTCTCCTCCGCGTGCGGCTTCGCCACGCACCATACCCCACCTCCTACGGCCCTCTTCTGAGACGAAGACGACGACGAACTGCTAGTGCTGCTGGTCGACGAGCAGAAGCTGCAGCTCAGATCCACGTCGTACACCTTCGTCCCATCCCCCTTCAGCATCCCGAAATTCCTCTCGCTTGCTCCCCCCTCCTTCTCGTTCTCGTTGAACAGCGCGAACACGTAGAAATCTATCTTCTCCTTGGGCCGCATCGGCGTCCCCACCCCCGACTCCGCCCTCTCCATCAGCCGCCCGACATACGTCCGCGCGTTCTCCGCCGTCGCCGCCGACTCCCCTTCTTCCCCCTTGGACGGCCACCCGGACTCCGACACCGTGATAGCCACCGTCCGCTTCTCCCCCACGGCCGCAATCGCCGACCGGACGGCGTCGATCTGGGCGTCCAGCATGTTGGTGTAGACGCGGCCCTTGGGGTCGTGGACGCCGGTGCCGTTACCGAGGAGGGCATAGGCCAGGTCGATCTTGGCCGGGTTGTCGCGGTAGGCGAAGTAGGGGTAGGCGTTGACCATGAAGGGGGCACCGGTGTCGGCGAGGAACTGGACGAGCGGGGCCATGGTGGCGGCGGTGGAGAGGGAGAAGGAGGACGAGGAGGGGGGGAAGGAGGAGGCGAGGACGGCCATGCTGTGGGGGGTGGAGACCTTGATCTTGTGGTCGAGGCCGCGGGCGGTAAGGGCAGCGTGGAGGTTGCGCATGGCGGGGAGGAGGGCGTCGGGGTCGAGGGAGTCGTCGTCGGAGGTGAGGAACTCGTTGCCGACGGCAACCGCAACGACGGAGGTGGCGGGGAGGAAGGGGGCGACGCGGGTGGCAAACCACTGTTCGGCAGCGGAGACGGAGTGGCTGAGGTTGGCAACGCGGGCGTTCTCGACGGCGACGATGAGGCTGATGCCAGTGTTGGCGAAGGCGTCGAGGATGGCGGGGTCGGTGTCGTAGATCTTGACGGAGTCGATGCGGGTGGATTGGAGCATCTGGGCAACTCGTTTCGGGGGGAGGAGGTTGTTTCCCAGAGTGCCGTAGTTGACGCCAACGGCGGAGGCTTCGCCGGCGAGTAGGAGCAGCGGCAACAGCAGTAGCAGTGCGATGGCAGGCATGGTGGCGTTTTGCATGGCGAGTGCTTTGTGAGAGTGTGTCTTTATAGCGAGGTCACGGAATCCTACTCGTAGTCGCGGTACGTGCTGGCTCCGCGCATGCGTCGGACCCACGAAGGAAATCTCAATGATTTATTTACAACTGATAAAAAAGTGTACCATGCACATCAGCTGTAGATCTACTCCACCTGATTCATTGATACACGGAAATGATCGTATGCAAATGGTTGCTAGTTAACACTGATACCTTGCGACGGTGATATCAATGTAAATCACTTTGGTTATAAATATAAATGTTTTAGAAATTAAGAATTGGAAGCACTTGAATGAAACGGTTAATTGCATTGAATTTTTGTTGGAAGCTCCCTATTCAGGCCCACCGTGATGATTATATAAAATTTAATTGAATTATTGCATTTGAAAATCATTTATTTAACTAAAAAATTAAATTTTATCTAAGTCAAAGACTCATATGACCCATCTTTATAAAGTGAGAAATATCAATGTAATAATTTTTTTATCGATATATCAATTTCAAAGGTTTTATTGCAACAATTATTCTCTTTAAAAACATTTTTCCTATGTAGTCGAATATTTCTATAAAATATTTCAATGTTCTAATGTTTTCTTAAATGGATCTAATTAATTTTCATATTTTACAAAAATCTATATTTATTTCTTTTTTATATAAAGATTTATATTTATTTCAAGCATGTATACATACGCTACTCTAGATGTCAACTAATTGAAATCATTTTTAATACCATAGTAAAATAAATGATGTTGATCAATGTGATTAAATTTGATTTTGATTTAGTTATTAAAGTGTGCCTAAATAGAGAGGTTCTCATGAAAATATTATTCCTTTTAAAATATTTGAAAGTAAGTATATGACTTTCAAAACTTAAAAATGAATATATACATCGCTTAGAGATGTTTTTAATTAATAAGTAATGAGAGGGTGTTTATTTATACTAAAAATATTTCAAATTCAAACTTTTGGATCTAAAATTTTTCACTCTTTATAATTAATTTATTTTTATAATATTTTATAACTTCTTCCTATACAACTACCTTACTTTTCAATTATTTTTATACAACTATTCATACATTTATCATATCTATTTTAATTTTATTCTCTTTATTCTTCGTCATTATCTTTATCATAACACATGATTTTCTCTCATTTTAAAAATTTTTACACCAAAAACTTTTTATACAAATTTTATCACTTTTCAAACACACACTAAATGTATTGGTAACACTAGAATTAGTTTGGATTTAATAAAAAAATCATTAATTTTGTTTAGGGGTGATCCTATTCTCGCCAAAGCTGATATATATCTCCAAAAGGTATTGACCTTTTTTCCCTTTGTTATGATCAAAAACCCAGCATTGATAATTTCTTGTACAGGGCATGTTTAGCAAGTGATAAAAATTTTGGTTAAAAAGTTTTTGAATTGGTAGAAAATAATATGATAGGGTAATAATAAAAAGTAAAAATAATAAAATAGATAGTTTATGGGTAGTTTTGTAGATATAATTAAAAATTAAAGTAATTATATAGGAAACTATGAAAAATAATTTAAAAAGAAAGTAATTATGAAGCTGTGAAAAATAATTAAAAAAAAAGTAATTATGAATGGTGAAAGTATTAGTTTAAAAAAACTTTGTTGTAGTCAAACATGGCCATAGTAAAATATTACTAGAGTAAAAAGATTCGATGTTTCAAAATCTTACTAAAATATGGTACTTTCTAAAAAAGGATAAGCTAGGTACCCTAGGTGTACTTAATAAGTGCCATATTTATCGGTTCAATCAAAGTGATTTTAAAATCATAAATAAATACTAATCGATGAATATTATAACGCCACAACAAAAGTTAGTATAAATAATTAATTTTTTTATATAAGATAACTTTGGATACATATAAATGGATTTCTAGTTGGACACAAATAAACGGATTTCTAGCTATATATTGATGCATATATAGCTACAAATAGATGATTGCTTTAAGGTAATGTCATTTGCTCGAATAAAACCAAATTTTGTATGTTTACAATAAAAGGTAATAATTATCATTTAAGTTTAGTTGTAAATAATAATTATAATAATTTATTTATAAAAGCAGATAATCAAATCTAAACTTCACTATAAAAAGATTGGCTACTTTTATAAACCTTTGGTGTAGTGTAAGTGATACATAGATGTTATAAAAAACATCGTTTTTAATGAAAAAGTCAGTTAGTTGCATTTTTCCAGATCTATAATTTTAAACATTACTCGATTAACACCATAAAAAAATTACTTGATTTGCATCTATAAAACCCCTCGGAGATATATAATCTCCGTCCTTTTAATATCTGATGAAAAACTCAATCTATTATATTTATCACCATTTATATTATCATCCAATTCTTTTTATTTGCCTAGTGTTACTTTGGGCCCATCTACAAATGGTAAAATTAACATAATAAAATAGTTTAATATTAAATACAAATTTTAAAGTAGTATTTTCAACATCTAAACTATTTAAAATATTATTACTATGTGGATAAATAATTCTATAAAGTATTATTATATTCTGATATATATGTGAATAAATCTAATTATTTTTCTTAATTTACACATAAATATATTTATTGAAAGGAATTCTGTTAGCTTGGGCTAAACAAATAAGTCACTTAGCCGACTTCAAAAAACTCATTTAAAAGACTCTTTTATTTTTTCTTCATAGAGTGGTTTATTTAAGTGTATTTAACATACAAACTAAGTTTTATCTTTTTATATGTACATATATTTTTTGAGATTTTTAAATGTAGGGGTATTTTAAATATATATACACATAGATGTTTAAACATCTTAAAAAAATATATATACATATTCAAAAATGGTTGAATTTGTTTTATATGTTAAATATTTTTAGATAAATAAGTGTATCAAAAAAGAAAAAAAATCATTTTAAATAATTTTTTGATGTGGGCTAAGAGAGTCATTTGCTTAGGGCGTGTTCCAAACAATATAAGATTTTACCATTCCCAAAACAACTTTCTAATTCCTAAGATAGCTTTTTTAATTTTCAATATAACTTTACTCATTCTCAATATGCATTATTATGTTCTCATCTCAGATATAAATTCAATTCAAGAATTTTATATGATTTAGAACAACCTCTTAGCTTAGGACAACAGGTAAATTCCTCTATATTTATTTTTAAGCAAATTTGACCCATGCACATATTTGATGGGGATGTTATTCAGTCTTCTAGCTAAATAAATAATATTAAATACAATAAATATATTTAATTTGGTATTAATCATGAATACATTAAAAATAAGAGTTATATTAAACTACTTTTATATAGCTAGATTATATAGAAGTGAAGTCCTTATATATGTATATTCTATTTTTTATTTTTTTTATTTTTTCCTGTTACTTATATTTTTTTTAAGAGACTGTTACTTCTATCTTTGGCAGCTCCTTTTTTTTTTTTTTTTTGAGTGATCGTTCTTAACCTCTCTAGTAGTTTATTTTGACGCACGGTCTATTTCTTTTCTGGCTATTGGTTATTTTGACGCACGACCTGAACAGTAAAGCTACTTTTGAAAAACCAATGTGAACAGGTAAGTATTGCTGTCCGATACTATTAAAAAATTAGGGCATTTGGTGTTCGCCAAAAGAATTTTCCCATGCAGGCAACCACTATATTTTTTAATTATTTTTTTATATCTTTCTTTATAATCATCTTAATACAATTATCATATATATTTTAATTTTATTCTCATTACCTTTATCATTATCTCTATCATGTTATTTCAGTTTCTTTCATTTAAAAAAACTTTTCACAAATTTTTTTCAAAAATTTTCTTAAATATTAAACACAATTCAAAATTACCTGCGTGTACGCTTGCGTCGAACCTATCCTGGAGCGACTGAGCGAGGAGTGACGTTGAGGAAATTGTGGCAGAGCTGGAGACGTAAGACTACCAAACCAATCCGACCGTAAAAAGGGGCGCAGGAAAGTATTCGGCGATTCGGCGCATGTGACCTTTTTTCCCTCCCATCCTCGGATCTCCCTCCTGCGCCTGACCTTTTCTTTGTTGCCACATTCCTGCCTCGAAACTATGGCTTGTTTAAGATGAGATGAGATGAGATGAGATACATTGAATGATTGAATGAAAGGTGATGTTTTACTTAAAATGGAAAAAATAATACTGAAAATATAAAAAATTGTTATACACATATGAGGATGATTGTTTAACATAAAAGCTTTTCAAACTGAAGTTTTTTAATATAAACTTTTCACTTTTCATAATTATCTTATTTTTTAATTATTGTTATATTTTTTTATACAATTAATATAATTTTAATTATTTCTATACAACTATATATACAACTCATGTACTTATTTTAAAGAGAAGTGATCCAATTAGCAACAAATATTTCGTTTAGCCCATCTTAAAAACTCATTTACAATAACTTTTTATTATTATTTTCTTTATACTCTTACTCATCAAAGTGTACGTGTATATATAGTTTTTAGGTTTTTAAAGATAAGGGTATTTTAAATACATATATACATGCAAATGTTTAAAAATCTCAAAAAATATATAAAAACATGTCCAAAATCGGCAAAACTTGATTTATATGTTAAATACATTTAGATAAACAAGTGTATGAAAGAAGAAACATAAAAAAATATTATAAATGAGTTTTTTGAAGTGGCCTAAGAAGGACATTTACTTAGCCTGGACTAACAGGATCACTGATCTATTTTAAATTCATTATCTTTACTTTTTATCATTAGCCTGATTATATCACATTATTTTCTACCAATTTAAAAAACTTTCATCCAAAAGTTTTATTACTTTCCAAACACACCCATCTATAAAAATAAGAAATTGGTCATATCATTTTCTCCTAATTTAAAAAAATTTATACTAAAAACTTTTCATTCAAAAATTTTATTACTTCCCAAACATACCCATCTATAAAAATAAAAGATTAGTTAACACATGAACCACTACGTGATTGACACGTATGTGCACATGAGGTATGGGCTTCACATCTGAAGTAGGCAATAACCTCCAAGATAGAAAAAAGGTGTGATATTAACAATGGAGAAGTGTTTTGAGAATGGGTTGCCACCTCAACCCATCCTACGCGATGATCCTAATTCCTAAACCAGGCCATGATGTATTAGCTTGTACGTGAACCACGTCGGTGAAAGCTATCCCAATTATTAATTTAGCCTTGTGAAATTTCTGAAGGTGAAATTAAATAATTCTGCAAATAAACTTGTGAAACGAAGTTTCCAAATATGATTCATCCACTGAACAACAAGTCGCCATCATTTAAAAAAGAATCTCAAGTGGAATTGGATTTTGATAGGAATTTTGGCTTTGGGTTGTTCTGCATGCATGGAAGGCAATCATAAAAAAGAGGTAAGATCCACAGGCCACCGCCATTTTTTCCAAAAAAAAAAAAATATTCTCGAGCACCATTTTTTTAAAAGAAAAAAAAATCTCAGGTGGAATTGGATTTGGATGATATGCTCGTTTAAAATAATTGGATGGAATTGGATTTTGCGGAGAAATTTGGATGAGGACGATTATTTATAGGATTATTGTGACAAGTATATGTCAAGATATATATATATATATATATATATATATATATATATTGAAATACAAGAAATATAAATGATAATGACAAAAAAAGGACGATTTATATTTTGTGAGATGGGTGGTTGTGTTAGTATTAATGGGATGGGTGTTCTTGTTAGTAATGGGGACAGAATATCAGAACTCCATATCCAATATGGCACAGCTAAGCTTGTGTTCATGTGGGGCCTAGCTCCTGCATGCATTATTCTTGTCTGGAAAAAGACTAACATGATTATTCATGTTTGAAATTTACTTGTCCATTTTTTCAAAACCAACTGGGGAAAATTCAGTGGCGGGCCCTCCCTCTTAATCACATTCAAAATGGGTTCTTTCTTTATTAAAAACACCTAGATAATCAACCAATTAGTTGTCACGAACATGCATAAGTGTGCCTATGTACTAGACAAAAAAAAAATGCAATGATCCCATCCAGTATACAACTTGGTATATAAGTTAAATAGATTTATAATAACAATTTTAAAAATTAAAAATTAAAAGAATCGCCTAATTCAAACCGAGTGGACTGTTTGTAAATTTTCGGCGCATTAATAGTTTTATTTGTGCCGACAATTTTAAAAAATCTTTCGGTCATACCAATAATTTTTATAAATTATTTTTAAATATACCAAAGGCATCATCTACCATTAGCAAAACCTCTTGTAACGTTAGATACCTTCTTGAAAATCTCAGAAATGCCCCTATTAAAAAATCTATAGTTTAAGAAGTTTTGCATCCTATCTTAAGAGAAATAATATGAAGGAATAAAAATTGAAGAAAAGAAGGAAAGATGAATAAACCAAGATGCTGAAAGTTCATAGGTTTTCTTTTCATTTCACCAAATTTATACAAAATGCTGCTCTTTTATAAGTAGTAGTCGTTGAGTACAATTAGAAAACAGAACCCTCAACTGTGAAGAACAATAAGGAAACAAAACCTTCAGCTATGGAGATTTGTTCCAAAAGAATGGTGCAAAAATTGACTTGGTTGCACCCACCTTCAAACAAATCCTATTATTCAACAGTGCTATCAATATCCTTGACAGGCCACCGCAAATAGGTTAGGCTGTCAGTTCAAACTATAATTAAGAAATTTAATACATAAATAAATTATTATTATCATTATTTTCATACTAACCTTATGAAAAGCAAATGAACTCTAAGGAGAGACTTACCTCTATTATCTAGTTTCTTAAACACTAAAATTAGATTGTATTCGATAACTGTAACATTTTTTATTGTAGACTTTGATGTGTAAATAAACTTGGTTTCACAAAAGAAAAAATTTGCGTAAAATTTTGTAATCTACCATGATTTAATTCCTAGATTAAGGTAAATTCCGTGGCATCTCGTGTCTCAAGGTGCTATACTATCCAACTTTCCAACTCTCTCCCTCCTCCATGGGATTATCCCTCCCTCTTTATAATAATAAAAAAATAGTGTAGGCACACAACACTATTAATGCATAGCATACATTTGGCATCATGAATATGAGGCACGCTTATGCAGTACCTTGAATGCAAGGCATGCAGAGCCACACCATCAATGTAACTAAATACTTAAATTGAATGGGAGTGAGGCAAACGAGATGTTCATCTAGAGAAGACAGAGAGTTTTTGAGTAAAAATTTGAAGAAAAATAAGCTCAATTCTTGTTTTTTTCTTAGAAAATTCCTCAGTGGGTGCTCCAATTAAGTAAGGAAGAATTTATACACTTGGTTGTTGAAGAACGAATAAGAATTTTAAACTTTTATTAAATTCATCCACTTGCCCCAAACTTTGTAGATTTGATGTTACTTTTGAAATTAGATATATTAGTAAGACCTACGTCGAATAAGCAACCCAAGTGTATGCCCTGAGGGAAAATTGAAGCTCCTTATATAGCTTCCATAACTATCAAAACCCAATAGAGGAAAAAACAAGTAGAGAGGAGAGGAAAAAAACTATTATAATTTTGATTTTTGGAGGAAATTTTACAGAAACACTCAATGAATTTATAACTTTGCAAAAAGGTACTTATTTTTAAAAAATGATAAAAAACTAAATCTTGTTTGAAATTTTATAGGAGAAATTTCTAGAAGGAATACTGTAGAATAATCTCTTGACTAGTTAAGAAATTTTATAAGAAAAGTTTCAGAAAATTATATAAAACCTCAATAATGAAATAATTTGTAAAAATGCATTACATTGTCATTTCCCACAAAATAGTCTCTGAGAAATATCTTATATAAAAGCTCCTAGTTAAAGCAGCCAAGACGTGTCATTTGTAGCCCAAACTGGCAATAAGTGGTGACTCGTGAGCTATCCAAATTGTTTTAAAACAAATTTTGACGCCGATGTCCGATTTTGATAATCAAACTATACATTTCTTCATTTTTAGACATGCTAAATCAATTAGATGGGTTGGATTAAACATAAGAAATCATTATTAAGAGATATCGAAGGGTAAATTCTTTTAATGATGAAGATTTCACTCAATTATGACGTATTAATATGGTAATATATAATTTCAAAAAATTTAAATTATCATAATATAAATATAATATAAATCTTATATAATCTTGAAATTCTTCTAATATAACATTTTTACAATAATTGTACACACAAAATTTTCAATTAACAAATATAATGATATGAATCACCTTCTTTGTATTGTTATAATATAATTATAGATATAAGAGATAAGTTAAAAAGGATGAGTTACGTAGAAAAATCTTGGAGGCATAAATAATTTTTTATTTAAAAATTGTTAAAAGTTGAAAAAAATTAAAATTACATATTATATATTTTTTGTCTTAATTAAGCTATTGGAAAAATATTATTTTCCAACACTTATTTAAAATCTTAATATGTAATGAACATATTATTTTTTATTGATTTAATTATTAAAACTAAAATCTAAGTATTTAGCATCAAGATACTTTAATGTGATTTTTTTTATAAAGGGCATTCAAATTCTATTGTTAGCTCATATATATTTCATCTAGTTATGTGGTCTTTAGAATTTTGAAACTCGAAAAAATGAGTCAATTTCATAAGCTACAAATGAATGTGATTCTTTTTTTTATTTTCAAATTTCAAAAATTAAATCAATTAAATAATTTTTTAAAAATATAGCATTTCTCACTTCTTAAATTTAGGGAGGTAAATGAATGAATTAGTAATGATGTATGTATCAAATGGAATCTACAAGTGCAATGAAATTCATGTCAATGAATTATTTAAATAAATATTATAAGTTATCATTATTATAAACATGAAACCAAGTACCAAAAAATTATAAGTATCTATGAAAACTTAAACATTTTCAAAATAATATTCAACAATTTTATCCGCATCTAATCTCTTAAGGTATTCATCTCAAAAAGATGTTTTAACAATATCATTCCTAAAGCTTCTATTATCCTGAAAATCAGGAATGTGGTATCTTTCATTTTTATATGGCCCAAAATATTCAATAGACATCGGCTAATTAGCATCGACAAGGTAATATTTTCCTGCGATCACATTAAAATTTAGTTTAGTATTAGTAGATTTAATCAATAACAATAAAATATAAATATTAAAAAATAAAATATTAGATGCAAACTTGAAGGAGGATGGGGGAAATTTTAGTCTCTACTTAAGAGTTTGATTAAATATAGGACTATCATGAGCAATTCTTTCGCATCCAACTCATGCAAATGTTAAAGCACATATTAAAATCATAAGCTACTATAATATTTTGGGTTGTACCACTTTTTTCTACCTATATACTTTACTTACTCACTAAAAGACACAATACAATATACATGTATATCATTAATAACCCTATACAATCCTTGAAAATGAATAATTTCTTTCATCATCTTTTATTTTAGGGTGAATTTCTCTAAATTTGGATCAACAGGTTTTAACAAATCAAAAGACATCCTCAAAACGTAATTTTAAAACTGCATGAAAATGTCCATTGACAGTTTCTCCAAAGTGTTGAAAGTATTCTTAAACCAATCTATTTCTAACGCCATGGCTAGCTGTCTCTAAAAACATTCCAACCATTTCTTCCACTCTCATAATCTTGGTATTCTTCAAACCATATTTCTCACTTAAGGCATTGCAAAATAAGTAAAAGATATGTTTTTCCATTCAAAACATTTTATGACAGTGATTCATGGCTAAGAAGCACATCACTAACAAAATGGTAGCTAATAAATATTGATGTTCTACATGGTTGTTTCAAGTAGTACTTTAAATAATAATCAGAAGCAACTATTGTCCCAAGTACTACCAATTCAATAATGCTATCACAGGAACTCTCTTCATCATTGTTTGATGACATCTTGATATAACAATACGTTAAATAAAGTTATTACAATAATAGTAACTGAAGCAAAATAATCCTAGAAATAAAATAATTTTATTGAGTGCATAGGAAAGCATTATAAATTAGAAATTCAAGCATCCTGAAAATATCCAAGCATTCCATACCACATAAAAAATAGAATTAAAAGCTTTGTTGTAAAATGCAAAATATAAAAAAAAAGCCAATTGACATAAATACAAGCTAACAATCCACTTGACCGAGCTAACATCTTTAAATTTAAACAAAAAATATTCAAATTTAAACTTCTAAAACCCTAAAAAAGTTACAAAAAAAATTGTCTATGAAAGTTATAAAAGCAATAGAATCAATCTTGAAGGAAGTTAGTTTTCCACTTGAGCCATTCTAATTGAAGTTTAGGTTCCTTGATAATCATGAACATCTCTCTTTCTACTTGTTGAGCATTAAATTAGTTATTTTATACCATAAAAAATTTCCTTACTGACAAGCTATAGACATTACACTTTCAATACTATAAAAAACTTCCTTGCTCTACTCTAGTTAATTGACAAATTGTAAATATTACACTTTCAATACTCACATTTCTAGATGTATGCACTTCCATTGCCTCAAATATTCTGTCGAGTGCTTTTTATGCCTACTGAAGTACTTTTTTTTCTTTATGATTCACTAGCTTGTGTCTTTTTCGCTTTTTTTATGGCTACTATCATCATTGTCTACTCTATTCGTAGATGGAATTTCGCTTAACTTAACATTTTCTTCAACTTGTATGTCATTGAATTCCTTGATATTAATCTACTCTCCAATTGTTTCTTCAACCTCCATCTCATCATTAGGTAATACTTCAGAAGATGGTGTCCATGCTTTCTCACTCGTTGCAACAATATCTTTAAATAAAATTTTCATATCATTTGCAAATTATAGCTCCCTTTCTCTGAATTTTGCTGCCTCAGGAATTTTGCAAAATATTAAATTATATCATAATTTAATGTACAATAATTTAAAATAAAAATAAAATATTCTAACCTGTAATCTTTTATTCCAGCATTCTTCACTGGCTTGCATAGTCTTTTTTTTGGATATACTAACCTAATTCAGCTTCTTTCCCTGTAACTTTCTCCCACACTTGCCATTCTTTTTTCAAAACATCCCGTTATTTTTACGTGCTTATAATTATAATTCTTTCCTATAATAGCATTAAAATTTTTCACGATTTCTTTCCAACCAATTTTATTAAAATGAGTGCCAAGTTGATTCCTGTTGCGCATTTCCTGTATACAAACCCTTAAGAAACATCTTTTTTCATAGAACTATCACTATGAGATTGAGATGGTACTTGTGCTTGACCTTCTATGGACATTTTCCTAAATAATGCGTAAAATATTTGACTGTCATAAAATTATAAATAATTTGCTTGAATTACAATACTATGAATTGGAGCATTGCTAAATTAGAATTTTTAATACTATAGAATACTAAAGTTTTATGACATTTATTAGATGCACTTTTGGAAGATAATTATCCAAATCTTATCTATATATTTAAAGATATTTTTTTATTTACTTAAAATTGTTTTATATTATTAGTAAATTTATAAATAAACGTACATTTAAAACAATTCTAGAATTGATTACAAGTCCCATCATTAGCATTGGTTAGCATAAAAAAAGTAGAAGTTATTTGGAGGCTCCTAATTGGCTATCAACTCATTTAGTTGATAAGATATGATGATATATTTATTTTTTATATAATTAAAATTAAAGTGACGGATGTCATTACTTCCTAATTGATCATCAACTCATTATCTAAAATTTTTAAAAAAAATTCCCTAACAAGATTGCATGGAATATGGTTAATATGCAATTTATGCATACAATTATCAGAAACAATTAATATAATAAAACAACTATAAATATAAAAGATATTTTACACAATTTTTCAATTTACAAAATATTAAGGAAGAAAAAGAGACGAAACAATAAGAAAATTTTAGCAGGTTGTACTTGTTTCAAAAGAAAACAAATTTGAAATGATTTATATTAGTTAAAATATTTTATAATAATTTAAACTTATTTCAACATAATTTTAAATGGTTTGAAATTCTTTTAAAGCTACATACAAGAGCTTAGAGGTCTAACTTAACTAGGAATTAATAACTAGATTTTTATATTTCAAGTGTGTTTGGGAAGTGATAAATTTTTTGTTGAAAAATTTTTAGTGTAAAAGTTTTTGAAATGAGAGAAAATGATGTGATATAATAAGGATAATGATGAAACACAAAGAGAATAAAGTTAAATTAGATAAATTAGTTGTATGGGTAATTGTGTAGAAATAATTGAAAAATAAGATAGTTTGTATAGAAAAATATGAAGAAATAATTCAAAAAAAGGTAGTTATAGATAATAAAAAGTTTTAGATTGAAAAATTTTAAGCAAAAAGTTTTATCTTTTAATAAACACACTCTTCATAAAAAAAATTGCGGAACTTTACGTGCATATTTTATAAACAAAACCAACTAGGAAGGCTGTGAATTTTTATCTCATAAGAAAATTAAGGAACATCTCAATAGAATGTCACGTTAATAACAAAACATCTGTCCACATGCAATAGATTTGAAATATGAAGTACTTTCTATACATATAATTTGAAGATCGTATGTACCTTACTTTTTTCGAAGATTGCAAGTTTACTGAAGGATGCAAGAGTTCTAGTTAGAATAGAAGACAAGCAATGGAACTACTGCTTAACAAAAATGATTGAAATTCTAAGGGTAGTTTTTTTCTTTTAATTTAGAGATAATTCCTCTTATACCGTTATCTACCCATTGAAAAGATGATTTTTTCTTTTTTAATTTTTTTAATTAAAATAAATTAATCTTAATATGACTTTCAAGTTATTTAATATCTTGTATTAATGATTTACTACCATCAATTGAGTCATGTTAAGATTGAATTATCTTAATTAAAAATTTTAAATGGACAAAATCGTCTTTTCAATGGGGTAGGCAACGGTGGTTTTAACAGTGTGGGTACGAGAGAAATTTAGAGTGAAAAGTTATAGGTATAAAAGGAATTTACGAAATGTTGTGCGTATAAGAGGAATTATGTGCATTTATTATGGGTATAAAAGGAATTATCCTTTTAATATAAGTTAATTATGATTGGCTTTTACAGTATCGAAAAGTATAGAATTCGCAAATTTTTTGCCATTATGATTCCCTATCCTGGTTTAATGTTTTGGCAAAACAGCTTTAGAAATCACAAACCTACGATTCAATGAATTTAAGCGCCATGAGAGGTTTGAAGCATTCCGCCAAACAGGGCATTATTTAGGTCTGATCTTATACAACTGGTTGTGGTTCCAGTTGAAACTAATTAGTTACTTCATATATTTTTAAAATAAAAATAAAAATTTAAACCATATAAGGTATAAATAAATTGTTGGTCCCGAGTTGATGGCTAAACCCAAGAGGGGAGGGGTGAATTGGGTTCTTTAAAAAATCTTTGGTAAATCAAAGACTTAACCCCTTTCAAAAATTAATCCCCTTATGAAGGCTAATGGAGAGCAATTAAAATAAAGCAGTAATAGAAAACAGAACACAAGATTTATAGTGGTTCGGGCAAACCTTCCCTACTCCACTCTTCCAAGCTCACTCTCCGTTGTGACTTGGGATCCACTATGTATTCCTTGAATACACAGAGAGTCACCGCTCTCTTCTAGATTCAAAGCTCTAGGGGGCATATACAACTTAGAGCCACTTGCTCTCTTCTAGATTCTAGCTCTAGGGGGCGTAACAACTCAATGCACAAGTAGGTGACGAGTCTCACTCCAATCACACTCTACTTTGCATACACTTGATCTTAGCAACTCAAGCTAAATCAAGTTTAATACAACAAGATAATGAAAATAAGCAAAAACTACACTTTACAGATTTGTGTAGGCAGATTGAGCTCGAGAAAGAAATCAAAGGCAGCTTGAATGATGATCGTTGAAGCAACTTGCAGTTTGAAGCTCTTTCTTCCTTTGAATCACTCAAATATGGAGAAAAGGGATTTGAAAGTCTTTCTTGCACTTCTTTTCTCTCTATGATCCTTAGTGTAGTGTGTATTGTATCTTCTCACGTTCATTTGAATGTCTTTTTATAGAGTGAGGAAGATTGGAACGTTGTAGGAGTGGTTGGCGCGCAATAAATGAACTCCAACGTTCAAAAATTCGAACGTTATACTCCAAGTCGAAGATGGAGTCGACTTGGCCTGCGACTTGGCTTCCAAGTCGCACCTGGAGTCGACTTGGCCTGCGACTCCAGTTCTTCCAGATTCCAAGTCTGAGTCTTTGGTCGACTTGGCTTTGGACTTCGACTCAAGTCGATCCTGAAGTCGACTTGACTTGCGACTTGACTCGACTTTTGCTGGAAATGCTTTGAGCTTCTTTTGATCTGCTTTTTCATCCTTGGTTTTCTTTCTTTGAATCATTGTTATTCTGAACTCATACCTGTAAATCATTTTAGAGATTTTGGGGCTTATTCCTGAATTTGGCTTTGGCTTTGAAACATTTTGAATGACTTGAATTTTGTTCTGTTTGGTCATTATGTCTTGAGTGTTGTTTCTTTTGAATAAGCTTGAGAACTTGTGGTTGACTTGATAGACTTGATTTGATGTTGATCTTGAATCCTTGCTTTGATCTTCGAGAACCTTGAGTTGTTCTTGAAAATGGTCCTTGCATCCTTTTTGGATTTGATTATTCTCAATTTGATCTTTTGGATAAGCTTGGAAATACAAACTTCAAGTCTGGAATCCTCAAGTCGAAGTTGGAGTCGACTTGGTCTGCGACTTCGCCCAAGTCGCACATGGAGTCGACTTCGTCTGCGACTTCGCCATGTTCGTGAACCAGATTTCAGCGCTGGACACTTTTGGTCGTTTGAGGTCGATTCCGAAGTCGACTTCGTCTGCGACTTGACTACCCAAGTCGCAAGTGGAGTCGACTTGACTTGCGACTTCACCTGTCAGTCCTTCCATTTTCAAATCTGTCCACCTGTGGCCATTCCAAGTCCCTAGCGAAGTCGACTTGGGTATCGACTTCGCACCAAGTCGAAGTCCGAGTCGACTTGGTGATCGACTTGGTTTCTTTGCTTTCCTTAAACACTTGGCAAACTTATTAGTATTCTTTTTAACCTCAAATTAGTTCTTGTTAATCATCAAAACTTACACTTTGGTCAATTTTGTTTTGAGTCATTGTTTCCAACAATCTCCCCCTTTTTGATGATTGACAAAACTACATTTGAGTTGATACCTTTTTGAGTATTTAAGCAAGTTCATGTAAAAAACAGAGCATTCAAACATATTACCATAGAAAGCAGAGCATATACATATTCATGACAGAGCATTATTTTCATAATTCACTCAAAATATTCATGTCAAGCATAAAACATCTTTCATGTATATCTGTTTCATTTTTACAAAATGCAATGAAAAACAAAATGAAACCTAGATACAAGTTACCCAACCCATAACGAAAAGAAACTCTAACTCTTAAACCGATCTTTTCTCCCCCTTTTTGTCAATCAAGCAAAAATAACGATTTGATAAACTGAAATTGAGAGATTTGATATGGAATAGGTTTGATGGGACAATGGTGGGCCGAGGAGTAGACAAGAGAAGCGTGATCGGGAGTTGCCTCTCTATGAACTGAACCCGACTCGTAGGGATCGAGTTCAGGCATGGGTCTCTTCTTATGTCGGCCTGAGGCAAGATGGTAGCGGATAGTCCGCATTTCCCGCTCGATTCTGTCTTGCCGGGAGTGCATATCCTCGAGCGCATTTAGAACGCCGGTGACAAGACTTGTCATCCGGTCTTCTTTGTAATCCATTTCTGCCCTCATTGCAACTATTTCTTCCTTTAATTCCTTTAGGGTGACCTCCTCAGAGGAGGTTGGAGGCACCCGTTCTCTTGCAGCAGACCCTTGTGGAGAGTAGGATCCGTGCGATGGTGGAGAAGCGGCCCGTGCCGGTGATGCTATGGGAGGTTGCTCCCCCTCAGCTTGTGCATCGTCGTCTCGCTCTTCTTCTGGAGCTTCCGGTCTAAGTTGAAGCACATTGATCTTCATTCTTTGGATGAGTGCTTTGTTGATGGCATTTGTGGTTTTGAGTACTTCGAAAGGCTCACCTTCAATATCCACTTTGTAATGTTCAAGAATTTTTGTGATCCAGGTGCCATATGGGAGGACTCCTCGTGGATTTTCCTTTCTGGATGCTAGGGCTTCAAGAAATAACTTAGGTAAGCTTACCCTAACTTTGTTTGCCACTTTCCATAATATTTCAGCTTCTTGTGGATTTACTTGATTTCTTCCCCCGCCTTTTGGGTATATGCAGTGGGCAATTAGAAGTCTGAGTACCCGTAGCCTGGGTGATAGATCCATGTATCGAAGAAATCTAATTCCCGGATGATACTTGTTGCTCCGAGTGAGCTGGTTATACATTTTGTCCATTGTGAGATCTTCTGGTAAAGGCTCATTCACAAATGGGACTCCAAATATTTCTCCTAAATCAATCCTTGCTCCCTTCTTGCTTGGAGTTATCCCAATTCCAAGATTGATTTCTACTCCCTTGACAAAAGTTGCATATTTTTCTTCATCCCATAGATAATAGAAAATCCGAGTAAGATCTGGATAAACCTTTTCATCCTCTTTTAGCAACTTGGTCCATCCTTGAAAATCCAATAGATCTTCTATATCGGATTCATAATCTTTCAAAAATTTGAAATCTATAATCTTGGGTATAAATACCTTCCGTTCATAGAAGCTTTTGTAAAAACGACTGTGCTGGAGTTCGGTTTGGAAGTAAGTGGTAGGCATCTTCAATACTTGAGTTTTCCTAGCCGGAGTACCCCTTTTGCTTGCTCCAGATTGTGTACTCTGTGAGGTTTGGGCTTGTTGTTGACTAGGTGCTCGATCGGATGATTGAGTGGTTTGGAATCGCACCCGTCTCCCAGTCGAAGTCGATGGTTCTTCTCTGGCTCTTTTAGATGGAGTCCTAGATCGTCTAGGAACTTCTTCTTCTGTGTGAGATGTAGGTTGAGTGGCAATCCTTTTGGGGTATGGTTTAGACACGGCTCTCTTTGGTGCCATTTTGGGATTAGAACTTTGGGGTTTTTGAGAGAGGAAATGGAGATGAAGACAGAGAGAGAGGGGAGAAAGTTTTAGAGAAAAAGAGAGAATAGATGTTGCCAGGAGAGAGGAGAAGCGGGATTCGAAAATGGGAGAGGATATACCGGAGATTTGCCGGAGATGGGTTTTTTGTGGGAAAGAAAGAAAATGGGAAAAAGGAAGAAGGAACAGAGAGAAAGAAAGAAATAGTAAAGAAAGAGAACCGGGAGGAGAGTTTTGCCGGAGATAACGTGTCGCCGGGGAAAGAGAGAGAAAATGAGAGGAAAAGATGGAGAGATGACGCGGGAAAATGAGAGAGAGGGAAGAAGAAGAAGGAAAGAAGAAGACGGCCGAATGCGAACCGTCGCACGCGGAGTCGACTTTGCCCTAGGCGAAGTCGACTTCGACACTCTGGAGTCGACTTCGCTATCGACGCGGAGTCGACTTCGCTCCTGTGGAGTCGACTTCGCTCCTGAAGCGGAGTCGACTTCACTTTCCAAAGTCGACTTGGCGGAGTCGACTTGGCTCCCATGGAGTCGACTTGACCCATCAGATTTGCCTTTTCCAAATCTTAATTTTCCTAATTTAGCTCTATCATCCCCATATCATTCCTAATTTTATAAAATGATTCTTTGGCTAATGGTTTGGTAAAGATATCAGCAATTTGGTCTTCTGTTTTCACATATTCTAAGCATACGTCATGATTCTCAACATGTTCACGAATAAAGTGATGTCTCACATCAATATGCTTGGTTCTTGAATGCAGTACAGGATTTTTAGTTAAACAAATTGCACTTGTATTATCACATCTAATAGGAATATCAACATAATCAATACCATAATCTTTCAACTGTTGTTTCATCCAAAGTAACTGGGCACAGCAACTACCGGCGGCTATGTATTCGGCTTCTGCAGTAGATAGGGCAACACTTGTTTGTTTTCTTGAATACCATGAAACCAACATATGTCCAAGAAACTGACAAGTTCCACTAGTACTCTTTCTATCTACTTTATAGCCGGCAAAATCTGCATCCGAATAGCCGATTAGATCAAAGGTTGTCTCCTTTGGATACCATAGTCCAAGATTGGCAGTTTTTATCAAATACTTAAAAATTCTTTTTACAGCAAGTAGATGTGATTCTTTTGGACATGCTTGAAATCTAGAACACATACAAACACTGAACAAGATATCGGGTCTAGAAGCAGTTAAATATAACAAGGATCCTATCATGCTTCTATAAAGCTTTTGATCGATACTTTTACCGTTTTCGTCCGTGTCGATCTTGATTGTCGAACTCATTGGAGTGTTTGCTCCTTTGCTATTTTGCATTCCAAATTTCTTGAGCATTTCTTTGACATATTTGGACTGGTTTAGAAATATTCCTTCATTTTGTTGCTTGATTTGAAGTCCAAGGAAGAAATTTAATTCTCCCATCATGCTCATTTCGAACTCGCTCTGCATTATCTTAGAAAATTCTTGACAAAGATTTTCGTCAGTAGCACCGAATATTATGTCATCCACATAAATCTGTACAATCAAAATATTTTTATTTTTGTACTTGATGAATAAAGTAGTGTCTACTTTCCCTCTTTGAAACTCATGATCAATCAAGAATCTATTTAACCTTTCATACCAAGCTCTTGGTGCTTGTTTTAGTCCATATAATGCTTTGGTTAATTTATAAACAAACTTTGATTGATCCTTTTCTTCAAAACCAGGGGGTTGTTCAACATATACTTCTTCATTCAAATAACCATTCAAAAATGCGCTTTTTACATCCATTTGAAACAATTTGAAGTTCATATGAGAAGCAAATGCTAGTAGGATGCGTATGGCTTCTAATCTAGCCACGGGTGCATATGATTCTTCAAAATCAATTCCTTCTTCTTGGGAATACCCTTTGGCTACTAATCTTGCCTTGTTTCTAATTACAAGACCGCTTTCGTCTAATTTGTTCCTAAATACCCATTTGGTACCAATGACGGTATGAGTGTTTGGTCTAGGAACTAAATGCCATACATTGTTTCTTTCGAATTGATTTAGCTCTTCTTGCATTGCAATAACCCAATTTTCATCATTAAGAGCTTGTTCAATGGTATTTGGTTCAATTTTTGATACAAACGCATATTGGCCATAAACGTTTTGTTTTGATCTTCTAGTTTTTACTCCTTCATATATATTTCCAATAACTTGTTCAATTGGATGGGCATTTTTGAACTTTAAATCAGTTTGAGGTTTGTAAGAGTTATTACCTTCACTTACCTCTTCCTCCACTAGATTTTCTGGCTTGAGCTCAAGTTCCTTTGGTTGTTCTTTGCTTTTTGTCTCATCTGCATCACTTAGTTCATCCTCCTTTCTCGGACTTTGGTTAATTTCATCAAATACAACATGTATGGATTCTTCTACAACTTGGTTTCGTTTGTTGAATACTCTATATGCTTTGCTATTTGATGAATAACCAAGGAATATAGCCTCATCGCTTTTGGCATCTAATTTGCCCAAATTGGTTTTTCCATTCTTCAAAACATAACAAGTACATCCAAAAGCATGAAAGTATGAGATATTTGGTTTCCTTCCTTTCCATAGTTCATATGGGGTCTTTTTCAAGATTGCTCGAATGGTAACTCGGTTCAAAACATGACAAGCTGTACTCACAGCTTCACCCCAAAATTTCTTGGATAGATTGCTCTCATTTAGCATAGTTCTAGCCATCTCTTGTATAGTTCTATTTTTCCTTTCAACTACTCCATTTTGTTGTGGAGTTCTTGGTGCAGAAAATGTGTGGTGAATTCCTTTTTCATTACAAAGTTCCATGAATCGCTTATTTTCGAATTCGCCACCATGATCGCTTCTTATGGTCACAATAGTACTTTGTTTTTCATTTTGCACCAAATTCACAAAAGTTGCAAACATAGAGAAGGCTTCATCTTTACTAGCTAAGAGAATTATCCATGTGAATCTTGAAAAATCATCAACTATGACAAATACATATTTCTTTCCACCAATGGTTAGAATGTCGGATGGCCCGTATAGATCCATGTGTAGTAGTTCAAGTGGCCTAGTGGTGGAAATTTCCTTTTTGGTAGAGAAAGGCATCTTTGGTTGTTTAGATAATTGACATGCCTTGCAAATCTTGTCTTTGTCATATTTTAATTTTGGTAATCCCTCTACCAAACTCTTTTTCCATAGGGTCTTTATGTTGCCCATGTTTATATGTCCAAGCCTCTTGTGCCAAACCCATGGATCGTTATCAATGGCCATTAGACATTGACCATCTAATTCATCAAGTGAAACCAAATAAACATTTCCATGTCTTTTGCCGCTAAACATGATATGTTCTCCATCAAATACATTACATATAGATGATTCAAACACAACTTTGTATCCCTTATCACATAATTGGCTAATACTCATTAAATTGTGTTTGAGTCCTTCAACAAACAAAACATCTTCCATGCAAGCATTTGAAATACTATGTATATTTCCTTTACCTTTAATCTTACCTTTTTCATTATTGCCAAAGGCAACCATTCCATCGTTGCAAGGCTTAAGTTTGTGAAACAAGCTTCTTTCACCGGTCATATGCCTTGAGCAACCGCTATCCATGAACCATTCATTGTTTGCCTTTGCCTTAAAACATGTCTGAAAAATAAACAAATAAATCTTATCTCCTTGGTACCCATTTTATGGGTCCATTTGGGTTAGTAATAAAATCCAATCTAAGTTGATCTAACTTGGAAAACCCAAATCTTGTGTTTCTTGGAACCCAAACTAATTTAGCACCATGGTCATATAATTTCTTAAAGTTACATTTGTAAGTTTTATGACCCATCTTGTTGCAGAAATTACAAGCCATAGGTAATCTTGGAGTAGGTCTCCAAGCATGCAAAGGTTCAATCATTGGTCTTCTAGTCCACTTAAAGTTTTTCTTTTGTGGCTTGTAAAAAGATGCAGCTTTAGTTTGATATTTCTCAAGTGTTTGCACATTTGATTTGCTACTTTCTCCATGCTCAAATGTATGATACCCAAGACCTCTTTTATGTGTTTGGGAGGTCATATTCAGAAACATTTTAACACTTTCTCCTGGATTAGAGAACTTAGCTAATGATTCATTTAATGATTTGTTCTCCATTTTCAGCAATTCATTTTCATCTTTCAATTTGTCTAATCTTTCTGCAAGTTTACCATTTACAATTATTGTTGCATCACATTGTCTCTTCTTAATTGTAAACTTGCTTCCTAATTTCTTCATTTCTTCATATAATGAATCATATGCAGTTTGTAGTTCATCTAATTCAGTACATTTGAGGCACTCTTGAAAGGAAGAATAACTTGATTCAGAAAGAGAGAGTTTAGAGCTTACCTCTTCATTGCTTGTGTCTTTTGTTGAGGTAATTTGTTCTCCTTGCTCGATTTGTGCCATGCAGCAAATTCTTGCACATTCTTCCGCCTCTATGTCGTCGGCTGAGGAGCTACTTGTCGTAGAATCTTCATCATTCACGTACATGCCTCTTCCTTTGTATTTCTGGAATCTTCTATTGTCCCCTCGATCCTTTCTTTGTTCTTTTGCCTTGTTTTCTTCGGGAGTTGGACATTGAGCCTGCATATGTCCCGAACCGCCGCATCGGTAGCACTTAGTTGATTCTTTCTTCTTCTCTCTGGGAGTTCTTTCTTTGAAACTTCTGAAATTTTTGCCTTTTCTCACAAATTTTTTGAACCGTTTTGTGAGTAGGGCAATTTCATTGTCGTCTTGAGAAGAAGATGTGTCATCGGTGTCTTGTGCGGCTTTTAAGGCAATTGCTCTTTTGCCCCTGTGTTGATCTTCATTTCTTCTTTTGATTAGCTCATGTGACATGAGTGAGCTAATCAAGTCTTCAAGCTTTAGAGTATTAAGGTCCTTAGCTTCTTCAATTGCAGTGATCTTTGGGGTCCATGATTCGGGTAGAGCTCTTAAAATTTTCATGACCTGCTCAGATTCAGATATTGCTTTTCCAAGAGCTTTTAAAGCATTAGTAATCTTAGAGAATCTAGCAAACATTTCAGAAATATTTTCTGTTTCTAGCATTCTAAAATTCTCTAGTTCTCCAATCAAAATATTTCTTCTCGTCCCTTGGACTTGAGAAGTTCCTTCATAGATAGAGGTTAGTGTATCCCATATCTCTTTGGCGGTTAAGCAAGAGGATACTCTATCATACTCAGAAGCAGTGAGAGCACAGAATAAGGAGTTCATAGCTTTGGCGTTGCTCTTCACTATTCTTACTTCCTCATCGGTCCATTTGGAAGCTCGTTCATCAGTAGGCAATGTTACTCCATCTTGGATAGCAATCCAAGAGTCCATGTCGGTAGCCATGATGAGTTGCTTCATTCGAAGCTTCCAATATCCAAAATTGTTCCCATCAAACAACGGTGGCCTTGTAAAGGATTGGCCTTCAGCAAATGCGGGAACGGAAGTAGATTGGGATGCCATTTCAATAAGATCTCTTTGGTGAACTCAAAGACCTGCTCTGATACCACTTGTTGGTCCCGAGTTGATGGCTAAACCCAAGAGGGGAGGGGTGAATTGGGTTCTTTAAAAAATCTTTGGTAAATCAAAGACTTAACCCCTTTCAAAAATTAATCCCCTTATGAAGGCTAATGGAGAGCAATTAAAATAAAGCAGTAATAGAAAACAGAACACAAGATTTATAGTGGTTCGGGCAAACCTTCCCTACTCCACTCTTCCAAGCTCACTCTCCGTTGTGACTTGGGATCCACTATGTATTCCTTGAATACACAGAGAGTCACCGCTCTCTTCTAGATTCAAAGCTCTAGGGGGCATATACAACTTAGAGCCACTTGCTCTCTTCTAGATTCTAGCTCTAGGGGGCGTAACAACTCAATGCACAAGTAGGTGACGAGTCTCACTCCAATCACACTCTACTTTGCATACACTTGATCTTAGCAACTCAAGCTAAATCAAGTTTAATACAACAAGATAATGAAAATAAGCAAAAACTACACTTTACAGATTTGTGTAGGCAGATTGAGCTCGAGGAAGAAATCAAAGGCAGCTTGAATGATGATCGTTGAAGCAACTTGCAGTTTGAAGCTCTTTCTTCCTTTGAATCACTCAAATATGGAGAAAAGGGATTTGAAAGTCTTTCTTGCACTTCTTTTCTCTCTATGATCCTTAGTGTAGTGTGTATTGTATCTTCTCACGTTCATTTGAATGTCTTTTTATAGAGTGAGGAAGATTGGAACGTTGTAGGAGTGGTTGGCGCGCAATAAATGAACTCCAACGTTCAAAAATTCGAACGTTATACTCCAAGTCGAAGATGGAGTCGACTTGGCCTGCGACTTGGCTTCCAAGTCGCACCTGGAGTCGACTTGGCCTGCGACTCCAGTTCTTCCAGATTCCAAGTCTGAGTCTTTGGTCGACTTGGCTTTGGACTTCGACTCAAGTCGATCCTGAAGTCGACTTGACTTGCGACTTGACTCGACTTTTGCTGGAAATGCTTTGAGCTTCTTTTGATCTGCTTTTTCATCCTTGGTTTTCTTTCTTTGAATCATTGTTATTCTGAACTCATACCTGTAAATCATTTTAGAGATTTTGGGGCTTATTCCTGAATTTGGCTTTGGCTTTGAAACATTTTGAATGACTTGAATTTTGTTCTGTTTGGTCATTATGTCTTGAGTGTTGTTTCTTTTGAATAAGCTTGAGAACTTGTGGTTGACTTGATAGACTTGATTTGATGTTGATCTTGAATCCTTGCTTTGATCTTCGAGAACCTTGAGTTGTTCTTGAAAATGGTCCTTGCATCCTTTTTGGATTTGATTATTCTCAATTTGATCTTTTGGATAAGCTTGGAAATACAAACTTCAAGTCTGGAATCCTCAAGTCGAAGTTGGAGTCGACTTGGTCTGCGACTTCGCCCAAGTCGCACATGGAGTCGACTTCGTCTGCGACTTCTCCATGTTCGTGAACCAGATTTCAGCACTGGACACTTTTGGTCGTTTGAGGTCGATTCCGAAGTCGACTTCGTCTGCGACTTGACTACCCAAGTCGCAAGTGGAGTCGACTTGACTTGCGACTTCACCTGTCAGTCCTTCCATTTTCAAATCTGTCCACCTGTGGCCATTCCAAGTCCCTAGCGAAGTCGACTTGGGTATCGACTTCGCACCAAGTCGAAGTCCGAGTCGACTTGGTGATCGACTTGGTTTCTTTGCTTTCCTTAAACACTTGGCAAACTTATTAGTATTCTTTTTAACCTCAAATTAGTTCTTGTTAATCATCAAAACTTACACTTTGGTCAATTTTGTTTTGAGTCATTGTTTCCAACATAAATACACACATATTTATGATGAAAAATACTTTTTTTTATACAATGATGAAAAATACTTTGACTGGAAACTTATGTCACCATGTCATACATTTGATATTTAATAAGTAATTACTAAAATTTTGAGAGTAAACATCTTAAATATAAAATTTGAAAATGTGTGAATCTTAAAAATGTAACTAAATACATATCGATTAATATTCTAAATAGTTTAGATCAAAACTTTTTATTCAAACATAAGAACTAAGCAGTTGCAGCCTTCATGAAAACTACAAGTGGTTGCATAAAATACTTTGATTGGAAACATATAATGATGAAAAATACTTTGATTGGAAACTTATGTCACCATGTCATACATTTGATATTTAATAAGTAATTACTAAAATTTTGAGAGTAAACATCTTAAATATAAAATTTGAAAATGTGTGAATCTTAAAAATGTAACTAAATACATATCAATTAATATTCTAAATAGTTTAGATCAAAACTTTTTATTCAAACATAAGAACTAAGCAGTTGCAGCCTTCATGAAAACTACAAGTGGTTGCATAAAATACTTTGATTGGAAACATATAATGATGAAAAATACTTTGATTGGAAACTTATGTCACCATGTCATACATTTGATATTTAATAAGTAATTACTAAAATTTTGAGAGTAAACATCTTAAATATAAAATTTGAAAATGTGTGAATCTTAAAAATGTAACTAAATACATATCAATTAATATTCTAAATAGTTTAGATCAAAACTTTTTATTCAAACATAAGAACTAAGCAGTTGCAGCCTTCATGAAAACTACAAGTGGTTGCATAAAATCAGAATTTTACAAAATGATGAATAATCCTGTTAGTTCTGTTTAAACAAATGACTCACTTAACTTATTTTAAAAAACTCATTTAAAATATTTTTTTATTTTTTTTACACACTTGTTTGTCTAAGTGTATTTAACATATAAACCAAATTTTACCATTTTTGGATATAAGTATATATATATTTGAGATTTTTAAATATCTACGTATTTATATGTATTTAAAAATTTCAAAAAATTATATACACATATCTAAAAATGGTAAAACTTAGTTTATATGTTAATTATACTTAGATAAACAAGTATATGCAGAAAAAAAAGTATTTTAAATGAGCTTTTTTAAGTAGGCTAATCAAACTATTTACTTAGCCAAAACTACCAGGATCATTTCTCATACAAATTTTGAAAGGAATTTTCTATTGAAAGTGGATCTCGTGTGGCAGCACATATATAGCTTGCCAAAAATTTATATATTTACTTATTTATGACTTTTTCCACATACGTGTGGGCCCTATGTAGATAAGTTATCGTATTAAAATTTATATTGATTTTATTTTTATGTATTTTTTGAATTTTGAAAAATACAAATATAAAATATGAAATTTAATATGAGAAATTATACGTGGGGCATGTAGGCAAGCCAAGCCCATGCGCAGGCAGACGACAAAGCCTTCGGTCTTTCGAAGTTGGGCCGATCGCAACAACGAGACACCCAGCAGAAAATCCCAGCAAGTGTTTGATACCTTACCGACGTATCGGCTGCAGAAAGCAAAGCAAAGCGAAGCGAATCTCTAATTTTTGTTCTTTTGCTAAAGAAAAAAGAGTTTGCCTGCAGCGGCAGCAAAGGCAGTCGGAACTCGGAAGCACTAAAGCAGTAGGAAGGAAGGAAGGAAGGAGGGAGGCAAGATGTTGCAGAGCAAATCTTTCGTGAGGAAAACAAAACAAGGCAAAGTTCTCAAGGTCTCTCTCACTCTCTCTAAAACCCTTTTCCTAATCCATCTCCTTCTTTCTCTGTCTCCGTCTCTGTTTTTGGATTTCGGTAATTACCCTCGGTTTCTCCAGGTCGTGAGAGAACACTACCTCCGAGACGATATCTACTGCGGAGCTTCCGTCTGTAAGGTCTGCGACTCCTCCGCCGCCCGCCTCAGCTCCTCCTCTGCTTCTCCAATACTCATCGTCGATACTAATGTCGTCCTCCATCAGGTTCCTGTTCCTTTCCTTTTGTTGTGTGCTTTTTGAAAATTTTAAGTTCCCAGTTTGTGATTTTATTTATTATGGTCCAGATTGATTTACTTGAGAATCCAGCTATCAATGATGTTGTCGTGCTTTCTGTGGTGCTGGAAGAGGTGAAAAACAAGAACCTTTCGGTTTACAACCGACTTAGGGCTCTCTGCAGCAACAATGCCAGGAAATTCTTTGTTTTCTCCAATGAACACCACAAGTAAGTTGCTCAAATTCGAAAATTCCCAAAATATTATGTTTATGCTGTTTTCTTGATTTAAATAACGTGGAAGTCGTTTCCAATTGTTGGTGATAAGTTCGAGAATCCATTTAAGGGCAACATTGGAAGGGAATTCAATACTAGCTCACCAAGCAAGGAGAAGGCACGGTTCTGGTTATCTTTTGTTTATGCTTCTAATGCATGTTTGATACCCATTTTGAGTCCTCTATTTTGGATGACAAGCTATTTGAATTGTTCATCTCCACTTCACACAAAAATTATCCTAAATCAGTTCATGAGCGGCTCGGATGTAGCTGAGGAAGAAGTACATTGACTTGTCTAAATACACTGGTGTTTTGGAATGACTTAGCTCCATTACTTGTAATTGTTATAATGAATGTGTGGCATAGTTAGGTGAACATTTGCTAGTTGATAATCAGGTATATATTTTCAGTCCCATATAGAGAATAACTATTATTATCACCGATAACGGTTTTTTACATCCTAAATTTATCAGTAAGGGAGATCATTGAAAAAGGAAATTTGTTACAGCTTTTCACTAAAACTCCTGTTAAATTAATAGAACTATAGACAGACATAGCAAAAAAGAGTTTAATGAATAATCGCGATATGTGTGAGAAATTTATATCAATCAACAGCAAGAGTGTATAAACATGCGAGAAGACAATATAATGTTGGCTGGATTTATTAAGTTATATTTTCATCAAGTATGGTAGAAATATAAAGCCGAATGAACCTTTCCATATGTATTTGACCCTTGAGAACAGGGTGATGAATCCCAGTATGGCTATACTTATAGGTCAGCCATTGCTATTCAAATTGTCAGATTCCATATTCTCTGTTTGGTGTCAACATGTTTCTATTGGCTAATGACCTCATTTTTTTCTTACACCTAGAATACTTTTTATGAATTTCTTCAAATAGCATGGGTCCTGTGGCCTTTATGTTGGATGAAATTTTGAAAAGTCTACTTGTAGATGAATGGACGTAGTGGCTTCTAATTCTGTGATGCATCGTTCATTTAAACTCCATCTCCTTGAGACCTTGACCATTGCTACCATCATCATGTTTCAGTCAATTATAGACCACCATTCCATCCATTGTTGTTGCTATTGCTATTGCTACTGTTACTGCCAGGATACTGATGATAAATTGATGTATCACTGAATTGTTCAGATAAGTAAATTCTGGTGATAATTTGTTGATTGAATACCTAATTATATGGCCACAAACATTGATTACGTCAATGGTTAAAGGTGTATTCTAGATTTGAGTGTGATTGCTAGAACATGCCAGTCATGAATGGGGTACTATCACATTCTTGTGGTTCACTCCTTATTTTGGTTTCATGATATCATTGTTTCTTTTTCCTTTCCAGGGATACCTATGTCAAGGCAATGGTTGGAGAGAGCCCAAATGATCGAAATGATAGAGGTGGGGCCCTTTCCATTTTACGCTTTAAAGAGAAATAATATCAGTCATGTCAAAGATGCATTGCCAAAAAATGGAAAACAAGGAAAGAAAATTGAAAAATATGCTCTCTTGGGATTGTTTGTGCATTATTCTCCAAAATGAATTTTCTTTTGCACATTTCTGCTATAACAAGTTTAAAGGCTGATGTTGCTTGAACTGTCATTTAGGCCCAACAACTCTTACCTTTTCCTTTCATTGCCTGTATTTTCCTTAATCATCTCCGATCTTTACTCTAAAAATTCTGTGTGTCTCTATTCACTTAATATATTTTTGTTTTGTCTGGTTTCCTTTACTTTTCTACTTTCACATTCCTCCTTCCCACGAAGACCCTCCTATGGGGATGCCTCTAGTGTGTCTTTTGACCAAGCGAGCTTGGCTTGCAATATCATTCATTTCTTTTCTTCTTTCCTACATTCTTTTTTTTTTTTTTTCCTTTCTGTTTCCTGAGCATTGAACTATCACTTAAGCACATGGTTATGCTTTGTCTTGTTTGTAAAAAAATTCCTTCTTAAAATGTAAAATTATAGTTTGGTCCATAGTTGTCAGAGGCGCAAGGTGGAAATGGTCCTGGGACTAAGGCGTGAGATGCAGGCCTGATTAAGGTAAGGCGCACCTTATATAATATTTAATAAGAAAATATTTCCTAAATCTTGCAAGTAGAAAATAGTAGTACCATCTAAAAAATAACTGTTGTCTAAAACTTGCAAGCAGAAAACAGCAAACAGTTACAGCAGCAATATCCAACAAATTGCAACCCAACAATTAGTTGTATGAAGTTCATTTATTTGCATATATAAATTGCAAAAGTCAAAAAAGCAGGAGGAAGAAGGTCTGGGATGCTGGGATTGGCCAATTGGGTGGGTCATGGGGAGATTAAGAAGAAGAAGGGGCGCAGGCGGCCTTGGCTGTGGAGCTATGAAGAAAAAAAGAGGGGGGGGGGGGGACGACAAAAGTAGCAGCATGCCAGCAGCAAAAAAAGATGAAAGGGCAAGAGGAGGGAGGGAGGGAGAGAGTCAGCGGCAGCACGAGCACTGGAGCGGCAAAAGAAGAAGAACAAGTAGGGGGGGCTATGTAGAAGAAAGAAAAAGAAAGTAGCAAAAGAAGAAGAACGGGCATTGGGCTGTCAAGAAGAGGATGAGGAGAAGAGAGAGAGAGAGCAACCAGCAGCCGCACTGGAGTGGCAAAAGAGGAAGAATACGCAGCACTGGAGCAGCAAAAGAAGAAGAACAAGTAGGGAGCTGTGTAGAAGAAAGAAAAAGAAATAGCAGCACTGCAGTAGCAAAAGAAGAAGAACGGTCATGGGGCTCTCAAAAAGAGGACGAGGGGAAAAAATGTAAAAGAGGCAAGGGGCTGTGAAAAAGAAAAAGCGAGAAAACAGAAAAAGCAATAGCAACACTGCAACGGCAAAAGAAGATGAACAGGCAGAGGGGACTGTGAAGAAGAAGAAGAAGAAGAAGAAGAAAAGAAAACAGAAAAGAAAAGCAGCAGCAATACTGCAGCATCAAAGAAGAACAAGAAGATGATAATCGGCCTTTGCTCCTTCTTCCTAGATCATTCTCTTCTTGTTTTTTGTTTCCTTTTTCTTTTCTTCCATGGACAGCAACTGGGACCATGACAGCTTTGGCATTTGTTGGTACGATAGCTAGTGGGATAAAATCCCTAATCGAGCAGCTGCTTGTTTAAAAAAAATAGGTCCAAAACATGGTTTTTAACAAGGTGCTCAGGCCTACACCTTGCACCTAGAAATAAGGCGCACACCTGGATGCATTTGTTTGAAGGACCATGACTTGCATGGGTGCTAGGTGCATATGCTGTGCCTGACTGCACCTTGCACTTAGGTGTGCGCACAGGCCCGCTTTTGACAACTATGGTTTGGTTTTCTTAGACATTAACACTTTAATCACAAGAAATCATGAGTCTTCACATGCATGCAATTTAAGCTCAGCATTAATATAGTGCAGTGGACAGATTGCTTGGTTCAAGTTGTTAGTGTTGTTGTCAGTGCTGTTTATGATTTTCTTATGTTGGTCATATCTAAGTTCTTTTGGTTTCTAATTTTCAATGAGTTTACATTTCTTATTTTCGCGTCTTGATGTTTTGAAACTGCAAATTCAGCAATTCGTGTGGCTGCCAGCTGGTATCAAAGCCATCTCGGTGGCAGTGCGTCAGTGTTGCTCATAACCAATGACAAGGAGAATAAGAGGAAGGCTGCAGAAGAAGGAATTTCTGCGGAAACAGGTATCCGACAATTTAATTTTCTTCACACTCTTGGTTAGACTTTAATCATTTGCATTCAATTCTTCTTTCTCTGTTTGATTTATTTCATCACACTTGTTACATATTAACTCATTGTAACTATTGCCTCCTTTTAGTTGAGTCATACGTGAAATCTCTTGGGGAGCCGTCTTTGCTCGATCTGGTTGTTAATACAATTTCAGAAGATGTGAGTATGGCAGATGTTGAAGATTTGAGGCCTTCAAAGAGGAAAGTCATCTATAGTGAGGTATATCTCATTATGAGTATGCATCTACTTCTATGGTCTTTGCCTGTATGCCAGATCTTTTTCTTTGTTTGTTCTTTTTTCTTGTGCCCCAATCTTATGCTACTGGTTGGACAAATGGCCAACTGGTTGCTTTTTTAGAATTTTTTTTAAAAAAATAAATAATTTACAGCATTCATTCATATGTATGTATTTATGATGCCAAAATTCAAAAATTCTGAAGGCTTTTATATTTTATATATTCATCTTGCAATTTTAACAGTTTCATATCACTCTCAAATGATGTTAAAGATGTATACTTATTTTATACATATAAGTTTCCAATCAAAACTAATTTTGGTATCATAAATATATTAGAATATTGTAAACAGTTAAGATTTTTTTTTTTTTTTTTTAAATTTCAAATATAGAGAGCAACTGGTTGGACAAATTGTATAAGATTAGGCCTCCTTTCTTTTATTATTGCAGAAATTGATTGTCTCATCTGCTTGATCTTCTTCCCTTTGTATTGCAGCACAAGCCCATGTCAGAGATTACATCGGGTTTGCATCGAGGGATTTACCACCAAGGAAAACTCCGTGTCAATCGTTATAATCCTTTTGAGGCATATGTTGGAAGTGAGAGCATAGGAGATGAAATATTGATATTTGGCAGGAATAACATGAACAGAGCTTTTGATGGGGATATAGTTGCAGTGGAGTTATTGCCTCAAGAACAGTGGAATGAGGGCAAATCCTTCAGTATAGCAGATGATGGTATGGAATAGCTCCTGCATTCAATTGTCTAATTTCAAAGAGATACTGTATGGAAAGTTTGACTGACTTGATGAAATAGAAGACTTTCCCTGACCATTATTTTCTTTTTCAGAGGAAGAGGAGGAAGACGATGTTCATTTAGTTCCTAGCAGTGCTGATGATGCTCCTAGGAATACCAACACAGCAGGAGCTGCTACAACTACAAATCCGATTTCAAGCCGTCCTGTAGGGCGCGTTGTTGGTATTATAAAGCGCAATTGGCACTCGTAAGTTAGATGCATAGTTTCTATAATCTGCATGTTTCTTAAAGCAGTATTTCTACTTTGGTATTCTTCTTTTTTATTTTAGCATTAGTACCTATAAGTAACAAGATGAATAAGGATGAAACTATAATGTCTTGAATAGTGCTCCTGTCAGAATTCCAGTTTTCCATTGTCTTGTTGTCTGGTTTCATACTGCCATTGATTTAAGGCTAATATATTCAAAAGCCATTTGGAATACAGTATAAAGCAATAAACCATTGTTTGCCTCTGGATTTACAATAGTCTCTCTCAATACAGAATCCTGTTTGTTCATTGAAGTACAGGCTTTACAAATAGGAAAATCCTGATCAATTCAATTGCTTGTTGGGGTTGACCCAACTCTTGCAAGTAAATGAAAAAGATTCCAGTAAGATACGCTTATTATTTATATTATTTATTTAATGTTTCTGATGGTCCATTTCCAGTTGTTGGTAAAATGAGTTCCTGTCTGTTGCATGATTCTTTGAAAGAATGATCAACCTACTTTGTTCAAATTCGTGTCTGAACCTATTCATTATGTTTCAGAACTTCGTTTCTAGTCTGTTGATTGGGGTTAGAATTGTGCATTTTCATTCTTCTGAAATTTCTGCCTTTCGCAACATGCAATGACTTAATGCTAAATCTTTGGCAATAAGGGAAGCAAAGTTGAGGATTTCTTTTTCTATGTTTAATTTAATTTCTTCGACTTGGTGTTACCTTTTGACCATCATGAAGGCATTGCTGAAATTTTGCATGGGTCTTTGCAGCTATTGTGGGTCTTTGGAGCCCATGGCTATGCCTGCAGGTAATGGTGGCATTGCCCATGCTTTGTTTGTCTCCAAAGATCGCAGAATTCCTAAGATTCGGATTCAAACTCGGCAGCTTGGAAATCTTCTGGATAAGAGAATTATTGTTGCGGTTGATTCATGGGATGTTTTATCTCGATATCCATCTGGTCATTATGTACGCACAATTGGGGAAATTGGAGACAGGGATACTGAAAGCGAGGCAAGTTTAACGAGACTTGTTATTTCCTTGTCCTGTTCTTCTGCAATGGAGGCTGGAATTGTTTCCTTAGTGCTCTCTATGCCTGCACCTTCTCCCTCTTTATTTGAAGGATCTTGCTCAAGTTTTGACATTTCTTTTTAAATTGATTTCAATGTTTTGATGTTTTCGTTGGCATAAAAAATGGCTTTATTAATTTGGAAGAATTTGGTCTTTTGAATGTTTCTCATTGTCCTGTATACTGCAGGTTGTCTTAATTGAGAACAACATTGAGTCACGACCATTTTCTGCTCAAGTTTTGGCTTGCTTGCCTCCTTTACCATGGGCATTGTCCACAGAAGATCTTGCAAATCCCAATAGACAGGATCTACGACATATTCGAGTCTTTAGTGTGGATCCACCTGGTATATTTCTGTTATCCATTCATGCTGATGATCTTGTTTTTAGATTTCCAAGGCATTGTTTGTATGGTGGTTAGAGAGATGAATCAAGGGAGGAAACAGTGGAATGTGTAATATCTGTAAAATGGAAGATCATGTTGTTGGTTGGATTGTGATTGATGTCACCTATAAAGTATATAAAGATGACATAGATAAGCTTTTTCAAAGGAAATAAATAACAGTATAGAAGAAGTAGAGCTTTGTGGATATTTAAGTGTTGGTAAATGCTACATCAAAGTAGGAGGGGGAAAATTAACTTTTGTGTTACTTTTACTGTTTTAGAAATTCCATCTTTTTAGGGTTCTGTGAGCCTAACTGATTCTTGTTAGTTTTTTGATTACTACATAAGACTATTGTTGCAGGTTGCACGGATATTGATGATGCATTGCATTGCACTTCTCTCGTGGATGGAAATTTTGAAGTGGGAGTTCGTATCCTTTGGTTGCTATAAGTTATTCTCAATGCGATAGCTATCTATGCAATATTGTGAAAATGAGGTCAAACATATTGACTTGTCTTGTTCTCAGAATGTTCATCAATGCTTCACAGACACTGAAAGCCTTCTGTTAATAATAATAATAACTTGTCGTGAGTGGGATTTTTTTTAATATGATCTCAATTATCAAGTTTTGTCAAAGGCCTTCCCCAAACTAGTTTAGCTGTATGATTAATTTATATGACGACAGTTATTATTGTTGAAAAAACAAAACCGCTCATCCTACAGCTGTAATTTTTGAGAATTTAATCTCATGGACCTTCATATTCTTTAGTGCTATTTTCTTTCTACCCTAGAGCATGTCTCACATATTTTCAAGTTGAATGGAACCATAGATGCATTATATATAACCAGGTTGCTGTGATGGACCACATATTGACACAGTGGCAGCACTTGCTTTTGCTAGTTTTTGCCCTTATAGGTTCTGAACATACTGTAGACTGCCTTTAGCAAAAGGTAAAAGGCTAGATAAATGCAATCTTAATGCAAGTAATAAATTGAAGTGACATTTAACCTCTCCACATG
This sequence comes from Annona cherimola, assembly GCA_030490835.1. Taxonomy (NCBI): domain Eukaryota; kingdom Viridiplantae; phylum Streptophyta; class Magnoliopsida; order Magnoliales; family Annonaceae; genus Annona; species Annona cherimola. The sequence goes on from CM059972.1 coordinate 93,145,134, forward strand.
CTCCAAGCCACCGCACATTTTTTCATCTGCATTACATCACTTCATTACAAACTTGGAGGGCTAAAATCTCTGTAAATGCAAGTCCTTAATTATAAACCAGATATTGCTGACGTTACAAACTTTGTCCATCCAGGTACTCCTCTTGATGAAGAAGCTTCCAAGAGGGGTACTTCAGTTTATCTTGTTGAACGCCGAATTGACATGCTTCCGAAACCTTTAACAGAAGGTGACTTTTCTTCTTGGTGTTGTATTTTAGTTTGTTGATGTTTTCATTGCATATGTAAATTGGATTGTTTGGACCAACAACAGATGCTTTAGCATGATAATGCTCTTCTTTTTTTTTTTTTTCATATGTGATTTTATTCTTGCAGATATTTGCTCTCTTCGTGCTGATGTGGAGAGGCTGGCATTCTCTGTTATCTGGGTACTTGTTTTTTCCGTTCTTTTGAAATTGTTAAAGCCTAAAGGGGAAAAAAAGATTTATGTTCCACTCGCTCGTGCAATTTTATGCTCCTTGTAGCTCCCGTTAGTTATGCAAGTTTTGGTATGGAAAGTGTAGTTTCAGTAATATTTTGTATATACTAGTAATTTTGCTTTCTGCCGGTCATGCATCTTGTTCTTCACAGACTGTTTTTTCACACTTGGTGTGGCAATGAAATTTTCTTTTTTTTATCCTAGGGGTAGAAAATTTGATTTAGACGAAGAAACCAGTTGTACTTTTGAAAATTTCTCCTTTCTTTTAGGACCAAGTTTTGCAGTAATTTAGTGCTATATTAATGGTGCTCTTCCTTTTTGTATTTTCTCACATGGACAAGTATTCAAGCGGACTGATGAGTGTCGGACAGCTTGACTTGAGATTGGTCCTCAGTGCCTGTGATGGGACAGCCACTTGCAGAATTCAGATAACTATCATAGGATTCAATCTTTTGTTGACAGAAAGCAAACATGACCCTACAGTGTGTATGTGGATGCCCGCATAAAGGAAATAGTATGCATGCACATGCATACATGTGCTGCATGTGCTGCATTTCTTGCCCTTTAAGTAACCTGCAATCTATAATTAGAGGACTTGACCCCCTAGGTCAGACATACTTGGACCCTGAGGTGCACTGGCCTTTTTACCATTGCCTTATTCCTTGCTTCCTTCCTCTCTTTCCGGTTCTAAGGTAGTGCTTTTTTTGCGCCTATCACAGACCCCCACCTTCTATGATTGGTCTACTAGATGAGGCAAGAATACCTCTTACATTAGGTAGGGTAGGAGGGTAATGTATCATTTCTTTCCCAAAACTGTCATTCTACTAGGATGCTGCTGGTTGAATTGTCAAACCCTGGAGATCAATGATTTGAGCAATTAGATCATAGTGATGAATCTTTTTCTATGAGCCAGGTCTTTTTTGGTCATAATCGCAGAGGATGTGTCAGATGCCTTAATTGTTTAGGCCTAAGTAGATTCTGAAGAGTCTTACCTCTGTCCTTTGCACTTAGAAAAGGAGATCGGAAGTAAGATTTGTTGTGATCTGGCCTAAGATATTGGTATTATCTGCCCAATTTTATGATAGAACTACCATCTTTTGCATAAGTTGTGAGATTATCTTGGGAAAAAATCGAAGAAAATGCTTAAGCATACAGGTATCCTTTCCATTCTACCCCAACTTTCTACACCACATCCAGCCTTGTTGGGTTGCTTTTCCCTCTGCTATGCAGAGATGCATTCAGCCATCAGAATTGGCTTGGCTTTTCCCTCCCCCTCATGGAGTTGCTTCCAGCCTTATTGATTTGCCTTTTTCTCACAGAGTTGCTTCCAGCTATTCCAGTTGGCTTATCATTAGAGTACACAATCATTTCACATGACTCGCTCTGGCACCCTTTATCTCTATAAAAGTGCCTTAGGCAACCTATTTGTGCAAATGCTTGTGTTTCGTTTTGACACCCTGCCATCTTAGGAATATCTTGAGTTTCAGCCAAACATTTCACAAATCATATGGATTACATGGGGTTTTTATTATATGCACCTGAGTGCACTTAGACTCAGTGCACCTGGCTGTATTTCACCCATTATTTTTATTTTTTTGTTTTGTTTATGAAACTGTTAATATAAGTGTATTTAGCATGTGTAATAATTTTTACCATTTTTGAGATTTTTAGATTTTTTTTGGATTTTTAAATATCAGTGACATTTTTAGTAATTTAAAAAATCTAAAAATCTCAAAAAATGGTAAAAATTGATAAACATGTTAAATACACTTAGATTAACATTTGTGTTAAAAAAAATTTCAAAAATAAAATAAGGGTATTTGCACCCGGGTGCACTGAATCTAAGTGCAACCGGGTGCATATAATAAAAACCCGATTACATGTTAGCAATCGTACGTCATCCTGTCTGAGGTGGCTTACTAGAGAGATGTAGGATGTCTCAGGTGGCTCAATAGAGAAATCAATCTCATGAAATGACCTAGTACTTGAGTGTCCCAAGTCTAAAACCATTTGTGACATTGTGGGTCAATACGACATAGGTCGTCATATTGCCAATTTTAAACACATGACATGCCGTCAGTGTCTTAGGTCTGATAGTTGTGTAATAAGCATGTAAATGATCTACATTTTCTATGTCATGGAATTGCTTGTCTACTCGTTGTTGGGACAATGTAATATCAACCCCTCACTTGTACTGACATTGACATTTATCTTCGTAAAAAATTACTCCATCTGAACACTTGCATGTTTGTAGTCTTTCTGAACAAGGGCCTTTTCTTTTGAGAAGTAAAATCCAAGTTGTAGAACTGTGTAATTTCTGATGTAAATGAGCATATGTTGAAATCAGTGAAATAACTGGCAATTATTGTGTTTACTTTCCAAAATTAATCTGCTGAAACACCCATGCTCTGTCAAAATTGCAAACCGCGAAGCATACTTCATGTTTACAACTTAACACACAATTTTGCCAATCTAGGCACCACCAAGTGTGCTGTTGTCACACATATTGTATCATATAAAATATGTAATTTTGGTGTTTCCCATTCTGATAATCCTGTGATGAAATGTCACCAAGCAACATAACCTGAATTTAGGGTTTTGTATCCTTGCTTGCTGAACTAAAAGAGTAAGTATGTGCAGGGACTTGAACTTAGGCCCATTAGCTACTACAAGAAATGAACTTTTGACAGCAGTAAAGTGTATATATATATATATAGGGCACTGATCATACGTGATACATCGCACATCTCTAGAGTAGCGATGTTACTTCATAGGTCACCTGATTTGGCTGGATAATTTCTGGCCGTCGGATGTAGCATTAATGGTGCTGCAACTTTTTTTTTTGTTTTTTTGTTTTTTTCAAAAAATGCCCACCAGCTTTTCAATTACTTTTTGGTCAACATTCAAATTTCATAGCCGACGATTTGGTTAAGGTTTCGGGGAGAAGTTTAGTTCAACAATCTTGACTCCGACAAAATCATCATCGACTAGCACATTGTTGTCATCAAACCCGACCACAACAAAAACCCACTCAAAAACAGTACACTTGCAGGGCTGTGCACGGCTTCACTTATTTGTTGGTGGATCTTGGGAAGGATGCCAAGTAGGATTTGGGTTTACTTGTGAATGCAACGTTACCCCTCTCGAGGGCATAATCACTATGCTTTTTTTATTTTTTTATTTACATCTGCTTGGCCATGTCTGGGGAATTCAATTCTGCCACTTTTGTTTTGGGTGGGAAAAAAGTCACGGGCGATTTGAACATCTGGAGGAAGAAACTCCTGAGAGAGCTTGTGGAGCATGGTTCCATTGGTGCTATGAAGCTCTTGAGTAGAAACATAGATTGCGATTTTGCTAGATTCTACAAGTGGGTGTATTTGAATAGGTTGAAATTCGTAGACTAGCTTACTGTAGAAAAATGTGATTACCTTTTCCGCATAGTAGGATGAGATCTTCTGGTGCAGAGTTCTACATGTTCTAATCAAAATCCCAAATCCCTGTATCATAGACACATCGTGGATTGTCATTATCCACTGAGTTGTCCACCACAAATTTTGCCATTGCTTCAAATGTTTGGGCTTTGCCGGCTATCTGCTTCCTCTGCTTTCATTGTTGCTCAGTTGTGCAAGGACCCATGATTTTTTCCCTCTCAGGAATTAATCAATTGCTCTCTATTTCAGTGGACATGCTTGTAAGTTGATTGATTGTGATGCTTGGAAAGATCGAGTTTAGATAAGAAAGTTGGAATTCATTGCCAAGATCCTATGCTGTGAAATCTTGGACCAGCAAGATAAATTTGTTTGATTTAATGATGGGAACTGATATTGCGTACATCTATGACAACATGGGCCGGTAGTGACATTATCGTCCTCCTCATGGCAGAATTGCAGAAGTTGATTTCCATCTCTTCTTTAGCCAAATAATTTCATCGATTCGGGCTTATTGGAGCTGACCAAAAAGTAAAATCAAAGAGTCTGGGGCAATTTTTTAAACTCGGCTGCTGCACCCATTAATGCTACATCTGATGGCCAAAAACTATCCTGCCAAATCTGACAGTACACAAGGCAACATCACCACTTTATCAATATGCGGTGCATTACATATGATCATTTCCCATGTATATGTATATCAATTTTTACATTGTGACATTGTTGTATGTTAGTCATAGAAAAGCTTTAGCAACAATTTTTTGAAGTAGTTGTTAAAAGTAAATTTCGTTTCTAAAAGGTTACTTTTTGCAATATCCATTTTATCATCATCTCTAAAAGTTAATTTTTGATGACGATAATCATTTTTGTCGCTAGGATACGTTTGGGAAGAGGTTAAAAAAATGTGGGAAAGGGAAAATTTTTTAAAAAATGCGATAATGATGTTATATGATAGTGGTATTGATTACGAGTAAAAGAATAAAGATAAATAGATACTGTAGCTGTATGAAAGCTGTAAAATGATGATTGGAATGTAGAGGTAATTATAGAAAAATAGTGTATTTAAGTAGCTAATATCTTAATCATCTCAAAAGGTGTGTAGGGAGTGAGAATTTTATTTATTTATTAATATTTTTTTTTTTACAACTTACCAAATGGGCCCCAAATAGAGTATTTTTGCAACAAAAAGTGCAGTGTGTTGCTGAAAGTATGTTGCAAAATATTGACTTTCTTGTTGTGAGCCTTGTCGGGTTGACTGAATAACTTAGGTACATTGTATACAGGCTATTGTTGGCCTTCAGTCTTAATCAGACTCATAATAGCAACAGGTAAAAAAATATCTGACTTTACCAACGTGACTTCCCATGATGTTGACATGGCACCAATACATCAAAATGATTGTGCTGCAGATAAAATTAGGATTTCAACTTCATTTCCTATCAGTGTGGTCATTAATAATTGCCGATCATTGTTAATCTGCTTGCTCTGCACTCTGTCTGTGGCCACATCCTACATGTCAAGTATGCATTGGACTGTAGACATATTGCCAGAAGTGTAAGTCTCGCTCTGAATAGACCTTTTTTTTTTTTATGGATCACTCTGAATAGACCTTTGATGCAATAAGCTCAGGTTTATATACGTTCTTCTGCTAACTCATAAAAATTTATTTGTAGTAATTTTTAGTTATGTTCAAGAAGTTGTGTATAGGAATTGGATAGCATTAGATTCTTTAATGGATCAAGTTGTTATTTACTGAATGCATTCATCTGGTTTCATATTTTCAGGTAATGACACCTAATGCAGAGATCATTTCGACAAGATACACGAGAAGTGTGATAAAGTCCTGTGCTGCATTATCTTATGTTGAGGCCCAAGCAAGAATGGACGACAGGTACTTTCTTCATTGACTGCTCTTTTCTAACCTAGCTTTTGATATGTTTGTTTCTCGGAACAGTGGGATATTGCTGCATGTTTCGTGTTGAAATTTTACATAACCATTCATTCCCTTCCAGCTACATTTATTTAAGATTAAATATTTCTGGACACTGGAAGTGAGCATGTAGCGCTTATGGTGTAAGTCATGGACCAATTAATTTCTAGTTATTCTATAAGCCTTGATGTGAAATTATAAAGGACGTGAAAACAAGATCATTTAATCAATTGACAAAGAGCACAATATGAGCAACAGAAGATGGAATTTAAGGTTTGTAAAATAGAGGGACCAATCCAAGCAAGTCAGTTCCTTGGAAATTCTTGGAACGGCTACAGTTTCAATTATTGCACATTTAGGGAGGATTTGTTTAGGATTTTAGCACCTAATTATCGTATTTATCATTTTTTAGTAATATTCTATTTGTTATTTAACGTAAGCATCAAGTTGATCTAAAATATAGATCAATTTGACAGATGCTTGATGTAGGTTTTATTATTAGGGTCTTATCCTTGTCTTAGTGGGATTTGATTTTCTTCTCTTATTGGCATTGAGTTGGGATTAAGTTAAGCAATTCCCGTTGTGTGGGGATTGTGATTTGTCTCCATAAATAAGTAAACCTGTTACTTTTTTTTCTTTTTTGTGAAATGGCTTTGATGACTGTTGGCTGTGTGCTATTGCGTGAATGATACCCGAATTTCTCTGTCTTATGCTAACTCTTACGACCTCAATTCTTTTATTCTTCTTCCCTTCTCATCCCCATCCGAGGATCTTCCCCTTTCTTCTATTTGTTCTCCCTACTCATGCTACATTCCCAATTGTGTTTTTGCTTATGCAAAATTATTTTGACTTCCTGTCCAGACTGCTCCCACTTTTAGTTGCATTTTAAATACATACCACACCTTCTATAGTGACAACCTTGTGTACTTTATTATTCACCATGCCAATATGAATTACCAAGGTGCCATTTTTAATCCCACTTCGATCAACCATGGGTGTTCTATGCTTTCAAACAATTCTATATCTTTTATCTTGGGCGATTTGCATATATGCTTGCAAAGTTTGACTGAATACTGCATCTAAATTCCTGTATGCAAAAATAGCAAATATGCCTATATAGTCTTGCCCAAATTGCAAATATCCCTGACGCATATGGTATGTCTTATACTATTAATCATTTTTGAAAATTCCAAGAATGCCTTGAAAACCTACATCCTCATGTTTTCACAGTATTCAGTTCTGAAGCTGATTCAAAGTTCCAAACCTAGTGATGAGCCTATGATCCATTGCATCATACCCAAACCCTAGGCAACCTAAATCCGTACGGCATCTCAAGGTGGCGGATCAAGTAGGCTGGAATAGCCTTTGTGGCAATTGCAGACCTTGGGCATCACACCACCTTGTGGCGGGTATGTTGTTACCTCTACGAATGCATTGTTGAAGAAGATGGATTCCAAACCATTTATCCGACAAATTTCATTTGCCTTGAATGACCAAAGTAATTCTTATGCCTACAAAATGCTAATGGTGATCATAAAATTTGTTTGAATTAAAGCATTTTATTTCCATCTTTGTAACAGTGCATTTTATGCCAATGGAATCTAGCGGCCTTTTAGATAACATTACATATGATAGAGACTTTTTTTCGTGAAATTTTTTACTTAAAAAATAGCAACTAGCGATAAATGATCACAGTTCTTGATCATCCAACTTTTTTTTAATTATTACTTACATATTTCAGTGAAATTTTCACATTTTTCCATACAACTAGGGTGCAATTTGGGCTGGGTTAAGCCTCAGCCTGATCTGCCAAATCCCAAGAAAAATTAGTGTTTAGACTTACATTTTAAAAGTCTGAAAAACCCAATTTGTAAATAGCGTTAGGGTTCAACCAAATCTGAACTCCACTTTTTATTTATATTTGATAGAAAATATTTATTATATTCAAACAACTTAAATGTGGACGTCAAATAATGATCTTGTTAGCCTGGGTTAACATAAGCATATGTTAGTTTGGAATACTTTATATATTTTTATTTAATTTTCTGTTTTTTTTATTAAAAATGTTGATTTTTGAAGGTGATATGTAAATTTTGCGAAATTTAATTTATGAGTTAAATATATTTGGGAAAATAATTTTGTTAAAAAAACCAAAAATGTATAAATTAGCCTGAATGTTAACGCAATGTAAGCATGATACATTTTTTTTTATGAAAGTAAACATGATTCATTTTTGACAAATAGTAATATTTTACATTTTTTTAATGAAAATGGGTTTAGCATAATGTATGACTCAATCTTACTTTTAAGTGTGTGGGTGCTCCCGAAATTTGATGATACGTTGGTTCTTTGCTTTTGCTTGTTTGTCATAACTGATTTTTTTTCCTGGTCCCTGTCAATGATTGAAGCATTTTTGTTTCTTTTGTGGTTGTCTTTCTGACAGTCGCTTAATGGATCCGTTAACTACCGATCTGCGAAATCTAAATGCATTAGCAAAGGTGCACATTTTCATATGATTACAAATTTTCTGATCAGAAGATGTTCTCCATTTTAACTTTTCATAATCCTGTATGGTGTATGTATAAAACTGTTCAATTGCAGATTATGAGACAAAGGCGCATTGAAAGAGGGGCTCTAACACTAGCTTCTCCAGAAGTAAAGTTTCAAATTGATACAGAGACCCATGATCCTCTTGATATCGGTATGTTGTACTTCAGTGCTTCCTGCTTGGAAACCAATATCCTGTTGCATAGATGTCCTTTTTTAAAAGGTCCTTGTACCATTGCTGTTTTTCATCCCTATCGCAATCACAAGTTGTTTCCCAAGTGGAGTCAGCTAGGTGGGTGATGCATCATTCCTATCAATCTTGGGCTTTGTCCCCAATAAGCTCAAATGCTTTCATATCTTTCCTAATGGCTTTTAGCTCATTTACTGTTTTTGATTTTTTATTAGTTGATTGCCATAGGTATGTATCAAATAAGAGAGGCAAACCAAATGATCGAAGAGTTTATGCTTGCTGCAAATGTTTCTGTCGCAGAAAAGATTTTGAAACATTTTCCTGTGTGTTCCTTGCTGAGGTATGTTGTTGATTTTGGTATCTCTTTCTTGTCATACAGGAAATAATCATCCCACGTTTCCTTCTCAATTGCAGTCATCATCTTTGTCTTTTCTTGGATCATCAACACTTCTGTTTCCCATGCTTCAATTCTATTCCTGTTCCTGTCAACATTTCTTTCTGTCATATATCAATTTCATTCTTTTTGTTGTTTGATCATTGGCATTCCCACTTGGACTAGATGCATAAAGGTGGCTGCTGTCAACATCACTGGTCTTTGATGATATTGCAGGCGACATCCTAGTCCAACCAAAGAAATGCTTGAACCCTTGTTGCGAACAACTGCAGCTGTTGGCTTGGATTTGGATGTCTCAACTTCAAAAACATTTGCTGACTCTCTTGATCATGCAGTGGTATGATTGTAATTGCATGTATTTTGAACTCTACAGCATGAAGCTGGTCAATCTGATAAATCAATTGCATTCTATGCTAGTTGTATTTAAGCATCTTGTGATTTAAGTACCTTAATAGAAAAAATCTTTGACAGGGTGATGATCCATACTTCAATAAGCTTATCCGCATTCTGGCAACAAGATGCATGACCCAGGTACATCAGAGATGGTTCTTGAATTGTAAAATTATTTTAGCTTCATGCAAGAAAGGTGTAATTTTGGTTCTAGGATTTTCTTACTGTATCATACTTTGTTTGTAGGCAGTTTACTTCTGCAGTGGTGATCTAAGCTATCCAGAATTTTATCATTATGGACTGGCAGCACCTTTATACACTCATTTTACCTCTCCTATCCGTCGGTATGCAGGTCAGCCTAATGGGCACTTGATCAATTAGATGGCCATAATTAATGATGTTTTTAGGGTCTATGTATGCATGATCGTTGCTAAATAGTCATGAAATTTTATGTTAACTGAGCATATGATTCGTGTTCATGTGTCTCTTATGCTGCATGTTACTTGTCTTGAAGTCTTGAATATTCTACTTAAAACCCACCTGGATCCGTGAGGCTAACCATTAATGGTGTCACGATTGCTTGTTAGAAACACATATCCAATTTGCATACAGTGCATGAAGAAAGGTATTTCACAAATCTGGAGTAATTATTATTTATTTTTTTTCCATTTTTCAGGAATGATAGAACTAGTTTCAGATTTGTTTTGAGATTTCAAGCTGCATCCTTATCATCTTTCTTCGTGTCTTGGCGTCCCTTTCTATTTTATTGTTGTTTCCAGCATGTTATTCAAGCAGAAGTATCTTCTCGCATTTCTAATTCATAGTAATTTGGAGAAATTTAGATTGGTGGCTGTCTTTCTTGGAGAGATTCCAGCTGAACATTCTTAATCTCTAGTGATTTTCCGTGGTTACTCATGGATGTATGCATGATATGATTGCTTATCTGGGATAATTAATCTGGAGTTTAGTGATGGGGGCTTGATTGGACTACTTGGATCATCATAACCACATGAGCAAAAATTTATTGTCCGACCTTATGTTTTACAATAAATAGAGTACAACGTTAATGTCAAAAATGGATGATGTTTTATGAGAACTAGGATTGAAGCTCTGAATGAGAAAGTGAAGCAGATTGCTGACCCTTTTTTACTGCAGATGTCATTGTCCACAGGTTGCTTGCTGCAGCTCTAGGAATATCTAAACTACCTCCTATTTTCCAAGATAGACCACAGCTGACAAACATTTCCGACAGTAAGATGCTAACAATCCTTTCTTCCAGAACCCACTTAAGGAAATTGAATTCAAGTTGCTGATATTAATAATTTCGCAGATTTAAATTACCGACACCGGAATGCCCAGATGGCAGGCCGTGCTTCTGTGGAGCTTCATACACTCATTTTCTTTAGAAAACGGTTAATAATGGCTTTTGCATTTTATCTCAACATTTCTTGAAAGATGTTCATTTTTTATTTTTATTTTTATTTTTTGACATAAATTTCACTACTTTTTCCTGCTGCAGGCCTACAGACACGGAAGCGAGAATATTGAAGATCAGATCAAATGGGTTGATAGTCTTTGTGCCCAAGTACGCACCTAAAATACTCTCTTCCATTTGGGTCTCTGAGAATGCTCAGATATTGATTCAACGCCCAAACAGTGTAGCTCATGTGGGCTTTTTCTGATATTATGCCTCTCTTTTGCTGATCATTCATTGGTATGAAGGATGTTAATCTGAGCATGCTTTGAGTTGTAGCCAAAGGAATACCTGGGAATGGCATACCTTGGGGGACAGAGAGAACTAAAAACTGAGAAAAGTGTATTTCTTTGCAGGTATGGTATTGAAGGGCCTGTCTACTTGATTCAGAAAGGAAAGAATACAGGAGAATGGGTCGTGGATGAGGAACATCAGAGGATGAGGAAGGCAGATGGGAGCATCAGTTACATTATACTGCAGACAGTGAGAATACATATGGAGGTCGTGGAACCCCAACCTAACAGACCGAAGCTTGAACTCACCCTTATATAAGATTGGTAAATCTGCTCTGTGACACTAGTGTAACTTATTCAGACCTGCTGTTCTCTTATTGTTAAAATAGGAGGAGAGGGAGGACGAAGGAATGAATGGTATCACCATTGCAATAAATAGATTTATTCCTTTTAAAATTTTGGACTTCATTTTGGCATAATTTGAGTAAGATGTTGAATTTCTTTCTTTCTTCGTGGCATAAATTTATTAATTCATCAAGAAGGATAACTAAGAAAACTCAACATCTCTACTTCCAAGGATGTGAGACAAAAAATTGCGATCTGCCATTGTTTATTTCCTTTCAGATGAATTTCCTGGTCAATTCTTTTTAATTTGATGACTCTTTGGGAAAACTGTGATCGGGATCTATCTCTTGTCATCCAAAAAACACAAACATGAGCAAAGAAACATATTTTCTTTCAATGAAATGCAACAAGCTAGGTGAGAGATCTGTTAAAGCAGTAAATCTTTTAGATTAAAATCTTTACAGGCTCAAGAAAATTGATCTTCTAGGCAGGAAGCATTGTCATAAATGTATTTCCTAAAGGGACAAAATGGAAATGGAAATGGAAAAACCATCCATCATTCTTCCATTGCATCTTGTTCGTGCTTGATTGTCGCATTGGATTGGCTTGGCATTGCAGATGACCTCATCTGGCCGCCTCTCTGGCATTGAGGTCAATCTTCCTAGAAACCATCTTTATCTTAGACAATCAATTAATAAACAAACAATAAGCTTACAAGATAGAAGGACCAAAATACACATTGATAGGTGTAGCTTGACTGGTGTATTTGGGCCCTTGTAAGCTTTTGACTGTGAAGATGGCTGCCATTTCACTTTCATAGGATCCACATGAATATTGTTGACCAGATGGTTATAGCAAAGGCAGCAACAGCATAAGTCCAAAGGAGGATGACCGAGCATTCATCTTGACCAGCATCCAGCAATTGGGCCATTGTACCTGCATGCCATCATAGTGATGAGAATGAATACCTTCTGCTTGTTTTTATGTTTCATTGGAATTAACCCAACAGTTGTCCTTTTTTTTTTTAAACCTTATTTTTGAAGTTCACCCGACAGTTTTCACTTGTCCAGATATGATGATTCTAATCACTAGTAAAACGGTTTTGGAGCATTTATTTATTTATTTATTTATTTATTTATTTGTGTTTCTGCCTCTAGCAGGCAGTAGCAGAACTCGAAAGCTTAACCACAAGAAGCGCAGAGCGATGGCTTATACGCCTACATCTACATCCATCAGGTGCAAATGTGCATTAATAAGACAATGAAAAAGGCTTTCAACAAACCAAGATTCATGGCAGGTGGAACACTAAATTGTATCATTAGCACGTATCTATACAATGGATCTGGAGCTAGAAACCCCAAATCATCAGCTGCTTTCACGATGGCCAGTCCAACCAGTGGAAGAACCGCATAACGAGCAATTACAACTGCAACTATGACTGATAACTTCAATCCCCCAGCCTTCAAACCTGTTTAATTTGTAGAACCCACAAGAAAGAAGAATGCTTAGGAAATGGACAATCGCATATCTTTCTTATGTATGTATAGGAGGGGAGAGCACGTGCGCTACCCTGGTAAAGATTTCCACCCAGAATGAGAGTGATGCAAGGCAGTGTCCCATCCCCGCATAGGGTTAGCAATTATGTCAATTTAAAATTGAACATTTATATGTTATCAAATCATACTATTTGTGTACGGATGGAATCCACCCTCTTTGAGTGAAAAGGTCAATAAGAGGGAAAAAACTGCACGCATTCAGGATCAGAAATTGGTTCTTTTTTCAATGAGAGGTTGCCAGCTATTCGAAATGCTAAATTCACTTTCTTAGTGTCAAGTAAGCAACTCACAGATACTTCCTATGATGAGCTAAGTTCTGTAATTCTTGGAAAATATGTGATCCACAAGAAAAAGTACATTGGCCATAGTCCTCGTTGCTGGGATTCCCTGACCAAAATCACTGCGTTCGGACTCGGAACTGTGAAACATACCTGCCCCAACAACTTGATCGAATCTTGGACAACACAGAAAGGTGCATTTGGACCGATGATCATCGACTTCAACCATGGTATTGAAGCAAAAAGAAAGCCAGCAATCTGAAAGTTCAGAGCACAGAATAACAATTGCCTATTCATCCAAGATCTGGTCTTTCTATACATGAAACAGTAAGCAAAAGGAGTAATGGGGTACCATTGCCGCATGTGGTGGTTCCTTTACTTGCTTGAGGAACTGATGAAGTATTCCTCGTAGCTTCTCTAGAAATGGCATCATGTGGCTGCCCAGATTTTCCTTTGACCAATGTTCCACAATATCTCTTACTGCTGCAAGTACACTAAGGCTGAGGAAACTTACAGGCAAAAATTTTCCGCCTGTTTCACTTGGTTCTGCTGACTGTGTAATAACAGTGACTGTTTTACCACTTTCCATTGCAAGAAGTCTGGTTTCGCCACCAATATCTGATTCTCTGTTGGGTATCTCTGGCACTGTGTCGTTCGTCACCCGGTTTTGATGATACAAACTTGTCTTTGGAACTGTGTCATCGATTTCCTGGGCTTGATGATAAAATCTGGCTGCATTTCGGAAAAGACTGTATGTGTATGTCCATGTGAAGATACCACCCAACTGCACTAATCCAGGAAAAGGCATCATAGTCAATTAAAATCTTGATGCTGTTGAGCCTGAAGGATACATCATTGGAGTTTTGAATCTTTGGATGGTTTTAGCAAGATTAATCATCCAAAGAAGAATCCTTCGAAAGACCCCAAAAAGTAGTTTTCGCGCCAGTGAGATTGGCCTTACTGCCATAGAAAAGGATACATGTGAAAGTGCACAGACATGGCAAATGCTGGGCTCCCCAAATGGACTGTCTTCGTGATCGCAGATGGAAGGTACAACAATCAACAAAAGATTGCCAAAGTTACGTGTTTCAGAACAATTCAAGCAATTGGATAAGGATGCATCTATTTAGAACTTAATGAAAAGAACATTACTAGATGAAGTTTGCTACGGGAGCTGAGAAAAGAGATCAAATCAGGGAGTGATTACCAGCTGAACAAGAACCAACAATGAGGCCTTCCATGTAAGGCTCTGGCTGCAAAGTCTTAATCACTACCTTTCCAATCATGGCTGCAATGAAAAAGTTTGGCCCAACATTCAAGGGCATGAACCACCTAATAACAAAAAGAAGATTGAATGACCATCATCACAGAGAATAGTTTTGAATGTAAAACCACATAATTAACAAGAAATTGTTGAAGCTGGCTTACAGTGTGTTCATAACTTCATTTGGGAGGAAAAGAACAGAGAGAAAATTCCATTTATCTTTCCAGGCATGACATGACATATGGTAATTACACCAGGTTTTTTAATGTTAAATATTCTTTAAATTTTAAATAATATATCATTTTATTCCCATGCATTTATTTATGATTCCAAAAATTACATTTATCGCAAACTTTTATATATTAAATATACTAGGCGTCTTTCAGAAATTTTAATAAGTATATACTCGCTTTCAAAGGATGCTATTTTTTACAAAATATAAGTTTTCAATAAAAATATTTCTAGTGGCACGATGAGACAAGATATGTTAAACATGATAAATGGTTTAAACATAAAAAGATATATTTTAAAATTAAAAAAAAATCAAGGATAATCATAGAGCCTCCATTCTTAATGTAATTTTCAAGTTTTGAGGCATTGGCTAATTCCAGTCGGTGAAGGGCTGTCAGCTTGATTCATCATTATCCCTCACTTATGAAGACCTTGGAGGCTGCGATTGGCTATCAGATTGATGGGTTTGATCATAGCAAAACATCTCCCAAATGAAATAAATCCTTTGTGAGGAAAGGAAAAAAAAAAAACATAAACAGAAGAAAGTTTACCAAGAAATTATGTCCTGAAGTGTGACGGATTTCGCCAGGCTAGCAAACATAAGGGATGGAGTGAAGACTGCAAACACAATCTGGCATTGACCAACATATTTTCAGCGGTTAGTAAAACCTATAAACAGTTAAACACGTCGAAAGAAATCTGAAAAAAATGAAACTGTGGGAACCCACCAAAGACAAACTATATATAGAGTGGCAGAACAAATTAAGATCTATTTAGCACAAATATAATGTTTCATAATTAAGTAAAAAGAAGGATTTTTTTATGTAAGGTTTGGATATAAGACATCTAAATACACCCATTTGACAATAGAATTAAGGGTAATGATCTCATTCAACTCAGGTGTCCGAGCACCTTTTCATCTTTTAATTGAAAAATTAAGATCTAAACCATTTATAATATTCATCTATGTGCATTTGTTTATAACTCCAAAAAACACATATATTAAAATCTGTTTATATATTTTAATAGTTAGATATTCAATCTCAAAAGGTGTTAAATTTTGACAACATTAAGTTTCCAATTAAATTAATTTTTGACATCATAACTAAATACTAATCGATAAAGATAGTAAATGGTCTAGATTTCTAAGAAAAGATTTTTTACAATTAATTAAAAAAAAATTTCATACACCGACATTTCATTAGATTAGAAACCTAGAATTAAATGATGATAATGACATTGACATATTATAAGCATGTTTGGCTACAACAAAAACTTTTTAAAATAAATTTCTCAATCTTCTCAACTATCCTATTTTGTAATTATTTATTTACATCTTTCTATATGACTATTTTACTTTTCAATCATTTCTATACTCATACTATTAATGTTTATTTTAACTTTATTTTCTTTATTCTTCATCATTACCCATATTATATTATTTTTTTTTCTTTTAATTTAAAAAAATTTTCATAAAATTTTTTTTATTACTTTCCAAGCACAACCCATAGTAAGTGAATAAAAGTAGTGTGAAATGTACATCACTGATCACACGTAACTAACAAGTTAAAACTAGCAAATGAGTAAAAACAAATCCAAAAATAGAACTTGGCCTATTTTTGCAAGCTGCAGAAATGCATGTTTGTACCCTCGGGAACAGTAATTAATATTCAACACAAAATACAAACATATATATTCTTACCTTGTTAATGGATTTTCGAGCAACCGGCGAGAGAAGTTTGTCATATTCGGAAGCCAGAAAAGCCCCCAGGACTGTTACAATGAGAACCTGTACCACCGGCATTGCTGCCACCATAAACAATCCCCAAAACCCCATTTTCATCTGCCCCCTTCTTTTCTATTGATCCACGGCTGTGATTACCCGATCGATCGATTTCTTCTATATAATCACCATCTGTAAAAGGACAAATATCCTGACGATCCAGATGAAATAATGCACTCCCAAATGAATTGGCCGGGAAAGGATTGAAATTTTGTGTAACTCAAAAACCAGTTAAGCAATTAGGGAGTGGTTGGGTGATGACTGAACACAATATTATTGTCAATCATGATCATAATACCGGTTTCACAGAAAGTATTTATGAACTTTTTAGTTTAAAATTATCTACATCATTAAGAAAAATCCAATTTAACGGAAACCATAAATTATACTGTTTGCGGTGGGAACTTAAAAGTAATCCCAATTCAAGACTTGTATAGATTACGGAACCCATTAGAAATTTTTTGATTTAATTATCGATTTCGTATATTTTTCTCCTTTCAAATGAATAATTCCATATAATTAATTATTGATTTTGTTAGAAAAACATTATCATATGCAAAGAAATTTTTCCTCATCTATCAAAGCATTGCCAAGGGATTTCTTTCTTGCTTACAAAAACATCATCATAAGCAAGAAAATCTAATCAATTCATTGTATTTAATGTCATTTACATAGCTAAAAGACCAAATTTTATCTAAATCAAATATGCGTTTGGGTTATATTTGCTCAAAAATAGATATATTCAAGTGAAAATTAAGAAAAAAGCTTAGGAATGTTCACATACGTATTAGAATGTAATAATATTTTATAAATTATTTATCCACGTAGTAGTGATATTTTTTTAAATAGTTTAGATGTTGAAAATACTACTTACAAATTATTTTTGTATTAAACTATTTTATTACGTTGATTTTACACATTTATAAATGAAAACCATATACAGTAATATTAAACAAACAAAAAGATTTTTAAATATAATATATTGGGTAAAATTTTCATCAACAATCAAGGTATTAAAAGTAAAAGAGATTACATACATAGAGAAATGGATTCATAGAAGTGGAATTTCTTCCTATTAACCACTTTTTGGTGGTCGATGAGAAATTTTCTTGCACTGATTGCCTACACGTGTACATGAGATGCAGTTAATTTGCAATACCAAATATATAAGGGATAATTTCAAGGAATGTAATTTCATGCACCTGAATAAACTTAGCTTTAGTGCACTCGGGTGTAAATACTTATTTTTTAATTTTTTTTAAAATTTTTCATAAGAATGTTAATCTAAGTATAATTAACATGTGTATTAAAATGCCGTTAATTTTAAAAAGCCAAAAAATCTACATGGCTTTCTTAAAATCAGTGGCATTTTGCTACATATCATAAATACACTTAGATTAAAAGTTTGTAAAATTTTTAAAAAAATAAAAAACAGAGTAAGTACACTCAAGTGCATGAAATCACATTCCCAATTTCAAATACAACTTGCAAGTTTTACTCCAATTTCAAATATAACCATACATTTACAAAAAATGCAAATATGATTATACGTTTTCACAATACATTGGAAAGGGAAAATGCTTCAAAGATGCATCTTCCACATATGACAATATCATCAAATTTACCTATGTATTTTTACCCAAATACCCTTGCTTAAAATCTAGATTGATCTCCCTCTTTCATGTAAAGAATGATTTTAGCTGCCTAGTGTTATAACTTTTTTTAATAACCATAGACATACTTATTAAATTTTAACTAAGTTTTTTTTTATAAAATGCTCATTAAGTTTTTTTTAAGAAATACCAACGAAAGTATTCCACCAAAAACCCAAAACAGAAGGTTAACCTGGTCCAACTCCCCCCTCATCAGAGGTGAGTAGCATGGGTAGCATATTACAAGAGAGAAGACTAAAAGCCAAGTCCCTTTGAAGGAGATTTACAAGAAACTCAGGTGGTACTTCCCACCACAGCTTATGGCCCTCGTTTGTTGAGTATGCCCACCTGGCAATCTCATGAGCTACCTGATTCGCACTTCTCAAAACATGGATGACAGAGATTCCATTGAAAAAGTTTTACCCAACTCAGTGATGTCTTTTAGAACAACATTTAGAGGGGTCTTAATCTTCAACTGTCCCATAATAGCATTAACCAACGTTAGTGAGTCACTAGCCAGCACAAGGAACTTAATTCCTATCTCTTTGGCCTAGAGTAGACCAAAGAAACGCACCATGAATTCCATACGCGGAGGTTCAATAACACCCTTGCCCATCCAGCTCCTCGCTGCAATAAACCTGCCATCCCAATTGCGGATGACAGCCCCATAACTCCTCACCCCATTTTTAGCATTCCCTCCAGCGTCCACGTTCATCTTCATCCATCCATTCCCCAGCAGCATCCAATTTGCCAAGCTCTAGTTGACATTCAACTTACCATTTCTCAGTAGTTTTGAGGATCTAAAGCAATGGAGATAATCATGGCACAGTCCACAACCTCATCCAATCTAGCTGGGCCATTGTCAAGTAGGCCTTTGTTCCTAATAAACCAAAATCTCTAACACATGGTGACTAACAGACAGAGCAAATCAGGGTCCTTGCCATGGGTGGCAATAGAGAGGACCTTCGAAATGTCCTTCTCTAAAATTCCAGAATCAAGGAAAGAAGCACATCTGAATAGCAGCTCAATCTTCTTGCATGACCACAGGATATGGTTCTGGTCTTCCACCATAGACCCATCATCACTCTCAGGCAGCCAAGATCAACCAGGACACCACGCTTCAGGAAATTAGCTTTGGTTGGCAATGAATTAGTGATCACTTTCCATCCGAAGTGCTTGACCTTCATGGGGGCATCGATTTTCCATAATGCATTAACCAGCTCATTGATCCCCTCAAGGTTTGGTTGCAGCAGTTTTGGGTCCTCCAAGCTCTTTAGCTTCATCACTAGTTTGTATGCCGACCTCACCATAAAATTCCCATTAGGTTCCTCTCCCCAATAAAAAGTATCATCTTCATTCCTTTCTGGTAAAGGGATGTCCTTTACCGCTCTCCACCCAGCTTCACCAGAATATAATTTTATGTTTTCCTCATGCCTGCAGTTTTCTTGGGTATTGACAAACTCAGCTATCTTCGGGTTCGGGTCCCGCTCAACCAGGAGGGGGTAACACCTCCTAAGCTTCCCTTCTGCCCATCTATCCTCAAAAAAACTTATGCTTTCCCCTCTTCCCACCCTCCAGTTACCACCCTCCTTCAGCAGTTTGAGTGCAGAGACAATGCTCCTCCATGTGATCAAAATCATCGAAATGGCTTGGGCCACAACCTTGATCAAAATCTCCTTGCGCCGCCCGCCGACCACCCCCCCCCCCCCACAACAACATTCTGCTCGTCCACCCCTGAACCATCCTCCAGACTTTTTCTTTTATGTAATATAATTTAACAGTTTTCTTTCTTCCATACCAGGCTGATGTACAAAGATAAATCCTGAAATCACTGGTAGAGGATCCCAGTCATCTCTCCATATCTGACTTTGTTGCTTGTCTAGTGTTTTTGCTGAAGAAAAAGCAATTTTGCTTTGATTTATTTTCTGGCCAGAAGATTGTTCATAGGTCTCCAACACTCTCTTTAGATTCTGCACCTCCTCCTCTTTGGCCTTCAGGAATAACAGGGTGTCATCTGCAAAAAACAAGTGGGTTAAAACAAGACCATTTCTACACATTTCCACTCCACTCAGCATCCCCTCATCATGGGCTCTTTTTAGTAACAATGAGAGGCCCTCAGCACATGTTAAGAAGAGACATGGGGATATCGGGTCACCCTACCTGAGTCCCCTTCTTGGACTAATCTCCTTAGAAAACTGGTTGTTTAAGCACACTGAATAGGTTACTGTCGATATGCAGCACCAGATCCATTTTTTATCAAACCCCTTCTTCCTTGTAACCTAAACCAGGTACTCCCAGTTGACCCTATCATAGGCCCTGGACGTATCAATCTTCACGGCCATTTCTTCTTTCCTCCCTTTTTTCCTCAGTTTTAGGATATGAAGGGCTTCAAAAGCCACAAGCAGATTATCCATGATTAATCTGTGAGGGACAAAAGTGCTTTGCTCTCAAGAGATAACTTTGCCTAAGCACACTTTTAGACGATTAGCCAGGATCTTGGTCATCACCTTATAAATCATGTTGGCTAATTGGTCTAAATTCTTCAAGCCCGTTAGCCCCCTGTTTCTTCGGTATCAACACTATGCTCATCAGTTAATTCCGACCATCCACTCTCTCTGAACTCTCTCAATTGGTGCATGCATGAATTCTCTACAGGAAGAGACCACGTCTTCTCCCACCAAGTTCCAGTACTTCTGGTAGAAACCAGCAGAGAGCCCGTCCGATCCTAGAGCTTTCATCAGACCCATCTCCTTGATTGTAGCCCACACCTCTTCTTTTGTGATTTGCCTTGTCAGCTATAAGTTTTCCTCCCTTCCCAGCTGACATCGAATTCCCTCAGTCACCTCAAAGCAGTCGCTTTGGGATGGAGCAGAGAATAATCTGTCAAAATACTCCCACACCAAACATTCCATCCCCTGGTGATCATCGACCGACTATCCCTCCTCATCTATCAAATACTGAATAGCATTCCCCCTTCTCCTTTCTGAAGCAATGCGATGGAAAAAACTAGTATTGTTGTCACCTTCCCAAAGCCACTTGATTTTTACCCTTTGCATCCACTTAAGTTCCTCTACTTCCAAAAGGTAATTAATTTTCCTTTTGGTGTCCCTGATTTGAAGGTCCCTTTCATCATTCACGTCTTCAGACATCAGACTCTTTTACTTGCCCTCCAGAGCTTGCATCTCCTCTTATCTCTCTTTTCTCTATCTATTGTTCCATGCCTGAAGGTCCTTAAAGCACCTGACAATCTTCCTCAGCGCCTGTCCAAACACAGCCATACTATTGTCCATCTGGCCTTGCCAAACGTTCTGCACAATATCATGCACCTCTCTATACTTAGCCATTCAATGTAAAATATGAGCTAATAACCTTCGCTTTTCATTCTCTTCATGATTCTAGTACATAGAAGAATAGGGTCATGATCAGAAACAGATGTAGTTACGTGTTGAATCCTCCCCATGGGGAATCGATCAAGCCAGTTTAAGGATGCCAAACCTCTGTCAAATCTAGCCTCCATCCTCTCATTTCCCAATCAATTGTTTCTCCAAGTTTTAGGATAACCTTGGAACCCTAGATCCACCAATTTGCAATCATCCACTGCACTCCTGAAGTTTATCATCTGGGATTCAGCTCTAACGTGAGCATTCACGTATTCCGAAACCCCAAGGACCTTATTAAAATCGCCAACTATAGTTCAGACTGAGCAGGGAGATGCTTCAGTTCAGCAGGTTCCAACTCTCACTTCTTCTAACAGCCACTGTTTGACCATAGAAACCAGTTAATCTCCAGCCTCCTAAACACTCCTCCTCCACCACCACATCTCTGGACCTAGGGGTGAGAATTGGGACAGGTCGACCCGTGACCCAACCTTGACCCGACCATTTTTTATTGAGTAAAATTAATATTTTTTGACCCAGTATAGGGATGGGTTAGAAATTTTGGCCCAAATTCAAAAATAGGATCGGTGTGGGTCAACTATGTCTTGACTCGAAAGTCCCGACCTGCCTCGCATATATTAATTTATTAAAAATTAGAAGCTTATGTTTAAATCACATTATTATTTTCTTTCAAAATTCCTGCATTTTTATAATCAACATATCAACAGTAGAAGAATCTATTTATTCAGAAAATAATATAAGAATCAATAAGAAGAATTTGCACATATATATAACTCTTATATATAATTGTATATTAACCTATTTTAATAAATTTGTAGTAGTTTTTTCATATTTTGGTTCAGTAATTGTGTTTTTAATAATTATTAAAATATTGAAGCATATAACATTTAAATTTAGTATAGATATATCTTTATGTTTTGTAGGTATATAAATTCTTAAAATCATCTTATTTGACATGCGTTTTTTGCTTGACCTGTTGTCCTGAAAGCGGTTTGATACCAACTCGAAGTTTGTCCCATGACTTATTAAAAAAAGTGAAGGTTAAATTGACATTGTCCCGACCCGGTATAAAAATAAAGTCAAAGTGAATTTTTAAAAAGCAGGATCAGGGTTGGGCCAACCTTACCTAGTACAACCTGCCCTAATTCCCACCCCTGCCTGGACCTTAGTGCTCTCCTTCCAAAACATTTGCAGACCTCCTCTCCTCTGCTCACTCTAGACCAGCAGACAGTTCTCAAACTTCAATTTGCATCCGATGGTCTCCATCTCATTTTTCTTCCTCTTGGTTTCAGAGAGGAAGACGATTTCAAAATCTTACCTCTTTATGATTTCAAGAAGGTTGTGAATTATCTATGGGTTTCCAAGCCAAGGCAATTCCAAGCTAGGATTTTTATAATTCCCAGCGGGGTTGAGAGTATGTCTCAACCTCTGCCACTTGTCCAAGGCTATGCTTGGTTTGGCCGCTACTTCTGCATTGCTTTCTCATTCTTTCCAAGACCCCTTATACACTTCATTCTCCCTCCCTTTTCTGGGACCCATCTGATTTCATCCTGTCTCCCTTCCCCTCGAATTGGTTAATGTCCATTAGCTTCTCCCTCGAAACTCTCTTCCATTGACCCCTTTTGCGCAATTCTGTTAATCCTACATCACCAGCATCCTTGTCGTTTTCCCTCTTCGGTATTCTCAGTCTCCCCCCTTTTTCCCACCATTTCACTACCTCATCCGCCCCTTCTTCCCCCGCCAGATTCTGATCAAGAACCTCCAAAGCTCTTCTTTTCTCCCCCATTGCACTTCTCTCTACTTTAGCAGTGCCTCCCCCACCCCTCTCCTTCTCTCTCTCCTCCTCTTCCCCTTTTTCTTCAAAAAGTTCCTTCCCACCTACTCCTAAGGCTTCTCTTATTCGCGCTTCATCCTCCATGTAGACCAACCTTGATATTCCTTATTCTCTTCTCCTTGGCCTGCTTGGATCCTTTCAACAAGAATACTCCCTAGCTCCCCTTCTCGATCCACCCATCTGCCATTAGGGCCATCCCCCCCTTCCCACTTATACCTCACCCTCTCTCCCTGCCTTGGCTCCCTGCCCAGATTAGTGTTCTCCTCTACCTCCATAATTATTGATCTATGCTCATCTCTTCTAACTTGAGCTAGTTCCACTGGGAAAGATTTGGGAAACACCATGTTGCCTTGGCCGCCTTCCCCTTCCAGCCTTACCACCTGGAAGCCAGCTCACATATTGCAGCTATAAGGCATGTCTGCTTCGTTAGTGAGGTTTTCTCTTTCGAACTGCCATAGTCTTTAAAAGCATGGCCCATCCTCCTACAGGTATAGCAGAAAATAGGGAGTCTCTCATACTGAAACAGGACCCACCTCCTACTAGACATGCCACATTTTATGAAGACACCTCTTCGAAGGGGTTCCCTTATGCCCACTTCTACTTTCCCCCTGTTGGTACTACCTCCAAGCACTTCTCGAACGATCCTCCCACCACATTCCCTAGCATTGAACTATCAATAAGGAAGAGAATTTGCTTTATGACTAACCAAATAGATGTAGAAAACATATCTACATCATCACGCTTGATCGGTTTTACCAGATCTATCATTAAAATCAGTTATCAGTCATACAGCCAAGGCCTTCCCCTCAAAATCTTGGGTTTGTCCTCCTCCTCTTCAAAAGTCACTTTATATAGATTCTCTTCAACCTCTGCAAAATTGAAGCTTTTCTTGACTTTCCATAGTCACTACATCGATGCTACGAATAGCTCCCGGTTATAGCCTTTATTCGTCCACAGGGAGCATAGGAGACAGTGTTTCCCCTCGGTTTCAATCAAGGGAAGATTCTCCTTCTCGATCGGGAGAAGTTGGATCTCCTTGAGGAGTAGGTCCTCCACTTGCAGGGCCATATTGTAAAGTTCTGCTACACTGATGCCCACTCTTCCCTTTTCACGAAACCCTAAAAATTCGAAAATGTCTCCTTAGAAGAGGGAAGCGAGAAAAACCTCCACTTGCTACCACGCATGAAAAATTTCTCCCACTTGGTGCACTAGGGGAGGGACTTTCCATCAAATAACCATATTTTTGATATAATACTCATTAAGTTTTAACCAAACGTGTTTTGGTAAAGAAATATGAACTAACTCGAGGACATTTCATATTTAAAAATATGATAAAACGTATAGTCATATCTGAAAATAAGGCTTAATTAAAACTTATGGTTATGTTTACAATTAACCCGATATGTTATAATACTAATTATTATTAATTTCAAAAATGACTGTACATTTATGAAAATGATTAATATAACCATTCACTTTTATTATATTTTCAAACATGACAAAATCATCATTTTTTTGCTCTCATATTTTTACCAAAATATCCTTGTGTTTGGGAAGTTATAAACTTGTGGATGAAAAGTTTTTTATTTAAAAGTTGTTAAATTGATAGAAATGTGGTGATATGATATGGGTAATGAAGAGATGTAAAGAGAATAAAGATAAAACAGATATGATATAATATGATAGGAATAAAGAAGAAGTGTAAAGAAAATAAAGATGAAATGGATAAGGTTAGTTGTATAGATAGATGTGTAGAAATGATTAAAAAATAGGCTAGTTGTATAGAAAAATGTGAAAAAATAATTTTAAAATATGAATGTTACAAAAAGTAAAAGTTTTAAATTAAAAAGTTTTATGTTAACATTTTTTATGCATTGACAAACACACCCGAAAAACTTAAACTTCTATAGAAAATTCATTCCATAAAAATTATTCCTAGATGTGATTATCGATATACGAGGTTATGATAATATACAAGCCAAATCATATCTTATGTTTTTATTATAGAAAGGGGAAGATAGAATTAGGTTCTAACCAACTGTATCTAGATAAGAACACATTGCCAAAACTTATGTTGTGATATTTGAAATTAAATATGGTGAAAATGTGCTGTGATATTTGCTGTTTTTATAAATTTGTTATCAAAGGTAGAGTTTGTGGTCATATTCGGACTCAATCCATGATGATGATGATGATGATATGAATGAAAGTGATAATGTGTGAATATGGGCTTCGTCCAATCAATATCCAAATAAGTGTTGCCCTCCAACTCGAAATATATGCAGTTAAAAGGTAGAGCATCCTCATACCCCCACACACACCAAACAAAAAACAAAAGAAAAAAAAAAAAAGAAAAAAAAAAAAGGTAGACCATCAAACTCCAAACTCAGTAAATTAAATTAATCAGTCAAGTATATCCTCATGCACCCGGCCGGCCATTTCAGACACATATATAGGATAATGATCCTATACACGAATATTTGTAACTTTTTAATTTTTGAAATTTTGGAAAAAATGTATAGATAATCTAAAATTTGTACAATTTGACATTTGAACGAAATATATGTGGCCTATATAAAAATAAAAACCAGAAAATATTAAAAAATAAAATACTAATAGCCCGCCGGTAATATGTGGCTGGTCAAAATGTATTTTATTTTTTATTTTCAGCGAAATTTATAAAAAGCCAAAATAGATCAAGATAAATATATAAAAAATTACAGAAATTTTCGAATTTCACTGCGCGGGAGATTTAGCGGGGCCATATGTATTGTAGATAAAAAAAATCAAAAAATTTTCTAGCCGGGAGTATAGAATTGGATCGATAGCCGTATATGTATGGACCTTCATACAATAGACCAGGGTGCATTTAACCCATTTATTTTTAAAAAAAAATTTATATAACTGTTAATCTAAGTATATGTAACATGTATATCAAGTTTTACCTTTTAAATATTTTTATTTTTGAAAATCAGCAGCATTTTAGTAATTTAAAATTGCTAAAAATGTCACCGAGTTTCAAAAATAAAAAATATTTAAAAATCTCCAAAAAATGATAAAACTTGATACACATGTTAAATACACTTAAATTAATGATTGTATAAAAATTTTAAAAAAATTAAAAAATAGTTAAATGCACCCAGGTAGCTTCTATCAAATATGTATTTATAAGTTCTACTAGCTTTGTATGATTATTAAAACTCAATTCTGATGCATTTTTTCATCTTAAAAATTTTTTTATATAGATCTTTTGGGCCTAAATAAGATCTTTTTACTGTCTAATTTTTATATTTTTATTTTTTCAAAAAAAAATTTGAAGCTCAAAATTTTTTAAAAAAATCTGGTTTTTCATGTACCTGGCGCGTGAAAAAAGATGAACTTTTTAATTTTTAAAATTTAAAGAAAATCTTTTGAAAAGTTAAAAAATATAAAATTTCTACAATAAAAATGATCTTTCTTAGGCCCACATATACACATAGAAAGGTTTCTGAATTTAAAAAAAAAAATGAAAAAGCTTGCATGATAGTAAAAAAGCTCATGGCTGGGATATTGAAGAAGTAATCATATATCAAGAGATGGAGGAGAAATCACGATGGTGGAGCCCACTCAATCATGCATCTTGGCAACTGCTAATTAATTCCTTGGTTGGCCTTATATATGTCCAATCAATTAGAAAATAAGATGGTGGGTGCATGGCGAATGATCAGAGCTGTACGTATACTGTTGAGATTGGAAGATAACATACATACCTACCTACGCCAGTATATACGGTTTCATCTGATCGATCAGCAGAGTGCAGCAAATCAACCAAACCAGTTGCGTTAGCTTGTTAATGATGATTGATAATCCAAGTTATCCTTCCTCAATTTCAAACACGAATACATCTCCATAAGAAATTAATATGAGAGAGAGAGAGAGAGAGAGAGAGAGAGAGAGCGAGCGCGCCGTGTGTGTTTTCTTTGGCAAAAGAGAGCTAACAGAGAAGAAAAGGGGAAGAGAGGAGCACACAATCAAAAAAAAGACTCGGACTGATCAAACGGATCAAACGGAATGGAATGAACTCAAAACTTTTCCATGAATAATTGATTATTAGCTACATGTATGTTCACTTCTTATCACTTTTAGAACTAATACATTTTGTACACCATAGATTGAAAATCTGATGTCCCTAATTTTATTTTTATTCAAGTAACTTTAGAAATTAAAATATCTTTAGTAGAAAATGATCCATGTTTAATTTTAGTCGGGAAGGGAAGGGAGAAGTTTACAACAATAAATTAGGGCAGAATATTAAATGGTGGTCGCTAGAATGTTATCAAATTAGAAAAACTATAAAAATAAAAAAAAATCACAGAATTCGAACGCCTTAAAATTTTAGGACTAAGAAATGGCCCAAATTAATGACCTTTTCTGGACTTTGTATAAATTTCACTAGTGGGTTTCCTTTCAAAATAATTTTTTAGCAACTAAAACTTAACTTTCTGACCAACCGAGGCGTGCTCGGTCGTGAGTTCGAATCCCACGTTGGGATTTCGGCCCGGAAAAAATGGTGTAGGAGTTGTTGTCTTCCTTTGACTGGGTGGAAGCTGTGTCTTCCTAATTCTTTAGTGAAGCTGTGTCTCCAGATTTCTTTGGAGGAGTTATGTATCTCCGTATTTGTAAGAATGTCTTAGAACAACAATGTAATATGTGTTGAGATGTATGTAAATATAACCATAAAAAAAAAAACTTAACTTTCTGCAAGAATTATGATTGCAAAAAATCAAATTTCCAGTACGAAGGGTTTTAAAATACTGATGAAAACAATAAATTTATAATTGGTAACATTTTGAGTATTTTACAGTGGTAGTAATTTGATGCAGTTGGCGGCATCTCAATTTAAACGTTGCAGTCTCATTCGGGCCTGTCTAAGATGATTAAATCCAAATCATTCACAATATTTATTTCCATGCATTTAGCCAACTTAGATTATTTAAATGTTCATATTCTAAAATTTTAAGGGCAGCAACGGGGCTGTTGGTGGCATTGAACCGTCAACCTTTTATGGTAAGTTCGCAATTATGGTCTGTTTGGCAATTAAGAAAAGAAGAATTTTTTAAAAAAAAAGAAAAGAAAAGAAAAACGAAAAAGCAAGAAAAATAAGAAATAAATTAAATAATACAATATGATAGAAGATAATTCTTAGAATTATAATAAATAAAGTCAAAGATATTTAAAGCTTTAATTTTTATGAAAATGAAAAGATAATAATAAATTCGTGCATATAATTGCTTTTTTATTTTAAAAAAATTTCTTTTAATAATTATTAATAAGCAATTAGTTATCATTAGAGAAATCCCTTTCACGGGAAATCTATATTTCCTAATAACCAAGATCATTTGAGCGTGCATATGTAATAGTCAAACTTTGAAAATAAATATACAGCATGTAAAAACTTCCAATTCTGTATGATTTTTCGAGCTGAGCTTTAAATAAATACGTACGTATAAACAACTTCACTTGATTAAGCAAATAAGTACAGGAGATGTCCATATGAATTATCAAACTGAAGCAAACCTAAAATTTAGAGGACTGGATTAAAGCCTTAAAAAGGGTTGGATTAGTATGTTTACAAGTAGGGTTAGTGTTGGATTAACCTTGACTAATAACCCTTTACACCCTTAAATTAATTTCATCCTTTATATTTCTGCATGATTAGAAATCAGAGTCAAAAATTTTTGACTTGCCTCATGAGGCACGCTAGTGAACTGTGTAAGGGAAGAAGCCAAGCCCAAAGAAGAATACCAGCTGCAGTTATCTTCCCAACTGTGGTCTGTATACTAACAAAATTAGCAGGGTTTCTTCTCACATACACAAATGAAGCGAACGAAATCATAACATATCAGAATGGCCGTATTGACCCATCCGTCTATCACCAATCTATCTATGTTGAAGCCTCAACTTCTCCACTTCCAACTGCTGTACCATTTGCTCTGTCGTTTGCCCGCAGCTGCTCGGAAACATTGTCGATGGCTGCATTTAGTTGAGCAATCTTTTCCGTCAATGTCTTCCTAGTCTTCTGTTGGAGTTGTCATTGATCAATGCATAAATGACAATGTTAGTGTGCATCCCAAAAAACAAACGAATCAAGAACAGCTGAAGACCATGCAAGTTGATCTTCCCTGGCCTAACGTGCTCGTAATGCCATTAAAAGGTGATAGCATTTGCTGACAATGCAAACAATGTGGTAGCAAAAACCTGACCTCCAAAGCTTTTTCCTCATCATTTATGAATTCGGGCAACTTCATCAACTCTTTTCTGTCAGTCCCAGATAACACTCTGCTGATCTGTTGAAAAAAGAGTATATAGATAAAGTATGCATAAACTGTAAAAAAGATTGCATGAAAGAAAAGCATAAAATACAGTGATGCATCGATAGATTAGGCAACATGTCTGTGACTTGTAAGATCTAATCACAGCTAAGGGACATCTGCCAAAGTGAAAAACACATCTCTTCAATAAATTTTCCTTAAGCCTTGTCATGTGATTCATAGGATTACAACAAGAAATCCAAGACAAAATGAAAAAGTTTTTAAGTCAATGCATGGTGGGCTTCATTGAATGGACTTGCTGCTATCAATCTTCTAGTCTACCCCAGAACCTGTAAACAATAAACACTGCTTGCCCCAACATGGGCCCATGTTGCAAATATTATGTTATTGAAATAAGGTGACTCCAGTGATAAAAATGGGCAGACATCATTTTTTGTGGTAACAAATCATCATCATCTCCAGTATTATTGAAGTTATACCATAAAGCAGCAGCACAGTCCTTTTCTACAAATCAATCCAAAGTCCTGATGTGGGTATGCAAACAAGTGAGCTCTTAATTAAATGACAATGCTGGGTTGAAATGACTTGGCAGGAGGAAAATGATTGTTACACCTAGTTCTCTATCTTACAAGATGAATGCTAGAGAAGGACAGGATTCTATGCAAGTGAAGAAAGATGGTGCACAAAAAAACTACTCATCCACTAAATATCAAAAAGACAGTTCCATGTGAACAAATGTATCAACAACAATTAATCTTAAGATACAAAAGAATCTTATAGGATAATTGTCATCCAAAGCTAGTTTGCAAAAGCATAATGCTGAAGAATTTGAGAATGAAGCACCTGTGCAAGACTGAA
Source organism: Annona cherimola (assembly GCA_030490835.1). Classification (NCBI taxonomy): domain Eukaryota; kingdom Viridiplantae; phylum Streptophyta; class Magnoliopsida; order Magnoliales; family Annonaceae; genus Annona; species Annona cherimola. The sequence continues at coordinate 93,175,704 of CM059972.1, forward strand.
CCAACATAACAACTAGAAAGTACACGGGTAAATAAAATATGAAAGCAGTTACCTGTGGTGCATATACGCAGCACAGTGTTCCAAGTATTGTGCCTCCCAATACAAAGCCCCCAATAAAGACAGCTGCACTTCTTCCACAATCCCTACTGGAATTGTAAACAAGCATAATTTGGTCATAAAAACAAGAAAAGAAAGAATGGGAAAACAACACTAGCTTAATATTTACAGCATGCAGTGGAAATATAATGTAGAAACCACAAGCGCACAATCTATTAGAACATTATTCCTAGGAGTGGCAACAATGCCGCCAACATAAACTTGTACTGTATTTGACAGAAGAATATTTATAAGCAAGGCTGCAGTGGATCGTCATGCTAACATCAAGCAAAAAACATGTCACAGTAGTTGCAGTTCAACAATTATAGAAGAAAATAAAATTTTGCTAGAAGCATGAGATGTGGCTCATATGTAATTTGGCTGTGCAAGTCAAAAAGCAGCGGGCGCATCAATAACAAACTCAAAAATCTATAATTTTTTTAGTCCATTGCAAGAAAGCATTGGGTATGATAAAATGGACTTCTTTGTAAATGTCCATACCTGGCTTGAACTGTAAGTCTTTTATTTGCTGCTAATTTTAATTTCTTTTGGCAAGTTGATAAATTTACAGGTCTGAAGCATACACCAGATTGCTCCAATGGCTTTAATGAAGAACCTTCACAGGCAAAATATAGTGATGTTAGACAGAAAACAGTCTCGACCCTTCATCAATAGATCAATCACATAGGCAAGTAAGATGCAGATACCAAGATAGTCAGCGAGCACATCCAGGAAAGTATCATGAACGTCAATGAAAAAAGTACTACAATGGGAAGGATGTGCCTTTTCTGTGCTCAAAAATACCAATCTTGGGAGGATTTCATCAACAAATGCAAAGTTTATGGCTAATAGGTCATTGACAATCATATGCCTAGAACTTTGGTATCAATCACAGCATGAAAGATGTCCATTCTCCTCCAATGAAGTTGATTAAGACAAGGTCATAAGGGTCATTTATGACAGAGTCAACATTTCGTTCATTTATTTGTCATCCATTATTGCTTCTTTGATAATTCAACAGTTGATACATGTATCTTGTACCTGTTTATGCATTCGTAGGACAAGATTTTACCACCCAACTTGTGTTACAGTCACTGCCAACATATACCAAAGATGTATTATATGCTCGTTGCCAACACATTGCAGGATTTTGTAATGACAAGAGGCTCTGCTCACAGAGATTACAAATCAGAACAGGATGAGGATAGAGGATAATTAATTGGCAAGAATGTTAGACATAAAGAAGCTATCATATCTCATCACCAAAAGCGGACAAAGCACGCTTACTACCCTTTTTCAACTAGTGGAGGATAGAATTTGTCTTCAATGTAATTTATGATGTCGCCACCCATTCCATTCACAGAGCATTAATCTTTGTCTGGAGATTGCATGGCTCAGTTTTTTCGACTGCTGGCAAATAGAATTTGTCTTCAATGAGATTTATGATGTAACCAACTCATTCCATTCACAGAACATCACTCAGTGTTTGGAGAGTGCATGGTTCAGTTCAGTAGCATGGATTCCAATCAGTGGACTGATAACATTGGCACATTGCTGACATCCAAAATCATCCGGGCTAACCACTGATGTGTCTAAGACAAGTCAAAGGTATCATTTGAAGAGAACTGTTCCCAAAGGACCATGGCCAGCACATATCCTGTTTGTGTGATCGTCCATATTAAAGAAAGCATCATATCACCCTTGCACCATGCAAATGCATACTAACCAGTCGTCAAACAATCAAAATTTCAAAATCAACTGATTTCACATGCTCTAGTGTCTATTGAGCATGTGAATCATAAGCAACTGTGAGACCAGACGCCGATATCAAACAATATGCCACTAGTGGAGAAACCTACAATAACGCGGAGATTCAAAAATAAAAAAATGCCAATCCAGTGGAGCACCTCACCTCAAATGCAACCAAAGGTCAGCATGAAAACACACTCCAATATAGAACTCGTGCATAATCAGATATATGGATCATCCAAGCCAGAGAAACCCTAGGTGGGTGATTCAACGGTCAACACGCAATGGATAATTAGATCACAGGAACAGTTTAATTGTACAAAACAAACATATCAGCGTATGAAATTCATGCAGCTAGTCATGGTTAGACCCAAAAAAAAAAGAAGAAGAAGAAGAAAAGAGAAAAAGGCCAACTCAACCAACAAGGATGACATGATTACACATACAGAAATGGCAATCAGTCGCATCAATTGCACGGATATGGAAAGGAAAGATTGGAAATCGAGCGAAGGGAACCGAAATTACCTGAAAATGATGGAAAATGCGGATCTTGGGTAAAAATGACGGAATTGGAGAGAGCCATCGAGCTTCTGGCTGCTGTGAGAGATGAAAAGGAGGAGCTGGGTAGAAAAAACCCAAGCAAAACCAACTGGGTTTTGTTGTCTGGACTCTGGAGAGTGATGCCGGCTTGACATCAGCTATCAAGTATCAATACACCAATTTTTTAAAAGTTCAAAAAAATAAAAAAAGCATCAACTTTTTAATTTTTTTTTCCCATGAAATTGTTTTTTATTGTTTTGCTTAAAAATCTTACTTTACACTATCTTATTTTTCTTTCTAACTAATTTTTAGAAAGCAAGCCAAAAAATTCCCTAACCTTTTTTTTTTTAAATGTGTATTTAAGAAAGGATAAAACTTTTGATTATGAGCATGCCTAGCAATGAATAAAAATTTTTAAACTTAAACTTTTCTATCAAAAACTTTTCATATTCCATAATTATTTAATTTTTTAATCATCTTATATAACTATCTTACTTTTTAATAATTTATATATAATTACCCATATAATATATTTTAACTTTATTCTTTTTACTCCTTATCATTACTCATATCATGTCACATTATTTTATTTTATTTCAAAGATTTTTATACAAAAAAAAATTTTGTTCAAAAGTTTTATCACTTCTTAAATATACTCAAAAAATTTTGGTTTAAAAGTTTTTGAAATTAGAAAAAAATGATATAACAAAAATAAAATGACGATGAAAAGTAAAGAAAATAATAAATTAGATATCCAGATAGTTGTGTTAAAATAATTGAAAAGTATAATAATTATATAAGAAAAAGTAAAGAAATAATTAAAAAATCTGTAGTTATAAAAAGTGAAAAAATTTAAATTACAAAATTTTGAAACAAAACAAATGCCCTCCAAGAATTCCTTTTTTAAAGAGGAAACCAAATTCATACGCTTGAATGACGAAGCTTACGATGACGAGGTAGGAAGTCACCAACGGGGGCACGTGGCACAACGGCGCCGTGCTTTTGGTTGGCTTCAAGAAATTGCTTTATTAAGTGTATTTAATGCATATATTAAGCTTTATAATTTTGGATATTTGTGCATATTTTTACTTTTAAAAATGACAATATTTTTGGATGTGAAAATGACTTGAATGCCCATCTAAATTGTAATTTTGAAAACAAAAATACACACATCCAAAATTTGTAAAACTTAGTATATGTATTAATAAATTTAGGAAAATAATTTCAAAAATTTTTAAAAACTAAAATAAGTAGGCATATGAGGCTGGCCTAACCAGCATAACAAGATCATTTCTATTTTATTATTGTCTATTATTATTAAAAAACCCAATCCGGTGTAATTTGCAGTGGCTGCAGACTTTTTAATTCTTTTGAATAAATTCTTTTATACACATAACATTTGTTTTTAATTTTCAACATAATCATATAATTTCATAAATTCCTTTCATATCTATAATATTTCATCCTAAATTCGTATTACATTAACGCCGTTAATAATATCACAAACAACTATTATTTACCTTACACAAAAGACAGAATTAGGATTACATTAACGCTGTTAATAATATCACAAACAACTATTATTTACCTTACACAAAAGACAGAATTGCTTGTCCAAATTTTTGTATTGAAACGATTTAATCCGAATGTATATTATTGATTAACTGCAAGAAAATGTATGTTCATGATCGTAAAACGCCAAATGATACAAGCGGTTATATATTTAGGGTTATGATCTTGTTAGGATATTTTTATAAAAGATTTAACAAAATTTTTTAAAATAGTTGTTTAGGCTAAACTAATATAAGCTTATATTTTTTTATTGGTATTATACAGTATAACATCTAAAAGCTTATGCTAGTTTAGCCTAAACAACTATTTTAAAAAAATTTGTTAAATCTTTTATAAAAATATTTTTAAGTATATTTAATAATTTTTAGTTTTTAGATATATGTATATATATATATATTTTTTATTTTTTTTATTTTCAAAAGTCAACATTCTAGGGAAGGTGAAAATGACTTAAATAACTCCCAAAATAGTAAAATAGTGATTTTTGAAAATAAAAAATTATAAATTTTGGTATATAAATTAAATACACTTCAGAAAAATAATTTTATGAAAATTTCAAAAAAAAATTTATTGGTATCATACAAGTGGCATCTTATATTACAAATCAAGCATATTCACTCTAGAAAATAACAAACTCCACCCGTATGAGGAGAAACAACAAGCTCTTATCTATCTATTAAGGGAGACGAACTGCTCCCAACATATTAAAGGGTGACCACTTACTCCTAGTGCTTGCATTTATTCTTGCTAGAGTGACCAATTGAGCCCAGCACAGTTGGCAAAAAAGAACTTTTAAAACTTATGTATTAAGCTAGACTAACACAAGCTTATTTTAATTCGGCCTAACAAAATAAGCCACATCCATATTAGAGCTTAATCATTTTAATTAAAAAAATTTGGACGGATGAAATAGTTTTTCAACTGAGGGTGTGGACGGAGGAAAAATTGGCTGTTGACCCTCACGGTTGGGAGGTCATCAAAGTGATCCTAAGTTCATTAGAGGAAACTGGAACAACATCTATCGGTCTGCAGAATCAGATGACAAATTCAAGGTGAGTTCAGCATACTATTTGATCCATAATGATGATTTAAATAAGAAAGTCTCTATGAGTTTAGATGGACATTAGAGACTGGCTACCATCAAATATTTTCGGAAAGCCATACTCCCCCTAAAAGTCCTCATTTGTGGATGGAGGTTGATAAGTGACACATGACCCACAAGAGCCAATCTGCAGAAGAGGAGGATACAACTGGATACTACATATGTGTTTTGTAGTAATGGACTTTAGAAAACACTCCATCTGTTTTGGTTATGCCCAGAAACAAAAGAAGCCCTTGACACATAGCTGACGAGGAGAACAGTACATATGGATACCATAGTAAAACCCAACATTTATTTATAAATATTATTAAGGAAGGGACTATTTTGAAATTTTCAAAATCTCATTTAACCTACCTCCCCCAAGAGCACGAACCTTCCAACACAAAAAAAAAAAAGAAATAGAAAAAAAACGCAAAATAGACAGAAAACAAAAGGGAGAAGAAGAAAAGAAGATGAGAAAGAAGGAAGAGGACTTTAGAGTTTGATAGTTTGATAGATTTGAATTTCCTAGGTAAAGTTTAAAGTTGGAGGATTTGGGAAAAAGTGGATGGAAACTAAGATAAGCAATTTCTTTTTAATCTCTCTTTGTTTTTTGTTTTTTATTTTGCTTTGATTTAATATGTTGTGATAATATGAAAAGAATTTAGCACGAATTTGAGATATTAGAGTTTGCAATTCTAAACCGTAGTATGGTACAGGAAAGAGTTTTTCCGTGGAGATAAAATATGAGCATTGAACCTAGATGAATAATTTTAAAATAATATTTTATTGCGAAGGACAATAATTATTTTAGAAAATTCAAGATGATGTGAGAGATGTGTATCTCCAAATAGGCGTTTGAAATTTGAGAATGAGAACAATAGGATATTTTATGATGAAATTAAAGAAGACTATTTTTGAAATATTATTTACAAATATTATCATTATTTGGATGTAGATTAAAGTAAAAAGATATTGAAATCTTGTAAAGCCTCAGAATTAGAGATTTGAAAATTTGTATAAAAGATAAGTAGAAGTTTTTACTTTTATTTGGATACTTATGGATGTTGATTGATATTTATTTTTTATGGGCATGGATGCTTTTTGATGAGTTAGATGTTTTATTTGAAATTTTATAAACTTCTTTGTTGATATATACGATTTTTTTTTGCTTTAATTATTTAAGTGAGTTGAGTAGTGTGAAATTTTTATTTTGAGTTGATGATGAATTTATTAATTCTTTTAAGCAAGTAAATTATTTGAGTTCGATAAATATATTTTAAAACGAGAATATAAGCACAGGCATGATGTATGAGTGCATTGTTGTATGTTTAACATAACATATGATGATTCTTTGGGTGAGCCGAAAAATAAGAAGAGTTATAGTATATTATTGTATAACCGCGTGAGATGTTTGATAATGATAAGTTTACTTAGTGCGCCGGGTTACATGGATGATGATAAAGATGAAGAAGATGAATATTTATATTACATGAGCATTTGAAGCATTATTGTTTGTATGAGCATGGTATTAATGAGCATAAAAATTTGAAGATTTTTTATGTTTTAGTTATTTTTGTGGAAATGATGTTTATTTGATTTAATATTTGAGTTTTACTACTATCCTACTTATTAAGTTAGCCCGGACACATATTTTCTTATGTTGATACTTTTTTAGATGACGTAACTAAGGGAGGAGCCCAAAAACAGGGTCAGTGCTCAGACAGAAGTGATGAGAGATCTTGGTCTGTCATTATATATATATAAATTATTATCCTAATTAGTATGAAAGATATATATATATATATGTATATTTTTTTACAAAAATGAGTGATGTAACGAGGACTTCTTGTAAAGCTTATTTTATCATGGAGTTGATATATGCTTGTTTATGTGAATGAATTGAAGGAGACTTGGATAAATTTATTTCGTTTAACTTCTATAATTTATCGTATATAATGGGTAGTATGATGTGAGAACGCTTGTACAAAGTTATTCCATCTAACCCTCAACCTCATGATTCTAGAGAGATGCTCTAAATTTTCTAGTGAAACATAACGACCTGTAGAGGTTAGTCGTCAGGGTGTTACAACCACTTATTTCAACAATGTTTTTTATAATTCGTTAAACCAGATGCAAATGAGCTTTTTAATCTCATGTTTTGTTGTTGGAGAATATGGCAATACCAAAATAGATATAGTGTAAATGGAAATTCTTTTCTTCTACACATATCACAAATTGAACTAAGGAGTTTGTGCACCAATGCAGATCCATGCAGCTTTAAAAGTAGGCAATTTTGATCCCCAACCTATTCAAGTTGGAGTGCAACCACCCCCACCCCAGGAAGGGAAGGCAGACCCTCTATGTCTTGAATCATATGCAATGATGCTAAGCATTTAGTTGTTGAAGGAAACAAAATACAGAAAGATTATATGTGAATGTGACTTATTAATCATTAATAGCTTGCTTATAAGTAATGTCAACATTTTGTCAATTGTGGGGCATATAATTGACAGAAACAAGGTTTGAAACAGAGATTCAATAATTATAAATTTTCTTATATCTTCCCCATTGGAACTTTATTGCACATAATGTTGTAAAATATGCATTATAACAGGGTATAGCGATGTATATTTGGGGGGAATAATTTTTTCTTATATTCTTTAATAACTCTTGTAAAGATATTTTGCTTATGAATGTTGATGGGGCTCCTTCTCCCTCACTTCAGTTTTCTTATTGAAGGCAGGGAGGGAGAGTCATTCCATTTCTTAAATGAAAAAGAAGTTTTTTCGATAGGTAGAAACTAGTTACGTTGATGGCATGGGTGTTGGTACAATATGAACTTGGGTGAAATGTCATGAATATGAGAAAATTTTGTGATATACTATGAATATATTATGAATTAGAGCAAGCGTTTTGGGTATAAGATGAATTTTCTTTTTTATAAATAAGTATGTCCATCCAAATTAGTTATCAATTTTAAATTATGTTTTTAAAATAAGGAAATGCTTTTATGAAATGTTTTTCTATGTAACCTATACAATTTTTAACATCTAAATACTTGATGGAAAATTCACTTCATTTATTATATTTAACATCATTTATAACTCTTAGAAACCCTTTCATTTGTCTAACTGTGCATGAGCTTCATCTATAAATGTATAAAATCAACATAATAAAATAGTTTGATATTAAATATCAATTTAAAAGTTGTATTTTCAATATTTAAAATGTCTAAAATATCATTTTTAAATGGATAAATGGTTATATAAAATATTATTATATTCTAATAAATATGTAAATAGTTTTAAGCACTTTTCATAACTAGCACATGTATATATATTTTTTAAGAAAATGGAATTTCAATCGTAGCATGCCTCCATGCTCTTGATCATAAGATGTCGTTCATTTGAGCGGGCTCATTTGGAGCTGTTGGATGCGGCAGCACCGACAAGTCAAGAACATTTACCTACAAGTCCCTTGACAAAGTGTTAGATAAGTTTCTCTTTTTGCAAAATAAAAACCTGATAACTCCCAAATGCGCTCGCCTCTCTCCCGCCTCCTGTCCCGCCTCCTGTCCCAGCACCCAAAGCTCATCTCCCCTTCTTCGATCGGAATCCGCCTTCCACATCCCTCTCTCTTCCTCTTCGTCCCAATGCCTCCTCTCGCACACCTCCCATCCCAGCTCCTCTAGCCCACCTCTCTCCATCTTCTGCCCTCCTAACATCTCTCTCGCACGCCTTCCCTCCTACTTCTGAGATCTCTGTCGGACATGGATCCATAATGGCAACCAATTTTAGAATATCGAAAATCCTCTCTCGCACAGCAACAGTAATGACACTGCAGCTACATCCACGATCCTCGATCCACCGCAGCAGACCACGAGACTCATTCATCCTCCCACTCCAACGATTCCTTCATAGTCCTAGTGTTTGTGATTACTATGCCTTCTTCTTGTTCATGGTAATTTCATCTCATCATCTTTTTATCATTTTCTCTAAAATAAAGGTTTTGCATTGCGTGCATTACTCGTCCCTCCTCTAGAGAAATCGCTGTGTAGTTCGAAAATTCTAGTCGACATGATTAAGATAGGGTTGAAAGATGCTCCCAGGAGCACTTAGATCAACATGTAGTAGCTATCAAAATCAAAGGCTTCTAGCTAGGGTAAAAATGTTGAGAGAAAGTGCATTTCTAGGTGCAAAGACCACCTGGTACAGAGCCCAATAGAATTGCAACCAAGGGAAATTGCATTCAGAATTCAGACATGAAAACGCTTAATGATATGAGCTTGATATCATATCTCTATCCAATCCCCCAAGGCTAAGTCAGATCTCTGTCCAATCTAGTAGCAAGATCACAAATAGGCAGCAAGGTTCGCTTTACTTACTCATTTTTCAACTTTTGTATCTTTTTAGGTTCTGTTTCATATATGTGTTTCTTGACACTGCCATTATTTTTCTAGGAAATTTGCATGGGTTGGTTGACATTGTTATCTTGTTAATGAGATTTCAATATGTATCTTGTTGATCGGATTCTGTAAATGGGTGAAGGTTTCATGTTAAAAAATTACAGCTATTCTTCCCATCACGACTGAGAACAGATGGAAAAATCCTATTTACCTTGCATCAAGTTCCCAAAGGCCATGTTAGTGTTTATTGGAGGGGTGGTGCACTTAAATCAGTTACAGATCCACATATATTTTGCAGTTTTGGTTGCTTTATTTGGTTTGTGTTAAGCGTCTTGTTTGTAGCATTACATAATCTGACTTTCGTAGCTTACTTCAAATTTATACAATTTTTCATCCAAAGTTGCCTTTGATAACCCAATTTGAGCCTATTCCAGTGATCCTCCAAACAGATCAGGTAAATGAGACTACCCAATTGCTGACACACCACAATGTGATAGAGCACTAACAATGATAGATATAGGAGCAGAGACCACATATCCAATAATTTTCTATAATTTGGGCTTTTTTCTATAGTTTTATACTTTTGTGAAACTGAATTTCAGTTCTAAGGAAGGTTCTCTAAAATGACCAATAGAATTTGGCTTTTAAAAATTGCTCATTCTATTTTATCATGCATCGAAACTAACATTTGTAAATTGCATCCATAGTCAGTAAAGAAAGGTTTGATGAAAATAACCCTTAGGCGCGGAAACAAATTTTCTAGTAGATCCAAACATGCTATGAGGCCTTAGCTCTTAGGTTAATTAGTTTCGTCCTAGTGTATTGGTTTTAGCATGTATCCAATAATTTCCATATTTCAGACAAGTATGTTGAAGATCCATGCTTCTCTCTCTTATATGTGGCCTTCTTTTAGTCAAATCCATGCTTCTTTCTCTTACGTCTGGTGCTCTTTTTGATAGATCCATGTGCAATTCGAGTAAGCTATGAGCTTCTTTCTCATATTGGTTATTATTTGTGCATGAGGAGACTTTGTTACTACCTATTGTGATGTTAAATGTAGAAGCAGATCTGAATTGAGGAAAGATGATGGAAGGAGATGCAAGAGGAGAGGAGTTGCAAACCAGAAAGCAATAGATATGAGGACAAGTAATAGATTTGAATTGGGTTGTTGCAATGTTTTAATGTATATGGCTTGTCATATATGTTTTAAATGTACTATGTGATTTGCATTTCAATGTATATAAATTATTATTATTATATGGTGAATTAATTTAAATGTTATTATAAATTTCAATGATGTTTTAGAAATTATTGTACACGAGAACAAACAGTTTTTGTTTGTAAACAAGTGACCTGAAATGAACCTCTTTCCATTCCAAATGCACAATAAAATAAAACAAATGACCTGAAAAGAACCTTGGAAGCCCACAATTTTTTCTTGCTTGGTTGAACAATTAAAAATGGATGTACACTATTCAGCACCTTTCCATTTCAAGTTGTCCATCATTTTATACAAGTGTCATTCCATTTTTACAATGCGTGAGAAAACTCCTATTTCCATTCCAAATACTTTTGGAAACTAAACCAATTTCTAAATTGAATTTGTTTTCAATTCAAATGCATAAGATAACACCTGCTTCCATTTCAAATGCTTTGGAATATCAATGCAATGAACTTGTTTACAATCTAAGTACATAAGATAACTCTTATTGTCATTCCAAATGGCAAGGATATACTAAATTCGTTATGAGCACGTTCCCACTCCAAATAATAATGAAACTAAACCAATTTCTAAAAATAAACCTATTTTCAATTCAAATGCATAAGATAACTATTATTTCCATTCCAAATTGTAAGGAAACGAATCCAATTTCTGAAATGAACTTGTTTCCAATCTAAATATATAAGATTCATTCCAAATGCTTTTGAAAAGTAAAACCAATGCAATAAACCTGTTTCCACTCCAAGTGTGTAAGATAACTCTTATTTTCATTCCAAATGGTAAGGAAACTAAACTAATTTATAAAAATAAACTTATTTCCATTCCAAATAAACTTAGCTTCCAAGTATAACAATGTCACCAACACGAAAAATTATAACAATGTTGCTTAAACTTCTCACATCATCATGAAAACAACTACAATCAAAGCTAAACAAGTGTAGTACTTTCTCTCTAGCTCAATAGTCTTCATATGGAGTTCTTTCTCAAACTCAGCTACCTTCATGTCTTTCAAATGATCAACATGCTTCAGTTTGTTGACCATGTCTAATCAGATTTCCTTCAATTGACTCACACAGTGTATGAATGACTTGAAGTTAGCATTCAGTTCCTCAACATTAGCCCTTAGCTTTTTGATATAATCCACCTTAGAATGACAATCATCTCCACCAAACTTCATTGGCACCCTTGGTTCATCCCTCCACCTAAAAAAATTACAATCCATGAAAGGATCCTACAAAAAATAACATAACTAATGTGAAATGAAAGATAACCATATATCAAACATCAAAAAGTTAATGTGATTCTTACATTGTGATGTCAACATTGAAAAAAATGTCTCTTAGAATTCGCCTTAGTTCGAGATGTCAAAAGTACAGTTGACTAAATGCAAAAACAAACATTTTTTGCACTACTTGTCCTAGAATTAGAATTAGAAGTTGTCATTCTACTTCTTTGAAGATGAAATACCTAAAAGAGGAAATATACAAGGATTAAAAACCTGACAAAACATTAAATTGTGTCAAAACACACATGCTTGATTAGAAAGATGCATATGTAGGAGAGACCAATGAATGAAAGTGCAATAATCAAAGCCTATTTAAAGGAACCTGTTCGCATTTTATTCAATTTGAAAGTACCTCGACGTCCATGGCCTCTTCCCCTAGTCGACTGTATATCACTCATGTCTCCATTACAATCAGTTGAAGCCTATTTTTTAAAAGCAGGATATGTTCGTTTGTTATGTCCAACCACCATCTTATTGTCACCGCTACACATCCTTGGAATAGGGCGCAATATCTCAAGGTGCTTTTAATTTGTTTTGAATTTTTTGTCTTTATTGGCATTATATTTGGAGGGGTGACATCACATGCATGCGAGCTTTGTGTTGTTATAGTGCTTCTTGTTATACCATAGAATGTAGAGGGTACAGGCACTAGTGTAACACCATTGTTATACAAATTGTCAGCACCATCCATAGTGACCTGATGCTCTGCCACAACCATCTCCTTTCCAGCAGTATTTGTTCTCTCTTTTTCAACCATGTCTTGCACCATAAGCTTTACATCGTGGAAAGCACTTTTCACCACTTCATATACACTCATTTTTTAAAGATTTTTGTCGAAGATAACCCCATGATTGTGATAAAACATAGTTACGAAGTACAAGTGAATATGCTTTGTTCCTTGAACATAACGAACCTGGATAAATGTGTAAACTTTTCGTCTATCCAGTCCAGCGTGTTATTACATGATTTGTTGGCACGGATACTATCCCATTGTAATGCAATAATATAAATATGTGCTTGCAAATGATTTCATTGAACTCAAATTTTAAGCAAGGGCATGAAACTTTTATATCTACCATATCCCATAATATAATCTTTCATTTCATCACATTCGATTCATGAAGTATGAAAATCTACCATGTTTCTGACTTTCTGTATGTTGTTCATTAACTATTTTCTGTGCAGAAAGGTAAATTCTCTCTTGAACTTCATATTGAAATATTTCAAATGCCTTGAAAGTGTATGTCGTTGCTATCTCAGCCTCAAGCTCAAATCTTATCGATAAGATAGGTCTGGAATTTGTTGTTTGAAATTCAGCATTCCCTTCATCTCACCATCTCCGTTGAAGTAATTTCTCATAGCAATTCGCGAAGTCAATTATAAACTTAATTTATGACTAACAAGCCCATCTAGCATTGCATTAAGACTTTCACTTCTTCTTATTGCTCTCATCTCAGCTATAAATATCTTCCTTGTGTAGGCAAGTATCCATTTATGTTGGATATCATACGCATGTTCAAGCCATGAATTCTCATGCAGTTCAAACTTCTCTATCATTGATGACCAACAATTTTCACATTCTTCAACACTTTGCATACCGTACAGACAATAATCCCAGGTAGCTTTAAATGTTGGATGTTTTTAGTAAATGTGGGATAACTTTTCAGTCAACTTCTTACATATATGTTACAAGCATAGAATATGATGAGTGCGTGGAAAAACTTGTACAACTGCATATCCAATGGCTATATCTTAGTCAATCACAATTGCCTTGGGATATACAACGCCCATTGCATCAAGTCATGTCTTAAATAGCCACTTGAAGTCTTCAATAGTCTTTCCAAAAAGCAATTTGTGCCAAACAAGCAAGTTGTATATGGTGTTTGACCCTAGCGAATGGCCCAAATAGCATATCATATTCATTTATTTTAATGTCGTGACAAAAAACACCACATCACTAAAAGCCATATAATCCACCTTTGACTAGCCATCTACCCAAAAAACATGATGCCAACCTCATCTTTTAATCAACTTGTGCCTACTAAGTGAAATAAGGATCATCTGTACCCTTTCTTTGAAAGTACCTTAATAGCTCTTCTGCACCGTTCTCATGTATTGCTTGTTATTTTTGCTTTAATCCATTTCTAGCATCGATATTCATGAATCCAAGTTGATCATGACCTCCAACTTCAGTGGACATGAAATCAAGCGACCTTGACACTCCGGTACCTAATGATTTCAAACTTGAAATTATGCTCAATTGTTCCTCTGTCACCTTCCTATATGACCGAAACTAATGCCTCTTTCTAGGGATAGCCAGGACATAATTATGTACCTACATGAATTGAGCAACATGATAAGTGTTACTTTCTGAATTTAAGTTTACAACAATTTTAGTCGGACAATCACAATGTAAAACACGACATGATTTCAATTTTCGATTGTGAAGCTCCTTCAATTTTTCTTTCCATATGCACAGAGATAACTCTAGATTTTAGCACCCTTGTTTTGTCCTTTTTAACACTAAAACCACTGAACTAAGCATATTTATTATATAATTTGAATACATCTTCAAGTGAATCAAACTGCAATCTAACTATAGGTTTCATTTTGAGTGGAGTAACAAGTATAAAACTCTCTTATATCCTTCGACTTAATCAAATTTAACGGCCTTGAGTTAATACCCTCATTGGCAACTGTCACTCCATCATCTGTAATGATTGCGCCCACATAGGATGTTTGTCTTCCCTCTGTATTTTTGTCTTATTGCGGTACCCTCGTTTCATTTGAAATGTTAAGCTGCTCTTCAAAGCTCCACCCACATTAGCTTCCATATTATAATGTGAACACTATATATCACATGATTAGAAAATTTTCGAATTAAACAAACATATGTGAATATGACGTGTCCATGAAAAGAGTTATAAAACAATGTATAACATGCAAATTATATCTGTTATGGGCAATTATGCCTATAGTAAATCAAATTAGTTATAGATTCTTGATCTATTTCAGACATGCAAGCACCTTTATAGATAAAATCTATTCCCTCAGTGCTCTAACAAGTAGATCGGTTGTCTTAAAGCTTATCTAGGTATAGATAAGGAGATTAAATTCCAAACTGATTAATTATCTAGGTAGATACAACTTACAGTTCTGCCTATCACCAATAATGTAAATATGATAGGCCTATCATATGCATTGTGATATAACAAAAGCAAAAAAAATTACCATAGTTGCAAATTATTTAGTTAAGTAGCTCAAATTCATATTGAATTTTTTCTTGGAGCCAATGTAATTTGTAATCATAAAGTGTACATTCTATTTGCTATAAAGTTTCATGGTACAATTTGTAGTTATCTAGGCATCATATAGAGAGTCACAAGTTAGAATAAGACATTCATATTAAATATAATTGCAATCGTAAAGTCATGAATTGTCTTTTTTATTCACTCCAACCAATGCATTGTTGAAAGAAGGTCTTACACTTTAATATAAATTGAATCTTTTAAACAACTTTTTTTTATTTATTATGTTGCTTAGTATGCACAAGTAACATTAAATTACATGTTTGCAAGTGCAACTTGGTTGGTTGGCCAAACTCAAATTTCACCCTTAACTTTGGAATACTTAGAAAGTCATTTTAAAATTATTTCAAGCAACCAAACTATTCAAGATCTAGGATGTGTTTGGTAATGAATAAAACTTTTAGTGAAAAGTTTTGGAGGATAAAAATTGTCAAATGATGTGATATGATAGGGGTAATGATGAGTAGTAAAGAGAATAAAATTAAAATAGATAAGTTAGTTATGTGGATAGTTGTATAGAAATGATTGAAAAGTAGGGTAGTTGTATAAAAAAATGTGAAAAAATGATTAAAAAATATGATAATTGTGAAGAATGAAAAGTTTTAGATTGAAAAGTTTTAACTTGACATTTGCTATCAATTGCCAAACACACCCTTAATATGAATATTTAAATAAAATTATTTTTCGAATCTCTCACATAAATCTAAAAAATATTTCTTTGTAATTCATGCCTTAATCACCCTATTTCACATGTAAATAACTAATTAAATAATTGTTTAAAATTTTTTCCCAATTTAATTACCCATTTTCCTTTTCGAAATTGGCATTATCCCTGTCAACTTGCAATTTAACCAACATACTACTAACTTGTAATTTAATTAACACATTAATATTGAAAAAAATTTCATGGTAAATTAGGAAGTTTATAGAAGTCCTCCCCTCCACCTTGATCTGAAGCATCTCTATGCAAAATCAATATGTTGATTCATGCACTTACTAGATTCGCATAACTTTAAGCAACATCTTCCTAAATTGACCTTACTGTTGCTTTCAAATCATCCAAAAAAAAAACATAAAAATCCATTCATGGATCACCAAAATCCAAGTTTGGGTTCACACAAATTGAATTGCACGTGCACAGTTGCTTCAATGGTCCTTCAGTGCACTATGTCCCAATACATCTTCTTCCTTTATCTAGAAGTCGGTAAAAAAAGAAACCCAAAATATGACCTAACCTAGTCAGTCGCCTCCTCTTTACACAATGTCTCCAGCACCTCCTCTACTGCTTCTTTGACGCTGTCTCAGTTGTTGCTGATTGAAGCACCACCTTCATCCGACAACTGTCCCGTTGGTCATCTCTACCAGCTACCACGTCATTAGTGACTAACCGCCACCATTAGCAGCCACTTACCACCCATCAATGCCACTGTCGATCATTTCTCCACCTTTCTTCTCTGTCGTCAGCACTTTTGCACATCTTTGTCGCATGTTGTCTTCTATTCTGATAAGAAACCCACCGAATCTGCCACAAATTTGTCATTCCAATCTCGTAGATAGTTAATCCATCAGCTTCTCTATTGCTGCTGTCCATTAATCCCACAACTGCTGACCTATAGCACGACCTAAAATCACACTGAAAAGAGAACGAGCCCTTATCACCTCCTTTACACTTTGATGAGACCTATGCACTGAAACCTTTCTCCACACATTGCCACTTCTTTTCTGCTTGCGCACCCATCAACAATCACCAATCTGCGGTGCATCTGCTTATGAACACCTAAATTTAATATGAAAAAA
Organism: Annona cherimola; assembly: GCA_030490835.1. Classification (NCBI taxonomy): domain Eukaryota; kingdom Viridiplantae; phylum Streptophyta; class Magnoliopsida; order Magnoliales; family Annonaceae; genus Annona; species Annona cherimola. Next base: position 93,192,762 of record CM059972.1, read on the forward strand.
TCTTATGCCTCTGTCCTTAAGATTTGTCATCGATGTTGCTCACCAAATATATATATAAATATATATATGTCAATCCTGCTTCTATATAACCAAGTTACATAAAAGTGGAAGTTGGGAACCCCTTCCATCATCGTTCATTTCCGCGGGGTCAATCGTGGCCATCGATCACGCACTGGGCGCATGTGGGAGCGTTTCGTTGGGTTTTTGGACCCGACATATAAAACCTATTTGAAACACCAGCTACCTCCAATTGTCTCTTTGCAATCCTGCCCATCCCACCCATCTCGCTCATCGCCTGCGCGTCATCTCCTCTCCCTCACTGAAATGCTCTATCATCTTCTCACGGTAGCCATTAAAGGCAAGCCATAGATCGTCCAGCACGCTTGCTTTCACAAACAGGTATCATAACGGGATTTTGTGATTCATGCTTGCTCCTTTTTGAGGTCTCTTACATTTTAATGTTGCTATTTTTCAAAACTTTCATGTCTGAAATATTTGTGGATTATTTCCCTTGAATGTTTCCCTATGAATGTGAACCCAGTTGCAGTTCGAATCACCAAAACGGGCATTTTGCATTTTTCCATACCAAAATGAAAATTTTTTGCATAGAAGCAAAGGTGTCCTGTAAAAAGAAATTGTCATAATGTGCTCCCAATTACAGTTCGAATTGCCATAATCTTTTGCACATTATTCTGAAGCCTAAACAACAGGTTTCTGTTAAAAGTAGTTCTTGGAATGTTTTTCATGTTCATTATACTAAGGAGAAGATATATATACTAAATTCGTAGACAATTGTTATCAACATTGAAAAATTAGCTATGCTCTCACCGAATTTGCACTATTAATGTAGACAAGAAAATTTTAGTTCCTCCAAGAATAAAGTAGTTGATTCCCAATTTTTAACCACCAAACAATAGACAATCCAATAACAAATGTCTAAATATGATGTCTTTTCTTTGATTATGTGTTGACAAAAACTTAGAAGATTTAAGAACTATTTAGCAATTAGTTCTTAAATTGAAGCATTCAACACCATAGTTTTTTCTAAATCTTTGTTTGCAAACTTAAATAATGAAATAATCAAGATGCGCATATTCATTTGTATCTTGGCTTTGATCCTCTTTGGTTGAAAACAACTAGATTTTTTGCGTTGGGAATATCTTAAACCATCTGCCATTATCTCATAGTAATGCAAGGAAATCAATGCACTTCTTTGAAATGGAGATGGATTGTTATAGAATCTAGTTCCACAACCACACAATATTTGGCCCATATGTGTGTGCATGCTTTCACTATAGGACTCAAAATTAGATCTTTAGTTAAACAAATTCATCTTCAAACACCACTTGGCCATAACGTTAAATTAGTTGACTAGAAAGCGGGATTGTGTGGAATAAATAACTAAAAGGTGAAGATGAAGCTCAAAATTACATGATCTTCTCATTTTTCTAGTTTTGTTGGTTGTTGCCTTTTAGATCCTCAACTGTTCAATTCTGAGCTCAAAGTTAATTGTTGTTAGAATAAAATTAATTTACTAAACTAATTTCCATGTTTAGAAATGTAATGAAAAATATGGACTATAATGACAGATTAAAAACCTTTGTTGTTGCTATGTTGTTGTTACAACTGCTGACTCATTTACACCTATTTATGATTGGTTTTAATCAACTTAATGCTTCAATGTAGCCTCGTAAGTTAACACTGTGATGATAAGTTTTCATATCATATATTTTGCAGACCTTTGAAATGATGAAGACTCGCAGTAATGTCGAGTGTCAATAATGTTGATGAAGAAATGAAGATTGCTGTAATACCTAGACCTAAGTAGGACTCATATAATTGCATTTAAGGTGTAATTATGATTTATGTATGAATTGATTAATTTTTGGATGATTTTCATGAATTTACGAATTTTGCAATTAGGGTTTACAATTAAGAATGGTGATTATGATTAATCGTCGAAGCCCAATGTGGGTCAAGATGACTAAAGAGGCTTAACGAGGATTAGTATATACTAATGTGACATGAATATTTATTTTAATTTTCATAATTTAATTAATAGAGATTAAAATGGAAATTATGGAGTTATGTTGAAAATAATAGAAAATTCATAACTTAATGCCTATAAGGCGAAATGGGATGAAATTTTAAAAGAAAGTTCATGATTTTGGGCTCAACCTTATGTGTGGATTGGATTAAGGCATAAGTTATGAGATTAAGGTGATAATTATTTATTTTTAATCTCACATTCTAAGGTTATTTTCAAAGGTTCATAAATTGACATAGAAACGTCGGTTTGAAATGAAATTTGAAACGATTGAATAAAATTATGAAATCTATGGTACGAGTAGATTTGATTAAGCTAATTACCATGAGAAAGTGGTTAATTAGAAAAAGGTATCTAGCATTGACTTTGTGTACCCTAGACTACCATAGCATTTAATAAAAAATATTTGAGAAAATGACATGTTTTAATGCTATGCAAGGTGTCAAATTTTGGGTGGATTGAGCTGAATTTTTATGCTTTGTTTAATGGTCAAATCCATGGAAAATTTAAGGATTAAATGTCATGGTTTAATGCCTAATAGCTAGCTCAAATGGAGCTTCGGGCATATGGCATACAAGGGGACGTCCAAGGGCATTTTGGGCATGAAATGTGATTTTTTAAAATGCTAAAAAATATGTCTAAGTTGCCTAATATCTAGGTGAAGTAAATGGGCACATAAATATGTGGAAAAAGTGGCAAAAAATTTGTCAAAAGCTAGCAAAGAGGGGCGTTACTTGAGTGGAAAGCAACATGGTCCATCAATACATGGATTTTGTGGATTTTTGTTAATTAGTAAATGAAAATTTATTACCCTCATGACATGTGGCGAGTGGGTCCCAGAAGCTGATTTAAAAAATATAAAAATGGATACATATCTTAGAAAATGTGTATATGAGAAAGGGAGAGGAAATTTCCCAAAAAAATTGCTAAGTCTTGAGCAACTCTTTGCACGTCCAAAACCAACAAGGGGAAGGAGAAAAGGAGAAGAAAAAGAAGAAGAACCATGCTACACAAGTTGGATTCAAGTTAGGGTTGATTCAAGTAAGTAAAAACTTAAGTTTTAAAGCATTTGAATCAAGTTTTCTCTCTCAATTCATTAGCTATGAATATGGTTCATAACGAACTCTTAAAGGTTGAGTTATGATGCCTTAATATGGGGATTGAATGATTTTTGAAAGATTTAAATGAGATCAAGAGTTCAAGAGAGTGAAAATGGAAGTTTAAGTTGAATTTTGAGATAAAAGCTAACTTGAAAATTCTCAAAACCCTAAACCAAGTTGTTGTATGATTTAAGCATGTTGATTTGAATATAATTCATGTTATTTTGGATTACATATGTTGATTTAAGCATTTGTTAATGATTTGAGCAAATATGGAACTTAGGGTTTCAATAAATGCCTGATTTTTTCATTTTTGAGTTAAAAATGATATAAGGAATTGCTTAAATTATTTATGGATGAATTGTAGGGTAAAGTACTCCGAATTAAGGACTCTTTGGATGGCCTAAGTGGGCTAGATGAGTTTGCCCTAAATCTGATTTTTTAGGGTATGTATATGGGGACGTCCAAATGGGGGCCAAAACGGGTGCTTTTCATATGATTTTTGTTGCTGTTTGTAATGAAATAATTTATGAATGTTATGGAGGGTAAAATACCCTAGGTTTAAGGTACTTTGAGTGTCCAAAAGGGTTTGAAAATATTTTCCCTAAATCTGCTTTTATGGATACATGTATGGACACGTCAAAATGGGTCAAATGGATACCCTATATGCATGAAAATGTTGTTGTTATGGAAGCAAATGAATTATGAATTTTAAATATGTGATAATACCCTAAATTTGGGTTAAGAAAAACATGTTTAGTTGCTGAAAATTATGACTTAAAAATCTGTTATGATTTAAGTCTTGAAAGAGGCATTGAAAGGATGAAAAACGGGTCTTAACATGACTGTTTTGGAAATCAGTGATAAATGGATTAAAAATCCAAAATTGAACCCTAAAGTATATGTTAATTAAGAATTTTAATGATGATGAAAATGGGTGCAAGTTGCTGTGTTAAGAAATTTTAAGAAATACATAATATATGTGTTGTAGGTTGAACGTATGTAGAGCATATGTATGTAGTGCATATGTATGTAGAGCATATGTATGAATGGATGATATGTGACTTATGTGAACTTGATAAAATGCAAAATATGCATGAAATGTGATAAAATGCATGAGGATATTTTTGTATGAATGAGGATTAATTATCTCAATTTTTTAGATTTATTTATGAAGCTTGAAACGTCACTTATATGCTAGAATGAGCATTGACGTAGAAAATATGGAAAATAGATGAAAAATGGTTAATGAACAATATAAATTCCCAAATAATGAATTATGAATGAATGTTATGTATTTACCCTAAATATGGGACTAAAACACAATATGGAATGAATGATGTAATGCACAAGTGTATGTTGTGTATGTATGATCGACTTGAAAATCCAAGTTGATTATGTATGATATGGATTATGAGATTGGAAAACTAAGTGAATGCAAGCAAATAGATTGTTATGAATGCAATGCTATGTTTATGTATAGGCAAAAACAAAGAGATTAACGAGGCGAAAAGCTGAGCAAGCAAGGTTAGCAAGCAGTTTTCAAAATGCTTTGTTTTATCAAATGTGATAAAATGTTTATCAATGATATTCTAAATATTTAAATGAGTTAGCAAATAAATGATTTTAATTCTTTCTAAGTTTAAGGATGGTCATTCCTTATCTAAATGTGTATTGAAATGTTATTTCCAATGAAATAAATGAATTGTTTACTGCTTTCCAAGAACTTCTGTCAATTGATAAATCATGAGTTTATGATTGAAAAATCATGCTAACATATCAAGTTCATGTTTATGAAAGAAAGCATGTGCACAAAAGCATGAGGTCCACCTTAAAGGTGTAACCGGACCAAATGTCCCCCTTTGGTATGACCACGTCGCTAAGAGAGGCCGAGGGCCGGCGGCGCCTCCCTGGAATGGGAGAGAGGATAAAAGTGGATGGTTACCTAGCTAACTTCTATCCAAAGGAATATTATGATTTTAAATGATGCATCGCATTGTTTATGACATACCTTGGACGGGTATGAGAAACATGTTTTAAGATATACCCTCGAGTGGGTATAATGTGGCTTTCCGAGATATTGTCATTGAAAATGTATTGCCCGAAAACCTTATAGCTTTCTTATTGAGTTTCGACTCACAGTTTTGTTTTCCAAATCCTAAAGATAAGTGAATGGAGAACCATATAAGGAGCACAGGTGGAGATTCAAGAAGAAAAATGAATTTCTACAAGTTCCTATGATTGAACTTTATGAATTGTATGGTTGTATGTTGTTGACATTATTGGTGTTTGAGTGTTGTATAAGGATTATGTTGTGTTTATGACTATGTGGTGATTTTGACTATAAATAGTGAAAAAATTTTTATGGTCAATTGTTAAGAATGATTTATCATGAAATGGTTAAGTGTGGAAAATTATGAGATTATATGTGTATATTTCAAATGAAATGTTTAAAAAGATATAAACTCCTAAGGAGTTAAGATAAAGTGGATAAATATCCAAATAGCTCGCCGTGTGATAAGGCATCAATCTTGATCACGTTTACCAATTGATAGATCTTGGAGTAAGGTTGTGACATTAGGGCGAGGCGCCACAATTGCAGAGTTGAGGGGGAAGAGACAACATATGTTAACCAAAGCCAAGTTAGCTAAGTTTCAACTGCAAACACAGAAGTATATAAGCGTATGAAGAGAAAATTGCCTATACCTAAGAAAATATCAACTGTTGAGAAACATCGGATTAGTGATAAAGCACCAACTGTTGATGAACTCAAAAGAAGTGAGGCTGCACCAGTTGCTGAGGGACATGAATGTAGTGATGAAGCACTAAATATTAAGGAACAAGAAAGTGATGGTGTTGCAACAACTGATGAGAAACAACAAGAGTTGTGTGACCAACTGTTTCAAACTGAAGCTGATAAGGAATCATGGTGCTTTTACAACCGTTCTTGTCTAAAGGGAAAGTTAATGAAACTAAAGTTTTCAAGAAAGATAAATTCAAGACAGGCAGGATATTGAAATTTCAAGAATGGCATAAGTTATTGTCGAAAGGCGATGTTGGTTGCTATTCACATATTGTGCAAGCTTTTTACAACAATCTTCTCCCAAACGAAATATTTTATCTCCAAGGAAAGGTTCACAAACTAAGTGAAGAGTTGATTACCACAAGTTTGGGTATCTTACATGAGGAGGACCCATTGGAAGATAATGAAACGACCTTTCCAGGATGATTGAATATTTGACTAGCAATATGGAGGGTGCTACAAATTTGACCGCAATCCAATCATCTTCTTTGACATTGGACCTAAGGATTTTGCGTCAGATATGCATTCATAGTCTACTTCCAAGAGTCGATGGACGTGAGGTAGTCACAGCTATTAATGCTAGAATGATGTGGATGTTGAAGAATAAAAAAGAAGATAAATCTACTAAAGTGCATGATAGCCCATATGCATAAGGCTCAGCGAATGAAGAGGAAATCATTGTCATATGGCTGTTTCTTAACCAAAATCTTCATCCAATTAGGTATTAAGTTAGAAGGTCTTCTTGTACAACACCAAAAGCATAATGATTGGATTGATAAGAAAATATTGGTGTGAATGGAATGGAGGAAAAACGAAGACAAACATATTATGTGCCCCGATGCACAACCTGCTAATGGAAATGTTGACAATGAAGACATAGGTGACTTATCCGATAATAGCGACCAATGCCATGATAGCATGAACGCGTTCATTAAAGGATAGTTTGTAGTCATGAATGAGAGGCTTGCATCCATCGATACTCGGTTAAAGAGACTAGAAGAGTCCAATCGCAGGCACTCAAGTGACGATGAGACACTAATGCTGATACAATTACCTATCCTATCTTTTTCTTATTTTTGTGAATAAATGTTGTTAAAGTTTGTTGAACTTGTTAAAGCCATAATGGAATGAATGTTATTAATGTTTGTTGAACTTATCAAATATATAACGGAATGGATAGAGTGGTTCTGTTAGAATAAGTAAACATCTCTTGATTGTTGCTATATGGTATGGAGTTTGTAATTGGATAATTGATAATCGATCATCTAGTCATCCATCCGGACGTCTTATAGTTGGTCGACCATATTGGGATGGTGCTGTTATCACATAGCATGATTTATTCCATATGTCCAGAATGATCCTTAATGAAAAATTCAATCCATTCATTGTATTTAACATCATTTGTTTATCTATGAGACCAAATTTTATTCATATCAAGTATGTTTATGGGCCACATTTGTTCAAAAATATAGATATATATATATATATTCATGTGTAAATTATGAAAAAGGCTTAGATCTTTTTACACATGTATTAGATCATTTATTCACATAGAAATGATGTTTTAGATTTGAAAATACTACTTAAAATTGATATTTTAGTATTTTTCATAATTTACATATGAATATATACATATTCTAACAAATGTGACCCATAAACATAGATTGAGATGAAACTTGAGCCCCCTAAATAAAAAAATGATATTAAATACAATGAGTGAATTAGATTTTCATTAAAGATTAAAATCTTAGATTTTAAAGGGATTACATGAGTTTACTTTTATGTAGCTCAATTACATAGAAGCAGAACCTATATATATGAGAAATATTTAAGTGTAGCACCACCGCACCGTAATTACAGTGCAATGGCACTAAAATGGGCCCCATATAATGACGAAATTAAAATTTATTCCACCTATTGTATTTAGAATAATGTATTCTATTATCATATCAATTTTTATCCCAATTGTATATGTGTATGGACCCCATCTGAAAATAGTACAAATTCAATGTCATAAAATAGTTTAATGAAATAACAACTTTGAAGTAGTTTTTATAAACCATTTGCTATAAAATTTATATATGGATAAATGATTATATAAAATTTTATTACATTTTGATATATGTGAGGCCCAAAAATGGGCAATTATACCGCTGTTTCGGTGTAGTGGCACTGCACCAGAACAACTCTCTCTATATATATAAATAGAAAGAGAGAACATTTCCTGTGTATTGAAGCTAAATTATAATTAACGGTGCATTTGACCCAAAATGAGCTCCACGTGTACTTAAATGTATTGATACTTTATACAATCATTTATCCATATATAAAGTTTATAGCAAATGGTTTACATATTAAAAAAATAACTTTGAAGTTGTTATTTACACCAAACTATTTTATTAAGTTGAATTTATATCATTTTCGGATGGGATCCATACATATATCCAATTTTGATGAAAAGTGGTATCGTAATAAAATTCATAATTCTAAATACAATGGGTGGAGTAGATTATAATTTTATGATCATGTAGGGCTAATTTTGAGGTAACTGTACCATAATTGTAGTGTAGTAAAGCTGCACCTGAATATTTTTCATATATATATATATATATACACACACACATATCAATCCCGCTTCTAAGTAACCGGATTATACAGACGCGAACCCATTAACACCTTCAAAATTTAAGATTTTGATCCTTAATGGAAAATCGAATCCATTCATTGTATTTAACATCATTCGTTTATTTTGGAGACCAAGTTTAATCTCAATCAAGTATGTTTATGGGCCACATTTGTTCAAAAATATATATTTATGTGTAAATTATGAAAAATGCTTAGATCTATTTACACAAGTATTAGAATGTAATAATATTTTATAGAATCATTTATTCACATAGAAATGATATTTTGAACGGTTTAGATATTGAAAATATTACTTTAAAATTGATATTTTAATATTTTTCATAATTTACACATGAATATATACATTTTCTATCAAATGTGGCCTATAAAAATACTTGATTGGGATGAAACTTGATCCCTTAGATAAACAAATGATTTTAAATACAATGAATGGATTAAATTTTTCATCAAATATCAAAATTTTAGATTTTGAAGAGGTTACATGAGTCTGCTTCTATAAAGGGCTTTTAAATACATTGATTCAAATTAGATTATAATTTCAAGTATTATATATACGGGAATACTTCTATGAAACTTGATTTCGTGAAACCCTTTTCGTTTTTGAAATGTTAATCCTTGATGGAAAATCCAATCTATTTATTATATCTAGCACCATTTGTTTAACTAGGATATCAAGTTTTATCCCAATCCAATATGTGGATAGACCACATTTGCTTAAAAATATGTGCATTCATGCGTAAATTATGAAAAACGCTTAGATCCATTTATACATATATTAGAATAAACGCTTAAATAAACAAATGATGTTAAAAACAATGAATGGATTAAATTTTCATCAAAGATCAAAATTTTAGATTTTAAAGAGGTTACACAGGTCTGTTTCTATAAAGGGCTCTTAAATACATTGATTCAAATTATATTATAATTTGAAGTATTATATATACGGGAATACTTCTATGAAACTTGATTTTATGAAACCCTTTTCATTTTTGAAATGTTAATCCTTGATAAAAATTCAATCTATTTATTATATCTAACACCATTTGTTTAACTAGGAGATCAAGTTACATCCCAATCCAATATGTGGATAGGCTACATTTGCACAAAAATATGCGCATTCATGTGTAAATTATGAAAAACGCTTAGATCCATTTATACATATATTATAATATAACAATACTTTATAGGATCATTTATCTACATATTATCGATACTTTAAATGAATTAGATATTGAAAAAACTACTTTAAAGTTGATATTTTAATATTAAACCATTTTATTATGTTGATTTTACATATTTATGGATAGGACCCACATCCAGCGAAATTTAAAAAATAAAAGAATTTTTAGGATACTATAAATGATGCAAAATATAATGGATGGAGTGAATTTTCTATCAATCATCAATATTTTAAAAATGAAGGGGTTTTCATAGAAGAGGAGTTGCATAGAAGCATCCTCATTATATATATATAGGGCTCCGCTTCTATGTATCTAGGCTACATAGAAGCGGACCCATGTAACCCCTTCAAAATCTAAGATTTTGATCTTTATGGTGTGTTTGGTCGGAGGTAAAACTTTTGATGAAAAGTTTTAGAGGTAGAAGTTGTCAAATTGATAGAAAATGATGTGATATAATAGGGGTAATGATGAGGAGTAAAGAGAATAAAGTTAAAATAGATAGGTTAGTTGTATGGGTAGTTGTGTAGAAATAATTGAAAAGTAGGGTAGTTTGTATAGAAAAATGTGAAAAAATAATTAAAAAATAGAGTAGTTATGAAGAGTGGAAAGTTTTGGGTTGAAAAGTTTTAATTGACAAGTTTTTGCCCCAAACAAACACACCCTTAATGGAAAATCTAATCCATTTATTATATTTAGCATCATTTGTTTATCTAGGGGATCAACTTTCATCCTAAACAAATATGTTTATGGGCCATAATTGTTAGAAAATGTATATATTCATGTGTAAATTATGAAAAGTACTAAAATATCAATTTTAAAGTAGTATTTTCAACATCTAAACCATCCAAAATATTATTTCTATGTGAGTAAATGATTTTATTAAATATTATTACATTCTAATACATGTGTAAATAGATATAAATGTTTTTCATAATTAACAAATGGATATATATTTTTAAATAAATGTGGCCCATAAACATACTTGATTGGAATGAAACTTGGTTTCTTAGATAATGAATTAATTAAATTTTCTATTAAGGATCAAAATCTTAGATTTTGAAAGGGTTACTGGGTCCATAATTACGGTACAGTTACCTCAAAATGGGCTCCACATGATCATAAAATTAGAATTTACTCCACCAATTGTATTTAAAATTATGTATTTTATTACAATACCAATTTTCATCCCAATTGGATATGTGTATGGACATCATCTAAAAATAGTACAAATTTCATTTAACAAAATAATTTAATGTAAATAATAACTTTAAAGTTATTTTTTTAACATGTAAACTATTTGTCATAGAATTTGTATATGGATAAATGATTATATAAAGTACCAATACATGTAAGTACATGTAAAACACATTTTGGGCTAAATGCACCATTAATTATGGTGCAACTTCATTGCACAGGAAATGTTCTCATATATGAAAATCTCTCATATATATAAGAGATTTTCACATGCAGTGCCACTGCGCCGTAATTACAGTACAATGGCGCTGAAATGGGCCCCACATAATGATCAAATTATAATCTACTATATCCATTGTATTTAGAATAATGTATTTTATTACTATATCAATTTTCATCTCAATCAGATATGTATATGGACCCCATTTGAAAATAGTATAAATTCAACGTAATAAAATAGTTTGATGTAAATAACAATTTTAAGGTATTTTTTTCAACATCTAAACTGTCTAAAGTATGATTTATATATCGATATATAATTGTATAAAATTTTATTGCATTTTAATATGTGTGGGGACCATTTTTTAGGCAATTGCACCGCTGTTTCGGTGCAGTTGCGCTGCACCGGAACAACTCTCTATATATATATAAGATCTTATCCTATGCAGACGAGCTGTACCGTAATTATAGTGCAGTCCACTGTATGAAACTTTATATAATCATTTATCCAATAAAAATCATACTTTAGACGGTCTAGATGTTGAAAATACCACTTCAAACTTGATATTTATGTTAAACTATTTTATTACGTTGATTTTGTACCATTTTAAGATAGGGCACATCACATGTTGGATTTGAATGAAAATTAGTATACTAATAAAGTTAATAATTCTAAATATAATAGATGGAGTAGATTTTTTATTCATGATCAAATTAGCCCCACAGTGCATGGACTGGACCGTAATTCCAGCGCAATCCGAATGCATGTGATTATTTTCCTATATATATATTGATCCAACACAAACTATCTTCTAAATCACAACAACAATCATAGTTTTAATATCACTTATTAGGAAATAGGAAATGTATTTTGGGTTGAAACGGATCACGGAAAAGCAGACACAAAAAAATAAGATGAAAGAAACAACAATATGATCAAATATAAGAAGACATAAGAATATACATAGAAAACATTTCAAACCAAAAAGAAAAAACTTCAAGAGAAATAAAGAGATAACAAGTCCTTATGATAAACAGGTTACAAATATACATGCAAAAATGCTTCATACATATTCTCTAGATGCCTTACATACATTTCAAATAAGAACACTTTGATAACTCTATCTCTTATGCCCCAACGAGACACCTCTTAAAGTTCTATTGAATATCTAATTGATATGGTTATAAATAGAACTCTTATAGGCTCTTATACAAATCTTAAACTCACATATCTAATGTATGCAAAATACGAGACACACCTAACACCTTTCAAAACAAAGCAACTCATAATGATGATGCCCCCTAATAGCTCGCCAAACCAAGCCATGATGACCTGAAGGCATCTAAGCCACTCAAAACGGGAACTTATTCAATGCACCCGGGTGTAAAACCCCTTTTTTTTATTTTTTTGAAACTTTTTTTACACAACTATTAAACTAGGTGCATTTAACATGTATATCAATTTTTACTATTTTTAGATATTTTTAAATTTTTTGGTAAAAACCAATGGCATTTTGCCACTGGTTTTTAAAAATCTGAAAAAAATCTAAATTTTTTCAAAAATAGTAAAAATTGATACACATGTTAAATATGCTTAGATTAACAATTGTGTGGAAAAGTTTCAAAAAAATTAAAACAATGGTTTTGCACCCGGGTGTGTTGAATTAGTTCCGACTCAAAACACATCAGCGGTCGAAATGTAACGTAATAAACTAGAGGGAACGACCACTGCCTCGAAGAGATCATGCAACTGTTTGCAATTGACCATTGCTGAAGTTGTGGCAGAAGGAAATCTAGGCATAAACAGATTTAAATGATGATTAAGGGATGACCACAATCGATAGTACAAAAGGTTTTATTCCAATGCAACTGGATGCGTCTTACTTGAAAATTTAGTTTTAAATATTTTTGAAATTTTTATCAAACTCATAGTCTCGGTGTATTTAACTCTTGTATTAATTTTTTTATCATTTTTGAAAATACGTATATATATTTTTGATTCTGGAGAATAGGGGTATTTTAGTCATTTAAAACTATTAAAACCCTCCTATTTTTAAAAATTAAAAATATATACATATTTTCAAAAATGATGAAACGTAGTTTATAGATTAAATACACATAGATTAAGAGTTATATAAAAAAGATTTCACAAAAAATATAAAAAATAGAATTTATAGCTAGCATCTAGTTGTATTGAAACATTTTCATATTACAAAAGAAAGTAAAAATCTCTCCAACAAGGGCAAGTGAAAAAAAGAAAAATTATTCCTTGTACTCATTTATTTCCCGCACCAAGGACTTTTCAAATCAAAATTTTTTGATATAAAAAATTTTCACTATTTTATTTTTTAATTATTTATTCACGTCTTTCTACACAACAATTATACTTTTTAATTATTTTTACATAACTATTATACTTTTAATCATTTTTACAAAATTATCTATACAACTAACCTATATAGTTTAATTTTATTTTTTTAATTCTCATCATTATCTTTATTATATTATATATTTTTTTTTCATTTTAAAAATTTTATGATAAAAACTTCACATCCAAAAATTTTATCACTTTTTTATCAAAAAAAATAAAAATTTATCACTTTAAAAAACAAACCTGGAACTCTGAAAACTCGACTCTCTCGTTTGGTCTCTCCTTGGCTCAGAAACCGTTGCTGACGTCTTCTTTTTCCTATTTTCTCCAACTTTCACACCCGATCCGGCTCGCAAGCGTGGGCACAAATTCGCGCTTCACGATATATCGATAGTATTAAAAATACAATTTTAAGTAATCGAAATTTCAAATCAACTTGAAGTGTACGGAGAGGAGGATGCATGCGGAAAGTTTTTGCAGCTATTTTCTTATCCGAAACACTCTCACAAGGTTAAATTTATATTGGAAATCCAACTTGTTAAATAAATGTGCGTTATATTATAAATATGAAGTTAATATTTTTAATTGCATAAATAAAAGAGCAACATAATAACATATGTTTTAAATGATCGATCTGTAATTTTTTTGGGCCTAGATTCTATGCATCCGCATGGATTTAGCTTTGGTGCAGCTAGGCTCACGAACTTATTTTTTAAATATTTTTATAAAACTATTAATTTAGGTGTATTCCCTGTGCCCTTAATCTATAAATTAATTTTTACAATTTTTGGAAACTTATAAATATTTTTTATTTTTCAAAATCAGGGATATGTTAGTCCAAAAAATAAAAAAATATCTAATCATTTTCCAAAAATAGTAAAATTTAGTTTATAGATTAAATATACTTAGATTAACAATTTTATAAAAAATTCAAAAAATAAAAAATAGACTTTTTGCACCGAGGTACACCGAAGCTGAGCACGCTTGGATGCATTTAATCAAATACATATTCCCTTTTATGTGGTTGAATAACTATATTAGCGAATTTATATTTAGCAAATAACATTTAACTTATTCTGGTAGAATAAATAAATTAAAAATAAATCGTATTTATTAATTAGTTATTCACAACTTCACATCTTAAGTATAATTCTTACTATTTTTTCAAAAAAATTTGATTTTTTCCATCTTGAAACACCATTAATTATGCTATTATAGGCGCCTTTCATTGTAATCTTCTTGTAGAAGTTCTTCAAAAAATTAGAGCGTCTGAAATTTATAAATAAATAATTAAATATATGACATCAAAATTTTTACTTGGCATGAAATATTGCCAATTATTTTTTTGGAGAATGTTTGGCAAATTCTAAAAAATTTTCAACTAAAACTTTTGGGATAATTCTTGTCATGCTAATAACATTTGCCTATAATTTCTTATATACTCATAATTTTTTAAAAATTCTTTTTGTACCAATAACATTTCATTCTAAATTTTTTTCATGCTCATGTTGCCAACAAAAGCGTTATTTGCCTTAATGAAAAGATGATTTTGCAATTGAGAAAATGCAACTCTAATATTACTTAATTTGATACTTATAAATCATCAATATGTTGCATCAAAATGACTCAAAAGTCATATTAAAATTGAATCATTTTAATTAGGAAAATTTTAAAGGGGTAAAATTAACTTTTTAATGGGTAGATAATGGTTGTGTTGATGGTGTAGGCGTAATTGAAATTTATGATCAAATGTTATGAATATCAAATAAATTAGTGAGATGTTGTGGGTATATTAGAAATTAGGTGCAATGTTATAAAGATAAAAGGAATTTTCTTAAAACTTTCTACTCTCCGCGATCACCGTATTTTTAATTATTTATTCACATATTCCTATACAAGTATCTTATTTTTTAATCATTTTTATATAGCTACATATACAATTAGCTTATCTATTGTAATTTTATTTTTTTATTCCTCATTATTATCCCTATCATATCATACCATTTTTTATTGATTCAAATACTCATGTCATATCATATTATTTTTTATTTATAAAAGAAATTTTACATAAAAAATTTGTCATTAAAAGTTTATTACTTTCTAAGCCATTTGTTCTCTTTGCTTGTTGTCATTTATCATTTCTAGTTTGTTTTTTTAACAATAACTTCTCAAATTAAAAATTTTCATTATTAACAACTATTTTATTTTAAAATTATTTATTTATATCTTTTTATACAACTACTTTATTTTTAAATTATTTCTACATAACTATCCATACAACTAACATATTTACTTTAATTTTATTCTTTTTACACTTTTTTTTTTTTTGGATTAAAACTTTTTACACCTTTTAATTACTCTAATCTTATTGCATTTTTTCTAGTAATTTAACAACTTTTAGGATGTGTTTAGTAATGAATAAAACTTTTGATGAAGTGTGTGTTTGTTATTAAGGAAAAATTGTCAAGTTAAAACTTTTCAATCTAAAACTTTTCACTCTCCACAACTACCTTATTTTTTAATCATTTTTTTCACATTTTTCTATACAACTACCCTACTTTTCATTCATTTCTATACAACTACCAACACAACTAACCTATCTATTTCAACTTTATCCTATTTATTCCTCATCATTACCCCTATCATATCACATCATTTGACAACTTCTACTCTCTATAACTTTTCATCAAAAATTTTACCCATTCCCAAACACACCCGAAAAGTTTTGGAGAGTAAAAATTGTCAAACGATGTGATATGATAGGGGTAATGATGAGTAGTAAAGAGGATAAAGTTAAAATAGATAGGTTAGTTGTGTGGATAGTTGTGTTGAAATGATTGAAAAGTAGGGTAGTTGTATAGAAAAATGTAAAAAAATAATTAAAAAATATGATAGTTATGGAGAGTGAAAAATTTTAAATTAAAAAGTTTTAACTTCACATTTTGGTGGACTGCCAAACACACTCTTACGCAAAAAAAAAAAAAAAAAACTTTTGATAGTTTTATCACACCCGAGCACACCCGAATTTTTTGTTCTGAGTAGGGCGGGAAGAAAACAGAGAAGAGACAGAAAAAGAGCGCGCGAAATCGACTGTGAGGTTCCGCTGCTGTCGTCCGATCCGAGGATCGAGGCCGCTCTGTTGCCCGCCGGAGACGAAGAAGACGCGGAAACTCTGGTTTCGTGTCAGGCAAGCTTGCTACTTTTATCTTTCTCTATTTTTTTCTTTCAAAATTTAGGCATTCTTGAAAGGGATTTTTGGCCCTAAGAACCCCTCCAAGCTTGTTGTGAATGTAAGAACATTAGCTATGTAATTGCATTTTCAGAAAGATGCCAGCTTAATACTTCATAGAGAGGGGAGGATTGTTGAGCATGATTAGCGTCTGTAAAATGAGAATAATTTAGAAAAACGTTACCTTTGAAACTTCCTGTTTCAAAGTTGAGCATATGTCTAGACAATACAAGTGGGAAAACGATTTCATAAATTCACATCAAGGAATTGAGATGATTAGGGCGTCCAACCTTGCATTGCTATCCTCAAAATGGTGGGTGACCTCTAACCATAATTAAATAGGAAATAAGTGTATTGTTTTTGTTGACATCGAAGAGGTAGCTGATTAATTTTAAATATCAAATATAAATTTCACTGCTATACATTGATAGATTCAAATTCGATGCAAGAGTCCTAAGGTTGAGCTGATTTAGCTGAGGCTTTTATGGTGATGATGATCAGTACTGAAGTCACTTGGATCATTGTTTCTTGATTGTGTTGTTTTCTTACATGTTTCACATTTCTTAGGTTTTAGCAACTGGGAACTTCTTACTTGTGTATATTATTTTACCAAGATGTATGGAAGAAGAGCAGCTCAACTTTTAAGAGAACTGTCTTCCAGTGAGAATGAGCAACTAACTGCTTTCAATGTAAGTGTGCCTCATTTGAGATGTCTTTTTTTCAGAATGTCATGTTTCCTTTGGCTTTGTAGTGCTGCAGCAGGATAATGGGTTACAGTTGACAACTGTGTGACATGCTTTGTTGTTTTCATATGTTCTCTAGTAACTGTGCCTACTAAAATCCTGATGTTATAGGGTCATTGCAGTATTTCATCTTTTCAAGTTCTTTCTTTTCTTCATGCTCCTAAGAGTTGAGTCCATTACCATTTTCCTATTCTTGAAGTTGTGTTGTTAGAAATTGAAGAAAAATTTCTGTATCTGGACTTGCAAATAATCCTATTTTATGAAGTCAATGAAATATTGTCTAAACTGCAGCTGTGCTGGAATGATAAAATTCTATCATCATTCTGTGGTAAGAGGTATGATGCCAGTACAGTCTATTAAGGTGCCTTTTTTAGTTGCATATAGTAAAACAAAGAATTGGTAGATTCTAATCTGATTCAACTGTAGTGCATTGTATTAATAATTAATTCTCATGTTCGATTGCTTTCTCATGGTAGAAACATTGTGTGCTGGATACCCTTGTTTTACTATGGTAAATGTGCCTTTTCCAAGATGCACTTATGGTAAAAATGCTAGATGATTAATTTACGTTTTTTTTTTTTAACTTTTTGATTGCTTGATTAGTCTACGTTTAACTTTTAAGATTCTTCTGCTTTCACTTCTGAGTTTGCTTCGTTTCTACGCTTTAACAACTTTTCTTGAAGGTGAGTAGCAGTTCTCAGCTTTGGTGCTTCTGATTTTCAATTATTTTAATGTGGATAACCTTCTATCTAAATGCACATCATATTTCAGAACCAAACCATCAGTTCACTCAACCAGTCGACCTTGACAGTTGTCTTTAATACTTCTCCCGAGTTTCTTTCATTTTTGTTTTTTTTTTTTTTAACCTTTAAGTCAGTTTAACTGTAGCTTGATTGCATCCATGAAAAAATTAACACATCGCGCATGAATATTTATGTTTGACTAAGGTGCTCACAGGTATACATATAAAATATTTGCAACCGTTAAGACTTTTATGGGAAATACTTCTATGGCTCACTTTGATTATTAAGTCAAAATCAGATCCACCCACTGTGTTTAAAATTATCTGTTCGACTAGGAAACTGTTTCATCCAAATCAAATATTTGTACGGATACCGTTTGATAAATCTGAAAAAGTATAAAATCAACATAATGAAATTGTTTGATTTATATCTCTATTTCAAGCCATTAATTCAACATGTATACCATCTAGAAAATTCTTCATATATAGATAAATGATCCTATGAAATATAATGTCATTCTATTAAATTTGAGAGTGGATCTAAGTGTTTTCATATTTTATACATGATTATAAATTTTTTAACTATTACGGCCCAACCAAAACTTTGATTAATATGATTTTTGGTACCATGGTAGAATAAATGATTCTAAACAAAATGAGTGGCTTGGATTTTAATTTAATCATCAAAGCAGGACAGCAACTTTGAAGACTTCATTGGTATCGCTGCCATAGAAGTACTTCCTTTTAGCAAAATGTCATTAACTTATCCTTTTTTTCCAATATTGGATTCTCTCTTGTAATACTGAGTCCAAGTTAGTAAAATGAATAGTGGGGGAGAGGAAATAAGTTCCTTAACTCAGACTTAGGAAAGCCACTGTGCTAAGACTAATCTTTTCTGCTCCAAAAATCAAGAAATTTTGTAAACTTTAATGGTTATTTAGTCTAAAATAGGCTTGCAAATTCATGATCTTCAATGGAATTTTGGTGTAACCAAAGACACTATCCCACCTTTTTGAGTGTTATTAGAAGCATTTTTAGAGCATCCAATCTTCACCATAAATGAGGTTGTTTCTACCACATGAGGATCCTTCAGACGTAGTGTCTAGAGAGCATAAGAATATGTACATTGCCTTGCCATCATTGCTTAGAGGTTTTTTTGGTAGCTGGAAAAAAAAATTGAGGACGCAGGGCTGATTATTGATATGATATCTACTTTGTTGTATATGTGACCCGTGTCATGGCTGTTTTTTGCAACTTGAACCTGTTTCACCAAAATGTCATTGGCCATGTAATACCTGTTTTATATAGCCTTATTCTTTGTATTGTTTATATTTTTATCAGCTTCTCTGCATTGCTTATCTTTCTGGTTTTCCTTTTCTATGTCTTATTGCTGGGATTTGACTTCAAATTCTCTATATTTTGTTCTTTTGCTACTGAAAGAAGTGAAAAGTTGCCTCCTTTTGGTCCTTCAATTCAAGTATCTTTGAAATTTTTAAATGTTAATTGATGGAATTGTTTATTGAGCAGTAATGTGAAACTTTCTTTGATTAACAGAATGATATGTTCGACCAAGTAATCAAAGAATGTAATGAGCATCATTACCAGTTACAGTCCTTAATGAGGTACCTCTCTTGGTTCTAGTACATATGGCACTTTTTGACAAGGTATGCCTTACCGGTTAGGTCAATTTGGAACCAAAGGGAAGTAAAGTTTGTTTGTTTTTCTTCTGGAAGTTACTACACCGCGGGTCCTTAGTTTGCACATGTGACTTCCAACTTTTCAATACCCAAGGCCATTGAAAAGGCACGTCCATGTGGGTGACCTTGGCCAAAGGATCTTCCTCTTTGAGGATTCCTGGGATAATCAATATTTGAGTCCATGCGGGCCCAATTAGTTCTTCTTTTCTTCTTCACATCAACTGTCTAGGTTAGAGAGACGGTGTCTGTTTTACAGTCTGAGGACATGGGTATCTGCGTTATGGATTGTGTCCTTGTCTTAAAACATATTCTTGGCCATTCATTTATTATTTCTCACATGTTTGAATTAACAGAATTGATCTTTATTTACTGCTTGGCATACACTTAAAAGTGTGTTTATGTTGCTAGTTACATACTTGCAATTATGTGTCGGAAATCATATCTCTTTACAGCAACCACTGGACCAATCTTGACAATGGAGGGTGGAACTTGTGGCTGAATTCTTGATAGGTTTCTTTCATGAACAAAGTCTTCATTAGTTGATTTGTGCTTTCATATTCTCTTTCAAGAAGAAAAGTCAAAATAGCATTACCCTCACAGGTCATATGATAAAAAAAAAACAAATGACCTGAATTTTTGGCATCTACCGAACAGGCTTCTAGATATTTAGTCTGCCCTAGATGGGCTTGTTTTTTACAGCTTTATATGCAGGGATTGAACTTCTGCATGCTACAGTTTTTTGTGAATAGTGGCTTAATTTATACATTTGAACTTGCAGCTTTATATGAAGGGATTGACTGTTCATCAAATACTTCTGTATGCTACATTTTTTATAAATAATTGGTTAATTTATACACTGAACTTCTTGGACAAATTTCTGTTTGTCTCTCTGCTTTTGGTGTCTGATAAGAGACTGGAACTTTGCATTAATCTCTTTCATTTCAAAGTTTGGGATACTCAAATGCCTCTTGAGAGTGAGCTAATAACCTTTTAGTCGATAATTGGCATGTATGATACCTGACAGAAAGTTGATCTCTGAATAATTAAGTTGCTAAAATGAACTAATATAAAAAATAGTAGTTAAATGAACAAGCTCATTTTTAAGCGTCATCTGATATTGAATTCCTTATGATGTGTTTGGATGCTTGAATTCAATTTTAAATGTTTGTTTGATTTAATAGAAGAAAAAATTACAAAAAAAAAAGATGTTTTGAGTCATCTGAAATGGCCAAAATATTTTCAATTTTTTTGTATTATCCTTCGTATATGCAAAAGGGAAAATGATATTTGCTTGCATAGAACATGTCCTTTTATACGCAACTTCTGTAAGCTCCAAGTACTTGGATTGGTAGCTAAAAAGAGCCCATAAATTGAATCAAACCTACCTTGGTTCCATCGCGGATAGGATGTACTAGAGCAAAATTATTGTCGATAATTGGCACTGAAAAGAGGTCAAACAATGACCCAATTATGTGAATGCTGCTTTTAAAACCGCATGAAGCTCAATGCACTTGACGAGCTTTGTGAGCTCTACTGGGACATTAGGGCTCACTTTGATACTTCCAAGTGCCTTTACTGGTTTAAGAAGAGTTATTTCATCATGTCTATGTAATAGTCTGAATATTATACATCTATTGTTTTTTTCTGATAGGGAATATTATACATTTATTTTATTGTTAATGACATAGATGCTATATTTTGACAGGAAGATTCAGGAAGCAGGCTTGGATATACAAACAACTCGAAATGCAGACCACTATGGTGCTGTTATTCACCATCTTTCACTAACTCGCAATAAGCGTTGTCTCATGGCTTACATGTAATGTTTATGTAATCATGTTTTGATTGGTGTCTTAGAGAACTGTTTGATCATTGCATTAGAACAACTAATCTACTTCACCCAACAAATTCCAGATGCTTTTTTATCTTGCTTGGTTCATCTATTTTTTTGGTCATTCTGTATAGGTACAATCGGGCAGTGATAATTAGGAGCTTGAGATGGAAAGTTGGGCCAGTACTTCCACAAGAAATTCAAGAAAAGCTCAACCACTCTGAAGAAGAGTACTTCAAGAATCATTCTGCAGCTCTGGAGTCTTATATGTCGGAATTGGATCTCGATTTAACTGTTGTAAGTCCTCCCCCTTTCCCTTGGCTTAAAGACTTTGGTGTCTTTTACCTATTAATCTGGCATGGATCTGAGTCATTGCTTCTTGAGTCAGAACCGAAAGCTAACTTGGAAGAGTTATGGTTGACTTTGTATGGTGACCAATTATCTTGATGGAATTCCCCAGTTTGATTTGATGAGTTGCACTGAACTGGCCTTTGGAATGAATACCATGGCTTTCATGTCTGACAACATTTATTTGTGATTTTGCTAAACTGAGAGACATTCTGTTTAGTTCAAACCATAGCCATTAATCTAGTCAGCTACAATATGGTCTGTACCATGGTTCCATGCATGACAACTACCAGATGACTTTTAACCATCCGGTGGAAATTGATAATGAACTGGATCATTAATGGGATTGGAATCAAATAAAAACCACAATTATAGTTTGGAGATGGTCTGGTTTTGAGATTACCTTTGGTCCCTATCCTCTATAATTATGTGGGCAAAAAAATACCTTCCATTTTTTGGGAGCCTAATTTGGTGGATGTTGACACAATGTTTTGCTAGGATATGGTCCCTCCAAAGGATCCATATATTCAGGTAAGAGTACTTGATGACATTGGGGAAGTATTGCTTGGGGATCAGTCAGCGTCTCTTGTCTGTCACTCTGTGCACTCGCTCAAGCGCACAGATGCTGAACCCTTCATTTCGCAGGTGAACATTTAAATTACATTAATTGGTTCTTGATGCTCCAGTTTTTTTTATTCACTTTATAATCCTTGTTTTGTGCAACTTAGGGTCTAATGGAGGAGTTCCTTGGCTGACATTCATCTCCACAACCACACCACTCATCTTTTTCCTAATTATATGTTGTAACTTGTTCAAAGCTATGAATCTGAAAATTCTTTTAAATGGAAAGAAAAGCCCTTCACTGACATCTCTTTTATTTCATGATTGAATGATCCTTTCCATTTGATTGTCTTCAACCTAGTGAAATACCACATGAGCATGTCATGAGGCTCTGCAACCGTCAAAGCATGTGATCTAGCTCATGCTGGCAGGCCACGGACTATGCATTCTCTTCGAGTCCTATGTAAGCAACTTTTTCCATTTTCTTTTGGATCTTCCCTCTTTAATTGTAACTTTTGATCTTGACTCGCCTAATTGCAATCAGCAGTTCATTTGCCAGTGATAGTTTTTCATCACTCTCCATGATCATTCTGTAGTTGAGATGGGACATAGGGTTAGTTTGGCTAGGCGGTGAGTGCAGAGCTTTTATGCAGCAGCAGTTGTAATTTGTGTCCCCTGATAGCAACTGTAAAGACTATTTGATGCGTAGAATTCCATGCGTTGTGCTTATCTACTCAAAACAAGGATTTTCCCATAAAAAAGATTTTATGGTCTTTCAGACCGTGCTTTCAGTCCTCGATTGTGTGACCAAACGGAGCCTTAGCTATTCCATGCTGACAATTAGGGGTGTGAATAACCAAATTTATATTTTATACTATTGGTTGGGTATTTTGGAAAACGGGTCAGGTTCGACCAGACCTGATTTCATAAACTGGGTTGGTGCGGGTTATGTGGTTGGTCGACTTGACCCCAATTTATATTAATACAGTTTTAAAAATAATTTATTTGGCAACTCCTTTAATTGAAATAGAAGGCCGACCCATGAGCGCACACATGAGGCATGATCTTGTTAGCCAGACTTAGCTCGTGCTAATAAACTCATTTTAAAAAAGTGTTTTTTCAGTTTTTTTTCTCATAATTTGTCTTAATTTATAAATCAAGGTTTATCATTTTTGAAGATATGTATATAACCTTGTATTTAAAAATTCAAAAGAATATATGCACATTTTCAAGAAAGGTAAAACTTGGTTTATATAATAAATACATATATATTAACAAGTTTATAGAAAAAAAACAATAAAGGTTTTTTAACCTAACAAGATCATGTACAATATATATATATATAGTAAGTTATAATACATTTGACTCAAAATGGGGGGCCATATAATTGTAAAATTATAATTTATTTTACACATTATATCTGGAATTGTTTATTTTATTAGCATATCAAATTTTTATTCAAATTGGATATATATATGGGGCTCCTTTAAAAATGGTGTGAAATCAACGTGATAAAAGATTTAGATGTAAATAATAATTTTAAAATTGTTTATGCAATAAGTAAATTATCGACGATATAATTCATACATAGATAAATAGTTTTGGAAAATATTGATACATTTAAAAGAATGTAGGAACTTATTTTAAGCAAAATGTACTATAAGTTACAGTGCATGTAAATGTACAAGATCATATATAACTTTCTCTCTCCATAGAGAAATTATTCAAGTACAATTAACTTACGACATAGCTTAAAACAAGTCCTATATGATTATAAAATGATAATCTATTCTACTAGTTGTATTTAGAATTGTTTATTTAATTAGCATATTAATTTTTATCTCAATTGAATATATGTATGGATCTCGTTTGAAAATGATACAAAATCAGCGTAATGAAATAGTTTGATGTAAATAATTTTGACGTGTAAATTATTTAAAATATAATTCATATGTGGATAAATGCTTATATAAAGTATTGATGCATTTTTTTTTATTTCAAAGTATTGATACATTTAAATGAATATATAGGGTTCACTTTGAGCGAAATGTACTATAGCTTATGGTATATGTAAATGTAAATAATCATATAAATATATGAGATCTTGTTAATCTGACTTTGCCCACGCTAAAACATTATTTAAGAACTTTTTTTGTTTTTTCTTAATAAACTTGTTAATATAGATATATTTATTATATAAACTAAATTTTATCATGTTGGAGATGTGTGTATATTTTTTAGATGTTTAAATATGGATTATTTTAGTAAATTTTAACTATTAAAATGGCTAAAATATCCATATTTTTAAAAAATCCAAAAAGTATATATACATATTTTCAAAATAGTAAAACATGATTTATATATTAAATAATCTAAATTAATATGTTTATGAAAAATTAAAAATGAGTTTATTGGCATGGGCTAAGTAAGATATTTCTTAGCTCGGGTTAACAAAATAATACCTGTCTCTATATATAATTATATACATGGCTTGGCTGTTATGAAATTCATCTTTTATATAATTTTCTTTATTTTAAATATATTGATGGTTAATGAAAAATCCACTTAATTTATTATATTTAACATCGTTTATATTATCATCGAATCCCTCTCATTTCTTTAGTATTACTATACATGAGTTCTATTTATAAATGTGTAAAATCAATGTAATAAAATGATTTAATATTAAAAATAATTTTTAAATAGCATTTTCAATATCTAAACCATCTAAAATATTATTACTATGTGGATAAAGTATTATTACATTCTAATACATATGGAATGAATTGAAGAATTTTTTAAATTTATACATGAATAGATATATTTTTGAGCAAATTTGGCCTATTTGTATATTTTTTTTGATGAAATGGGTTGCCTCCTCTCTACCACGGCAACACGCTGGAAGCAGAATCCACTCAACCCATCTGTCACTAAAACCCATTTTTAGTATAGTTTGACATACATATTCTCATTGTACTCTATTATACTCCTTGGACATATCTAATTTGATAGTTTTCCTTAATGTATGGAGAGCTTCAAATGCGATTAACATGTTATCTATGACAAGTCTTCCAGGAATGAAGGCGCTTTGACTTTCATATATGAGTTTGGAGAGGAATGACTTTAATCTGTTAGCTAAAATGTTAGCAAGGATCTTATACAAGACATTATACAAATTAATTGGTCTGAAATGACTTACTTTAACGCCCCATGTTTTTTAGGAATTAGAAACAGTTCTGTTTGATTAATTCCTTCCATTAAGCTCTGTCCAGTCAAGGGTCTCTGGTCTTTATAAAGTTTCTACATGCACTGAAAATTTCGTCACCCACCAAAGATCAAGACTTCTGATAAAACCTTGCGGGCTAACCATTGGGTCTTGGAGCCTTCCATGCAGCCATTTCTTTAAGAGCTTCCCATACTTCGGATTTTGTTATGGCTGCAGTCAGTTTAGCATTATATTCATCTTCCGCATGATGCTGAAATTTGGGAGTTATTTTGGCAATATCTAAAACACATTTAGATTTGTATACTGATTTGAAGTATGCCACTGCGAATTTTTCTCTCCTCTTGGTTATGAACTAACTTTCTAGCCTCATTCTCCATTGCCAAAATGCTATTTTACCTTCTTCTAGCTGACGCTGCTTGATGGAAAAACTGTGTTTTGGTCACAAAACTGAAGCTAATTTACCCTTGAACTTCGTAACCAAAGAATCTCTTGGTCCTCCAAAAGACTATTGATCTGTTGTTCAACTATCTTGATTTCAACATCACGTTCATCGGATGGATGAATTTTCATTAGTCTGTCCAACTTCTCTTGCTCTATTTGAATCTTCTTTGCTGTATTGCCTCTTATCTGTTGATTCTATCTTTGAAGGGCTGCTCTGCATTTAAACAACTTATATTTAACATTAGCAAAAGTTGTAACTTCATTTTTATGAATTGGATCCCAATTTCTTTAAATGAGGTCGACAACTTGAGAATTTTTAGCCCAAAAACTTCATATCTCAATACCCTTGGAGGCCTTTTTGAAGCTATTTTGACCCTACAATAAGATGTATAGAGGACTGTGATCAGACGTAGAAACTGAACAATGGAAATTATGAATTAATGAGAAGATATGGAGCCATTCCACTGTAGCCACAACCCTATCCAAATGCACCTCAACCCTTGTTGCACCCCTTCTGTTATTCCTCTGTGTATAGACTGGACCAATGAAACCAATATCATTTAGTTCACATTCTTCCAAAACTACTCTAAATCTGTCCATTTGTTGTTTATTTCTTTATGGTAGCTAAGAAATTCTGAGTTTCCGATTACTTCATTAAAATCCCCTACTACCAACAAAAGTTCACTAGTTACTCGCTCGAGATGATGAAGCAAATTCCAAGATTCCTCTCTCTTGTGTGATTCGAGTGCCCCATAAAAACCAGTAATTCTCCAAGAGATATTGGTGGGGAAGTTGACTTTAGCATCTACGTGCCTGTCAGAGGAGGAGCAAATAAACACCGATTATTTCAGTTTCCAAAGCATGGCTAGCCCTCCCTTTCTTTTTGTGCAGTTCCATTGTCCTTAAAATTCAATTTATTTCTAACAATCTCCATTTTATGCTCTTCTCTTAGTCTTCATCAAAAAGATCAAAATGAGATCTTTTTTCTTGACCGAATCAAGGAGTATATGAATTGTCTGTGGGTTCCCAAGCTCATAGCAATTCCAAGCTATAGCAGCCATTTAGCTTTGGCGGGGCTGAGAAAGTTCCTCAGCCACTGCCATTCTAAAGAGATCATCTTCATCTTCCCTCCCTGTCCTTTGTTCTTTGATGAATCCAAGTTCCTGCCCTTCTTCTCTTTCTGTAGGTTGGTACTTGATTTTCTCTCGCGAATATGACTGAGTAGCAGTGCCTGAATCTGAATTGGAGACTATACCTCTGGCCATTCTCTTCCATCTCCTATGGACCTCCTTACTTGAGTGATCGCTTGAGTAACAACTCAATTCTATCAGGTTCTTTCTTAATGTATCTGCAAATGAGCTGTTTACTGTTGTTGCAAGATCTGCATTCGACTTTAGCAGCACGCTGCCTGCCAATGGCTGCACCCTTGATTCCTCAGAATCTTTCTTTAAGCAGCTAGAGCTCTCCTTAACTTGATCCTTCATCGTTGCCCTATACTCGATTGGCAATCCCATGACATTCAACCCATTACTCCCCTTTAGCAACATTCCCATTGTTCCTTTGTCCTTTGGTGTATTGGTTTCACTCAAGTCCTTGTTCCCACTAAGAGAAACTTTTTCAGCACATGCATCCCCTTCTTTTTCCTTACAACTCCCTAGAAATTTTCTTGGTGCCACGCTAACACCTTTTTGATGTTTGTCCTATTGCAGCTTTGTTCCCCACTCTCAAATAGTTACGATAAGGAAAATCCCCCTCCTAAGGCTCCTTTATTGAAGAATTTCTACAATTATACTCATTAAAAAGATGTCCAATCCTGCAATGGAAGCAGAAATTTGGGAGCTTTTCATATTGGAAGCTTAGCCATTGTTTGTCATGCATAACACCTTGCATCAATACACCCCTGCGAAGAGGATGCCTAATGTTGATCCTTACCTGGAGTCTTAGATTTTGATCATCACTACAAATCTAGAAACAACTACCAAAAGTTTGCCTAATCATCTCTCCCAAACCATCTTGGTCCAATAAAAACGGGATCCCATTGACATGAATCCAAAATGGACATGTGTGAAGAGCAAGGTGCTTTCTTTTTACCATCCACCACTCAATTCCTTCAAAAGCACCAACAGTCGATCAAATAACCGTGGGTGACCTTGTAACACTGTTTGCTTATCATCTTCATTTTTGAAAGTAATCATATAAAGGTTTCCCTTTTGCTCTATAAAGGTTAGCTTACTTTTTGTTTGCCATACTCTTCTCATGGTGTTCTCGAAGATTTCTTTATTATATGCCTTGAATACCCTTATTATGCATAAAATTACCTATTTCCCCACCGGATTGATATTCTTGCAAATTTGATTGTGAATCTAGAGTGCAAGAAGCTCCTTTGCTAGGAGATGAGTCTGACTGATGACTAGCTACTTCTCCTATTGCATTTCCCCAGCCGAAGCTATAACCTCTTGCTACAAAGTGGTAATGCCTCAGACTTCCTTTAGCTTCTCCGAACCCGCTCGATAACCTCAATCTCTACCCTTTCTTAACCCACATCAAGCCTCACCAAGAAACTTAGTGTTTAGATCCTGAAGGGTTTTCGATCGCCAGATGCAAAGTAATTCCATCCACGGCTATGCATATATTTGATTTCAATGAAACTTAGTCTTCTAACTAATAAAAAATGTTAAATAGAATAAATGGATTAAATTTTACATCAATCATAACATCTTGAAAATGGAGGAACTTACACAACGTAGAAGCGTCATCACTATTAACAAGCATTAACTTTAGATTTTATTGATCCTTATAGTAATATAGTTTAAATTTTATATGGATCTGGTAAGATTTTAAACTTAGGCTTCATTTGGCGTTGCGATGAGTTGCGATGAGATTTTTATTAAAAGCAACAATGAACTTAAGCGATTTGAAAAAAGTAGAGAATTTGGGCTTTAGTGGAATCATAGTTTTTATAAGATTGCAATGGTAAAATGCCATTTTAAAAAATTGGGTAATTTGCATATATACCCATGTAGTTTGACACTAATTGCAGATATACCCATGAAGTTTCATGAGATGCATGTTACCCCAGCATAGTTTCACCAAAAATGCATATTATCCCCACGTAATTACCTGCCTTTAATATCTGACGTGATATCTTGAAAAATGACAAAAATGTCCTAGTTTCACAAATTGCATATTACTCAACATAGTTTCATCGAAATTGCATATTATCCCAGGAAACTATGTATACGAATGATGACATTTTTATCATTTTTCAAAATATTATGTCAGATATTAACGACAAGTAATGACATGGGGGTAATACGCAATTTTGGTGAAACTATGTGGGGTTAATATGCTTTTCGTGAAACTACGTGGGTACATCTACAATTAGCGTCAAATTATGTGGGTATTGGAGTGTTAATGGTCATGGTCAACCCGTTAACCCGCTCGTTCAACCCGTTAATAAATGAGTTTGGGTTAGAATTTTTGAATAAATGGGTTATGATCCGCCAACCCGTTCAACAATTTAATTAAATAAACGGATTAGGGTTGAGGCTTCGCAACCCGTCAACCCGTTTATTTAACCCATGCAACCCGTATAACTCATTTAATATAATATATTATAATATATATATAATATTTATAACAGGAATTGACATTAAAGAGATGACTTGAGATTGGCGCTGATGTTCTCAAGCCAAAATAAATTAAATTCAGGTATGTTAGTTTCGAATTATTTAATTTATTTAAATTTACAAACTTTATTGAAGATTTTTAGTAAGAAAATTAGTAACAAACACAACCCTTTAACAACCCGTTAACCCGTTTATTAAATGGGTTGTAAATGGGTTAAGGTTGAAGTTTTTTAAATGGGTTAATAAACGGATTAGGGTTGAGATATATTAAATGGGTTAGGATTAGGATTAGGCTCCAATCCGTTCAACCCGATCTGTTAACACCCCTAGTGGGTATATGTGCAAATTACCCTAAAAAATTTCCAAACACTTATGAATCACATTTTTGTCAAAATAAGGACCATAAACCTTACCAAAACACTCGGCCAATCAGAGTTCTAAGTTGAGAGGAAATCTTACTTACCTGATTTGGTGTGTTGGTGACTTTAGCATGTAATTATGCATTAGTAATTGATGTGAAATTTAAAAAAGTAGAAAAAAAGAAAAAGGAAAAATTGTCATAACTTATAAGTATTGAGTGGGTTATTTGCGTTTTGGTTCCTCTAACTATGTATATTTGCTTTTTAACTTACGAGTTTCACATATTTGTTCTTTAAATCTTACAAGTTTGCCTCTTTAGCATTTTATACCCCATCGTAATGCGCACCAATAAACAAATAAATTTTTTTTTTGGTAGCTACCATACAAATTCTTTAATGACAATATTGTGCTTAAAGTCGACTCATGAAATGAGTAGACTCAACTCGATAACAATAAACATCTCACTGTTTGAAAGTTTAGATTAACTTATATTATATGTCGACTTATTTTATAAGTTGACTCATTTTCATGAGTCAACTCAACTAGGCTATATAAAATTATCCTATCAACATATATGAGTTGAATCAACTAAGGGTGTGTTTGGGAATGGGTAAAACTTTTGGTGAAAAGTTTTAAAGAATAAAAGTTGTCAAATGATGTGATATGATAGGGGTAATGATGAGGAGTAAAGAGGATAAAGTTAAAATAGATAGGTTAGTTGTATAGATAATTGTGCAGAAATGATTGAAAAGTAGGGTGGTTTGTATAGGAAGATGTAAAAAAATAATTAAAAAATAAAAGAGTTGTAGAGAATGAAAAGTTTTAGATTGACAAGTTTTAGGTGAAAACTTTTCATTGTTGCCAAACACACCCTAAGTCATATGATTATTTTAGACTTTTCATTTACAAATAACAACCATTAGTTAGGTGTTTTAATGGCAGAATTTAAAATGCAAAGAGGACAAAGTTACATAGTCTAAAAAACAAATATGCTAAACTTGTGGATTAAAAAGTAAATATGCATAGTTAGAGGGACCAAAGTGCAAAAAACCTATATTAGTAGGTTTGGTGTCTAAATGGTAGCAAAGTTCAAATATGAATACATAATTCTAATGAACATCGGCCTAATAGATTAGAGATTTAATCAACTAACTTGATATTTGTACTTGAGTTTTTGGTGAGCAAAATTTCTTCCAAATAGTCGTCTTAAAAATTTTCTTTAAATTTTTCATCAATTTTTTTTTAAAATTCAAGAAATTTTATTTTTATGAAGGGAGCACTTGAAAAGCCTAAATAAATTATGATTTACTATGGCCTTCTATGCATAAAATTGTTAAGCTAACACCAACACTATTTCTGTCATGGGAAAATTTTATTTAATTAATATAATCTTTACATATTCTAACTTAACGATTTTCAACATGAAAATGATTATATTTCAATAATTCATACATTCTGTTAACCCGATTTGCAACCTAAACTGAACCGATTCGTATAGAGTTAATTTAGGACTGATTTAGGGTTTAAAAATGGAGCTGAAATTAGGGTTGGAGTGATGTTTTTATAACTAGGGCCAGGGTTCAAAAAATCCAAACCCAAGTTAATGTGATCAGATTTACAGCCATACTGATGTTTGCTTTTGTTAGTCAGATGTCAAATAAGCTAATCAAAGCATTATTATTTTGACTGATTCATATTCAGGGGCTCTTTCATTCCTAGTTCTTTTGCATTGCCTTTTCATTACGTGTTCTGCTTGCGGTGCAAAGCCTGCTCTTGCTATGGTTATGTGAGCAACTGCTCGTGCAAAGTATTAAACAATTTCATGATTTATGTTCGCCCTTAAAAAATGATTAACTAATAGGCCACAAGTTTCTGATCAAGATAGCCTTCAACGTAATAGTTTGCTATAAGCTAATAAATATAATTTAATAGCTTTGATTTAGTCAGATATTATAGTAAGGGTATAGCTTGATTATTACGTTAACAGACTAACTCTGCTGTAACTCTTGATGCGATGTTATGTGCGAGGAAGTAGAAAATTTTAACAACTCTTGGATAACAGCCAAAGAGTTATTTTTTAAAATGTAAATGTAGGCTATGGCTCTGGAATAGAAATCAAGATTTCAGTCATGCACATATTGATATCAAATTACTTGGCTACGCCTTTAGTGACTTAAAAAATTATATTCTGATCCTACCTGTTTAAGTTACAAAAGTCATTGAATTGGTGGGTACGTACGTTTGGTAACCCAAAAAAAAAAAAAAAAAAAAAGATATAGAAAAATCCATTTTAGTGTTCATAAATCAGGATACATAGCTAATTAATATAAAAACAATAGGAACTACCCCTGCGATAAAATCCAACCCCTTCCGATTACATCCAAGCTACAGTCCCCACGACCCCCCCTCGACAAGAAACACGGATCGAATACTATTAGTTTATTAATTACCCAATATCCTTTCATCGTTAATCCACTCAAATTATCTTCAAATTTCCAATTATTATGATATAAGTCTCATCAATCAACCATCCAAACAAACCAATCGACATGACAATGTATCCCGACAGTATAGACAAGACATTTGTATTGATCCTAGAATTTTGTTTTGGATGGTCCAACTACGGTCACCGAACGATCGAATCCAATATATGGCCAATGTACGTAGCTAGCCGGCACAATTAAAAACACTTATTACTAATATTTTCTAAACAATGCTGTCTTCGATCTTTCCGGGCAGTGAAGAAAACGTTGAGCAAGGCCGTCCAAATGCCATGCAATAGACGAATTTAGAGTGGGGCCAGTTCTACACGCCATGCAGGCGAAAAGGATATGATGATATATGATACATAATTAATTTCTTCCAACGCGTTTTCTCCCCTTTTAAATCTCTGGCCTTTACTTGCTGGAAGAAAGAGGAAACAAAGCCTCCTTTCCATCTTAATCACTGGAGTTCAGCAATAATTCGTGATTAGGAGATCAAGCTAACTAAATTTCCGAGGAGCTGAAGAACATCGGAATGGCAGGTGGAGGTGCAGGAGACCGGAGCTTGAAGGAAACTCCAACGTGGGCTGTGGCCCTTGTTTGTGCAGTCATAATCTTCATCTCAGTCGTCATTGAGCATGCCATCCACTCACTTGGCAAGGTATGCACGTAAATAATATTTACAACTTTAATCAATTAATTAATCACACCTGCATTTCATTATAAATCACAATAATTCCACTTTGGGTGGACTCAGAAATTAATCTAGTCGGCTTTTGATTCTCAATGGTTTTAATTTTGCCTCTAATTCACTGCAAGGGTGAGATTTGGACCATTTGGATTTGGATGTCATTAATCTTTTTTTTTTTTTTTTTTTCACTTCCTATAATTCCACTTCGGATGGCCTCAGAAATTAATCTAGCCTGCTTTTGATTTTTAGTAGTTTCAATTTTACTTCTAATTCTACTGTAAGCCCGAGACTTTAACCTTCAGGATTGTGGGTGTTATTAATTTTTCTTTTCTTTCATTTTTTTTCCTATTAATCATGGGATCAGTGGTTCCAAAAGAAGCAGAAGAAAGCCATGCTTGAAGCACTGGAGAAAATCAAAGCAGGTCTATCCCTCTCAGCTGTCAAATCTTCGATTAAAATACAGACATGAATAACATGGGTTATAGCCAGCTGAGTTGTTGATTTTGTTATGTGTGTATATGCAATACAGAGCTGATGCTTCTGGGGTTCATCTCCCTCATGCTTACCGTGACGCAGCAATACATAGCGAAGATCTGTATCCCTGTTGATGCAGGAAACATAATGCTGCCATGCAGGAAAGAACACGACAATGGCAAGGAGGCCGACGATGACGGCGAGCACAGAAGAAGATTGCTTTGGGAGTCAGTGGAACATGTTCATGGGCAGGCCGTCCTGTGGCGCCGGGGATTGGCTGCCGCCGCTGGGGGTGAAGACCACTGCGCAAAACAGGTCACAAACATCTCTTTTTTATTTTCTTTTGGGGGTCCTTCAAATTAATGAGATTCTTTATCAATTTAAGTACACGCTTCGACCTAATCGTAGGTAATTCTACTTTTTATTTTAATGCAAACCCGTAAAAATTTATCCAAATTAAATTCAGGTCCATTGCTAGCCACTCCAACAAATGTTTGGTTTTACGCCATTATTTGAATAACCAAGTGGTTTTCATAAAAAAAAAATTTAATTGTTGCAATTGAGTTAAAGGTATGTAATGTGTTTGGCGGGAGTTTCAAGATGGAGTTGTTGTTGTTTTTTTTGGGGGAGAAAAAACTTGTGTCATTACTCTTCTTTTAGAGTTGTCTTAAACAATTGCTGATCATTCAAGATGAATAACATGATAAAAAAAAAAAAAAAAACTTGGTTGGATGATTAGAACTGGTTCGATGAAACATGACCCAATTCCTAGATTGTTGTGGCTGTGTTGATGGCTGAGTTAATTATCCAGGTCTTGACCAACTTGAATGGACCCGGCCTGACCCACATATTTATTCACAGGTGGCTGTAGAAATTAGTTTTTTTATTTTGTTTTTATAGATGCGAGAGTTTACCTAAATCTTCCCTTACGTAAAATTTTATGGTTTTCCGAATTTGTTAGATTTTTTATTTTTTAAAAATAACCCTGATTCTGTTGATTTTCAGAATTTTGAAAAAAATACCAAAAAATTAAAAAACTGCCAGCCCACACATCTATAAAAGAAACGTAAAAATAAAAATATTTTTACGGGCACGAGGAAATTGAACGGACCCTTACAAAAATTGGGTTTCTGACCAGGGCAAAGGCAAGATCAACGTTGAGAAAAATCATTTATAAATTAGCCGTCTCAATTAAGAGTGGAGACTGAAAACTGGAAAGAGACCTCCCAACTCACCATGAGTGATGGGTAAATGGGTGAAAAGAACAAGGAATTAAGGACAAAGAAAGGAAAAGAAAAAAGATGGCAGTTGCATGTTGGAAGTTGTGTGATATGATTATGACCTCCATTATCAGCTATGAGAAAGTGTTTAGTGTCGTGCCGGCTACCTAATGATTCCAAACGATATGATTCACCGCGTTGTAGGCCCATGTCGCAAGTTCTATTCATTAATTAATGTTGGGGAATTTTGAAAAATTCAATCAAAAGTAATTATATTTTCTGTTCGATTCTTGTGATACGAGGTCTTTTCTTGAGTGTCTCAACACAACTCGGATGAAATTTAGGGTCATTTCTTAACTCTTAAAATAGTTTTATTATTTTTTTTAATTTTCAACGCAGCTTTACCTGTTTCCGATACAACTTTACTTATTTTCAATACATATTATTATATTCTCATCCTAGATATTGATTCGATTCAAGAATTAATAATTAACTTTCTGAAATTTATATATATTTTTTCTCAATTTACATAAATTTTCGTTGCACAAGAATCGTTTGCTCTCCAGAGATATTCTATTTTTAAATTATTTTTTCACATATTTTTATAATTATCTTACTTTTCAATTATTTCTATACAACTATCAATATAATTAGCATATCTATTTAACTTTATTCTCTTTACTTTTTATCATTACCCTTATTATACTACATCTTTTTTTTTTATTTCAACAACTTTTATTCCAAATATTTTTCATTCAAAAGTTTTATCATTTTTAAATCACGTCATAATATAATAAGAATCTTTTTCATCGACATCTTCATCCATTCTCCTCCACCCAACTCATAAGCAGATGAAGGAGGGGATACAAAGAAAGGAACTCTAATATCGAAAACTCTCTTAATAAAAAAAAATTAAGAAGGCGATGACAATAAACATGCCTAACAGTGATAAAAATACTAATCAATATATGTTTATGATTCCAAAAAAAAAGGTGCATTATGTAATACTCTGGTTGAGGTGCACAATAATTAAATAGGACTATTTCGACGATGAAATTAAAATTCACACAAGCAATTATATTTTGATGATGAAATCAAAATTTACTTCACTAATCAAATTCATTTATTTAACTAAGAATAGTATCATTTATTTTATTTATTTCATTTATTTAACTAAGAAAATCAAATTTCATCGTATATGTTATCTGGAGGTGGGTCGGGGTGGTTTTAAGCAAACGTGAGCTGGCTAAGATTTCCACTGAGTTATTTTTGGAAGCATAATAAAATAAAATGATTTTAAATCATGTAACCCATTCGATTTTGTTTCCATCATCAATATCACCGGCCCCATTCACCGATATAGACCCTAAATTTGGTGGACAACGGTACATCGCTTAAAATTTACGTTGATTGATATTTCGAAACTTTTAAATGATTTGAGCGCGAATACATGTAACTATTTTTTGAAAAGTAAATATATATATATATATAACTTATATAATCCTCAATATATTTAAATTTTGGAATGATTACAGATCTCTTTGTTTTCGTACTATTATTTTAAATTTTTAAAAAATAAAATAAAAAACCGGTTGCATGAATTATTCCCATCCTTCTTTAAAGTAACTTTTAGGCGCATGTCATATCATATCCTATCAAAAAAAAAAAAAAGAAAAAAAAAACTTTTAGGCGCATGTATTACTAATTGTAATATAACCTTCCAAAAATAGGGAATTCCCAAGAAATGGAAAGAAAAATAAAGAAAGGAAATGATTGTGTGAACAAAAGAGACTATATTAGCCATAAAATGCATGAAATAGGTTAAAATAAACACTTATGGAAAATGATAATCTTGGATGAAATTAATTGCGCATATATACCCATGTTGCATACCTTGTCTTCCATTTTATATATATATATATATATATAGAGTACGT
This sequence comes from Annona cherimola, assembly GCA_030490835.1. Classification (NCBI taxonomy): domain Eukaryota; kingdom Viridiplantae; phylum Streptophyta; class Magnoliopsida; order Magnoliales; family Annonaceae; genus Annona; species Annona cherimola. The sequence goes on from CM059972.1 coordinate 93,229,935, forward strand.
AATTTATTTAATCGCTAATTAATCTGGAAAACTATCTATACATATTTTATATTATAATCCATACATTGTTGGACTTGTTATAGCAAATATACATATATTAATTGTATTCTAGCTCTCGATTGGCTCATTATAAAAAGGAACTTATTCACGTGCAGGGGAAGGTATCACTGATATCACAGACGGGGGTCCACCAACTCCACATTTTCATTTTTGCCCTCGCCCTTTTCCACGTCCTCTACAGCGTCATCACCATCGCCCTCGGCCAAGCCAAAGTAAGGATTAAGGAAGTCCCTCTGCATGCTCTCCTCGCCTGCTTTCCCGTCCATTCACACTCATCCGGCCTCATCCTGGCCGTTCATTCCTCCATAAATAAAATGAATGGTCTCTCCCCTATATGCCTGTGAAAACCAAATATCCAAATGGTTGATTGATCGGGCCTGACTTATTTTTAGATATCTTCATTTTTAGGGACGTTGATCCTCAATGCTCCCGGGCGCATACACATTTTTTTTTTTTTTGAAATTTTTTTTACAAGATTGTTAATCTAGGTGTATTTAATATGTGTATAAATTTTTATAATTTTTGGAGTATTTTAGATATTTATTTTTGATTTTTGAAAATCAGTGACATTTTAGGTAATTTAAATTACTAAAATCCTACTGATTTTCAAAAGTCAAAAATAAATATCTAAAATACTCTAAAAATGGTAAAAATTAATACATATGTTAAATACACTTAGATTTATAGTTTTATAAAAAAAATTCAAAAAAATAAATATAAAAGGGTGTATGCCGGGAGCATTAAGAGCTCAATGCTCCTAGGCGCAAAGGATCAGCGTCCCATTTTTAGTAACCTATTCAATAATGGAAAAGTCAAATAAATTAAGTGGCGAGATATATGTATTTGTGCATGCAGCTATATGTGTTTTAAACCCAAATATAATGATCTGTTGAAATCGACAGATGAAGAAATGGAAGAAGTGGGAACAAGAGACTACCTCCTTGGAGTATCAATTTGCTAATGGTAATTCCCTCATTCGCACGTATTATACGGGAAATCATTCAAGTCACAGTTTTAAGTGGTTTGACGTCCGTGTGAGTAAGGTTTGGTTTCGGTCCCAGATTCGAGTGATGGCCTCCATTCACGACAAAAAAAAAAAAAAAAAATATATATATATATCATATGGAAAGATAGGAATATAGTTATTTTTTAAAAGAATTTTGAATAAGAAATATCTAAATCAAACAAGTACTACTACTGCCAATAATAATAGGGATCTTGATCAACAACAACAACAAGAATAATAATAATTGGGACCATGTACAAGTAGTTATTACTCATGCTTTTTATATTTTAAAATTTTCTGAATTTTTATATGTTTCCACGAGTATTTAGTTTATATACTAACTTTTTACCATTTTTGGCTTCTTGCATATTTTTGACAAAATTTTATAAATCAAATATTTTACCATTTTTCATATGTAAGGGTGTATGAAATGGGTGAAAATTTTTATTTTAAAAAAGTTTATAAAAATATATACCAGAATTCAGAAAGGTAAAAATTGGCATAAAAATTAAATGCACACTGGGACATTAAAAAAATAAGAAAAATTGAAATTTTGAAAACTATAAAATACATAAGGTAGCTAAGTAACAACCATATTCACATAGTTATTATTATTATAATAAGGATATTTTGCAAATATACCCACTCATTTTCATCAAAATTGTAAATATACCCACATAGTTTTAAAAATTGCAAATAACCTCCACTTACTTTAACCATAATTGCAAATAACTCCATGCAATTATGACGCTGTTATTGTATTGTCATAACATGAGAGTTATTTGCAATTATGGTTAAGTTATGTGGGGGTTATTTGTAAAAATTAAATATATCATTTAATTTCTGAAATTGCATATACACCTGCTTAGTTTGCATATTTTTGTAAATATAACTATGGATGACGGTGTTATGACGGCGTAGGAATTATTTGCAATTATATTTAAATTATATGGAAGTTATTTATAATTTCTGAAACTATATAGGTATATTTGCAATTTTGATCAAATTAAGTGGTTATATATACAAATTACCCTTATAATAATAGTAATACTAGTAGTAACAGGAGTAAAAAAGGTAAAAGCGTAGTCGAATTTGAAAAGCCAATGAAAAAGTAAATGATTACACGTTGAATTTAAAATTGTAAGTAAAATTTATAGTTTCTGCTATAAAAATTCCCGTTTATGTATTGATTCAAGCTAAAATGCATGGCCAATAGATCCGGCAAGGTTCAGGCTCACCCATCAGACTTCCTTTGTGAAGCGGCACAGCGGCATGTCCAACACACCAGGCGTCAGATGGATTGTAAGCTACATCCACTTGTTTTCATTAATGCATGCAATGCAAACCATGTATCTGAAGATACTTAGCTTGGACTCTCGAGTTCTTAGTCTCATATAGTTCTCCTATTTTTTTTTTTTTATATTGTTGTTATTATTTACAGGTAGCATTTTTCAGGCAGTTTCTTGGATCAGTTACTAAAGTGGACTATCTTACCATGCGACATGGTTTCATAAATGTATGATTCTAAATTTTTCCTAGTCTAACTACCAAGATTTTTTTTTTTTTTTTTTTGATGGAGAATATGGAAACAACATGCTATCCCAACTCCCTATGAAGCTCAGCAGTCATCAGAGGGAGGAGGGATAGAGCTGTCCTTGTTTTTATCTGTACATAGTTTTTCCAAAAGGAAGGGTGGTGGATTGCCCCACCACTCTTGGTGTACCAAAATGTGAGAAGCCATAAATCAGCTAGGGTGTGAGCAACAGAGTTACCAAACCGCTGTACATGATGGAAAGAAAGAGTACGGAACATCACTTGATGACTAGGACTTGATATTAGAAATCACTCGTACCAGTAGGAGAGAGAGAATGGTTCTGTCCTGATTCAAAAAATTGATAAGAGTGATGAAATCAGATTCAAGTTCGAGCTTCTGCATGTGAGAAGTCAGAGCCCACTTGGTACCCAACCACAAAGCAATGGCTTCCATGAGTAGGGGTTCCAAAATTCCATTTCAATTCCATCCCTTAGCTGCAATGGAGTATCCCCTGGAATCTCTGATAATTGCAGCAAACCCTATAAACTTCCGTTCCAGATTTCGCTTGCCATCAACATTTAGTTTGAAAGATCCTTTAGTCGGTGGAGTCCATCTAGGGACTAAGGAATGGTCCAAGATGCTAGAGCCAAAGAGAAGTTGTGCCTTTCTGCACTGGTCGCGGAAATTAATGCACCGGCAATGATCTTGTCATACGTAGGAGTAATGCCCTCCTCGCTGAGTTGATTTCTCAAGTGCCACAAACACCAACAGTATAAAAGAAAGAAAATAAGAGCATGAGAATCCTTCGTAGTAGTGAGGCTTCTTTAACGTGTTCTTGACTGCATCATGCTCCTCCTCTAGGAAGGCGGTGCCAAGGATCTTCCTGCACATCTCACGAACCAAATCACACCATATAAAGAGATGGTTGATGGTTTCAGGTTCTTTCCTGCAAAACAGACAAGTGATATCAACCAAGACACCACACCTCACCAGGTTTGGCTTTGTTGGCGGCACATCTTTGAACAACCTCCAAGCAAAAATTTACACCTTGCTTGGAAGTTTGGTCTTCCAGAGGGTTTTGCAGACCTCGTGATCCAAAGAGTCATGTACATGACACTGGTGAGCAGTCGACAATGTCCGATAGGCAGATTTAACAGAGTACACGCCATCAGGCTTACGCATCCAGTACAGTTTGTCAGCCTTGACATTAATTGGTAAAGGAATGGAATGAATCACTTGCCGCCCAAGTTCACCCACTGCTGCACGCACAAGAGTCTCCTTCCATTGTCTGGTGTGATGATCAATGAAAAAGCTGACATTGACATCTTCAGAAATATAAGCCGGTAGTGGACCCACTTGATGAATGTCTGAGTCATGCCATTTATCCTTGAAGAATAAAACCCGCTGTTCATTTCTTATCCACCACCTGCAGCCATCTAAATGATGTGTCTCACATTTAGTAGACCCTTCCACCTGAAAGAGTCAGTGGCTTTCATCTTACACTTCTATAAATTGTCATGGGGAAGTACTTTTTTTTTTTTTTTTGATGAAAGTCATGGGGGAAGTACTTGGTTTCGAGGATAGTGTAGCAAAATAAATCTGAGGAAGATGTGAGGCGCCACACCTGTTTTGCTAATATGGCTTGATTGAAGGTCATAATATCTCGAAAGCCCAGCCCAGCCCAGCCCACTAACTGCCTTGGGTTCGCACATGTCTTGCCAGGCAACCCAACTAATTTTCCTTTTGCCTGCCTTATCAACCCCACCAGAATTTACTAAGCACGCTTCCGATTTCCTTACAGAAAATGACAGGAAGAAGAAAAGTGCTCATTGTATAGGTTGGTATGGCTTGTGTGACAGCTTTGATTAAGGTCTCCTTTCCGCCCCATGATAGTAACTTCCATTTCCAACCTTGAACTTTCCTCCAGATTCATTCTTTCAAACCAGCAAACATCTTTCTTTTTGATCTCCCCAACCAGGCCGGGAGCCCCAAACATTGTTGAAACTCCAAGGTAGAAGGACCAAACACCCCACGAATCTCCTCCTTGATGGTAGGCCTTGTGTTGGTACCAGATAGTAAAGCAGTTTTGACAATATTTATCACCTATCAAGCAAACTGTTAACTTCTTCTTTCTTAACTTTGAGGAAAATGAGGGCGTCATCTACAAAGAATAAATGGGTGAGAGTTGGGCCCTGGGGACAAATCTTTATACCATGGAGAAGACCATCACTGTGTGCCTTGGAAATAAGGAATGAAAGGCCTTCAACGCAGATGAGGAAGAGATAAGGATAAAACGAATCTCCCCAACCAGTTGAACTACTAAGTTTTTCCCACTTGTAACGAGAAGTTGCAACTTCACCTATCAGCAATTTCTTTTTTTTTGTTTGAAAGTACCTATCAGTAATTTTAGGGTGTGTTCGGCAATGTACAGAAAATGTTAAGTTAAAACTTTTCAATCTAAAACTTTTCACTCTCCACAACTATCATATTTTTCAATTACTTTTTCACATTTTCTTATGAAACTACCATGTATTTTTCAATGATTTCTATACAACTACCCACACAACTAACCTATCTATTTTAACTTTATATTTTTTACTCATCATCATTACTCCTATTATATCACATCATTTGACAACTTTTACTCTCCAAAACTATTTATCAAAAGTTTTATCCATTCCCAAACATGCCCTTAATCTAACTTCTAAATTCTTGAACCCAGGACCTCAAAATTAATTATTAATTTGTCAAAAGAAAGAATTGTTCGTTCGTTATATTATGGGGTTAAAAAACTCGAGTTGTTCGTTCTGGATCCCAGAAATCCCCTTGACTCTCATGCTGTCGTGGATATCCAACACTTTTATCTTAATGAAACTAGGGATGTTGTAACTGACACTGCTCTGTGAATGCCCTGCTGGAGTGGTATTAACGACTGATTATTTTCAACTCGATGAAATTGTAGGCTCATTTGGCTCCAAACAGCAAGTTTGATTTCCACAAGTACATAAAGAGATCCATGGAGGATGATTTCAAGGTGGTTGTTGGTGTCAGGTCTCTCTCTCTCTCTTTCTCTCATGTTAATATGTATGATTTTTTTTTTTTCACCGTAAGATATATTCGGGTGCTTACTCTATAGTTCAAATCCTTGAGCAGCATTCCATTGTGGATTTTTGCAGTCATCTTCCTGCTTCTTGATGTCTACGGTAAGTGATTTCTGTTTCCACTCACAAGTGCCCATTTGTGATTCATGTACACCTCTTCTCATTTCATCCTACTCCCAATGCAGGTTGGTATACGCTACTTTGGATCTCTTTTGTGCCACTCATTGTAAGAAAATGAATATCAGATTTAGTTTGGTCAATCCAACATACGAGTGATCACTTGCATAACCCATCTGATTGATCCTTGGCTTTCCACAGATTCTTCTGCTGTTGGGGGTCAAGCTTGAAATGATCATCATGGAGATGGCGCAGCAAATCCAGGACAAAACAGCAGTGGTCAAGGGAGCTCCTTTGGTCGAGCCCAGCAACGAACTCTTCTGGTTCAAGCGACCCCAGTGGATTCTTTTTCTAATTCATTTCACTTTGTTCTTGGTAATTACTAACGACAATTGATTAGAAGAAGAAAACGCATTTGAATTTGGTATCATCCTCCTTTTTATTCCCTTCTTGGGCTAACTAACCTAAGTTCATTATGTGTGCAGAATGCATTTCAAATGGCTTTCTTCTTGTGGGCGTGGGTAAGTAGTACTCCAAAGGCCTTTGCCTGATCTGTGTTTCTAGAGATCTCTCAGGACTGAGCTTTGGTAACATTCGCTTGCAGTACGAGTTCGGACTCAAGTCATGTTTTCATGAGAACTTGCCAGTAATTTTGATTCGTGAAGTGATGGGGTTAGCTCTTCAGTTCTTGTGCAGCTACATTACATTTCCACTCTATTCTTTGGTCACCCAAGTGAGTTGATGATTTCATTTTCTATTTTTCCTTTTACAACTTGAAAAATCCTGCCATACCTTAAAACTTACTGAGAGAGCTTGTGAGTTACATGATGTCTGCATGTTTTCAGATGGGTTCTCATATGAAAAAGGCAATCTTTGAAGAGCAGACAGCGAAAGCCCTTATGAAATGGAAGAAGGCAGCCACAGAGAGGAGGAAGCAAAGAAAAACTTCAGGTGGAGATGTCTCACCTGGATACATGAGTGGTGACACCACCCCTAGTCGCAGCACATCACCCACTCCTTTCCTCCAGAAGCACAAGGCCCGTTCAACAGACATGGAAAGCATGCCAGGATCTCCCAGATCATACATTTCAGATGACAACATGTCAGACATGGAGGCACCCACATTAAAACTGCCCAGAAATGACTATCATGCAGACGTTTATCCTAGGCATGGTATATTACCTATTGATCACGAAGATCAAACTGCCGATTTCAGCTTTTCGAAGCCTTAAAAAGGCGGAGAATCTCTTCACCACCTTTTGAGTGCTGACTCTAGCAAAGGATTCCATTGAATTTGGATTCTAGAGGCACTTGAAGAATTGCAAAATATCGTTTACAGAGAAACTGCAGGCACTACCCACTTTGATCATGATCCATGACTTTAAAGGTTAAACATGATCTATGGTGAGGCTCACCTGTCCATAGAGGGATTTGAACCAAGGAATTACTGCTGCATATTGTATATTTCTGGATGTCTCAGTAGAAGAGTAGGGATATTTGTGTAGGTTGATTAATTGAATCCAAGAAAAGGGAAAAAAATGAATCTTATTATTGGTTTTCGTTTCAATGCAAATTCAGATGGAAATAATAATGTGTGAGATTGATGTCTGTCTTTTGCAGGAAAAAAATGTGAGTTTGTTTAGTCGATAGTAGCCAAACTAAAGAAAATGAGGTGAATTCCTTCATAAGATCATTATCTCCTGGAACCAAAAACCTATCTCTGCAATTCACACTCGTGTATCCGGCCCCAAAACGTTTTGTATTTGTTGTTGAAAGAAGATTGTTTCCTTATGTGTTTGATGCTCCATGAAACATAACCATCTAAAATTTTTTACTGTTCATGACTATCATATTTTTTTAAATCATTTTTTCACATCTTACTATGCAATTACCCTACTTTTCAATCATTTTTTCGCAACTACTTATACAATTTTTCTATTTATTTTAGCTTTATTTTTCATATTTTTCATTATCACCATTGTCATATTACGTTATTTCTCTCATTTCAAAAGATTTTATACTAAAAATTTTTCTTTCAAAAGTTTTATCGAATACCAAACACACAACTATCCTATTTTTTACTTCTTCACATTTTTCAATACAACTACTCTATTTTTAATTTTTTTTACAATTATTCATACGACTATCCTATTTGTTTTAACTTTATTCTCTTTACTTTTCATCATTATCCCTATCATATCACATTAATTCTTTTATTTCAAAAACTTTTACGATAAAACTTTTAAATTTAAAAGTTTTATCTGTTATCAAGCACACCCTAAATCTAAAACAGGTTGGAATCCCCTTATAGCATTAGAATTCATGAAATTGAACACATTTCTAGCCATCCATACATCCAATGCAAGATTGTTAGTTGAGGGTTCACACTATAACATTTGATAAAATCTTAAAAAATGGAATATGACATAAGGAGAAAACTTGCTAAATCCCAACTCAGCTGAAATGGCTCTATAATTCTCCTATTTGAAAAACTTTGCAACAAATACTTTTCATTTAAAAGTTTTATCCATCATTAAACACACTCAAAATCTAAAACGCATTGGAATCCTTTTATAGCATTAGAATTCATGAAATTGACTACATTTCTAGCCATCCATACATCCAATGCAAGATTGTTAGTTGAGATGTGCGCAAGGTTCACACTATAACATTTGATAAAATCTTAAAAAATGAAATATGTCATGAGGAGAAAAATTGCTAAACCCCAGCTCAGCCAAAATGGCTCTAGATTGATGGACTTCTGCTGGGGCTTTTTGAATGCGTTGCTCAGAACACTATCTTCGACCATTGTGCGAACATAAGGAACCAATCTTTATTTTTTTGATATTCCATGGGTAGTCTGCTTCTTTTTGTCACTTTCGCTTGTAGATATTATAGGTGTAAAATCCTGTCCGTTGGCGTCCAGACAGCCCCACAGTGACTGTTTCACAACTGTAGAAGATTGGGATTACCGTTGTACTGACACTAGCCGTTGGAATCTTGCATTTAACCAACCGCACAGCTTTCTCGTAATCTTCAAGTGCCCATATCACCATTTCATTCTCTGTGCAATGAATAAGATGCATGACTCCTTCTGTTGCTCCAATTCATACATTTGGATACTCACAAATCGATAGGATTTGCACAACTTTTGTTAATGTCATAGTCCAAGCAGCTTCCTCCACCACGTGGAAAACCACAATATCCCCCTTACTTCTAAGCCAATGCAAAGCTGCCTTGAAGAAAACAGAACTTACATCCAAAAAATGACCAATGCTATAATCCAATGTTGTGGACTCCCTCCAATTATCCTGTCCTGGAGAAAACATCATGAACTTCTTTTTCATTGATACTTCTGCATTGTAATAGAAGTAGATTTGGACCACCTCCAAGGGGCAGCCCATGGATGAGATGGGGTCAAATGCCAATCCAAACAGACCCACATAGCATTCCTCGAAAACGATTGGAGATGGAAGAGGGAGATATCGATGGGTGTTGGAGTTGACTACATAATGTAACATTCTTGAAGGATCATGGCACAGTAATAGTCCACTAGGAGAAGAAGAAGCAATAATGGTTTCATGTTCCAATAAAAATGAACTGGTTCGGCTGGAAATGTATTCAGAAGGGAAGGCATAGTACTCCAACGAGTAGAACTGAAAATCCCAAGATGAAGATGCAAACAATCCCAAAACTTTCTGTCCACTTCTTTCAGCTTGCAGGCAAGTAAATAAAGGTTCTGAAATCAGATTGTTAAATCTTTTTGCGGTGCACTTGAGCTGCCCAAGGGTGTTCATAGGAAGCTTTAAGAATATGCTATATAGGACGTCATTTGGCATAGTCTAGAGGAAATTCATGCCCCCATTCATCTCCCCTCTGCCAAAAGATATATGGATAGTGATGTGCATTAAAAAAAAACACTAACTAATCAAATCCTTGTATGAAGGCAGACCTATTAGGATCTGAGGGGTACTGTCATGATATTGGCTTAAACAGAAATTCATTTTTATGTAAATCTTTCACACATTTTTAATTTAAAAGTAATTTTAAAGGGGAAATTTTTTTTGCGGCCTTACATTAAAAAATCACTACCGATATATGCTTAACATAGACATTCTAGGATAATGATCCAGTACACTAGCTATAACTAATAACCTCATGCATTTTATATTTTTTGATATTTTTCTTTATTTTTAAGTGAGCCTATGTGTATTTTGTTTATATACCAAAATTTTTTATTCTTGGATTTTGGTACGTATTTTTTCACAAAATTCAAATTTGAGTTAGAATCCAAAACATTGATAACCCATATTGATAATATTGTTATTATTTCTCTTTCCACTCACCTCTTTAGGAACTTTATAGATGAGAATATTGTGCACTGGCAGATTCTCCTTTCAATACGTGCTGTAAAAGTGTTGAAAGCATAAATTAATCAGCTGCTTTTTTCAATATATCCCAGCCTTTCATCCAAATCAATTGCTATATATACGTGTGTGCATATGCATGCAGTCAAAAAATCTTTGGTTAGTAATAATAAATAAGCACTATCTGTTATACACCAGTAAAAAAAAAGTACTATGTGTTATAGGATTTATTAAAGGAGGCATGATTATGTACAGTATGTTGTATATATGCTTAAGTTATAATATTTATTTTTATTTTATTTTTATTTCATTTTTAGTTTTTCCTTTATAGACATGTTGTCCTAGTGTATTTAATTTATATACAAAGTTTTCCTATTTTATAATATTTTTACATATTTATTTTTTATTTTTAAAAATCAAATTTTCTAGAGGTGAAAAATAACCGATTATCATTTTCATAAGTCATTTCCCACTTAGGTGGGATCGACTGTGTGGATTCTGTTGTGTCATTCTTGGCGATTTAAGATTAAGTTTTCAGTAATTTGTAATATTTTTAAATCTTGTTTAATTATTTTCATCAATGTTTTTTGGGTCATCTTTTCATTCTCTTACCACCTTCTACATGGATAAACTCTGTCCTCCTAACCGGTGTCATTTTAGGCCTTCTTTTAGCATGACCAAACTCTGAAACCCAGCTTCTTTAGGTAATACACATTACGTAGGGTCGTAAACCCTAGATTTTTGTAATAATTTATGATGAATAAAAATTCATAAATTATATTCGTAAATATGTGTATTAGAATAATGCAATTAAAGATTTAACCCACGTGAATAGTGCACGTGAATAGTAACCCAGAGATTAAGACACGTGATTAAGAGTTAATCACTTGGATTAACCTAATCACAAAAAGACGAAAAAGGAGATTTATGTACTAAAGGACGAAATAACAATACTTTTTAATATTTTAAGGAAATTCAGATTTTAGTGGAAATTTTGGAGAAAATAGGGAAAAAATTCATAAATTACAATCCGGACGTCGAATTGAAGTGAAATTTTTTATGGATGGCTAAAATATTATAACAAATATGATGGATGGTTTAAGATTTATCAAAAATCATGAATTTAGGATCAAAATCAAGTGTTGATTTAGAATCACAAAATTCACTTTTTACTTTACATTAATGACATATTTGACTTTTGAAAAGTGAGTAATGGTGTAATTAATTAATTAATTAATATATTAGTGGATAAAAAAATCCTATAAAATCCATTGCTAGGGGCGTGGATATGCTTGGGAGAATGTGAAAATTTTTAATGGCCAAGATCAAATCTTAACCTCTTGATGAATGGCTAGGATTGAGTTGGATTAAAAAATAATTTTCATAAAAAAACAAAAATGATAAATGTGTAGCAGAAAGGAACGTCCAAAGGCAGCAACACAAGGCTCAAGAAATGCATGGAAATTGATGAGAAAAATCAATGGTGGAGATGAGAGCAATCATGGAAAATCAAGGGTTGAGATTAAACACATCTTTTAATGAAAATCATGGATTAATAGCAAGGATGAGCTCAAGCAACATGTGGCCAGCAAAATTCCACCTAGGAAATTAGGGAAAATCATGGAAATGGTGTGGAAAAAATATTTGACATTTAGTCCAAATTTCAAGGGGGTAGATTACAATTTTATGAAAAATCAAAAACTATAAAAGGGGGAGCATGCTTGAACGACCAAACCATCCTACACCTTCCCAAGCTTGAGCAAAGCTCACTCCCACACACGCCCCACACGTCCCAAGTGAGAAAGAAGGAAGGAGAGAAGGAGAGAAGGAGAAGAGAGAGAAAGAGAGGAAGGAAGAAGCCTATCTTTACTTGAGGTAAATGAATTCTTTCCAAATTTTTTTTAGATATTAAGTAGGGTAAAACCATGCTTAGATAATGCCTAAGCATGAGAAAACAAGTATAGTTATGCTGCTTAACTGGAATTATGCCAAAACATCAAAAATTTGGAGCAAAGATAAAGCGTTCGGAAAATCATGCATAAAATGAGTAAATAATGCTCAAATATTGCTAAATGATGATTTGGGATGAATGTTTATGATAGTTATGATGTTGGAATGGTGATATATTAATCTCATGATTTTTGGATTTAAGGGTTATGCTTAAGAGAAATTATGATGAATTTTAGTATATGGAGAAAATGATTTAATTGGACAAGTTAATGATGATAAATTCAAAATTCAAAATTCATGAATTTTTCCATGATATACTAAACATAAGCTATACCAAGATATTTTTTATTTTTGAAAAAAATGTCAATTTTTGGAACTCATGAACAGTAACTTTCAACGTTGTGAACAGTAATCTGCTACAGTAATCATGAACAGTGCTTTTGAATAGTAACTATGAACAGTAACAACGTGATTTTGAAGAAAATTTGAGATTAATATTTATATTATGAATATAAGGATGAAATTTTTGAAGAACCTATGGATAAAAAAAAATCCATATAAGGAGATAATTACCAAATATTATAAAGCATGCATGAGAAGCAACCTGAATGGAATAAATGAAATGTCTTTTTTCCTTGAATAGGAAAAAGGAAAGAAAAGGTCGAGGACGCTGACTGAGGAGGTAAGCAAGTTATATGCTTTCTAAAATATTTCTAAATGATTACAAATTGTTTGCTCACATGTTTTATGAATTATATTTAAGGATGACCATTCCTATAATGTTTTACATGAAATGATTGCTAATTGCTTGTTAAATGCTTTTGTAAAATGTTTATGATTTATAAATATCATGTTGGCATGTGTATGTAAATGAGAATGGTGCACGAGGAATAGACCATAGTTGAGGTAGTAAGCGGACCGGATGTCCCCCCCTCTATCGCCAAGTCGCTTATACAGGCCCAGGCCGGCGGCAACCTCTCTGAGATGGGAGCATGTATGGGATGAGCACCTAGCTAGCGTCGCATCTAAAGGAATGTCATGAATGCTATGGATGCATTGCACTCGCATTTTATGAAATGCATGAAAACGATTGAAAAATTATGTATGACTTGCTTACTGAGTATTATGACTCACCCATGCTTTTCAGACGACAGACAGAAAACGATGAGGAAGGTAACATGCAAAATAACATGTATAAGTTTAGGGCTTGAGACGTGTATATTTTAGCCTATCTGGGCAATCTGGGCATTGAAAAATGTTGGCATTGTTTAGATCCGGTAAACTTACATGACAGAATGTGATGGTTTGAGCATATAAGAAATCTGGAGATGAAATATTATGGGTGTCAGAGAAATTATTGAAATGTTGTTGGTAGAAAAGGAATTATGAGCACCTGTTATGGATATTAGGAGAATTTTTACAAATTAAAAATGTACCATTAAAGTTTGTAGGAAATTGAAGGAGTATATTCTATAGGTTTTTAATCTTTTGATCAAATGCTTTAAAATTTTCCTAAATTGACAAAATACCCAATAAGCAACCCTAATAAAAAAAGATGCACTTGCAATCCCGGTAAACTAACCCTTACACTTGCAATCCTAGTAAACTAACACTTACAATCTCGATAAAACTATTTAATTTTGCTTACTAAGAACTCTATGAAATAATAATATAATATTAGTAATAGAATAATATATAATATAAATAATCCATTTAAAAATAATGTATTAAAATAATTTTTGTTAGGTACTAAACATGGTAACTAAAATGTACAAATATAATTTTTAAAACTTTCGTGTTTCTCTTACATATGAATATTCGCAAATAACATAAAAATATAGAAAATACTAATGAAATTTTTTTGCATTTTTTCTCTATACAAGCCTAATCTAAATCTTTCCAAGATCAAAATTTATTTAATATTCTGTTTTGATTTTTAAAAAATATCAAATGGGCATAAGTATATGCGTTGTACCAAGCGCATTTCCTTGTTTTTTTAAAAAAACCAAGATAAAAATATAAATAAATTCAAATTTTGTTAAATTTTACAAGGAATCTTTAAGCGAAGCCTGGATGTATAAAATATTTTGTCATTATTATTATTATTATTATTATTATTATTATTATTATTATTATTATTATTATATGTTTTAACTTTACTTTATCATTTTATTTTATATACATTTGGATTTAACGAGATCATCAGAAGAGTACATGATATATATTTATCTATATGTTGCATTTAATTTATTTTTTTAAAATTTATTCATCATATATTACCAAAAAAATTGTCATCGTAATTATTGTGGAATCTTTATTTTAATTTTACATATGATATTTGCTTGATATATAAACTTTGGACTTTTGAATTTTGCAATATATGCATAAAATTTAATATATTAATAATATTATAATATACACAATATTATAATAATGTACCGTTTAAATCAGTTTAATTAAATAGTTTAATCGGTTGGGTTGGCATGACGATACGAAGCTACGCATTCTCTGGCCGGATTTGCTTTGAAAATTGGTTTAACTGATTTATATTATGGAATATGGACGTCATTGTATTTCTATAATTTTATCTCCATCTCTCATTGAATAGAATCAGATGCATGCTTTTATCTGCAGTTCTTCTGCCCACTTGATCCCATGTGTTATTGCAGCTACCTCCATCATCATTGCATTCATCTTATCATCAATCGTCCAGCACCTAGCAGCTGCTATTTTCCCATGTGAGTTCCTGACAATTAGGGGTGGGAATCGGGGAATTTATATACCACTCAAACATAAGTATATATCTATACTAAATTTAAATATTATATGCTTCAATATTTCACTAATTATTAAAAAATACATAATTAAGAAAACAAAACATTTGAAAATATAGTATAAATTTATTAAAATAGGTTAATATACAATTGTACATAAGGGTTATATATGTACAAATTCTTTTTATTGATTTTTATATTACTTTCTGAATAAATTGATTATTTTATTGTTGATAGCGTTGATTATAAAAAAGTGAGAATTTTGAAAGAAAATAATAATAATATTTAAACATAGGCTTATAATTTTTAATAAATTAATATATGCGGGGCGGGTCGGACTCTTCAGGTCGAGACATAGTCGAGCCACCCTGACCCTATTTTTGAATTCGGGTCAAAATTTCTAATCCATTCCTATACCGGGTCAAAAATATATTAGTTTTACCCGGATAAAAATAGGTTGGGTCAAAGCGGGGTCACAGGTCAACCCGCCCCAATTCCCACCCCTAGTGGCAACAGCCCCAGTTCCAATGACACCAGGTCTCAACCTCCTTGCATATACATTATTGCCACACTCGCCGACATAATAATATGAATAAACCCAATTTCTGAAACATGGTATTTGCCCGCCTAGTTGCTTGATTCAGTTGTTTTTATGGGCTGATTTTTATGATTTTCAAATTTTAAAAAGAAACATTAAAAATAATAAAATTTAAAAATCTACATGCGTAGAAACTTTATGCTCGGGCGTATATTGAATTCCAAAAAAAAGTTTAAAAAAATGATTCATACAACCACGTGCGCTGGGTGTAGACCAACTCCCACTCCAAAATTTAAACAATAATGATTTGGAAAATTTTTATAATTAGTTATATTTTAAAATTTTATAATTTGAATGATTTGGACAAATTTTTAGTTATATTTAAAAAATTTATAAATAGCATAGAGTTGTTGCAAAATCAGTAGTCGGAGTAATTAATTAGAATTTTTTTGAACAAAAAAAAAGGAAGAAATGCCCTCCGTAGTCAAGATACGTCATCAGGGCTTCATAATTAACGTTAAGATAAACCTAATTACAAATTTGAACCCTATGATTTTATTTAGAACGGTGGTACGACAACAGGGCTCACAAGAAAAATGCCAGTAAGAGAAGCAAGGGAAAGATCCTGTTCGTTTTCATTACTTTTCTTCCTAATAAAGTCCACAAATTTTGCTGCCCCAATTCCTCGATTGCATCCTACGTCGGGCGGGGGATAGATTGCATCTGATGAATGGGTGCCGCACTTCCGCTGACGGATCCAACGAAAGCCGTGCCGTCGGAGGTTTGTTGCGGAGGGATGGTCCATACCCATGGAATTTCCGTAAAGACCGTCTAGTCTGTAGGAGGAGGAGGTAAGGCCATGAATGCAGTGCGCTGTTATGCATGTTCCAATTAATGGGTCGGGCCTCTTTCTGCGCATGTCCTAATGCTATTACTCTTTGAATTTCCTTCCTTTTGTCCCATTGCGTGACATTTCCTTCTTCTGAGGACGGTATCAGTACCCGGCATCCACAGCTGAAAGATGGCCGGCGGCGGCAGGATGTCCATTCCCCCTCCGGCCGCATCCGCGGCAAAGAAAGACGTCCTGCAGCGTGTTCCCACCAAAAAGCCGCCGTTCACCGTCGGCCAGATCAAGAAGGCCGTCCCTCCCCACTGCTTCCAGCGATCTGTTCTCCGCTCCTTCTCCTACGTCGTCTCCGACCTCACCATTTCGGCCATCTTCTACTATCTGGCCACTACTTACATCCCGCTCTTACACTTCGCCCTCCGCTGCCTCGCCTGGCCCGCCTACTGGGCCGCGCAGGGCTGCGTCCTCACTGGCGTCTGGGTCATTGCACACGAATGCGGCCACCACGCCTTCAGCGACTACTCCTGGCTCGACGACTCCGTCGGCCTCGTCCTCCACTCTGTCCTCCTCGTCCCGTACTTCTCCTGGAAGTACAGCCACCGCCGCCATCACTCCAACACCGGCAGCCTAGAGCGCGACGAGGTGTTCGTCCCCAAGCCCCGCACGGAGTTGCCCTGGTACTCCAAATACCTTAACAACCCACCCGGCCGCTTCCTCTCCCTCGCCCTCTCCCTCACCATCGGTTGGCCCCTCTACCTTGCCTTCAACGTCTCCGGCAGGAAATACGACCGCTTTGCATGCCACTACGACCCCTACGGTCCGATCTACGTCGACCGCGAGCGCCTGCAGATCTTGATCTCCGACGTCGGCATCCTTGCCGTTGCGTACGTGCTTTTCGGCGTGGCTGCGGCCCGCGGATTGGCATGGCTAGTGTGTGTCTATGGCGTGCCGCTGCTGATCGTGAACGGATTCCTAGTGCTGATCACGTACCTCCAGCACACCCACCCGGCCCTGCCCCACTACGACTCGTCCGAGTGGGACTGGCTGCGAGGGGCGTTGGCTACGGTGGACAGGGACTACGGATTCCTGAACAAGGTGTTCCACAACATCACGGACACCCACGTAGCCCACCATCTCTTCTCAACAATGCCGCACTACCACGCAATGGAGGCGACAAAGGCGATCAGACCCATACTGGGTGAGTACTACCAGCACGACGCCACGCCCATCTACAAGGCAATGTGGAGGGAAGCCAGAGAGTGCATCTTTGTGGAGGCTGATGAGGGGTCCCCAGACAAGGGGGTGTTCTGGTACCGGAACAAGTTTTAGGGCAACAGTTTGTCTCAGTTTTGGATCAAGGAAGCAGTGAAGCAGTGAAGCGGCGAGCCAGCGAACGAGGGTCTTTGATATGCGTTTGTGGGGGGAGCTGATGATGGTTGGTTGCTAGGTACTGGCCGCGTGCTTGCTGGAAATAAACATAATCTATATCTACAACTTAGGTTAAGCTTTTGCTTTTGCTGACTTGTGTTCAAGTCGCACATTGCATTACCAATGTTCACTTCAATCACACACGTAATTGAATTATTAGTCTGTCAGACGAGCTCTTTGCATCCAAAGAAATCACCAACTCAGAAACACTGCCTAGAAAGTATAAACGTGGAAGCTTTTCCCTCTCTTTTTCATAGTCGGACTAGCGAACTACCGATTTGAGGGTTTGTTGGCGTGATGCTAAGTTGTTAGGTTGAAATAATAGCATTGATCTTTTAACCATAAATGTAAACATCTTAATTTTTTTTGAAGTTTACTCATCAAGGTCATGTATCATAATGAGTTTTGTCAAATTATTATTTTCGTAAATTATGGGTTGTATTTTATTTTATTTTTTTGAATATTATTTTAGCAATTTGTGTAGCTTGATTGACAAACAAGAGGTTTGGAGGTTTTAAATGTTTAGGGTTTGAAAGAATTGATGTTTCCAACATTGTTTTCTTTTCGTGAAATTTTGCAAAAAATTCCATTTAGAACGTTTTGCAATGGAAAAATAATTTTATGTTTTGTTGCAATACACCAGTACGAAGGAATCACATTCTGGCCATGATCTATAAACCCGGATGGCTACTTGGGCAAGCCCAAACCTGGATAAGTCCAAGTAGAATCCAGCAATACAGCAATGATGACGCGATAGTTTTTAAGCCATTCGTTTTGTCTTGCCATGAATTGCTCATCTTAACTCCAATTTTTATAATGAAATAATTAATTTCTAGGTTTTTAATGCTTCTGGACTTAATGGAAGGGTTTGATTTGCATTTGAGGCCTAATTTTTAAATAATTAAATTAAATGATTAATTTTTCATTTAATTAAGTTATAATTCGATCATTATCTATTTTCAAACAATTTTCTACTAGCTGATCATGTTGGGACTAATCCATTATTTTACAATTTGACTAAATCAAGTAGAACATTAGAGATTAGATTTCTTGAAGATTTTCAAGAACATTTATTTTTCTATTAAATTATTCAAAGGCATGTATTCAAAGTGATTGATGTATTTTATTTTAGAGGAGTGATCCTGTTAGTCCGGGCTAAGTAAATGCCCTACTTAGCCCACTTTAAAAAAACTATTTACAACAAAAAAAATTTACTTTTTTCTTCGTGCACTTGTTTATCTAAGTGTATTTAACATATAGACCAAGTTTTACCATTTTTAAATATGTTTATCTATTTTTTGAGATTTTTAAACATCTATATGTATATAGTATTTAAAATATCCTTATTTTTAAAAATCTAAAAAAAATATATACATATATCCAAAAATGGTAAAACTTGATTTATATATTAAATACACTTAGATAAACAAGTGTATGAAGAAAAAAAAAGTTATTTTAAATAGGATTTTTGAGGTGGGCTAAATAAGACATTTATTTAACCCGGATTAACAGCATCATTTCTCTTTTTTTTTTATCTATATGTCTTGAATGTGGTAACGAGAATATAACTAGTAGAAGTGAATTTTGAATTTTTTATTATTAATTGTAATAATCAATTACGTTATAAATATGTAATTGATCTTAGAAGATTTATATTATACACGGCTCAAGATCATTTTTCCAAATAGATTACCCGTTGTCATCCGTTACGAATTAGCCATTGAAATTTCTTCTTCGTTGCTTTTTCTTTTTCTTCCCTATCTTTTTTTAGTGGAACTTGTTCGTCTGCCTCTAAGGCATCTTTGTTGATGTTAGACCCCCTTGTCTAACATTTTGTTACTTCCCCATTTTAATTCAGATAAAAGCAACCTAAAGCATGAATTCTCATCCCCTCTGAGAATAAAAATAAAATGCAAATAGTTCAAGTGAAAGTCTCTGTCGGAAAATCAAAACGCCATGTAGGAATCGGGTGAAGATCAATTAGAAATCCTTTTAATCGGTTATTAGTCTGCGTGAGCGTGTTAATCATAATAATAATAATCATTATAATCATCATAATATTATAACAACAACATTAATAATAATAATAACGATCATCATCATCATCTCAGTTATGTCTCTCTTTCATGTCCCTCTCTGATATATCTAGGCGTTCTAGCCAATTGACATGGTGATCTCATGAATGTCTGGCGACGATAATCTGTGTTGTCGTGGAGATTCTTCGCAACCTGTGGTCAAATGACAGGGGAAAACAAGAAAATGATGCGAAAATGTCCAAAAATGGCTTGCTGTGACGAAAACTGAAAAGACCGTCGGGCCAATTCAGTTGTCAACTAGTCATGAGTAGTCTAACATGATCAAGCCTGCCCATCCCTTGTGAATGGGGCTCCCACTTCATTTCCTCTGCTCTCCAACCTCTGTTTAGGCTTTAATTTGTTTGGCCGCATAGCCTACGGCATGAAATGAAACCACGTTTTCACCGCAATTCCGTTTAAATCAAGAAAAGCTATGATTGAAATTCAATTTACAAAACATCCATCTAAAAATAGAAAGTACATTTTTATACTAGGGCCAGGTCCAACCGTGATTCGGCCTTGACCCGATTCTTTTTTTACTATGTAAAATTAATACTTTTTGACTTGATACAGAGATGAGTTAATAATTTTGACCTGAATTCAAAAATAGGGTCAAAATCAGTCGATTATGTTTCGACTCGCTTCGCATATATTAATTTATTAAAAATTATAAACTTATATTTAAATCTTATCAAAGTGGGTCAGACTGAATTTTTAAAATGTAAGGTCAGATTGAGCATATCCTAACTCCTTAAGATCAACCCCGATTCTCACCCTTAGATTATACCCAGTAAAGCCACATGGAGCTAAGAGAGGGCAATTGTCCCCTTTGAATTTTTGAAAATTCAAAAAAAATCCTGAAATTTTAAACAAAATTTAAAAATACAAGTCGTTTTTATATGGTTGCTCCCTCAAATAATATTATATTATGACCCCTCGTCGAATGTTTGGTAAAGCCATTGTTTACACGAATGCTGTCAAATGTGCATATGTCGTACGTTTGGTGACAATAAAAAGAAAAACAAAAAGTTTCTTCTACTTTTTACTACACTTTAATAAGATGTGACATTCTAATTAAAAACTTTCCTACTTTTTGTATTTATCATCTGTGCACTAAAATCCTTTCGAAAAAAGGTTTCATATAATATTTTATCTATTGTTTTTTTTAAAAAAATCTTTAATCATTGTCCTTAGTTGTGTAACTTTATTATTTCATTTTTAGGGTGTGTTCGATGGGGATTAATTCAAGGCACATAAGTGCATTAAAATTTCAATGCACCCACATGAAAAACTCATTTTTTAAATTCTTTTGAAAATTTTTGATACAACTATTACTCTAAGTGTATTTAACATGTGTATCAATTTTTACAATTTTTGGAGATATTTAGATTTTTTGGATTTTTAAAAACCAGTGGCATTTTAGTCATTTTTAAAAATCTTCAAAAATGGTAAAAATTGATACATATGTTAAGTACATATGTTAAGCTTGCAATTGAACCAAGCTTCAATCTCCACCATCTTCCCCATTTTCAGTAGCACTTGATCTTCTCTCCCACCGAAATCCACCACCGTGCAAGCAGCTTGATTTCGGAACTTGGTCTCCATTCACGCCGCAGCAACAAGCTTAATTTCAGCATCAACGAACAACAATCCAGCCAACGTCCTAGCCAAGCACAGCCCCTCCAATCGAGCAACCCATGAACCCAAAACCAGCGATTTGCAGACTAGCGTGCCCCTGCATCTTTCTTACATCCGATAATCAACCTTGCCCATCTATTCCAACCGCCCCTAATTTCAAGCAAAAATGGCACGACACCCATCTCAAACCCAAAGCTTCCCAAAATCACCGATCGAACAGGGCAGCGGCGAACTTCCCAACAGCCAACAACTTCAGCAGTCTCCCCATCGATTTCGGCAACACTTCACCATCAATTCTAGCCATGACGTCCAACTCGCTCCTTTCTACCGTAGCAAGCCAATCGCCCACCATCAGCACCAACGAGTTATTTGGCAGTAGTCAACGCATCGCCATCCAAAGCTTGGGGCAAAGAAAAATCTAGCCACCAAACACCAAGCTGAATAGGGGACGCCACCAATAGCACCAATCGAGTTTTGATCTACAAGAAGCTTTTCACCATTAAATTCGTCTGACCAAACTGCCCTCCTCTCCCCAAATCTTGGCCAACAGCTCTATTCAGGCGCCCAATTTTTGTTAAGCCAATGGATGTCAAGCATCAAATTCAGCCAATCATAGGTGTCAGAAGCAACCTTATCTAGCCACGATCCCTTTTCCAACCGGCTAAGGTGCCATAGAAACAAGAGGAAACAGGCAAGGGAAGCTACGCAAAAAGAGGCACTTCACAAGAATCCCACATCAGAAGCCAAAACGTCAAGGAGGGGTGCCCCACACTTATAAAAGGAGGGCCCCTCTTGCCTTCAAGGAACACCAACAAACTCTCTCTCTTGGGTGGGACCCCTTCTTGTGGGACCCTTGCCAAGTGGGTAAAGTTCCGAAGGCTTGGATTGCTCTTCAAAGAGTGGTCTTCGAGCAAAATTTTGGGGTAAATAAATTTTCTTTTAATTGTAGTTATTTTATGCTTTGTAGTTATTAATTTTAGATTTATAATTTTTAGATTAGATTTACTGCTTTATGTTTTATAATTTTTAAATTAAGTTTAATGCAATTTTCATTCCTGGTTTCGTAGATTAAAATTTACTTGTGTAATCTTTTAATTGCCTTCCTAGTTTAGATTTAATTTTAGTCAATTACAATTTCTCCTCTAATTTCTCATTTCTCTCTCTTTCCTTCTCCCTTTCTAATTTCCTTTCTCTCTCTTCTATATACCCTCTCTCACTCCTCTTTCATTTCTGTTTAAATAATTCAAAATTATATAGTCTCTCTGTGGATTCGACCCGACTCACTGTTCTTCTACACTATCATCGCAAAGTGGTAGCTTTATTGTGTTTCGGTTAATTTTAATTAAATTGGTGGTCATAATGCTCTTAACGACAATCACTTGGTTCGCACCAAGTTCTCCTTTAATACATAATATCCAAATTAAAGTAAGTACTTCATGTATCTATTGCAAAAGACATATGTGAAATCCTAGATCCTAGATGCTCTCAATCTTGTGGTTTCTAATCCATGTTCTACATTCTACAGATCAACTTTTTTTCTATTTTTCTTCTCCTTAGCTTATTTGGTTAGAAAGTGTTTAAATCCAACATCTTAAGTCCTGAATTCTCTATGGATTGATTTTTTATATACTACAATCTACAACCTGTGTACTTGCTGCGATATTGCGAATAGTCTCCCCTCTTTCCACTAGGCCTTAGGCTCGTGTCCAAGCTTGGCAGATTGGGCCTAGTAGACTTGACAGTAAGTCGGGCCAGGTGGGGCCCAGCAGGGCGGCGATCAGTGATGATGACTTTGGCGACGACGATCTTTAATGGGCCAAATTCAGTAGATAAGGCCCACAACTAGTAGCCCAATAGTAGCGGTGGCCCATAATAGAGACAGTCTAGAACCAAGCTTGCAAGGCAACCTAGCGGCCTAACTCATGTGGCAAAGTCAGCAACTGTAACAGGCTTTAGTGTGCCACGTGGCGCCATCGGGGCCATCCATGCATATTTTTCCATAAAAATTGATCTCAAACTCTTATTTTGGCTATCTAAGAGTTTATTATAAGGTTTTGAGATCTTCTTGATCAAATGGAAGACTCTTATTCTTCATTAGAAGCTTGAATCATAGGGTTAGGTAGGCTAGACGTATTATTTATGATTGAATCATGATCTAAGGCTCGCCTAAGATGAAAATGCACAATTTCTATGTATAAGTTTAGAAGATGGGTCCACTAAGCTAGATATTAGGGAAAAGAGGAGTATATGGAGATACTGCATTTAGAGACTATAAAATGCATAAGATTCTCTTATTTCTTTTTACTGGGTTTACTTATATCATTTATATGTCATTATTATCATACAGATACTCCAGCAAGTGACACTTCTGAAGTTAAAGCAAAAGCATGACTAGATTCAATTTATTTATTGGTCTTGTTGCATTCTTATGATGACATTATAATAACATTATGTGATAACTTTGTTGAATAAATATTCCATTATTGTCTTATTTAATTTATTAAATGCAGATTGCCAAAATTATATTATCTTTTAAACAAATAAGTTTTGAACCTAACACATGATAGATTCTAACAGATAACTTTGAGGCCCAGGCCTAGCATGAAAGTGCTATTTCAGGGGCTAGAGTGTTACAGGTGGTATCAGAGCAAATCATATGTAGATAAGGGTTTAAATTATTGCATAAAAGTAATAATTTGCATAAAAAATGTTATCATAGACCTATTTAATGGGTCAATCAGTATTGATTACATTGACTATTCTATTAGAAAAGATTAATGCTTCCTTTAATATACTTATTATGTTTTATGATAGAAAAATTAAGATGGCAATGAACAAGAATAGGTCTCATGTTGGAGAAGGCACCAGCCAAGTAAGAGCTGAATTGGCTGCACTAAGAGTTCAAGTTAATAACATGAATTTAGTTAGAGATTAGTCCAATTGAAAATCTTAAAATGATTAGAACTACTAACTCAGTGTATAGAGGAGGTAGCGTAAAAAGGAATGATGGCCCTTTGAGGCAAGATAATAAGAAGTCTAATCGAGAGATTGTTCAGGAGGAGAGAACAAATCTTAATGAACAAACTCATGCGCCAAGACCAGTAGGGGAGAGAGAACAAGTTTGTGAGTCTTACCCCTCTAATAGTAGGAGAACCGATATGAATCGTCTATCTAAAAAAGATAAGAGAAATACAATATCTTTTCACCAAATGCACCCTCTTTTTTTGAAGGGGGAGATGACATAATGGTCAAGAATTAGATGGAAAGTATAAGTAAGATATTAGATTTTCTTGATTGTAAAGATAAGCAAAGAGAACAATTTGTTGTCTTCAAACTAGATAGAGAAGCCTACCAGTGGTGGAAAAGTGAACAACAAGACTTTGAAAGTATAAATGAGAATATCACTTGGGAAAAATTTCAAGAGGCTTTCTTTAAAAAGTTCTTTCTCTCATCAGTCTACCTAGCAAAAATTAAAGAATTTGCTAAGCTATGTCAGCTTAACATGACAGTTTCAAAATACAAGGCTATGTTCTCCTCTCTCCTATGGTTTGCCCCCACCGTAGTTGCAAATGATACGACAAAGAAAAGAAAATTTGAGGATGGCCTAGCTAAAGGCATCAAAGTTAGCATTATATCCTTCCAGTGCACAAAATATGGAGAGGAGATTTTTGCAAATACGTCTACAAAGTTTGACTAAATTTGCATCTTTGTCCCAAAGTTTGCTGATATTGTAAATATGCCCACAAAGTTTGCATGAAATTGCAAGTGTGTTCCTTCTGTTAGGACACTGTTAGAATTTTTATAAAATAATGACAGTGTCCGTCAAGTCAAGTCATATATTTTCAATTTTTGCAAATGTTATAAGCATATTTGCAAAAAATCTAAAATAGTAATATGTGTAAAAATAAACAAAATAACAAATACATCTACAATATTTGAAAAATTACAAGTATATCACTTGGCTTAAAGGGCATTATTGTCATTTTATAAAAATTCTAATTAAGTCATAACGGAAGGAAAACACTTGCAATATTGGTTAAACCTCGTAGGCATATTTGCAAAAATTCCAATGGGGAGTCTGTCAAATTAGCCCTATCGGTAGAAACTTATCCATGAAAAAGTAAGAAATGTGAAAAATTGCTACAAGTTTCACTTTGAGGAATGTCATTTTACCCTGAGTGCATGCTTTAAGTACAGTTTGATGGGGCACTCATCGCAGGATCGCACAAGCACCATTGTGTGTTATAAGTGCGGTGAATTATGACACATCGCGAAGCACTATCCTCACATTAGTATGGTGCAGAATCAACAACAACAAAACCGCCCACAAACTTGACCATCAGGCAGGCCATCAACACCACAACCATGGTGGTCTGTAATAGAATCAAAGGCCTCAAACACAAGTGCATGCACTCCACCCGGGTCAAGATAAACTTCTGAAAGTTATGATTACTGGTATCACTTGAGTTTTTGATATATATGCACGTACCTTGTTTGATATCAGTGTTATTAGATCTTTTATATCATTTGATTTTGTGCATGAACATGACTTACATACTAGTCTCTTAGATTGTGATTTAGAAATAATCACTTGCACAAAGGAGCATGCTAATAAGTAGAGTATGTCAATCCAGTCCAGTAATAATAAAAGACACAATCTTACCTATAAATTTAATTATAATGCCTATGAAAGATCTAGATATTATTCTAGGTGTAAATTGGTTTAAAAAGGTGGGTTGGTAGATAAACCCACAAAATGAGTCTATTACGATGAAAGTCTCTAATCAGAAAGTAGTATTCAAAGGCAATCATAAAAGATTGCCTTATCTAGTAATTGTACTTGAGATAGTTAGAATAATGTAACAAGAATTGCTAGACTTTTTGATCTTTCCAATGTCAGTAGAATCAAAAGAGATCAAGTTGGAAGATATACATGTCATTTGTGAATTTTCCAATGTCTTTCCTCAGGAATTGCTAGGCCTACCACCCGACAGAGAAATTACTTTGCAGTTGACTTAGTCCAAATAGCGGGTCCCATCTTTAAAACTCCATATTGGATGGCTACAGAGAATTACAAGAGTTAAAAGCAACTAGAAAAATTGCTAGATTTGGGCCTCATACACCCCAATGTGTCACCTAGGGGATTATTTGCTTTCTTTGTAAGAAAGAAAGATGGAAGCATGAGGTTGTGCGTCAACTACTAAGAATTGAACAAGGTGACTGTCAAAAATAGATATCCATTACCTCTCATAGATGACTTGTTCGATCAGTTACAATGAGTCATCATCTCTTCAAAGAAAGATTTATGCTCCAGGTATCACCAACTAAAATTTCGAGAAGAAAACATACGTAAGATAGCCTTTTGAACTCGATATGGTCACTATGAATTTTTAGTAATGCCCTTTGGGCTGACGAATGCACCCGCAACTTTTATGGATTTAATGAATAAAGTGTTTCGTTAGTACCTATACAACTGCATGGTAGTCTTCATCGATGACATTTTAATATACTCTAAACGTGATGAAGAACATAAGTAGTAATTCAAAAATATACTACATATCCTAAGAGATAATAAGCTACTAAGTTAAAGAAGGAGAGTTTTTCTAAATCATATAGCTTTTCTATAACATATAATAAGTGGAAAAGGAGTTTTGGTAGACCTATAAAAGGTGGAAGAAACGGTTAGATGAGAAGGCTAATTACTCTGACCAAAGTGTGTATTTTCCTAGGCATGGCTAAATGCTACAAATGATTTAACAAATACTTTTCTTCCATTATCGTGCTTTTAACCAAACTCCAACAAAAAAGAACAAATTTATATGGACAAATAAGTGTGAGAGAAGTTTTCAAGAATTAAAAATTGCTTTGTCATTGCACCTATACTGGCCTTACTAAGAAGTGGAGAAGGTTATATAGTTTATAGTGATTCATCTCACAAAGGTCTAGGTTGTCTTCTCATGCAATACAATAGGGTTATAGTCTATGCTTCTAGACAACTAAAGTCGTATAAGTAGAATATCTAACTCAAAATTTAGAATTAGTCATGGTAGTCTTTACCCTTAAAATGTGGTGACATCAATAAAGACACGTTTGACTGAGCAAATCCCTCTACGAATTATTGTAGGTCAGAGGTCCCTAAGTTCTTCATCATCGGAAGATCACCAAGGTTGGGTCAGTAAAAGGCATGCCCAGATGAAAGGGTAGATGATCTTACTTTATAACAGAATTTTGCACTGGTGGTAAGATTTACCAATGTCATTTAGTCACAAATGAAAAAGCCAGAGAAACTGGTAGGAACCTTTGAGGAGAGGTCAAAAAAAGACTAAGGCAAGGGAAAGAAAACATGGCAGTTCTTCATGGGGAGAGTTATCCAAGAAACGTACTTTTGTGGAAGATTAAATGTCCCGCCTTGCAAATTTTGCTACTCCTGCTTTAATTGTAGGCCAAAGGATCATCTGTTACCAGAATGCCTAAAACGAGCCCTCATCTGCCATAAGTGTGGAGGAAAGGGCTACACAAAATTTCAATGCCCTAGCAAATACATTTTTAATCTTTGATGTAATAAATTTTAATGTCATGTGACTAAACATATTTCGTTAGTATTAATAAATGTTGAATGCATAGATTGTTCTATTCAAGTTAGGTTTGAGCATTGTTAAAATAATTGTTGTGTTTCATGACAGAAAATTGATATGATGGCTAATGAGAATAGGCCCTATGTTGGAGAAGGTACCAAGCAAGAGCGAGCTGAATTAGCTACATTAAAAACAGAAGTAAATAATGTGAACTAATTAGAGATCCAATTTTATGTAACACACCAACTCCACAAAAAAGCACTTTCATGCTACGCTTGGCCCTAAGGATTGTCTTTGAGGATATATCATATGTTGGGCTCAAAACTTATTCGCATAAAGAAAATGTAATTTTGGAAATTTGTATTTAATAAATTAAATAAGACAATAATGGAATATTTGGTCAACCAAGTCTTTGCATAATGTTATTATAATGTCCTCATAAGAATGCAACAAAACCAATAAATAAATCGAATCTAGTCTTTCTCTTTAACTTCAAAAAAAAATCCTAAGTGCCACCTGCGGGAGTATCTGTAGGACAATAACAACATATGAATGACATGAGTAAACTCAGTAAGAAGAAATAAGATAATATTATCCATTTTATAGTCTCTAAATGTACTATGTCCATATACCTCTCTTTTTTCCTAATATCTAGCTTAATACACCTATCTTCTAAGTTTATCCATAAAAATCGTGCATTTTCATCATAGGCATGCCTTAGATTGTGATTCGATCATAAATAACATATTTGACCTACCTAACCCTATGATTTAGGCTTCTAATGGAGAATTGGAATCTTTTGTTTAATCGAGAAGGTCCAAAAACCTAAGAATGGACTCTTAGATCACCAAAATCAAAATTCGAAATTAATTTTTATAGAAAATTTACATGGATGGCCCTGATAATGCCACATGGCAATCTAGAGGCACACCAGCTCCATCGCTAGCGTTGGTTTGCCAGTAGCGCTACCGCGCAAGCTAAGCCGTTGAGTTGCCTTACGGGCTTGGTACTGTGTTGTCTCTGTTATGGGTAACCGTTGTCGTTTACTCGTGATGGGCCTTATTTACTGGGCTTGGCCCATTGGGATCCCACCAGAGATCGTCATTACCATCGTTGAAGTTGTCCTCATAGATCACTACTTTGTTGGGCACTGCCTAGCCCGGGTTATCGTTAAGTCTATAGGGCCCTGCCTAGGCCTGCTCTACCAAGCCACAAGCTAACACAGGAGCTAGGCTCGTTCGGATGGCTTGCCAAGCTTGGGCACGAGCCTAGGGCCTAGCAAAAAGAAGGGAGACCCACCAGGGGCTTGTTGCAATTTCTGCAGTGCGAGTTTTTCTGCAAATTCTAAAATGTTAGGGTGCTTCCTTCAAAATGTCATCTAAAATCCCCTAAAAATACATGAAACCCGTCTTCTTCCTATTCTATTAGCGGCAACCATAGAATATGTTTCTTCGGCAATAATAAATATAAAACAACACCTCTAAAATTATGATTTCTGGTTATAACCATATTATAACCTTAGAGCATACATAGTTGGATTTACAAGTGGATTTCAATCAATCTAATATCTATGTTCCATTGAAACAAAATACTTGTTCCAATCCAATGCTTTAAATCTTCCCAAGGAAACGTTTGTACATATATCTAGCTTACTTCTTTTCCTTCGCACATGTATTGCACATTCTATAATAATGAAATAGAATTCTATAATCGAGTTAATCCCATCATTTGATACCTGTGAATCTAGTTAAGGAAATAATGAAAAAATATATGTATATAATCTCTACTTACCTCTATCGAATGGATGATTCACAAAATGCATAATCTGCTAATTCTTCAAAATCCTCTTCCAACAAAACTTTGGCAGTAACTCGTTTTCCTCTTCCTCTTTGATTTTTTCTCTCAATCAATCTACTATTGGCTTAAAAAGCAAATTATTTTACTGTTTTAACAACTAACCCACAAAGAGGTCATAAATTACTACCATGTAGCCACTTTGATCAGGTAACATGAGTAGGGATTTTAACTTAGAAAAAATAATAATAAAATAAAATTTAAAAGAGAAATAAAATAATAATAATAATAATAATAATAATAATAATAATAATAATGCTTTTATGGATACTCAAACCCATGCCTTCTCTGGGCGAAACATCTTTCTTATGATGTTGACAACGGAGCTTTTGAAATCACAGCCTAAATAAAATTTTCTAAGCTCATTTTTGCCAGAGTCAAATTTCCAATGGTCAAAAAGTCCAACTGATACGTAAGCCCCCACATACTAAAGATACACTTTCAAAAAGTATATATAATAATGGGTACCCCTTTTAAAAAGTTTTATCCTCAAAACTTCTTTAATCTAGGGTCTGTTTCAAAAATAGTTAGGTTCAGTTTCAACATTTCCACTTCTAGTTCCCACATTGCTTCATTCTCACTATGGTGACTCCAGTGAATAAGCACTTGCTTGATACACTTTTTTAAAGTTATTTGTCCCATCAATCAAGCACTTTTATTAGTACCTCGGGATGGGTCGAGTTTTCCTCTACCTAATATTGATCTAGTCGCAATACATGTGATGGACCCGCCACATATTTTCTTAATTGTGATACTAAAAGACATTGTAAACATTGGACATTGATGGTGGCAACGCCAACCGATGTGTTGTACCACCAATGACCTTTAATATCTCAAAGAAACAAACATATATCTAGGGCTTAACTTTCCTTTCATGTTGAAATGAACAACTCCCGTCGTTGGAGAGATCTTTAAGAATACTTACTCATCAACTGCAAACTGCAAGTCTCTTCGTTTGTCGTC
The DNA here is from genome assembly GCA_030490835.1 of Annona cherimola. Lineage (NCBI taxonomy): Eukaryota > Viridiplantae > Streptophyta > Magnoliopsida > Magnoliales > Annonaceae > Annona > Annona cherimola. Next base: position 93,260,762 of record CM059972.1, read on the forward strand.
TACGTATTTCTTTTACCGATCTTGAGCTATTAACAATTATTTTATGATTGTTTGTACTGCTTCGGTGGCTTGCTCAATTAACTCTAGAATTCTAATTTTTTATGTTCCTACCTCTTGTCAGTAAATCGGAGTGCGATATCTCTTTTCGTACAATACTTCAAATGGGATCATCTCAATACTTGCTTAATAACTATTGTTATAACTAAATTCTGCTAGCTAAATAATTTTCTCAAGAACTTCCAAAATCTATAGCACAAAAGTGCAATAAATCTTTTAAAATCTATATCGTTATCTCATATTAGTCATCTATCTGAGGATGATACACCATGCTTAGACGTAACTCTGTGCCCATTGCAACTTGGAACTTCCCCCAAAAGTCAAAAATGAATCTATGATCTTTATCAGACACAAAGGAAACTAACACTGTAAGCCGACTATCTCTTTCATGTACAATTATACCATTTTGATCCATTCGATAAGTCATTTTATATGGTAGGAAATTAGCAAATTTTGTTAATTTATCTAGTACTACCTAGACGACATCATATTTACTTAGTGTTCCTGATAAAGCTGTTACAAAATCCACTGCAATATACTCCCATTTCAACTTTAAGATGTCTAAAGGCTGCAACAAATCTACAGTTCTTTAACGTTCAGCCTGCACTTGGTGGTACACTAGGCATTGGACCATAAACTTAGCCGCTCCTATTCTCATTCTCTTCCTTCAGAAACTTTGTCGAAGGTCTTTATACATCTTGGTGTTGCCTAAATGTATAAAAAATCTTGTTTGATGGGCTTCTACTAGTAGTTCCAGTCACAATTCTTATTCTTTTCTAGAACAATAATGTTCCCTCCGTACCCAAAAAAAATAGATGTCTCTCCTTTCTTAAATTTTTCTAACACGATGCATAAGTTCATCCTTCTTTTGTACTTATTTTATTTTGTCAATCAATGTTGATTGAACTCATAAGGTGTGGCGATGACCAATTTGCAATGGGGTTACTACTTCCAATCTCAAAATTTTTAATCAATCTTGCCTGTCTGGGGATCAATGTTGCACTTACACATCTTGTGATTTAGTGCATTTGCTACCACATTAGCCTTGCTTGGGTAGTATCGAATTGAGAGATCGTAGTCTTTTATTAATTCTAGCCACCCTCTCTGTTGGAGGTTTAATCTTCTCTAAGTTAATGTATACTTTAAACTCTTACAACTTGTAAAGGTCTCTATTTTCTCTCCGTACAGATAATGTCACCACATTTTAAGGGCAAAGACTACTACAACTAATTCTAGATCATGGGTCGAATAATTCTGCTCATATAGATATAGTTGTCTAGAAGCATAAGCTATAACTCTGCCTTGTTATATGATAACACAACCCAAAATTTTATGAAATGCATCACTATAAACTACATAACCTTCTTTACTTCTTGGTAAGGCTAATATAGGTGCAATGACAAAATGATTTTTTAATTGTTAATAACTTCTATCATACTCATCTTTCCATATAAATTTGATCTTTTCTATTTGAATTTGATTAAAGGCATGATAATGGAAGAGAAGTTTTCTATAAATCGTCTGTAGTTCAGCCATAACTAGGAAACTACACACTTCGATTATAGTAGTTGATCTTTCCCATCTAGCCACTACTTCCATCTTTTGCATGTCTGCCGAGACTCTTTTGCCACTTATAACATGTCCTAGAAGAGCTACATGATTTAGCCAAAACTTGCATTCTTTAGCTTAACATAAAGCTTATTATCTCTTAGGAATTGTAATATATTTATGAGTTGCTACTTATTTTCTTCATTATCTTTAGAGTATATTAAAATGTCATCGATGAAGACTACCATAGAGTGTTCGCAATCTCACCGCAAGTGTACGGGTCGTAGATTGTAGTATATAAATTATCGATCCACAGGGAATTCAGGACTATAATTTTTGCTTTTAGACGCTTTCATGTCTGTTATGGAAAGAATATAGCAAATAAAATAGAAAAGTGGGAAGCAAATTTAGTAAATAAAAGGGAAAGAAAATAAACAAAATGGGAAGAGGAAACTGCAAATTAAAATGAGTAGAAAAAAAAATAATAAAGTGCGAGTATCTAGGGTCTAGGATTTCACATGCGTATTTTGCAACGGGTAGTGGTATAATTATTTAATTTGAAATATTATTTGTTAAAGGAAAACAAACCCTAATTTATCCTTGCACCTTCTCTCGAAACCTACAAGGCGTATCCTAATTTTTTTAATCACCTATTCTCATGGGATTAAATTAATTAGAATCCATTAAGATTTGTGGTTTGTTCATGGAATTTCCTCAAGGTTATCATGCCTATTCTCATGGTCTTAGATTTCCAGGTTTAATATCTTGATTATCGTATATTAAGCTTCCACCTCTCGGTTCCATCACCTAATATATGAAATCATGTAAAAGTACCGGCCCGTGTACAAAGCAAGCATAAAAATCTCAAGATATTAAATTAACAAAAATATCCATCATAAATAAATTAAAAATCCACGCCACATTGCATTGTACGCATGCTACGTCCTAAACCCCAGATTTAGAATTTAGCCAAGCATAAAATTAAAATTACAAACCATCTTAAACAAGATAATTAAAATTAAAAAGGAAAAAGATAGAAAAGCTTATTGGTCTGAAGCCCCGATAGTGTGTCAACCGCTCCACGCAACTTGCCGGTCCGTCTTTTTTCGTGCTTTCTGCCTTGCTTTCTTTCTCCAAAAATCTCTGCTAAAATATTTTTGCAGTAGTATCTTTGCAGGGATTTTCTTGTTAGTTGCTTCTCGGAATTTTTACTGCCACGGACTGCTGTGTGTGCTCAATGCTCAACGCTCAATACTCTATGCTCTCTCTTAAATTTCTACCTGTGAATTATCTCTGCTTTGGAGCTCTCGAATTTTCTAACTGGAATTTTCTCTCCCAATTCTTTGTGTAAATCTGCTCTCCTCTTCTCTCAATCGATGCTGCGCCTCCTCCTTTTATAACTTTTCATGTGGGACCCAAGTGTTGAATGCATTGCTGCATCATTTGCATTTTGCATTGCTGCTTCTTCACGTGATTGAGAGAAACTGCTGTGGGGTCCATCAGTTGTTGCTGCTCACGTTTTCTTTCACGCTGAATGCATTTGCATTTTACTTTGCTGCTGCCCATCAATTCTCGTGATGTGCATTTGCTCTAGCTGCTGCTGGTGGGGCCCATAATCAATGCATTATTGCTGCTCAAAATTCACGTTATGTGCATGGAGAGAGGTAGTTGCTTCCCATCATGTTAAATGAATTGCTGGATTTAATGTGTCCATTCATTATGCATATGTTGCTACCCATTCACGTTGCATTTGCTGCTGCAATTTTGATGTGAGAAATCACGTGAATGGGGAGCATGGAATTATGCTTGTTGCTGCATAAAAAAATGACCCGGGTCTAGATTTAAGCTACGTGGAATGGGCAGCTATGATGGGTCCTTTGTAATGAATTGCTGCTGATGGAATGAGCTGCATATTCACGTGAGTTTGGACATGATTAAATAAGCAGCAACTATTGAATTTTTGCTGCTGATTTCATTCACGTTATGCAGCTAGATTTTGAAGTGGTGGGCCATCAAATGGATTGCTTTGCTGCCCATCTCGTTCAATGCTGCTACTGAAACGTGAATCGCTGATTTGTGGGCAGCAGATCACGTGATTTCATGTGGGTTCATCTTGATGAAACCTCTTTTCCCTGCATAAAAATATTTAAATCATTAATCATTAGTGGGTTTACCCATTTAATTTCATGGCAAAAAAAATAAAATGTAATTTCAAGTCAAAAGAGTATAGAAATTGTTTACATTGCTTGAAATTAATATTTAATACCCAAATATTGCAAAATCACATTTTAAACCAAATTTCATATTAATTTTAATTTATTACCCACTAAATTGGTATAAAATGTCCATAAAATATAATACTAATTTTTCACTCATCATAGAGTTATCTAGGTACTGACGAAAAACCTTATTCATTAAATCCATAAAAGCTAAGGGTATATTTGTCAGCCCAAAGAGCATTACTAAACATTTATAGTGATCATACCGAGTTTGAAAGGTTATCTTAGGTATGTCTTTTTCTCAAATTTTCAGCTGGTGATACCCAAAGTTTTTGAAAAGACAGTTGCTCCTTATAACTAATTGAACAAGTTATCTATGCGAGGTAATGGATATTTATTTTTGACAGTCACCTTACTTTATTTTCTATAGTTGATGCACAACCTTATGTTGTCATCTTCCTTTCTTACAAAGAGAGTAGGTGCTTCCCAATGTGCCACACTAGAGTGTATGAAGCTCAAATCTAGCAATTATTGTAGTTATGCTTTTAACTTTTGTAATTCTGCTATTGTCATTCGGTATAGAGTTTAAGAGATGAGACTCATTCTTGGGACTAAGTTGACAGCAAAGTCAATTTCTTAGCCTGACAGTAAGCCTGGTAATTCTTGAGGAAAGACATCAGAAAATTCACATACGACTAGTATATCTTCCAACTCAATCTCTTTTGATTCTATCAACATTGCAGATTCTAGTTGGCCCAAGTGTAATTACTAGATGAGGCATTTTTATTTGTTTGCCTTTGAATACTACTTATTTTTTATAAGAGATTTTGATCATAATAGATTCATTTTATGGATTATGTCTTTCATATTACTAGACTGGATCGACATACTCTACTTACTAGCATTCTCCTTCTGCGGGTGATACTATTTCTAAGTCACAATCTAAGGGGCTAGTTGTAAGTCACGTTCGCGCACAAAATCAAATGATATAAAAGATCTAGTAGTACCCCCGTCAAATGAGATATGTGCATATATATATATACACATTAAAAACTCAAGTTATACCAGTAATCATACCTTTTGGAAGTTGATCTTGGACCAGGTGAAGTAAATGCACTTGTGCTTGAAGCCTCTAATTTTGCTGCAGACCACCCTGTGGGCATGATGCTGCTGGCCTGCCGGTAGTCAAGTTTAAGTGCGGTTCTGTTGCAAATGATTTTGCACCATACTCATGTGAGGAGAGTGCTTCACAATGTGTCCTGACTCACTGCACTTGTAACGCATGATGGTGCTTGTGTGTAATTTCGTGATGAGTGCCCCATCTGACGACACTTAAAGCATGCACCTAAGTTAAAATGACATTCCTTAGAGTGAAACCTATGGCAATTTTCACATTTCTTGCTCTTTTATGGAATAAGTTTCTTAGTTGGCTTAGTAGTTCCCTTATGGCCAGGTACAAACTTGATCCTCAATAGTTGACTTCTGTACTTCTTTGAGGAAGATTCTCCTCATTTCATCACACCCTTGCACTTTTAAAAAAACAACATAATTCTTTAGTATCATCTTCTAACCATAGGGCCTGCTTCATAAACTCCCCATAAGTTGCACACTAGAAGTATATAATGCTTCCTCTAATGCCTTCAACTAGGCTATCCACAAATTTTTATTTCTTCGCTATATTATCAGCTACTATCGTGGGGGCAAATCATAGAAGAGGAGAACTTCATATTTCGAGACTATCATGTTATCGTGACATAGCCGAACAAATTCTTTGGCTTTTGCTAAGTGGACGGTAAGGGAAAGAATTTATCAAAGAAAGCCTCTTGAAATTTTTCTCAAGTAATTTCCTTATTTCTACTTTCAAAGATTCACTGTTCACTTTTCCACCACCAGTAGGCATCTTCTTCTAATTCGAAGATAGCAAATTATACTCTTTGGTTATTGTTACAATAAAAAAAATCTAATATCTTACCAGTACTTTCTACCCAATTTTCAGCCACTATTGCATCCCCCTTCAAAAGAGGGAGGGTTCTTCTAGTAAAAAGACATTATGTTTCTCTTATCTTTTCTAGATGAACGAGTCATATCGGTTCTCCTACTATTGGGGGTGAAATTATGAAACTTGTTCTCTCTCTCCCCTTCTAGTCTTGATTCATAAGTTTGTTCATCAAGGTATGTTCTCTCTTCTTAGGTAGTCTCTCGATTAGACTCCCTATTATCTTACCTTGAGAGGCTACCATTCTTTTGTTGTGCTACCTCCTCTATACATTGAGTCAGTAGCTCTAATCGTTTTAAGATTTCCAATTAGACCGAATCTCCAAATGGAGTCACGTTATTAACTTGCGCTCTTATAGCCAATTCAGCTCCTACTTGGCTGGTGCCTTCTTCAGATGGGACCTATTCTCATTCATTATCATCTTAGCTTTTTCTGTCATCAAACATAATAAATATATTTAAGAAAACATTAATCTTTACTAAAATAATAGTCAATGTAATCAACACTTATTAACCCATTAAATAGGTTTGGTAATGTAACACTAAGCTTTATTATATCAAAGATTTCTTAATATATTTGCTAAGGCATTGAAATTTTATATAGCCTTTTCCTCTACTCTTATGGAAAATGAAAGTTCGCTTTGGGCATTCTGGCAATAAATGATTTTTTAACCTACAATTAAAGTAATAGTAGCAAAATTTGCAAGGTGGGGCATGTAGTCTTTGACAGAAAATGCATTTCTTGGATAGTCCTCCTCGTGATGAGCTACCCTCGTTCTTCTTTTCCCTTCCTTTGCCTTTTTCTTAACTTCTCCTTGGTAGTTCATGCCAGCTTCTCTAGCTCTTTCATTTTTTGTCAAATGACATTAGTAGATCTTACCACCAATGGAGAAGTCTGTTGTAAAGTGAGATCAGCCGCACTTTCATTCTCAGCGTGCCCCTTGCCGCTCTAACTCGATGCTTTTGCAATGACAAAGAACTTGCGGACGTCTGCATTGAATAATTTGTAGGAGGATCTACTTAGTTGAAAGTATCTTGGTTGCCTCAATGTGAGTTTCTGCTGGCTAAGGGAGGTCGCCTCAGTTTTTGTCTCTTGAGGTTTTCCCTTTAAATTTTGTGTCCCACACTACTCATCTCGATGGAGGAGGTCTTTACTGTGACAACTCAAACTACATTGCCCTTATTGTGTGTGGCGCCCCAACCCGAGCGTCACAACCTTATTTCAAGATCTATCGATTGGTAAACGTGATCAAGATTGTTGCTCTGTCACACGGCGGGCTTATTGGTATTTATCCACTTAATCCTAACTCCTTTAGAGTTTATATCATTCCACTTGTTTCAACTTTTCATCAAATGCCTTTTTAGGTCATTAAACTATTTGAGAATTACACATGTCATCTCATAACCTTCATACTTAATCATATCATGATATTTCATGCCTTAGCATTTATCCATAAAATTTTTTTACCAATTCATAACCTTCCGACTTGGCAACATCAAAGGCAGACTCCTTGTCCTGCTTTCTGCCTTGACTAGCCTACTTGATTTCCATTCCATATATGACTTTTAGTCACCCCAGCATTATATACCTCGTACACATGGCAACTTGTCATTCTCATGTAGAGAATTTTTTGCATCCTCCCTTTTAAACATCGTTTCAATTAAACATTGTATAAATCCATGCTCCATCACTTTTCATAAATACTTGCGAAACAGTGAGCAATTCATTTATCATAATTGAAATAACATTTCAACACATATTAAAATAAAGGAATGACCATCCTTAAATAACTTGAAAATAATTCATCAATCAATTGCAAAATGGTTCGAAACATTTAGAACATTATTTACAGTCATTTTATCATATTTTGATAAAATGAAAAGTATTTAGAAAATTGCTTGCTTACTTTCTTCGCCTTAGTTGTCCATATCGCTTATCTCTTTGCCTTTGCCTATACATATGAGAATAACATTGCATTCATAACATTTCCATTTGCTTGTTTAGTTTTTCAACCCATAATCCATTAACATACATAACCCACTTGAATTCCAAGTCGAGTATATATACATCATACTCACTTGTGCATCATACCATCCATTCTATATTGTGTTTTAAACCCATATTTAAGGTAAACACATAATTATCATTCATAAATCAACATATTGAGATTTATATCTCCCATTTATTATTTTTCATCTATTTTTTACCTTTCCTCCGTCCATGCTCATTTTAAACACATAAGTGACATTTTAAACTTCATAAATAAATCTCAACATTTGAGATAATTCAATAATCATCCATACAGCAACATACTTATGCACTTCATCACATATTCATGCATATTTTGCATTTTAGTAACTTCACATAAATCATATATATCATTCATTCATACTTAGCCTTCCACCCATCTTACAATACATAACTTGGGTGTTTCTTAAAATTTCTCAAGTCAGTAACTTGTGTCCTTATTCAGCATGATTAAACTCCTTAATTAATATTTAATTTAGGGTCTAATATCGGATTTTCAATCCATTCATCATAGGGTTCCAAAACAGAAACGTTAGGACCCATTTTTCATCATTTCAACGCCTCTTTCAAGACTTAAATTGTAACAGATTTTTAAGTCATAATTTTCAGCAACTAAACATGCTTTTCTTAACCCAAATTTAGGTTATTATCACATATTCAAGATCCATAATCTAGTTGCTTCCAAAACAGCAGCATCTTAAGCATGTAGGGTATCCATTTTGACCCATTTTAACGTGTCCATACATATATCCTTAAAATCAGATTTAGGGAAAATCTTTTCAAACTCTTTTGGACACTCAAAGTAACTTAAACCTAGGATATTTTATCCTCCATAACATTCATAAATCAATTTATTACAAACAACAACAAAAATCATATGGAAAACACCCGTTTTGGCCCTCGTTTGGACGTTCCATACATGTACCCTAGAAAATCAGATTTAGAGCAAACTCATCCAGCCCACTTAGGCCATCCAAATGGTCCTTAATTTAGGGTACTTTACTCTATAATTCATCCATAAACCATTTAAGCACTTCTTTGTATCATTTTTAACTCAAAAATGGAAAAATCGGGTATTACTTGGAACCCTAATTTCCATTTTTGCTAAAATCATTAACAAATTCTCAAATCAACATATGTAATTCAAAAGAACATGAATTATATCCAAATCATCATGCTTTAATCATACAGAAACTTGGTTTAGGGTTTTGAGAATTTCCAAGTTAGATTTCTTCTCAAAATTCAACTCTAACTTCCCTTTTCACTTTCTTGAACTCTTAATCTTATTTAAATCTTTCAAAAATCATTCAATAACCATATCAAGGCATTATAACTCATCCTTTAAGATTTCTTTATGAACCATATTTATGGCTCGTGAATTGAGAAAGAAAACTTGATTCAAATGATCCAAAACTTTAGGTTTTACTTACTTGAATTGAATCTAACTTGAATCTAACTTGTTTGGCTTGGTTCCTTCTCTTTTTCTTCTCCTTTTTTCTTATCTTTTTCCCCACTTTTCTTGCTGGACTTGGCACGTTTTTTTCTTCCCTCTTTTGGGGGTTTCTTCCCCTTGAACTTTTCCACCCAAATGGATGTTCACTTCGCTATGCTCCCCCTTTTATAATTTTTGATTTGTGGGACCCACTTTTCCACATCTTAGATAGGGTAATTAAGGGGTATCTTATCCCTTGATGACATGGCTCATTCATGTCCAAGTAAAATGGGTATTTATCTTATGGGAAAATTCATTAATTCATGGCTAATACTTGGTATCCAAGCTATCCCCTTGAACCATCCACATGGCAGCCCCTTATGGCTTTCTTGGCCACCAAGTCTTCTTCAATTTATGAGCATTTACATGCCCTCTCTCCCTTAGCATAGCTAGGTTTTGACTTGAGTTAAAAAAATCATAAAATCCATGTAGAGATCCCCTTGGACGTCCCCTTTGGATGACACCTCAATGGCCTCCTTGAGGCTAGCTCATTAGCGTCTTAAACCATGCATTTATCCACTTGAATTTTCAAGGATTTTGGCCCTTGAATTAATCCAAAATATCTAGCTTAAAGTACATCCTTTTGACGCCTCTCATGGGCATTAAACAAAGCCATTAAACCACTTGCTTTTTAATAAATGTTATGGTATTCTAGGGTGTACAAAGTCAATGCTAGGCATATTTTTCTAATTAAGCACTTTTCCATAGTAATTATCTTAATCCAATCCATTCATACCATAGATTTCATAATTTTATTCAATTTCAAATTTCATCTCAAACTGACGTTTCTATGTGAAGTTATGAACATTTGAAAATAACCTTAGAGTGTGAGACTAAAATTAAATAATTATCACCTTAATCTCACCACTTTTGCCTTAATCCAATCCTCTCATAAGGTCGAGCCCAAAATCATGAGCTTACCTTTCAAATTTCATCTCATTCCGTCTTATAAGCGTCAAGTTATGAATTTTATATGATTTTCAACATTATTCCATAATTTCCATTTTAATCTCCATTAATTTAATCATGAAAATTAAAATAAATATTCATGCCACATTAGCATATTCTAATCCTCATTAATCCCCTTTAGTCATCTTGACTCACTTTGGGCTTTGGCGATTAGTTTTAATCATCATTCTTAATTGAAACCCCAATTGCAAAATACTATTAAATCATAAAAGTCATAAATCATCCATAATTCATTTAAATAACACATGTGTCATATTTATAGACCTACTTAGGTCTGGGTATCACATTGTGCATAGCAAAATGCCCACCTTTCAATGGAATAAAGCAATTCCATTGTCGAATTCTGAATCATAATCTATCCTCCTTGTAGTGGTCTTAGTGTGGGCCATTATTTGAAACAATGACAGTGTGACATGAGTTCTTATGATAGCATTATTATGCATATTACTACTTTTGTGCAATAATTTAAACCCTTATCTATACATGATTTGCCCTGATACTACTTGTAACACTCCAATCCCAAAACAACACTTTCATACTAAGCTTGGGCCTGAGGGCTATCTGTCAAGATCTATCATGTATTGAGCTCAAAACTTAGTTTCATAAGAGATAATGTAATTTTGACAATTTTCATTTAATAAATTAAATAAGATAACAACAAAATATTTGTTCAACCGAGTCATCACATAATGTTATTACAATGCTATCATAAGAATGCAACAAAACCAATAAATAATTGAATTTAGTCATGCTTTCACTTTAATTTTAAAGAAACGCCCTGAGTGCCACCTGCTAGAGTATCTGTAGGACAATAACAACATATAAATGACATGAGTAAACTCAGTAAAAAGAAATAAGAGAATATTGTGCATTTTATAGTCTCTAAATGTAATGTGTCCATATACCCCTCTTTTTCCCTAATATTTAGCTTAGTGGACCAATCTTCTAAGCTTCTCGACAAAAACTATGTATTTTTATCTTAGGCGAATCTTAAATCATGATTCAATCATAAATAACATATCTAGCTTACCTAACCCTATGACCTATGATTCAGGCTTCTAATGGAGAATCCGAGACTTCCATTTGATCAAGAAGGTCCAAAAAATCTTGGAATCAACTCTTGGATTATCAAAAGTAGAGTTCAAGATCAACTTTTATGAAAAAATATGCATGGACAGCCCTGATGGTGCCATGTGTCATGCCAAAGCCTGTTGCCATAGCTGGCATTGGGTCACCATGGTGTTACCACTCAGGTCGGGTCACTGGGTTGTCTTGTGAACCAGGTATTGAGTTGTCTCTACTATGGACTACCATTGCTGTTGTATTGCTTGTCATGAGCGTTATCTACTAAGCTTGGCCCATTAGGATCCCATCGAAGATCACCGTCGCCAATTGCCACTCTGCTAGGTCTTGCCTAGCCTAGCTCACCACCAAGTTTACTGGGCCCCATTTGGGCCCAGTCTGCGAGTGCAGGAGCTGGGTTCACTAAGACAGCTTACCAGGCTTGGACGCAAGCCTAGGGCCTAGTGGAAAGAGGGAAGACAAACTAGGGGCTTGTTACAATTTTTGTAGCCAGGTTTTTCTATGAATTCTAAAATTTTGGGGGTTTCCTGCAAAATGTCCTCTAAAATCCCTCAAAATGCATGGAAGCCATCTTCTTCTTGTGCTGTTAGCGGCAGCCATGGAATATGTGTCTTCAACCATAATAAATATAAAAAAATACCTCTAAAATCAAGATTTCTAGTTATAAAACCATATTATAACCTCGGATCATACATAGTTGAATTTACAAATGGATTCGGATCAATCTAATATCTCTATTCCACTCAAAAAATGATGCCTCTTGCTAGACAATATATTACATAATGAATTTTATTTTATAATGCTATATTTTCACTACTCTTAAGTAATCAAATAATTGCAGCCAAATTCATATTTATAAAAAGAATTTTTTGTTATATGAAAAGATTAAAATGTAAGCTTGGTGATTAGGTATATATAATTTTTATTTTAAAATTTTTATATTTTATATTAAATAAAAAACCAAAAAGAGAAGCAAACATGCATGTGATGGATAGTAAGTAGGCAAGGATTACTCGATAGTAGTTAATTAGAAACTAAAGAATTTGGCACAAATGAAAAACATTTTATTGGCATAAATGGAAAGGACAAAAAGTAATTGGCATAGATGCAAATAAGCTTTAAAATTTTATAGAATTATACTACAAAGTTTTCTTTATACAACAAAGTTTTCTTTATAGAAGGGTGATTGGGTGTAGCCGGCCACAACCACCAATTGCATCCAACCGTTTCACCTATTTTTTAATTTTAAATTTTTTATAAACATGTTCATTTATGTATATTTAATCTACAATCCAAATGTTTCTTATTTTTGATATGCTTAGATATTTTTATTTTTTAAATATAAGGGCAATTGGATTATAGGTTAAATACACGTAAATAACCATGTTTATAAAAAATAAAAAATATAATTTGTGGCTGGCCAAAGTAGCTAGCCACTTAGGCCGACCTAAGGGGATAATCACTCTTCTCTATAAGCAATTAAAATAAAAAGTTGAAATGTAGCAAATTAGAAACAAAAATCAAAACGAGTTATTTCTTTAGTTCAATTTCATGCACCAAATTTCGATTCAGCCAAAAAAAATCCTTCGATTTTTATAATGAACGGATGAAATGATGGACCACACAAATGGCCATGGATCAGACGGCTACGATTTCAGATGCCCAAATGTCTTTGCTAGAATCAACAGCGAGGATCAGCAGTCCATGATGTCTCCCTTTCCCAGCCACACAGCTTGGGGGCCTTACTACTACATTCCAGCTCCACCCCGATTCATCCTATCCAGACAACAGACCGTTAAGGCCCGCCAAAACCGCTTCCGCCAAGCCAACCGTTTTTAGAAAGAAAAGAAACACCCTTTAGAGCTCTTTCCGTCCTTCAACGCTGCTCTGATTATCAGATGCCATGAAAGTCATATCCTGAAGGAGATCTGAGCCTGTTCTAAGTGCAAAAGGGATTATTCTGTTTTCCTTCAACAGTGTTGGATTGTAATCATGGGAGGTGGAGAGCATGGCGGCGTCCAGTCGAGAGAGCTTGATCAAACACCCACATGGGCTGTTGCTGCTGTAGTCGCTGTTATTATCATTCTCTCCATTGGTTTGGAGAAATTTCTTGAAACACTTGGAGAGGTAATTGGATGATTTTCGGTATTTTTCCCCTCTTTTCTTGGGTTAGACTTTGGTTTGTTTGAATTGGATTGGGTTTCGTTCATCCATGACAAGGAGTAGATGGATTTATCATTCGTTTCTCTACCCACACATAATCTTTTAAGCTTGCATTCTTGAAACCATTGTTTTGAAAACAGAACCGGACCAGCCATGAATCGAAAATTTAACTTTAACACTTCTGATTTTTACTATTTCAATATTAAAAATAAAAATGTATTATTTTTATTTTCTACCTTCTTCAGTGCACCCCTTAAATTATATATGTGTAGTTTACCATAATTTTAAAATAAAAATAAAATTTATTTGAAGAATCAAATTAAATATTGAATTTTTGTAGTTCACATATGATAATTATTTTATAGTAATATCACGAATAATTATATCAATATCATGCTTCAAAATGGTTTGAACCAATAGATGAACTGGTCCAACCTCAACCAAACATTTAAAAAAAAAATAAAAAAATTCGTAGTTCGGTTTTAATAACATTGCTAGAAACATTGCTGACAAAACAGTTACAATTACATTTAATCCTTGGAGTTTAAATTTACGGTTTCCAGTGCTGAAATACACGAGCGGCTCACTTGCCTTTTCTAAATCTTTCCAAGATTAGTGGGAGTCCCCATCTCCATTTAATTATTTGGAGTTCCTTCATTCTAAAAGCAAGCACTAAGCCCAGTATCAATTAAAAAAATTAAAATTTTTAATAGTAGAGCTTGCACAAATATTGAACTTCAATAAACGGATTCTATAAAAATAAATGGATAGCTAACTTGAATAATTATTTTCCAAATACTTATGAAATATTTTTTTGAGTTTAAAATATACATTTCATTTATTTTTAAATCAAAATTAGACTAATTAAGTCTAATATCTCCCCAATAGATTTTAAAACAAACCTACAATTGTGACTACTGTCAAAAAAAAAAACTGTGATAAGCAGACCAGATTACTTTCCACGCACATGTATTTAAAAAAGGTAAATGAATATATACCACTCATATTGCACTTGTTGACCATCAGAATTTTAAAACTATAGATATATTAAATAAACAAGTTCAAAGAGCCCTTTAAATTATACTAAAGCAGGCTAAAGATGTGAAAAATAATAAAACAAGTATTAAATTTGTTCATCTTCTTTATTAAAAGATTTCATGTTAAAAGAAGCTCGTTATTGTCTTCCTAAATAAAATCTCAACATACTAAATTAAACTAAATTTTAGCCAACGATACTAAAATTTAATTAAAAAGCATTGAACTGAATCTATGAAAATAAATTGAGAAATAACTTGAATAATTATTTGCAAAAAAATCTGAAATATTTTTTTGAGTTTGAAATGTATATTTCATTTATTTTTAAACTGAATTTAGACTAATATTTAGTACATGAATCTCAAGACACGTCTAAAACATGATAAGTGGGCCAGATTACTTGCCCCACACTTTTATATGTAAATATTAATTGAGCATCCATGACTTATGTTATTCATATAGACAAACCTAAGCTAAGTACAACAAGGTGTACTAGACTAGATACATACTTAATTACTAACAAAATTTGGAAGCAACTTGAATATGTTAGCAAAAGACAGAAAAACTAATTTAAAGATACATAAATCAAACGAAAGTTAGCAAAAGAAGTGGAAAAAATAATAGAAAAGCCTTAAAATTATTTTTGTTTTAAAATGAAAATTTTCAATTGAAAAAGTTCATTATTCTATAGCATTTTATAATACAAAATCTCAATATACTAAATCAAACTAAAGTTTAGTAAAACATAATAAAATCTAATTAGAAATTATAAAATTAAAACTATAAAAAAAATTGATAATAAAATTAAATAATTATTTATAAGATATTGTTTATATATTTTTAAATTCTTTTAATCATGTTACCTACCTTGAATGACTCTGGCACCTAATGGAGGTTACTGTATAACCAAGGTAACTTGGGGGTTGTCTTTATCCAAAATTTAAACCCTGGATCTCTCAGTCACACTACTCTAGAATACCAATATTAATTACTTGGCATCCAAGCAATGACAAATAAAATAGTTACAAATATATAAAATTAGCTAAGTAGAAAAAATTTTAAATCATTTATGGTTTATGTTGCAAGCGTTCAAGTTGAAAGATGCTCATTATTTTTTAAAAAAAATTAAAGAATTTAATATATAGAGAGTGCTTTAAAGAATGACATTTAAATATCCTAAATTAGCTAAACTTTAACAAAGCATGGTAAAATTAAAATTAAAATAAATATTATTATACCAAATCTATGAAAATAAATTTATGACTAACATAAATAATTATTTGTTAGGAATTTCCCAAATAATTTTTGCCAGTTGAGATTGTATATTTTATTTAATGTGAAATCAAAATTGGACTAATAAGCCAACTGGGTGACATCCCAGTTGGTTCGACTAGTGGCCGGTGATAATGAGGTCATTAGTTTGACCCTTGGTGGGCCCAAAAATTCATTTCCCCTGGTTATAAAGACTGTTATATAGATTATATATTACTGATAAAAAAAAATGGACTCATAAAGTCTAATCTCTCCAACATGAGTCTTACGACGAATTTATAATATAAATAAGTGGACCAGATTGTGTTTGGGAAATGATGAAACTAAGATTGAAAATTTTTAGATTGAAATTTTTTTGTTAAAAGCAAACACGCTGACCATTCCCGTTACATTTACTGGCTACCGAATTTAAAAAACCAAAACATATTCATAAAGCCACAATTCTATACACAGTTTAATTACCAAAACTACCCTAGCTTCTGTTTTGAGGGAGGGAGAAAGTGTTTCTGATGTATCCTTACTCATTCTATAAACGCACTCTTTGGAGTCAGACAATTTAACTTTTTCATTTTCAGCTTTGCTATAGTTTTTACTGATAGCATGACAATCAGTTGGCCAATCTTTTCATTTTATTTTTATCTGTCCATCAGTCAAATTGAATCTTGTAGTTCTACAGTGTTGGTTTAGGCACGTTGTAGTTGGTTCTTTGATGATTTTGGAAGGAAAAATCTTAAATTTATATGACAGTAATGTACATGGTTATCATCAAGATGAAGAAATATTCGTCCTTGGCAACTAGCTGGTAAGACAGGCAACTATTTGTATCATTACTCGTGCATGGTTGTCTGAGTCATTGTAGAGAAGTAACAAAAGGGATTGGTCTTTTTCACTTCTACTATTCCTCTTCCCCATGTTAGTGTCCTTTCCTTAGTCCAAGATACCCTTTTGCTCTCTTCTTGCCTTATGGATAAGGTATTGAGTATCTAAGGCAATGTAATGTTTTATTTTCTTGAAGTGTTCCATTTGCAATCGTTTTCCCACTAGACGTTTTAGATGTTCTGCGGGTTTCTTCATTTCTTATATGCCTTTTTTGCTTATGAACTTCCTACAAGTTGATGTTTTTGATTTTGGCATTCCATTAATTTTTTGCTTATGAACTTCTAGGAAGTTGATGCTTTTGATTTTGGTATTCCATTGGATGGGATATGAATTCAGTAGTTTCTTTATACGTTTGGGTTTTCAGTCAATAGACTTTCATTTCGATTCCATCATCAGCAATTTCGAGGTTCTTTTTATGTTTTTTCCTAAAATAAATCTCATTTATTTCCAGTGGTTTCAAAAGAGGCGCAAAAGCGCACTGTATGAAGCTCTTGAGAAGGTTAAAGGAGGTAAGAACTCAACTTGGATTCTCAGTTGATTTTTCAATACAAAAGAGTAACTCCATTCAGTATTTCTTATCTTTGAATTCAAATAGAAAAAAATAATAATAAAGTTCATGATAGGTATCGATAGATGACATACCTTCTACTAGCATGCTCCTTAGGAAGATTTAAAATATTTTAAAATTAAAATTTTAATATTCCGCATGGTCTATGCTTTGTACGATAATGGATAGTTCTATGAATCCCATTTATGATGATCTCAATTCGGTGAGAGTCCTCATCATTTATTTATTTATATATATATATATATATATCAAGTAATCTAATATTACAAATTAGTATATGCAAAGTCCTCACAGTACAGAGGAATAGATAACACCTCCGCCACTCGGGGGAAATATAAACTCCCACTGGGGGAGACAAAAATCGATCCGTAGACTTATTGGGCATTAAGCCTCCATGCTTTCTACTGTGTTGAAGCCCTAGAGGCGGTGAGAGGCCTCACCGTTACTTCCTGCATGTTAGGACATATGATTTGGATTGACACTGAAAACATATACAATATAATAGAATCAAATAAACATTAATAAGATCATACATAAAAGATACTAAAATTTAAATGGAAAACCCTTCAACCTAAAAGAAAAAAATTTACTGAAAAGAGATAATAATCTATTATAATAAATATGTTATAGAAATACACACAATAATGACTCACGCCCCCCCCCCCCCCGCGTCAGAACACTACTCTAGGCTATACTGAATCTCTAACTGATGCATCTAGAAATAGGAGTCTTATGAGCACTTACACAAAATCAAAACACACTCTTTTACATATTCACCATGCATGCATATGCAAACAATACGCAAATAACCCATACACAAAATACAAAACACAAACCCAACACAACAGAAACCAGGTCAATATCTCAGCCACCTGCAGCCAAAATCAGCTCAATGCATAGAGCAGGTTTTCCTTTTAAAAGAAATTAAGGACTTACTTTCCTTTTTGATTATTCTATGAACATGACACTTTGATAAATCTTAAATTGTAAATTATTTTTAATGGTTGAAATGTGTGAAACAAGAACACTATGCGGCCTACCTGTAACAGCTCATTACCAAATCTCACACCAAAAAAAGGGGAGAAAATTTATTGAAGCTTATACGTAAGTCTCAGCTTAAATATGATGCGGCGTGTTTTAAAATTATGTGGCTAAGCAATGGTTCAAAAGTCACTTTTCTGTGCGTGTGCGCTACATTACCATAGGAAGACTGTGTTCTCTGAATTAAGACGATGAGTGTATGCACCTGTGAATACAATTTATATAAATTTGAACGAGTGCACAACCGAGTGGCTGCCTTACCATGTTATGAACTGCTACAAGTAGATTGCATATTATTTTACAGATTCTTTATGCAAGTGAAGAAATAAAGAGATCGATAACTTCATTTTCAAAATTTTTTGCAGAGTTGATGATTCTTGGTTTCATTTCCTTACTTCTGACATTCGGGCAGAGCTACATTTCTGGAGTGTGTATTTCAGAGGAGCTTGCTGAGACGATGCTGCCCTGTCCTTTTAGACAGAGCACAATGTTGGGGGGTTCTCATGCTCCTGCAGGGGAACACCATGGGCCTACATCTGAGCATAATCCAACATCTCGGGGAGATCATCCATCAACAGATGGGCATGACAATCCAGCAAAAGGACATGAAGAAACAGCAGATGAGCATGCACAACCGACAGAGGAGCATCACGAACCTGAAGAAGAGCATCACGAACCTGAGGAAGAGCATCATGGTGGAGAGACTGATAGGCGGAGGCTTTTATGGGACCATCCTTCCAGGGGTATGGGTCTGCAGCGCAGAGTTCTCGAGGGTGGTGAAGGTGCCACATGCGGTGCTGTGAGTTAATCTTCTGGCTTGCCCATCATTTGGACTTAGATCCATTGCTGAAAACGGAGACACTAGCACTCAAAATTTTTTCCTATAGTGTTCTTGAAGGCTCAAATGAGGTTTATTTTGTGTTCAGATTGAGATTTCTTAACATGCTTAGCTTAGGCACTGTTTTACAACCAGCACTGCAAATGAAACACCAGAGGACTTGACAACCCATTAATATAGTGTTTCGATAGTCTAAAGAAACATTTTTTTCTCCACTTATATCAGTCTGCACGAAGTGGGATGCAACAGAACAAGTAGGAGTCTTTCCAAACCTAATATTTTCCTTACGCTTCTCTTATTGAAACATGAATAAATCAATTATTAATATTTTCCGCGAGTGCATTCAATATGAACAGCGACTTTCTTGCCCGACAAATTCAACTCGTAGCAAGTCAAATTGAAATGAAACTGCAGACTTTAATAGAATACATTATATGAAAAGAAATTGGACAATAGGCATGGCTAATTTCTTTAGAATGTGGCCCAAGACTAAACTGTTGGTAACCAAAGCCAGGTTTCATATCTGTCACTCATGATTTCCACATAAGCAGTTACAGCGCGTATGAACTTTGCAAGTGAATATCTTAATATAATTATTAGTTACCTCTTTTTGCAAACATATTTATTTTTTTTGTTCTTGTTATATCAAGAAAGTCATTTGTTCATAAGGTGTTGATTTGTTATCCTAGTGAAATAGGAAAAATATAAACGGTCAAAATTCTATAATCTACATCTATTGATTCAACCAAAACAATAAAGTGATTTAGGGACATTTATTTCTATGAACTTATGTATCTGTTGGTCTTTTACAGTTTCAATCTTCACAAATCCAAATGAAGAAAATAATTTCTTCGATAGAATCATTAGTGATGTTTGTTGATTTATTTCCTTTTTGTTAACTTGTTGTCATTACATTTGATAGCATCTGACATACTTCTCCTTTCATAAGTAAAATTTCATCTAACAAGCTACACCCCAAAGCTTGCATTGTATCTTACTGCAAGGTAGAAAATCAATATGACAATGCAATAGCTATTACTGAAACAGTCGATTTTATGATTACTAATCAATTCAATCAACAGGGAAAAGTGCCACTTGTTTCTGCACATGCAATTCATCAGTTGCACATCTTCATATTCTTCCTAGCAGTCTTTCATGTAATTTCTAGTGCTGCTACGATGATCCTTGGAAGATTAAAGGTAGGTCAAGGCGAAAATATTTTGTTTTGGGTATTGTGAATTACACAAAACTTGAAGTCACAACATAGCTTTTTACTTAATAGAAAATGATGAACGATGTTATTCTTTGGAACTCCATTTTACAGATCCGAGGATGGAAAGAATGGGAAAGGGACTCATCTACTGATTACGAGTTCTCCAATGGTATCCGTTCACCACAAAAGCATCTTATTTCCTACTTGTCTCTCATGCTAGGATCACTAGTTTGGTTTAGTTTTGATGTCTCGTATTGCTCTTTTGAATACGAACCGTAGTTTTTCCACCATTATTTTACATCCGTTTCTAATAGCATCATGCAGATCCTTCAAGATTTAGATTTGCTCATGAAACATCCTTTGTAAGGCAGCACACAAGCTTTTGGACCAGAATTCGTGTTTCATTTTATATGGTAAGAAATTTTCTTTTATTTTGGATAATCATGGCATACAACAAAGTGCATCATTTTATTGTGCCATTTGATTGAACATTTGACCATATTCTTGAACCAGTTCTTCTAACACTACAGCAGTTCAAATTTGATAGATAAAGATGCATCAACCATTAGATTAGTAAAAAATGGAGAAAATGGATTCTCACTTTCAGTTTTAATTTTGAATAAGATTGCTATAAAAGTTTGAAACAGCCTGATTTCCGATCAGCAGAGAGGGAGTACAGCATTTGATGCAAACAACTTGTTCACAAAAGATGGGGCGAAAAGCTATTCATTTTAATATGCACCTTGAAATCCTCAAATTCATGATTGGATGCTGATCAGATGTTTCAAATATAATGCAAGAAATAGGAGCTTGTTTTCAGAGATCAACTTAGCACATACAGCCAACTATGCAATGACCAAATTTAGGTTTAAGGCATGCATCATTGAATCCAACTTCAGAGACACAGTTCAAACATTCCCCACTAACACCCTTGCCTTGCAGTTATGCTTCTTCCGCCAATTTTTTAGGTCCATCCGGAAGGCAGATTACTTGACAATGCGCCATGGATTCATCACTGTGAGTGCATTCATCTGCAATTTCAATATAATTGGCTGTCTCAATTATCTATTTGACTTGGTAAAAATCTGTTTTTGAAGGTTCATTTAGCTCCTGGAACAAAGTTTGATTTCCAAAAATATATTAAAAGGTCGCTTGAGGATGACTTCAAGGTAGTTGTGGGTATCAGGTAAAAAAAAGGGGGGTTTGCTTCATATATATGATTTTCAGTATTGGGCCAAAAGAACTGTCAAAGAAATTATCAATGCAGAAACTCATTGATCCATGCAAACAGCCCAAAGACCAGGGCAGCCAATTCATCAGTTGCCACAAGCATGTATAGGGCATGCCCATCTTGATGAACCTTCTAATTTTGCATCCGCCAGCATTATTAGGACATGACTTGTGACACATCAAAATTTATTATTTTCAACGGGCCTCTTGAGTTTGCTGAATATTTACCCTCTCACAATATCGAAGAAGTCTGTTTACATTCATGCTTGGGTTAACAGGCTACCTATGTTGAGGGTGCTTTAGTTGGTGGAAAATAATTGGAAGACCATTGAAATGAAATCATGTTTTACAATCGATTCATTTTTCCTGTTTTTGAATATAATATTGGTTTTTGGTTAAATGCACCCGGGTACTCTTAGTTTTAGTGCACTTAGTGCCCGGGTGCATTTAATCTATTTTTAATTTTTTTTTTTATAAAACTGTTAATCTAAGTGTATTTAAGATATAAATTATGTTTTACTATTTTTGGAGATTTGTAGATTTTTTTTGGAGATTTGCCTTTGTTTTTAAAAAATAAAAAAAAAATCTATAAATCTTCAAAAATGGTAAAAAGTGATACATATATTAAATACATTTAGATTAAAAGTTTTATAAAAAAATTCAGAGAAATAAAAAAATGGATTTTTGTACCTGGGTGCACAATTTCTGGTCCATATATATTTAGGTTGAAAATCCATTTGCCCCTTTTGAAGAACTCATAAAATTTGAAGTGAAAGATTTTGAGGGAAAAATCAGTTTCTCTACTATTTCCAAAGGTTAAAAAAAGTATTTGGATCACCATAGTGTTTGGATTTCAAATGCAATAAACATTTTAAGTGTCAACAAAGGTTTTTTAATTTTTAGGGATTTTGAATATTTTATGGACATTTAATTTTAAATTCATACATCGGACATACTTCCAATTCTATTGAAATAATTTTCAAGATAAACATTTTTTTGTTTAGATGGCATTAGTATCAGAGTGAAAGTCCATGGTCATAGTTTTTCATTCTAAAGATTTTGAATATTTTAGGGAACAGCATTTTTAAATTCACTTGTCAGATATACATGCAATTCTATTAAATACTTTTCAATGTAAACCTTTTTTGGTTTAGATGGCACTAGTATCGTACTGAAAGTCCATTTGTTATTTTTTCTTCATACTACATTTTTATTTCTTTATTCTAACTTTAGTTATGTTTGATGCCTTATCAGTCCACTATTATGGGGTTCAGTTGTCTTCTTCTTGCTTCTGAATGTTAACGGTCAGTGCTCTGCAAATGCAAATTCCAAATGATAACTATTCACATTTCAAAATCCAAATAACTGTGATCTCTGCTATTTTCTTTCCTTTCAGGTTGGCACACGTTACTTTGGGTGTCTTTTATCCCACTACTAGTAAGCAGTTCCTGACACAAAAATCATGCCATCTCCACTCCTGCATGAACATATTTTCCATGAATATTTTCTTTTTGCAGTGTATCCTTTCCATTGGTACAAAGCTGCAAGTCATTATTATGACCATGGCCCTTGAAATTCGGGAAAGACATGCAGTGGTTCAAGGAATTCCTCTTGTGCAAGTCAGTGACAAAAACTTTTGGTTCAGTCAGCCTCGATTTGTGCTATTTCTCATTCATTTCACACTGTTTCAGGTATTCTCTAATTCTTTGTTATATCACAATACTAAGTTAAAAGACAGCCAAAATGAGTTGGGATAATTATTAAAAGAGTTAACCAAGAATGAAACTGATAGAATGATTTCAATCAATTTTGGATTGAAAAGGCATACACCATTTCCTTGTAACGATAATTACCTTTGTTAATTCGAATCTGTAAACATCAAGATATAACTCAAAGATGAATTATTTCCATGTTTTGGACTGGTCCTATGCATATGTCTTGATGAATTTTTCCTTTCAAGGATATTTTACTACTTTGTCAGGATAGTCAGGAGTGGGGGAAATTTTAGGAGATGTAGTTTCATTTGGAAAACAAAATCCACAATTTAAAGATTCCTATTTCCTCATGGATTCTCATGATAGTTAGGAGTTTTGGAATTTAGGAAATTTAGTTTCACCTAGAAAACAAAGTCCACAATTTAGATCTATTTTCTGATGGCAATGGTGCTACTGGTTAGAAGAATATAATGTATAAAAAAGAAATGCACGTGTCCTACCATCTGGATGGCAAGTCTCCATCTACCTGGGTACCTTACTTCTTAGCATGTCAAGTCTATGTTGACACTAGAACATGTTGGCCCTGCCTCAAGGATCATCTTCCACAAAAAATGCCTCAATTAAATAATCATCCATGTCAGACTGGCATATGCATTTGAAATTACGTTATGGTTTGATGATAGAGATGAATCAATTAGATTTTGAAATTTTCTCTTTAATTATAAGGTGATCAATGTAGTTATATTCCAGTGAATAGTATCTACAGCATTCTGAATTACTGATTTATTTTGAATCTTTCTGCAGAATGCATTTCAAATAATATACTTCCTCTGGATATGGGTAGATGTCTATACTTGGGCCTTTCTTAAATTTGTTTGAAAAAATGCAATTGCTATATTATTTTCTCATTTTCTTCGAGATAAAGTTGAAATGTCTTTGCTTTTTCTTCTGCAGTACGAATTTGGGTTGGATTCTTGCTTCCAAGAAAATACAACACTTATAATTTGCAAAATGGCTGTTGGGTAAGCCTCCATTCCTCATCTTTTCTTCTCATTCTTTTGGGCAACACGTAATTTGAATACATGTTCTTTTAGATGTGTAGACAAAAGGGTATAAAAAACACTCCTTGTCCATATGAAACTAAATTCACCTATATCCAATAATTCTATTTTTTTTTCTTATCCTTATATTTTCAATCATTACCCCTCTATTTTTCTAACGAAAATATTATATATTTTATCTGATTTTCCACTTCTATGGAACCAGCTTCATAAAAGTGAATTGCGCAGCCACTCAAATTGGGCCCATCATGATGATTAAATCAAAATCTACTCCAAGTATTTTATTTAACATAACTTTTATAATTATTTCATCAAAAATCTTTTCAATTAAATGTGGAAATCACTTAGATTCATTCATAAAATCATTGCAATGGAATAATAATTTACAGAAGCATCCATCTATATCGAAAGAACATTTTTGAAAGTACAGGTGTTTAATAAAAACATTAAATTTTCTAACAATCAAATAATTTTAATGCATTTATGTTGATACTCAAAAAAATCTTGAACTTCAATGAAACTTGATTCATGGTTGAATTGGATTTTGGTTTAATCATCATGGTGGACCCCAAATCAAGAGAGGTTCAATGAATTCACTACTATGAAACCCTTTCTTTCTTAATGCACTTTATGAATAACAACTTGTATAACTTTTGCATTTTCCTTTTATATTCCCTATCTTCTACTAATATTCAAACACATTTACAGTGATCAGATCTAGCCATGCATGCATTTGAGCCCACAAGAACACATCTAGAGGGAATTTTTCCATGACTAGAATGGAGAACCTCTGACAACAGGAACAAGTCTCAAGAAAACAGAAAAAAGAAAAGCAATTATAGAGAAAAATGGGTGTTAATATTCTTTTGCCTCAATGCTTAGCGTATCTGTCTTACAAGTCATTCTCTACGTGCTACTGAAGTCTCCCACTAGTTTCCACCTTACAGAATCTCAAGGATGATAGAGGGAATATGGAGAGGAGGAAAACTCTTAACGTGGTGGAAGAAAGAGTTCTCAATCTGATATAATTCATCACTTAGGATAAACTAATGTCTGGGAGTATCAAGATATTCAAATGCAAAGCTGAATTGAGCCACAAAATGCTCGCGTAGAGGCACCACCAACTTGTTGCAACTGATATTGAGTAGAGATATTTAATTTCTTTGGATTATTAGCTCTGTGGCTCTTGCTTTGCTCGACCTCACACCTCTCTGTGAAGGTTCATCTTCCAAACCAGGTGGCATGGACTGAATCAGTGGCTCCTTGCTAGGGTCTCCTCCACATCCCTGGAGTCCACCCATCAGAGGATGTTGTAAGATATGGCTTACTGCTCAATCACTACAAAACACAAGATACCCACACCCAAGCATCTTAAAATTTGCAGCAAGCCGATGTCTTATAGTCCAAAAACCATTTGATCTTGTAAAAAGGCCGGTGTTTCCTCCTGTTTCCCTGAACTTTGAAGAGCTAATTCCAAGCATACCTTTATCCATTATGTATTTGATTATATGACTGCCAACAAGTCATATCTGTAGACTCTGCATCATTGACTTCAATTTTTTTTATATGCCAAGACATATTTTTGGCTTCTAATAATATGCTCAATCTTCGTACACAATAGCCAGTCAATTTAGTCCAAATATAAACCAGGTATAGTTAATGAACGAAATGGATATAGATCATTTCACCAGAGTATGGATACTTTAGAAATTGTCATAGTCTGTGAAATAATTCAATGGAATTAACAAAATTTGGTTATGAGACTTATTCACTTTCTTTCTCTCTATCTACCTATCTCATTAATAAACATGGAAGATGTGTTCTAGACGAGGACTGTTTGAGATGAATTTCCTCAAGTTCAAGTCAAAGAGATGTGGTCATCTTGTACAAAGAGCTCTTGTTGGAAACTTCTATTTCTTATGAAAATAATCTCAAGCAGTTGAATGAGGCATTTTGAAGGGAATCCATCATCATTAAATGTGGAGTACTCATGCAAGTAATATCTTGAATTGATCCATTGATATCAGAAGAAAACTAAGCTGTCTGGAATTTTCTTCTTTAATTTGTATTTCCTTGAAGCTTAGAACTGTACTGCTAAGGTTTGAAATATGGAGAAACTGCACACATTTGATGTATACAAGCTAACTATGTGGCAAGATACAAACCCCTTCTTGAATGAACATGGTCGTAATATGTTTGCCCCAACATGCATTGTGGAATCAAGATTACCTATGTTCTTCATGTTGCTGATCTTTTCAATATGACTAACTTTTTTGTGACAATTTTTCATTTGGTTTATGCAGAGTTGGTGTGCAAATTCTTTGCAGCTACATTACACTTCCACTTTATGCGCTTGTATCTCAGGTATCTTATTTTAGCAAAAATTTCAATTATATCTTGTTATTACAGTAGAAGTGAGCTCATACCATAAATAAATATTTTCTTCTTGTATAAAAATTTATTGTAACATACTTAATTTCTGCAGATGATATTGGCAACTAATTATAAGCGTTAAGCTTATGAAAGAGATTCTTTTACTTCTGAAATTCATAAAGAAAAATTCAATGGTTCTCCCTCCTTTTCTTGCTTGGATGTTGCATGACTACAAACAAACCATCCAACTAGTCAACTTCTGACCATTATCATTCCTATATTCTGCAGCTTTTACTTTCTTATACCCTGTACAAATCGGTGAATGTGCTATAACTCAATGGAGGGAGGGAGGGAGGGAGTGCAGATCCAAAGTACATGAACTATGAACTCCAATCAATAATTGCAAAATAGAAATAGTAGTGAAAAAGTCCTTTTAAAATGCAATGAAAAATTCGTTATTACAAGCATGGATCTAAAATTCATGACTGAGATTTTGAATGGAAGGCTAACTTTCTGCAGGAAAATTTTTTCGAATTATTATTTTTTTCTCATCTCTGAAAGTAAGTTTTTAGAGTCTCATGACTAATGGGAGAGAACTTAAAACAAGTTGAAGGGGTTTGAATAAACCCATAAAACAACAGTTTGTTATTTCTATGAGCGTGATGTAGTCGATACCAGTACTAATAATTTTCAGGTGTAGATTGCTAAGATATTCTATTTTTTTTGCAGGAAAGTAATGATCCTACATTTTTTGTATTCTCCAAGGGATTGATATATGATGCCACGACTTTTTGATAGCTGTAAAAAAGCAAGACATTTATTTATTTATTTGTTGCTCTTTTTCTTAATAACGAATGATTTCTGTGGAATTAACAGATGGGAACACACATGAAGCAGACCATCTTTGACGAACAGACTTCTAAGGCTCTCAAGGCATGGACTAAAGCTGCTAAGAAGAAGCAAAAGACTCCACCCCTTTCCCCAAGAACCTTGGGTGCAAACACAGGGTTTGCAGACACTGCATTGCCAGTGAATCAATACCACCAAATCAACACCAATGCAAAGCCTGTCACAACATCACAGAATTCTGAACCGAGTATAGAGTTGTCTGCAATGGCTGATGATGATCCACAAACTCCATTGAAAAATTCATCGACAGTGCCAAATTTGCTCTAAGATCTTGTACGCAGAAAACTGATGCCCGATGCCAAATTAGCAGTTTCAGCCTCCCTTTTTAGCATTTTAGGAATGTAGATGTGGATGATGTATACATTGGACTTTCCTAGTTTTGAAGATTGTAGCTGAAAATCATGTATACATTTTGACCAAGACAGAATTTGACTACAGTAGCAACCTCTGCCCTAACTCTTAGCCGCCATGGCCACCAAGTGTTTGACAATGACCTCACAGATTCCTGCTGCTACTTCAGCTACTAACATCCGTGACGCATTCTTCTGTAGTCCTGGTCTAGCATACACATCACGCTCCTTTCTCATGCACACCTATCACTAATCTGAAATCAGAATCTCTTAGCTCGCGTTATCCAACCATGAAGGCCTCCTGTAAGGGCATAAACCATACACAAACCACAATGCATATTCGAAATGCAAGCGATTATAAATAAGAAGCATTTATTGAGTCATATAGATGGTTGAACTAACCTGTCCAAACTACCCAATAAACACTGAAAAGATTTCCTCAAAACACAATACCATATATAGATAATTGAACTAAACATGTCCAAACTAACAAGATTTCCTCGAATCATAATATTATCATAGCCCAACTGGCCTACAAACAATGTTCAAAATCACTCAAAAGTAACATACAGAAGTATGGAGGTCCTCTCTTCTCACTAGGTCCAACCTAACTAAAGCCCCTAACCGTCCCCTCCCCACTCCCCGCCAAGGCACCAACATGGTGTGAGTCCGATTGATGTAGGACAAATAGAGAAGAGGATAGAAGAAAGATGAAGATAATGACCCACCATGCCCATAACCTTCTCAGTTCCTTCGTTGCATAGCCTTGGTCGTCTATTTGAATTGAATTACCTTGATTCCACGAGAACTCTCATATTGATGAAAAATAGGAGGCACAGTTGTATGCACCCAAGTGCATACACTCATTTTTAAAATTTTTTTTTTTTTTTACATAATTGCTAATTTAAGTGTATTTAATATGTGTATCAATTTTTTACTATTTTTGGAGACTTTTAGATTTTTTTTCGGATTTTAAAAATCAGTGACATTTTTAGTAATTCTAAAATTCAAATAGACTCGGAGGCATTTTTAGTAATTTTTTTAGTAATTTTTAGTAATTTAAATTACTAAAAATACCACTGATTTTTAAAATTCGAAAAAAATCTAAAAGTCTCAAAAATGATAAAAAAATTGATACACATGTTAAATACATTTATATTGTTTACTAAAAATGTTATTGATTTTTAAAATTCGAAAAAAATCTAAAAGTCTCAAAAAATGGTAAAAAGTTGATATACATGTTAAATACATTTATATTGACAGTTTTATTAAAAAAGTCTCAAAATTTTTTTTAAAAAAGGTGAAATATACTCGGGAGCATTGAACCTCAATGCATTCAAGTGCATTCAATGGGCTCCCAAAACTTAGGTGTACGTTTCGCCCCGTTTTCAAAGATAAAAAGGGCTGAAATCATGCGCTTTTTTTACCAATCGTTTAGCCAATTTATGGCTTCAGCGCAAAACTTTTAAAAGCTATATTTAAAATTAAAAAAGCACCATAACAGTAAGCTCCAAATTGAAATTTTCTGCTTAACGTATGATTATCCCGTAATTCTAATGCCATCTTCGCCATTCGAAATCATAGCCATTCGGGATTGAGAATGTTGAAGGAAAGCGAAAAGGATTATATGGAGAAGCGGTTTAAAGAAAGGAATTATGTGACGTCAGCTGATAGATAGCAACGACTGAAATAAAATCAACAAAAATAACATATAGTTCCTCTTTTATATAATTAGGTTTTAATAAATAAATAAATGTATTTATGAATAATAAAAAATATTAAAAAATAGGCAAATATAGATGATTATTAGATATTTAGGATGTCCAGTAATATTAAAAGGCGTAAAAAAGTGGTAGATTTTTTTTTTCAGATTTTTTTCGTAGTTGCAAAACACGGGCATCATTTCCAACAGGTTCGCATTGGTTTCCTTTAGCCGGGCCTCACAACCTGGCGTGTAAGAGTCGGGTCAGAGTTTACTCGGGTCGGGCTCTTCTCAACCATAACTGTATTGCCGTATTGGTATAACTTCAATTCAATCTTCTCTTTAACCCTATTTTTCAGGCCCCGGCTCAATCCCAAGTTACACGTATAGAAATCAGGTCTGTTTGGGTTTCAAATTGGATTAACCAATAGTGAAAAGAAGAAAAGGATAAGAAATTTCTTAGTGTTAAATATTTTAAGTCGATGCCTCACCTTCGTTTTAGAATATGTGATTTTGCGTTGATAAAAATATCTTATCTAAAATATTTTTACTTGATTAAATTAATTTAAAATAAAAATTCATATTAAAGGATCAAAATTAATGTCTTTTTGTAGTAATATCTGTCATTTTGTAAGTCATATAGCAACATAGTTGCTACTTAATGTTATTTCAAATAATGATATCTAATTGACGTATGTGTATGTCATATAATTCAATGTATCAACCTTATAAATATTAGATATGGTCAATCTTGTATTATACTTTTATATCGACCTACAAAATTGAACCGTGTCCTGTTAACCCACCTCCAACCTAAATTAATACACACTTGGAAATCAAGTCAATTCAAATTGTGTTGTATAGTTATTTTTTTCAAACTATCTAATCCAATCAAGTTGGATTAGTCGGTTCAGTTTAGGACCAATTCTATTTACATTCCTACTCACAACACAAACTTAATATTTAATTAGCAGGTTACAATCAACTCGTGAACAAGCTTACCTAGTCCAATTTAAGGTAAATTAAGATCGAGATTTTTTAACCCGTCAACCTATTCATATAACTCATTTAACCATTTAAATAGATACATTGGTTATGAGTTCAACTCTTATAACCGGTGAACCTAATAATAATGACTCATTTGATCATTGGAATAAATGGATTAGTTATAAATAATAGTTATGACTCGTTTGATCATTTAAATAAATGAATTAGTTATATGTAATAATTATGACTCATTTGATCATTTAAATAAACGAACTAGTTGTGAATCCAATCATCTAAACCATTTAGTCCATCAACACGTATGACCCATTTTAAACATATAAAGTAATAAAGTTAACATTTTTATTTATCTTTATTTATAAGTTATGGTAATTATGAATAATAGAATCAATATTCTTATTAAATATAAGTAAGAAAATTTATCTTTTCATTAGTATACATATATACATCTTAAACATCTATTACAATAAAGCCTTTAAGATATTCTTAACGATCTTCTCCTAACTAGAAATTTAAAGATTCGGCTCTACCATGAACCGGTATCAAATCCCGGGTGGAGCAAGTGCTCTATAGTCTACGTGTAATAAAAAAAAAAGAAGATTCGGCTCTACCTAAGAACGAGGGAGACACGACTCTCAAATAATAAACAGGGATAAAATGCCATGATGTCATTTGAATCCACAACTAGTGATGAGTGGATTTACTAGCTTTGGATGTTTTATTGTAGTTTATGATTATGGGTTTGGATGAAAAGTTTTTTGTATAAAAATTGTTAAATTGAAATAAAATGATATGATATAATAGAGGTAATGATGATGATTAAAGAGAATAAAGTTAAAATAACTAGGCTAGTTGTATAGTTAGTTGTATAAAAATGATTGAAAAGTATGAAAATTGTACAAGAAGATGTAAAGAAATAATTATGGAAAGTGAAAAATTTTAAATTGAGAAGTTTTAGCTTAACATATTTTACTATTTTCCGAACACATACGTACATTTTCAATAGCTTATAATTTTTATTTTTATTGTTATCAACCCGTTAGTAACTAGTTAGCAATTTGCAACCCGAATCTTTTACCCTAAATGATTGATGTCAAAGTTAAGATTTTTATAATGGATTCTAATTATATACATTATAATGTACTTTAGGTTAAAATATAACATTTATTTATTTTTATAATTAGTTATATTTTTTATTTTTCTCGATAAACATGTTTTTTTCAATTTATATACTAATTTTTGTTATTTTTATATATTTATTTTTTATTTTTAAGCGGTGAAAATGACTTAAATGCCAGCTAAAATTAGTGAATTTAAAAATAAAAAATAAATATATAAAATTATTCTAAAATAGCAAAACTTAATACATAGATTGAATACACTTGAGAAAATATGTTTATGAAAATGAATATCAAATAAAAGTAAAAACAGAATAAAAAAAACAAATATTGTATTTTAGCTTAAAATGCATTATAATATTTATAATCATGCCCTAAAACGGATTGGAGCTTTTAAATAGTTATAATTAAAGTTAGCCTTCAACCCATATACCTGGACTAGTGGTATCCTGGCTTGTGGTGTAAATTATGTAAAGTTGACACACGAGTCAGAGTTAGCCAGTTTAAACCGGATTGCGCTGATAAGTTAGCTGTCCGCAGGTGGCAGGGGGTTAAAATCCCTTTTCTCTAATTTGCAAATAGGGTCTGGTAACTCAACCGTACCAGGACTTATAAAAAATATTTAAAAAATGAGAAAAGTAGATAACTTAAACCTAAGTCCCAAAGGACCGCAATCCTGTGTATATGGGCATATGGGCAGGACAAATATATATAGGGATATATTCAGGTGCAGCAACGCTGCACCCGAATTCTCGTGCAGGTGCACCATCGCCCCATCCATTCTGGCGGGTGAGATCCTGGCCATTGAAGGGCCCCGCGAGTAGGCCGCAGGGAGGAGCTATGAGGGTAGGCCGTAAGCAATGCGTGTAGGAATGGAAAGTTTCGGCTGCTGCACCCAAAACTGCTACACATTTAATTTTGGCAGCTTTCTTGGCAAGGCGTCAGCTCTCCCAGCCTACCCTCCCGCCCAATTGTCGTGCCCCATTTTTGCTGCAGCTGGCCAGAAGCAGAGAAAAGTGGAAGGAAGCTACAGATGCTGTGCCAAAAAATGTGGGGGAAAATTTGAGAGAGAAAATCGAAGACGACAAAATTGCAACAAAAACAGTGGAACGGGAGAGAGATGTAGGCAAAAAAATTACAAATTTAGCAAATTTCTCAACGGAAAAAATTCAGCAAGCTGATTTTCTAGTACAAATTCAACAGGTGTAAAATCTAGGAAGGTAGTCTTTGTGTTCATTGTAGATTTTAAAAATGTTTGTGCTTAGTCATTGTAGATTTAATAAATGTTGGAGCTTAGAAATTTAAAATGACTAAAATTATTTAAAAAATGACCTGAAAAATTTATTCATAATTTCATTAAGGCTATTAAAAATTATTATGTGATTTAAATCTCAGCTATTATGTGATTTATAATTATTGCGTGATTTATCTGTTAAATCACATAATGTATAACTATTACGTGATTTATCTGTTACTGCAGTGTCTTTTTATGACTAATGTATAACTAAGAATCACAAACAAGTTGATCCAGAACTTTACACATTGCATGTATAGCATGCTTATTCAACAACACAAAAACTAATGTCATCACAAACAGATGATTTTCAACACCAAAATCCACATTTTGGCATGCTGATCCATGTTTTAGTATACTGATAACCAGAAATAGATGATCTAAAATTCTGTAAATTACATCTTGACATGTGCTTGTTCCATGCATATCCTACAGTTAGTATGCTGATAACTAAAAATTTTAGGAAAAAATGATTTAATAAACTTTGTATAGAATTTGATTCTTATATGAGATGCCAATTGCACAAATGTTTATGTAGATAGAAATCCGTTATTTAGAAGTCAGTATCGAATAAAAAATGGATCAAATATTATTTATTTATCACTAGTTTTGGAGTGCATATTAAATAATTAAATAGATTTATCGAATTAATATGTCCAACAATGACATTAGCATACTAATTTTTGAATCATATATTATTCTAATAGATATCTAGACTTTGTATAGCAGGTGTAGTTTTGTAGTTTTTGTATCATTATGCAAATTATGAAAAACTAGTTGTATAGTTATCCTATCATTATACAATCTGTTATGTTCTAGAAAATGCATTTGACATGCTATATGGAATTGTTAGCATGCTAATGATATGGCGTAATGAGTATGCTGAAATCAGAATTCTGCGCCATTTATTGACGTATTCTATTCCTCGCAAATTGAATTACTTATATTGTCTATGAAATGTGGTTTGCTAGGTTTTTATTAAATGACATCATCTATGGATGTGGACAAAAGTAAGTCTTCATTGCCTACAGTGGAACTCACAGGAGATAGTACGTTAGTTGATGAAAGCATACAAAACCCACCAGGTGTGATTACCTTTACTCCTAATGAGTCTGCTGAGTTAATTCTTTCTATTAGGCAAGAGTTTGATAGCGAAGAAGATGCATATTTTTTCTACAATTTATATGGAAGATGTTGTGGCTTTAGTGTAAGAAAAAGCGATGTTAGAATATCTAAATTAGATAAGCGGATATGCTATCGCATTCTGAAATGCTCAAGAGAAGGACATAGAAGGAATGTAGAAATTGCTTGGAAAAAGAAAAAACAGATGGACATCACTAGATGTGGATGCTTTGCGTCACTAACCATCAAGCTCGTAAGGAACACTTCGAAATGGATGGTTATGAGTTTCAAGAAAGAGCACTCTCATAGGTTGGAGACCCCCACAAAATCTCGTTGTCTGCGATCCCATCGGAGTGTGCCGGCTTCACAACTCAATATAGTCGAAGATCTCTGCAGGGTTGGCATTGGAGTATCCAGATCACTGCAATTCATGACAGAAGAAGTTGGGGGTCGTGATCAACTAGGATTCACGGAGGTTGACCTTCGTAATGCCTTAAGATCAAGACGGATGTCAAGGTATGGTGGAAGCGTCTCAGCTTTACTAGAGTACTTTCAGAAGCAATTTGCGGCAAAGGCAGATTACTTTTATGAAATTCAGGTCGACGAGCACCATCAGTTGATGTCATGTTTTTGGGTAGATGAGGAATCCAAAAATGATTATCAAGTTTTCAGTATGTTATTTGTTTCGGCACAACTTATCGAACAAATAAATATGACATGCCTTTTGGCCCATTTGTTGAAGTTAATCACCATAAGCAGTCAGTTTTACTTGGTAGAAGCCTTTTATTTGGTGAGAGTGGGGATGACTTCACATGGTTATTTAGAATATGGCTTCATACTATGAGTGGTGTACCACCCAAAGCCATTGTCACAAATCAAGATCCAGCAATTTCAAAGGCCATATCCATAGTCTTTCCAACCATAAAACATTTTTTTTTTCGTGGCATATACATAAGAAATTTCCTGAGAAATTGTAATCTGCCAATGAAAAATATCTTGAATTTAAAGATAGGTTGTACAAGTTGATTCACAATACCAAAGATACAGACGTCTTTGAATCTGGTTGGTCAAAATTAATGGATGATTATGATTTGAGTGACCATGCATGGCTCCAACAAATGTACAGTGTGAGGGATAAGTGGATTCCAGCTTATACAAGAAGTATTTTCTTGGTAGGGATGAGCACTACGCAACGGGCTGAAAGCATGAATGCCTTTTTCAACCATTTTGTTGGACCAACCACTCAATTACTTGAGTTCGTGGAGGCATATGAACGTGCTGTTAAAAAGAGGAGAGAAGATGAGAAGGATGCTGATTATAAAAGTACGTATGGTACTCGTGTTTTGAGAACTAAATTTGTTATTGAGGATCAAATTGCCAAATTATATACTAGAGAGATATTTTAGAATTTCAGGCAGAAGTAGAGGGGTCAAATTATTATAAGCCTAAGTCAGAGGTAATGGATGGGAGTCGTGTGATCTATGAAGTACACAAGTATAAAGACCCCACCTATAGGAGAACAGCTACCTGGTATGAAGATAGGCAATTTGCAACATGTTCATGTCGACTGTATGACTGACATGGGATTATTTGTTGGCATATATTATCCATATTCCAGTGGCGTGACATCATCACTACGCCCGTTAGTCATTTACTTCGTCGTTGGTCACAACGTCCAAAAGAGAATGTTCAAGCTCCACTATTTACAGAGAAATGTGATGCTACAAATTCACCAATGGTGCGTCGGCATTTGACATTTCCAAAGTTAAATTTCATCTTAGAGGAAATGACTTCGAGTTTGGCTAATTTTCAAATAGGAACTACATCTTTAGACACTCTTATATCAATTTTTCGAGAATATATACAGTCACAAAAGTTAGCTGGATGTTTGAATGAGCATCAACAGAACCTGAATGGTAGAGGCGAAGGTGCGAATTTTGAAGATAGCAGCCATGTAGATGGGGATGATAACATTACTGGAGAAATTCAACCTTCAATTAGCGACAATGTACAGCCTGTCCCAACTCCTACAATTGACTACCCAAATATTGTGCAGTGAAAAGGACGGTCAAGCAAGCGATTAAAATCTTCTGTTGAAAAGGCTATAGAGCGCACTGGCCGATTGTACCGCGGATGCAAGAAGTTCGTTGTTGGACACGACAGACGAAATTGTCCAGAATTACATAAAAAGAATTGAGAGCAACATGGTATGATGATATCATATTTGATTTAACCAATGAAAACCTAATACACTTGTACTATCTTCATAATTTTTATATTTTTCATTCTCTTAAGCTAATTCTTCTACTTTCTGCAGATTAGTGCATGCATGACTTTTAGGCTGGTGTGGGCTCCACCAATGCTTTTGTGCGTTTGGTACTATCGCTCTTATAACTGTCATTGGTTGTGTGTGTGAAGTTGTCAACGAACTACATATGCATTTTGATTATTTTATTGGCAATGCAGGATGGTAATGAAACATGCAGGTGTATGCATGGATGGATAAGCAACAACACGATCTACGTTCGAGTTTCATTTATAGAAATTATGACCCATTGTAATTTCAATAAACATTTTCAAATTGACGTGTATTTTTGGTATGGAAAGGAAAGGAGTTGTATTCTTTTGTATTTACATATATACAATGTCTCAAATGAAAGTGTATTTTTTGTATGGAAAGGAAAGGAGTTGTAAGAATGTTGTATTCATATTTACACAATGAAAGAAATAGAAGTGTTTTTGATTCATAATACCGATGATACAGACGTCTTTGAATCTGGTTGGCCAGTCAGCGTGCTGACTCTCAGTTTAACAGGACATGGTAGGCTCATCGGCCAGTCAACGTGCTGACTCTCAGTTCAACATGACCTGTACATTCCATTCCATTTCAGAATATCCACCTGTGCATATTGTATCCTTGATTGTGCATATGTATAAACAGATGACTTGCACCTTCAATTTTCAAGGCAATAACTTTACAGGACATGACCCGCTCATTGGCCAGTAAGCGTGCTGACTCTCAGTTCAACATGAACTGCACATTCCATTCTATTTCAGAATATCTACCTGTGCATATTGTATCCTTGATTGTGCATATGTACAAACAAATGACCTGCACCTTCAATTTTCAAGGCAACAACTTTACAGGACATGACAGACTCATTGGCCAATTAGCGTGCTGACTCTTAGTTCAACATAACCTGCACATTCCATTCCATTTCAGAATATCCACCTGTGCATATTGTATCCTTGATTGTGCATATGTACAAACAAATGACCTGCACCTTCAATTTTCACAGGCAACAACTTTACAGGACATGACACACTCAATGGCCAGTCAGCGTGCTGACTCTCAGTTCAACATGACCTGCACATTTCATTCCATTTCAGAATATTCACCTGTACATATTGTATCCTTGATTATGCATATGTACAAACAGATGACCTGCACCTTCAATTTTCACTGGCAACAACTTTACAGGACATGACACGCTCATTGGCCAGTCAGCGTGCTGACTCTCAGTTCAACATGACCTGCACATTCCATTCCATTTCAGATGACCTGTACAATCCATTTCACACACTCACTTGAGAAGCAATTCTACACCACGCTTAATAGAAGATATTTACAAACACACAACCTGTTGTCATATCAATCAACACCGTATAAAGCATATAGCATGTTGATGCAACCCCTCATATCAAAGTAAGCACAATTATAACCTACAATTGTCATACCAACACATAACACAATATAACGTCATCATTCACAACCTGTAAAGTACTCAACACTACATATTATAATGTATTCAGTCTCACAAAGTAAACAAATATATCTACCAGTTCAACACGAAAAGTATAAAGAAATAGAAAAGCTAGTACTGCACGTCCTCCAACCATATCTTCACGTATCTCCGTAGTCATCTCTCTGCAACGCAAGTTCAACAGCTTCAAGTCTCTTGTCAATCCTACCGACATGCTCAAAGACTTGCTCTACCCCTCTGGCAAGGCGTCCAATATTCTCAGAATACAAGGCGTCGACATTGAAATGATCTGCGGTTGGTATGTCAGCAAGAGAGGGTGATAACTGTGGTGAATTGGTTTGACCTTGTGATTTGGGTGCTGAACGAGGAGATATGGAAGTTGATATTAGTACTTCAGTTGGTGTGTACACAACGGGAGTATAAAATTTAGGAGTTGTTGAGGGGTTCTCTGTGGGAGTGGCCATCACGGATGTAGGGGTGGAGATAACAGATGTCGGGGTGGCCACCACGGATGTGGGAGTGAAACTGACATCCACTGGAGAAGTTTTCTTTGATGGAGTGACTTTTGGTGGGTTGAAGCATTAGATAAAAGCTGAGAGATGTGAGACTTGATTTCTCTCTTCATCTCTTCGATTTTAGCACTCAACACCTCCTCCAGTTGAAGTTCAGCAACTGATGGCATTGCCTCCCTTGTAGCTGAATCCCTAGCACTCGAATGGACACGTTCAACACCATCATGCTCTTACTTTTCGTCACTAATGTGTTGCTCGCGTAGTGGTGTGACCGACTCACCGGTATTTAGCTCCTCTATCTGCTTGCGAATCTCTTCCTCTTGTATGTTTTTCCCCACCTTGGGCGAAGTAGGAAGCCACTCATTAGTCTCTTTATTATGCACGTATCTCATCCTGCGCATCAAACCACCATCAATTCTATCTGAGATTCTATGCCTCGTCACCTCCTTGCCAGACAAATTAACTCCAAAATGCTTCAAAATCCTGGTGATAGCCATCCCATATGGCAGAGCTCCATTCTTCCACTTTTGACACTTAAGCATGTGGTCAAAAATTTCCACGGGTGCAGCAAGTAGGATCTCCTTCTCATATATAAGCAGTAAGCGTCTTGGATTGACACTTCGGATATCGACCCAGCTCTCGGGAAGATGTTGTTCACGATCACATAGTGTAGCAGTTTCATATTTAAAGTGAGCAACTCCCAAGAAGTTAGCCTAGCTGCCTCCTTTCCTTTATCTTTGTTGCCGTTGAGCAACGTGAATGACATCTCCTTGCTTATCACTGGAGGATCCACACCTGGAACATCGGTATGTCAAATACCTCTTTCAGCATTTCATCATTCATTGGTATCTTTACTCCCTTGACATATGTAATGACCTCTTTATTCATGTTACAGTAGAACATTCTCACCAGATAAGGGTAAATATCCTCTTCAACCATCACAAATTCAAACAATCCACAGTCAACCAACCACTTGGAGAAAGGAAAATCACTGAAGTCTTCAATGCAAAGTGGTCGACCCTTCATCACTAGCCTCATTGAAACTTCTCTTTATAAATCAACGATGTCCGCAAGTCCAGGAATTATAAAGTCTTCTTGGAGCTCTCTTCCTCAACAACTGTTTTTTGTTTCTTGTCCGGGAGATTAGTGCATGATGGCCCTGCTTCTCGTCACTTTCGAACTGCAGTCTTCTCTGGCCTGGCATTACTTCGTGTATTCACCATGCTGTACTGATTTCACAATCGTCCTGCAAAGTGTGAGACAAATTTTATTGAGGATTATCAACCACTTATGATGCATTATATATTATTTCATTCATTTTGAAAGCAACAATGGGATGAATAGGCTGATAAGACAGTAAGTATGCTCATATACACTTATACACCGACAAAAACCATGCTAAGTAGGCAAAAAACCCGCTGAGTACACCAATAGCTTGCTCTGTAGCCCAACAGCACGCTGAGTACACCAACAACACGCTGATATGATATTCTATTCAAATGATGGGACAAATGTCAACCAAATATATATAAATCATTGCTTCGTAATAAAATAAGTTGAGTCCTACCTTTGAAGGCAATCAGAAGATGTAGCTTAAAACGATGTAGGTAATCTCCTTAGTTTCAAATATTTTGTCCATAGCTTTTGAATTAATGACAATTTTTCCTAGTGCATACAATATAAAGACAATAGCAACCAAAGAAATTAATGGCAACTATGAATTGGTCGTTGAATATTAGGAAAATTGAAAGAGACTACGAATCCAACATCAATAACAACCAAAGTAACTTAATGGTTAAATACTCTAACATTTGTCAAGCAACATTCCATGTTTAATGAACATGTAGCAAACTTATAGTAACAAGTATAAAAGTTGTCAAGTCGTTGAACTCCTTTGTCATTTAACACAATATGTTCATTCATCATATAACATGCTATCACTTACAAATTAGTGTGCTATGTTGTACTTAGGACAATATGCTATCAATATTATGGATTCATTGAAGTAGCCATTAGCCCCTTATTAAATGTTAAATATTCCTTAGCCTTAATATAATATAGAGATAGGGTCATGCGTTAGAAAGGTTTCATATATAGGTGAACTTTTCGATAGGATGTTATGTCCACAAATTTCATTGAAAGGTTTTAAACAGAAGATTTTAAGATGGATTCAGACAGTGATTTCATAGCTATTTAATTCAATTTCTTTCTGCAAAATATCAGAGCATAACAAAGATTGAGACAGCAGAATCTATGCAAGTATGGAGACATCAAAATTACGTGGCAAAGATGCGCCTCTAAATATAAGTTATAAAATAATTTTAATAAAAATACAATTAATGGACAATATGCGGGCAACAATTAATGGACAAAAGC
This sequence comes from Annona cherimola, assembly GCA_030490835.1. Lineage (NCBI taxonomy): Eukaryota > Viridiplantae > Streptophyta > Magnoliopsida > Magnoliales > Annonaceae > Annona > Annona cherimola. Next base: position 93,301,694 of record CM059972.1, read on the forward strand.
ATAAATTATTTTTATATTTAAGTTTGTGTAAAAGGAAGATAACCGGCGACGCTGTCTTCCTCTTTTCTCTTGGCAACGCTGTCTTACTGATGGCAGCCTCTCCCTTCCTCGTCAAGGCTGGCACTGACAGCCTCTAGTGCGCCGGCAATCCTCTGTTTTCTGTCACTTGTCTTTGTTTTGGCTCACTGGTCATCTCCTTTCGTCCCGCGGGTCGACTCTGGCATCGTCAACACTGGCAATGGTGGCCCCGGCAGCACTTAGCACTGTCTCCCTCTTTGTTCTGCGGCCGCCTTCTCTTCCCCACGATCTCCCTCTCCCGCTGCGTTCCTGCTCTTCCCCGTGCTCTCCCTCTCTCTTCCACCTGCTCTCTCTTACTTCCAGCGGCCAGCCTCCTCTTCCCGGCGCTCTTCCTCTCTCTTCTTCCACCTCTTCCCCTCTTTTCCTCTCTTCTCGCTTCAACCTTTCCGCTTCCCAACACTCGCCCCCTCTCTTCCCCACGCGCCACCTTCTCTCTTCCCTACGTTTTCACGACGGGACAGGAGTCAACATGAAAATCGGCATGCCAGCTCACCACGCTAACCTACACGTAGTAGCTGCGGGCTAAACGCGGGCTTCACGTAAGGCCGAACGAGCAGCAAGGATCTTCCCCGCTGCAATAGACGGCTGGATCGCACCACCGCACTAGAATTCGAGTGCAGCGTTGCTGCACCTAAATATATCCTATATATATTTGTTTTATGGATGTGCATGCTTGACTTAGATTGGCTTTCATACTATATTTTTCTATACTTTTATTTTTTAAAATAAAAAAATTGAATCCTTGCTCCACAAGTATTATATAACGCTGGGTAGGTTTTTCCGAACGGTTTTTTGGTTCGAATGACCATAACGTGACCTTTTGTTAGGGACTGTTTGTCCTAACTGCCACAAGCATCAAAACTTTATCACCGGTAATGCAGGGGATTTTTGTTAGCATTGTCTCAGGGAAGGAAAATGGAAAATAAAATATTTTGATATCTCTGTGATTGATATAAAATAATATGAGTAAAATTAGAATAAATAGGATTTGTTTGAGAATAAATGATTGAAACGTAAGGATAAAATTTTAAAAATAAAATTATCAACTAAATAAATAATTAGTGGGGAAATGAATAGGATCCACCCCACCCCACCTTCACAGTTTACCAAACGTGCATTTAGATTTCCAGCCATTTACAGGAGCTTGCAGGACCAAAGAAGCCCATGCACACCCATACAACTGCACGTACCGTTATGGTTTTCAAGGGTGCCAACTGTATTATTGGCGCAATATAGGCAGTCAGAATTTTCTTTTTTTTTTAATACATGTACGTTGACTTCAAAAATAAAATACCAAACAATTATAATTTTTGCCAAGATTCAAGTCATCCATATTGCGCTCGGAATACGGGCTTTTGTACATGATCAGGAGGCTGGCCCGACCAAAGTAATAGGTTACTTTTTTTTTTTTTTTTGATGATTTCATATATTATAGTATCTGAACTATCAGGCTCTAAGAAATTCTTACAAATATTTAATTAATAATCTAATTTTCTTAACGATAATTTTTAAAGTACCCACTTTGTGAATTAACCCACATAAAATTTAAAATTATTAAAAATGTCACTGATCTTAAAAAATTCGAAAAAAATATTTAAAAATCTCCAAAATAGTAAAAATCTATACACATATTAAATACACTTAAATTAATATTTTTATAAAAACGAGTTTAAAAAAAAATAAAAAAATTGGGTGAAGTACACCCTGGTGCATTGAGGCTCAATGCACCCGGGTGTATTGAACCAGCGTCCGTCTGTAAGGCTGTGAAAAATAAACAAACCAATCTACACAAGGATATTGCTGAGCGTGAGTTTGGACTTCGAATGTGTTATCCGCTGGGAACCCGCTGCAGCTCTTATGGCTTCGCTGCAGAGCTTGGGGAAGTGGGCCATAGATCCTCTCCTCCCTTCCTTACTCCAGGAGAAGCAAAACCCACCTCAAGTCTTCCTTCCCACACCCATTTCCAGAAGATCTGCTCTTCTCTTTGCAGTTCTGCCTCTCAACCTCATTGCAGGCACTCCTCCATCTTCACTTGCGAGGGAGCGTAGGAGCAGGAAAAACATTCCTCTTGAGGAATACCTAACCAGCCGTTAGTAACTTCAATCAATCCCCATCTATGTATGCAAAGCAATTTCTTTTATTCGACAAACATAATTAGAGATGTGGGAAATGTGGGCATTCTGGGAATTCAAGAAATGCAGTTTGTTGTGCTGAATTTACTTTTTGATAAGTTCATCAGGGACCATGAAGTTGTTGAGAATACTGTAGTTAGATTTTTTCACCCCTTCACCCAAATTCTTGAATTTTGACGTTGTGACATTTGAAGCAGCTGATGGGCTGAAGTATTATGACCTAGAGGAGGGCAAGGGACGTCGAGCTGACAAGGGTTCAACTGTTCAGGTTTGACAACTATGCAATATTGGCCTGTTTTTGCAGGCAAACAAAATGTGAGAAGGAAATAAACGTGAAGGAAAATTGTGTTGATGGCCAACATGGGACCCTGTGAAATGCAAAAACATGCTTAGCTAGCAGTGGAGGCTGAAGATCCTATTTCCATCTTACAAGATCACTGTTTAGCTTGTTTCTATGAAAATTTTGAGGAAACTTGATAGGAAAGGAGATGTTAGAAGAATCTCTGATGTCCTAAATAAATAGCTTGAGCTTTTCATATGATGGTATCAAAGACCAATTTCGATTGTCTCTCTTTCATCACTGCTGATTATTTGCTTGTTTGGTGATCTTACAAGGAAAAAAGGTCCTGAACATCACACCCTGTTTATACCTTTTGTAGGTTCATTTTGATTGCTTATATCGTGGTATCACCGCTGTCTCAAGCCGAGAATCTAAACTCCTAGCTGGCAATCGAATTATTGCGCAGGTCATCTTCATCAACCTGCTAATCTGATGTCTCTCTTAATGTGATTTTCATCAGGCCATCTCATCATATGATACTGATCATGACATGAATGGGCTTTCATCACGAACTGACTTGGAATTGACATCTTGTTTGAGCATTGGATGTTTGCAGAATGATTCTTCGCCTCGTTTGCTAACAGAATAATAATTGACATGCTTACTTAATGATTAAGTAGCCGTATGAATTCAAAGTTGGAGCACCTCCAGGCAAAGAGCGGAAGCGTGAATTTGTGGATAACCCAAATGGTCTCTTTTCTGCACAGGCTGCACCGAAACCGCCACCGGCCATGTATTCTGTTACTGAAGGGATGAAAGTTGGGGGGAAGGTGATAACTTCTAGCCTCCTTTTGTTTGGAGATCTCAATATCCTCATCATTGCCTGGTTCCACATGAGACTTGTATTTATTTTTTATGCTTTATCTTCTTTTGCAGAGGACTGTGATAGTGCCTCCAGAAGCTGGGTATGGCAAAAAGGGCATGAATGAGATCCCGGTAAATATTATGTCTAGAACTTCATATCATGAAACATCAAATGTAAAACAATCAAATTTGTGCCTGTGTGTTGCGCTTCTATGGCAATGGGTATATCATTTTGCTTCAATCCATGGTCAGCTGGTAATAACTTGTGTGTTCCTGGCTCCTCTTCTTCTCAAATCAAGCATGTCTGCCTTCATACATCAAGCTGTTCCATGTTATTGCAGCAACAAGAATGAACATGCCGTCCTAATATCTCAATATCTCCCACCAAACTCCAAGTGATTATGATTTCTTTTCACCGTATTTGTGATCAAAACAACCTCATCAGAGTATCCAATCTTTATGATTTCCAAGATACATGCTCATTCAGCTAAAGAGGGAGGCTGTGAAATTAGTTTGGAACTCTGCTACCAGTGTTACACACTCATTTTCCGTTGGATATGCAATTCGTGTGATACAAATTTTCCTTGGCTTTATCATTTTCTAATCTAAACTTCAAGTGCATTCGAAGTTGGAATTTCGCTGGTCATACACCTCTGTCTCTGTGTTCATGTGTTTGTCAAAAGAATAAAAAGGAAGTGAAGAACATCTACTCATTTCGAATTTGCTTTCATCTTGCAGCCAGATGCAACTTTTGAATTGAACATAGAGCTTTTACAAGTAATACCAACACCAGAGAAATAGCTTGAATTGAGTCAGTCAGGAGGAGCAGTTATATGATTGTTTGAGTTAACGACCTGGCGAAATGATTCTTTTGTATACGTTCTGGAGGACTTGAATTTTGTAAGAGCTGGTTCCATCTTATCCCCTGCTAGTATTCTGGAATGCTGCTTCTCTTTCCACAGAACAGAAAAGAAACCTGTAGATCATTGTGTGTCGATTGATGTTCTAACAATGACCTGCGTCTGCAATCTTTCTCACACAACCGCAACTGCATTTTGTTGGAACTTGTCAAATATGAGAAATGATCCAATGCAATTGGTGGTAAGATATCACCGCTTGATTTTTTGATTTTTTTAAAATCCAATATATGCATTTATTTAAAACTATTTATTTAGCCTACGTACAAAAAATCAAGTGAATTGAATGTTTTATAATCAATAATTTTAAAAATATATGCATTTACACTTGTCGTCGAATATATAGAAATTGAAATAACACGATTTTTCATGTCATGCAAATATAAATGGAGTAAAACAAAATGGATAGCTTGGATTTAAAAGAAAACATTAAAAAAATTTTAAAAATAAAAAATACAACTGATTTATATTACAATCGGTTGCATTGAAGAAACTCTTGTTAAATATAATAGATTTGTGAGTTGAAAGGAGGCAAAATGGATGCTCTTAGACTGTACTTAAAGTACTAAATTTCAAATGATCAAAATGGAATATGAGGTTCCCTAAATCAAATAGATGGTATAAGAAAATTCTAAAGACTCGAAAGAAGGGAAGGAAAAGACTCAATAACTTTTGTCTTTTATAATTTTTTTCTTTTACTTTCAGCTCTCTTGTTATCCTAAAAGTTGGTGCTGTAAAAAAGCCCCAAAATATGGTTTATTGTCTTTGACCGTTATGGCATTAAACTCAGTGCTACTGCTCCAAAAGTCTCATAATTTCGAAACTAAGAAAAATTAATTTTTATTTTTGTAGAAAAAGAGTTTCTTTTTTATTACAAAATTTTTAATCTATAATTTTAACTTTTTGTTCGAATATTATAGTTTCATTTTTTTTTTTTTTCAGTATCTTCTTTTTCATGAATATTTTTGTCGATTTATATTAAGGTTAAACCGATTACTAATTTAGGGCCTTTTCATTTTTGTCACATTAAATCTTAATCTTACGGTATTGTTTTTCGGGAAGCACCTAAGGAGCGTTAGCTACACTAAAGTGAATTCTGATATCTGTATGTTTGAGCCCTGCCTTAGGTGATTATAAGAAGGCAAATAATGATTATAAATACAACCCACTCATTGGTTTAATCAAGTTTAATCAAACATCAAGCCCATTCTAGCCAACTGGGGATATCGTTGCTCATCATGCTGTCTGACGTGGATTCGAAGCCCATTCTAACCAGCTGTAGGTGTGAGATTTTGTATCCTTTGCATGTGTCTTTCATTATAATGAGGATGTTTACAATTGGTCTCCCTGAGTCTAAGGATATTTATAAAATGTTTCTCTATGGTGAGAGTTGGGTGTGTTTGGTAATAAGTAAAAGTTGTCAAGTTAAAATATTTTAATTTAAAACTTTTCCCTCTCCACAACTATCTTATTTTTTAATCATTTCTTCACATTTTTCTATACAACTACCATACTTTTCGATTATTTCTACACAACTACCAACATAACTAACTTATCTATTTCAACTTTATTTTATTTATTCCTCGTCATTACCCCTATCATATCACATCATTTGACAATTTCTACTCTCTATAACTTTTCGTCAAAAGTTTTATCTATTCCCAACACATCCTAAATAAGCTCGATTTATAATATCAAATCTCACGGTGCATATGATGCCAATAAAAAAATCTTTCTAAAAATGTGGGGTGATTTAGATCAGCGTGGTCGGCCTAAACAAGTATACGTTTGGTTAAGTTTCCTCATCATCCATTTGTTGCCTCGCCGGATTTTGATCACTCCCCACAAAACCACTAGACTAGGAATTGCATTATGATGCTTTTGACGTCGCTGGTATCCTCTTTCGGAATTTGCTGCTCCATTGCTGGCAGCTCCATGGCATTGGGAACCCTCGGCTGGCGGCAATCGTCAAAGTAGTCAACGAGCATGGCATTCTACGCAGCGATCGTCTCGAGGATCTGCAGTGCTATGGCTGCCTCGCCATTGTTGAGGGAGAAGAGGCAGCGAGGCAGCAGAGCATGGCAGCGATGCCCTCACAGATGTCACTTTAGACCCCGAAGATCTCAATGAGAGCATAATCCACAACATCGAGCACGAGGGGTACCTCCATGCGGTCGCAGTACAACTTGACTTGTAGAAAGGAGGCCAAGCAGTGTCAGCGCCTGCCCAATGGAGATCCGGCAACTGAGAAAACGCATTAGGGTTGCTCATTGGTCTACCCACAACTTTTCTTGCACTGCTGAAGCAGCTGAAATTTTTTTTTTTTTTTTTTTTAATTACATCAAATGCAGGGGTGAGGGTTACAAGTGGCATCATGCCACCACTATGTGTTACCATTGAGCAAGCCTGTGGACACAAGCAGCTGTAATTTTAAACCTCGATTGAACAGTCTCTTGTCTCTTTCTTTAAATGCAATGGGATTTGACGGTTCACAAGTCTGGCCGGAAAAAGTTTGCATTTCTAACTGGTTGGATAAGATCAAAATTCATTTAATTAAAATTATCGATTCTACTATTAAAAATTATATAACCTTTTTTTTATAAAACAATTATATAACTTATAAAATAAGCATTACTAAAAATATTAACTCTATTTACAGAGTTCAAATGGGTTACATGAGCTACAGAGATTATATTATTAGGTTGATGGATTATACAAAATCAATCTATGACAAATAAATCTACTTAAAGGATGATGATCGACTTAGGCCGAACTAAAACATATATTTTGATATTTTTTCAGTTTTTTTTTTCAAAAATGCTAAACTAAGTGTATTGAATCTAATATTCAAATTTTTTTATTTTTTAAAAAATCTTAAACACAATGACATTGTCGTAATTTTCAGATATGACAAAAAATTACAAAAATACTACTATATTTAAAACTAAAAAATACTTTTAAATATCTAAAAAATAGTAAATTTTAATTTGTAAATTTAATATACCTAGCTTAATATTTTTATAAAAAGCTGAAAAAAATATTTTTTTTTAAGTCGGCCTAGGAAAGACTTAGGTCGGCCTGAGAGGATGAGCTCCCTTGTTTAAATTGGTTAAAGTCAGCTGACGAGGGGTTAGCCAACCCGGGTACACCCCGGTTGATGGATTATACAACATCAATCTATGACAAGCCAGTCTATTTAAAATGGGTTAAAGTCAGCTAATGAGGGGGAGCCAAACCCTACACCGCAACAAGTGGCTTCGCCTTGGAGTCCGGATCTGCTACATGGGGCTAAATCCTCGCACGTGCGAAGCCAGCAGTCGTCTTCTTCGTTTTGCCGGCTGACGGAGAAAGGGTTTAACCGTTTAACTCTTCCTGAGCGCTCAGAGCAGCATCAGAAAAAAAAAGATGGGACGTAGATTCCTTCTTCTTCTAGCCTTGATTGCTACTCTAGTTGCTTCTTCTCTCTCCGATCTCCTCATCTCCAGACTCGATCGACGGGTAATTCAATACTCTTATGCCTCTCAGCCTCGTTGCTTGTTTTCGCCCTGCAATCGCATCAGTAGCAGCTTTTTCCCTATAACTGTTTTATGTACAGGAATTCTCCTCCTCCTCAATTTTCTTCTTACTTGATCGATATATTTGTAGCTCCCTTCTGGAGTGCTTGATCCGTTATGAATGAATCGATCTTGATCTGTTTTTCTCCCACACTTGCAGAGATGTAGGCATGAATGCACGTCTGTGTTGTTTAAATGTTTATGCGCATGCTGATAGGCTTTACTACTTTACATACCTGAGCACATCTTGGAGTGGATCAAATGATTATCTTACTCGATATAGACAGATTGTTTTTCTCGTCTACAAAGTTTTATTTTCTTTCACCATCCCCTCCCTTCCTCCCTCCCAAATCTCGCTATCAATTCCAATGCAATTATTATGGCGGAGTAATGCTAACAGTGAAAGGGAAGATAATGGCGAAGAAATAAGGCACCTGGAAGAGATGCTATCTTGAATTTACTAATGTAATGGGAGACTGTCAGACCGTGGCGTGCGGTTGGTGGGTGGATTCTTACGGAGACGAGTTGCCTTCTACAGATAATTTTGGCTTCTGGTTCTAGTATTAAAAGTGTGCTTTTCATGGAAAGATCTCGCCTTTCAGCTATTCTTCTTAAGACTGATTATTTGCTAGTTGATTGGAGCAGTGTAGAATTTAGACTTTGGGTTTCTTTTATTTTCCCGTTCTGTTCTGTCGTGGGTTTCTGCTGACATTGACAGAATAGTGGATTGCAATTTCTTTTTTATTGTATTTTCCTGAGAACTTTGGTTCCCCAATATTGTCTTACTGCTTGGACAAATATTGTAGATCATTCTCTTTTTTTAAGGTTGTCAACTCTTTCTTAATCAAATGTTTTTGCTCAAGCTAGCTTAGGTGCCTAATGATCTCAGCTCAAAGACACGTGGACAGTGGGTGTTTAGAGCTTGTTTGATTTGGCTGGAGCTTATTGGTTAATTGCTAGTAAGCAGTTGAAGTTGATAAGTAACTGATGCTAAACAAACTTTTTTTTTTTTTTTTTTGAAAATATATTTCAGAAATAAATGGCTTAAAACTGTTAAACCTTGTTTCAAACATCGGAAGTTGAAATAACGGTCAAAAGACTGAATCACCCTCATAAGCCCTAAGCTGCAATTTTGTGTAGTGTCATTCGAGATTACACAATTGAAACATTTCGATACACTGAGACAAATGATTTTATAGATGTCAAAAAGAGAAAGTCTTAAACTTTATAAGAAATCATTCGAATATTAATCTTTATTAGAAAACATTGGATTATATCTAACTCTATTTGAGCTAAAAAATGACCCCATGCCGAAATTTGAATAATCAGATTATCTGATTCAGTCTAGGTTACTTGAGATTTTCAACAACCTTAAATCAGCTTTTTGAAGCAGCAAAATTATGGAACGTTTGTAACCAAGTTCTATGTAGTTTGTAAATCCACTTAAGTGGGGGACCCTGAATAGTGATTTAGCTCACTGTGTCTCTGATTCGGCTAGGTCAACAATTTGTAAAAATTTCTCAACCAGTGGTTAAAACCCTGTTGACCAAACACAGAACTGTGGGGACTAATTTATTTGGATTCATTGTTTTACATCTTTGAGGACCTTAGGAAGCACCTTGTATCATAATTATACATTTAGAAGTGTGGCTGCTTTGAGAACTATACAATATTTATAAGTATAATTAGAAAAGTAAAAGTTCGAAAGTAGAAAACATGTCAATCAGTGCTTATAGTATATCTGCAAAATGAGCTTATAAGCCCTTTTTATATCCGTCCTCAAATGCAAATTTTCTGTTAGATGACTCATTCTGAGGAAATAATCAGCACGCCTGAAAATAAGTGAAATCAGAAGCACTCGGTTGTACTAGTGGTCTCAAATCATAAAGCTGGTTTCTTTAATTTCAGTATCAGAGCATTTTTGTGTGTGTGTGTGTGTGTGTGTTGGGGGTTGAAGTTTCTTGTCTTTGTGCCTAAAAACTGGTTAATTTAAAACGTTTTACTCTCCACAACTATCCTATTTTTTAATCATTTCTTCACATCCTCTTATGCAACTATTCTATTTTTTAATCATTTCTTCACATCTTCCCTTACAACTACTCTTATCTATTTTAACTTTATTCTTTTTACTCCCCATCATTGCCCCTATCATATCTCATCACTTCTCCCATTTCAAAAAATTTTACACCAAAAACTTCTCCTTTAAAAGTTTTATTAAATGCCAAACACTCCTTTAAAAGTTTTATCGTCATTATTCTTAAATCTCTGCATGACCTCCACAATGCTTAGATCAGAACTTAATTAGTCCCAAAGCTGTCTATTATTGTTTTTCCCATGGAATTTATTCTATTAATCGGGCCATCCAAACACACTCCTAGTCTCTCCCTTTGTCATTATTCTTAAATCTCTGCATGACCTCAACAATACTGAAACCAACACTTTTTTTTTATTGAAAAAACCAACACTTAATTAGTCCCAAAACTGTCTATTATTGTTTCTCCCATGCAATTTATTCTAGTAATAAGGCCATATGTTGCTAATGGTCGTTGAACTTATTGCAATCCACCCTCCATTAATGCTTATCTAATTGGCCATCTGAACTAGGCCCCTTAGCATGTGAAGCCTTCTCTAATTTCATGGAACAAATCACATCCTTGTGCTCCTGCTGGGAACAAGAAAGAAATTAAAAACAACAAAAGTGCAATGAGTATCTAGTTCCCATGCACGTGATGCCTTGAGATAAATTGATAAATGTCACAAGCATTTTATGGCTCAACAGAATCTTTCTTGGAAAACAACTTTTGATGATGATGATGGTAATTTATTCTTGATGTTCTCTACTGTAACTGACCATAACTGATTTAATTGTGCAGATTGATTTGACTTCACACATTGTGAGAGTCTCTTCCACCTTAAAGGTATGCATCTAGTCCTCAATGTCAACATGCAAATAGTCTGTTTTCTTTCAAGATCCGTCTTGCGAAAATGAAAAAAATGAAGCTATAGCTAGTACTTTGATAGTTTTGAAGGACATCAGTTGGTGGATGGGGATTAAGAAAATGCTACTTCGGACAGAGTAAAGAAATTTGTTATTTCATTTCCTAGTATACTTGGTGATGGTTTTAATGCTTTTCAATAAATTTTAATCGTCCAAATAGGTAACTATGTAAGGAAAATGATCAGGATGGGCCAGCCTTGTGTCCATGTGCTTTGATTTTTCATATTTTGTCCATTCACAAGTATTATTGAGCACTATTAACATGTTTCATTTTTCTAGGGAATGCAAAATTCTCAATGGAATCTTCTCATGGTGTTTTAGATTTATGGGAATTAGCTGTTTGATAACATTGTTGTCTTTCATTGTGTATTTATGGTAAATTTCAATTAAGAAATGTTGTCTTCTGAACAACATTGAAAGATTAAACAATCACTTGTTTACTTTTTTGCAGGCGTTGAATGAGGGGCCTCATGCGGTGTCGGAAATTTTGTTGCCAATTCCTGATTTTCAGGCCAAAAACTTGGCATATTTGTCAGCATCATCTAATGAAGGAAAGGGGAAAACAAAAGGTTCCATCATTGATCTTCCTGTTGAGACTGTTCAGCCAGCAGGAATGCCCCCAAATTTGACTGTATATTCAGTATCTTTGCCCAAAGAATTGGCCGAGGGAGACGGTTTTACTGTGGATATTTTTTCAGTATTCACCCATTCTCTGGACCCATTTCCTGAGGAAATTACTCAAGCAGACACACAGCTTCTCTTGTTTCAGGATAGTGCAGTTTTTCTCTCTCCTTACCAAGTCACGATCCAATCACTCAGTATTCGATTGCCTAGTCCAAGAGTTGAAACATACACAAAACTTCCAAATGCTAAGCTTGTAGATTCAGAGATTAAATATGGCCCATATGAGAATCTCCCTCCCTTCTCTTATAACCCTATTGTTGTTCATTTTGAGAACAACCAGCCTTTTGCAGTAGCAGAGAAGTTGGTGAGAGAGATAGAAGTTTCACACTGGGGCAATGTGCAGATCACGGAACATTACAACCTTGTCCACGGAGGTGCTCGCACCAAAGGAGGTTTTTCCAGGTTTGTTTTTTGTTCATTGTATCCTCATGGCATTATTTGTCGGCTTGTGTAACTCATTCAACATTTACCTTGCTATCCTAAAATATTGCAGAATTGAGTATCAAGGCAATCCTTCACTTAGAGGGGCGTCATCCTTTAGAAGTTTGGTTGCTAGACTACCACCAAGAGCTCATTCTGTTTATTATAGAGATGACATTGGCAATGTCTCTACTTCACATTTATGGGGTGATTCTAGAAAGGTAATATATTTTATTGGTGTGTTTCGAAAGTGATAAAACTTTTGAACGAAAAGTTTTTTTTATAAAAGTTTTTGAAATGAAAGAAAATGATGTGATATAATAGGGATAATAGTGAGTAAGGAAAATAAAGTTAAAATAGATAGGTTAGTTGTGTGGGTAGTTGTATAGAAATGATTGAAAAGTAGGATAGTTGTATAGGAAAATGTGAAAAAATAATTAAAAATAGGGTAGTTGTCATCATCATCATCATCATAAGCCATTTCCCACCTATGTGGGGTCGGCTGCATGGATTCTGTTACGCCATTCTTGGCGATTTAAGACTAAATTTTCAGTAATATGTAATATTTTTAAATCTTGTTTAATTACTTCCATCCATGTTTTTTTGGGTCTTCCTCTCATTCTTCTACCACCTTCTACTTGGATAAACTCTGTTTTCCTAACCGGTGCTACTTCAGGCCTCCTTTTAACATGACCAAACCATCTTAATCTATTTTCTCTCATTTTATCATAAATTGGTCTCACTTTTAAGTTTTCTCGAATTATTTCATTCCTAATTTTATCTTTTCTTGTTTTACCACTCATCCACCTTAACATTCTCATTTCCGCTACGCTCATTTTTTGTATATGTTGCTCTTTAACTGCCCAACATTCTGCCCCATAAAGCATAGCAGGTCTAATCGCGGTCTTATAAAATTTTCCTTTTAATTTAGCTGGAACTCGACGGTTACATAAAATTCCTGACGCACTTCTCCATTTCTTCCATCTTGCTTGAATTCTATGTATTATATCTTTCTCGATTTCCCCGTTCTCTTGAACTATTGATCCTAAGTACCGAAAGTGATTAGTTTTTGTTACTGTTTGATCTAAAATCTTAATTGGTTCATCATCCGGGTTCTCACTATTATTAAAATTGCATTTCATATATTCAGTTTTTGTGCGACTAATTCTAAAACCATTAGATTCTAGAGCATCTACCCACCTATTCAATTTTAAATTTAGTCCTTCTTTACTTTCATCTATTAGAACAATGTCATCTGCAAATAACATACACCAAGGTACTTCTTCTTGGAGATGTCTAGTAATTTCATCTATTACTAAGGTAAAAAGGTAAGGACTCAAGGCTGAGCCTTGATGTAAACCTATTTTAACTGGGAAGACATTAGTATCTCCACTAATGGTTCTCACATTTGTAACAGCCCCCTCATACATATCTTTAATAATATTAATGTATCTGTCATTAATTCCTTTTTTCCTCATCACTTGCCATATTAACTTTCTTGGTACTCGATCATAAGCTTTTTCTAAATCAATAAAAATCATGTATAAGTTCTTTTTCTTCTCCCTATACTTTTCAAATAGTTGTCTAAGTAAAAAAATAGCTTCAATAGTTGATCTTCCTGGCATAAAACCAAATTGATTTTCAGATATATTAGTTTCCCGTCTTAGTCTATGTTCAATTACTCTTTCCCATAATTTCATAGTATGACTCATTAATTTTATTCCACGATAATTTGCACAATTTTGAATATCTCCCTTATTTTTATAAATTGGAACTATAATGCTTTTCCTCCATTCACTTGGCATTAACTTCTTTTTTATAATCTTGTTAAAAAGATTTGTTAACCATGTTGCACCTACATCTCCCATGCACTTCCATGTCTCAATTGGTATATTATCTGGGCCTAAAGCTTTTCCTGTTTTCATTTTCCTTAGAGCTTCCTTTACTTCAGATATTCGAATTTTTGTGAAATAACTGATATTCATATTTTCTTCCCTATTTAGACTAACATCTAATGTTAATTGTTCGTGTGGGGTATCATTTAGTAAACTATAAAAATAAGTTTTCCATCTTTCCTTAATATTATCATCTTTGACTAGAACTCTTTGGTCCTCACTTTTAATACATCTAACATGTGTTAAATCTTTGCCCTTATTTTCTCTTAATTTAGCCAACTTAAAAATATCTTTTTCACCTTGTCTAGTTCCTAATCTGTCATATAGGCTCTCATAAGCTTTGTGTTTAGCATCACTAATAATCTTTTTAGTAGCTTTTTTTGATAGTTTGTATTGTTGTAAGTTGACATCATTTTTATTTTCATGCCATGTCTTAAACTTTTCTTGTTTATCATTTATAGCTTTTTGGACATCTTCATTCCACCACCAAGTTTCTCTATGTGGGGATCTACGATTTTTATATACACCTACAATACTTTGTCCTACTTCTTTTATGTTAATTGCCATTTTATCCCACATCGATTCTACTCCATCTTCTTGTGTGTCCCATTTAACTTCTTATATCATTCTTTTTCTAAAAAGTTCTATGTTGTTTCCTTTTAAATTCCACCATTTAATTTTTGGAATTACATTGCCTTTAGTTTTTGTTGACTCTTTTTGTGTATATATATCCATCACTAATAATCTATGCTGCATAGCTAAACTCTCACCTGGGATAACTTTACAATTTATACAAAGGGATCTATCCAATTTTCTTATAAGGAAGAAATCTATTTGGCTAGAATTAGTCCCACTCTTAAAAGTTATTAAGTGTTCATCTCGTTTTTGAAATAAGGTATTTGCTATAACCAAATCATATGCTATAGCAAAGTCCAAAATGGCATTCCCCATTTCGTTCCTTATTCCAAAACCAAAGCCCCCATGACTTCTCTCATATCCTACCTTCTCTTTTCCTACATGTCCATTTAAATCTCCACCTATCATAACTTTTTCTTGGTTAGATGTTCTTTGCATAATACTATCTAAGTCATCCCAAAATTGTTTCTTGATTCTATCATCTAATCCTACTTGTGGTGCATAAGCACTAATCACATTTAAAACCTCTGCACCTAATATAAGTTTTATTTGAATAATTCTATCATTTACTCTATTGACATCTACAACTTTATTTATGAAATTGTTATCTACTATTATCCCTACACCATTTCTATTATCATCTTTGCCTATATACCATAATTTGAATCCATTAATCTCTTTAGCCTTCTCTCCTTTCCACCTAGTCTCTTGAAGGCATGCTATATTAATTTTTCTCCTTCTCATAACATCTACTACTTCCATACTTTTCCCTGAAAGAGTCCCAACATTCCACGAGGCAAAACGGACCTTGCGTTTTGATATCACCTTCTTCCCTAAACCACGTCCATAAAGGCATGGGAACCTTTGTTGACTTTTCGTCACAACCGGACGTTGTTGTGTCGCGTCGCTTCCGGGGGGATGCCCTAGCAACCCTTGCCCATTTCTCACTACATCCGGGCTCCGATGTAGCGCGTCGCTTCTGGGGAAACGCCCTAGCAACCCTTGCTCATTTCTCACTACAGCCGGGCTCCGCTGCAGCGCGTCGCTTACAGGGCTGCCAGCCTGACATGCCAACCCTCGCTTTTTTCCCGGGCTTGGGACCGGCAGTAAGATATAAACTCTACTGGCAAGGTTAAAAATAGGGTAGTTGTAAGTAGTGAAAAGTTTTAGATTGAAAACTTTTAGTTCGAAAAGTGTTGTGGTAAAACAAACACACCCTCTGATTAGAATTTCTTGTTGGGAAAGGTGCTATATTGGATGCTTATAATTCTTGTTGCCATGCATGAACCCAACTTGCTTTCAGGGATTTGGTCCAGTTGCATCAGCAGATGAAGTGTCATGAAACCTCATTTTCTGTTTGGTGCAAGTTGAATTCTCCAATCTCACGTTTCATCCCTTCATCTTACAGTCCCTTCTGATGGTGTTGGTTCCCATAGTAACCACAAATCTATTGACTAGAATTTTAAATAATAAAGGATCCAAAGCAGTCGTATGGAGACTTCTTTAATCAGATTTCATTAGGCACAATTGTCTACATTGGAGCATTCATATGAACACCACGTATTGAGCATATCCTGATGTACAAGATTCAATAATTCATCATTAGTCCTTCGTCTTCTTCATTTCTGTGGGACATTATTGGTAGTCAAATCTTTGAAAAGAAACTCTTGGTCATTTGACAAGAGGGGAAGAAATTATGTAGTGAGGTTGCAATGTTGGATGCCTGGTACTGTCTGTGGGTCTCATCTGAAGTACTACATTTGCAGACGGAACTCGAAATTGAACCTCGTTATCCAATGTTCGGTGGTTGGAGAACCTCTTTTACGATTGGCTATGGGTTACCTCTTCGTGACTTCCTATTTCAGTCAGAAGGAAAGCGTTTCCTCAACATTTCCTTTGGTTCACCTATGGATGATATTGTTATTGAAGAGCTGGTTGTGAAGGTAAGTTTCTTTACTATAACACCTTTTGTCAGTGGGTTAATATGCGTACATTTTTTTGTATGCATTTTTGCATATGCATCCATAGGCTCAACTTTTGTTTGATTAATTTTAAGGACATTTGACGTTTTTGCATTCCTTGCTTCTCTGTTTCTGAACTATGCCTCGATCTACCTGCCTTAACTAGGCAATGATCAGATCACCCATGATCTTCTATGTATGTTTTTGTTTCCACCAGAATTTTAATGGATTGTTTTAATTTCTAGTTTGGTTGAATTGTCCTTGATTTGTTCTATGTCACGTCTTGACCTTTTCAAAATGTGGTGAAATGATTCAATAGATACTTTTCACATTTTTGAGCCTTATGAGAATTTTGATGTTTTGGAAGTTTGTGTATGGGAAAACATTGGTGCTTGAGAAAAATGTAAGGAATCAAAAGTGTTAGCAGCTCAAATTTCGATTATGATTGTAATTAGATTAATTTTCCATGAGCTTTATCAGTGAAGAATTATGTTAAAAACGAAAGGTGGCCAGTCAAGTATGTTGTATCATTGTATAATGGGGGGTTACAGCTAAGTGGTGGGCATGGTTGTATAATCCTAACATGACTTGGAGATGAGTACGGTGTTTTTACGATCTCTTGCTCTACTTATATCTCCTTTTATGGTGTGTTTGGCATTCATGAAAACTTGTGAACGTATAACTTCTCACTCTCCACAATTATCTTATTTTTTAATCATTTCTTCACATTTTCCCATGCAACTATCCTACTTTTCAATCACTTCTCTGCATATACAACTACCTCATCTATTTTAATTCTATTTTCTTTTCTCTTTATCATTACCTCTATCATATCATATCATATCACTTCTCCCATTTTAAAAAGTTTTACGCCAAAACTTTTCTTTCAAAAGTTTTATCAAATGCCAAACACACCCTTAGATTTAGTTATTTTGTAAGCTTTAGCTTCCTCTTTGCTTTTCACATTGGATCATTTGGTATTAGAGTTTTTGTCCATGCTTCTTGATGATATCCCTTGTTAACAGCAACTAGATGCGGTAATGATTATCGAATACCTCCCATTGAGGTTGTTGGCAAAGACAAATAAATTTGAGAAATTCATGCGGGATTAGAAGAATTTGTGTTGCTTTTATGATCAAGCCTGAATTAAATTTAAATCAAGTGTTGAATTTCATGTGAACCCCATTGCCATTTGACTTCCCAGTGGCTGTCCTTGGAAGAGAAGCTTTGTCATGTACTCATGTGTTGGGTCTCATCGAAATTAGCATGTTGGAGTTCCTAGCAAAGACAAATGTATTTCCAAAATTTTCTTTTACACCTGCAGATTCATTTGAAATATGTTGTTACTGTTGAACATAAGATGATGTTAGGTTCAATGAATGATTACTTGCACCAGCCTATGATTTAGTTCTTGAATGCTGGTAGATGCAATTGTGCATACATGATCTGGGTTGCAAATTGTTATTGATTTTTTTTTTGTTTTGGGGGGTGGGGGTGGGGGTTGCGTTTTGGTTACTTTTTTGCGTTTGACATATTCTTATTTTGTTGCAGGTTGCATTGCCAGAAGGATCAAAAGATATTTCTGTTTCAGTTCCTTTCCAAACAAAACAGTTGGAAGAGGTGCAAAGAAATTACTGTACTCTTATTGAATGTTTGAGATATGTCCTGTTGGATTGTTCAGCTTATGCCATTTTCTGATCCGCTTTATACTTTAGAGACAACTGCTCTCTTGAACCATGCTTGTGGTTTGTTGCAGGTAAAATTCTCCCACTTAGATATTGTTGGGAGGCCTGTTGTTGTGCTACAAAAATTCAATGTTGTACCCGAACATAATCGTCATTTTCAGGTGTGCTACTTCTTCTTCCTTTACTGAGGTAGCATAGAGTAATTCTGTAACTTCAGAACCATGCGTAGCAGATATATGACCTCTCGCTGATTGTCTTTACTTTAAAGTGGGAAGGTGCTCCTGAACAAAATCTAACTGTCCACTAGTCCTTTCATCCATTTTCAGTTGTTTCGCTGTTTTGATGAATGGCTACATCTACAAAATGAAACATCCAAGGGGACAAAAATTCCAAGTTTTATAATGATTAATTTTCAAATCTAGTTGCTGGGAACTTTGTCATTTGCAAGGACCTTAGATTTCTAAGGGTGGACCATTTTAGTATCCAACCATAGTATCCAACCATTCGGGAAGACAGAAGACTGGAAATCTCCTGGTGCACAAGGTTGCCATAGTGTATTTTGTTTCTTTGATGCCTGTAGGCATCAATTCTTACATCATAGCTGATGTCTGGTGCTGGGAGAGGCTGCTTAAAATATGACAACTACTGCATGTCTGTTTCATCAGAAAGTTTGTCTCAAGGCTAGGACAGCAACTTAGGCTCATGAAACTCAGGTTTGCCTCAACTATAACCCTAACCTTATTTATAAAACTTAAACCTTAATTCTAATTCCAACCCTGTTTGTAAGACTTATTTGTGAAAATTGGTTTCGGATTAAGTTTGGGTTGAAATTTGGCAGGACAAATTTTCCTTTTGATTTAAGAGAGACAAGTTTAAAATTTTAAATGAATATAAAATAAAAAGAAATCATGTAAGCAACAATAATAATACATAGTCCAATTACATTTTTTAAAGCATAGTAATATATAATATATTTCTAGAGGAAAGTTTAACTTTTCAAAGCAAGATAAAGGAAGAAAATTAATAAACTTAAAAGTAAATAATATAAAAATAAAGATAAATGAAAATGAAAATAAAATAATTTATCTATATTATAGTTGCAACATGACAAACATGTAGTCGAATATAAATATAAATAATATGACATACATCAATGAGGGTGACCCCCTTAGGCCACTTAGATACTTAGGCCGCCACAAAACCTATTTTTTATTTTATTTTTGGTTTTTTATAAACATGTTAAGTTAGGTAGATTTAATCTATAAACCATGTTTTACTGTTTTTAGATATGTTTATATTTTTTATTTTTAGATTAAATCTACCTAACTTAACATGTTTATAAAAAACCAAAAAAATTTTAAATTTTAAAAAAATGGGTTAAACGGTCAGAAGTAGTTTGGGCCCAACTATGGTCAGTTGCAGGGGATCTCCCCTCTCCTCTATATAGATATGAAGAAATATTATTTAGGTATTATGCATATAATATACTTTATATTAAATAGAAAAATGGAAAATTGGGTTTGGGTTTGCTTTAACCGTATACCTATTTTTTAATCGGGTTCTTTGGGTTTCGGGTTCTAAAAAGACAAGTCCAAGTAATGTAAATTTTCAGGTTTGTTGGGCCGGGCCGGGTTTAGGCTCAACCCTGCCCAAGTTGCATCCCTACTTAGGGCTTTCAGTTTTAGCAATTATGTTTGG
Organism: Annona cherimola; assembly: GCA_030490835.1. Classification (NCBI taxonomy): domain Eukaryota; kingdom Viridiplantae; phylum Streptophyta; class Magnoliopsida; order Magnoliales; family Annonaceae; genus Annona; species Annona cherimola. The sequence continues at coordinate 93,321,496 of CM059972.1, forward strand.
TGTTTTCAATGTCTTGTCTTGGTTTTTAAGGATGTTAAGTTAGCTAAGGAACAACAACATTCCTTTAGTTTCAGCAGTTGCTCTCACGGTTTCATTGTCTTCCGTTAGCTCTCATGGGTTCCTTGCCTTCCACTATTTTTTGAATTATCTAACACATGCTGCAAATACTTCCACGTATTCCCTGGATAATCTAGGGCCTCTAGTATTTATACCATACTTCTTTACATGCTTGAATGATCTATCAGTTGATGAGAATTTTGGGAATTAGTGAATGACACGACAGTGGGAGAACATAGTCCATTTGCCAATGCTAATTCTGAATGGTGTAACTATTGTGACAGAACTGCATCCAGTTTAATACATTAATGAGCGTAATCAGATAAATATTGCGTAGAAATCTTTCTATTTCAAATTGTACAAATAGGCTAGTTAGATTGCCTATAAACTGCATTGTTAAGAAATTGAATGCTTATCTTGGTTTTCAGGTCTATTACAAGTTCAACAACATTTCATTGCTTTGGGAACCATTGATGTTGATCCTTGGATTCTTCCTTCTATTTGTGACTTGCATTGTGTATATGCATTCTGACGTAACAATCTCCAAAACTTCTGCATCATACTTGGCGAAGCTTCAGTGGGAGGAGGTAAGCAAGATGTGCTGTTTCAAATTTCATTTTCTGTTATGGGAATCAGCGAACAGTTATGCTGTTGGTCTGCTATGTAAATACTAAATATGAAGGGTTCTGGGTCCCTGCAGCAGGCCACATTGTGGCAGCAATGCATCTACTCATTAACGTTATTTAAATTTTTTTTCTCCCTAAACATTTGTTTTCAAAATTCAAAATAAAATACCAAACAAATTCAAAAAATTGCTAAATTTCAGGAAGATAAAGAGCAAAGCCGCATATTTATATATATATATAAAAAATTTAAACATAATGTTTATGGTCAGACGCAGGGGATCATAACCCAAATAAAAAGATGCATATAGTTTGTACTATTTGTTCAGCAAAATCTTGAAGCAGTAAAAATTAATAAGCTTCTTGTGCTTAAATTATCTGCCATTGCTTTTGTCTTTGGATCCCGCCATGTATTCTGGAAAGCTATGGATTAAGTCTGTTTATTACATCTTTCAACAAGCAATTTTGTATAAACTAACAGACTTGAAATTTCTTTTGATTTTTTTCTGGGAATTATGTTGTATTAAATGCATGCTGCTACTTGAATTGTCTTAAACTTGGTTTCAGTTATTTATTTTGCACATCGTTTGTAGCTTCCATATAGATAATAAATTGCACATTATTATGCTTGTTTTGAATTACCTGTATTGAACAATTGTGGCCTTGTTGTGGGTAAACATGGGTATTGCAATATGGCCAAATCATGTTGATTTTTGAGAGGGTTTATAAAGGATATGGCTGTGATAGACATATTACAGAAAATTTAGTCTTAAATCGCCAAGAATGGCGCAACATAATCCATGCAGCCGACCCCACCTGGGTGGGAAATGGCTTATGATGATGATGATGATAGCTGTGATAGACAGTTATTGGCTGAAGTGACTTATTAGTTTCATTAGTTCGTGATTCTGCTAAAATCAAACTTTGGAACCCAAATTTGTTGGTAAGAAAGTTTGCAAATTTCACAAAGATAATGCCCTATGAAATATAGTTTGCAAATTTCACAAAGATAATGCGATATGAAATAAATAGAAGTGCAGAAATCAAAGTTCTAAACAATAAAGAACTTTAGTGATCCAGGTTACCCCTAGGCACCTACTCTGCTCCTCTCATGTGACACCCTCACTCTAGTTTATATGAACTGCCAGCACGGGCATAGCCTGGCTAGTCAGTTCCTTGCCTTAGGCACGGGGGTGTCTGAATTCGATCCCAGTATAGGGAGCTTTGTGTCCCATTTCAGGAGCAATGTCTATTGTAGATTCATTGTTAGCTACATTATTACGTTTACGTCGGTTGAGCAATAATTTGAAATGTATGTATCAGTGACGACTTAGGTTGTAAGATAAGATCTCATAAAAAAAAATTTGTAAGATAAGAAATCAAAAATATATATGATCTATATAATTCCAATAACTTTTAGGAGTAAGTATAAATCCATCAAAATTATTTTGAGTAATTCAAAGATTTGCAGTTGTGGTCTCTCCAGTTAAGCCCTAATGCTGACCAAAATGTTCTAATCCCCTGAATCAATATCTTGAACTACCCAGTTAAGATTTTAAATGTTTTTCTCTTACAAGAAATCCAATAAAAAATGGCCTATAAAGAAATGTGAAATCCAGCCAAACAGTGCAGTCTGTTTAGGGTTTGTATAGAAGTATTAAAGGGTATTTTTATAATCCACGTCAAAAATTAGCTGCATAGGACTTCAATTAATTGGAGGGACCAGCACTACAAATTTCTGAAACTGGTGGGACCACGTCTGTAAATTTCTGAAAATCAAAGCTATAAGAATGCCTGAGGAGAGAGGTCATTTTAAAACAAAATATGTGCTAAACCTAAATAAATAAGAGGGTATTGTTGTCATTTAACTTTCTTTGGTAACAACATCAAGCCATTGTTTGACGACAGGTACTTTTGTGCAATTTGTGTCAAAGCGGTATGAACATACAGTATTGATGCTTATGGGTCGCAAAACTTAAGGTTTGAACTTGCAAAACCTAATTTCTGTGTCTCATCCAGAAACCTACAAATAAGCTAGGTGCAGATTCAGAACTTTGTGTTATTAAAGATCTGACAAAGAATAGTCGCATTTGTGAAGAATTTGAAGGAGAAAGGTATGCCTTATGAGGTTTCAACTTTAAAAATGAAGTAAGATTTTTCAAAAGGAGGAATTTTTTTTTTTTCTGACTTTTTGTTGAAAGTGTAGTCACAACTCACAAGTTAGATGACTGATGTCTGCCTGTTGATCCATTGAGAATATGCTTGAGAGAATTTGACCAAAATTTTCTGACAACTATAAGGATGTAACTTTCAGTTCTATTGCATGAAATGTGATATGGTGGTTATATTATTAATGTTAGTATGATCATCTTGGAGAGCTTGAATCCAAATTAGTTGGACCCATAGCATGAAATGCCCTGTATGAGTTGTTTGGTATAAATATATAGAGGTATCCTATTTTGGAGCTCAGATTGCTCCAATCTATTTTATTTTGTTTCGATTGGCTGATTTGAGGATTTTTACTAAATCAGCTATTTGGATTCAAATCAGCTAGATCCATGGTACCAAATTTGATGAATGGTTAAATTCATTGTAGATCTATGGGTTCTAATTTTTAGGTTATCATTTGCAGTAATTGCTTGAAGCTAATTTAGTAATTTTTACCATTTATCAGACTTAGATTAGCCAGATTTTTCGGGTGTTTTTGGCATTCCATGGACTTGTCAATCTAAAACTTTTCACTATTCACAACTACCTTATTTTCTAATCATTTATTTATATCTTCATATACAACTATCGTACTTTTCAATTATTTTTGCACAACTACCCATACAACTACCCTATCTATTTTAACTTTAATCTTTTTAATCCTCATTACTAGCTCTATCTTATCACATCACTTTTCTTATTTCAAAAACTTTTCATTCAAAAGTTTTATCAAATACCAGACACTCCCTTTAAATGAAATATGATATGGTTAGATTGATTATTGGCAGGTCATTTTTTGCGTTGTGTATGCACCAGTTTTCCTTTTTTAAAAAAAAAATTAATATGACCTGAAAAAGCTAGATCCGTTAGATTGGTTGAGGATTGGATTAATGTTTGCAAAATAGAGCACGTAACTTTATATATTGTGAATTAGAACACAGTTTTTGGGTATTTGCACAATAGACCCTCTTGAGTTTTAGAGTCTTATAAAATAAACCTTGTGAACTAATGGAGTCTGCACATAACTCGTGTAAATCATTTCAAAGCTCATATTTGTTTGCATTTTTAAAAAACCATCTGCATATATTTGCAATTTCATACACAATGGATGGTTATATTTTCAATTTTTAATGGATCTGGTTACTTGAGGTCCAAATGGTTGAATTTGCGCAGGAGCTTCAAATTGTTCATCGACGGTCCTAAATTGATCAAATTGGTAAAGCTAGAATCCAAAATGGAGCCAGTATATTGATCTATGTTAAATCTATTATCTGCATCACATTCCATGCAATATATTTAACCAATTTAGGTCTAATCAATCAATTGATACGAACCCAAATTAGTAAGTCGATGCAATTGAGGGATCACCAAAGTGTGTCCCATGTTGCCGTACTACAATAGATAATCCATTTATCACAATTGATACAATGGATATTAGAGTAAGATCCTACAAAACTGCTAGCCTAGTGTGTGAAGCTCTTTCACATTGCAGCGCTTATATTTATTTGCATTTTAGAAAAAACCATCTGCATATATTTGCAATTTCGTACTAATGGATCAGGTTACTTCAAGTCCAAATGGTTGAATTTGTGCAGGAACTTCAACTTGTTCGTGGACAATCCTAAATTGATCAAATTGGTACAATCTAGAATCCAAAATGGAGCCAGAATATTGATCTATGTTAAATCTATTATCCGCATCACATTCCATGCAATATATTTAACCAATTTAGGTCTAATCAATCAATCAATATGGACCCAAATTAGTAAGTTGAAGCAATTGAGGGATCACCATAATATGTCCCTTGTTGCCAATCTATAACAGATAATCCATTTATAACAATTGATACAATGGATATTAGAGTAAGATCCTGCGAAACGGCAGGCATAATGCGTGAAGCTCTTTCGCATCTGTTAGAAAGAGATTATTTCCTATTACTTGAATGTCAACCTTTGGTGGATTTGGTTGATTTAATATCTGAAAATTCATTTTACACTGCAAAATTGGTTGATTTGGTCACAATTTCAAAATATTTTAACAGAAACAATTAATGGAGAAATCTCACTTTTGTTTTAAATTTTGTATAGCCGGGTTTTCTCCTTTTGATTAATCTATGAAAATTGATGATTATTCATCAAATCTTTATGATGACAAAACTGTCGACATGTGGCATTTTTTTTTCCTTATGGCTGCACATTAGTTATACAAGTTGATAAATTAGCAATCTACAATGCTTGACTTTTATATTTGATATGCAACAGTCTATTGTTTGTTAATGAAATTTCACATATCTATTCACTTCTTTGTGGAAGTCTTTCAGAGTTAGTGCATTTATGTTATGACATAATATCTATCTGTAACAGGTTCAAGCAACAGTTCATCAGATTCAGAATGTCATTAACTGCTGTTTATCTATCCATGATAAGCTAGAGGCATCATTGCATGATCTCTCTAGGACAGGGGATGTTCAAGCTTGTAAAGCGGCTCGCAAAGCTGCTGATGGATTGCTGAAAGAATATGCAAAAGAGCTGAAGTCCTTGCTGGATTTCTTGCAGTCATCACCCCAGGCTGGCCATCTGTGGCCAAAGGTTTGCTTGGTTTCCTTCAAATGAGCTGCCCATCTATTTTCCTTTGTCTCTTACAAATTGACAGTTGATCTTTTTTTCGATTAAAAAAAATTCCTTTGACCATTTGATCAATTCTGTCTATGAAAAAAACAAGCTAAATTATCATATTCGGTTCTTTCTATTATGCTTTTGTTTCTGGAATATTGGAAAAAATTCTAGGAAGGGGCAGGCCTTGTGGATGCTACTGTGGCCCACCCTGCTTTGTTGAAATGCTATTTGAAAAGTCATTGGCATTGTCTTCAGTATTTGGATAACCCTTGTCCAATTGATTGATGTCATCCATATGACACCAATATGCTATTCAGTCTCTTATGGAACATTTCTGCTAGTCTTTCATGGATGTTTTCATGAAATAAAATCCATGAATGTGAACACTTACAATATAAAATGGTTTGTCTGCGCATCTCTATGTAGATGGTTCTTGAATTACAGAATTAGAAGTTGCAATAACTCAACTGGACGCTTGGCAGGTTGAATGATCAACTGGGTATGCGTATCTGTTGGACTAAGGAGTTGATTATGATTCTTAAACCAACCCATAATGTAATGTTTACAGATCCTACCACAAGCACAAATCTTGGATAGAAAAGAACAGTAGACCCGAATGGGACCTAACACACAAGGGTCAGCAATAGAGGTCATCTCCTCTTTACACATGTGACAGTTTTTGGTCAAATATGCATGAGCTTGTGTGAATTGGATGCATTCACATTCAGTGCAGGATGGCCGGTGACCACATGCAGAAATATGGTGTGTGTGTGCAAGTGAAGGCCCTAATAGTATTGTGTTAATTGGCATTGGGAACGTGTGTGTGTGGAAGCAGGCATGTGTTGTTTGAGTATGCCACAATGTCTGATTGTATGCTATAAAACGTGTAGCCTCTAGAAAATGAAGATGTCCGAATTATTAAGAACCCTGTCATAAGCTATGTTCAATGGTGGGACCTCTCCTGTTATCATGCCTTGCTCGTGGAAATTTAGAAGGAAAAATTAGAATAGAAGTTTCAAAAAGAGACAGCATACAAGGGAATGCTGAAACAGGAAAGTAAACAATAATTTTCTTTGTTTTGTTGAATTCGACTGTTGAATTGGCTATGGTTAGACATGCATGGATATTTGCTGTAACAAATGAATTTCATGCCCTTCGGCAGAAAATAATCAGAAGGCTATACATGGTTTATCATCATTAATCCTAGGCTTGACTGGTTTGGCCAAACTTGATTTCAGAACCATTATGGATTGGACAATTAGTTTTGGTCGATGCTTGGAACAGAATTATGAAATTGGTTGCACAAAAATGAACACCTCTTAAAGAATATCCAAGTTTTTCCTATTGCAAAAGTTACTCATTCTATTATCATTATTAAAAGCTATTTCTGACACTAGTGGGGTCGGCTACATAGATTCTACTATGCAGTTGTTGTCAATCTTGAATTATGTTAGCGGCGAGCTAAAGTTTTTCATGTCTTTCCTAATTGCCTCTAGACATGTTATTTTCATCTTTCTCTTTGTACTCGTAGCTTTCTATTTTGACAACTTTGTTCCTCTTAATTGGTGCAGATTTTTTGTTTTCTTTTCTTTTTAATAATATCCATTTCACATGATCAAGGTTTACTTGTTTCATCCTTTTACCTATTGATTCCACCTTTAAGTTTTCTTATCCTAAATTGCCTCGTTTAAAATTTGTCTTTTCTTGTTTGTTGCTCATCCACCTTGGCATCCTCATTTTATGTCTATACCATTTCTTTAATGGGGCCTGGTTATTTCAGACCAGTCTGAAATGGCAGCCATTTCTGAGTAGTCTGGAAATCTGCCACTTCTGACTACTCTGGAAACATATTCTTTTATTTATTTATTTATTTTGCTTTTTTTTAATAAAAAACTCTTATTCTAGATGTATTTAATTTCATAAACCAAGTTTTCCCCTTTTTGAACATGGATTTGTATGTTTTTTGAATTTCAAACACAAGGGCATTTTAGTTATTTAAAAAAATTAAAATGACTAAAATACCTATGTATTTGAAATTAAATAAAAAATATATACACATCTCCAAAAATAGTAAAACTTGGTTTATGGATTAAATACGCCTACAATAGAAATTTTTTTCATCGGTTGGAAATGATCAGCACACTTCTTTAATCGCCTAATATTCTATCCATAAAGCATAGTTGATCTCATAGTCAGTAGCTAACTCAAAATTTTTTTGTGGTATTACTCAAAATAAACTCTAAGGAAGCTTGTCATTTTTTTAGTTTCAAATTTTGCCTATTGTTTCACCTATTAGAAATACAACATCTCTAAACAGCATATGGTGCCAGGGAATCTCTTGTTGTGATTGTCTAGCAAGGTCATGCGGTTATTACTACAATGAAGTGTGAGGACTTAAAACTAAAATTCTAAATCATCATGTAAACCAACTGCATTTCAAAATTCTCTCATTCCTTCGCCCATGGTTCTCGCAAATATTTTTTTTCAAAGAAACGTTGACTGCAAATGGAATGGCCCAATAGTAACTGGTAGTCAACTTGGTCAAGACAACTATTTGGATGGCAAATCTAGGCTGGATTTCATAACTACTCAAAATTCTAGGTGCGATACTAATGAATGCCATTTAAATGAAAATTTCCAGACAATGCATGTGCAATGACTTCTCCTTGTTTCGGCCTGGGTTGTAGCAGTTGTGCGTAGAATTTCCATCACTTTTGAGCAATGTTTTAGGAATGCTGTTTCTCTGTTTTACATGATAATCTGGTTTTGTTTGTCATAACAGGTTGAAGAACTAGTTCCCAAGGAAAGGGAGTTGCAAGAGAAGCTAATGTTGAAACACTCCATGGTGGTCGACTCCTATGAGAAAAAATCAGGTGGAAGGGAAATCGAGAATCGTATTGTGTCTATGCAGCAGAAACTCACAGCCCTAAGGCATGAGGTTGATGATCTCTTGGACACAATAGATGAGATCTGATAGATTAGAGTATTTTATAGTTACGAGTAACAATATAGTCCATGTTAATGTCCTGTGGTGCCAATCATTACACCAGAATTTTGTTTCCTAGTCTATACCCTCACAAGTTTATCTTGGCTTCTTATTATCTATTCCAAATTGGTGAAATGATAGGAGGCAAATCGACTGGTATGTTGGAAAAGACTATTGCTAGTTGACTGTAAAGGACATGTATGCCCAGGGACATGCTACTTACTGCTAAAAGAAGGCTGTTACATCAGTGGATCAAAATTCATAGCTAGGAATTGTTTGTGGCTGCTATTGCTCGAGTATCTGAAATGGAGTCATCTAGGATGTTTCCTGGTATGTCAATGTATGCTTCAAAACGACTTAAATAGTTTTCTAAGCAGCGATTATGTTTTTTACACAGTTGTGAGTGTGAAAGAAGTTAAAAATGGTTAAATAGCCATACTAGTGATGAGCAATCACAATTCGCAAGTGGCTCCATGCAGATCTTGTGCAAGAGTTGGATTGCCTAAACTTCTGTTGGATCATGGCGAGACCTACCTTTGAGCCATGAGATGAGACCACTTGATGAGTCTGAGAAGCGGGCAGGTGTGCTAATTTGCGTTTCATGTTGGTAGGTAGATTCGGAAGGATACCAAACCTTCAGTTCTAGTAATGGCAATGCTAGAGGGATGGGTAACTACCTCACCCTTTTTCGTGCATGGCTACGTGTGTGGTGGCCTTTTCTGATGGTAATAAGACAAATTCTAAGAAACACAGCATGATAAAAACAGTCAGAACTGATTAGGAATGAACGGAAGCTGCAACGTGGTGATAGGTCAGCTGGGCAGTTGGATGGTTGAATGGGATGCAAAACGCCCATGTGAAAACCTTCGGAATATATTTGAAGGAGAGCCTCTTCTATTATAGAAGTGGAAGTTGGATAAAAATCCGTTTTGAGTCTGAAATGGCTCATCCTGATAAATTGTTAGGAACACGTTTGATAGAGGATCCTGTTCATATTTCATGGACTTCTGGGTTGGTGGGTGGGTGCAATTACTATTGCAACTTGAATGTCTGGGATCATGAATGTCTAGCAAATATGTCTTCTCGTCCAGTCATGCATCTACCTGAGCAAAACACATTTAAAACCAGAGGAACCTAATCAGTTAAAGAACCTTCCTCTGCACCAACTTCGCGAGGATAGCCCATGCTTGCCATGCTCCACTGTCTTCCTTAGGTTGGGTCATTTTCCTTCTTCCTGTTTGAAGCTTAAAGAATTCTCTCTATTTCCCTGAGGCAATTTACCTCTGCTATGGTAAAATTCATTGCTGGGGGTACACCCACTGGAAAATGTTGCAATGCATTTGAAAACAAAAACAAGCCCCTAAAAACCCAGCTTTATGCTGTTGGTTGGTCGTAGTTAAACTGTTAACTGCTTATTTCTCTGCTCGCCCACATGCAGTAGTAATAATAATAATATTATTTACAACTTTATTATTATTATTATTTACAACTAGGCTTGTTTGTAACAAAAGCAAAAGTTTTTAGGCTGCTTGTAGGCAGCAAGTTGTTTCGTTCTAGCTCCACTGACATTGATTTAAGTTTGAAAAAAAATTTTAAAAGTGAGGTTTTGCGCCCTAGCGCGCATTGAATCAGTTCCCTTTTATTTCGAATCATTAAGAAATATTTTGGGTGAAATTTATTTATGCTTTGAAAAATATTTTCTCGATTTTGAATATATATGGATTTACCTTACGGTTCCGTGTCCGGTGGTCTTTTGCGATTTGTTTTATGGGTATGCATTGAATTGATATGCATGGCATGGTTTGAATTTCTACTGGAATTTCAATTCATTCGTATTCGCGGTCGCTTTGGTATATAAATAAATAAATAAATTTGAAAAAAAAAAACGGTGACATGTTTAGGGAATCGGTGGCTTGACAAATTTTGAAACCAAGCAGTCATGAATTTAGATGGATTTTGCAACTGTTATAATTTTTATGATTAACAAAACAACAACAACAACAATAAAAAAAATCCATCGATTGGTTATAGATTCAGTTAATGCATATGGGATTTAGGATGGCATGCTCGTTATTGGGATGGAATTTTTTTTCTGAAAGTAATATTTGGATGGAATTAGTCTGAAAAACAGCATAGTCTAGCATCTTTTTTTCCCATGCCTACATTTCGTTCATTTTATTTTGCTGCCATCCTATAAAAGGGTGAAGTGTGAAGCTAGTTTTTATTTCCCGGTGAGATATGGATTTGGAAAACGCATCTTGGATTCAGATGGGTTTATTGATTTTTTTAAGCAACCCTGCCATTCCCGTGGATTCAATGCTACCCACCATGGTTTGAGTCTCAAGGTAACTGGTTGAACGGCGGGAAAGACGTCGGCAACAGCGTGCTGATGTTGTCACGGGCGACAGAAGCAGTGGGTCATGGACTGTTGGCGGCTAGGCTTTTCATTCGTTCCTGGTAGGGAAGAAGAAGGGCTTTTAAGGGAACATTTACAGAAAACCCCCACGGCCAGAAAAAATTTGCAACTAGGTTGGGCAAGAAAATTTTGCCAGGGAACCCTTAACTTACATCTCCTTGGGCTTAAGCTTACATCCTAGGCCTAGCAGGCTTTAGCTCCATGGGCGACTTTGGCCCAAGCAGCTGGTTTCAGCATGACAGTGGCCGCTCGTGAGCCGTCTAAACAGAAATTGATGTATTTTGTGATTTCAGTGCCCCATTTGGATGATCAAATAGTGATTTTTTTTTTTTTTATGTTTTTGGATGTTCTCAATCAAATGGAGGGTCCAATTGATCCAAATAGTCCGTCAATATGAGTTTTTGTGAATTTTTGGATCTGCATGCAATTAAATTAAGTGGTTAATTTATGTGAATTTAGAAAACAATTTGTGAAGAATTTTCATGCATTTATGATTTATTTGTTTCTATTAAAATCATATTAACTCATTTTCATGCAAGGTTTAATATTTGGAATTTAGAAATAAAGTTCAATATTTTTTGAATTTTTTGATAATTTAAAATTCAAATAATGATACAAGTATTTTTTATGGATGTCTAATGTTTTAAAATAAATTGATTGAAATAAAATGCTACCAAAGTAGCCTCTCTTGTGTAGGTTAACTTATTTTTGAAATATTTAAATGATTGTGTGTGTGTGTGAAATTAATGCAAATATTAATCAGCTCAAAGGAAAGTTCATATTTGCCCGAATTATGTGCACGTCTGTAGTAATAAATATGTGATAATTATTCGATATTCCATATGAACAATAAGTTGATCTAAAGAAAAACTTGTTGTTTGATAAGATTTTACTGTCAATATTTAATTACTACACTAAATTGTTGTGCATATATAATTATTGTAGATATTGATCGACCTAATAGAAGGTCAATATTTGGCCGAATTACATAAACACCTACAGTAATAGATATGTGATGATACTAAGATATTCCATGTGAACAATAGTCAGTTTAAAGAAAGACTTTTGTTTGACAGAATTTTATTATTAATATTTGATTACCGCATCAAAAGTGTCACTTGCAAATTAATACTTCTGTCTAAAGACTACGTATTAATATTATGTTAAGTATTTTGTAATGGTTCCTACCATTATTTGAATTGTTAAAGTTTTGTGTAGAACAGATGTGAACTTATTAATTTTCAGTTAATTTATCTGTTTTTACTATGTCTGCCAATATTAACTTTATCTTCATGATGATTATGATAAGTTTGAACAATGGAGAGAGAACATTATGATTATTCTTGACTTAATGAATCGACTACTTTTATAGTTGAATGTTCCAATTTAGAAAAACATGGACTTTGAGAAGTGAGATTGTTTAAATCAAATAAGTCTTTTGATCACAAATTGGAAAATTTTAGAAATTTTAAGGGACATTTTATTTGAAAAAGTAACTAATGTAAGATTTTCTTGAAAAAAATTGAAAAACACTTTGCTAAAAGTGATAAGGATGAAACAAGTACGATTTGATCAAACTTGATTTTAATAAGATATAAGGACAAATGAAATATAAAAGAGTACATCATAAGTCTATCTTATTTTACTTCAAAATTAAAGGCATTAAGTTACAATTGTCTTAGGATTTGCTCGTACATTTAATTTTGATTTCTCTTCCAACACAATTTAGTCAGTTAAAATTAATTATAACTGTTAAAAGATAAATGATTTTTAATGAGATCATTTTTCATTGTGTGTAAGAAGAGAAAAAGGCTAAAACAAGAAAAGATTGAAAATAATCACTTGGCAAGTATCTATAAGGATAGGAATAAGGATAAGAAAATTGTATGTAGTCTAACATAAAAGAAGCTAAATAAAAGCATCTAGCTGTTGCTTTTATCAAACTACTGAACACAGACAAACAAACTATACCAAATATTAAGCTTAGCGTGTCAAGAAAGGTACGCTTCTTACTTTGGTTCATTTAAAGGTTTTTCTAGCCTCCGTTGCAAGACATATTTTGTGGATAATTTTTGTGTTACTATTCATGTAAATGTGTTTATGCGGGTTTGCTTGAATTGCCAAAAGTCAAATGATGATGAAAGATTTATCGACGGAGGCGATGACAAATTAGTCGTGGTTGAGGATATATGGACATTTAAGTTATTGTTAAAGATATATTTTTATTTGAATTTGAAAGAGATATATGATACTATTTTTGGATGGAATTTGATTTTTATTTCTGTAGTGGACAAATTTAGTTATTCTTGTTCGTTAAAAATAGTCAATTTAGTATCTTTTGAATTCAAATATTATTGAGTACCCTGAATAATTTCAAGGTATAACTTTTATGATCCCACATCTAGTTTTTAATATAAAAATATCAATTTTTTGATGCTATTGAACTTGAGAAAGGTAAAGTTTGAGACTATGTCTTTAAAGAGAAATCTTAAAGACATTATTAAAAATCTTCGTGATTAAGTGTGATAGGTATATCTTATAAACAAAAGTATGATAGGTATAATGATGAGAAATAAAGAGAATAAAGTTAAAGTAGATGATTAGTTGTATGAATAATTGTATAAAAATGATTAAAAAATATGATAATTATATATGAAGATGTGAAGAAATAATTCAAAAATAGAGTAGTGGAGATTGAAAAGTTTTAGGTGTAAACAAATGCATCCTTTATATAAATAGAATTAAGATTTATATTTTATAAATGAATCTAAATTAGGAATAAGATTCAGGATTAGATTTGACAGATCGATTGAAGCAAATTCGCTTTTCATCACTTTTTTTGGGCTTTCTCCAAATAGATTCAGAAATTAATCCCAAAAATACCTGTCAAGTTTTGAAATTTTCAAATGTATTTATTATGTTTACATTTAATCCCAAAAATGTCCATTCAATTAAAGTTTGTTGGGTAAGTTAACAAATCTCTATTATTTTATAAGTGCTGAAAATACCCCTAGTATAAAATAATAATAGATGAAATAAATGGAAGGAGAATAAAGTTAAAGCTTTATAGATTTAGAGCTCTGGTATAATTACGGTAATTGTGAATTATGACCTTTAATGTTTCAATTCAATCTTAAATTTGATGATGTATTGAGAATTTCACACATAAGTTAACAGTGTTTATTAACGTTTATGATAGAATGACACTTTTGGAATTAGATGCAAATGTAATAAGTATATTTGAAAATGTTAAAATGCAGTAGATATTCTTGGGATTAAGGAATATTTGAAAAAGTGGTTTTTGTTTCCTCTCACGAACTCTTCGCAAGTGGCATCATGCCATCATGTGTTACTATTAGGGCAAGCCCCAGGACACTTTATAATATATATATATATATATATATATATATATATATATATATATATATATATGAGGCCTGAAAACCTTTTTTTTTTTATTTTTTTTCATGGGTAAGTAAATCTAGGTGTATTAAATCTATAAAACAAGTTTTACCATTTTTGGATGTTTTTAAGTATTTTTTTTGGATTGTGTTTAAAAATACTTAAAAACATCTAAAAATGGTAAAACTTGTTTTATAGATTTAATACACCTAGATTTACTTACCCATGAAAAAAAATCAAAAAAAAAAAAGGTTTTCAGGTCGGACGCACGGAGCAGGCCCGTGCGTCCGGCCTGAAATGATCACCCCTCTATATATATATATATAGAGAGAGATATATATATATATATATATATATATTCAGGTGCAGTTATCTCAAAATGAGCCCTACATAATTATAAAATTATAATTTATTCCACTAATTGTATTTATAATTATGTATTTTATTACCATACCACTTTTCATCCCAATTGGATATGTGCATGAATCCCATCCGAAAATGGTACAAATTTAACATAATAAAATAGTTTGATGTAAATAACAACTTTAAAGTTATTTTTTCAACATATAAATCATTTGCTATAAACTTTATATATGGATAAATAATTGTATAAAGTATCAATATGTTTAAGTACATGTGAAACCCATTTTAGGCCAAATGCATCGCTAATTATGGTGCAGCTTCATTGTACAGGAAAGGTTCTTATATATATATATATATATATATATATATATATATATATATATATATATATATGGGAACCGATCCTGTGCAGTCCGATTGCACCGTAATTACGGTGCAGTCTGCTGTAAAATGGACCCCACACATATTAGATTGTAATGAAACTTTATACACTCATTTATCCATATATAAATCATACTTTAGATGATTTAGATGTTGAAAAAATCACTTTAAACTTGATATTTACATTAAACTATTTTATTACGTTGATTTTGCGCCATTTTAAGATGGAGACTACACACATGTTGGATTTGGATGAAAATTGGTATGGTAATAAAGTGAACAATTCTAAATACAATGGGTGGGATGGATTTATGGAAAATGATCAGGTGGGGCCCACAGTGCATGGACTGCACGGTGCGGTCGCATGCACTAGATCATTTCCCTATATATATATAAGATCCGATCATGTGCACGGTGCAATCCATTGTAAAATGGGCCCCACACATATTAGATTGTAATGAAATTTTATACAATCATTTATCCATATAAAAATCATACTTTAGATGGTTTAGATGTTGAAAATACCACTTTAAACTTGATATTTACGTTAATCTATTTCATTACGTTGATTTTGCACCTTTTTAAGATGTGGACCATACACATGTTGGATTTGAATAAAAATTGGTATGCTAATAAAGTGAACAATTCTAAATACAATGGATGAAGTAGATTTTCCATTCATGATCAAGTGGGGTCTGCAGTGCATGGACTACACGGTGCAGTAGCATGCTCTGGAACATTTTCCTATACATATATAGGACCCTTTCCCGTGGAGATTGTGGTGCAGTTCGTTGTAAAATGTGCCCCACACATATTAGATTGCAATAAAACTTTATATAATCATTTATCTAAATAAAAATCATACTTCGAACAGTTTAGATGTTGAAAATACTACTTTAAACTTTATATTTATATTAAATTATTTTATTACTTTGATTTTGCACCATTTTAAGATGAAGACCATATACATGTTGGATTTAGAAGAAAATTGGTATGCTAATAAAGTGAGCAATTCTAAATATAATGAGTGAAGTAGATTTTTCATTCATGATCATGTGAGGCCCACAGTGCATTAATTGCATGGTGGAGTCACATGCACTGGTTCATATTTCTATATATATGCTGCACCCGAATAGCTGTGCAGTTGTCCAAAAAATAAGCTCCGCACATATTAAAATGCAATAAAATTTTATACAATCATTTATCTATATATAAATTATATTTTAGACGGTTTGGATGTTGAAAAAACCACTTTAAAGTTATTATTTAAATCAAATTATTTTATTATGTTGAATTTGTACCATTTTCAGATGGGGCTCATACACATATCTGGGCATGAAAAGTGATATGATAATAAAATATATTATTCTAAATACAATGGATGAAGTAGATTATCATTTGATCATCATGTGGGGCCCATTTCAGCGCCGCGTGAATGTCTCTCATAGATATGTCAATTGGTTGCTTTATAAATTCAAAATTTCAAACCACAGGCCGAGGCGCGGGATTCTTTGTCCTGTTTGGGTTTTCATTCCTCCGTTTTCACTCCTTTGGCTCATGAAAATTCCCAGATCCCATGGAAGAATCTCAAAACCCTAATCTGAAAATCACCGTAGAGAAAGGCCCTCGCCAGGGAGAAACGCTCGAAGCTCGTCCCAACTCGAATTCCATCCGGATCGGTCGAGTCGTCCGAGGTAACAGCTTGGCAATCAAAGACCCAGGAATTTCCCAAAAGCACCTCAACATCGCCTTCGCCGACGGCAAATGGACGGTTACCGATCTCGACACATCCAACGGCACCTTCCTCAACGGCGTTCAGCTCAGTGCCCTTTCTCCCTCTGCTCTCGCCGATGGCGACGTCATCAAGATCGGCGAGTCCACCTCGATTGCGGTCAGGATAGAAGGGACGTCCGATCACGGGCCGGAGCAGCTGGAAATCAAGCCGGGGAGGAATAGGAGAAGGCCAGGCCGACCGAGGAAGGTCAGAGTTGAATCGGGGGACGAGGAGGCTAGGGCAGAATCAATGCCTGCCGCGCCGGTTGCTGGCGAAGCCAGAGAAAGATCCGAATTTGGGATTGAATTGAGGAGAAATACAAGACGACAGGCTGCTGTAACCAAGGCAAGGGGTGCTGTAAAGAGGGAGTTAGTAACGGAGGATGCTGTTCCTGGAAGATCGGATGGAGGGTTAGAAATTTCGGTTGCTGCTGAGGTGGAAAAGAAAGCCAATGTGGAGAATGCGCCTGCGGCAAATAGGTTGCGCAGGAACCCACGGCGGCGGAATGCTCCAACTGAGGCTAGTGTTACTTCCAAGGACGACGCAGTGCAATCAGAGTCTGTTCCAGTTGAGGCAGCTTCAGAAAGATCGAATGTTGGTTTAGATGCCATGAAAACTAGTGAAACCACCTCAATTCCACTAGTGGAGGACATGCATGATAGGAATCCGAGGCGGCTGGATGGTGGGAGTGAGGCTAAGGTTCCTCCAAGGGAGGAACAAGTTCCCTTGGAGTGTCTTCCAGCTCAGCTGGTTGCTGGGACAACAGGTTTTGAAGCGGAGAATGCAGTGGCTGCTGAAGAAGGCTCTGCTTTTCCCAAGGAATTGGAGAGGATTACACTGGGGGAGTGGTTTGATAGCATGGAGAGATACTTGCCAAAGCAGATTAATGATTCTGCTGAAGAGATAATCCAGAACCTGAGGCAGAGGCATAAGCAATTTGTGGATTTTATACAGCAGCAGTCATTTGGGAAGGGTAAATTGCCTGTTGTAACTTAAAGGCCTGTTTGTCTAGTAAGTTGCTGCTATGTACTTTGACACTGTCCATCTTTCCTCCTTGCTACATAGATCTGACAGTTTATTGTAACGGATACTTTAGCATTTGTACAAACATCTGCGTTCTGATTATCAATAGCTATCTAGATAAAAGGCTGCTTGCTCACTTAGTTTTAGTTTCAGGCATCAGGTTTCACTTTGGCTTAGGAGTCTCCGGTACTTCTTGTATCATTTCGGGATTTAGTAGGAAAATTGCTGGTTATTAAATTAAGCTGTACAAATTTACCCATGCTTTACCGTCTGTCAATACTATTTAGATTGCTTAATGGGGTGCCGATTGCAAAGATGTTGATCTACAAACTTGATGAAACTGTGGGAGGTAAGAGCAACGGTCCAGAAAGAAACTGTGTGTGTGAAGCACTTGGACAACAGCAGCTGCCTCTGTTGTGGATGTGTCCCACTGAACAATTACCCTAGATGAAAGTTCCAGACTAGAGTAGGCAATGGACAATTAAATACAAAATCGGGCAATTTTTTTATTCAACTTGTCCTTCACCAAGGATATAGATACCCTACCGACTTTAAGAATGCTTTGTGCAACCAAAAATTTGCATAGTTAATAAATCTGAACGGTTAGTTGATATCCTAAGGTGGAGGATAAAAAAAGTTCTTGGTTTTTTTGTGTTCTCCCATAATTTGATCTAGGAGTGAGATTGGACAGCCTCAAATTGTCCGATGGAAACATGAGGGTTTCTAGTGAGATTCCAAACGTTTGTCAAGATGTGATCGATGATTGAAGCATAAGTTGGATGATTGTACAATACTTTGACCAAGCATGCGGTTTTTCCAAGAAAGTGTTTAAAGGTTTGGAAAATGGTATTAATCAGTCCAGCAGAACCATAGAGTGAACCAAGGACAAACTAGCTGATGGTTTCAATACGAGAATTGTTGACTGAGTTCTAATCCAATTGTAGACTTGAAAAAGATTGATGGGCCCATGGTTTACTTGAACTAACAGATATCTCTTGCATGAAAATATCTCTGACAGTTAACAATTTTGACAAGTTGGCAATCCAAGAACACTGTAGAAACTCTTCTAATGACTAAGAGGGATGGAACTCTATAACTTGAGGCTTCCTGATTTTGGTAAATGACAAATAGAATGGAATGAGTGTAAATGGAAAAGTCAAAGGCATTAATTTCCCTACTCTGTTACTTTATTTTATTTTATTTTTGCTCCTATATTTCCATTGTCTTCTCTATTCTTTCTATATGACTATCTATCTATTCCAACTTTATTCCCACCTTACCCTTATCATATCCATTCTATTCCTACCATTTATATCTATCCAAACACTAATCTAAAGAGCAAATCTTCTCTTGCTTCTTTCTTTCTTTTTTTCTTCTTCTTCTTCTTCTTTTTTCTTTTTAATGCTAAATTGAGTTTGAATGTTTACTTAAAGTTTCTTTGAGCTTCAAATGTTTGCATCTTTCTGAAATCATATCCCACCTCCCTTAAGCACCATAGAATTTGTAATCAGCTTGCCTGGAGGAATTCATAAATCCTTTGCACATGAGAGTCGTATTGACTTTTCAAGCTCTGTCCTTCTTTGCAGAGGACTGTAATAGGTCCTTTGGAATCCAGGTATGGCAAAAAGGAAGTGAATGAGATCACAGTGAATATTATGTCTAGAACTTCAGATCATGCAACATCAAATGTAGAACAATCAATTTTATACCTGTGTGTTTTGCATTTCTATGGTAATGGGTGTAGAATTTTGCCCTCAATGCATGGTCAGCTGGTAATCACTTGCAGGTTCCTGGCTCCTCTTCCTGGTTCTTACAACAAGAAAGTCTGCCTGCTCACCCTTAATCTGGATATTGCACATGTAAAAAGCACTGTAAATGTCAAGGTACAATCTTGTCCAGCTCTTCCATGTTATTGCAGCAATGAGAATGAACATGTGGTCCGGATCTCTCAATGTCTACTGCCCAATTCCAAGTGACTATGATTTTTTTTTTTAGCTGTCTTTGTGATCAAAACAACCTCATCAGAATAGCCAGTCTTTATGGTTTCTAAGTTACATGCTCATTCTCTGGATCCGTTTGCTGAGGAAATTACTCGAGCAGACACACAGCTGCTCTTGTTGCAGGATAGCGCAATTTTTCTTTCTCCTTACGAAGTTATGATCCAAGCACTCAGTATTTGACTGCCTAGTCCAAGAATTGAAATATACTCAAAACTTCCTAATGCTAAGCGTGTAGATTCAGAGATTAAATATGGCCCCTATGAGAATCTGCCTCCATTCTCTGATGACGCTTTTGTGGTTCATTTTGAGAATAACCAGCCTCTTGCAGTTTTGTGGCTGCTGGTGCTTGAGTATCTGAAATGGAGTCATCTGGGCTGCATCCTTGTATGTCAATTTATGCTTCAAAACACTTAAAATAACTTTCTAAGCCTTTTTCGAAAAAAAAAAAAAACTTTCTAAGTTGTGATTATGTTTTTACACAGTTGTGAGTGCGAAAGAAGTTGAAAATGACTAAATAGCCACACTAGAGATGGGCAGATAGCAATCACAATTCAGAAGTGGCACCATGCATATCTTATGGAAAAGTTGGATTGTCTAAACTTCTCTGGTGAATTAAGGCGAGAGTTATCTTTGAGCCATGAGATGAGACCAGTGGATGAGTATGAGAAGCCAGCGGGTGTGCTGAATTGCATTTCATGTTGGTAGGTAGGTTGGGAAGAATTTACCTAACCTTCAGTTCTAGTAATGGCAACAATAGAAGGATAGATGACTACACTTTTTCATGCAAGGCTACTCATGTGGTGGCCTCTTCTAATGGTGATGGGGCAAATTCTAAGGAACATAGCATACGGACAGAGAGATCTGATTAGGAGTGAATAGAAGCTGCAACATGGTGGTAGGTCAGCCGGGCAATTGGGATGGCTGCTTTAGGATATATTTGAAAGAGAACCTCTTCTATGACAGTAGTTTGAAGGATTGGATAAAATCCATTTGAGTCCAGGTTTGGCTCATAGCGATAAATTGTTAGGATCTTGCTTGATACGATCATGAATGTCTAGCAATCTTGCCCAGTCATGTAAAGAGAGAAGAAAGCATCAAGACATCAGAAATGGAGCATTATAGCTCATGTTCTAGTTGAGCAAACCACATTTAAAAACACATCAATCTCATCATTTAAATAATTTCCTTCTGCACCAACTTCGCGAGGATAGCCCATGCATGCCATGCTGCACTTTCTTCCTTGGTTCATTTTCGTTCTTCCTTTTTGAAGCTTAAATGATTTTCTTTGTTTCCTTTAAAAAATTGACCTCTGGAACTGAGAAGTCATTGTTGGGGGTGCAGTGGTGCACCATAACCCACTTCGAAATCTTGCAATGCTTTGGAAAACAAAAACTAGTCCATGAAAACCCAGCTTTTGAGTGTTGTTTGGTTATACACTTATAATATGGTTAAACTGTTACATATTCATTTCTCATGCTTGCCGACATGCAATAATAATAATAATAATTATTATTATTATTATTATTATTTTACAATTAGGCTTGCTTATGACAAAAGCAAGCACAAGTTTTTATGCTTCTTACGTTCGTTCTAGTTCCACTGCTATTGATTTGAGTACTAGTTAAACTTGTCACCGCTTGGATGTCCAAGCTACTGAGGTGGGTGTAGCATGATTGGAAGGTTTAAGATTCAAATATTGTATAAATGCAGTGGTCTCGTTATTTTGCTGTTGGAGTACACCTTCATCAATATTTAAGGTCGCAGTCTCATATGGCCATGCAGTTAAAAAAATTTATAATCTTTTTTTTGGAAGTTTCCATCCCACCTAGATCATACCTCATAAAATTTAGTAATTTTTTTGGATCTTTTATTTTTGAAATTTAAAAAGGACATGGAATATGCCCCTATACCCTCTCATTTAAAAAAATAAACATATTAAAATTTTTTTAAAAATTGTTAAATTCCATAGGAGATGCAGTCGAAATGGGGCCCATACCTTTCCAAAAGTTTTTTTTTTTTTAAAAAAAAAAAAAAAAAAATTGTTTCCTTGCCCGTAAATCGTCAAATTTAAGGGTAGCTCTGTATGGATCTTGACACATCAATCTAATAAAATTATTTAGTTTATATATTTAGGGTGTTGTTTGTTTTTTTTTTTTATAAAACTTTTCAAACAAAAACTTTTTTAATCTAAAACTTTTTATTTTTCGTAATTATTTTTTATTTTTTAATTATTTATTTATATTTTTCTATACAACTATCATATTTTTTAATTATTTCTACACAATTATTCATATAGTTAACTTATCTATTTTAACTTTATTTTCTTCACTCTTCATTATTACCCTTATTATATCACATAATTTTCTTCCAATTCAAAATCTTTTACATCAAAAAATTTAAAATCTTTTAATCTAAAAATTTTATTACTTCTCAAACACACCAAGATTTAAACCTGTTAGTTTAACATGCAAAACCTCTACAATATTTTTTCTCGGTGAATGAATGACTCTAAAATGTACGAGTCATGGTTTAAATTGTTTTTCATAATTTACATATGGGCTATATAGTAATTAAAGTAAGTACTTCTCACCCAAGATTCCGATTCAAATGATTTTTGGTCACAAGATCAAATAAATAATATTAAACAATATGACGGGTTGAATTTTGATTTAAACATCAATATGAATCCACCACCGAAAGGTTACTACAGAAACGTTTCACCAAAGCAGGATCCGTTCAGTGTTCAGACAAACATATAGTTGTAGCCTCTACTTCTATGTTGATTTTAAATTTAATTTGTTAGACAATATTTAAATTAGAATCTAATTGTTTAATATTAAAACTTATCCTAATAAACAGAGTTGGGCAGTTGTTCTACATCAAACTATATTTATTGTAAGTGCTATCATGGACTACTTTTACGAATATTTTTTTTAATCCTTTCTATAATTAAAAATATATCTTCCATCAGTTTGCTTTTCGTTTTTTTTTTCCTTGTCGCCTTGGGAACATATGGTTTGAATTTTTTTGTTAGTAATAAATTAGTACTGTTTAAAATATTCAATATGGAATTATGGATAACTAATTCCGACACTTAACCTAAGCCAAGCCACCGTGCATGCAGGAGGGCTGTACTGTCTATGAATTTCTTTTTAATACTAGTTCTCCACAAAATCAATCAAATCTAAAAAAATAATAATAATAATTTAAGTTACCCATTATGAGTTTTTTTTTTTTTTTTTTTTTGTGTTTTGGGGGTACGAATGGAGCCTAATGCATGCCATCAAGTGTTAATCTTCATGGATTTATTAATATATGTACTCCGCAATCTTCCATATATGATTATAGCTGCAAACCATAACCAGCTTATTTGATTTGATTCTTGTGCCGTTAATTTCAATAGGAATATTTTCCTAGCCATTTATGTATCATTTTTTTTATCACCTAAGGACAACAAATGCCTAGCCTACACAATTCATAAACTCATGTAAACCACTTAGAAATCCAGGGTTGATGTTTTGTTTCTAAAAAAAAATTATATTTTATACAATATAATGTGACATCTTGATTTTATAATGGAGTTCATTCGGTGAAATTCTATAAAACCCCACCCACCACAGGAGGGAATAAATGGCAAATATCCCTCAATTCATGAGGTGGTTTCGAACAGGGTCGGCTGAGCCGCCACGCTGCCATCACCTGCGCGGCGAAGGGGACAGTTAATATTTAAATAGAACTGTCATCTATCTAAGCAACAGATATTCCAATCTCCAGCTCTGTGGGCTGGGGCTCTCTATATTTTCTGCCTACATTAATTATCAAGCAGGATTGGGTAGGCTTTGCTGGCCTAATAAATATCTGAGTCCATCATAATGCTGTCAACCTCGGTGTATTTAATAATAGCCTGGCGCATCACACTGCTTTCCACTAAAATCATGCTAATGATCATTCAAGCCATTGGATGGAATGAGATGAGATTATCTGATCATGAGAAAATATTTTTTTATGTTAAATATTATTTTTTCATTTTTAGTTCCAAATAATCTTTTGGACTCCGATCGCCTGCACCCGGGAGCAGGCAGCGTTGCCTGCTCCCGGGCACATACCCCCATTTTTTTTTTTTTTTATTTTAAATTTTTATAAACTTGTTAGCCAAAGTGTATTTAACATGTGTATAAATTTTTATCATTTTTGGAGATTTTTAGATATTTATTTTTGATTTTTGAAAATAAGTGACATTTTAGGTAATTTTAAATTACTAAAATGCCGCTGATTTTCAAAAATCAAAAATAAATATCTAAAAATCTCTAAAAATGGTAAAAATTTATACACATGTTAAATACACCTATATTAACATTTCTACAAAAAAATTTTAAAATAAAAATAAAAAAATGGGTGTGTGCACCCGAGAGCAGGCAACGTTGCCTGCTCCCGGGTGCAGGCGATCGGAGTCCTAATCTTTTTTACTTCTAATATTAAATTTTCCATTCCTAATAAATTTTTTTTTTTTGTTTCTTAATATATGACCATGTATTTTCTCATTCAAATCCCATTCCATTCATGGGATGATTCCGAATAAAACCGAGCCACCGTTTATATCCTAATTTGTACAAGTAATACGACTGAAATCATTTTTTCTCCTAAAAAATTCAAATATCTTTTAATAACTTTAATGCACATAATTAATAAAGAAAAGTGATGCTTTCCACTAACGTATGCTTAGTCGACTCCAACTGTCCGCGTCTTTTGAGGTCTGAAGTTCAAAGTCAGTTACTCTGCCAATCAAAATTCCCAACGCAGAAAATTCGAATTGGATTTCATCTTAACTATTCTAATAATTAGCAGCTCTAGCTATTGATCCGATTTTGTTGGCAAATGTTATCACCTCTCTTGTTTTCCGATACTAGACCCTCAGCTGGGTACCACTTATTTACATTCTTTCATATCAATTCGACAATCTGCTGCTAAGAATTAGTTTGGGCCCGTCTTGATGATTTATGTTAAATTCAGTTCATCCACTCATTTAACCAACAAACAAAAAATCATATCAATTAAAATACAGAAAATTATATAAATATTTGTAATGTGGTTCACATCTTCTAAAAATGTATAAAAATTTATACAAATTTGAAAAATTACTTGAATCTATGCACTAAAGGTATAAAATATTTTTTTGATAGGTTTTTACAATAATCTTAACAAATATTTTCTATATAAGCTCTGAGACATTCTAACAAATTTCTTACAATATATAGACATAACTAACAGTATTTTTGAGCACCTGCCATAGAGCAGTTGGTAGCTCATGCGGGCAATTATGCCCAGCGTCGAGGTTTCAAATCCCCCTCTCATTAGTTGTGAGCAGTGG
Source organism: Annona cherimola (assembly GCA_030490835.1). NCBI lineage: Eukaryota > Viridiplantae > Streptophyta > Magnoliopsida > Magnoliales > Annonaceae > Annona > Annona cherimola. The sequence goes on from CM059972.1 coordinate 93,346,712, forward strand.
CTCCAACTCAATCAAAAAAAAAAAAAAAAAAAACTAACAGTATTTTTAAATTTATCTAAATGGTGGATACTCTCACACACCTGAAGACTAATGCTACCAACTTTATCTCTTACTAATGCAACCACAAATAATACAGCTGACAAGGATCGAACTTTGGTGCACGACGAATAGGTGCCAGCCTTGGTCACCACCACGCTAGAGGCATGATGGCAAGGTTTAAAATAAATATAAATAATTTTAGGTAGGATGAATGTTTTAGATGGTTGGATGTAGAATTGGGATCTTATGGGCACTTAAGAAAAATAAGTAATTTTAATGGCTTTAAATTTTCTCTTAAATGATTCATAGTATTCAGAATCATGCAAGTTATAGACTGAGATTATTTTTATTTTCTTAGTAAAATAAATGATTGTAAAATTAATTGAGATGAATTGAATTTAACAAAATTATAGAGATGAGACCTAAAATAGACCAATTTGTTTTGGTAGTAACAGATTTATATAAGTTGAACATCATACATCTATATGATCCAATAAATTTACATACATTGTGAGTTCCTGAGGGTGCATTTGGCTCAAAACAGACCTTATAGGATAAGTTTTCTCTATTATTAGATAAGCATTTCTCAAATCAACCCACAATTAATAATTCCGAAGAGCGCCTTGTATTTAACTTTGCCATTCATGGGCTGTTTTCTTACATTTGTTATACACGATATTGTATTCATCATATATTAAGGAGTTGTTTGGTCGTAATAAAGTAATTGATAACTCAAACTTAGGTAGGCTGAGAGCAAATAGAATCAGCCCAGATAAAAATAACACTGACGCAATAATAGATGAAGAGAATTTAACAAACATATTCATTTCTTCGTAACTAAAACCATTTGTTTATTTAAGAAAGTAATTATCATCTTGACGAAAATATTGGCCACAACATTAAGTAAACATTTTTAAAATCTTTTTTAATTTAAAACCATTTTTAAAATATTGATGCATGGGGTTGGCGGCATTTCATACATAGTCTTGGATGAGCTCCATCCATCCATGATCCATGTGTAAATGGAGCCTTCTAGACATGCGACATGATAAGGTGGCAAGATAACATGGATGTGGACATCACCTTTTTCTAGTTCATATTTTAATTCTCTTGGTCTCTTTCGTGCAGCAAGCAGTTCATGTGCATGCGTATAGTGATAGATATAGTGTAAAATTTGACGGTTGGGATTTACTAATCCTAAGTCTGGTACGAGGGATTCCATAAGCAATTAAATGGGATGAAAAAATGGCATGAGCATGTAATAATGTATATTGAATGGAAAAAGTTGCACTATAAATGCAAAAAATTGTATCGGAAATTTTAAAAATTATTTTGAAATTTTAAAAAAACTGTATTGAGGATGTTAATATATATTTTATTCAAGAAAATTTTTTTGATTGGTTTTAAATTAAGAATTTTGAATCCTTTGGAACATCACTGGCCATTTAAGGGATGAAATTAGCCTGTCCATTCACAGCTCAAAAAATAATTAGGTGTGAACACATCTTGAAAAATTTAAGGGTCCGGGAATTGATTTGAATTGGTGGGCATGTAATAAAAAATAATGAGGCTTTCTCAGCTTCAAAAAGTGAGGCATGCGATGTTTGTGGATGCCAAGCCTTATGGAATAATCTGAAATGGGTGCTTTCTATTGTATATTGGAATAATCTGCATGAAATGATGGCAGAAACAATCCAACCTAGCTAATTGCTAGCTAGCTAGCAAGGTATTGATTTTTGCATGCCGGGTGAAATCATATCAAATCAATGCCCGTAGAATGATCATTGCTTATGGTTTTGAACACATATATTGTTGGATTAATACACTGACGAAATTAAAGTACAATTATTGTTAGGTTAGTGGTAATTAAGATGTCCACAGAGTTGTCTGTTAAATTTTCTAAAAATTTTACCAAAGTCGCTGTTTATGCATTGGATCCATGCACGCGTTTTTACTACATATATATTCCTACAACAATAATTTTTGGTCGCGAAAAGTGTTTTTTGGTTGCTGAAAAAATTTGAAAAACCTTTGGCCGCAAGAAGTTATGGCAAGCAAAGACAAACTGTGTTGAAAAGTGGTTGGTAAGTGACCAATGCAACGAAGATTTAGGGGAAGTTTGGTAACGGGTGTATGGCATGGGGTGGAAAATGGTGGAAATTCTATTTTCCAACAAATGATTTTATAACATAATAATTTTATTTTTCAACTTTATCCTTATATTCTAATTTTTTTCCAACTATCCTATTTATTCTAATTTTAACTCTATCATTTTATATCAATTACAAATTTGTTAAAATGTTCTCTTTTCCACTTCCTACGCATCCCATAATCCTACCCTAATTTACATTACAAAGCATCCCCTTAGTCTATTGCGAACTTTTTAGTAATTACATCAATCTATCTCATTAGAGGTGCAACTTGGTTTGGGTTAAGCCCAAATCCAGCTCATCGAACCCGAATTAATGTTCAAGCTTACTTTTTAAAAACCCAAATTAGAAGAATCCGATTTGTAAATATAATAGAGCCAGGGGTTCAAGTGAATTTGAACCTGAAGAATCCATGTCAGATTTTACATTTTATACTTATAAAATAAATTATATACATAATATCTAAATAATATTTCTTTATATTTGTGTATTTTATGTTATTTATATTTATATTTGAATACATGTTTAACATATTTTAATTATATTATAAATAAAGTATATTATTTTCATTTATATTTATCTTTTGTTTCTATTATTTACTTTTACAACTATTAATTTTTTCATTTATCTGGTTTTTAATGTTAAATTTTTTTCTAGAAATATTTTTATATTGCTATGTTTTCTAAAAAATTGTAGTATGATTATATATTATTATATTCAATTACATGATTTGTTATTATTATATATTCTTACAAAATTCTAAACGTATCACTCTTAAATCAAATGTATTCATTAATCTAAATTCCAACCCAAACCTCTACTCAAACTCGATTTTTAAAGATACGGATATGGTTTAGATTTTATAAATAAAGTTAGGGTTAGGATTAAGGTTAAGAGTGTTAACAGATCGGGTTAAATGGATTGAAGTTTAATCCCAATCCTAACCCATTTAAAATATCTCAACTTTAATTCGTTTATTAACTCATTTAAAAATCTTAACCCTAGCCTATGTATAACTTATTTAATAAATGGATTAATGGGTTGCATAACAATCGACTTAAGGCTTGGACTCTGGGACGATAATCTCACAGGGAGAGGTGAGAAGGTATTTTGGGCATAGGAAAAAATGAAAATGATAGCAATGAGAAAATGAAATTAGGTAGCAGCGAGAAAATGGAAATTAAGCTGCAGGAGGAAGACTTAGTCTAAAAAAACAACCAAGAGGATTACATTTATATATAGAGAGAGATTATCCATTGCATGTAAATGGTTAAACGGGTTAAATGGGTTAAACAAGTTACTAAACAGGTTGACGGGTTATAAAATCTCAACGCTAATTTTTTATTTAATTAAATGGTTGAATAAATTGACAGATCATAAACCATATATTAAAAAATTTCAACACAAACTCATTTATAAACGGGTTAGACAAATAGGTTGATGAGTTGACCATGACCATTAACACCTTTAGTTAAGGTTGAGGTAAACTCGAATTTCATGAGCCCGAGTTAGACCCCTATATTTCGTTGATATAAATGTTAATTAGGTTCCTTTATATTAGCCAATTATTTGGTTGCAAAAAAGCACATTGCTAATGCCAATTTTTAAGACATGTATAAATGGGCATGATCCTGTGCATCCAATTTCACACGAGTTCTTATGAATTTCGACTAAAACCATAATTTTTTTTTTATCTTTTAAAAAAATTTTATATAGAAGTTTTATTGTAAGTGGATTTAATTCATAAATCAAGTTTTACTATTTTTGGATATGTGTATTTATATTTTAATTTTAAATATAGGAATATTTTAGTAATTTTAAGGGTTAAAATTAATTACCAAACATACCCATAGCTAGATTAAATTTACTTAGGGTGTGTTTGGTAATGAATAAAACTTTTGATGAAAAGTTTCGTAGAGTAAAAGTTGTCAAATGATGTGATATGATAGGGGTAATGATGAGTAGTAAAGAGTATAAAGTTAAAATAAATAGGTTAGTTGTGTGGATAGTTGTGTAGAAATGATTAAAAAGTAGGGTAGTTGTATAGGAAAATGTGAAAAAATAATTAAAAAATATGATAGGTGTGGTGATTGAAAAGTTTTAGATTGAAAAGTTTTAACATGACATTTTTTTTCAATTGCCAAACACCCCCTTAGAACAACATTTTCATAAAAAAATTAAAAATAAAATCCAAACTTAAAAGGGCTCCAAGAAATCCAAACTTCTCAAAATCTGAAATTTTGGCGCCATGAAAAGCTTGACCTTTTCGGACTAAAAAGTCAGCTTTTTGCTGCTTCTGTTGAGACAGAGTGGTTTTTGCACGAAAAGTAGACCTTTTACACCCAAAGGGCTGACCTTTTTCCCTTTTTTCAAAATTCAAATTTTGGAGAAATAGTCCTGCCTCAAGTGAGTTAATCCACTTAAAATAAGAATAAACGAATGAACCAATCTTGATTTAAGATTAACCACAACTCCAAAAGCATATTCCATTATCATTCTAATAGAAGTTCATCAATTTAACATATTCCAAGATGATTCTATGCATATCAAATAGCATATTCCGTTTTCAAATTTCGAGCTTAATCTTATCACAATTAGTATGCTAAACTCAAAATGATAATTCCACTAACGTACTAAACTTTTCAAAATCCTATTCAAGAGCACTAAATACAATTTTACAAAATCAAATTCAAGAGCACAAAATCACTTCTTTTGTCATCATCAAAACCAATCAAAAATAGATTTCACATAAGTTCACATTCTCCTTGCTCCCCCTATCAACCATGCTTCCAAAGAATTGGAGAATACACAAAAATAGCTGTTTTGAAATGGTTACATCTCTCCCTTTTTGTCATTAGCAAAAAGTGTTGAAGATAAATCATCAAACATTAGTAATGAAACACAAAATTCGGTGCCAATATATCCAAGATGCAGTGATATAGGAGTTTTAACAAAATCAAACAAACATTAATAAATTATGAGATATGTTTTCAAAAATTGAAATGGTCTTGTTAGAACTTAGAAAATTAAAAAAAGGTCTTCTTGGTATGTTTCTTTTGAGAAGGTGAAACCTCCTCATCTCTTCTTCTTTAGAAATTATATCAAACTTGGTAATAAATGGTACTTTCAACTTCCTTAGTTGGAGTGAGAACTTTTCTTGAAATGACTTCTTTGATTTCCTATTTGAAGATTGACCTAAAATGAACTTTTGAATAGAAACTCGTTGCACAAAGGTAGTTCATTTGAGTAGTTTATTTGAGATTTGAAACATGAAAGTTTAGGAGAAGATGATATGGAATATGGAGTTAGTTCCTTTTTGAAGAAGCACTGCAACGATGAGATATAATTTGCACTGTGTGTTTGAGATAGAAGGTTGGGAAATGGTTTTTGTGGAAGGATTGAAGTATGAAGGTTTAAGATAGTTTTGATGATGGTTTTTTACCTTCCTTATTAGATTCTTCCACATTTTACCTTGAGATCCACCTTCTTTGTCATGAGGTCCTATATTACCTGAAGCCCTCTACTCTTTGGATGTTGAAGGCCAGTTTTTGTCATTAGATTGTTTGTGTCTCTTCTTTTGAGTAAAATTCTTTTATTGTGCTATAAGAGATTCAACGAGTCCTTCCTGTCTCAAATTCAGACCAATGAGCTTGAACAACGGGGTGAGAACTATTTCATAAAGCATGTCCAGTAGCAAATTTTTATCCTTTCACATATTTGTATGATCATTCACTTTATCAAGTTGAACATAGAAAAACTTTTTCTTGAAACAATGCATTTTCTCTTGAATGCGTTGATGTTGAACTTTTGGAATTCTTTTTCTTTCCCATTCTTTTTTACTCTTGAAGGTGCTGAGGTTAAACCTTTGATGTAAACAGTTTTTGTCAATGACGCTTCATATAAAAGAGACGCACGTTTGGATTTTCTTCTCCTTATATTTCTTTTTTCCTCAATGGCAATTTCTGAATTTCTTTTAATTCTTAGAGGAGATTTATTAGGAAATATATCATCCACTTTCCTTCCCCCTTTGTATTGGTAGATTGTTTTAGAATCATATTTGGTGAGAGTTTTTTAGGTTATAAGTTGAGTTGAGAAAGACAAGGTTTCAATAAAAGGATTTGACTTGAATTAGGTTGTGATTTCAGCTAGTTGGTTTTGGCTTGAAATTTTGATTGGGAATGATGGTTAAGCTTTCGGCTAAGCGAGAATAGGGTAATGGGTTAGGAAAAGCTAGGTAGTTTGGCTAGGATTTTGGTTGGGAGAGTAATAAAGATACATAGTGGATAAACACTAAATATAAGATATTTACACTTGAATAACCAATAAAAACAATAAAAATGAAATTCAAAAGTGAATTTTCAAAATTTTAGGAGCAGAAAGGATAGAATATGAAAACGGAGAGGACGAAAATGAAGACTGATGACAACCTCAACCAGAATGAGCTTACCGAAAGAAATCAATATAGAAAAATTTTGTCTCATCAATTCCGGTTGCCAACAAAATACTCTCAAATTGCCAAATTATCCAAGTCCTAAAGATTTTGAAATGAAAATATACATCTCTTGAACCATTTTTATTTTTCTCTGCTCAAACAAAATTTTCAACCTTTTTGATAAAAATAGTCGACGTTTTCATGTCATTTAAAAAAAATCATAAAATGTTTATGTTCAATTTGATCCATTAATCTTAAACTATCATGTAAATAGCATCAATAACACTTGATCTTTTAAAGAGGAGTGGTTTAATAAAAATGTCTCTAATTGATCTTCAATAAGAAAAAATTCTAAGCGATGCACATGATCTTGAATGAAATCTTACCTCAATGTTGTAGTTCTATTCATTTTCATACCTGCATTGATTTCTTTATTTCGTATTTTTATATTTTTATTTTATTTTTAATTTTTTGTGCTGGTCACCTAATGAGAGCAATCTTTATCCATGTACTAGCTTATTCTAGTTTCCATCAAAATAAAAAAAAATGTCTTTGGTACCTATCGCATGGGTCCACCTTTGGTAGTGCCAACATATGCAGACATTTTTTGTTTCCAAATGAGTTTAACACCTTGGGTTTGCATTCTCTTCAACGGAAAAACAAATGAAAAAGTTCATGAGAACAACAAAAATGACAAATATTATGAGCAAGAATTTTCTTTTGTAACTATTTTACATGTTGTTGATTTTCTGCAGATTTTAAAAATTGATTTTCATTTGTTAATTTTTGAATATTTTCATGAAGTTTCAAATATTTCAATCCTCGCATTCAATTTCTTTCTTCAGTTTGACATGCTTTTCAGATATAACATTGAATTCATGAAATAATTCTTCATATGCCTTTTAAAGTTCAGTTGGACCAATGAAATTTACCTCTGATTCACAATCATTATCAAGTGATCTGCCATAAAACTAATGTTCATGTACTTTGTAATTTGAACTATTTCATCATTGGATTCAGAACTGATAGAAGGAGAGTTATCACTGTCGCTCAAAGACTCATAACTTTTACTTTTCGTGAATTTGAAATTTTGCTGCTTTTGTTGAGATAAAGTGGTTTCTGCACGAAAAGGTAGACCTTTTACACCAAAAGGATCAACCTTTTTTCCTGTTTTTTAAAATTAGAATTTTGGAGAAATAGTCCTGCTTCAAGTGAGTTAATCCACTTAAAATAAGAATAAACGAATGAACCAATCTTGATTTAAGATTAACCACAACTCCAAAAGCATATTCCATTATCATTCTAATAGAAGTTCATCAATTTAGCATATTCCAAGATGATTCCATGCATATCAAATAGCATATTCCGTTTTCAAATTTCAAGCTTAATCTTATCACAATTAGTATGCTAAACTCAAAATGATAATTCCACTAACGTACTACACTTTTCAAAATCCTATTCAAGAGCACTAAATACAATTTTACAAAATCAAATTCAAGAGCACAAAATCACTTCTTTTGTCGTCATCAAAACCAATCAAAAATAAATTTTCACATAAGTTCACATGCATCTTTAAATGAGATAAAAACTTGACTTCTAATTAAATAAATAATTTCAAATACAATACAAAATGTATTTCATACAATTGTAAAGTGGGGCCCAAATGGATAAGTTCCACCAAACTGTAAAAAATTTGGTCTAGTTCATAACTCATGTATGTCACATGGCTAATGATTCAATACGCCCCACGACTCTATGAACATCTCCATGCAACCCTTCTTTTATTTAAATAAAATCATTTTCTAAATCTACACAATTTATTTTGTGAAACATCGTTTGTTTTATCAAGAGACACTTTTATTGAATATATATATTTTGTTTAAAAATAGAATTCCTTAAGAGTGAATATCATTATTAATTTTTTCTGAAATTGTATAGTATATAGTATATAGAAATTTTGAATAGTGTAATTTCTGGAATTATAAATAAATGCATGCAGATAAACAGATAATAGGTTAGTTGTGAAAAAAAAATTAAAAATAAAAGGTTGCAAGTACATCTTCATGCAGTTGTGCGTATTGAACCATTGCAATTATACTATCTATTATTTCTACTTTGAGAGGTGATCGTTTGCGGCTGGGCTAAGTCGACGCTATTGCGTCCGCAAACGATCGATGCATCGTGTGCCGTCGAATTAGGCAGGATGAGAGGGAGCCGTTGGATGGAAAAATTGCGCACAGCTCCCCGCGGGTTCAGTCGATTCAAAAGTGCTGGCGCTGTCCCTCTCTCTCTCCTCTCCAGCTACCTCTCTCCCCGACGCCTCTCTCTTCGGCTCCCACTCTTCCCGATGGCTCCCTCTCTCCCCGCTGTCCCTCTCTCTCGCACCCTCTCTCTCTCCCCTCCGGCTCACTCTCTCCCCGATGGCCCCCTCTCTCTCTCGCGCCCTCTCTGTCTCTCTCGTCGCTCCACCCCGAACCTGCTGTCTCCCTCTCCGGCTCTCTCCCTCTCCTCCGTTTCTAGCCCCACAACCCTGTCCCTCTCCCACGTGATCGCTCCGCTCAGGCTCTCTCCCTTGCTGTCTCCCTCTCCTTCGCTTCTGGCCCCACAACCCCTGTCCCTCTCCCTCTCCGGTCCCGTTCTCTCCCATTTTGTCTCCCTCTTCTCTGCTCTTCCCCACAAACTATCATGTCTCTCTTCTCCGCCGTCCCATTGACGGAACTCCTTCTAGATTCAGGTGAGCGTCTCCTCCCACAAGCTTCCCTTCCAAATTGACATGCTTTTATTGCAACCCACTACCGCACTCACTACAAGAAATGTGTTTAATTGCAACTAAGTACCTGCTTGCAATTGTTTAGATTATTAGAACGTTCAATTGTGTGACTTTGAATGCTTTCTTTATCATGTATTGTAGTTGAATATATTGAATACTTATTCCGCATTTTAAATTGTAGTTGTTACCAGACTATTTATATAATCTAGTTATGGAAGACTATATGAGAACAGATGAAAATAACCAAAGTTTGATACAAAATGACTTCCGCACACTACTACCTGATCCAATGAATGAAGAGGTTGAAGCTTTTATTGGTGTCACATCGGTAGTTCATGAACACGAGGATGAGGTTGCCTATATAGGTGGTTCGGTGAATGCGTCGGTTGGGGAGGATGCATCTATTGAGGAAGTCAACATTCTTAGGAATCAAAATGCAGATGGGTTGTTTACGGTTGATGTTGCAAGGGAGTTGAAACCAAAAGTTGGCATGAAGTTTGTGTCTCTCGAAGAAACTTATACTTTTTATAACACTTATGCTTGGCATTGTGGTTTTAGTGTTAGAAAAGACAACACTCATAAGTTAAAGTCTGGGGCAATTTCTAGGCATGTTTTTAGATGCTCTAAGGCCGGTTGGACTGAAAAAAAGCAAGAAATGAAGATCCAAGCAAATAGAAGACTGTGTATATCAGTCGTTGCTCGTGCCCTGTTAAGCTATACGTGAACTTGAATGTGGAAAAAATGTATATATGTTTCTCAATTTGTAGAGACACATAATCATGCACTTTGTACCCCTACAAAGACTCATAAATTGCGATCACATAAGAAATTGACAGAGGATGACGTAAGTATAATATCATCTTTAAAGAAGTCTGGAGTCGGTGTTGCGAGGTCCATTAATTTTATGATGAATGAAGCAGGTGGTTCTTCTTACCTCCAGTATTCAGCAAGGGATGCTAGGAATGCTTTACGAAGAAAGCGTCAAATTATGTACGGGAATGACGCAAATACTCTACTGCTATGTTTCAGATAAAGAGCTGTGATGATAGTCATTTTTCTTACGAAATCCAAGTTGACGAGGATATGAGATTCACCTCGTGTTTTTGGATAGATGGAAAATTCAAAGAGGACTATATGGTATTCGGTGATGTTGTATGTTTCGACACTACATACAAAACGAATGAGTATGATATGTCATTTGGCCCATTTGTTGGCATAAATCACCATAAACAGACATGCTTATTTGGTGCAGGCTTACTTTTTGGGGAGACAATTGAAGATTTCAAGTGGTTATTTCAAACTTGGTTGGATGTAGTAGGTGGAGTTCATCCTAAGATAATTATTACGGATCAAAATGCAGCAATAGGAGCAGCAATAGCGATAATATTTCCGAATTCTAACCATCATTTGTGTCTGTGGCATATACATAAGAAATTGTCAGAGAAGCTATCTCATATCATCCATCAACATCCTACATTCAAGACAAGATGGAACTATTGTTTGTTCGGCACTAACATCAAGGAAGAATTTGAGAGTACTTGGGAAGCAATGATAGAAGAGTTTGGATTGCAGGAGAATTCGTGGTTGCGACATATGTACGAGATTCGCCAAATGTGGATTCCTACTTACACAAGAAAAGTGTTCTCGGCTGGCATGAGAACCACTCAACAAAGTGAAAGTATTAGTGCCTTTTTTGATGGGTTTTGTGTCGCGAAATTCAAATTCAATTGATTTTTCAAATGGCTATGATAAAGTAATTGAGCGGAGGCGTGAGGCGGAGGCCGATGCTGATTTCAAGACTTTTTATGCTAATCCCGAGTTGAGAACTAAATGTGGCATAAAAGCTCATATGACAAAGGTATATACCTGAAATATCTTCTTAGAATTCCAAAAAGAAGTTGTGGAATGTGTGTATTATATTGCAGAGAAGGTTGGAGGTGAAGGGTCAAATGAACAATGGCAAGTGTTTTTGTTAGAGGGAGAAGATGAGAGCAAGCGAAAGATGTTAACATGGAATGCAGATGGAATGATTGCGTCATGCCCGTGCTTGAAATTTGAGTCGTCTGGAATTTTCTGTCGACATATCATCGCTTTGTTCCGTTTCCTAAAGATGAAAACCATCCCTCCATATCATATATTACCACGCTGGACACAAGATGCTAAATCACAGTTCAAACATCCATCAACAACAATGGACAAGACGGGAACACAGTCTCTTGCAGTTCGTAATCACACATATCCAAGTGGTGGTCATATGTTAGAAATGAAGCCTTGCATAACCCAGATGCATATGAAGTTGTGAGAGAGAATATGGAGAAGATGATTACTGCTCTTTCTGCAATGCCTAAGCCTCCATGTACAGAGATTGTTGGTAGGGATGAGGTTGCAGATGGGGGGTCTCCTATCGTGGTATCAAATAATAACTTTAACCTTATGGGCCAGGGTCAAAGTGCAAATGTTGGTAATGGCACAATAGCCTCACAAAGTTCACAGGCTTGTGGCATCTTGCCTGCACATGTTTCACTAACAAAAGGAAGATCTTCTAAACGCATGAAAGGCCATTTAGAATTGTCACACAGTGGGACAAAATTTTGTCGTGGATGAAAAAAATTCGTTGTGGGCCATGACAAAAGGAATTGCCCCGCGTTGAAGGTCAAGAGTTCAATTGATGTATCGTCTTCAGTTGGTAATGTATCGTCTTTAGTTGGTAATGATTCATTCACTTCTATCGGTTCTCCATCTTATAATATAGTTTCTCTCTTTGAACTCATGTTTTGAATAATAAGTTCAATCATATTTTGAATAATGTAAATTTTCCTTGCTTCAAATATAGGTGGACATACGTGAAATGACATCTACGGGTACAAGAACTAGATCACTTGGGGGTAGGACTTGTGTTTGTTCATGTGGATTAGCAGCTGTAGTTTTGACCTCCCATACCGCAAAAAATTCGGGTCGACGGTTTCTTCGGTGCCCATGATATCGCGTAAGTTACATATTTTCATTATCGTGTTAAGAATTTCATGACTACTGATTTTACTTTTGTTTTGTATGTTGTGTTTTGCAGGATTCTTCCCAATCTTGTAAGTTTTTTAGATGGATTGATGATGATTTCTTACCAAAAATTGAGATTGTTTTAAAAGACGTTGTTCCGCTTGATGTTCAACCCCAAGACCAAGTCCTCGAATTCAATCAGGAGCAATTAGTGGTGGATATGGGAGAGTTGATACGTTGCATTGATGATTTAAGGGAGCGTCATATAATGGAAATGCGCCAATTGAAACAAACAGTTGAGATGAGAACCTTGGAGATGAGAGAAGCATTTGAAAAGAGGGATAAGAGAGAGATGGAGCTGGCCAAAAGCATCATGAGAAATGAAGTCTTACTCATTACTCTATGTGGTCTTGTTTTTGTGATTGTTAGCTATTTAGCAATGTGAGGAAGTCTTATATTTGTTAAAGCACTATAGTATTTTGGAGAACTTCTATTTGAATGGAGTCCTTTGTAATGGAATATATTATCTTTGAGCGTGTTTAATTTTGAACGTGTTTGAATGAAATGTGTTTGAATGAAATGGAAATAGTCTTTTCTTGCCCATTTACTCTTATCATATGTTGTTTGGCAGCTTCTCTCAATATATATGGTGGACAAGCATGAAAGTAATATGAGTAGTGTCAACAAATATTTCTGCAACTGTTCTCTTTCATTAATATATATGTTCAATACAAATGGTTGTAGACAATTTACAAAAAATTACAAAAAAATCAGCTATATAATATCCACATTTACAGAAATTTACAACAATTCAGGTATATAATATCTAACTTTACAAAAATTTACGAAAAATCAGCTATATAATATCCACATTTACAAAAATTTACAAAAATTCAGGTATATAATATCCAACTTTACAAAAATTTACACAAAGCTTGAAGAATACTATTGTATGTATTGCTGTTCGAAACAATGTCATCATTCAACATTCCCTCCATCACTTGCTGCCCTTCATCAACTCTTCCCACAATCCTCATGTTATCAACCAAAATAGTGCAAGCAACCATACTTGGTTTCTTCCCACTAGTCCAAAATTCATCAAGAACCTCCAATACTTTATCTAAGACAATCACATCAACATTGAATAGTCTACTCCCAGAAGAAAATGTGACAACACTGCATAATGACAAATTATAAGCAATGATTTTAGATATAAAACTTTGACAACCTCTGATAAAGCATATGTTGGAAACATGAGGAAAACTAGCTAAATCTATGTTTTGATGATTAACAAATCAATTTGAGAAAGTCTTGGCTACTAACAAGTTTGTGAAATGTCTTAAAGAATATACATTTGAAGAAAATCAAGTTGGAAGGCCAAGTCGTTCCCCAAGTCGACTCCAAGATCGACTTCAAACATGCAAAACTGTCCAGAGTTGAAAACGGAAGAAGGGAAGGTGAAGTCGCAGGCCAAGTCGACTCCACCTGCGACTTGGGTAGCCAAGTCGCAAACGAAGTCGACCTCACCATCGACTTCAGTCGAGCAAATCCTTCCAGAGTTGAATTCGAAACAGCAGAATGCCGAAGTCGCACCCCAAGTCGACTCCACGTGCGACTTGAGGTGAAGTCGCAGCCGAAGTCGACTCAGACATCGACTTCGCTCAGGCAGACGGAAAACTTCAAATGACAAGTTCTGGATTACTTGATTTCAAGCCAAACTAAATGAAGATGAAGATCAAGGCAACATAGATACTAAAGCTGAAACATTTGAAGACAAATCCAAGTACAAGCAATAAGCATAAACTCAATCATTCAAATCAAGAAGATATCTAAGATTACATGAGTCAAGATTCAAGATGAATCAAAGTCAAGATTTTCAAGAACATCATGACAGTGAAGTCGCAAGGCCAAGTCGACCCCATCTGCGACTTGGGTGAAGTCGTAAAGCCAAGTCGACTTCATGATCGACTTCAAGTGGGCAAAACCTTCCAGCGTTGAAACTGAAGACCGAAGTTCGCGAAGTCGCACCCGAAGTCGACTTCATCTGCGACTTGGGTGAAGTCGCACCCGAAGTCGAGTCCACCTGCGACTTGGGTCGCAACGGTTGGAATTAATTCGAACGTTGGCGCATTAAATGCGCGCCACCTACTCACTAACGTTCGGATTTCCTCCAAAATTATAAATAGCATTCATGGTGAACGAGGGAAGTAGTTGGAAAACATTAAGTGAGCATAACTCCTATCTACAAGAGCATTAAAGTGATCAAGCCAATCAAGAGAGGAAGAATTGTGCTTCAAGTTGTAAGAGCTACATTCAGAAACTTCAAAGCCATCATCTACAAGTTCTTCCCCGCGCTAAATCGTTTCTACACACCTGTAAAGTGTAGTTTACTTTTATTGTTTACTTGTTTGTGTTGAACTTGATTTAGCTTGCGTAGCTAAGATCAAGAGGTAGCAAAGTAGTGTGTGATTGGAGTGTGACTCATCACCTACTTGTGCTAAGTGTTTGATGCCCCCTAGAGCTAGAATCTAGAAGAGAGCAAGAGGCTCTAGTTGTATATGCCCCCTAGAGCTTTGAATCTAGAAGAGAGCAAGAGGCTCTAATTGTATTGAGAGAATACAATAGTGGAACCCAAGTCACAAGGTGTGTGAGCTTGGAAGAGTGGAGTAGGGAGGTTGCCCGAACCACTATAAAATCCTTGTCTACTTGCTTTTATTTCTGCTCTCTTTATTACTTTGCTTTCCATTCAGTTTCTTCATTAAAGGGGATTAATTCTACAAGGGGTTAAGTTTTTAAGTTACCAAAAGAAATTTTTAAGAACCCAATTCACCCCTCCCCTCTTGGGTTTTGCCATCTATTCGGGACCCAACAACATATTGTGCAAAATTTCTGTAGTCATGATCGATATTGGAGCATCTTTGTTGACAGAAGCATCTCCAGTAAGAAGCCTAGCATTGTTTTCACCGAATGTACCTCTTTGTTGACAGAAGCATCATGGATGACATGCTTATGGAAATACTGAATCATGGACATGATCAAGAGCTGTTCTTTTTGTCTGTGTATTCCCTCACGCATGAGTGTAAGTAGTGCCAATCTTGACATCTAAGCTAAAGTTCTGTACCAGAAAGTAAGTTACTTAATAAGAATCAGTGCAGAAGAATGATAAGAATCAGTGCAGCAGAATGATATTCCCATCATGTAACAAACAGCAAGGTCTCATCACCAAATTCTTTGTTCAAATGGTAACAAACAGAGTTTGAAGCATGATGAGGTACATATAGACTCTGACTAAATCTGCTTACTAATAACAATTTATGTGCATTTGAATGGTCGACCTCCAACAGTTTTCAAGTGATTGCTAATCCACCACAGACAAAACAGCTTAAACTAATCACATATGAAAAAAAAATTCCAACCTGTCAGCAAAGAGTGTTGAAATATTAAGAAGCTTCAAGTATGAAAAAATGCTTGAAAAAAAGACCATATTTGAAGCAAAAGCAAGACAAAAATGAAAAAGGAAGAATCAACTAGTGTGGTTGCTGCCGTTGCTTCCGCAATCAAGGTCTTCTCACTGCTTGTGGGAACAGAAACTACGCCTGAAGAGCCTCTCAGGAACGCTTGGATTGCTGCGCGCTGCATATGAGTGTAAACAATGTGAGGAAACAAAATTCACTGAAGGACCATTTCAAAAATCATTCATATGAATCCATACCATAGCCACTACGCTGTATGTGGTCATAAATAACTTGAGAAAGAACTGTCACAGATCAGCTTCAAAAAGCTCAGGCTTAAGTTCAATTTCCAAGTTAGGGATCAAGCTTAATTTTGGATTCGACTCTGTGCAAGCCAGCTCGACTTATCTATGCACCTCTCTGACACTCAAGCACAAAACCATGGCTTGCTGGATAAAAACATTTAGAGCTCAATGGAAGCCTTGAGCTTCCAAAAAAAAAGTATTTTAAGGAAGAAATTAGAGAGTAATTGAAGACACATTTGACCATAACATACATTGTGGAACTCTAATGTATCTCCACTAGTCTTACGAAGCTCCACCATGTGCAGCGTAGGAGCCACTTCAAAGACCTAGGAACCAATATGAAAAAGTAATGGCATGATCATATGAAGATGTTCACTGGAAATGAACCGCCTGCTGTTAGTTATGTAGCTGAGATGTCAAAACAGAGGCGAGGCTTGGAGAAAGTCAAATGAATATCTTAGCCATGTTAATCAGTCTAATACGCATAATAAGAACGAAGTTCTGGTTACACTTCCTGACTTTGTATGTAGTGCCATGTACTACTACATCTTACATGTAAAGTATAAACCACAAGCTATTGGACAAGCACCCATATAAAATTTCAAAAAGTTAAAGTACCTCTGTAGCTACTGACAGATGGCCCTTTCTTCCGGTTTTATCTCCCCGCAACTTCATCTCTAAACAAACAATATGCTGATGAATCAAATGAAATAAATGAAAAATAGTGCCACAATAGTTCATTTGAGATAATAAAAGTGAAGCAGACATGAGGCTCTTTACCTACCTTATAATTTTTCTTGTGGACATTAAAACCAAGAGGCTTGGCAGCCTCCTCAATTTTAGACATTATCTCATTTGGAGGGCGCTGAGATGTAAACCGGGTCTCTCTCTTGACAAGACCCTGCAGTTCCAAATTTTACCGAAGAAGAATGTTTCCAATCAACGATTCTAATTTTTCTTAAGACTTGTATATATTTACTACAAGGCAAGAGTGATGAAGAATGTGAAAGACGTATTGGGATGTTCAATCATCAATGAAATACATTCCAGGGAACATTTGAGGCAAGTATGAGTTTGCATGAGAATTCATTACTACTAAGAACTGAACACGAACTAACAGGTCCTGATTTCTCCTCTTTGACCATGAGTATGCATGTCAGGAAACTGCTTCCACTAGACAATGATCAGAAGACAAAAAGTCACCCAAAGAATTATGAATGCACCTAAAACAAAACAATTGTGACGAGATCCATGAATCCATGTGGCACCTCTTAGATAATCAAAAAGGAATGATTATGCAGAACAACATCTCCACTGCCACTTAATATCTTCCAAGTCCATGTCTACGGAATTGTCTACCATGTAAGTCTGCTTTTGCTCAAGTAGACCTAGTGACTGATATGGAGAATCCAATTCTGGTTAGCTTCTGAAAAACAACCGCACCAGCGGAGGAGAGGGACAGGGTTGTGGGGCCAAAAGCGGAGGAGAGGGAGACAACGAGGGAGAGAGCTGGAGAGGGAGACAGCAAGTTTGGGGTGGAGCGACGGGAGAGAGAGAGGGCGCGAGAGAGGGGCAGCGCCGGAGAGGGAGAGGGAGCCGGAGAGGAGAGAGAGAGAGGGGGCCGTCGGGGAGAGAGAGAGGGACAGCGGGGAGAGAGGGAGCCGTCGGGAAGAGCAGGAGAAGGAGAGAGAGGTGTCGGGGAGAGAGGTAGCTGGAGAGAAGAGAGAGAGGGACAGCGCCAGCACTTTTGAATTTTTCGTCGTCGAATCGACTGAACCGCGGGGAGCCGTGCGCAATTTTTCCATCCGACGGCTCCCTCTCATCCCGCCTAATCCGACGGCACGCGATGCATCGATTGTTTGCGGACGCAGTAGCGTCGACTTAGCCTAGCGGCAAACGATCACCTCTCTACCAGCAATTATAATTATAGCAGAAAATTGTTGCCAATACAATTTTCAAAAGTAAAATATGTTGCAGTGAGGTACAATATTAAATTAAATTTGGAATTTTGTATCTAAAATTATTTTAACACAATGTTTGATCAGTAAAATGAGTTTTCTCTAACGAGCTGAATTTAAGGAAGATTGACTCATTGAGTGAGAGCCGTTAATATGTGTTTGGCAAAGAGGGAAAATAATAAGGGTGGAATTTTTTACTCATTTATAAATTTTTGACATGATGTGACGCTTTAGTTACTCATTATCTTATTTCTATCAATATTATCTGTATTTTCCATTTTTTAGCTTTTTTTTTAAAAAAAAACAAAAGCTTACAATTTCGTCAGTTTGTTTCTTTTTTTTTTTAAAAAAAAATTCCTTTTATGTCGCTTTTCTTTTATTCTCTTCAAAACCAAGGAACGAATAGACCTATTTTTATGTAAAAGAAAGCAACGGTAACAGCCACAGGAATATGGATAAACATAATGACTCGGAAAAGCACATAAAAAGGAAAATAATAATAATAATTTCCATAAAAAGAAGGAAGCGATCTTGAACTCAAAAGTGATATAGCTATTTGGAATTGGGCACTTGGTGCAAAGAACGAATTAGTCAACAGAAATGACAGCCATCCATTAATATCTTACATAATTTATTTTTTTAGAATATTAATATCTTACATAATTAAGTGAATATCTTTCTCCTCTGGACAAGGACATGCATGTAATTAGGGGGTAAATAAACATTGGTATGTATTTATGTTTCTCCTCTTTGCTCTCAATAATCACCCATTTAAAGTAGTCTTCGATTGGAAGTTGAACATTTGAGTCACCCCCCAACATTTTTCTTGGCATGTGGATCATGCACCAAGCAATTGCTAGTGTCGAATTGGGCATGATATGCAAGATTTTTAGTTGTTTGTACGGTAGGTTGCTGGCCAGCTAATGTTAATACAAGGATGTGCAAACCTTATCCGGCCACTTTGAAAAAGGAAATGAAGATAACTACGTGGAAACTTCCTGGCTAGACACCATGTGCTCCTCATGGTCATAATATAATATGCCCACCCTTTTGGAGCTGACAAGACGATTCCCATTTTTAGCTTCGTGGGCATGATCCCAGGCCTGTTACACGTACGTGGCAATCCCCTTTTCAGCACTAATGTCTTCTCCCAAAATATAATTCCTGATTTTTTTTCCCATCGGACTTTTCTACCATGTAAGTGTACATTGCATGTCTTTGAGTACTCGCTATGTTTAATCCAAATTCTAAATATATTAATTATGTTTCAAACATTCTAAATATATTCATTATATTTGCATTTATTCCCAAAAATGACTATACCATTAAAGTTCATTCAGGTAAGTTCAAAAATATCCATTTAAATGCTAATTATATTTTCGTAAATGCCCAAAATACCCATAGTGTAAAATAATAAAAGATGTGTTGGTTCCATGTAATGGCTTATATAAGAACTTAGAAAATTAAATGTGAATCAAACAAAAATGTAGCCATAGTATTAAATCAATCTATGATGACAATGCAATTATAGTGGTTCAGTCCCCCTAACCCTTGGGTTCCTCTATTCAACTTAAATCACATAAGTTATAATGGTACAGTTTCAGCAACTGTCTTATAGATCTATAACCCAGCTTTAGATGACTAGGAAAGTAATCAATACACTTAATTCACTTCTTTCTAATTTGATAGATATCAACACAAAGATAATAAAAAAATAAACTCAAAAAGGAAAAGACAAGCCAATTAGCACATCAGTAAGAGCTGCATGACTTGCATAAGATCTTCAAGGGGGAGCACTAAAAACTTCAGCAGCAACTCCTCGAAGTTCTCTTATTTGATCTCTAAAATCTTCCTCAAAGTTGCTTTGCAAAAACGTATATTTCTTAAGCTCCCTTTTACATCCACGAATTCATCCTAACTTGATGAGAAAAGGCAGCCAAGATAGCTCATCCAAGCTAGCTCGCATTTCTTGCTAGCTAGCAAAAAATGTTTGATATTTTTTCCCTGAAACATTGATCTTTTGAAAAAATGTCTAACATTTGCCTTAAAATCAATCGAATGATTTGGAAGTCAAAGATGTTATGGGAATACTTTTTTTTAAAAAAGATGTTATGTGAATTATTAGTCGGCCTTTTTGAATCAAAATATATGATGTTTTCTCTATTTCAAAGAAAATAATTTTTTGTCAAAAAATTTCGAAACTTATCCATATAATCACAATCCACAATGGGTTAAGCTCAAATCAAAATACCACTAATTTTTAAAAATTCAAAAAAATATCTACAAATATCTAAAAATAATAAAAATTGATATATATGTTAAATACACTTAGATTAATATTCAGGTAAAATAATTTTCAAAAAAATAAAAAAAGATATTTATACCTAGGTGCACCGAAGCTAAGTGCACCCGGTGAATGCAATTGGGACCCTTCTAAAAAACCAATTATGTTTCACAAATTTTAAATATATTCATTATGTTTATTTTTAATTTCAAAAATGACTATTCTATTAAAGTTCGTTTAGGTAAGTTCACAAATATCCATTTAAATGCTGGTTATATTTTCATAAATATGCAAAATACCATTAGTATAAAATAATAAAAGATGTGTTAGTTCCATGTAATGGTTTATATAAGAACTTATCAAAATAAATGTGAATAAAACACAAATGTAGTCATAATACTAAATCAATCCACAAAAACAATGCAATTATAGTGATTCGGTTCCCCTAACCTGCTCCACTCTCCAATCACATAAGCTTGAGTTTCACTAATCAACTTACATTATGCAAGTTAAGTAGTACAGTTTCAACAACTATCTTCTAAATTTGGAAACTAGCTCCGGGTAGTTAATAGAGGGTGTGTTAAGGAAATCATAAAATTATTGGATAAAAAATTTTTGGTATAAAAGTTTTTGAATTGAAAAAACGATGTAATATGATAGGGATAATAATGATGAATAAAAAGAATAAAATTAAAATAGATAGGTTAGTTTTATGAGCAGTCGTGGAGAAATAGTTAAAAATAGGTTAGTTGTATAAAAAAAATATGAAGAAATAATTAAAAAAAGTCATTATAGAGAGTGAAAAATTTTAGATAAAAAAGTTTTAGTTTGATATTTTTTACTTATTGTCAAACATACCCAAAGTAATCAACATTTTTGATTCATTTCCTCTTAATTTGATCACTATTAACACTAAGGTGATACAAAATAAACTCAAAAAGCAAAAGACAAACTATTTAGCATATCTGCAAGAGGAGCATGGCTTGTACAAGATCTGTAACATGCCAAACCACAAGTGCGCCACAATTTGAAACTTTACTCCATGGATTTTTTAAGTGGTGAAACTTGTAAATGAAACTAAAGTTTTATTTTTATACAAGCGGAAGCCTTTCTAATGTATTTAGAAATCAACCTAAATTTTTTTCTTCTATTTTCTTTTAGAACCTATTTCAATCTATTTCCTTAACTAAAATTCGGCAGCATACGATCTATGTTTGTATAAGACAAAACTTGATAAACATTAAATTTTCCAGCATTTGATAGCTAAATTCATTCATATCCACTTTAGTTTTTCTGATATATCTCTTACACAATTATACCTTATATGAAAAGCTAACTTGTACACCATATAACCTCTAGATAACAAATTTAAACTTGAAATGTACAATTTTAATAATTAGATCCCAAGACTCAAAAATACCTCAAAAGCATTACAAATCATATTTTTACTACTTTATTAACAGTGGAGATTCCTCTATCAAATCTATATCATATGCATCCACTAGTTATTTGAAAACAGTGAGTATAAAATACTCGGTAAGCAAGCATTTAGACACATAATTCCATAATCCATTGCATTAGTAAAAAAATTAAATTCTTAAATTCTCTTTATGTATTATAATGAAATGAGTGCATACATGCATCATGACTTATTCCTCATTTAGCAAATGACACTTACCAAGTGATCATCTATCCATAATAATATTTTTGATCTTGCATGCTTAATAATGCAGTGTATGAATCATATACATCCTGCTTAACTCCAAAGGGTACTTGAAACACCTCTGGCGCTATCCTTAAGACATAAGGTCAGGTGACTGGGCTCAGTCTCCTCAAAAACATCACATCTTGTCTCATCCTACAGGGTGCTTAATGCATATAAGCATACCGTGAATCATGATCGTCATGAGAAAATATGCATGTCATCATCAAATAAACTAAAAATTTTCATTTCAAAGTGCATAATTAAACATATAAAAAAATAAATTAATCATTCGTCAGCAAATATCATTGCATAAAATGAAAAGACAAGAATCCATTTTCTTATTGGAAAACTCTTTTGAAATAAAATTTTGAAGGGCTTGCTTACTTTTTCCTTTAGCTTACCTCCATCTTTTCTTTACACTTTCCTATCATAACCAACAATGAATACATTTAAGCATATCATGTATGCCAGACTACAAGGCTACTTATCTTTCCTATATGCCCATTTTTTATTGGCCTTTAAATAAGAAATTTAAGCATTTATTTGCTTGAACATCTCATTTAAATATGATTCATCCTACACTTATAAACATATTTTATTCTCATTTAGGAGTTTCATACATGAATTCAACCTAATGACATCATGAAATGAAGTTAATCTCAATCCTATAAATCTTATATACTTAGAACATATAAATTTCAATCTAACTTATATCTCCATTTCATGTGTTAGAGGCTATTAAAGCCTTTTCACCCTTCGTACTCAAAAATATATTTAGATAAACTTATACATGTATAAACTTTGCATTTAACACATGAATTAACACATAAGGCAAAATAGACCTTAAATGACCTTTATATATTGTAAAACTTAGTATGACCTTTACAGATCATATAAAGGGCATGAAATCATCTCATACATATAAAACAAGCCTATTATTAAAAAACCTCATCTCGCATAGACTAATCTTTTCATAATCTTAACTCATTTAAGATAGATGACTAGAAATCATATACCCCGTCAAAAACAGCTCATGAATTTTCATATATACAAGAATACCTTCTCCTTGTGGTTCTTTTTGTTTCCTCATTTTTCTTATAATTAAAATAAAAATATTAATTCTTAGTGTTCCTAAAAATATTCATTCTTAGGGTCCATTTCCTTTTCGTAATGTTTGTATAAAATACTATTATTATTATTATTATTTAGTTATTAAATTTCTTAACTATATTTCGAATACATAACTTATTTCATGAAAACTTAATGGTCTAATCCTTTTAATAAGATTAATTTTTTGAAAAGGATTTACATTTCAAAATATTTTGATGTTTAAATTTAATAGTGATAAATAAAAATAATTTAATGTTTAAAATTAGTTGAACCATTGTCATAACCTAGAACTTTATCACTTTGTGATTCACTTTGACTATTTTATAAATATTATATAATATTTGTTGGTCCCGAGTTTATGGGAATTACCCAAGAGGGGAGGGGTGAATTGGGTATTTAAAATTTTTCACTTAAACAGAAAATTTACCCCGGTTTAGTTCATTCCACTTAATGAAACAAATAAAAAATATGGAGAGTAATAATACAATAAAAACATAAATGCAAATCACAGCAATAGACAAGTTTTTATAGTGGTTCAGGCAACCTCCCCTACTCCACTCTTCCAAGCTCACACCCTTTGTGACTTGGGTTCTACTATATGTTTCACAAATATAAATAGAGCCTCAGCTCTCTTCTAGATTCCAGCTCTAGGGAGCATACACAAATCACAGCACAAGTAGGTGACGAGTCTCACTCGATTCACAATGCTACTTTGCTATCACTTAGTTCGAAACACCGATATCAACCAAGTATCATATACAAACAATGAATCAAATAAAGAGTTCTACACTTTACAGGTTGTGTAGGCAGATTCAGCTCGTGGAAGAACTTGTAGAAGAAAAGCTTTGAATAGCGTTAAAGCATGCAACAAGTTTGAGCTTCATTCTTCCCTTGAAATCTTGTGTTGATCACTTAATGCTTGAAGATGATAGTAGTTGAATCACAATTAATGCTCTATCTCTCCTTTTAGCCTGTTCGCTTGAATGCATATTTATAATTGTGGAGTAAATTCGAACGTTTGGAGGTAGGTGGCGCGCATTTAATGCGCCAACATTCGAATTTTTTCGACCGTTGCGACCCAAGTCGCAGATGAAATCGACTTGGGGTGCGACTTCACCCAAGTCGCATACTGAAGTTGACTTGGGGTGCGACTTTGGTTCTCAGCAAAAATCTCAAGTTCCTTCTCAGGTTGACTTGGTCCTGAACTTAACCCAAGTCGCAGGTGAAGTTGACTTCGGGTGCGACTTCACATTTTGTATTTGCTTGATGAACTTGAACTCCCTGGAAGTGACCTTGGTTGCTTGATATTCTTCACATTAGTTGTTCTTCCACTGATTTCTTTTACTTGGAACTCAATATGCTCATCTTTTCTTGAAATCTTTGAACTTCATGTCTTGAAGTTGGAATACTTGAATCTTGGAGTTCATAGAAATGTCCAAATGAGTATTCCTTGATCTAGATTGTTTTATTCATGCAAATCTGCTTGTCTTGGACTTGATTTATCTTCATTTTGTTCTAAGTCGAATGTTTGGGTCGATTTGGGTTCCAACTTCACTCAAGTTGTATGCGAAGTCGACTTGGGTATGCGACTTCACTTTTTGAATTCCCAAATTCAGTGCTGGAGATTTTGGGTTCTTTGAAGTCGATACTGGAGTCGACTTGGGTCTGCCACTTCACCCAAGTAGCAGATGGAGTCGATTTGGCTCTGCGACTTCGCCTGCCTTCGATCAAATTTCAGCGTTGGCCATAAAATCTCATTTGAAGTCGCATCCGGAGTGGACTTGGGGATCGACTTGACCTAAGTCTATACCTGAGTCGACTTGGAAATCGACTTGACCAGTCAGACTTCATATTTTTCATTTTTGTATCCTTTAAACATTTCACAAAACATGTTAGTAACCATAACTTACTCAAATTGAATTGTTAATCATCAAAACATAGACTTTGCTTATTTTGTCATTGATTCCAACAATATTAACATTAATATAAAAAATCTAAATATAAGTACGAGGTCATTTGAACCTTAGATCTCATCATTTATTGACAATTGCTCTCCCCACTTTGGTAGTATTGTTATGTTTTTGTAGTTTTTAATATCGAAATATTTAAACTAGGTTTTCATGCTTATGTCTCCTTGACCCTTAATCTTATTATTGAATCATCCAATCTTTTTTGGTGTAAATTGAGTTATACTAAATTTTCAATACATAAATCTTATGATTCACCTTATTTTTTACATATATAAGAAAATAGTTTTGCTAGAAAATTTTCTAGTAAGGTATGTGGTAAATATCCTTTAAAAAATTATATTAAATTATGATCAATTAAATTTTAAAGGTTCAAAATTTATGTTTACATCAAATATAAGTCATTAACATCATCATACTTTATTTTCATCAACAAATTAATGATTGGATTTAATCATTAAGAGTCGTACCTAACTGTCCAGCAAGGTACTGAAAATAAGTCTATCTTGCGTCCCAAAAATGACCTTCTAAACGTCATTATTTTGAAACGTTTTTAACATGAAAGTTGTAAATTTTTTCTAATTAATTTTGACTATTTACTCATTAAATTCCTTTTAAATTGATGAACATATTATTGATTTACTAAAACATCTCTAAAAAGCATCATCTTGAGGATACTTTTACTAAAATGATTGAATCATCATAATCTAACATTTATAATCATAATCTAAACTATTTATTTGAAAAAAAACTATCCCAAAAATGTATGATAAATAAGAAAAAGTCTAAGACCATTAACTTTTTGCTAATCTCTCTTGTCCGTGACTATTACTTTGCTCATTTATTCTGATTCTTCTCCTTTCACCCACCATTGTTTGTACATCTGAATTTGTCACCTTTTTTTTTATAAAGAACGAGAAAAACTCTAACCCTACTCCCTTTCAATATTAAAGGGATTAGGGATAGAGTAACCCAAGCAATTCATTGCCAAAAAATTATCTTTACATATTTTCCCCCTAATACTCTGGGGTGGATTGCCCACCAGGACTGGTGGTCCTCATCAGAGAACAAGATCAATTCAGCTAGGGAATGAGCTACTGCGTTTCCTAGCCTAAGTACATGATGGACCGAAAAATGGACATTGTTGATGAGAATAGATCGAATTTCAGTTATAATGAAACCCACCGGGGATGAAATGGGCTTCATATTAGACAAATAATTGCACAAGATAAGAGAATCTGTTTCAATCTGTGCACGCCGCACCTTTAGGTGGAGTGCCCACCTAAGGCCTAACAGGAACGCCGTAGCCTCCATAAAAAGTGGTTCCTTCACTCCCCTCTGTTTTCAACCATTCGCTGCAATAAAAGTACCCTGGGAATCCCTCATAACTGCGGCACAGCCAAAAGAACCCAAATTCCCCTGAGTCCGAGCATCCACATTTATCTTCATAAACCACAGTGGCGGTTTTGACCATCGGGACACTAGGGGACAGTCCAATAGACTCGTGTGAGATAGCATCTTTGCACTCCTCTGTTGGTTGAGAAATCTGCACACCATGCCCGCGTATCCGCAAACATTGGTTGGGTTCCCTCCTCTCTGAGTCTGTTCCGTAGATATCATACCCTCCAACAGCTTAAAATGAACAAAACAAGGACCTCATGTCTTTTTTGCTGCACAAGGGTCACCAAAATCTCCTTAACTGTAACCCCTTGGGATTCCATCCTTGCAGCTTTCCTACAAACCCCTTCGGTCCAACCGCAGTCAAGAAATAGGTGATCCACATCTTCAGAAGCAATCCTGCAAAACACACAAGTCGGATCAACCTCAATTCCCCTACGCCTTAGGTTATCCAATGTGGGAAAGGCATTCTTGAGAAGTCGCCATCCAAAGATAATTACTTTACTTGGGATATTCAGCCGCCAAATTGCTTTATAACTTCCCGGAAGAATCGGGTCATCATCATTAGAGCACAACATTCTGTAGGCCGATTTGACCGTAAAAAGACCGTCAGGTTCATGCTTCCAAAACATGCAGTCCTCTACATTTTCTTGAGGGAGAGGGATCAGATTTACCTCCCTCCAAGTGGCTTCCCCCGCAGCATCCAACACCCGGTCCTTTCTCCATGACATATTATCACGATCAATAAAATGGCTTACTTTCACATAATCTGGGATTGAGAACGGAAGGAGGCCCGCCTTGCTCACCTTGGATTCAAGCCACCTGTCTCCGAAAAAGCAGACACGACTCCCATCGCCAATCCTCCATTTGCAGTCATTCAGAATTACATCTCTCGCCTTCAGAATACTCTTCCAGGTGAAAGAGTCCGACGGCTTCGCCTTGCAGTTCCATATGTCATCAGCTGGGAAATATCTGGCCTTAAGAACTTTGCAGCATAATGATGAATTGGAGGACACCAATCTTCGAACCTGTTTTGCAAGGAGGGCCAAGTTAAAT
Organism: Annona cherimola; assembly: GCA_030490835.1. Classification (NCBI taxonomy): domain Eukaryota; kingdom Viridiplantae; phylum Streptophyta; class Magnoliopsida; order Magnoliales; family Annonaceae; genus Annona; species Annona cherimola. Next base: position 93,374,332 of record CM059972.1, read on the forward strand.
TTATGGAAGTCCCTAAAACCAATTCCCCCCGCACGCTTTGGTTTGCAGATCTCCTTCCATGCTATCCAGCTCAACTTTCTTTTCCCATCCTTCTTTCCCCACCAAAATTTACTAATCATCCCATTTATATCATAGCAGAATGATTTGGGCAATAAGAAGATGCTCATTGTGTATGAAGGGATAGCCTGGGCAACCGCCTTAATTAGAACTTCTTTCCCCCCCCCCACGAGAGAAGCTTACCTTTCCACCCCTGAATGCGGTTCTATACACGTTCTTTAAGGCCCTTGAATATTCCAGTTTTCGATCTTCCAAGCCAGGCTGGGAGTCCTAAGTATTGATGGAAGTCTTGCCCTGCAGACCCCAGGAGTCGGATTATCTCATTCCTAGCAAATCCATCCATGTTGGTGCTAAAGAAAATTGTTGTCTTGTCAACATTTATCATCTGGCCCGAAGAAGCAGCATATTGGTTTAATATTTAAAAAAAATTCCTGATGTTCCTCTCATCCGCCCTCAGAAAAATGATTGCATGTCCGCAAACAGCAAATGAGTAATTGACGGACCACGAGCTTGTAGTCTAATTTCATGAATTGCTCCACGTGCCGCCTCATAAGAAATCAAAGCGGAAAGCCCCTCCGCACATAACAAAAATAGGTATGGAGATAGAGGGTCTCCCTGTCTTAATCCCCTATGAGGAAGGAAGTAATCGGATTTGAATCAATTTACATTGACTCGGTATTTGACCGTGGATATACAACTCATGACCCACTGGATCCACACCACACCAAAATTCATAGATTCCATTACCCGTTTGAGGAAATTCCATTCGACTCTATCATAAGCCTTTGACATATCCAACTTGATAGCCATTTCTCTCTTCCGTCCTTTCTTTTGCCTCCGGAGCGAGTGGATTGCTTCATAAGCGATCAACATATTATCTGTGATGAGTCGCCCCGGTACAAATGCACTTCGTTGCTCTCCAATGACATCATGAAGCAACAATTTCAATTTGTTGGCAAGGACCTTTGCCAAAATTTTATAGACAACATTACATAGGCTGATAGGTCTAAACTGAGATAAAGCATGAGCTCCAACCCTTTTTGGAATCAAAATAATAGTTGTAGAATTTAATTCTATAAGGTGCCTTCGTAGTTTGGCAGGGTTTCTCTCATCCATGAACGACTTACACCAATAGATGATCTCTGTACCCACAATGTTCCAATGTTTTTGAAAGAATCCAGCCGACATTCCATTCGGGCCTGGGTCTTGGTTGGACACATACCTTTAATTTCTTTAATAACTTCCTCATTCTGCAACGGAGATGTTAAGGACCTCTTCTGTTCGTCAAAAATTCTCCTCGTGATTACATTCTCCACCCAAAGCGCCTCCCTAGGTGTAGATGAAGAAAAGATCTCAGAAAAGTGCAAAACCGCCAAATCCAGCAGCCGGTCCTGTTCCTTAACCCAGTTTCCGTTCTTATCCCTCAATGCCTCAATAAAGTTTGTTCGGCGTCGGTTGGAAGCCATTCGGTGGAAGAACTTGGTATTTCTGTCTCCCTCCATTAACCAGTGTGACTTCGCTGGCATTCTCCAGAGTTGCTTCTCATCTTCCAATAGAAGGTTGATTTGGAATTTTAACTTCTTCATAGACTCGTCTCTATCGTCATTGGGTCTCTTACCCATCAAAGAATCGAGTACCCGTTGCTTCCTTTCGATCGCTTTCCGGAGATTGCCTCTTTTCCATCGATTCCAGTGTGATAGTTCAATACCACAACGATTAAGCTTCCACTGGAGATGATCAGAAGCATTCGAGGTCGTCGGAATATCAGAATTTCATACTTGGTAAATGATTCTGGAGGCTTCTTTGTCTCGAGCCCAGAAGAGCTCGTATTTGAATTCCCACAGCGGCTTTCTCCTTACTTCATATGGATCAAGGACTAGCTTTATGGGACAGTGGTCGGATGTATCAGCTGATAAGTGAATGATTTTTGCATGAGGGAATAGGTTCAACCAAGATAGGGATGACAGCCCCCTATCCAGTCTTGCTTCCACCCTTTGTCGCCCACTTCTATTGTTCCTCCATGTCATAGGCGCCCCAGAGAAGCCAAGGTCCTGCAGATTACATTTATCAATAGTCTCACAAAAAAGGTCCATTTGGCTCTGAGGACGGGTCCTACAGCTTCTGTATTCACTTGGCCCCACGACTTCATTGAAGTCGCCCATGATTAGCCATGGGGCATCGTTTCCCACACTCAGTCTGGTGAGAATGTTCCAACTTTGATGTCTATTATGAGTTTCGGGGTAGCCATAAAAGCCTGTAAACCGCCAACCAAGAAAGTCTGCATCAATATGGTGGGGAGAGAAACTCTTAATACATGCTTGCTTGTTATTGTTCCACAACAGAGCCAAGCCCCCCCTTCTTGCTTCAGGATCCACCACAAAGCAGCTATCAAAATTGAGTCTTCTCCTTATACTATCCATCTCTTTAGAATTGCATTTTGTTTCACACAGGAAGACCAAACAGGGATCTTATTTCCTGACCAAATCAAGAAGGCTATGAATCGCTCGTGGGTTCCCAAGCCCACGACAATTCCAGGCTAATAGGGCCATTTTAGATGAGGTGGGGCTGGGGACACCCCTCAGCCTCCACCTCGTACTTATCGGTGCTCTCCACTCTTTTACTTCGCTTATGCCCATCTTCAGATTCATCCAGATCACTTTCCCATCCTCTTTTCCCTTCTCCCTTCACTCGACTGTCGAGGGGGTCATCTCTTCCCTTCTCTTGCAGTTGTCTAGCCCTTCGCTTCCACTTTCTCGTCAGCCCATTGATGTCCGTACCCCCTCTCCATTCAGCCCTTTCACTAGTCTTAGCCATTGCTAGTTCAAATAGACTCCTACTCCATGTCTCCTTACTGCCTTCCTGCGTCACTTGGACCTCAATTAAAGCATAATCTTCCCCTTCTGTATCATACATTCTGACCCCATCAGCTACTCCCAGATTTGTCTCCCTCCTTTATGCACTTCTGCTATTCTTCCCACTTATTTTGTTTTGCCCAGTCTTTAGTCGATGACTATCATTGCTTAATCCCACCTTCGATGCCCCATCCAGCACTGAACTGTCCCATAACTGGTTAGCTTCCTCCGCCTGTCCATCCTGTTGTCTTTGCAATTTGCTCGGTCTGTCATCTACTCCTATCAATCCTGCCATCTGTTGCTGCCCCACCTATTCCATTCTTGCCCCCAGATCCCCATCCCGCATATCAGTATCTCGCTGTTGTGATTCTCTCTTAGCTGGTTGTTCCTGTCGCTCATCCCGTTCAATCAGTTGATCCAAGAGTCCCACCGACTTGTATGTTTTGGGCTGCAGGTAATGATAGCTTGGAACATCCAATACCATTTTAGAGATTGCTACACTCTGTAAGGGACGATTGGAATCTGTCCATTGAGAATTCGCATATGTCCTCAATAAATTCTCCTCATCCCTGTTCGTCTTCAGCTTACGTCTGGACACAGCAGTTTCATTCCCATTCCAACTCTGTTCAAGCTCCACATCGTCACTCACTCTCCCTCTCTGCTTAAGGCCACTCCCTTGTCTGCTTGCACTGACTTGATCAACTCTTCTTTCATTTTCTTCCCTTCGTCTTGATTCCTCCTCTGATTGTCTTTCTCGAATACAAGAATTCGGGCCCAGGTACTTGGTTGGTGCAGCTTCGTTGCTGTTGAAGTTCCCAACTCGAATCTGCATTGGCTTAACTCCCACCCTCAACCAGTTTCCGTAAGGCATATCCTCATCTGTTATAGGTCTTTTCAGCATGGTAGCTGTGGAGCAATCACGGTGAGCGTGTCCCATAATCCCGCATATATAACAGAATATCGGCAGTTTTTCATACTGAAATGATATCCATCTTCATTGTTGATTTCCAACCTGGATGAACATACCTCTCCTCAGAGGTTCTCGGCAATCAATCACCACTTTGATCTTCAGTTCAGTGTCTGTAGCCACTAATTCCAGCATTTCATTAAAGGAATGCCCGATATCACATCCCAGACAGTGCTTATCCACTATAAATGGGACCCCCGAAATATGCACCCACATTGGCGATTTCACAAGTACCATATGGGCAATGTCCAGCTCCTCTTTCAGGTCCATTATCAGGACCAAACATCTCTCAAATATCCAGGGACGATCCTTCAGTATGTGCTCTTTTTCTTCTTGATCCGACAACAAAATTTCGTACAAATTCTCTCCCATCTCTGTGAATTGGCAGACGCTTTTCGTTCTCCACAATCTTCTTAGCGTAGCTTTGAATAGCTCTTTATTATACGATTTGGACGACCACAAGGATCAGATAAGTGAAGCTCCATTGTCGGGTTTGATTCTCTTGATGGCTTCGCTGGTAATGGCCAGCGTTTGCAGTTCTGCTCCCGGCAAATCCCCGATGCTTGGATTCAGCATAATGTTCTTAGAAATCAGTCAAACCCACCTCCTTAGATATGCTGCCTCTGCCCTCCTTCCCGCCAATCACCGGACCAATAACAGGCTTCCCTCTGATATGCTTCGGTCTCCACAATCCCCGAACACCTTCACCCAGTCCCGCACACGACAGAATCGCTAATCGAGCCTATAGGGGAAGGACGAAATCAAAGCATTTTTAAAATTGAATTTGTCACCTAAGTACACTATTTATAATCTTAATTTTTCTTTATTTAGTGTATGGGATTTACTCTTGGACATGCAAGGATAGGCTATACTTAGTTTTTTTTATAAAAGCCCTCAAGTTTGCACCAATGGGAGAGCTCCAAGTTCAAATTACTTAAATTTATTCCACGTCACATGGCTGACTCTTATCTTGCTATGTGGCAAATCTAATGTATCGATTTTCTCTCCTATCCATTTGGGATTATCCCTGATTGATGTTTCATCTAAATCTAGTTTAAATTTGCTTATTATAGTTAATGATGACCCACTTGTGATGCTCTCAATTGATGTGCCTATGCTAAAATCTATGTTGATCACTTGAGTTTGAATAATTTTATTTCTATATTTTTCTCCCAAACCCATCATACTATGTATGGATGAATTCAAATTTTCATATTCTTTTTAATGATATAATTTGTTAAAATTTATCTAACAATTAAATATATTTTAATGAATTAAATCAGAATTATTTCTATTTTCATCATAGTGTAGAAATAGGGATATACCTTCACTGTTTTCCATATATCTTTCTCATTTTAAGTTCAATTTAGATGATTCTTTTTAGGATAGAAAGTAGACTTCAAGAGCTTTCAAATAATACTATTTTCATATTATTTCGACTTATATATAATATTTTATGAATTTTAAATTTAATTATTGTGTAGTTTTTTGCTACTTTGTAACTTTACCATAATTCTTGTAAAAATTTCAAAAATCTTCCTTCTTAATTTCTAAAGCTTTTTAAAATTTAAAGAAAGTTCTCTTAATAATCTTTCTTTCATTGAGACTCATTTTACTAATTTTTTAATATTTTCATTATTTGTATATTTTTTTGTTCTTGTTATTTTGTTTTAATATAATTCATTGTGATTTCTTCCATGAATTTTTTATACAAGATTATTCATTTTTTATTAGTTTATTTCTTATTAGTCTTAAGATAAAAATTATGCATTTCTTTAATTATATGCTAATAGAATTTAGTCTCTAACTAAATCACATTTTAATAGTAATTAATGTAAAAATTAAGGTAAGTAAGAGATGAACTTAAATGGCCATTACAAGATATTTTAGAGAAAGTACCGAAAACTTCATCAACAACTCCTCCAAGTTCTCCTCTTTGATCTCTAAGATCTTCCTCAAAAATTTCTCTCCAAAAAACGTACCTTTTGCTTTGGTCTGAAGCTCCCTTTTATAGCCACAGATCCATTCTTTAAAATGCAATGAAGAGAAAAGATAGTCAACTCATCCAAGACAACTCACATGTTTTGCTAGTTGGCAAAAAATGTCTAATGTTTTTTTCCTACAACAATTGACCTTTTAAAAATGTTTGATGTTTATCCTGAAATTAGTCAATTGATTTGGAAGAAAGAAATGTTATGAGAATTATCAATTAACCCTTTTGAACTAAAATATGTGATGTTTTCCTTTTTTTACAAAAGACAATTTTTCTTCAAAAATTTCAAAACTTATCCTCATAATCACAGTCCACAATAGGTTAAGCTCAAGTTAATCATCCCAAACAACCATAAATACAAGGTTTCCTAAACCAACTCATCCTTATCATGAATATAATCAATTCCATTCAATCACAACCAATGACAATTAAGCTATGACACATTCAACTACAAGAATATAATCAATCACAAGATATTCTCTTATCTACTTATAGAACCTACTACTTATGATAAAATCAATCCAAATCAAGATCAATCACAATCACATCCTTGTCATCATTAAAATACATAATCTATAAGATAAAATGAAATGGAAGGAAAATGAAATTAGGTCTATAGAGATTTAGAGCTCTTGTGCATGCACAATTAGGATACTGGTAAATTATCTATTCAAATCTTTCAATTTGAACCTAAATTGGATGAGTATATTGGTAATTCACATATAGACCAATGGTGTTTATTAATGTTTGTAGTGGATTTGATTAGATGCAAAAATAGAGGTTATGTTTGGGATTTTTTAAAATATAGTGGTTATTTTTTATATTAGGGTCAAATATAGTAGATATATTAGGAAAAAGCTACCTTTTTCCTCCAAAAAATTTCATTTTATAGAGCTAATGTTTTAATGGCATATAACAGATAACTAGTTGCATTAGATGTATTTTAGCTACGGTTGATAATTTAGCTGCAAATATTTTTTTATTAAGATTTAGCTACAAATACTTAACTACTTTTCAGTTGTGGTATCAAATTAAATGCAGTTTTCACATCAAATGTAGCAAAAAGTAAAATTTCATATAGCTATTAAGATTTACCAACAAATATAATAAATTTTTTACTATAATTGATATTGTACTTAGCTTCATTTGTTATCACTAGAGTGGCCATGTATAATAACATTTGATGTAATTATTAGCCTCAATAAAAAAATAATCTTATTGAAATTTTTTATAATTTACAATATTAAAATATATAATTTTAAAGAACCCTATGCAATTTCACTTCTAGTAAATTATATATAAATTTAATTAACATAATTTTTCATATCATATAAATATTCATTGAGGATAATATGATGGATGAGTTGATCTTAAAAAAAATTCAAAAGAATAGAAAATTCAAGGGAGGTTCCCAGGAGAAGCCTTTTTCAATTTATATAAATACATATCGAAAGAGTTTCGTAGGAAACCACCTTGGAGTATTTGTTCACTATTTACGAGTACCTCTCCATCTTTTTTGAGTTTGCAAAATTTATATCCAAATTTATAAAAATGCAACCGAAGTTCTTCTTTGGGGCATTATTTCGAAACTATTCTGCGACGATATTTCGTTGCTAGTGGTGTGTCACATTACCCATAGGCAATGACATTGGTGCAATAACGGGTTAAATGAGCTCTGGAAGAGTGTTTATTGCCCATGGATGACTGGATTTGTACTGAGAAAAGTTCTTACGGATAATCATGTTTTTGGAGCCAAATGCAAATTTTTGTTACATCTAATATTAATTAATGCATTTAAATTTAATATTGCTAATTTCAACTAAATTAATCCTATTTGCAACCAAAATGAACAACTGTATTACATATTATATGCAACAGAAAAATTTGCCATAAATGATGTTATACGTGGAAATTTCAGAAAAATTTGTATTGAACTTCCAGAAAAGCTTTTCTCATCAACTGCATGCATCACTTTTATGATTATTTATATAATATCTCATTTTTTAATCTATAACCGGCCTATTTTTTCGTTCCTAATTCTACTTTTTACTAGTACAATATCTTATATTCTAATACATAATTTTCTCCTCACCTCATCTACTCATCCAATTCCAATTCAATTGCATATTTGCATATTTCTTTTCATGCGAGATGTCTCTATATCATGATACATGTTTTTCGATTAGGGGCATATTTATTTTCTACAAAAACTTTTCAACTTAAAACTTTTTTCTCTCCACAAGTATCATATTTTTTAATTTTTTCTTTACAACTGTCCTACTGTTCAATCATTTCTATATAAATACTTATACATCTAACCTATTTATTTTAACTTTATTTTTTTTTACTTTTCATTATTACTCCTATTATATCACATCATTTTCTCATAGTTCAAAAAAATTTACATCAAAAACTTTCATCAAAAGTTTTATTACTACTCAAACACACTTTAGATTATAATCAACAACCACCATAAAGAATTAAAGGATACAATTTAACTTTTAGCAGATGGTATATCAAATTCATGTTCCAAATTGGGATTGGTCCACAAAATATGTATATTTTATAGGATTGCACTTTTAGTAATTGACTTCTTAAATTGGGTCTCACCTTGATGATAAAATTAAAATTTAATCATTCACACTACTCAAAATTTCATAATATCAAAAATCATTTCAATCCAAGTAGTACATTGGCCATATTTGCATAATATATGGTTATGTGTAAATTATGAAAAATGCTGATACTAAACATAGTTGAGCTGAAAATATTATAATAATTTATAAAGTCACTCATCCATAAAGGAATGACATTTAGACTATTTAATGTGAATTAGCAATTCTAAGATTGCTATATAAATTAAATAATTTTATGGTCTTGATTTTACGCATTTATCGAATGTGGCTAATATTATAACAAATTTAAGCATAAATGACAAAATCGACAAATTTTTTGCATAATAGTTATTATTGGGTTTTTGCATATGCCCAACACTGACGGAAATGCATATTTCCATTGTTGTTGGATATATACGACAATCCAACATCAATTATAGTATTACCGAATTTAGTTGCCAATATCGAACTTTGTTATTATAATTTCAATTTAGATGAAGTTTAATTTTCTATCTAGATAAATGATTTTGAAGGCAGTGCTTGCTTGGATGAAATAGATTTAATTTTATATTCTCACCAAGGTGGGTCAAGCTTAAACCCTTCAACAAAAAAGAAAAAAGTAATTTTGGGGTTCGCTAGAAGTGGAACCCTTTAAAAATATGCAATACAACTCTATCCCACTAGTTTCCCTGGCCTTCCTCAGCTGCCTACTCTTTTTTTCCCCTTATCACGCTTGCAAATTAGTGCCACGTAAGTCAGTTCAAAATTTAAAGTCAGCATATATAGTATCGTATCGTTTGTTGGAACTTGGAAGCATAGTCATGGTCAAAGATCGTTGGCCTTAGCTAGCCATATATGCGTTAGGTTCACACATCCACGTCGGGTTGTGTGGCCATATTGGTATAGGACTTGAGAGAGAAGGGTTGGCAGACGAATAAATTAATGAAGGCCCTTGTAAGCTATTGCTAGCTTTTTCACAACGGAGAATGACATCTTTATATATTTATTTTTAATTAACGGATTTCGTCCTATCTTTTGTTTTCTTTTCCTTTTATTAGTCAAAGAGCTAGGAGTAGATATGGATGTCGGATGTCAAGAAAGTTGTAGGTGACAATGACTCAAGTACTAGAGGCTTCTAAGCACGAGGTTCGTTTGCCTGCCCAACTAACCCAAATGCAAGCATGGCTTTCTATATTTATTATTTGTCATCCTCGTTCATTGTTGCTCATCAACAAAAAATGGGTATAAGGCCTCATACATTTTTCTTTTTCCTTTTTTAAGAGATTTTTTTTAAGTGTTGGAGGTTACTCATGTAGAGTGTTCTTTCTACCTTGGAAGAATAAAATTTGAAAATAATCATCCACCAACCATGGCTATAAAAACAAAACTTTTTCTTTATTTTGACCATGCTGGGAGCATTACAAAATTTTTTATTTTTAGCAACCAAAATTGTTTCAAAATGTTGAAATTAGGTTGCTAAAAAATTTGGTTGCCAATTATTTGTGGCATATGTCACATAGCGACCATCATTGAGAAATATAGTTGCTAATAATTTATGATTTTTGTGTTTAATTTGTCTGTAAAAATATTATTATTGGTAAGGAAATTCTTCCTTGCTAATAGTAATTAGTAGCCAAGGCAACATTTTCCTTGTTATTGATCCTTAGATATAATTCAATACTTGGTTGCATACATTTCCGTCGCTAAGAAAATCTTTTTGTTTGCCCAATAAAATTTTTTGATGTATATGTAGACTAGAACTTGTGGATTGTGACTGCGCCTATGGCATAGTAGTAAACTCTACAATATGGTGGCATGTCGATAAGGTTTCGAATCCGGCTTGATGTGGATTGATAATTGTGATTCCCCCGATGTAGGAATTTTACATATTTCTCCCTGTAGTGGGAGAATTTACAAAAAAAATTTTCCATGGTGTGAGAGTTGTGAAAAATTAAAGGTGTTGAATACTAATATTAACTATCATAGTATATAAACATCAAAACAAAAACTTATGGACTGTGATATATGGAAAGACTCTGGTCAGACGGGGCTGACAAAATAGTTTGATTTAGATGAAACTTGATTGCATAATAAAATAACAACCATAAATGCATTAGATGAAGTGGATTCCATAATTGTCGGTGTGGATTCTAAATATAGATGTTCTATGAATTCAAATTCAACGAGACTAATCATATATATTTAAATTTATGAAGCCCTTCCATGGGGCTACCCTGATGATAAATTAAAATTTAACTGGTCATGTGATGCAAAAAATTATTTTAGTCAAAATCTTGGGTAGGTGCCAATTTTAAAATATATTTAATCATGCGTAAATTATGGAAAATGTTGAAATTCATTCACATATAAATAGAATATTGTAGTAATTTACAGAATTGTGCATAAAATAGTTTAAATGTTTTAGATGTTAAAATAATCATTTTAAACTTTGTACACGAAACAATTTTATTATGTTCATGTTATGCTTTAACTTGATGGACCCCATACAATGACTTGATTTAGATGAAATCCGTAGAGTGGATTTCGCATGATCATTAATGTGGGCAGCAAATGAAGAGAACTGGTGGAGCCGGTTATATTGAATAAGAACCTTTAATGTGTAGCAATATTTTACGACATGAGCCGTTCATATGTCGGCAAACTGAGGACATGCAAATTACCGGCTACGTCCGCAACGTACAGGAAGATATTTATGCTCTTGGAACCTTGGACATAGATGGTCCATGTCCGTTAAAACGGTCCTGAAAATATCAAGCAATTTGCTATGAGATATATTCTTTTTTTCTATAAAAAAAAATCCAAGAATATGTTCTAAATTATACAAGATTTTTAAATTAAATCTGTATCAAGAATGAGAATATAATGATGTATATAATTGCAATAAAAATAGGTAAAGTTATGTTGAAAATTGAAAAAGTTGTATTGGGAATTTAAAAATTATCTTGGGAATAGTGATACAAATTTCATTCAAAGTCTTGTATGGTTTGAAATTGACCCTAAATGCATTTCTATTTATTCAAAATGGATTAATATAGTTATTAAAAATAGAATAATTTGCAAATAGACCCACTTAGATCAAAATCGCAAATATATCCATATAGTTTCAAAAATCGCAATAATATTGAAATAGTTTAACCATAATTGCAAATAATCCTCATGCTATTATGATGTCATTATTGTATCGTCATGTCATGATGGTTCTTTACAATTATGGTTAAACTATATAAGGATTATTTGCAAAAATTAAATATACAACTTAATTTTTGAAATTGCAAATACAAAAATAAAATTTGCATATTTTTGCAAATATCCCATACCATGATAATGTCATAACAACATGAGAGTTATTTGCAATTATGCTTAAACTATATGAAGATTTTTATAATTTCTAAAACAGTACAGATATATATGCAATTTTAATCAAACTAAGTGGATATATTTGCAAATTACTCTTAGAAATAAAAACAATAATACATTAAAGATGGTATCCCATACTCCATAAATTAATGATAATTAACCAATTTAATTTAATTTATATGGAAATTTGTTGTGTTCGTTTGGCTTGGGAATTAAAAGCTTTTAATTATGAACAAAAGAATTTTATTGATCTTCCATTTTGTAATTATCTAAATCAGTTTAAGCTGGTAGAATTAGATAAAGAAACGATGAGAAATGAGATGAAAAAATGTTTCGTGTATTAAGATAAAAAAAATTTATATTGTGAATGAAAGATATATTAAAAAATTTCACTCCATGTATTCCTTCTTGTTTACAAGGAAACCACGGGCACGAGGAAACCACGGGCACAGCCGCACGACGAATCGTGGTTTTGGATTGGGCGCACATTCGTAGAACCGGAAAGGAGGAAATAGGAATAGCCTGGAATCTTCGCGGTCACGGCAAGAAATTAATTGCGCCAGCCAATGCCTTTTCATTACCAATTTGTGGGAAATTTGATTTATGAACCTTCTAACATTGAGTATTAACATGTTAAACTTTAAAGTTTAGGATATTACAATTTTAAACCCCACTAAGTTTCAGTATTTGCATTTTAAACTTTCTGCCTTAATACTGTCAATAGATCCCTGTTTGGCCATGTGCGATGACAAAAATACCCATATACATCCAAACATTAAAAGCCCCAGACAAAGCATATGAAGAAGTTGGTGGGTTAATCAAAGAGCTTGCAAGACAAAATGACAGCAAAGGAGAGTGCCACGTGAAGCAAGGTCGTGAACAAGGAAGAAGGATTGGCCCGGCTTGCCAACAAGTCCTTGAGGATCTCTTCAGAAGAATGTGATCACGAGCATGATCACCGACTACTGAAAGCAGCATGCGGCGGCTATGGAAAGGAAACAAAGTTGACGTTCGATGGGGAGCAGGAGCAGGTGAGGGTCATTGTTGCCTTTTACAAGCACGAAGGCAACCCTTCACCACGGTCAAAACTCATAGTTATGACAAATCCTGATACCAACCTGAAGTATGACTCAATATATCAAAATCCTTGTCTCGACTTTCTGTAGAATGGAGGCGGGTCACGGGTTGACCCGACCCTATTTTCACCCCTGAATTTGAGGCAACTATGTACAGACCCTCAACCATTTTTGAAAATCATGAATATATTTTTATATTTAAATAAAGAGTAATTTGCATATATACACATTTAGTTTGACGCTAATTACATATACACCCACGTAGTTTCATAAATTGTGTATTACTTCTATATAGTTTCACCAAAATTGTGTATTACCTCCACGCAGTTACTTACGGTTAATAAATTGACTAAAATGACAAAAATGTCCTCATTGGGAATTTGTAGATATATCTACATAGTTTGATGCTAATTGCGGATATACCCACATAGTTTCACAAATTGTATATTACCCCATATAATTTCATTAAAATTGCATATTACTCTATATAGTTTTACCAAAATTGCATATGACCCCCACATAGTTTCATAGGGGTCATATGCAATTTTGGTGAAAATGTGTGAGGGTGATATGCAATTTGTGAAACTATGTGAATATATTTGCAATTAGCGCCAAACTATGTGGGTACATATGCAAATTACCAATGAGGACATTTTTATCATTTTTCAAAATATCAGGCAAGGTATTAACAACAGGTAATAGCGTGGGGGTAATATGCAATTTTAGTAAAACTATATAGGGTAATATGAAATTTGTGAAACTACGTGGGTATATTTGTAATTAATATCAAACTATGTGGATATATATACAAATTACCCTTAAATAAATTATAATAAAATACTTTTAAAATATAAAAATAATTTATTTATTAAAATATTTCTAGCTGATATTTTTAAAAAGAGTTTATGATATGTAAATAAGCCTGCAATTTTAGAAAAATCTTGTTGATATATGTAGTTGAGTTATCGTTGCAAAGACAAAACTGCTTATCCACACAATCCTGATGAGGCCCACCAACCACCTTGGCACTTATACTTTTGTTTACTGGAGTATGATTATATACACTACAGTGTATTTTTAAATTAAAATAAAATATTCAATTATTTTATTTTTATTTTTTATTTTTTTTTCTTCATAAAATTGTTTTCTTTATTGTATTTGATCAATATATCAAAATTTTCCATTTTACAATTCTTTTATATATTTATTTTTTATTTTTAAAAATCATCAATTTGAAGGGCATTTTTTATTGGTATTTTTATATAATGTGACAACTGATAGTACAATCAGACTTATTCACAGCCCTCACACTAAAGAGGAAGTCTTTTCTAAAATACTCCAATTTAGGAGCAAAACTATAAAACCCTTACTATTTTTGTGGTAACAATGCACGCAACCAAACTTGACAGCACATCTAGCAAATAAGAGGCATTGACGTGAACCACCAAGGCACTATGTGGCCCCCCCGGCTTGAGGCGGTCACAAGCCTTACTCCGGGATCGGTTTGATTGGTAAATGTGGGCAGGATTGTTGCCCTGACCACGCGGCGAGATTTGATCACATAAACATATTCATAATTTACATAAAATTACCAATTTCATAACATCTTGCATACATAATTCTAAACTCCATGTCAGACACATAAATTGTCATAGATCATTTCCATCACATAATGATAATTCAAAATTTTCAATCACTTGGTTTTCCATGGTTCATGTCTTCATTTCACCACTTCTGGGTACCTATCTGCTTGTTTGGAAAACAAAACGTGAGTGCTAACTCAATAAACAAACATTTATCATTTTCGGCAATTTTTCAATAATCATTGCAAGGTATTTAAAACATTCCCAACATGGATAAAACATGAATAATGTCAATGCATTAATTTAAATCACATGAATTCATTAGAGAAATGATACGCTAGCTAGGCGATCATAACTCCATCCTTCTCCCATCTCAGGGAGGGCGCCGCCGGCCATTGACCTACTTTAGCAACTTGGTCACACTTAAGGGGGGCAACCGGTCCGCTTACACCTCTAAGTGGACCTAGCAACCTTGTGCACCATGAACATTCATATAAACATGAATATAAATATGCTAACATGATTTTCCATGAGTAAGCATTTGAGTCATCGTTTTTCAATATCATTTGATAAACATTATACAATCCATTTGTTAAAACATAATATTTCAAACGACAAGTTGGGATGGCCACCCTTAAATCTATCACAAAAGCAATTTAAACATTCATTTATAAAGTAATTCGAAACATTTAAATAGACATTTGAAATCATATTTTCATATTTTTGAAGAAAAATAAATTTTAAAAATTTGCTTGCTTACCTTGTCTTAAGATTACTCCTCGTCAGTAACTTTTTCTTTGCCTTTGCTTATACATTGAAAATGATACGCACTCATTTACATATATTCCATCATTGGTTCATTTCATTCATTTAAACATCCATATTATTTTCAAACCTTACTTTGAGATTGGTAACACTTAGCTAAATCCAATATATTTGGATTTTGAGTATTTTTCCACATAAGTCCTACGCAACATTTTATTGAAAAATATTCTCAAACTATTTTCCTAAAGATAAGGGTCATATAATCAACTTAAAATTTCTGAAATTTTACAACTCCACCCAAATCGTTTCATAAATTGTATTTTCACCCCTAGATAGGTTTTCCAAATTTACAATTTGGTACCTCAATTTCTTAAAATCTTCACAAATCATTTTCAAATAAACTCAAATTTTCTGAAAATTATAATTTCCTCCAAATGGTCCTAATTTTCTTCAAATTTCATTTCCACACTTTAAGCATATATCAACCATTTATACTAATATATCATTAAACCTCTTCATCTTTTTCATAGTTTTGCAAAACAGCCCTCACTTTTCTAATTCCATCATATTTGATATATATATTTAAATACACAAATCAGCACCTTATTTTAATTAAACAGAATTTGGAATTTAATCCAACAGTTTGGACGTCCCGCTGTTTCTTTTTTTCTTCTTTAATTATTTTCATTAATTCTAACACTTAATTTAATCCTACTTAATCATCATTAAATGAAAGCATATATTCATACTTCATTTATTTAGTCATAGGATGAATTAAATTAAAACAGAAATTACAATTCACCCCAACAGTGGGACATTCCAACTTGAAATTTCCATATTTGCATTTCATTAATTCATATGCTTCAAATAATTCTGTATAATTATCATTAAATGGAATATTTTCATTCTTACACATATCCATATCAATTTGGATCATTTATACTTAGGTTTCATATTTCTTTTTGATTTTTTTCTCAAACTGTACATATTTGCTGAAATCAGGGGCACTGATTTCTCTCATTCTTGATTTACAATCAAATCAAGGTATTTAACTCTGAAATTTCTATCATACATCAATAACTACATGAATTAACCCTCATAAATATTTCAGCACGAAATATTAACATTATATATTTATTTTGTCATGTTTACTATGCTGGACAGTGTTGTGAAATTAGGAACATCCCTAATCACGTGAACTATAAACCATATTTATGTCATCCAAAAATCATATTTGATTTTTTTCGAGTGATAATCATGATGTCTTATACTTTATATAAAAATTTCAGATCAAAATTCCTTCTAAAACAATTATTAAAAATCCTTTACTACAGCAGTTCCTGTCACCCGTTCTACCCTGTTTAGGTTGATATTCTCGGATTTGTAATTTGAAATCTGCTTAATACTTAGAACTGAAAATTTGTTCGTCCCTTAATCATCATATAATGAGCATGTACACAAATTTTCATGGTAAAAATCCTTTTTTTACTATTTCATTCTTATTTTGGTTTATAACATCATATAACTTTCAGATTTAAAGTATAAAATCAAAATTAACATATACTTACTTGATTAATTGATAATCCTCCTTTGAGCACTTGAAATTAGCTTCTCTTCTTGCTGGATTTTCGCCCCCTTGGACGTTTTCCTCATTGCCTTATATAAAAATTGTTTTTTTCCTCCAACAGCAACTTGTGCTCGTCCACACTGCCTGCTTTTATAGGCATTTAATTTTCAATTTTTCCTTTGCAATTTCGACCCAAAATAGAGGGTAAAGTTTTGCAAATTTACCCTATTGTTTACCCAAAAATTTTCAGCCACATATATTCTCATTTAATATTATTTTCGGAATTTTTTCCACAGCTATATCTAACCATTAAACATGCAGTCCACTTAGCTGCCCTAATATGGAGCCCTAATTTCTTATTTTTCATAATTATTTAGGCTACTAAAATTCCACATAGAATCATCCTTATCCCATTTCCCATTAATATATGTATTTTCGAATTTTTAAATAAAAAAATCTGCATTGAAAATAGTGTCCAGCAGCCCCTTGTACGTTCCATTAATGTGCTGCTGCTTTTTAATTTTTTATTATTATTATTTAAATTAACTGTTAATGACACTTTAGCCCACTCTTAGCCCACTCTAATGGCCCTCCTAGTGGACCCTTGGAAAAAGTCAAGGTCACTTTGACTTTTATAATTTTTATTATTTATTGATAATTAAGATTAACCCTTAATTATCCATATGTGATTAAACATAATGCACTAGGATTTGATTATCTTAAATGAGCTATATTATAAAACATGTTATCATAACCTCCCATAAATTTTTTTTTGAGCTTAAAATGATCATTATATATTAAGTTTTTGAATTTTGAAGTTAATTCATCAATTAATCATAATAATAATTAAATTTTAAATTTTAAATTTTCCACCATTGATCATGTAGGGTACCTCATGATCAAGTTACCCTTAAAATTTTCATCTCGATCGGACTTCAACATTGCGAGATATGAATTTCCTAAGAAATTCCAATTTAACCATATTTTTAAATTTCTAAAATACTTGAAATAACTATATTGACAATTCGATTTCTAGGGTTTTACACACTACCCTGGTGCCGGTTTGAGGGGCATTCAAGTCATCTTTTATCCCTTAAAAACTTAAATTTTAATATTAAAATAAATATATAAAATTTTGTAAATGGCAAAACTTGGTAGATAAATTGAAATATTTTAAAAAATATGTTTACAAAAAAATTAAAAATATAAATAATTATAAAAATAAATAAATATTGCATTTTAGTTTAAAATATATCACGATATATATAATTGAGCTCCTTCTTTTTTATGTATTTATAACTTCATGAAAGTAAATATTACAATCTTAGCTTTAGGAATATAAATTTAATAATATTGCCAAAGAAGTAGTTGCAAAGAAATTGCTCCAGAAAATGGAAGACAAACTCTTCTTATCAAAATTTGAAGATGGAACCTTCTGTATTTTAGGCGGAACTCTTTGCTAGCTAGGTTAATCATTTCTCATTCATACCCACACAATTTAAGCAAAATTGTAAGCATGTCCCTCGTTTTCAAAAAAATTAAAGTTATATATGCATAGGTTGCATTCATCTAAGGCACATCACTTCTGTTAGGGTTTAGTGCTGATGTGTTAAAAAATTTCATGAAATGACAAAAATACTCTATCGGTGGGTGATGGACTTAACGAGGGTAAGCCGGTAAGGAGCTGGGAACCTTGGGCATGATAATAGCTAGGGGTGTTAATGGTCATGGTCAACTAGCCAACCTGCTCGTCCAACCTATTTGTAAATGAATTTGGGTTAACATTTTTGAATAAATGGATTATGATCTGCAAACTCGTTCAACTATTTAATTAAATAAACGGATTAGGATTGAGATTTCATAATCCATCAACTCATTTAACTCATTTAACTCATTAAAGTTTTATATATAAAAACATAAACTTCTTGCTTATTTTCCCTCATTAAGTCTTCATCTAACTACCTAATTTTTATTTTTACACTATTGCCCCGGTTCCATTTTCTTATTACTATCATATTTTCATTTTCTTTGTCCCGAAAATACCCTATCACCTCTCCCTACTAAATCATCATCTGTCAAAGTTTAAGCTTTCAGGTCGTTTGCTATACAATTTATTAACAACCCGTAAACTCGTTTATTAAATGAGTTAGAATTGAAGTTTTTTACATAAGTTAATAAACAAATTATGATTGAGATATTTTAAATAGATTAAGATTAAAATTAGGTTTCAACCCGTCGAACCTGATCTATTGACACCCCTAGTACTAATACCTAGGATCATCTTAGATTTCACAATAAAATCTTTCATTTTTTAATACATTTTTATCCAGTTTTATTACACCTTTACCAAATTGTAATACACTCTTATCCATTCCTAATATATTTCTATATCAAATTCCCATCCATACTCATCCCATCCCAGCTCCCACAGCCCCGATGGTTTAGATCTGGGTCGGATTTGATAGGTTATTCTCTTTGCGGTGGGGGCAGCTGTAGGCACCACGAAGACAAGCTAATGCTGGATTTGTTGCAGCGATGGGTTAGGGGACTGGTTTAGAAGATGACAACATTGTAGGTTTTTTATACCGGCAGTGGAGACGAACGCCACGACCGGTTATGACAGTGGGTTTTTGGCCTCGAATTTTGCAACAATGACCGCTTCGCTCAGTGATGGGTTTTGCCGCGTTTAAGAAGGTCCGAAACTGTGATGAATAAGACAGCGGCGGCGCCTTCGATTTCTAACGATCGACCTTGCTGATCGACGATGCTGCGGGTTTTTAGCTTCTAACGGCAGATACATAGTTGCCATGGAAGTCGGGTTGGAAGCCATGACCTCGGAAAGGGGAGCTTGGTTTTGAGAAGACGACATTTCCAATTCGGTGCCCGATAGGTGCACTGCAGTTCGTGCACATACGGCCTTAATCAGGGAAATCATATCGTTGGTCAACATTTTAGTTTGCTTTGATTAATTTTCAATAACCCAACTCTGCCAAACTTCGAAATTATCACAATAAAAAAAATTTTAGAGTTTATTTTTTCATTTATAATAAGGAATAAGAAAATCAATTAAAATATAAAAAAAAATATTCTAAACATTAAATAGATTTATTTCTTGTCTGTCAGATTTTTCAAAAATCTGATGATAAAAAATTATTTTTATTAGAAATGTACGTTTATATTTATTTATAATTCTTATACCATTTTTGGCTATTTTTATTTTATTTTGAGAAAATTTCCCTAATATCTACAACATTCAGTCATAATTCCTAACATTTTATTCCTAATTCCGCACGTTCTCGTACCGTCAATAACAGCGCAAACGGCCGATCAGCTGCACGTGGAAACGTCGAATTTGCCCAGCGTCATTGTCCTTTTATTTGCTCGAATGCAGTTTAGCAAATTGCCCTAATTCCATGAACAATAATCATCACCATCCAATTATTAAGAAGAAGTAAGATGCCGCACGGCAAACCAAAAACAGCAGTCACAGCAGTCACAGCAGTTGGAACCATAATAATTTGATGCAAGCTAGTCAAAAAACTGCAAAAATCCCTCCTCCATTGAAAGCAGCGCCACCTTGTTTCAACCGTCTCGTGTAGTCGTGTTTTGGTTAGTCTTTGACTGGAGCTGAAGCTAAAGGTAGAGGTGGGAACAGAACAAAAGATGCTATGAACTCTCTTCTCCACTTTCAACAGCTTGGATCGGAGATGAGGGCTTGTTGCTGTCAACGCCGAAAGCAATGGAGGTAGGTCGGCAGATTGAGGGGTATTTCTGTCGAAATTGAATTTCGAGATGGAGCGTCGCTCAATTAAAGCTAGTTGCTGCCATTGGAGGTAGGATCATCTTTGAACGAAATCACCTTGGAGGGTGGGAAGCTGCTGGGTTTCGTGGCGATTGTACTAGATGAAGATCGATTGGTAGCTTGTAGATTTCTCGAATTAAAAAGGAAAGTGCGACTAAGCATAAGGCTGCCAATTGGATTAGTCTTGCAGCAATCAATGCTGCTGCCCGATGGATTTCAAATTTGCGGCTGAAGTTGTGGGGATTTTATGTAGTGGTTGATTGTAAAAAATTGAAAATAGTGCTGCTGAAATCATGAAGAAAGTCGAAGGGACTTGGCCGATGGCTGCCGCTATCACCGCTGGCCGGCTCTCTAGATCCAACATGCGAAGAGCAGCAGACGCCATTGGAGAGGACGATTTGAGGGCAATTTCAGTATCTAAGAAAGTAACAGATGGAATAACTGACGGATCGGAATGGCACTAGCACGCACGGAATAGGGGTGAAATGTTCTCAACTCCACTCCGCAATGTAAACATGTTGTGAGTAGAGAGAGGGGTTGCCATTAGAAGCTCTGTTAACGCAATTATTGTCAAAAAATATTTATATACCTAGTTTTACTATTTGATAATATTTTTTATATATTTATTTATAATTTCTAAAAATAAAGTTTTTAAAGGATGTTTATGAAAAATAAAAAAACAAAAACAAAAAAAGCAAGAAAAATTGACATGCGATGCCATCGTATAGAATCATGGTCAGATTATCAGGACATCCATCCATCCCACCATCTTTTCAATTCCACCGGTTCGAAATGATGCAATCCGCCGCTGAAAGCACCACATGGGCGAGCCCAAAGTTCATTAAAACGGGCTGCTTGATTTCGTTGTCGCGTGTGGATCGGTCGATACATATCCACAAACAGATGGCCGAAAAACAACCAGCGTATTGGAATCGGCAACTGCCGAGTATTTTTGTCACGATGTTTGTTACTCCCCCGTAATCCGGCTCTCAACGGCCACGAATGCCACTTGCTGGGTTTATCCTCAATCTCTGCTACAATCCAGATTCTAATTATTAAAGCTTCCAACAATTTATGTTGTTTGGGCAAGCTTCCGACATCATGCGTCTTGGCCATTCACCACTTTCTGATCAACGGCTCAGATGAAATGCCGAGTTGCAGACCCCCGACGATGAGTCACTGGTCGTTGGCCGTCACTGTCCGTATCAGTACACCAACAGTGGCTTTTTGGTAATTTGAACTGAAATTGGAGGGCATTTATGTTGACGTATTTGCTTTCTCCAATATAAATATAAATCAAAGCCCCTCGAAGTCCCAACCCATTCCAAAAACAGAACCGATTTACGAATTTCCATGCCTTCTCCGACCAGATTCATCTCGCCTCCGCTGCCGCCGGTGGCGGCTGTCCATTCGCCGGCGAGATTCGTCCCTCCCCCGCCTGCACCTCCTCCAGAAGCCGTCTCCGTCGACTCCGACGTCGTCGTTATCCTCGCCGCCCTCCTCTGTGCGCTGATCTGCGTTGTCGGCCTCGCCCTCGTCGCCCGCTGCGCCTGGTTCAGGCGCAACAGCAGCTCTGGCGGGCCCCCGGCGCAGGCGCCGGCCAACAAGGGCCTCAAGAAGAAGATCCTCCGCTCCCTCCCCAAGCTCTCCTTCGACGCCTCGGCCACTGACTGCGGGAAGATCGCGGACTGCGCGATTTGCCTGACGGAGTTCGCGGACGGCGACGAGATCCGCGTGTTGCCGCAGTGCGGCCACGGGTTCCACGTTGGCTGCATCGACACGTGGCTTGGGTCCCACTCATCGTGCCCGTCGTGCCGCCAGATCCTGGTGGTGGCGCGGTGCCAGAGGTGCGGCGGCATGCCGGCGGCGGAAGCGGAAGCGGAAGCGGACGCGAAGGGGCGGGAAGATGGGTTCTTGCCGTAGGGCGCCATGTGAGCGTCTCATACACGCCATACTCACCGTTGTAAGAAATGTAATTTCCATGCCTTCTTTTCTTTAAAAATTGTAAAAAATTATTTTTAATGGTTTTTATATATATGTATAATTTCCTCTATGCTTCTGTAGTTCAGTTAGGGCTTTTTTTTTCCTATTTTATCTTCAGTATGGACTTGAAGCATAGATTAGTAGTGAGGTGCACCGACAATGACACTCATTTCGGTCAGTGGAACGATCCTAGCCGTTGATTTGGAAAGACCGATTGGATGATAGCGATGCGATGCGATGCGATGCGGTGCGGGAATGGACGGTTGGTGGGTGGAAAACCACGGGAACCCTGTGAAAAGACAGCCGCAAAAACAAAATAGCTGCGGCACTCCCGCTCTTTGGTGAAATTCTACTATTGCCGCTGAGGAATTAGGATGAGCAACCTACTTTCCCACCTTTCATGATTTAATATTTTTAAACTATCCTTTTTACATTATTATCATTATTTTTTAATACTTTTGAAATCATTTCCTGCCTTAACTTGTCTCTTTTAACTGTAATTTTTTATTCATAATTATTGCCGTGTTACAACCATTCTCTATTTTATTCACCTTATCTTTATTCTCTTTCTTCTGGATTATTATCTCTATTACATCACGTAATCTTCTGAATTTTTTAAAATTTTCCTTTTCCTTTTTTCATCATCAGCGGATAGTCTCATGCTCTGCTCTGTTCTGTTCTGCTCCGATAAATCATAGATGTGTTGCATGTGGACCCCAACCCTTTGTCTTTTGGAACGCAGTGGAGGCCGCGCCGTTCCATCGACGGGAAACGGCGCCGATGTAATAAAGAGCCGAGATTTCATTTATCTTATCCTGCTCTAGCCCGGCTGGGGCATGATACACGCGCATCAACCGCAAGTTCCTTCATCAATAACCAAAAGGAAAATAAAATAAAATAAAAAAGAAGTTTGACCCTGGTTGCTTGTGGAAATTTCTGTCCATTGGGTGAAGAAAATATTCATAAACCTTGTTTGTGCTTCCTATTCTAGTTTTATTTTCCGCTTAATACTTTCGTAATTCTGGCGTACGTTCCAAAGCTAGTTTGCCATTTATAAACCTTATCAACGCTGCCAAGTTCAATAAAAAAAAAGCTGCCAAATTCAAATTTAATTCATTTCATATAAAGGGCATGTTTATGGAACACAAAAACAAAAATTTCAAACTTTGAAGGGTGTTCATTAATATCTTAAACTTTCCAAACTAAAACTTTTAGGGTGTGTTTGGGAAGTTGTAAAACTTTTGATGAAAAGTTTTTTATGTAAAAGTTGTCAAATTAGCAGAAAATGATGTGATATTGTAAGGGTAATGATGAGGAGTAAAGAGAATAAATTTAAAATAAATATGTTGGTTATATTGATAATTATGTAGAAATGATTGAAAAGTAAGATTATTGTATAGAAAGATGTAAAAAAAATAATTTAAAAAAGAGTAGTTATGGAGAGTAACAAGTTTTAGGGTGCGTTTGTTTGGCGCAAAAAAATGTCAACTAAAACTTTTCAATCCAAAACTTTTCACTCTCCATAACTACTTTATTTTTTAATTATTTTTTCACATTTTCCTATACAAACTACCCTACTTTTCAATCATTTCTACACAACTACTCGTACAACTAACCTATCTATTTTAACTTTATTCTCTTTACTCCTCATCATTACTCCTATTATATCACATCATTTTCTATCAATTTGACAAGTTCTACTTCAAAAACTTTTCATCAAAAGTTTTACCCCTAACCAAACATACAAGTTAACTGGAAACTTTTGAATATCCGCACTTATTTTATTTTTAATCATTTTTTCACATTTACCTCTACAATTACCCCACATTTCAATCATTTATACACAATTAAGTACCTATTTATTTTTTCTATAAAAAAACTTATCTATTTTAACTTTATTTTCTTTACTCATTATTATTATTATTATTATTATTATTATTATTATTTTTTATTTACTTTGCTCATTATTATTACTGCTATCATATCACATTATTTTCTCTAAATTCAAAAGCTTTTATATATAAAAAAATTTCATCAAAAACTTTATCACTTTCCAAATACACCTTAAAACTTTTTAATCAAAAACTTTTTATTATCCAAAAACTTCATTTCATATAAAGAGCATGTTTATGGAATACAAAAATTTCAAAGTTTGAAGGGTGTTCATTAATATTTAAAACTTTCAAACTAAAATTTTTTAATTGAAAACTTTTAACTATCCATAGTTACTCTATCTTTAATCATTTTTTCACATTTACCTATATAACTACCCTACATTTCAATCATATATACACAACTATTCATATGATTAACCTATCTATTTTAACTTTATTTTCTTTACTCATTATCATTACTGCTATCGTATTATATAATTTTCTCCGAATTCAAAAGTTTTTATACAAAAATTTTTTTATCAAAAACTTTATCACTTCTCAAAAATATCCTAAAACTTTTCATTATTCACAATTACTATATTTTTAATTATTTTTTCACATTTACCTATACAAGTATCATATCTTTCAATCATTTCTATAGAACTAACATATTTATTTTAACATTATTTTCTTTACTTCGTATTATTACTCCTATCACACCATATTATTTTCGCCAAATACAAAAACTTTTACAACAAAAAATTGTATCACTTTTCAAACACGACACATGATCTTATCATCTTAAAAAATTCATTAAAAATGAATGAAAATAACTAAGATACTCCTATGTTTAAAAATCTGAAAAAAATATATGCGCATATCTAAAAATAATAAAACTTAGTTTCTATGTTAAATACATTTATATTAACAAATTTTTGGGAAAAAAAGTAAAAAAATTAAATATGTTTTTGTATGTTGGCTAAGTAAGTCGTTACTTAAACCAGGCTAACGGGATCATTTTTTCTTGAAACACCTAAAGTTTAAATATTCTAATTTTTATCCAATTATGGGAAATAACTTGATTCAAAACTTTGGACTTTCATATTAGTTTGTGATTGACAATTTGCGTCTTATAAACAATTAGGTCCTTGTTCAGTAGTATAAGAAAGTGGGATGAAATTTCTTATTTTTAATACAATCTCCCATAAGCATACATAATAATTTTACTTTTTATATTTTTAATACTATTTTTTTATCACTCTCAACGTAGTTTTTAATGGACTTTTCTCAAATTTAACCATTACCCAATCCACCCAATCCTAAATATACTCAAGAATTCTACAATTCTAAATGTAACCATTATATTTGCATTTAGTCTCGAAATTTAATAGTATGATGAAATGCTAGATAAATTTTCATAAATGTCTAAGTCAAATTTTACAATTTAACCCTCAATTTAATGAGTATGTTGGTAAGTTATCAAAAAAAAAAGAGTTGTTGGTAATTTCATATATTAGCTAACTACATTTACTTGCGAATTGAATAAAATGAACGTGTTTGAGATTATAAACAATATAATAGGGTATATTTGACATTTTGAAAACTTAGTATATCTATAATTGAGATAACCAATTCTCATTTCTGGATACACGATATCTTATTCCATCCCTTGCAATACTTATACGGGACTGACCAAATGCACTCGAGTGTATTCAGCCTCGGTGCACCCAAGTGCATTTCACCCATTTTTTATTTTTTTGAAAATTTTTTATACAATTGTTAAATTAGTTGTATATACCATGTGTATCAATTTTTACTATTGTTGGAGATTTTTAGATTTTTATTTTTTATTTTTTAAAATCAATGGAATTTTCATAATTCATAAATATGAAAATGTCACTAATTTCAAAAAGTCAAAAACAAATATCTAAAAGTATCTAAAAATGGTAAAAATTTTATTATATATGTTAATACACCTAGATTAGTAGTTGTATATAAATTTTTTCAAAAAAATTTAAAAAAATGGTTTTGCGCCCGAGTACACTGTATCACATTCCATACTTATAAACGCAGCTCTCGTGTACATCTTTGACCGGAAAGATTTTGTAGTACGCTTGTACTAACTACAAATATTGTATTACTTTCTTCAACTCCAAAAATTTATCCATTTATTTTTCAATTTCAATTTAATTTTTTAAAAATAGAATTAAATATTTTGATTATACATGTTACCTAATATTATATATTAAACTTGTGATGAGAGTATTCTAGTCTTTTATCTCTAATTTAACATTTCAACATTAGCTAGTTCAAATAAATTTAAAATTTTAAATCTTTTAGCTGCATTGAATAAATTTTTATTATTTAATCTACTTGTTTTTTTATGGATTTAATCTTCTTAGTTGTAGTTGTTTATCACCATTCAATTTGAAAGCTTCAACTTATGTGAAAAGCTCAAGCTGATTTTATTGGATACCAAAAATCCTTTTAGTTCCGTGTTGTTGTAAATACAACTCCCTTGAGGGAGCCCTTTCTGTAGTAATTTTGATTTAACCTCTACATTAGCTCCTCCACATTTAACAGGATGGCTTAACTTATTAATTATTAATTTTAATTTGAACTTTAGGTCAACCTTCTTAGGAGTAAAACTCATTAAGTGCATTACTAGACTCTAATATTAATGAAATGAAAAGCTTAAGCTAATTACAACATACACTAGAAATCCTCTTAGTCATTTGTAGTATCACTATCATTCTCTTCTTTTAGTATGGCTTTCAATTTACAGGCTCACTTTTATGAAACTCACTTTCTATATAACCCATTTATTTTTGACATGTAGATGATTTCTAGAAAATTTACTCCATTTATTATATTTAACATTATTTATAATGTCTTGAAAACCTTTTTATTTGTCTAATATTATTGTGCATGAATAGTTTAATATTAAAATATCAATTTAAAGTTATATTTTCAACATCTAAACTATTTAAAATATTATTTCTATGTATATAAATAATTCTATAAAGTATTAATATATTCTAAAATATGTGTAAATAGATCTAAGTGTTTTTCATAATTTGCACATGAATATATATTTCAATAAATGTTACCCATGCATATATTTAATTTGGATGAAACTTAGTCTTTTAGCTAAACAAATGATATTAAATACAATGAATAAAATTAATTTTCCATAAATGATCAAAATCTTAAATTTTGAAGAGATTACATAGTTTCACGTCAAGTTGAAGCCCTACACCTTATATCTTAAAAAACTTAAATTTGGTGATAATTGATGACTTCCGTTTTAGGCATTTTTCCTTTTTCTTTTTTTTTTTTTTTTTGGCAAGATCGCGTGCACTGGTGACATCCAATCCATTTTATTAATCTTTTATAGTAGCCGTAGTTTAAAATTCAACAAAACTAATCCCTGTTTTCGTTTAGGAAGTTACACGAAAACATGTAGAATTTTTTTCTTTTTTAACAAAAAAAAGAGCTCCGGGTGGAGTTCTATCCAAATTTCACATAAAAATTGACCAAGTAGGACAAGCATCATTCCTAGGATGATTTTGCAAAGAAAGTGGCTAATGGGAAAATTATTTTCAAAATTAAGGGCATGTTTATTTGATACAAAAACTTTTTAAGTCAAAACTTTCCAATATTCATAATTATCTTATTTTTTAATTATCTTTCATATCTTCTTATAAAATCACACTACCTTTAAATCATTTCTATATAATTATTTATCACAACTGATTTATTTATCACACCCTAAAATTTTTAAAGTATAAATTATAAAATAAAAATTCTAGACAAATAAATGCAGAAGCCATATTATTATTATTTTTCCTTTTGAAGTTATTTTTCTACTCAATTTTTGGGAGTTTTTGATAACTTGCAAGTATAATGGAATGAAGGTAATAAAAAATGGAAGTTATTAATTACTCACACATTACACTTTTTTTCATTTCCCCCTTTATTTTAATTATTTTAACATATTTTTCCATATAACCACTGTATTTATACCTACTTTATCTCATTTTACCCTTGTCATTTCTATTCCATTTCCTCGTTTACATTTTCATAAATAGCTCCTTATGGTTTTCAAAATAATTTCCTTCCCACTTATTAGCTTCCTTTTAATAAGTACCATTTATTTTTTCTCGATCTATTATCTTGGTTTTTCTTTCTCCATGTCCTATACATATTTTTATGCTTTTTTCCCTTATATCTTTCTTTTACATGTATTTTTATGAAAAGTGATTGGGATCTGCAAAGAAGATTTCCTGCTTTTTGTGGATTTGATACTCTGGAAGGGGATATATGCAGTCAGAAAGTGTTGGAAGCAGTGGTCTATTTTCGCCCAGCTTCGGCTTTCGACGATATGGCGTCCGGCGAAACGCGCAGACTTGATATGGTCCCATCCCATGGTCTCGATCGAGCAGATCTTTGGGACGAGGAATATAAAAGTGGAAAAAGGGGAGTTCAGGAAATTGCGTATTCACCCCAGTTTTAAATATTTACAAATCAAACCTTTTCAGGTTAGGGGTTCAAATCCACTTCGTGAGAAATCAATCGTTATCAATTTTTCGAATGAAGTTTCCTCTAATGAATTTTACAAATAAAATAAGATTAAAAAACATAAATCTAAGATCTTTCAACAGATGTTCGCAATAAAATGAAGAAAATGGTTAATTCCTAATGTGACGTAAGTTTTCCACCTGTTTCCAATTTTCCATATATGACATACATTTAAATGTCAAATATGCGTACACATTTTACCGTATTTTTAAATAAATAATTCCACAAAGCAATGAATTTTTACGGAGATACCCTGAGCTGAAACCTAATTTTTCCTCCTTTATTACGTAAAGAATGATTTTCATGACGTGTTGTCATAGCATTGTATTTTGATAATAATATAAGCGAATGACTTTTTTTCAAATCCAGATTTTAATCAAGACTACTTTGAATAAAATACATAAGGGCATTATCATAATTGAAAATGTGATCATATACACTGTTTTTATAAATGCATGGTTCTATCTAAAAATAGGAGTAACACTTATGATTATATTTGGAACTAACTCAAAAGAAAATTATTGTCGAAAAATATTTTTGAAAGAAAGTAAAGATGAAGGGTTAAATTTGTAAAATTATAAACTTAGGGGGTTGCTTTTGTATATATTCAAAATATTATTTCACAAATTGGTAAATTTTGGAATAAGCAACCCACCAGCCGGTTTGCGCCGGTTGCAGTCTCCACCATGCGTGCAGGAGTTCTGAGCTTCGAATCCCGGTTAAGGGTGCTTGGATTGGAGTGCGTAATTATATAAGAAATTTTTTTTAAAAAAAAAAAATCGGGAGAAAAAGGCAGTAATAAGATTGGTGGTAGGTGGAGAACTCCTCCGCTACCCTCGAAGGCCCGGCAGGGTCAATTTGTCGTATTCATCAACGGACCAACGGCCAGGATTACCTGAAGGCGGTGGGGTCCACTGCTCCTAAAAGAGAATCTTGATCGCCAGGCGGGGCGGGTCTTGTGTTGACTGTTGATGAAATAGACTGCAAACAAGAAAGGTTTATGTTTCGTTGTCGCGGGGATATTCTCTGACGCATCTCAGCTGAATTCACTCCCTTTTTTTCCCCCCTTATTGATTGATATTTATACGCGGTTACAACTCGCAACTCTCATACTTTAGAGGGAAATTTCACAACCCTCACGGCATTAAGCCAAGGCGGGAATGAGAACGCCAAAAAAAATCAACATAATACCAAACTACTTCCATAAGAAAATAATAATCACCAAACTACTTTTTTTTTTTCATTTTATCTTTATATTCTATTAATTTTCTCATATTTTCCACACAGTTATCCTATCTATTTTTATTTTA
This sequence comes from Annona cherimola, assembly GCA_030490835.1. Lineage (NCBI taxonomy): Eukaryota > Viridiplantae > Streptophyta > Magnoliopsida > Magnoliales > Annonaceae > Annona > Annona cherimola. Next base: position 93,404,735 of record CM059972.1, read on the forward strand.
TTTTCATTGTACTCTTGTTGAATCCATTTCATTCTTTATTCTCATTTTTCTCTCGGCTATATTCTAATAATTTTATCATATTTTTTTATACAGTTATCCTATGTATTTTTATTTTATTTTATTTTATTTTAATTATACCCCTGTCATATCCACTTCATTCTTCATAGGAATAGGAATTATGGCGGATTGTACTCACTCAGGGTTTATTCAACTCTGATCTTACTTTTTAAAATTTCTATTTGGCCCTATTTTCATACTAGGTTAGGATGAGATTGGTATGACCCTCATCTTTTTTCAATAGATTTTTGGGCAAACTTTTTTGGATTGGTTTTACAATAGCAAGTCAGGTAAAAAAAAAAAATGCAGATCAAATAAAATGATTTTACGAATTTATATACCTATCAACCATAAAAATATATCTATGCTAAATTTAATTGTTATATGCTTCAATATTTTACTAATTAATAAAAAAACACCATTATTAAGACAAAATACGAATAAATATATCGCAACTTTAATAAAATAAGTTAATATACATTTATGCATAAGAGTTATACATACATATATATATATGCAAATTTCTCTTATTGATTCTTATATTGTTGATATGATTAATTATAAAAAATATGAAAATTTTAAAACAATGATAATAAGATTTAAATATAAGCTTATAATTTTTAATAAATGAATACATGCGGGGCGAGCCGCTACATAGTCAACCCATCCTGATCCTATTTTTGAATTTAGGTTAAAAGTTTTTACCCATTTCTATACTGAGTTAAAAAAATTGTTAATTTTATTCAATCAAAAATATATTGAATCAAGAATAGATCACGGGTCGACTCGCTCCAATTCCCGCCCTCTTCTCACCCGGGATCAATTTCCCCTTTTTATCCAGTCCACAATGTATAATAACAATATATAAAGGGTTATGATTTTAATTATTAGCCGGGCTAACCTAACCGGGTCAATTTTCTTCAAAGTGTATTTAATTTATACATGCTAAATTTTATAATTTTTTTCTATGTGCATTTTTTAAATAGCCGGGTTTCAAATGTCTAATCTTGTTGTCGGTACAATAGTTGTTATGTGGAGCTTGCAGGCCGCCCCACCTCGTCATCTTATTATCGTGATTTTGTTATTAATTTAATGTTTGTTCTTGCTTATTGGGTCGGTCATGTGTGAATTATGATAAGTTGATAACCCTTCTTAAATTGGCAGATAACAAGCTCAAGATTTTTCTTAGGTGCATGCATGTGATGTGAGTGCTTCGCTTTTTTAGGTCTCACAAAATAATGCCTAAGAAGATGTAAATAATATCCCGCAAAAGTACGGTCAAAGGGACCTCGACCAAAAATTTATTAATTATTTAAAATTAACCAAACTCCATGACCAAGTTGGACCAAGTAGTTGTCTAATCATATTATTAGTTTACTTCAACTATTTATTTAATTATATTTCGGTAACCAAAAATCAATAGCAATAGGTCATTAATGCATTGGACACAAATCCCCACAAATGAACATTTGTGAATATTGCCCTTGATCACATGAGGCTGCCGTAAATCACCCAAATATATTTTTATTTTTAAATATACGAGCTTCACCTAGATCTTGTTTCTCGAAGAATTTCACAGATTTTAATGTATTTGATATTTAGGCATATATCCATGCCCATTATATAGATTTTTAAAAATAAAAAGTAGGGCAAAATTTAAATTTACGCATAATACTTCAATAATTGCCCCAATTCCCATTCATACTCATGGCCTCCATGAATTGATAAATAAGCCTAAGTTAAAATTTTATATTGGAATGATATATGATTTTATACTTGCATAGAATCATAATTAAAATTTAGGTATATTTGTCATTTCATGTAAGGAACAAATGGGATTTTGGGCGAAATACATATATATTTGGAATTATTGAAATATTCCAAGTGTATTTGAAATTAAGGAAATTTTTGTGAATATATTTGAAATTTTCTCTAAAAAATATCAAATAAATTCAAAGCATATAAAAATTTCATATGAAGCAAAATCTAGACTTGAAGTCATGTTTTAATGCATTTGGATGCATTGAAATTTCAATGCACTTAGGTGCAAAGTCTTTTTTGAAATTTTTTGAAATTTTCAATAAAATTTTTAATCTAGGTGTATTTAATTTATAAACTAAGTTTTACCATTTTTACAGGTGTGTGTATATTTTTATTTTATTTACCATTTTAAAATTTCTAAAATATTTTAAATGACTAAATTATTCCTATTTTTTAAAATAAAAATATATACACACCTCCAAAAATAGTAAAACTTTACTTATAAATTAAATACACTTAGATTAATAATTTTATAAAAAAATTTAAAAAATGAATTTTGCATCTTGCATGCCATTGAAATTTCAATATATCATGATGCATTGAAACATTATTCCTAGATGTGACCTACATGTTTATAAAAAATATATATATGTGCATAAAAATATATTTTTGTAGGTTGCCCGAAAGGCCGGCTAATTTACTGGTGGCGGCATGGAACGCATGACCCATAATATGAATATTCCCGGAATATCAACTTGAGTACCCACTAACTTGGATGCATAGCAAATACGCCAAATAAACGGCAGCATTAGTGGGCTACGTGTATTAGTTCTACTCAAATGAGACAAATGACCTTCTCACTTTATTAATCAGTGCATAGATTAATTAATACATAGATTGTGTTACTCAAGCCACTTAAGTAGTGGATACTTCTGGTGGGCTACTTACCGACCTTAGCCTGATTTTTTTTTTTTTTAATATTTTTCTCGTCAAAAGGGCACATTAAGACCATTTCCCTCTTCGTTCAAAGAATATTGGATATATTATTTAGTATTGGTGGGGACTGAGTTTGACCCAAACATTTTTGGAATATCCTTCTTAAATCTCACCCCCATATCATATAAAAAAATAATGATGAGATTAAAAGAATATAACTTTTCAGCCACGTCCAAGGAATATATAGTAATCCTGCATGCACTATCAACGGTCCACTTTTGGCCGACGATATATAGATTGCTTTTGTTTTACTGGTGCCAATAATATTAAATAATTGTACGAGTTAGGGTGGGAGAAAAAAGAATGTGGTAAGGCATCTCTGCACGGCAAATCTGCATGCATGTGGCCTTAACTCAAAAACCCATCACAACCATACGTTCATGTAATGGTTCTGTTTTGTCCCGAGTAATAGCTATTTATAGGAATTTGGTAAAATGATGTAAATCAAACACATATATAATCTGCAATATTGAAATCAAATTACAAAGACAAAGAACACTTCTAGTGGTTTAGATGTCAGGGTGCATTTTTATTTTTTTTAAATTTCTTTTACACAACTGTTAATTTAGGCGTATTTAACACGCGTATCAAATTTTACCATTTTTGGAGATTTTAAGATATTTTTTCAGATTTTTAAAAATCAGTGGCATTTTACTAATTTTAAATTACTAAAAATGCCATTGATTTAAAAATTTAAAAAAAATCTAAAAGTCTCCAAAAATGATAAAAATTAATAATACATTAAATATACTTAGATTAACAAGTTTATGAAAAAAAATTTAAATTTTTTTTGAAAAATAGGTGTAGTACACCCGAGTGCATACTATTGCCTCCCTTGGATCTCCATATCTCACTCTACTATCCAAGCACAAAAGACTTGCATTCCACTTACCAACTTCAACATATAAGTTACAATGGTACAATTGATTCAACTATCTTGTAGTTTAGTACTAAGTTTTAGATGTGCTTGTGAAGTAATCAACTCTTGATTCACTTTTTTTTGTATTGATCCACACTACATTAAGATAATACAACTTTCTTCTTGGTTTGATCATCATCAATACTAATGTAATAAATCTTTAAATAAAAAGCAACTCCTCAATTGATCAATACTTAGTAGCTTTGAATCTCCAGCAGCAATGGTTCAAAAATTTACAATTTCAGCTTATCTTTTGAACCTCCAGTAAAAGCAATGTCAAGATCAAGCATTTTGGAGGTTTTCACAATTGCGCTTTGGTGTCTTTCTTAATTCATTTTAGCTCTCCCACATCCTCCTTTTTTTAGTCTCTTAGTTATTTAAAACATGACCTAGAAGATAAGTCAAAAAATATCTATGTATATCACAGTTCTTTAGAATTTGAAATTCTATGGCCCCAAACAATGTTAGATATTTTCAGACAAAAGGTTGGCTTTATTGGGTCTCTGAAAAGACAATAGTTTTGGTACTAAAGATCGACCTTTTTGGATTTCCAAAAAGATAGAGTGGTTTTGCTATTAAAAGATTGTTCTTTTTCAAGAAAAAACTTGAACTTTTCCCCTGTTATTGTAGAATTCGAACTTTGAAAAAAAGTTATATTTCAAACATGTTAATACATTCACGGCTATCATAAAAGCGTATACTACTATTTCTTCTAAGTTTACCTCAAAGAGCATATCTTATAATATGTTCCAAGTGAGGCTATTACACAAGCATATTCCAAGCACTTCTAGAAGCATATTTTATTCTCAAACTAACTATGACTTTCAAACTTAGCTTATCACAAATCATGCAACAATAATAAAATAATAATTCCATAAATACACAATACTTTTTGCGTCTGTAATCTCACTTGCATATTATCAATACCACATATTCAAAATCAAGATCACCAAAGTACATTCCTTTTGTCATCGTCAAAATCATTAACCAAATAATCAAACAGAGTCCCATCAAATAAGAATATTTAATACGAACCAAGTATTTGTCGATAAGAGTATTATGATCACTAATTTAATTAAATTATTCGAAACACATTAAAGCTAACGCTATATGGGCGATGGTGTAGAATAATGATGAGTCAGGTCGAATTCACAAAGAGGTGTTTCGGCCTCATTTCGGGTCATCTCGTTCATGTTAGTAGTTTTGGAAAATAAACGCTTAATTAATTAATTTTCCCAATAAAATTTTTAAATATGTAATTCCTTTAACTGAATCTGAAATGTATATCACAAAAGTATTTTTGCATTGTGTTCCACACCCTAATTTTACATCTTTAATGAGAAAACTCTTGATTAAAACGGCAAAATATAATACTCCATAAAAATAATGATTTCATTGGAATGATGATAAAATCGTAGAAGATCTTTCTACGACTTTACAAATGCACAAAAAATCGTGTCTAACAAAAATATAAATATGAGTGAGTACACTTCGTCCTGCATCGTGACTCAAAAATATGTAATACATGACGCCACACGCTATGACTTGAGTGGGTTGCATATCGACTACGCGATATGACTAACAAAAATAAATGTAGATCACCTCGCTACGCATTATGACCTAAAAATGGATGAGTACACTATGCCATGCACCGTGACTCGAAAAGGAGGGAGTACATGACGCCACACGCCACCACTCAAAGTAAGTTTACGCTTAGCCCGTGACCAACAATGACTCAATTAGGGACTAGTGAGGAACCCGTTAGCTACACTAGCGACCCTATTCGCTCTCAGCTTCTGGAGTTACACAACAGACCAATATGTCTGGCTTTTAGCTTCTGTACTTGTATAGAAAGCTAGCATATTTTGCATTCGGTCTCTGGATTTACACAGCAAGCCAGCATGTTCTGCGTATAGCCTTTGGATTGAAAATTGGGTGATTTTACTAAAAATGAGTTTAACCAACTTTTGAAAATATATTTGGGTCAACTTAAACCAACTAAAGAGTTTGGGCCTAATTCAGCTTGACTCAATAAATTTGGGCCCAAGTGGGCCTGTTGGACAGTTTTTGGTTCAAATAAGTTCAAGCGGGCTAGATAGGGCCCAAGTGAAGTAGTCTGGATCTAAGTGGGCCAACCGGAAGCTATGGGCACAAATATGGAGTATTAGGCTCAAGTAGGCTCATTGAGAAGTTTTGAAGCCACTCTGGGTTATTTAGAGATTTTTGAGCTCGAACGAGTTTATTAGTAAATTTTGGGCCCACTTTGGACTGTCTAGAGGGTTTTGGGTACAAATGAACTGGGATGGGCCCAAATATGTTGGACTAAACCTAATGGAAAGCCATAGGTAGAAGTTACCCGCTTGGCTTCTCAATGCAAGCAGTGGAAAATTTACACGTGTACGGATCGCAATAGATCTATAAGTTTCCAATCTTGGCTTAAGAAAAGAGTTTTCATAACTTCTCAAAGCAAAACAACTTTATCATCTATTGAATTTGTATGTCCATAAGCCGCTATCACCTAGCGGATCTTGCAGATCACGTGTATTTCCCATGTGAGGGCAAAGTGCTAGCCATAAGTCCATTATAAAAACATCTTACTAAAGCACGGATAGGATTTATGTAGATTTATCACGATATGATTGCTTAAATAGTGAAAACTAGGTGGAATTTGACGATTTCTTTCCAACAATATAACTATCTAACTCAAAAGATTAAGTTGGATAAAACACGAAGATAGAATTGATTTTTAAAAAAAAATATTTTTGAAGGAGAAAAATACTTAATCTCAAATTTTAAATCATCTTCAACCTAGAGATTTTAAAAGGGGAAAAATAATTTTTTAAATAAAAATATTTTTTAATTAAAACAGGAGGGAAATACTTAACCCTAAAATTTAAATCATCTGCCACCCAGAGATTTTAAATGAGGAAATTTTTAAATTAAAAACAGGAGGAAAATACTTAATCCGAAATTTTAAATTATCTGCCACCCAAATATTTTAAATAGGGAAAAATAAATTTTTAAACAAAAATATTTTTAATTAAAAACAGGATGGAAATACTTAATCCCAAATTTTAAATCATCTGCCACCCGAAGATTTTAAATGAGAAACAGTAATTTTTAAACAAAAATATTTTTTAATTAAAAATAAAAGAAAAATACTTAACCTCAAATTTTAAATCATCTGCCACTCAGAGATTTTAAATGGGAAAAAGTAATTTTCTAAACAAAACTATTTTTAATTAAAAATAGGAGGGAAATACTTAACTACAAATTTTAAATTATCTACCACCAAGAGATTTTAAATAGGGTAAAGTAATTTTTTTAACCTTTGATTCCAAGCTAGAAAGATAAAAAGAATTTTTTTTTTTTTTGTTGTGAAAGTATTTTGGGATTTTTTTTGTATATTGAAGAGAGCTCAAAATGCGCTTAGGAAATTTTCGGGAGAGCAAGGAAGCCGATTTTTCTGTGTAGGAGAGCTTGATTTTTTGTTAATGAGAGTTGTGTCCCAACTGAGAGCCGAATGGACTATTTTTTTTTATGAAAGGAAACACCCTATCTCACTACCCTAGAAATGATCTAGGGAGGAGGGATAGGACGATCCAAGATTCATTTCCAAAAAATTGTCTATACAAATTTTTTGCTGAATGGCTTGAGGGGGGATGCCCCACCAAACCTGTTGCTCCACAGAAGAAGCAGCAAGGAAATCAGCTAAAGCATGTGCCACAGCAGTTCCTTGCCTAAGTACATGATGAACTGTGACCTGGGTGGACAGTGAGAGAATGAACTTGATCTGGTCAATTACAAACCCAAGAGGAGAAGAGATGGGATCATCTGAAAGTAGAAAGTTGATCAGGAGGAGCGAATCGGACTCAATTTGGAGTTTGTCAAAGTTAAGCTCTTGTCCCCAGCATGCCCCTAGGAGGAATGCGTGCGCCTCCATAAGCAAAGATTCCATAAGGCCGCCTCTTCGCCATCCTTTTGCAGCAACAAAAGTGCCCCCCGAGTCCCTGAGGACAGCTGCAAAGCCCATGGATGCGTTGTGATGGAGAATCCGGGCATCAACATATTAATAGGCCTCAAACAAGCAGTTCTAGGGGCGCGTGGGGAGAGAGGTATTTAGTTCCGAGGATGCACTGGACGAGCTGTTCCACGGGTGCATGACTTCAATCTCAAGGAATCATTCCGTGTTCCGTGGATGCTTGGGGCGTCTGCTTGGTTCCGTGGAACGTCCACTTGGATGTCCGCCCGGTGCCGTGGGTGTTGCATGGGCTTAGTTGGGTGTGGGTGTGGGGTGTGTGTGCGTGTTTGCGTTTGTGTTTGTGTTTTTTTTTTTTTCTTCAAAGTTTCGTGGGATGTTGTATCATGTTGCCTTTCACGTGTAAGCTTCTTATTGGTCTTCTTTTCTTGCTATTTGAAGTGTGCCTTCACCATACTCTTGCGTCTAGTTTGGAGGGTGGAAACATATGCCACATCATCTATCTGTGCACTGAATTTCAAAATCTCCCGTGAGAAGTCCCATTGGTGGATGAGTAGTTGCTACCTCGGGGTGGGAATTGGGATGAGTTGGGACAGGTCAGGGTATGCCCTACCCTGATCTTACCTTATAGAAATTTTAGCTCTTACTTTTATACCGAGTCGAAACAAGTTCGATTTAAACTTTTTTTTTTTGACAGGTCTTAAGAAAAAATTTGGGCCGGTATTTGGACAACAGGTCAGATGAAAGATGCAGGTCAAGTAAGATATTTTTAAAAATTTATAAACCTATGAAGTATAAAAACAAATTTATTTTAAATTTAACTGCTATATGATTAAATCTATTACTAATTACTCAAAGTAAAAACATTAATATTTAAATAAAATATAAATATTTATTCAAATATATGAGAACAAGTTTAAACTCTAAACCAAGACCAATGCTTGGGTGGTTGAAGAGGCGGATTGAAATGGCCTCGGATTGAAGAAGGGAGAGCTGTGGTGTTTGGGGAAAACCAACCATTGACCTGGACTTCATCAAATAAGACTGGCTTTTTATCCCTCCTTTTGTCCCGTTCGTGAGCTCGGGTTCCCATTGTGCACGATGTCTTTGCTTACCAAGCATTTTGAAGCTGGAGTGGAAGAATAGATGTTGACGTCCAGGTTTGAAAAGTTTTCTTCATTCATCTTGGCCCTTCTGCTGGTGTCAGCACCCTTTAGAGCAACGCCGGATATCCTCTTTAACCATCATGCATTTTTCGGCTGCCATTGCTTATATATATATATATATATATTCCTTTTTTTTTAGATGAAAGGCACTTGACTTCCATGGTCTGTTTAGTTGCATGAACTTGCCACCTTTCTAGATTTCTCCTTCCTGAGGTAAAAATCACCGCCATATTGCTGGATTCGACTTCCATGGTCATGCCCCTGCTGCTTCTCGACATCATTCTTTTTCTTTCTTTCTTTCTCTTTTTTTTTTTTTTTTTTTTTTTTTTTTAAACATTGTTGCTACTTTCAAACTGCGGCATCCAAGCGAGACACCTAACAAGACCGGAATGGGCCGCGACCTTCTCAAGTTACATCAATTTGATGTGTCTCAAGTATATGTATTTTAAACCATCGGTTACTAGCATTCTTCCATTTGTAGTCCCACCGACGCCTAACAAGACTGCTGTCATCTCCTTAACGATGTTGCTGCGTTTTTTTTAGTTGCGTCTTCTGCTTTCCCCACGCCCAAGTTCTTCAGGACATAACGTCGTCCAATCTAATCATCGTGGATGCCCGACCGCTGCACTTTGTCTATAGTCTGTCGATATAGTCTGTCGAAAATAGGTAACTTGCCCATTTCTGTATAGTCTGTCGAAAATACGGTTCACAGGCACTTTGCCACTGGCCATTTCATAAAGCAGGACTTCCATCACTTTGAAAGTGAACACCCTTGTGATCAATCAAGGCACGACCATTTCATGAGTCTAAATCATTTCTTGTTCAAGAATTTTGGCTTATGGTTTGTCATTGCTGGGAACAACTTTTAACGGAGTCTCCTTTTTCTCAAATGTCATGGCAACATCTATTCATAGATCATCACTGTCAGGCTCAAAAACAGCATTTGCACACTAAATTTGGGCCCGGAAGTTATCTCTCAATATCCATCACATGTTGGGCCAAGTTGAAATCATGATATAAGCATAAAAAAATATTCTAATAATTTGCATTAATGCAATAAACCCAAAAACAATCAATTGTTGGTAAATGTTTTCTAAACTTATTACATCCCAATTTGAAGTTCATAATTCAAATAAATGATAATGTTATGTAGGCTCTATAAACTTGTAGATAAGGCAATCACGACCCACCTGCTTTGTTATCTGAGGGACAGTTAAAAACACTAAAAGTGAGTAACACTAAGTAAGTTAAAAGGAAAATGTATAAATGAGTATATTCTGCATTTTTAAATTATCTAAAATGCATAAATGTCTATATACTCTGCTAATTATCTAAAAAAAATTATCTTAGTTATTTTGTTTACTAAGCCTACATATACAAACATGCTAATTTTATCTTAGGTGGGTTACAAAGTAGTAATTAATCACTTATCGTAGGGCTGTCCCACCAAAATCTTACTATTGTAACATCTGATGATGAATCTGATCCATCGAGAAGATCAAGAATGTCCAAAAACCTAAAAATCAACTATTGGATTGTCAATATCGGAGTTTTCTATCAGAAGATATGAAGAAAATAAATCTGATGGCTCATCACGCGCCACGTGGCACAACCGGGCTCTGGCTTATGGGTCGGTTCTTGGACAGGCCTGTTAACTTTGTTCTAGGCTGGCTTTTGCCTGGGCTTGAATCTGTTTGGGCTCTAGCAAGATCTCTCAGTTGGGTTTTTACAGGTGTAACCCAGTGAGTTTATGATGGGTCTTTCAAGCATAGTCCATTCCTGCTGGTATCTACTTAGCCCACAAGATTTTTCATTGGTTCAAATTGAGCCCAGTGCATGGAAAAGGGCCTTTTTTATAATTTACCCTACCTGGACCTTTCTCTAATGTAATCTAGTCGAGGGACCTTTCTGAAATTTTCCAAAAATCCCTAGAAACCAAATGCACGAGATTGTCTTTTCCGTTTTTCCTCTTATGGGTTCCATAATTATAGCTGACATTAGGGGTGCAACTTGGGCAGGGTTATATTATAAATAAAGTATATTATTTTTATTTTTATTTATCTTTTATTTTTATATTCTTCTTCATTTATCTTGTTTTTTATGTTAAATTTTTTCTAAAGATATCCTCTATAGATGAATGATTCTATTAGCTCAGGCCAAGCAAATATCCTACTTAGCCTACTTCAAAAAACTTATTTACAACAATTTTTTTATTTTTTCTTCATACACTTGTTTATCTAAGTGTATTTAATACATAAAATAAGTTTTACAATTTTTGAATTTGTGTATATATTTTTTTAGATTTTTAAAGCTAAAGGTATTTTAAATACATATATACACAGATGTTTAAAAATCTCACAAAAATATATACACATATCCAAAAATGGTAAAACTTGGTTTATATATTAAATACACTTAGCTAAACAGTGTATGAAGAGAAAAACAAAAAAGTTGTTGTAAATAAGTTTTTTGATGTGAGCTAAGCGGGACATTTGCTTAGCCTAGGCTAACAGGATCACTCTCCTACTTTATATTATTAATTTTCAAAAAATATATGGTTTAACTATATATTATTATGTTTACTTCTATGATTTGTTATTATTATATATTCATATAAAATTTTAAACTTATGACTCTTAAATAAAATGTAAATTTATCAACCTAAATTCTAACCCAAAACTCAACCCGAACCCGATTTTCAAAAATAGGGTTAGGGTTTAGGTTTTACACATAGGGTTAGAGTTAGAGTTAGAGTTAGAGTTAGGGTTGATATTTTATAAATAGGGTTAGGGTTAAGGTTGAGGTAAACTCGAGTTTCATGAGCCCGAGTCGCACCCGAAGCTGACATTTTAGCACCTTTGCTTAATGTCAAATAAATATTAAAATGTCATTTATAACTTATTTAACAAATCTAATAATTCTAAACAAAAAATTTTCTTTTTATTTGTAATATAATTTGTTCGTCAGAAATATAATCAGGAAGGAAAAAAAAATCTGTGCATTTTCTTATTCTGAAATTAAACAGAAAATCCGCTTACCTTCCTAAAGAGAAAATCAATCCTTGTTAAAACTTGCTGACTTTTCTCCATGCCCAATCTCCTTTCTCTCTCATGAACAGGCTCCTATACCAAAAAAAAAAAAAAAAATCCTCTTTTTCCCATCATTTTCTTTCCTCTTTTATAACCACCCATACCCTAACGCCTCCCCGAAACCCAAGCATAATGCATGGGGACATCTCGCAACGCATGAGAGCTATGGAAATGTGTTTAAAATGGAAACTTTTTTGAAAGGAGGAATCTTTGGGAAATCTTATGGATTGATTTGGGATGTGGGGCCCACTTGTTAGAGAAGAATCAAATCTTATATTTTACTACTATTTCTAAAAATAGGAACTTTACCCATAAATTTTGTAGGTCAAAAATTCAAGGGTCAATAAGCCAACTTGCAACCTAAGATGCCAAGTTAGACACACTATTTTTGAAACCAGATTTTACATCTCCCTCCTCTTATAAAAAGTTTCATCATCGAAACTTCTCTTTATCTAAGTAGTGGTTTCAAACAAAGTTGGGTTCAGCTTTTTAATCTATTCCTTGAGTTCCCTCATCGCTTCATTCTCACTATGGTGACTCCATTGAACCAAAACTTGTTTGACACACCTCTTTTTCAATTGTTTTGCTTGATAGTCAAGTATTTTTATTGGTAACTCTAGGTGAGTCAAGTTTTCTTCTACGTGATATTGGTCTACTTGCAATACATGCGACGAACTTGCCATTACTTACTTAATTATGATATATGGAATACATTATGGACATTGCCATTGACGGTGGCAATGCTAGGTGGTAAGCTACTCTAGGTGGTAAGCTACTCCACCAATGACTTCTAAAATCTCAAAGGGGCCAATATACGTAGGACTTAACTTTCTTTTGATGCCAAAATGCATCACCTCTTAGCTTTCTTTTGATGCCAAAATGCATCACCCCTTTTGTTGGAGAGATTTTCAAAAGCACATGCTCACCTACTTGAAATTGCAAGTCTCTTCTCTTACCATCTGCATACTTTTTCTGTCGGTCTAGGGCTATTAATAATCATTTTCTGATTGTCTTGATAGCCTCTGTAGCTTGCTCTATTAGCTTAGGGGTCCCTATTTTCTGGGTTCCTACTTCTTCCCAGTAAACTAGGGTGCGACATCTCTTTCCGTATAATGTTTCAAATGGAGTCATCCCTAGACTTACTTGATAACTATTGTTATAAGCAAATTCTACCATAAGTAAATGATTCTCCCAAGAACCACCAAAATCTATTGCACAAGAGCGCAACAAATCTTCTAAAGTTTGGATCAATCTCTCAGATTGGCCATCTGTCTAAGGATGATACGTTGTACTAAGGCGTAACTCTGTACCCATTGTGGATTGCAATTTCTGCCAAAAGTCGGAAACAAATCTGCAGTCTCTCTTTGACACAATAGAAACCGGCACTCCATGTAACTTAACAATTTCTTCCAAGTATAACTCTACCATTTGATCCATTCTATAAGTCATTCTATACTGTAAGAAATGAGCAGACTTAGTTAATCTATCTACTATTACCCAAACCGCACCACACTTAGTTTTGGTTCTTGGTAGGGCTGTGACAAAATCCATTGTGATATGCTCCTACTTCCATTCTGGAATTTTCAAATGTCACAATAACCCAGCTTATTTTTTACGATCAGCCTTTACTTGCTGACATACTAGACACTGAGCTACAAATTGCTCAATTTCAACTCTCATTCTTTTCTACCAGTAACTTTTACGAAGATCCTGATGCATCTTGGTACTATCAGGATGTATGAAAAATTTCGATTGGGGAGCTTCCTCTAGTAGTTCCTACCTTTTATCTCTCGGAACCACCAACCTTTTCTGAAACAACAACGTTCCATCCTTATCTAATTGAAACTGGGATGTCTCACATTTCCGTAATTTTTCTAAGACTCGAAAAATAAGCTTATCTGTTCTTATGCGTGTTTTATTCTATCAACCAATGTTGATTGTATCTGTAAAGCATGTAAGTGAATAACTTACCTAGAAGTTATAACTTCTAGTCTTAATTTTTCTAATTCTTTGATTAACTTTTGTTGCTTGGTAATCAAAGTGGCACTCACACAGATCTTACAACTCAATGCATCTGCTACCATTTGCCAGGGTGGTATTGGATTGTAAGGTCATAATCTTTTAATAATTCTAGTCATCTTCTTTGTCGGAGATTTAATTTTTTTTGAATAAAAATATATTTTAAACTTTTATGGTCAGTAAAGATCTTTGTCCTTTCTCTATACAAGTAATGTCTCCATAATTTAAGATCAAATTCTACAGCGGCTAATTCTAAATCATGAGTTAGATAATTCTTTTCATAAGATTTCAATTATCTTGAAGTATAGGCTATGACTCTACCTTGCTGCATGAGTACACCACCCAACTTTTTTTAGATGCAGTACTGTATACTACGTAATTTTCTCCACTAATCGGTGAAGCTAAAACCGGTGCAGTGGTAAGACGACTTTTCAACTCTTGAAAAATTCTCTCACATTCATTCGTCCATATAATTTTTATCTTTTTCTATGTTAATCTAGTTGAAGGCATGACAATGGATGAAAAGTTTTTCACAAATCGCCTATAATATCCAACCATTCCCAAAAACCTCAATAACAGTAGAGGGTCTTTCCCATTTAACTACCGCTTCCATTTTTTTGTAGATCTACCGAAATGCCTTTTTCACTGATTACATGTCTTAGACAAGTTATACTATCAAGCCAAAATTCACATTTTTTGAACTTGGCATATAACTTATTCTCTTTTAAGAGTTGTAACACTTCTCTAAGTTGTGTGGTGTGTTCTTCATTATTTCTAGAATATACTAGAATATCATCAATAAATACTACGATACATTTATCTAGGTATTGATGAAACACTCTATTCATCAAATCCATAAATATTGTTGGTGCATTTGTCATCCCAAAAGGCATCACCAAGAATTCATAATGACCATACAGAGTCCAAAAATTTATTTTTGGTATATCTTCTTTTTAAACTTTTAATTGATGATACCTGGAGTGCAAATCTATCTTTGAAAAGATAGTCGCTCCTTGCAACTGGTCAAACAAATCATCTATGTGTGGTAAAGGGTATTAATGCTTAATGGTAACTTTATTCAATTCCCGGTAATCAATGTATAGTCTCATATTACATCTTTCTTTCTCATAAAAAAAACAGGGGCTCCTCATGGCGACACACTTGGGCGAATAAAACTCAATTCTAGCAACTCTTCTAACTGATCTTTCAATTCACGTAATTCTGCTGGAGCCATTCGATAAGGAGCTTTAGAAATAGTACTTGTTTCTGGTACTAAGTTCACTACAAAGTCAATTTATCTATCTGGTGGTAATCCAGGTAAATCTTTTGGAAAGACATCGCAAAACTTATGTACCACCGATATATCTTCTAACTGTGTTTCTTTTGGCTCTACCGAAGTAGTACCAATAAAATAACTAGGTAATCCTTGTCACATCATTCTAACTGCTCCAAGAGCTATTACTAGATGAGGCATCTTTCTGCGATTACCTTTAAACACTATCTCTCTCTAGTTTGATGTCTTAATTATAATACTTTGGGTTTGTGGGTTGATCACTGTGACGCACTTTCTTAGCCAATCCATGTCCAATATAACATCTAAATCTTTCATGAGCATCAATATCAAATCTATTGGTAAGATTGTGTCTATTATCATGATTGAACTAGAGCAACATATTCTATCTACCAATAAGCTCCCACCCGTGGGTGAGATTATTTCTAATTCTCTACATAATGGACTATGATGCAAGTCATGTTCATTAACAAATCTAGTTACAATAAAAGATTTAGTTGCACCCATGTTAAATAAAGTGCATGCATAAAATCCAAAGACAGGGTAATACCAGTAATCATACCTTCGCAGATATGTTCCTGCCCGGGGTCGAGTGCATGAACCAATTCTCGAGCTCTTAGATTCTGTGGTTGATTACCCATTTTCCATGGTATTGCAGGCCTACCCGACGGTCAAGTTTGGTGTTGATTCATTTGTCCTTGGTTTTGCACTGTATTCAGGTGAGGATAATGCTTAGCAATATGCCCTGTCTCACCACATTTAAAACATACTATTGCGCTAGTGTATTCTCGTGATGACTCTTCCAGTCTGACCACATTTGAAGCATGCACCCGAAGTGAAACGACATTCTCCCGAGTGAAATCTATTACAAGTCTCGCATTTCATATTCTTTTGTTGGACAAACTTTTTGACTTTCTTTCCCTTCTGCCTAGGTGGAACTTGGGTCCTGATGGCTTCTTTGTTAATGGTTCTCCACCTTCCATTGCCCCCTTTCATTTTTCAAACATAAGGCATAGTTTCTTAGCATCATCCTCTACCCATAATGCTTGCTTAACAGACTCTCTATAGGTAGAGCGTTGGAAGGAAATGACCATTCCTCTGATGCCTTCTGCAAGGCCATCCTCAAGCTTACGCCTTTTTGCTTCATCATCAGCAATAACGTTAGGAGCAAAATGAAGGAGTGAGGAAAACTTATTCTCATACTCTGTAACAGACATACTTCCTTGACGTAAGTCCAAAAAATCCTTGGCTTTAGCTAGATGAACTAGTGGGGGAAAGAATTTTTCAAAGAAAGCATCCTTAAATTTTTCCCTCAGGTTCCCACCATCTATATGCTTCTCCTTCCAACTTAAAGATAGCAAATTATACTCTTTGCTTATCTTCGCATCGAAGGAAGTTTAAACTCTTACTGATACTTTCAACCCAATTTTCCACCACAATACTATCTCCTCCTGCAAAAGAGGGATTCATGCGGTGAAAATCCACTGAACCTTGTCTTACTCTCTCTTTTTTAGAGAGACATGAAGCATCCATTTTTCTACAGGTAACAAGATGAGATTCTGAAGTTTGTTCTCTTTCCCTATTCGGCCTTTCAAGGATATTTTAAGATGAATTTTTCTCCTTAGTTGTCTCTTTATTGGATTCTTCATTTGTTTGTCTTAAAAGGCTGTTGTTCTTTTGTTGAACCACATTTTCAATCTTTTGGTTCAACATGCCCAGCCTTTTCAAAAAATTTACCTTAAAAGCACTTCTGACCGAATTAAGATTTTCTTGCCCATTTTGTGCAGATGTCCCATCTTTGGTCTGTCATGCCAACTCTTTTTAGCTAGAATCACTTTCAGCATGGGGTCCACTCTCATTTGTTGCCATTTTTCTATTGCAATTTAATCACAAACATAGACCAATCAAACATTAATCTACAATTTCAAAAAGAAATAATAACATTTATTAATTTAAATTACTAGTAATTTAAGTAATCACCAAACAGTACTTAAATAACTATCAAACCAAACTCAAATTATTTATTTCATCTAAAAGTAAGAAAAAAAATCTCTTTTGTCTACTTGCTAGGGCACTGCCATTTAGTATGACCTGTCCCCTTGCACTTGTGACAAATAATATCTGTCACTGGACAATCCCACAATAGATGTTCTTTCGCCTTACAATTAAAACACATTTGGCAAAACTTACAAGGTGGAGGATGAACTCTCCCACAAAAAGAGCATTTCTTAGGTGCTCCTTTATCAGTAGAAGTGCCCACACATTTCATCCCCTTCCTTGGCCTTTTTTCAAGACTCCTGTTGGTGGTTCTTACTAGGGGTTCCAGTCCTTTCATCCTTTTATGGATGATATCATCTGTTACTACCACCAACCCCTTAGAGGTCTCTTTAAGAGTGGGATTATCTACCCTCTCATTTGGAGCATATCTCTTGCCGGCTCAGACACGACGATCCGGTAAAGGTGATGACAGTTGGACCATAAGGCTTAGTGGAATAGCTTGAAGAGGAGTCAGTTCACTTTGAGGTACCAAGACTACCTCAAGTAAATCTCTTGCAAGCCGAGGGGAATCCGTCTCAATATGCTTATCTCGGGACTGATAGCTCGTGAAAATGCAAGTTATTATGGCTCATTTCAGTCTAGTTTTCCATGTTAGTCTAAGAGAATGTGGTTGGTTTGCACCCATTTATATTAGTTTTCATTCACGTTGCATTTTAGGCATAATATGTAGTTTTTATGCATTTTTAGTATAAAATAGATAGTTATAAGTTCATTTATTCGGTTTTGGTTAGTTTTGCAGGAAGGACGGAAAGCTACCAGCTTGTGAATGTGACGATGGAAGAAGAAATGTGTAGAAGAAAGAAACAAGTAGGCTAGCGTCGCTGGTCAACCTAGGCGCCAACCTACCGCCTCACAAGAACACTCCAGAACTTCCAACGTTAGCGAGCTTCTAGAGAGTTGGCACCTAGGTGCCACTTCACAACCATGCAGAAAGACATCAGAAGCCCATCAGTCGACAAGCCTCTAGAGAGTTGGCGCCTAGGCGCCACGGCCCGACCCCCACACGAGTGAATTTTGGCACGTGTTTTGTGCTATGTTTGAGGGATCTAAATATATCCCTTAGGGCTGTTGTGGAATAGGGAGAGCTGTCGTGGCTGCTGTGTGAGAAAGGAAGAAAAACCAAGGCTTCAAGGAAGGAGAGAAGAGCAAGTGGAGATACAAATCTTTCGAGTTTCCTCTCCTCTTCTTGTTTATCTCTTCATCTTTGTTATTCTCCTTATTTAAGATGATTGTAACTTGATTTTAATGGGAATTGAAGTCATATTTATGGGCTGAATCTTCCTATGGTAAGATGTGTAGGATTTGAACTCATAATCTATGTTATTTGGATTTCTTATGCTTGAAATGATAATACAGTTGTGTTATGATTCGAGTTGCTTGAGATTACCCTTATATATCATGCTTAATGCATTTACAAGCTTTGCAACCTTGTAGATTGATTTAATATTCAAATTCATGCTTAAAAAAGTGAGATTTGGATAAGATCCATATATAAGGCACAGGTATTCCAGCTCTTGTTTGTGTTGGATGTTAATATGGATAGAAATATACCTATTAACTCTGTGTAATCTTGATTAAGATATGTGGTTATCAACCTTGTTTTACTTATGTACATGGGAACATAGCAAATAACTAAAACTTGGTTATGTTTGTATGTGTTGGAAGACATATATGAATATGAATGAACCTAGATTAGTAATCTCTGCACAACTAACTTAAATGGGACCAAATGAAATATCTATGATTCAATGAATTAATATTCTCACCTATCTTAATCATCTCAAGGCAATCTCAGCAATATCCACTCCACTTCGGTCATTTACTGCTTTGCTTAGTTTAGTGTAAGTCAATTCTTTGAAAATAAATTCTTATTCACTTTACCAATTCACATAGACAATTGAGATTTAAGGTGCTAATCCGTTTAACATAATTTTCATGGGAACGATACTCTACTCACTCTTTATTACTTGATCGGCATGTATACTTGCGTTAAAATGAGCATTTTAATTAGACATATACGTACCTCGTCAAGGACTCCTCTTCTGAGTCTGTATCCCAAATTACCCTTCATGGTGGTGTAGGTCTTTGCCGTCGCATTTCATATTGAATGTCACTTACTGCCATAAGCAACCTATCTACCTTTTGGTGAAGTGAGAGATTTTTCGCGATCTATGAATCAAATCTGATTTTTCTAGTAGCGGTCTTGATACGAGCCATTATCTGAAAATATCAAGCATGACATAAGTTTCATGAATAACATTTACCAAAATGCAAATTACTTCATTTATGCCTTTTTTTGAGCCCTTTATCTACACATAATGTTGCTTTGATACCAACTGTAACATCCAAGGCTCAAAAACAAAATTTGCACATTGGATTTGGGCCTGAAAGTTATCTCACAAGATCCATCATGTGTTGGGCCAAGTTGAAATCATGATATAAGCATAAAAAAACATTTCAATAATTTGTATTAACGCAATAAACCCAAAAATAGTTAATTGTTGGTAAATGTTTTCTAAACTTATTACATCCCAATTTGAAGTTCATAATTCAAATAAATGATAATGTTATGTAGGCTCCATAAACTTGTAGATAAGGCAATCACGACCCACCTGTTGTGTTATCTACGAGACAATTAAAAAAAACTAAAAGTGAGTAAAACTCAGGAAGTTAAAAGGAAAATGTATAAATGAGTATATTATGCATTTTTAAATTATCTAAAACGCATAAATGTCTATATACTCTTCTAATTATTCCAAAATCTAGCTTAGTTATTTTGTCTACTAAGCCTACATATACAAACATGCTAACGTGATCGTAGGTGAGTTACAAAGTAGTAATTAATCACTTATCATAGGGTTGTCCCACAAAATCTTACTATTGTGACATCCGATGGTGAGTTTGATCCATCAAGAAGATCCAGAACGTCTAAAAACCAAGAAATCGACTATTGGATTGTTAAAATCAGAGTTCGGGATCAAAAGATATGAAGAAAATAAATCTGATGGCTCATCACGCGCCACATGGCACAACCGGGCTCTGGCTTGTGGGACGGTTCCTGGATAGGCCTGTTAACTTTATTCTAGGTTGGCTTCTAGTTGGGCTTGAGTCTGTCTGGGCTCTAGCAAGATCTCTCAGTTGGGTTTTTACAAGTCCAACCCACCGAGTTTCCGATAGGCATTCCAAGTCTAGCCCACTCCTGCTGGTATCTACTTAGCCCACAAGATTTTTCAGGTTAGTTCAAATTGATCCCATACATGGAAAAGGGCTTTTTTTACAATTTACCCTACATGAACCTTTTTGTAATGTAATCTAATCGAGGGACTTTTATGAAATTTTCAAAAAAACCCCAGAAACCCAAATGCGCGAGATAATCTTCTCTATTTTTTCCTCTAATGGGTTCCGCAACTATGGCTGACATTTTAGCACCTTGCTTAATGTCAAATAAATATTAAAATATCATTTTTAACTTATTTAACACATCTACTAATTTTAAACAAAAATTTTTCTTTTTGTTTGGAATAAAATCTGTTCATTAGAAATATAATCTGGAAGAAAAAACAAAAGAAAATCTGTACATTTTCTTATTCCAAAATTAAAAAGAAAATCTGCTTACCTTCCTAGAGAGTAAACAAATCTTTGTTAAGACTTTCTCACTTTTCTCCAAGCCCAATCTCCTTTCTCTCTTACGATCAGGCTTCTATATAATAAAAAAATCCTTTTCTTCCCATCATTTTCTTTCCTCTTTTAGAACCTCCCATATCCTAACTCCTCCCCGAAACCCAAGCATAACACATGGGGACATCTCACAACGCATAAGAGCTACGGAAATGTGTTTAAAACAGAAAAAATTTTGAAATGGGGAATTTTTGGAAAATCTTATGGATTGATTTGGGATGTGGAGCCCACTTGTTAGAGAAGAATCAAATCTTATATTCTACTACTATTTCTAAAAATAAGTACTTTACCTATAAATTTTGTAGGTCAAAAATTCTAAGGGTCAATAAGTCAACTTGCTACCTAAGGTGCCAAGTTAGACACACTATTTTTGAAACCATATTTTACAATCACCGACCTCAATATCAGCTTGAAGCTTAGGTTCAGCATTCTCTAGTTTAACAGCTTGGAGTTGTCCAAACCAGTCAATTACTTGCCGAATTTTAGGACCAAATTCCTCAACTTTTTTTGGGGTGAGGTATACCCGAGCCGTGTCGGCCAGGCGGGGCCCGAGCTTCTCCACCAAGCCTTTTCACGAGCTCACCATCTCCCAGTTTTAGCCGGTGTGGTTAATGCTCTCTTTCTCTCTGCTTTTTTTTCTTCTTTTTCTTTGAGAAAAGAAGGAAAGAAGGCACCGGCTTTCATATATGCATGTCCTATCACATTTGGCCATGTATACATTGGCAATTTTTCCTTTCGTTGCAACAGCTAAACTTTTATCTTTTTTGTTCGTTCAATAAATTTTCACATGTTTGCATTTTTCTCTTTTTTATGCATCAGAAATTGGACATTTTTCTCTTCTTTTTTTCTCAATTTATTTATTTTTTTTACAAGGCAATTGTTGATTTTAGTTAGGTCCACTTGTCCTCATCAAGAGGTTATATGATTTTGAATTGTTTAAGATCTACTTGCAATAAAAATAAGAGATGAGACACAAAGAAAGAATGAGAGAGAGAAGAAGAGGAAGAGGGAAGAGAGAGAAAGTAGAGAGAAAAAAGAGAGAAATTGGAGAGAGAAAGAAGAAAGAGAAGAGATAAAAAAGAAAAGGAAGAGAGAGAAGAGGAGAGGAGAAGCTCGAAAGAAATCGCAATTAATGACTTAATTAAATCTATTCTAAGAAAGAAATTAAAAACTACATAAATAAAATTTATCTACAAAAGACGGAAAGAAAATTGCATTAAGTTTAATTTAAAAATTACAAAGCATTAAATAAAATGGTAGATCTAATCTAAAAACTACAAATATAAAATTAACAACTACAACGCATTAAAAACTACAATTAAAAAAATTGTATTTACCCAAAATTTGCTGGAAGACCACTCTTTGATGAGCAATCCTAAGCCCTTGGAGCATTACCTACTTAGGATGTATGGGAGAGGTGTAGATTGGAGAAGACCGAATTGAACTTCGAAATTTCTACTGCAACCTTGTGGGCACCTGTTTTTGAAATACTTGCTGTCAGATTTGGGGATTTCTTGGAGTGAATTTTTGTTTATAATAATTTAATGTTTTTGCAACCAAATCAGAACTTCCCTATGAAAACATAAAAATCATGGACAATTGATAACCAAATTTCTTCTTAAAGGTTGCTATAAGAAATATACCATAAATTATTGTAACAAAGTTTTACTTTACCAATCAGATTTTAATCTTTTGCAAAAAAAAATTTCTTTGCCAAAAATCAAATTTTTTGTAGTGGTAGCTATATTTTAAAATCAGAAAATGTTCATCGAGGGATAATTGGAGTGGTGAAGAGAATATTGTAGATTAAGTTGGAATTGCTGATGATGCATTGAAAAGCAACCGATGGAAGTGGAATAGTAACTGCGAAAACAAAGCCAAAATTTACCAACAGGTTAGATATGTCGACCAAAATTATAGATACGTGTTCATAATTTGACAAAAATTGCTAAATGCTCCCCTTTCGTTAGAAACAATTCCAAAATTCCAATTGCAAATATGTTCATGGTAGTGATGACTAATTTGTCATTTATGTTGATCACAAGAGTGCCAAACTGCGGAGACAAGTGTTGATTAAGTCTGATTAATTTACCGTAAAAATAACTGCAATATGAGGCAACAATATTGATTTGATTTTGGAAAATTTAAGGGCTTGAGCATATTTGCAATTTGGAAATTTAAACGGTGTGTTTGGGAAGTGATAAAAATTTTAGATGAAAAGTTTTTAGTGTAAAACTTGTTAAATTAATAGAAAATGATACAGTATAATGAGGCATGATCTTTTTAGACTGGCCTAAAATCTGGTGATTTCGGATTGGTCCAAAAATATATATTTTTTTTAGAATTTTTTATAAACATATTAATCTAATTATGTTTAATCCATAAACTAAGTTTTATCATTTTTGGATATGTGTATATATTTATTTTGGATTTTAAGTATTTAAAATGACTTAGATACCCCTATATTTAAAAATTCAAAATAAATATATACATATATTCAAAAATTGTAGAATTTGGTTTATCAATTAAATATAACTAGATTAACATGTTTATAAAAAATTTTAAAAAATAAAAAATATATATTTGAACGTTTGAAATCACCGGATTTCAGACCTGTCAGAGAAGATCAACTAGCCGATATGATAAGGGTAATGATGATGTGTAAAGAAAATACAGTGAAAATAGATAAATTAGTTGTATGGGTAGTTGTGTAGATATGATTTAAAAATGGGGTACTTGTACAGGTAGATGTGAAAAAATAATTTTAAAATATAGTAGTTATGGAGAGTCAAAAATTTTCTCTTGAAAAGTTTTTGTTTAAAACAAACATGCCCTTTGTTTTAAAAATGAAACAAGACCCCATCGCCTGGAGATATTTGCAGTTGTTTTTAGACTATAATATTGGTATACTTACAATTTCATAAACTAATGGACATAGTTGCAATATTAGGATGTGTTTAGGAAGTGATAAAACTTTTAAATAAAAAATTTTTGTTGTAAAAGTCTCTAAAATGAGAGAAAATGATGTAATAAGATAAGAGTAATAATGAAGAATAAAGAGATTAAAATTAAAATAGATACGTTAATTGTATGGGTAGTTGTGTAAAAATGATTGAAAAATAAGAAACTTTGCATAAGAAACTGTAACGAAATAATAAAAAAATGTAGTTATGGAGAGTGAAAAAGTTTTAGATTGAAAAATTTTAGTTAAAAAGTTTTTTTTTTTAAATACAAACACATCGTTGAACTAGTAGACACATTGGCTACAAGCATGGTGGATTGGGTTGGAGTCAATTTGTCAATTTTTGCAAATGATCCAGATGGGGTCAACTCCTCATAAAAGGAAGAAGAGGTAGGTTGCCAAAATTGAAGGAGGTGGCAAGGGGTAGATAGGGGTGCAACTTAGTATCAAGTTGATCTGAACCCGTTCGACCCGACCTGGTTTCAAAACCAAGTTTGAGTTTTAGGGTGTGTTTGGTTGAAGGTAAAACTTTTGATGAAAAGTTTTTGGAGTAGAAGTTGTCAAATCAATAGAAAGTAATGTGATAGAATAGGAGTAATGATGAGTAGTAAAGAGAATAAAGTTAAAATAGATAGGTTAGTTGTATGGGTAGTTGTGTAGAAATGATTGAAAAATAAGGTAGTTTGTATAGAAAAATGTGAAAAAATAATTAAAAAATAGAATAATTATGGAGAGTGAAAAGTTTTAGATTGAAAAGTTTTAGTTGACACTTTTTTGCCCTAAACAAACGCACCCTTATTTTCAAGATTTTATTCAAATTAGGCTTAGTTTCAACCCGGCTCGAGAGAATCTGAAATCATTTGCATCAATCCGGTACCAAAATCCGACCAAGCCCAAACCTGATATTCTTTCTAATTTATTAAAATAATTATATTTGTTTATGCATTATGCATTATGCATTTTAACAATAATCAAAATAAAAGTTCTTCCATATAATCATAATCAAATTAAATTGTAAAGTGTTTATTCTAAAACCAAAACGTCATCTATATTTGTCTATAAAAGTTGAATATATTGCATCTATGTTAATTTTATTTGCAAATAATTACAAATATACTAATTTTTTAAAATTAATACACACATACCAATTAAGAGTTGCGATCTAGTGCACTTGGGTGCAAAAACTCATTATTTTATCTTTTTTGAATTTTTTATAAAATAGTTAATCTAGGTTTATTTAACATGTGCATTAATTTTTACCATTTTTTAAAAGTTTTAGATTTTTTGGATTTTTTAAAACAAAACTCCCATTGATTTTAAAAGATATCCAAATATCTAAAATTGATAAAAATTAATACATATGTTAAATACATTTAAATTAACAGTTATATAAAAAAAATTTAAAAAAATAAAAAATAGGTTAAATACACCCGGGTGCATTTAAAAATTCCTACCAATTAAGGGTGTGTTTGTTTGAGGTAAAAAAATATCAACTAAAACTTTTCAATCCAAAACTTTTCACTTTTCATAACTACTCTATTTTTTAATTATTTTTCACATTTTCCTATACAAACTACCTTACTTTTCAATTATTTCTACGCAACTACCTATACAACTAACTTATCTATTTTAACTTTAGTCCTATAACTCATCATCATTACCCATATTATATCACATCATTTTCTATCAATTTGACAACTTCTACCCCAAAAACTTTTCATCAAAAGTTTTATCCCCAACCAAACACCTCATAAATGTGAGATATATAAGTCTCACTTTTATTAAACATTATATAGTAATTTTATGTAATCTCATTTATTTTTTTACCTTGATTATTAATAAGTAAATTCATTATATTCATTGTAATTATAATTTTTTTAATTAGAAGACTAATTTTAATTAAAATAAAAAATCTCATAGGTCATATAAAGATATTCACGTGTAAATTATTCATGTATGAATGCAATAATATACAAAAAATGTGTTACCTCTATCATTAATTTTAACTTCTATTGATTTGAGAGTAACTTGAAACCAATGTCAACTCGGTCCAAATCTGACCCTGAACCCGAGTTCTAATATTAAGGTTAGGATTCAAATAAACCTAGTACAATCCAACCAAAGTTGCATCCCTATGGGTAGATGGAAAAATGGAAAAATGTTTTTTTGGTTTTTTTTTATTATTCAACCCCCCTGCAGCAGAAAATTTTCAAATGCCTCCCATAACGATCCAACGGCCGAGAATTTTACATAAGGACCAGAAATGTTGCTGTAGACGCCCCTCCCAATCAGGATCTAAGCCCAACACCATTTTCTGCAAAATGACATGCACGAAGACACGTTTGGGAAAGAGTTATTTGTAAAAAAATAAAAAGAAAAAAAGAAAACCTTCTAAGTTTCCCTGTTCATGATTTTAATATCATAGTTTTAATATTTGCATATATAACTCTCCAACTTTGATGTTGTACAAAAATAACTTATGAGCATGCATTATTCATATCAAATATATCTAGATCATACTGATTTTCTTATATGTCAAAAATCTTATCTGTTTACATCAAGAATTGAAGGATCTTCAATAAAACGAAGAGAAGCATGCTAACAGCTAAAGAATGTCACCGTTGTCTCAAACTCATCCAATAACAGAAAGCCATGAAAGCAGCCACAGTGGCATCCGAAGGCCTACAAGTAACGGCCTCAACAACAGACTACTGGCTGGGGAAGAGGAGCAAAGAAGGGGATTTGGGATTTCATGCCCCATGAGATAAAAAAAAAGTAAAGACACTTGTGGTAATTTTGCTGTGTTAATATATTTGTTTAAAAACGTGAGTATGTTTGATTTTTTGATAAAATTTATATTATATATATAAAAAATCTCAATCTATTCTATTCATTTACTAAATCAACTACTGAAATATATGTAGATATAATTTTTTCATTATTTGACATTTTTTAAAAATATTTGTATACAAAAAATTATTTTTTAATAAGATTTCATTATAATTAGTAAAGTTGAAAAATATATTTTATATAATGAGTTAGTTATATTATTTAAAGTTCATGTAATTAAGGTACTATCAAAAATAACAATTTCAATATTTATTTCTGAATTTTTGAAAATTTATTAATATTTTTTTATTTTTCGAATATAATAGAATCTATCAACATCTAACGACATCTAACAGGATCTAATAACATCTAACAGAATCTAACAGCATCTAACGACATCTAACTAGATCTAACTTTTGATATTAATAAGTTGAGGAGTAATCCTGTTAGCCCGGGCTAAGTAAAGGCTCCACTTAGCCTACCTTGAAAAACCTATTTACAACAACTTTTTTTTACTTTTTTTCTTTGTGCACTTGTTTATCTAAGTGCATTTAACATATAAACCAAGTTTTACCATTTTTGAATATGTTTATCTATTTTTTTGAGATTTTTAAACATCTATGTGTATATATATATTTAAAATACCCTTATTTTTAAAAAATTTTAAAAAATATATACACATATCCAAAAATGGTAAAACTTGATTTTTATATTAAATATACTTACATAAACAAGTGTATCAAGAAAAATAAAAAAAATTATTTTAAATAAGATTTTTAAGGTGGGCTAGCCATTTACTTAGCTCGGGCTAACAGAATCATTTTCATAATAAGTTAATCCTAATTTAACACATGTAATATGATCCTAAGCACCTTATAAGGTCATTTATACCTTGATTACAGAATTTGAAACCCAAATAATAAGATTTAATGAAATACACTTAATTCAATGGCCAGATCTAACGACATCTAACAGCATCTGACGACATTTAACCAAATCTAACTTTCGATATTAATAAGTTAATCCTAATTTAACACCTTTAATATGATCCTAAGCCCCTTATAAGGTCATTTATACCTTAGTTACAGAATTTGAAACCAAGATATTATGATTTAATGAAATCCAGATTAATCTAATGACATCTAACAACACTAATTGCATTTAACAGCATCTAACGACATCTAACAACATCTAACGACATCTAACCAAATTTAACTTTTGATATTAATAAATTAATCCTAATTTAACACCTGTAATATGATCTCAAGCCCCTTATAAGGTCATTTATACCTTAATTACAGAATTCGAAAGCCAGATAATAGAATTTAATGAAATCCACCTTAATCTAATGACATCTAACAGTATCTAATCACATCTAACAGCATCTAACGACATCTAACCGAATATAACTTTTGATATTAATAAGTTAATCATAATTTATCGCCAGTAATATGATCCTAAGCCCCTTGTAAGGTCATTTATATCTTAATTACAGAATGAAAACTCAGATAATAGAATTTAATAAAATTCACCTTAATCTAATGACATCTAACAACATCTAATCACGTCTAATAGCATATAACGACATCTAACGGGATCTAACAATATCTAACAACATCTAACGACATCTAACCAAATCTAACTTTTAATATTAATAAATTAATCATAATTTATCACTTGTAATATGATCCTCAACCCCTTATAAGGTCATTTATGCTTTAATTACAGAATTTAGAACTCAGATAATAGGATTTAATGAAATTTACCTTAGTCTAATGGCATCTAACAACATCTAATCATATCTAATAGCACCTAACGACATCTAACGGGATCTAACGACATCTAACAGTATCTAACTACATCTAACCAAATCTAACTTTTTATATTAATAAGTTAGTCATAATTTAACACTTGTAATATGATCATAAATCCCTTATAAGATCATTTATACCTTAATTATAAAATTTAAAGCCTAGATAATAGGATTTAACAAAATCTACCTTAATCTAATGACATCTAACAACATCTAACTGGATCTAATAATATCTAATCGGATCTAATGACATCTATCATCATCTAATGATATCTAACCGAATCTAACTTTTGATATTAATAAATTAGTCATAATTTAACACCTATAATATGATCATAGACTCCTTATAAGGTCATTTATACCTTAATTATAGAAATAAAAACTCAATTAATATGATTTAATAAAATCTATCCAAAACTAATAGCATCTAACAGGATCTAACCCGATCTATCTGAATCTAACTTGATCTAACTAGATTTAAATTAATTGAATTAAAATTTTAAATAAAAGTAAATATTCCACTTCAATTTAAATGTTCAATTTATAACATTAATTTAATATATGGTACATATTATGAAATTTCTCAACTAGAATTTTATAGCTTATTCTTTAAAATTAACTTATTATATAAATATTGTGTCTTTGAAAATATGTTTTTATATAAAAAATACCTCTAAAAACATCTTCTAAATGAGGTTAAAAAATTTATCAACATATATATACAAATGGATTTCGGTGATAACTACACGACTAGATGAAATTAATTTTCTCTTTCAAAAACATATCAACTATTGAATTTTATTTTAAAAGTAAATTATTATTTTGATTACATACATATTAAGTCTTTTAAATTTATACAAATATTTAGTAATTAATATTTTAAATTTCTTATTATTAGGTCTTATATATAATAGATCTGCAATTTTGTATAGATTATGACATGATAGTGAATTTTTTGCTTTAAATTGTAATTAATTATTATAATTAAATAATAAATTTTAAACACATCGAATTTTGAATTTTATTTTAAATGTTATTTTAAAAGTAAAATAAATGTAGATATTAATTTAAATTAAATTAAAATCAAATTAATTAAACAGAATATTTATAAAACAAAATTTTTTATAAAAATAAAAAACAAAAATTTTATTTTAAAATTTATCTAAACAATAAAAATTAATTTGAATTAAATATTAACTCTATAAAAATGATTATCTTCTTCAAATAAATTTTATATCAACATTAATTATGTTGAATGTGTATAAAATTTTTGGGATAAAAAATTGTGCAGGTTAAAATATTAAATTAAAGAAAAGTAAATATTCAATTAAATTTAGATAAATACCATACATAAAAATAATTAATTAAATAAAAGTAAAAAATTTATTTCAATTAAATTAAATATTGAATCAATTAATCATATATATGGTCAATTTATAATATTGAGCTATTTTAGAAACTTAGTATGTTAAATCTGCAAAAACTCATAGGGTTAATCATCTTTCTAGTTATTCTTTTATACCTAAAATATTTTTCATGCAAAATCAAAAACAAAATTTATAAGTGAATATAAATTAAATAATTCATTTTAGAACTAACCTTGATTTTGAATTAAATAATTTTAAAACTAAATAAATATATTAAGCTATAATTAAAATAATAATTAATTTAAATTGATTTTGTTAGCATATTAAAATTGTTTCGCTACATCAAATCTCCCTTATACCTCAAACCTCCTTCATGGACGTTGTAGCATCTGCTATTTATTTAGGTAATAATTAGTGTAAAAGCTGGATGTGAATGTCAGATTCAAAGAGTTGGATTGAAATGATCATGCAAGTGCATTAAGTGAAAATGATACGTATGCATTCAATAAAGATTTTATAATTACACATAAACAAAAATATTTATATCATTACATATAAATAAAAATAAAAACGTTGAATTCCCGTATATCATTCAAATAATTTTGAATTGAATAAAAATAAAAAATTAAAATTATTAGAATAAAATAAACCTCAATATGAATTGAAATTAAATTAAAGATTAATTAAATTAAATATAAACATAACTAATTTTTATGTCGAATTATTTTGTAAACTTTGCTAAATCTACAGTAACCCTTAGAATTCACTCATATCGCCAATTGCTCGTTCAATTTGAAATAAATAAATTTTTAAAAATACATATTAATTATAATCACATTAAATCAATAAAAAATTATGTATTAAATTAATATTTGTATTAAATAGAAATCTTGTAAATTAATTTGAAATGAAGATCATTATAATGTAGTCAACTTAATACAAAAATATAAAATAATTTAGTCCACCGGATTCAATCAAATATAAGCACTATCATTTTTATATTTTGACATATTATGCAAACAATGGGTTAAATTTGTTGCAACATGTAAAACTTGGGCAACTCCCAGGTTTCTTGTTTTAATCTAAAATTAATAAAATTAGAAATATAAATAAATACAAACTTGTTTATATACGTATGAAATAACTTATTTCATTAACATTTGTATTAAATATTTACATCAAAAAATATTTGTATTAAATATGGAGATTATAATTTAATTTGAAATGAAAATTAATAGAACAAAATTTTACTTTAAATAAAATTTAAAATCAAGTTAGGCTCAAATAGTAAATATTAAATTATTTTGATTAATTTTCAAAATCAAAGTACTAGAAATAATTATTATGGGTCAATTGTATATTGATTCCCTTAATTAAATGAAATTCTATTATTTATCCATTATAATTTAAGACAATTTAATTTTATTAACATTCATGATACAATCCATGATAGTCGTAGCCTATCTAACCCGATTTAACCCGATCTAATTTTTGATATTAATGAGTTAATTCTAATTTAATACTTGTAATATGATCTTAGGACCCTTATAAGGTCATTTATACCTTAATTATAGAAATTAAAACTCATATAATATTATTTAATGAAATAATGAAAATCTAAAGGGATCTAACGGGATCTAACCCGATCTAATGGGATCTAACTGGATCTAACAATATCTAACCCGATATAACTGAATCTAATTTTTGATATTAATGAGTTAATCCTAATTTAACACCTGTAATATGATCTTAAGCCCCTTATAAGATCATTTATACCTTAATTATCGAAATTAAAACTTAAATAATATTATTTAATGAAATAATCAAAATCTAATGGGATCTAACCATGTATAGACTATTTGTATACAATTTAATTTCCAATATTCTTCAAATATTTAATAAAAAATTTTCATATGAATCAACTCAATAAGTATATATTTTAACCAAACATATCAATTTGAATAATTATTATTTCAGTTTAAATTTTCTTTTTTGATTATTCCTAAATTTTGCCCATACTTGCTAAAATCAAAGACACCGAGTCTTTTTTATGTTTTATAATCAAATCAAGGTATTTTAGTCTGAAATTTCTATCATACATCAATAAGTATATGAAATAAGTAAAATAAATATTTTCAATACAAAATATTAATTATTTATATTTATTTATGTATTTTTATTCTGCTGGATAGGGGTATGAATTTATGCATGGTTCAAATCACATTAATTATTACTCATATTTATATCACCCAAAAATTAATTTTTATCTTAGCTAAGTGATTTCAGTTTATATTTTATATCATATAAAATTTTGAGCCTCAATTTTATTGTATAAAAATTATTAAAAATCAATTAGTGCAATTGATCCTAACCATCCTTCAACCCTGTCTGAGCTAAACTTCTAGTATTTTTAATTTCTAATATAATATTTTAAGATAAAAATTTGTCCATTCTTTAATATAATATGAAGTCCCCTCACTAAAAATTTCATACTAAAATTCACTCATTCACTATTTTTTTATATTTTGCTTTTCAATTCTAGATCTAGTACATTGGTGGCATCAATTAAGTTATAACCTATTATAATTGTTAATTTAAATCACTAATATTTGTAGCTTGATGTTAAAATATTTAACTTAAAAAAATTAAATCAATATTTTGAATGAGATTATAATTTATTTTGAAATGAAAATTAATATAACAAAATTTTACTTTAAATAAAATTTAAAATCAAGTTAGATTAGATTAGGTGAATGAATAAAATTAGACCTTATGAATTAATATTAGAACATTTTTATAAAAAACATCATAAAGTGTTTGAGTTTATAATTAAATATTATATCTATATATTAGTTAATACTATTTTAAATTTTTTACCAAGAGCTCATACTGTAGCTTGAGGTTGTTTGTAAAACCTCAGTAAAAATAGTAGTTGTATGAGCAATAGACAAAAGAAAAGTTGTATTCTCTATGAATGAAACCTAATGGAAGCTAAGTTATTATTGGATTTTATGTATAATATATCTATAATTTTATATATTTGCATTTTTATACATCTAATTTGATTACATTAAATTTAAACAAAAGATATTTACATTTTTAATAATAAAAATTATATCGCTCATGCTCTTTTGTTATAAAATTTTTACAAATCAAAATATAAACTAAAAATAATAAAAGAAAAAGAAAAATAAATACTAATTTAAATTAAATAGAATAAAAATTTAAATAAAGTTTATATCAACATTAATTTTTTATCTTTGATTATAACTCAAGTTAAAATAACAAATTTTAAACAAAAATAGGTATGAATTTAAACAAATTAAATCAATATTGAATTACTAATTTAAAAAAATTTGTGTTAAATAGAAACTTTATAAAAAATACAACATTTGTAGTTATTTTGTATCATTTTTCACACTGTTTTTAAATGAAATTATATTGAAATTGTATATAAATAAAAAATATTCAAATTATTTTAATAATATCAATAACGTCAATTTTTGGATACTACTTGTGCTTTTTTAATTATATGATTACAATTAAGAAAGAGCTCTCATGGAATAATATTTCATGTTAATACTCATACACAAGGGTGTGTTACCACGTCGTCATCTACCAATATACTATTTTTGCTTTTTAGTTGTAACATCTATGTACCTCAAAGTTGAAGGTAGATTGAAAAAAATAAGTTAAAAACATGTACCAATTTTAATTAAAATGAAAATGTTGAATTCTCGTATATCATGTAGATTATTTTGAATTGAATAAAACTAAAAAATAAAAATTATTATATATTAAAAAAATCATCTTTGCATGGTCAAATACTTCTAAATTTTTAAAATACTTTTTAACTCATAGCTAAAGTACCAATTTTGGTGATCCGTCAGCCCCAAATCATCTCCTATGGCTGCCCACGTCAACACCAATGATGGCCAATAATTAATCCCAATAAAAATAATTCTTAAAATTTTTTTAATGTGAAAAATACCTTAAATAGAAATTTTGTAAATTAATTTGAAATGAAGATTAGAAAAGTACTAAAATGTTAAGTATTTTAAATTAAGTATGTTCACTATTCATTATAGAGCACTCTTGTGCAATGTTGTCAGAACCGAACCGGTGATTGAACTGGTAAAGGAATTGGTCTGGTTCGAACCGGTTCGAACCGGTGACGTCAGCATGACATATTTATGATGTCATAAATATTAAATTTTTTTAAATTTTAAATAAATACATTGATAAAATTATATATTTTTTATAAATCCTAAATATATATGTTAGATTTTAAGGACCACAATATAAGTACAAAACATGTAGGAAAAAATTAATAGCAAGTTTTAAAAAATCTTTAAGCATGAATTTTAGAAAAATTAATTATATTAACTAACCTGAAAGACTTAAACTTGTAATAAGTCATGACCGTTATTACTTGGTTGTTGGTTTTTGAATTCTTCCTCTTTATCTCGGTACCTTGATTAATTGCTATAAACATACCTGACAAAATAAGAAATAAAACAAATCAGTAAGTGTTGAAAATTTGAACAATTAAATAACTTATAATAATATAAAAATTAAGAATATCTCATATGTTCAGCAAAAAATGAAAATGTAGAAGTCTATAAACCATTAAATGCATCATTGCCAGAGGCTACAAGGAAGTCACTCTCTTCCTCACATATCCTCGCCTTCGACAGAGATCACATTGTAGAAAGCGATGCAAAGACGAAAATTGACAACCTCAAGAACCGAGCACAAACGCAATTCAGCAATCCCCAAAATCAAGGTCGCATGTTTCTCACCTAGCAACCAACATGGCCAATGGCATAACGAGTTGATCCTTCATGGCACAGTCCTCGCCGTAGACATCCTCGACATATAGGGCATGATTCAAGAGTCTCACCACACTCGCAGCATGTCTGCAGAACCAAGTTTTCTACAACAGTTAGATATCTCCACAAATATGAATATAATTAGAGACTATTGGAGATCCAAGGCAACCCCAACCAATAAGCAAGATAAAAATAGACTAATGAAAAGTGAAAACACGCTTGTCAGAGAAGCAATATTTTCTTGCTTCCACAAAAAAATACCGAAGAAAGAAGCAAAATCCCAACACAGACAAATGAGGATTTGAAACTTTTTTGGTAACTTGAATAAAAAGTGAAAAGCCATATTAAATGCATAGCCAGACAAAGCT
This sequence comes from Annona cherimola, assembly GCA_030490835.1. Lineage (NCBI taxonomy): Eukaryota > Viridiplantae > Streptophyta > Magnoliopsida > Magnoliales > Annonaceae > Annona > Annona cherimola. The sequence goes on from CM059972.1 coordinate 93,439,919, forward strand.
TTTGCCTTAATTGCAAGGAGAAGGAGAGAGCAGTAAAAAAGAAACACGGAAACAGGACATGAGCCTACCAACAGAATAGAAGAATTCACCTGATGGGGAAGCTCTTGCTATACCGGCCTCGCTACAGTCGCAGCAGTCGCAACGAAAAAAGAAAGAACCAGAAGAACTGCCCTTTGATAATTCAAACAAAATGCACTAAAACGGCAAAACGGCAAAACCACATGCCAGCGAAGCCACACACCAAAAAAAAGGGCCAAGTCTTCCAGATTTTTTGTCCGTCTCAAAGTCTGTGTCAAACGCAACGACTGCCAACGAAAAGAAAAATCCACCTCCACTCATCGAGCAGGCCATGGCCAATGTGGAAGTTTCTTTTTTTTTTCTCTCTTTTCCTCGTTTTGAAAACTCGAGTCAGGGGTCATTCAAATTACCAGAAAAATGGCTATATCGAGCGAGATCATGGCGAAATAGGAATATTTGATGCTGCTGCTGTTGCCGCTACTTGTCTGCTCTGGAAGAGAATGAGAGAGAGCGACTTCCTTGGCAGGCTCTGGCAATGAGGAGGACGACGCTGCGAACGGCAACGAGGACAACAACCTCTGTGCGGCGGTCAAAAGGTGCTGCGGGCGACGCTGGTTTCACGGGAGTGGTTATGGTTTCGAAATTCGTCGGGTGGGGGGAAAATGAGGAGGGCGAGCGTCGAATCTCGAATCGTCAATTTGGTATTTTGATTTTCGTTCATTTTTTTAAAATATATATTAAATCCCGTCCGACCGGTCGAACCCGGTTGGACCGGCCCTTCCGGTTCGACCGCTGGTTCGAGCAATTTCCCATAAACGAATCGAACCGTAAGGTAGGCCGGTCCGGTCCGGTTTTAACAACATTGCTCTGGTGGTGAGTGCATTGGTATTACTCAAATACAGATATATAGAATGTTGGGAGGAAAATTGATAAAATTAAATAATTTTGAAATAAGTTATACTTATTTTTACGAAAAAAAAATGATTCAATTTATATTGAACTATTTTGTAGACTCTAAGGATATTAATTATATTGATCTCTAAATGCACTTTGAATTAGCTAATTTCTTATCCTTCCAAGTGAATAAGTTGTCACATTTTTATACTATAAATTAGAAAATATTAAAATTATCTTAAATAATGTATTCTATATTTTTATTAAATAAAATTTGAAAATATATTAATGATTAAAAATTATTTTTAAAAAATTAGTAACAATTATTATATCATATAAATGTATAATTTAAAATCTATATACAAGTCATAAATTTAATGTTGATACGACGGTTAATATCAATCCACAAATACCTAACTAATTTTTTGTCACAAAAACTTTTATTTATTTAATTTTGTGTAATAGGCATGAATTAAAATAATTGGCGATCTAATATTAAAAAATGAGCTATAGGCGTGAATTAAAATAATTGGCTATCTAATGTTAAAAAATGAGCTACTGTGAGAAATCTACGAGTTATTATTACTTTTTTTTTACTTGTGTAATAAAAAAATCTTGATACCCCCTATGCTATTTCAGTGGAAAAAAATGTATCTTAAATTTCAATTTCAAATTAATAAAATAAAATCAATTCCATTAATAATAAAGATAATCAATTTACTGTAACTTTGTGCGAATCAAAATATAATTATTTTTTTAAATGTAGAAATGTAATCTATATATCCGTCTAATCTAGCAGGCTATACTCACAGTCCGACAATGCAAACTTAAGACTGCTATAATTGAAATATATACAATTTGTGAAAATACAAGTTGTGACATGTAAACGACTTTTTTATACTGATTTAAGGAATATTCTTAGATTGGTGGGTAATTATTTATTTGAAATTGATGGAAATAATTATTAGGGTTCGCTTATTTTAATACCCTCGGTCATTTCTCTAATTTCTCGTTTCAATCTGAAATTAAAAAATAAATATTAATATTAATCAAAGAAAATCAATATGAAATAACCTATTTCACTAATAATTGTATTAAATAGAAAGATTTAATTTGATTTGAAATGAATATAACCAAAATTAAAAATGATTACTTCTTTTTAAAATAAAGTGATATTGACATGAAAATATCCTGTTGTAATTATATATAAATAAAAAATATTTATATCATTTTAACAACATCCAATTTTATATAGCCAGTGAGATATAATTATGAGGATGCCATATAGGATTCCCTTCTACATAAGTACTGTAGTGGTCACTTGAGTCATCCTTTTTTCTTGGCATATATTTACTCATGCAGGTAGAGAAGAGTAAAAATTCATGCGAATCAAAATTGAAGCTAAAAATAATAGAAATAAAAATTAAAATTAAAATTAATTAATTTAAAAATAATAAAAATAAAAACATATCAATTATTGAATTTTATTTTAAAAATAAATTATAAATGACTATTTCAATTAAATACATATTAAATCTTTCAATACAACTAAATATTAAAATTTATATATCAATGATATTTAAATTTGTTATTATTTGGTTTTTATATAATAGATCTATAATTTTATATATTTGTATTTTTCACACATCCAATTTGAATATTTCTAAAACAAACTATGTTAGTTTGTATATAACTTATGTTGGGTCCCGAATAGATGGCAAAAACCCAAGAGGGGAGGGGTGAATTGGGTTCTTAAAAATTTCTTTGGTAACTTAAAAACTTAACCCCTTGTAGAATTAATCCCCTTGAATGAAGAAACTGAATGGAAAGCAAAGTAATAAAGAGAGCAGAAATAAAAGCAAGTAGACAAGGATTTTATAGTGGTTCGGGCAACCTCCCTACTCCACTCTTCCAAGCTCACACTCCTTGTGACTTGGGTTCCACTATTGTATTCCGCGAATACAACTAGAGCCTCTTGCTCTCTTCTAGATTCTAGCTCTAGGGGGCATATACAACCAGAGCCTCTTGCTCTCTTCTAGATTCTAGCTCTAGGGGGCATCAAACACTTAGCACAAGTAGGTGATGAGTCACACTCCAATCACACACTACTTTGCTACCTCTTGATCTTAGCTACGCAAGCTAAATCAAGTTCAACACAAACAAGTAAACAATAAAAGTAAACTACACTTTACAGGTGTGTAGAAACGATTTAGCGCAGGGAAGAACTTGTAGATGATGACTTTGAAGTTTCTGAATGTAGCTCTTGCAACTTGAAGCACAATTCTTCCTCCTTGAGTGATATGATCTCTTTGAAGCTCTTATGGATATGAGTTATGCTCACTTAATGATTCTCAACTTGCTCCCTCGTTCACAATGAGTTCTATTTATAATTTTGGAGGGAATCCGAACGTTAGAGGGTTGGTGGCGCGCATTTAATGCGCCAACGTTCGAAAATAAATCCGACCGTTGCGACCCAAGTCGCAGGTGGAGTCGACTTCGTATGCGACTTCACCCAAGTCGCTGACGGAGTCGACTTCGGGTGCGACTTCGCGAACTCCGGTCTTCAGTTTCAACGCTGGAAGTCTTTTCCCGATTGAAGTCGATCATGAAGTCGACTTGGCTTTGCGACTTCACCCAAGTCGCAGTCTGGAGTCGACTTGGCTCGCGACTTCACTTCCCGTGGCGTCTTCAAGTTCCAGTCAGGATCGACTTGGGTTCTCGACTTGACCCAAGTTGCAGGTGGAGTCGACTTCGGGTTCGACTTCACCTTGGCAGTTGGCTTTACGAACTTTGGAACTTGGAAATCTTTCTCTTTTGCTTAGTCTTCTCCATGCCTTTAGTTCTTTTGCATTTTTGTATTTATTTTCTGAATCCTTGTGCCTTGATTATATTAGCTCCATGATTTGCAATCCTTAGAAGCTTGACTTTGCTTCTTCTTGGTTTTGCTTGATACTTTGAATCTTTGGAGAACTTGCTTGCTTTGTATTGGACTTGTTTCATCTTCATGACTTGAGTATTGAAGCATGCTTATGTCTTTGCCTTTGATTTGATCTTCATTTTGAGTCCTTGGACTTGATAGGCTTGACTTGATCTTGATCATGCTTGAAGCTTTTGAGCCTGGAGTGAAGAAGTCCTTTGAATGATTTGAAACTGCCAACTTGAAATCTGAACTTCTCAAGTCGCGGATGGAGTCGACCTGGCCTGCGACTTCACCCAAGTCGCACATGGAGTCGACTTGGCCTGCGACTTGGCAGCTCCGTGTTCCAACTTTCAACTCTGGACAGTTTTGCACATTTGAAGTCGATAGCGAGGTCGACTTCGTCTGCGACTTGGCTACCCAAGTCGCATGTGGAGTCGACTTGACCTGCGACTTCACTTGCTCTTTCTCCCATTTCAACTCTGGACGTTTTAGGCACTTTGAAGTCGATCTTGGAGTCGACTTGGGGAACGACTTGGCCTTCAAACTTGTTTTTCTTCAAATGTATATTCCTTAAGACATTTCACAAACTTGTTAGTAGCCAAGACTTTCTCAAATTGATTTGTTAATCATCAAAACATAGATTTAGCTAGTTTTCCTCATATTTCCAACAACTTATAGGATTCACCTGCAATAACTTATAGGATTCGCCCATCTCTCTATTTGGTTGTTTCAATGTGAAATTAATAAAATTAAAATTAAAATGAAGATTAAAACAAATTAAATCAATATATAATTATCAATTTAACAAATTATAAAAATACAATGAAAATAAATATTAATTTGATTTAAAATAAAAATTAATTCAATTAATTATGAACATAATCAATTTTTTGTATTGTGCTAATTGCGAAGTTAGTAAGTTAAGCTTACAAAAATTCATAAGTTTATCTCATTTCTCTTGTTGCTTTTTTCAATTTAAAATTCATAAAATCAAAATCAAAATTTAGAAACATATTTGCTTTAAAAAGGTCATTTTGCATAGATTTGAGACAAGTAATTAAATGGGCTAGAAATGATAAAATTAGAAGTGGATTTCAAGGAATGCATGAACGGTACCTAGTCTCATTGATTTTGAAAGTTACTATAAGTTTTGATTTCTAAAATCATATGTAATTCTTGTAGCTTAAGAATTATATTTAAAAAATTTATATATTTATTATTACTAAAATTAATAAACTTAAAATAATAATAAATATTTATTTGTCTGTAATTTTTATTAATTAAATTAGTTTCAATTAAAACTCTACTAAAAATTAATTGAATTTGTTTTATGATTGATCGTGGGTGGATGATGAGTGGCCAATTGTAACTTTTCTGAAGAAATAATTATTTTAATATATCAACTTTTCTAAACATAAAATAATTTATTATTAAAATAATATAAAATACAATGTATTTTATATTTATTCGACATTTTTAGTTTGTATATTATCATATATTCGGCTCTAAGGCGCTTCAAAAAGTAAATTGCATATATTTATTTATATTTTGCATTTGATTTGTTTTCTTTTAACTTCTATAATATTAATTATCATTCAGCCTTAGTTGCCATTTTTTATTTTATATTTTCTTTCAGAGTTCAAATCGTTCAAAAATCAACTTGCACGTGCACAATTTTGGATACATTGTTGGATCATCAATTTCTGTGGTATGTCTTCCCCATTGCTCCCAAAATGAGATGCACCGCTAGAGCATCAGTTTTCGTGCTCTATCTTCTCCAACCTTCCCAAATGAGATGGGTCATGGCTGTAAACAAGTTTTCAATAACTGGATTTGTAAAAATGAGTTAGTTATCGCTGCATTGATCTTCTACGTTACCCATCTTCCATACCTCAATGAGGCAGCCATGGCTGCATTGATCCAATCTCCGCCGGCTATCATCCAAAGATCTAATCCATCAATCTGATGTGTGATAGTGAAGCTACAATAGATTCGTACTCTATCTCTAAATCTGCTAAAAAAATGCCTAGTAGCAAGAAAAAGAACATAAAAACCCATTAAATCAGCCGACGCCCAATCTTCCATGGCCAACTTGTTGCAGGCCACCGGTAAGGAAGAAGAAGATAAAACCCATTAAACCTACTCCAAAAATAGAGATCTCCATGCAACCGCTTCCCTCTTCAAGTGTCTTTGAATCTGGTCGTTTCTCTCTTCAAACACGTCGTCTTCGAATCTGAGACGGCAAAAACCGAAACCCATCTCCAATGCCCTAATAATCAAATAGCAAATTATTATTCATTTCGTGAGCTCCGGCAATCCAGCCAGCGAGTAGGGCGACTTCATTTCCATGCCTCACTACTGTTTTTTTAGCTTCCCGAAATGCCCCCTCTCATCCTAGCCCTTCATTGGAAATTGACGATGGAGATGACGCTTCCCACGAGAAAAACTTAAGAAGCCCTTCCCATGGGTTGGGTCCCATTGGCAATATCATGTTTTCTTTTGAGTCGGCCTTTCTCACTCGTAAAAGGATGAAAACCCATATTTTGACAATATATTATAAATTACAAGAGGGCCAACCCATGGGAAGCGCTTCCTGTTCTTTTCCCAGGGGAAGCATCGTCTTCACCGTCAATCTAGGGTGGATGGCTACGATGCAATTGGGCATTTTCGGAAAGTGAAAAAATCATGAGGGAGCATCGAATTCGATGCCAGACCCGTGCGTCACTCTCTCTCTCTCTCCCTGTTTCTTCCGTCTTCCTTTCCTCCGTCTTCCTTGTTCGCTTTTGGCCAGCTATCGTAATTTGGAGATGGTTGATTTTTCTCGGAGTTATATATTTGAATTTGGGGTGGTTGAAATGGCGGCATGCTCGGTTCCAGCCTTGGGCTAATGGCTAGTGGTGGTGGATGACAACTAGTTTCTGTTTTGTTGTAGGTGAAGATGATCGGGGCTGAGGAATCAGATTTAGTGCTATTTTCATCTTGCGAATCAGGTTAGTGGGTTAGATTCTTGAATCCATGGCTAACGTGGGCAGATCTGAAAAATAAGGGGCTGCAGATGGTGGCTCGATTCGCCAGCTTGGAAAATGATGACCGCCACCAACATAGATGCCGAAGAAGATGGACTTACGCTAGCTAGCTTGCACATCTTAGGGTGTAAGAATCGTCCACCGATTTGGTGGGTTTGGGAAGCAGCAATGGCTGCCCGTGGAGAACGGAGGTGGTGGAGCACGGTTGAACAGTGCTCTGATGGTGCATTTGTTATCGTGCACGTGGAATTGTTTTGTAAACTCTAAAAACATCCAGCTTGTTTTGTAAAATCTCGACAACAAAAAATAAAAATATGGATTTATCTTGTAAAGTCCATTTAAGTCCCTTTAAATAGAAAGTCAATAGTTGATATTTTTAAAATTTTTAATATAAATTATAAGAATGTCATTTTAGATAACTTTTGATAAATTTATAAACTTTCTATTAAATTGATGTATTTTTAATAATTTAAAAAAATATCTATATTATTTTATTTTTTGTGAGCATTAAATTAGGATTATAGTTTTATTTTTGAAGGTCATATATAATATAATTATTACAATTTTATATATTTATTTAAATTTCTATTTCATTTCATTTAAATTAATTATTGTTTTGAATTATAGCTTTATATATTTATTCCTTTTTTGAATTATTTAATGCAAAATCCAATTTCCATAGTTCTAAAATGAATTATTAAATATATATCTTTTATAAAATAAATAAATGTATGTAAAATATTTTCAAAAATTTTAAATTTAATGTTGTAATATAATTTGTTACAGTTTAATTTTTAAAAAGTCATATATATAATAATTATTACAGTTTTGTATATTTATTAAAAAATTTATTTTATTATTAAAAAATTTCATGCAAATATAACCCATAAATTAACAGCAAAAGAATACGAACGTTTAAATTTAAATTTAAGTTTTAAATTTAAAATAAAAACTAGGATTTTATATTTTTATAAAGATCATATTTATGAGGCCTATAAAATAATTATTTAACTTTAACATTTAAATATTAAAAAATAAATTAAATATAAATTATAGTTTTGGTACATATAATTAACTAATTTAATTTTTAATTAAATTCAATTTAATATTTATTTTTATTTCACTTTCATTATTTTCACTTGTATTTTTGTTTTACTTTCATTATTTTACCCTATTTTATTTAATTCGAGGATTATCCTATATTTTTTTGAAAATTATCAAATTTTTATGACCCTTATTTACATAAAATCATACCACTTTGTTAAGATTTTATGGATATATTGGCTATATTTTTTATTTTTATTTTAAATTTATTAATTCTAGTAATAATAAATCACAATTAGTATATTAATATGTCAAATTTTATAATATTTACTATAATAATATTATTTTATAATTTTAATAAATTTTATTATAAAATTTCTATTAAATATAGTTATTTACTAAATTGATTATTTAACCAATCCCAAAAAGTAACATATATTTATATATTAAATCTAAATTACAGTTATATATAATTTAAATAAATATAATTTATTATAATTTTAGTTTTTAAAAAGTCATAAATTTAATAATTATTACAGTTTTATATATTTACGTTAATTTCTATTTCATTTAATTTAAATTAGTTATTAATTTTAGTTATAACTTTTTATATTTATTTAGTTTTAAAATTATTTAAAAGTTTGCATAGTTCTAAAATGAATTATTGAGTATATATCTTTTGCAAAATACACAAATTATGGGTGTGTTTGGTAACAACGAAAAGTTGTCAAGTTAAAACTTTTTAATCTAAAACTTTTCACTCTCCACAATTATCCTATTTTTTAATCATTTCTTCACATTTTTCTATACAACTATCCTACTTTTCAATCATTTCTACACAACTAACCTATATATTTCAATTTTATCCTATTTATTCATCATCATTATCCCTATCATATCACATCATTTGACAACTTTTCATCCAAAATTTTATTCGTTCCCAAATATACCCTAAATTAAAATATCTGCATTGATTGACAAGAAAATCGACGCGGGGCGAATCACAAATCGACACCTTTTTTCACTCCAGTATCAGTGTAGCCCGACGCGAGAGTATCAGATCCTCTATCCATCGAATTAGAGGTTTCATTCTAATTCTTCTTCTTCTTCTTCTCCCAGGCATGGTAATAGGAGAAAAGGACGACAAAGCCCTAATTGGCGTAGCTCACCTCGGCGCACTCTAGCAAACGCCATGTATTCGTTTTTCTGCTTCTGCTTCCGCTTCCAAAAACGCTAAAATCCTACTAGAAACCCTAAAATCTGTTTGCTCATACAGATGAGATTTTCCAGCAGCAATGGAATCCATCTCCACCGCATTCAACGTTCTGCATCGCCCTTCTGCTTTCCACCAGGTTGTTGATGAATGGCTTCCTTCCATTTCCCGCCGCTCTCTCTCTCTCTCTCTCTGTGTATTTTCTGCCATTTAAATTGAATTTCACGTTTCTAGTTCGCAATCTGCAATCGCAAGAAACCCGGAGGAGCTCCGGCGAGTTTCTCAGATGTTCGGGCGATAGCTCGTTTTGACCTGGATAGACTGAAGCCGGATCGCTGGAGATACAGGAGGGGGAGATTTCTGTTGAGGGTGGTGGGTGAATTTGGAGGAGGAAGGGTGGAGGTGGAGAAATTGAAAGCGGAGGTGGGGAAGTTGGTGGGTAGATTGAGAGAGTCAATCAGCTCCTTCCCTCCTGTAAATCTCAGGGTAAATTTCTTTGTTTTCTGTTCTTTTTTTGTCCTGTTAATTGTGTCTAACTTTTTTTTTATTTTAAATTTCATAATTGTGTGTAGTATTGGTTTTGATGAAATGGGAATCATGTATGTTTGTTGAAATGATTAACTCATTTACCATAGAGCAAGGAACGGATAGGTTCTAGTTATAAGAACAGGACTGGACTGGACTTGTCTGTTTGAATCAGCTCAACCAGAAAAGGCCCCTGGTCAGTCTGTAAGCAAAACATGTGCTGGTTTGCCACTTTGAACAGTCTAAATAAAATGATTTCCTAACTGAATTACAGTATTATTACTTCTCATTATGAAATCTATATAACCTGTTTATTGTTTGGACCATCAGTTCAATCAGTTTGAAAGAGATCATCCAGTCTAGTTGTTATGTTCATTGTCTGTTTTTACTGATCTTGATTGTGCTCTATAAAATAATGACTTATTGCAGAAGACAGCCAATTCAGCAAGAACATTATGCCTCTTTATATTGAGGTTTGGTGCTTCTGTAATGGATGCTGATCTCTTTATTTTTATTTTTTTTTGAAATTTTTTTCATAAAATTATTAGCCCAAGTGTATTTAACATGTGTATAAATTTTTACCATTTTTGGAGATTTTTAGATATTTATTTTTAATTTTTGAAAATCAGTGGCATTTTCGTAATTTAAAATTACCTAAAATGCCACTGATTTTCAAAAATCAAAAATAAATATCGAAAATACGTTAAATACACCTATATTAACATTTCTAAAAATAAATAAATAAATAAATAAATAAAATAGGTGTGTGCACCCGGGAGGGTGCAGGAGATCAGCATCCTTCTGTAATTAGTACATTGTTAATGGAAGTGGATATACAGTGGTAAATGATGGTAAATTTGAAACATTGGATTTATGAACCAACAGTGAACAAGGAAATCTTTTCAGCTAGCCAAAAATTATTAAAACTGATGAACATACTTGCCAGTTGGTGGGATCTTTTTTTTACCCCCCTTTTTAATGAACACATTGAAGATTAAGAGCCTGCCCAATAAACACCCAGAAATAAGTTAAAATGGGGAAATATGTTTAACTGTGGTGCTTTTAATGGATGAAAAGGTAACTCTCAACTTCAAGCATGAAAACTTAATAAAGGACATTAGCATTCACTGATGTAGCCACAACAGTGAAGCCACCAGAGAAAGGGTATTTTGCTCATATCCTTGAGTCTGATAGTTTCATTTCATAAGGCAAATTATTTCACCTTAAAAGAGATTGCTTTGTACTAGGAATCTAGAAATTTTTTCTTGTCATCATATTTCTTTAGATGATTTTGTTTGTTATTTTGTGTGGCCTTGCCTTTCTTTTTTGTTGATTTAAATTCATTATACTTCAGGGAGGTAAAGAATGTCCCTGGTTGACTGTCTCTACTCTCCAGAAAATTTCTCAATTCCACTAATTGAAAGACTTACACTGAGACAAGATGTAGATGTTTTGATTATTTTGCCAAATCTGCAGACAGTTTTAAAGATGGATCATGGGTCAACCAAGATGAACTAACGTAAAGAAAACAGTATTGGGGTTTTTACCTGAACATTTTTCTTTTCCCTTTTTGGCCATTTGAAAACTTGATGTGCTAGTGGAAGTTAGCACATATGCACTTTTTGTGATCGATTTTATTTTATGGATGCAGACCTTCTTCTACTTTTTGTAAATTTGATTCAGGATTCTGTCTTTATGTTCCCTCCGTTGGTTTTTTTTTTTTTTTTTTGTTTCTTTTCTTGTTTGTAGGTGGGCAAAAGCATTAGCAGAGACTTTGGAGTTGGTTTATTTATAGGTGTTGCATTCCTAATAGTTGCTGTAAGACAAATGTTGTCCACTAGGCCAAGATACAATCAGCATGGTTCTGTTGCCGATCTTGTGAAGCGGGGCCAGTTGAGATCTGATAGAAGAGGCATGTATGTTCACAATGCTTCTGAATACTTCCAGTGCATAAGTAATTGTTGCATCAAAGCAAGCCCTAATTTATTTGATAAAATTCAGTGTGATCTGCTACTTTGCATCCATATATCATTGATTTCAATAAGAGATTTTCTAGTTGCAAATTCATGTAAAGGCAGCCTTGCACAAACTGTTACTACCTTGGCCAATGTGGTTGCTAGGCATAAATGAATATATATTAAGCCATTATATGTCTGTCTAGAAGTCCATGGGCCACAGAAAACCAAACCAAAATATAGCTGTGAAAAATCAGCCAATGTTTCCTAATCCTTAACTTAATTTTCACTTCATGGAAGTTTGGTCTGCTTTATTGATGGTCGCCTGTGCATCAGCCATCTTGTCTCCTCTAGTTTGCTTGTCAAAATTTTTAAAAAAATTTCATTCTTTATGCTCCAACTTTCAAATTGTAATTAACTGTGCTGGATTATATATTGATCTTTGTTTTTGTATACAGATTTTGCTCCTCGCGTTCTGTGGTTAGTAGTAGGTGATGATGGTTTTACACATTGTTGTTGGATTTCTTCCATCTCAGTATCAATTTTTATGAAATAGATTGTCAAAGATCAAGAGAATATAAGGGTCATGAAAAAAAAAAAAAAAAAAGGCACGGTGCTTACACAATGGTTGCGGAGACAGCAACAACAACAGCACGCGCACGCACGCGCACACACACACAAACAACAACAAATATGGAGCTTCCAGGACACCTATGCAGGAAATAGAGTATGAAATCTTCACAGATCATTCAATCCTTTGCATGGTTCAATTTTAAGAATTAGATAACTGCTGCTGGAGTATTTTCTAATCTGAGAAATATACATTGCAAGCCAAAAGTTTATTTTAGTTTTCCTCTTCTTTAGTTAATAATTTGTGATAAAGTCTCCTGTTGTTGAAGATTATAGAAATAGACCTAACAAACATTATCATTCACAGTTCAACGCCCCTGAGATATGATGATCCTTTTAATAACCCCTTGGTGAAGGTTGACAAGAGCAAAACAACTGTAGAAATGTGTGGGAAAGTTTATCGCTTGGCTCCAGTGACCCTTACAGAGGACCAGCAATCAGTCCATCAGAAAAGAAGGTCAAGGGCATATCAGTGGAAAAGACCAACTACATTCCTCAAGGAAGGGGACGCAGTACCACCAGATGTTGACCCTGACACTGTCAGATGGATTCCAGCCAACCACCCCTTTGCAACTACAATCAATGACATTGATGAGGACATGGCACAGAACAATGTGTTCCAAAAGGATGGTGTTCCATTCCGTATCAAAGCTGAACACGAAGCATTGCAGAGGAAACTGGAGGCCTTGCAAAATGTATGCGCTCAAATATCAGCTTGCATTTCAGTTTTCATTATGCTATTTGATACGTTTTATATAATCCGTGTGGATCACACTGTAGAAACAAGAACCTCTGAAGCAGTCTTGGAAGCATACTATTGAAGGCCTGTGAATTAAAGCAGGCTTTTTGTTTGTAGTAGCAGTGATGAGTACCATGATTTTGTCTAATGCATCTAGGGTATAAAAACTTTATTCCCATAGGCTGGATTTAATGTGGACCTATCTGATGGGTACAGGATGGAATATGAGCTGATCTACTGTTGTTTTGTCCACTGTACTAAATACTATTTCATCCCTTCTTTCATCTTCTCAAAGCATAGTCCAGATTCCCAATGGAGGGAAATATTTTCAGATACCCCTGATCTCTGTCAATGTAATCAGACTGCCTTGTTGAAACATTTCCCTTCAAGGCACGTGGGTCTATATCGGATTGTTCAACCAGGATGGAAATTATTGACTTTTTCATTTGCTGTGCACTAGTATGTTGAAGCTCATTTGGGGCTGATGGTGTGACTTGACACGCATGTGGATCCCCAGATGAATGGTTGTTCCCACCTCTCTTCCACTGGCAGGCCCTTTATGCAGATTAGATGTTCCACAATGATAACCAGTCGGAAAATAAGAATTTATACGATGACTAGCAAAGCATCACAAATGTCCATGTCTGGTATTTCAATGATAGGATCTTATCGCACTTTTTAGCACGAGTGGCTGCCCTTTTTTTTTTTTTTTTTTTTTTTTTTTTTTTTTATAGTGGTGACGTACACAATACATAGTTGTATAAGCTGTCCTGTCTTTCTGTTACCTGTTTATTTAGCCTTGAACATTTACAAACCTAATGCATATGTACCCATATTTTGCTTACAATAATTCGCCTGATGTTTCTCAGGAACAAAGACTCGATAAAATTAGACTTGACCCGGGCAGCATCAGGGATTTTGAAAGACCATACAAATCATTATACAGGCAGCAGCAGGAGCAGGTGGATCAGAGTTCTTCTTCCAGTCAGAAACCTGGCCATGCTAACAGTCCTAAGAATAATGGACAGTCAGATTCGTTGGATAACAACACTCGTCATGGGAACAGCCAAAACCTTGAGTAGATCTGATTTCTTTTTCCTTTTTTTTTTTAGCACCCTATTTATCAGGTGGAATCATCAATGCTTTGATGCTGCTCCTCTCTGTATTATAAGATCTACGTTGTCATTTTGTGAGAGAGTTTTGAAGGAAAAAAAAAAATAGCATGGCAATTGGCAGCAAATTTACTACTTTTACTGTGCAGAATGCATGCATTTTTCCTCTTGCGTCAATCGGAAGTGCAAATTCGAAGCCTCCATGTGCATTTTTCCATTGTGTCTCAGAGAGGAAAATAACAGATTGGTCAACCAGTTTGTTTAGAGTGGAAAGCTCCCTAAATGCACAGGGAAAACAGAAATGAAATGAGAATTGAATTCCCAACAGCTGATGGAAGAGGATTATGCCCCTTGTCATGTCATGCTGCCAGACCCTCCACTTGATTTTCACATCTTAGCAGCCACATGCATGTTAGGGCTTTGTTGATCTTAGGGTCTTGTTTTCAGTGGTCGGAGATTGGGACGTGATGTAGACTTTATGAGTGCAACTTAGGGTTCATGAAATCTGGATTCGTCTCAATTATGACTAATTTTAACTCAACCATGACTTTTAACTTCATTGATAAAATTTAAATCTTAACCTTTATAGAACCTAAACTTTAATTTCATTGATAAAACTTAAAACCTTAACCTTAATAGTCTATTTATGAAATTTAATTTTAACTTTATTAAAACCTAGACCTGAAATCTATTTATAAAACTTAAATTCCAATCTTATTCGTGAAAATGAGGTTCGGTTTGAGTTATAGGTTTACAAATTTCCATTTGATTTAAAAATGATAAGTTTAAAATTTCATATGAATATATAGTAATAGCAAATTACAAAAGAAAAAAGCTAGCCTAAGTATTTTTTAAAAATATAATGATATATTTTTAGGCAAAATCTAACTTTTCAAAATACAATGGATTTTTTCAAATATGCTCGTTACATTTGGCTCTAATCACAAATATACTTATTACATTTTAGAAATTTTAAATTTACCCATGACGTTTGTATATAATTTCACAAAATGCCCACTTTGTTAAAGTCTTAAAGATCGTTAAGTTAATGGTAATTTGTTTAAATGCTGGTTATAGTTTCATAAGAGTCCAAAATATGCTTGAGATAAAATAATAAAAAAACAAAACAAAATGTGAATGAAATTAGGCTATCTAGATTTAAAACTCGTGTGATTAAGTAGCAATGAGTTATGATATTCGACTTTTTGAATACAATTTTAAATTTGAAGGACATATTGGTAATTTCACAAATGATCTAATAACATTTGTTAACATTCATAATGGAATAAACATTTTTTGGGATTAGATGCAAACATTGTAAACATAATGGGTATATTTAGAATTTTGATCAAGCGTAATGGATATCTTCGAGAAAAACCCAAATAAGATAAAGGAATAATTTAATAAACTTTAACCTTTCATATTAAGATGAAAGAAAAATAATAAACTTAAAAGTAAATAATTTAAACATAAAGATATATAAATAAAAATAATATAATTTATGGAAGATATAACATGACAAACATGTATTGTATCTAAACATAAATATAGATCACACCGAATACTCCTATGAAACCCCTCTTCTATGTGACTCCCTTCCATTTTGAATATTTCGATAGTTGATCAAAAATTTACTTCGTCTGTGATATTTAACATCATTTATAATATCTTGAAAACTTTTTTGCTTATCTAATATCACTGTGCATGAGCCTTATCTTCAAATGTGTAAAATCAACGCAATAAAATGATTTAAAATTAAATATCAGTTTTAAAGTTATATTTTAAGATCTAAACCATCTAAAATATCATTGTTATGTAGATAAATGATTTTATAAAGTATTATTACATTCTAATACATATATAATAGATCTAAACATTTTTCTCAATTTACATATGAATATATTTATTTTTTATTTTTTAGCAAATGGGGTACATCCATATAATTGATTTAGATGAAACTGATCTCCTAGATAAACAAATAATGGTAAATAAAATAAATTAATTAAAATTTTCATCAAGTATTAAAAATTAAAAATTAAAAATGGTTACATACAGGCAAACCTGATAGGTAATATAAACTATATAAATATAAAGAAATAATATAGATGAGTGATCCTGTTAATACGGACTAAGCAAATACCTTGCTTAGCCCACCTCAAAAAAACTCATTTACAATAAATTTTTCTTACTTTTTTCTTCATACATTAATATATAAACCACGTATTACCTTTTTTGATATGTTTATATTTTTTTAGATTTTTAAACATTTATACGTATATATGTATTTAAAATACCCTTATCTTTAAAAATAAAAAAAAAATATATAAATATATCCAAAAATGGTAAAACTTGATTTGTATGTTAAATACACTAAGATAAACAAGTATACGAAGAAAAAAGTAAAAAAAAAATGTTATAAGTGAGTTTTTTAATGTGGGCTAAGCGGCACATTTGCTTAACCAAGACTAACAGGATTATTCCTCAATAATATAATATATGGATATCATGTATATAATATATTTTATATTTATAAAATTGAAAAATCCAACACAGGTTTGCTTAGAACCTTAACTTCATTTGCAAATCAAATTCTAAAAGTCAAGTTCTAGAACTGTACTTATCAGATTCAACAATATATATTTGGGCTCAACTGGGTACAAGTTGCAACTGCAATCTAGATGTAGTGTGTGATACCTGCTGAATGGCCCAACCCGCTCAAGATGGCTTGCACATGCTTCCTCATCAGATGATCCCTTCTTCCCACATCTACTCACATTATAGGTCCACCGGTGAGATTTTTAAAATTCGGATGATAATTTTGAATCAAACTAAAGTTTTCTTTCATTTCTTATTAAATATATGTTTTATACTCACAAAATTATTAACACATTGGACTTAATTTATTTTAGGCTTGCGGGAGCATTGCTGTAATTTCATTTTTCAAAATTTTTGCCTGAATATTTGGCCCCCACAAAAGATCTTTTTACTATTCGGATTTTATATTTTAATTTTTGATATTTTTGATTTTTAAAATTAAAAAACTTTAGCATTTTTCATGCAGCAGGAAAATGAAAAATGCTGAATTTTTTGTTTTTAAAATTCATAAAAATTGCAGCGCACTAGATTATATAAAGAGAAAGGAGGTAAAAAATCCGCTGCATCACTTCATAAAAGAAACTGAATAACTACTTAAAGAGAATGAAGCAATTACGGTGGATCCTTGAATATCACTGCAAAAATTTTAATTTTTTTGCAATTAAAATTTTCTAGAAAAGGTAAAAATTTAGTTATTAAGGGTGCGTTGGGGAAATAGCAAAAAATACTAAGCTAAAACTTTTTAATCTAAAACTTTTCACTCTTCATAATTACCGTATTTTTAATTATATTTTCACATCTTTTTATACAACTACTTTATTTTTAATTATTTTTACACGACTACCCATACAACTAACCTATATTTTTTTTTATTTTTTTTTATTTTTGCTCTTCATCATTATCCAAACCAAATCTCAACATTTTCTTTCAATTTAACAATTTTTATACAAAAGATTTTTCATCTAAAAATTTTATAACTTTCCAAACACATCTTGAAGAGAAACTTCATTGCTAATAATGTAAGGCATATTCAATATAGCAACATTAAGAAGAAACTTGGCTGCCAATAATTAATATTTTTTGTGTTTAAGTAACCGAAATTTAATTTTTGTTGCCAAAACATTAACATTGCTACAATAACGGAAAATTTTCTGTCTATGAAAGAATCATCATAATTAATCTAGTAATTTTTTTCTCATTTATAAAAGCATCAGCATAAGCAAGAAATTTTTTTCTTAAATATGTATTTTCTTCGCTAATAAGAGCTGAAAAAAGTGTTTTCTTACCGTGTACGTTAATGAAAAATAGATTTCCAGCGCAATAGATTATCAAGATATGCTAGCTAGTTGAGCAAGGCATACAAATTACGTCGTTTGACACGTAGGCCAATTTTTAATTTTTTTTATATACACATGCGAACCCTACTTAATTACAGTTTCCCCCTTTGAAATTAATTTGGCAAGTTTTGAAACGTATTTGATATTTTATTTAATTTTTAAAAAGACAAAGGCATGGATACATTGGGCACATGTATCATGCTCATTTTTTATTTTTAAAAATAAAAAATAAAATACTAAATGCATTTTCAAATTTTCAAATTTCACAAAGTGGAATTTTTTTTTAAAAAAAGCTAGGTCAGCGTGTTAGACACGTTGTATCCTCACCCAATAAATTAATCCTCTGCTCAACTGAAAAACTCATATATATATATATATATATGGATTTAATCATGTACATTCCGTCTGCACAGAAACTACCATGCAGATGGCTCATCCGGACGTCTATTTCGGTGGGGTAAATCCAGTCCGTCTATTCGTTTCTGCGTGTTGCGAAGGAGGCGGAGACTGCACGTACACGTGGATGGGTGCATTTTCCCGCTCGGCAGCAAAAAAGGAAAAAAAAAATCCCGCCCGCACCTCCTTCGGCGGTGGACGAGATCATCTTCCCAGGTGCCAGCCTGTCCTCCTTCCCAAGCGCCAGCCCGTCCTCCTTCCCAGGCGCCAGCCCGTACTCCCATCCGCGCGGATCGTCTTCTCCGAAAATCCGCAGCAAACGTACCTCCCATAAGTGTTGTTTTCCACATGCGGATTTTCGCGTCAAAGAGATGCGGATGAGAGTACTTTTGATGCGCAGTCATAATCCGCATGCAGATTTTCGGAGAAGACGACCCCTTCTGTCGACGCAGAACTTCGGAATCGACGGAGAACTTTGAAATCTCGACGGAGATCTTCAAAATCTCGACGGAGAAGGAGAAATCGATGGAGAAGGAGATTCGAGAGCAGCGACGGCAGCAGCTCGACGAAGAAGGAGAAATCGACGGAGAAGAAGATTCGAGAGCAGCGGCGGCAGCAGTGTCGTCGTCTCCATTTTTGAAATGGGAGGGATGAGCGGGAAAATGCATTCTCCGAAGTTTTGAGCGCGTGTATGCGCAATCTCATTCGGCTCGCCGTCTCCCTCTACACGTACACACACGATGGAAGAAGCGGCGTAGATTTCGCCCGCTGAAATGGACGGCCGGATGGGGCGTCTGCAGGAGAATTCGGGTGCAGTCCGAATGCACATGAATAAATCTCTATATATATATATATAGACGCTGCACCGGAACAACGGTGCAGTTGCCCAAAAAATGGGCCCTACACATATTAAAATGCAATGAAACTTTATATAATCATTTATCTATATATAAATCATACCTTAGATGGTTTAGATGTTGAAAAAACCATTTTAATGTTGTTATTTACATCAAATTATTTTATTACGTTGATTTTGTACCATTTTCAGATTGGCCCCATATACATATCTAATTGGGATGAAAATTAGTATGGTAATAGAATACATTATTCTAAATACAATGGGTGAAGTAGATTATGATTTGATGATCATGTGGGGCCCATTTTAGCGATGCTGCACCTGAATATTCCTCATATATACATATATATATATATGTGAAAATTATTTAACTAATTCATGCAGCTGTAGCTTAAAAAACGTAAGAAACAAATGCAGCGTATTAATTAACTAATGTGCTAAGCTAAACGGAAAAACAGTTTTCTTTTATGACAAAACCGAAAAGCACATTAACTAGAAGCAATTGCTTCAAACACGTACTATGCAAACAAGTAAGATGTATGCATGGCCCATTTAAAAAAAAAAAAAAAAGGATGTATGCATGCATGCAAGCCCGCACGCCCTCACGAAGTTAAAATCCACGATAGAGAAGCCATTAATGTATTTTTACTCAACGCATGAAAAAATTAATTAAACAAGGCCGATAGAGAAGAACACGTGCATGTAAGTTCATCCACCACATTAATCTCTTCCATATATACCCATCTATCTATGTATATATATCCACAAATTTCTAAACCTTAGCAACCCATCCCTCAGCAGTGATCATCTGTGACAAAATACCATGGCAAACATGGGCATGTTGTTGGTTGCAGTACTGGTGGTATTTGCAACGAAATTGCCTGCACATGCAAACGGAGAACAAGAGGCCCAGCCGGCGCCAAAATCATCATCAGGTAGAGCAGAGAGAGGAATGGGAGGTAATTATATTGCAGCATCAGGTGCGAAGAAAGTGCCAGCGCCAGTGCCAGTGCCAGCTTGGTATGAATGCATCCACATATTTCAACCGATGACGCTGCAGTGCGGGGCTGATCTCTTGTACATAATCTCCCATCCGGATCCGGCGAAACGCAAACAAGGGCTTGGCAGAGAATGCTGCAAGCTTTTCGGCGTCGCCAACGATTCCTG
Source organism: Annona cherimola (assembly GCA_030490835.1). Taxonomy (NCBI): domain Eukaryota; kingdom Viridiplantae; phylum Streptophyta; class Magnoliopsida; order Magnoliales; family Annonaceae; genus Annona; species Annona cherimola. The sequence continues at coordinate 93,460,346 of CM059972.1, forward strand.
CATACGACAGTTCATCAAAGCCTTATACGGAGCCAATCAATGGCCTGAACTCGACCTCCTCGTCCACTTCCTCAAGAATGGCTGCAGACTTTCCACATAGCTTCTTGTCTTTTCTTTCTAATAAAACCACCAAATAATTAATTATACATGTGTCTTACTGCTTTAGTGGAAGAATAAATGAATTTTCTTTTTTTTTTTATTCCTTTCTTTTCATGTAATATTGTGGCACTTAATTTTGTCTTTCCCCACCTAATTGTTATAATTATGCATGCATCAAAAAACTAGCGCGCTAGCTTCATATAGTTAATTAATTTTTTGATAGAAGATATAGTTAATTAATTACTTAAGCAACGTTTTCGATCCCAATTTACTATCAATTAAGCTGGATAATTAGAAAATGAGGGGCTTGCTTGCAAGGTTGCGTGGAGCTACTTCGTACGTAGCTGAACCTAATCTGCTAGCATAAGTGAGTGAAGCTTTGATTTACCCAGGTTGAAATTGATTTAAATCAGTTTTTCATATAAGATTTAAATTAGTTAAGTTTTATACAGTTGATGTCAACTATGTTCAATTGGTGGCTGTGGAAGTACAACAAATGTTAATAAATGTGACCTATCTTTGATATATTATATATATGAGAGCTGTTCCGGTGCGGTGATGCTGCACCGGAACAGCGGTACAGTGGGCACATTGTGGGCCCCACATGATCATGAAATCATGATCTACTCCACCCATTGTATTTAGAATAATGTATTCTATTATCACACCAATTTTCATCCCAATCAGATATGTATATGGGCCCCATCTGAAAGACGGTACAAATCTAACGTAATAAAATAGTTTGATGTAAATAACAACTTTAAAGTATCTGATTGGGATGAAAATTGGTATGGTAATAGAATACATTATTCTAAATACAATGGGTGGAGTAGATCATGATTTCATGATCATGTGGGGCCCATTTTGGTCCCACTGCACCGGAACAGAATCATATATATATATATATATATGGGAAATGATCCAGTGCATGCGACTGCACCGTGCAGTCCATGCACTGTGAGCCCCACCTGATCATTTCTCATAAATCCACCTCACTCATTGTATTTAGAATTGTTCACTTTATTACCATACCAATTTTCATCCAAATCCAACATGTGTGTAGTCTCCATCTTAAAATGGTGCAAAATCAACGTAATAAAATAGTTTAATGTAAATATCAAGTTTAAAGTGGTTTTTTCAACATCTAAACCGTCTAAAGTATGATTTATATATGGATAAATGAGTGTATAAAGTTTCATTACAATCTAATATGTGTGGGGTCCATTTTACAGCGGACTGCACCGTTGATTTAGCTAGCTATAAATACATGGTTGCTTAAAAGTATTGGTATGCGGTCAAATGTAACCAAATATAAATTGTAGTCATTTATTACATTTACTGCAAATAATAGTTACTTGATGTCGAGTAATTTGCTTATAACTTTTTTAATTAGAAAGTAATTTTCTTAGAGTTAAATGCAAATAAAATTGAATTTCAATGCAAAAAATTGTTTACCTGTAACTTCTTTTATATATAGTGCAACAGTCGCACACAATAGGTAGATTTTTTTCATCTTTTAAAGTATTATTTTTAACTAGCAACAGAAGATAAGCATGGATTTAATTAATATTGGCTTTGAAAGTACTTGACCTTACATTTTAATTGTTGTCTTCAAAACATTTTAGATAGGTTTTTTTTTTTTTTAAAATGGGCTGGAATTTTGTTTAATTGGTGTGCTTAAATGATATGGGCTTGAAAGCTAACTAAGCTACGTTCATTAGGCTTTGAAAAACTTTCAGAGGCTTTAATATAGTTTAACTGATAAGGAAATGGACAATTAGTAATGTGATATATTTGTGGCGATGCCAAATTTAGGATTGTGTTTTAGAACCTCCAAGTTTGTTTATTTACTTTTTAATTTTAAGCATTAACACTTTTCATGTCGTTACATTTTGAAACCGAAATGTTGCTCTCTCTTCCTTCCCTTGCTTCCGATTCTCGAATTTTGTTTTTTAGTCTTTCTATGGATTAATTGGCAGCTGAAAGCTTGCACCCATCGTCTACGTCTTCTATGCAGATTTCCTTTCCTTTTTTATGTTTAGAAAGTGATAAAACTTTTAAATGAAAAAATTTTAGTATAGAAGTTTTTTAAAACAAGAAAAAATACTTGATATGACAGCGCAACGATGAAGAATAAAGAAAATAAAGTTAAAATAAATAAGTTAATTATATAAATAATGAGTAACCATCTTTTCAAACCGGTCTATATATATATTGTTTTTAAAATTTTTTTTATAAACATATTAATCTAGTTATATTTAATCTATAAACTAAATTATACCATTTTTGGATATGTGTATATATTTATTTTAGATTTTTAAATATAGGGGCATTTAAGTCATTAAAATCTGGATGACAAAACAACTTCAAATCTCCACTGACCAGATAGATAGAGGTCAAGTTTCTATTTCCCTTGAAAATGATATTAACATACTTCACAGCATCCCTAAACCTGGCTGAGTGTTTACTCAATGCATTTACTCAATAAATAAATGTATACAAAGTTGCAAGAAACTATTTTTCACACCAACAGACACATGGTTGATTGTTTAAGAAGGTAAGGGTAACCCTGATCTGGCATTGTTTCAACATTAACAAGCAGTCAAAAATCTTCATCATCGCTGTCAGCAAACATGTTAGCCATTTTCATTGCTAGCTTTGCAGCCATTTCCTTCCTCTGAAAATCAGGCATCAACCTCGAGTTCTCACGCATAAGACTGATCTCGCACATCAACTGTTCCAAATCCTTATAACCCAAATGCATGTCCTCCCCGAAGGGGCTACTACCTTCATACTCTTCCTGAAATGGAACCCTGGAAATTTCAGACTCATGAGGTGGAGATTCAGCTGATTGTCCTCCAGAGATTTCCCGGGGTAGAACAGTGGTAGCATTAGTTTCAGACACCGGTAATGGGGCTTCCTTTAATATCCCTTCAGAATCTTCCTGTACAAGGACTCCAGTGCCCTCAGTCACAGATTCCTGTAACTGCAGACTAGCGTCTGAGGTCTGAGTTTCACCTGCATTGATAGTTTCTTTATTTTCATTCTGACTTTGAACTGAAATAATCCCATTGACTGATGGACCTGCTTCTGCATCACTAGGTTGAGAAGCTTCATTAAGAGCAACCCATTCATCATCCCACAGTTCAGCAGAGCCCCTGGATAGTACTTCATACTCTATTTCGTACTCAGATTCCTCATCTGTCAAATCTAGCAAAAGAAATCACCAATAAACAGCTCTAAAAAACAGAAAAGGCCAACTAGAGTTTGATTGGTTGACAGAAAACACATTCGATTGCCCCCTTAAGAAGGAAGAATAACAAGTAGCAGCAGCATACCTTTTACTGGAGGAGAAGGTTGAGAACCTGACTTCAGGATCATCCCAGGCCACATATGAGCAGAGAGAGCTCCATACAATCGCTCTACTCCTTGTGAATCTCCATCAACAGAGAGGCCTGTCAAAAAAAACAAGGGACAAAAATTAAAAAACCCTCCTCAATTTCTAAAAAAGAGATAAAACAAAATACAAAAAAACAAGAGAGAATTGTAAAAACCCAGAAAAGGGAATAAAAGCAAATAGAGACAGTAGAAAAAAATGACTATTTCTAACAAAAAAGAATCACATTTCTAACATACTTTTGTGACTAGCACCATATTCATACAAAAGCATAACATGACTACAGTTTTAACCAAGATGTACAATTTAAACCAAATCAATAGTCCATGATTCATTTCAATACATAATAACAAGAAGAAAAAATCCTCCCTCAGTTCTTTTTCCCCCAAGAAAGCTTATACTGCTGATATCATCTTTTTTTTATAAAAAAAAAAAAAATTCATTTCTTTCCATTTTACCCAAGTAACCAGTCAGGCCTTATAGATGTGTCCACGCAATGAAGGTGATGCAAAGATTTCCGCTTTTTCCTGTTTCACTTTATATAACATTTATTTGTCCTAATATCCTGACTTCTCTAGATCAGTACTTATTATTTGCATTTCTATCTTATTTAGAAAGATATCTATCCTATTGCAAAAATTTCCACCTTTTTACTGTTTCATTTTATATCAAATTTTTTTGTCCTAATATGCTTACTTCTCTAGATTATTACTTATTATTTCCATTTCTATCTTGTTTAAAAAGATATTTATTTTATTGTTCATTTATTTCAATTGCTAATAAGATCACCAATCAAGCCCTAGAAACCGCAGGGTGTACACCCATGACTAAAACAACACATCCCCAAGAAAAATGATGCAATAAGGAACATAAGAAACAGAATAATCTGCTGATTATGTGGGTCAAACAATGTTTGTTAAGTGAAGCATGACAACTAATGACTTTTCAAGTCCCATCACACACAATATGCCCATGAGCCCACCTAATAGTTCCATTAGTTGTCGGAAAGCCCATTATTGAGTTCTGCTTCTAGGAAACATCACTTCTACATAACCTTACAAACGTGTAAAATCATCATTATAAAATGATTTAATGCTAAATATCAATTTTAAAGTAGTAATTTCAAACTGTCTAAAATAGCATTACTACGTAGATAAATGATTCTATAAAGCAACATTACATTTTAATGCATTTATGAATAGGTCCAAGCATTTTCTATAATTTACACATGAATATATATTTTTTACATTAAAATGAGACAACGTTCTCCTCCGAATTTGATACCGAGATCTCACACTTACACACCCAATGTGATAACACTAACCTATGCTCTGGTTCACCATAAATATATTTTTTAAGCAAAAGCAGCCAACGTACATCTTTGACTTGGATGAAACTTGATTTTCTAACTAAATAAATGATACTAAATATGATAGATGGCATGAATTTCCCATCAATCATCAAGGTGGGAAAAATAGATGAGGTTACATAAAACCACTTCCAGGAGTTTTAGTAATTAAGGTTTACTAGTCATCCATAAATATTGATGTAGCCTGCCTCGCGACACCTATCAGGATGCATCATACAGAATTACAATAGAAATCCCACACAAAAATAATTGACAGGTCAAAGCAATATTATTGAGTACAGACTATGATATAGACCACGCTAGCATGCCTACCAATTAAAGGCATTGTTTGACAATACTTATGGCAGTGCAACTCAAAGTGACTGACCTGATTTCAGAAGGAACCAAATTTCAAGCATGACTACTTGTTGTCAGTTTAGGTTGGATATTCAAAGTTGGATCTTAAGAAATTGATCAAATGTATGGTTTCTTTTATTTAATAACAGCTTTATCATTTACTATCTGTGAACCTACAATATTGATGACAATCTCCGAATGATACAAAAGATGACTCTCGCTCTCAGACGTTAAGCAATATGAAGCAGATAAGAGTGTGGACTGGATTTTAGACCTCATACTCGAACTCCCAATGATGTTGGAAACAAAGGATGACACATCAACTTAGAACAGAACCTTACATTTGTCGAAATCCACATTGGATGCACAAGCTTCAATGTATTCAATATTGTTTTGACTGCACCATTCCAAACAAGACCTTCTGATCTCAAATGAAGGTTCTTCATCATTCTCCAACAGACTAGCTCCCTCAGTTTCAAGAATCCCATAATCCAAATATTCTGGATGAGGATCATTTGGGGACTCCCCATGCTTCTGCAGCCTTCGCCTATACTCTGTGTGAGCAAAATGACCAGGTAAAAGGTCCACTTTGTTGCCGATGCACAATAGTATTTCAAATTTCTGAATATCAGTACCAGCAACCCAATCTTTGAGAGGATCAAGGGATGATAGCTGAAGTGGATAGGAAATATACATAACATCACACACATTAACAAGAAAGTGGAATTTAGCCACAAAGTGCAATTCAGTTATAACAATAATAATAATAACAAAAGGCTTATAATCATAAGGAAGTTGGGAAACAAAAAAGTTGAGATATGACACTAACATCACTCATGTCGAAAACCATCACCAAGGCAGCCACCTGCTCTGGAATTGTTGGTTTCCCCAAAGAAATTTCTTCTCCAAGATTTGAGATCAATACAGAGAGATCAGCTGTATAATACTTTGTATCAATAGTCCACCTATCAATCCACAAAACATCACAAGGATGAGAAAATACAAAGCACTCAAATACAGTGATGACAATAATCAAATCATATACCCATGGCAAAGATTTTCTGCTGGTAATTCAGAATTTTCTGATAGATCCACTGAAAGCAACCCTACAGGGAAGGAAGGAAGGGGGATTAGATACTTTAACCTGACAAAAAAAGAAAAAAAAACTTTTTCTTTGTTCCTTTTGTTTTGATCATGGCAGAGAAGAGACTCACAAAGGAATACTCCGGATGCAAATATACGGCGAAAGATGAAATGGACAAGCAAGAAGCAAACAGAATAACTAAAAAGCACTGCTGAAGTAATGCCGCAATTTCACAAATTCACGGATTAGCTAAGAAAATTTTTCACGCCAGATTAGTGTGCATGATAAAAAGTACCTTCTCGTTATCAAACAAGCAGCCACCTGCACGAAAAATAGGGTCGCACTGCGATTTTGTATTCATTTTTAGGCTCACCAAATGAACAGAACAGACCGGGTTTTATGCTAGACAAATTTTTTAATGCATTTAATGGGCAAAAAGTGATTCGATTTTTGACGCATTTTCATAAAACTTCCACTAAAGAATTATCTCAACTGATTTCGATTCCATAAAATGTAACTTGTGGGATTTGCAGCCACGAATTAAACAGCAATATGCAAACACCACATACATCTATGTCTGCAGCAGAAAGCTACCATCACCTCATGCATATGTCGCCTAGCCGCAGTTATTCTCAATCAGGCATTTAATCAGTTCCAATTTCTACTGCTTTTGATTCCAAGACAAACTTTTCGTCAAAGGCAGATCCAAACAGAAGAAGAAGAGTAAGTAGAGAGAGAGAGAGAGGGCTCACGAGAGACAAGGGTTCGCTTTCCGACGTTGCATGATCCAATGAAGAAGATCCCCGGCCGAGTGTCTACTGACATCTGTTGCTCAGGCATCTCCAAACCCTAGATCGGACAAGGGTCCTGGTCTTACTTCGGTGGAGGCAAGGGGAAAAGCTTAGAAACAACGAAGGAAGCTTTATCGCCGGCAGCGCTGCTACGGCAAAAGAAAGGTGCTGCTGGTGGTGGACTTGGGGCGAGCTCCGGCCAAATCTGATTACTTCGAAGTTCGAACTTTGGAGGAGGAAAGGATTGTCGGGGGATTTCCATATAAGCGCCCTCCGTTTATGAAATTTGCACTTTTGACTTAGGTTTCATATTTGCAGCTTACGGTTTAAGTTTGGATGATGTTACATAATTAAGGTGTGTTTAGAAAGTGATAAAAATTTTGAATGAAAATTTTTTAGTGTAAAAGTTGTTAAATTAATAGAAAATGATATGATATGATATGTATAATAATGAAAAATAAAAAGGAATAAAGTTAAAATAAATAGGTAAGTTGTATATGAAATTGTATAAAAATGATTGAAAATTAAGGTAGTTCGTATAGGAAGATGTGAAGAAATAATTAAAAAATAAGATAATTATGAAAAATAGAAAATTTTAGATTGAAAAATTTCAAGCGAAAACTTATAGCTCTTACCAAACACTCTCTTAGAAGTGTGCTAAGTTGAGCACAAACCTAATCTATCAAACTCGAAAAAAATTTATGGTTAAAATTTATTTTTTCAGAACTAAAATTCAATTGCAAATGAAGTAGGGTTAAAGTTCAAATAAACCAAGTAGGGTTAGAGTTCAAATAAACCCAAACTTGAGTCTTATTTTTATTTTATATTTAATATAAAATATATTATATACATAATATCTAAATAATATTTTTTTCCTATCTACGTATTTTATATTATTTAGATTTATTTTTGAACACTTGTTTGCTTTGTTGCAATTATATTAGGTAAGTAACAATTTCATATTTTATATTTCTATTATTTACTTTTAACTTTATTAATTTTCTTTCTTTATTTTATTTTGAAATGTTAAATTTTCTTCTAAAAATATACTATATAGTAATATATTTTGAAAAATTTTAATTAAAGTATGTATTATTATTTTTGCTTAGGGATTTATTGTTATTATATATTCATATGAAAAGATTTATTGTCATTATATATTCATTCGAAAAATTTTAAGCTGCAATTCTTAAATCAAATGAAAATTTATTATTTGGAGTTCCAATTCAAAATTCAACTCAAACTCAATTTTTCAAATAATGTTAATAATTTTTACAAATAAAATTAGGGTTTAAGTTTAAGAAAAAAAGAGTATACATTAGGGTTGAAATGAACTCAGTTTCATGATATGATGTTGCACTAATATATATATATATATATATATATATATATATAATGGGTTAGTACTTCATTAAATAACAACCTGACGTATTATATATTGTTTATTTTTTTATTTTTTGTCGTTTTTATGAGGGTTCATCTATATTGCATTCATATACTATATTTTAACATTTTTAAATTCATATATACTTTTATAAAATTTAATTACCACTTTTTATGTGTAGACACTGGGCATACATAAAATGACAAATATATATATGCGAAATTATTACTTACCTATATAGTGCGAAGGGTGGGGTCATAAGAAGCAAGCCATCTATAATTTGAAAGAAACAAAAACTAATGGGCAAGGAACCGAGAGGCAAAATAAGGCAAATGTTTGAGGAATGTTCTTTCTGCCATCTATAATTTGAGAGAGAACACGAAAGCCTTCTCTTAAATTCAAAGATGTGACACAAATAATACTCTCTTGGAAGAAAAGGTGAAGAAGAGACCTTGATTGAGAATGAATCTTGCTTGATCCAACATCCTTAGGAAGTTGGTCACCTGGCAAATATGTATGAATTTAGATCCTATGCACCCGGGGTGCATTAGGCTTGGTGCGATCGGGTGCATTTAACCTATTTTTTTATTTTTTGAAATCTTTTTACACAACTGTTAATCTAAGCGTATTTAACATATATATCAATTTTTACCATTTTTGGATATTTTTCATTTTTTTGGATTTTTAAAAATCAGTGGCATTTTCCTAATTTTAAATTACTAAAATGGCACTAATTTTAAAAATTCCAAAAAAATATTTAAAAACCTCTGAGAATGATAAAAATTGATACGCATGTTAAATACACTTAGATTAACAGTTATATAAAAAATTAATAAAAAATAAGTATTTGCACCTAGGTGCATCGAGACTAAGTAGAGCTTGATGCTTCAAATCAGTTTCCGGTGTGTATATCGTTGTACCTTTTCATTCAAAGGCTTGTAGGTTAGTCTTGAATATGTCGGTTAGAAGAAATAAAAAAAAGAAAGATGGTTGTCTCTACAGTGCTAATACTTGCAAGTAGCAACCTCAACCGTTCGATTGTGTGCCTTAAGACACTTCCCATTCTAGTTAGCTTTAAATAGCTATGCGCTCAAGCAGGTAGCAAAGAGTCTCACCCAAGGTGTTGAATGTTGGGCTCCTGGCATACAAAGTTTATCTTCTATTTTTCTGAAGCAATATCTCCATAACTACTTTGTGAGAATTGGTGTTGGATTTACGTCCTTGAAGTGAAGATTTACAATTGAGGTGAGTTGTAAATATAAAAAATTTAAATATATATAGACGTAAGCTCAGGTAGCTTGCCGGTCTCTCACACCAAACTCTTTTCTCACTAATTAAAAAAAATATAAAAATAAGAATTTGTATCAAATTGGAACTAGTAACTAATCCCTAAGATAGAAGTTGTGGATAAACTCATGGACTTAGAAAATACAAAATCCCTGGTACAAGGAAGAGGAGATTCGCCCTAAAGATCTAGCCTAGTCCTCGAATCCTAAGAGCTCTGGTTCATTTCATAAGCGAGTATTCAGTGTGAAGTACTTTGATTTTGAAAATTCTATTAAGGGTGTGTTTCAAGCCATATAAGATTCTTAACATTCTTATCTTTAGATTGAATCTATACTAACATGGTCAAGACAATTTTCTAATTCTAAAGACAGTTTTTTCAATCTCCAATATAACTTTACTTATTTTGAAAACAACTTTACTCATTCCCTATACGCATCATTACATTTTCATCCCAGATGCAGAATCGATCTAAGAATCTTATATGGTTTAGAACATGTCCTTACATTTCATAAAAAAAAATAGTCCATAAAAAAGTTGTACCTGATAATTCGGTATATTTACCGATTAGATAAGATTATTACAAGGGTTTCTACTCATTTGATGTCAAAATTTAAAAAAAAAACATCGTTAGAATATTTATGAATCTTGCAATAATAGGTTATAAATATGAAATTTAAGGGTAAAGTTCAAACTTTGCAAACTTGGGTATTATATGCAAAATCCCAAGGATTGTCTCATCATTTTTTCGTTTTATCCAAGTATTTAATTGTTCATTACATATTTATTATATTATTTTTATCCATTTCAACTCGAAAGTAAAATATTTGCATCTACACCAATAATTTCAAACTTATTACATCTTTAACAACTATTTTAAAAATGTTTTGAATCTAAGCCAACTACTTTAATCTTTTTTTATATTTTTATTAGAAAATTTTTTAATAAGATTTATAGGGTGTGTTTATTTACATCAAAAACTTTTCAAATTAGGGTGTATTTGAAAAATGATAAAACTTTTAAATGAAAAGTTTTTAGTATAAAATTTTGAATTAGTGATAGAGATAATGATATTGAGTAAAAAAAAAGTTAAAATAGATAGTTAGTTTTATAAATAGTTATGTAGAAATAATTGAAAAGTACAGTCGTTGTATATAAAAATGTGAAGAAATGACTAAGAGGATATTTGTTTAATACCAAAACTTTTCACTCTACACTACTACCTTATTTTTTGAACATTTCTTCACATTTTTCTATATAATTATCCTACTTTTTAATCATTTTTACACAACTACTCATACAACTAACCTATCTATTTTAACTTTATTCTCTTTACTCATCATCAGTACTCATATAATATCATAATATTTTCTTCTATTTTAAAAACTTTTACAAAAAAAAATTTTCATCTAAAAGTTTTATTATTATCCAAACATACCCTAAAAAAGTAGTATAGTTACAGAAAGTAAAAAGTTTTAGATTAAAAAGTTTTTATTTTAATAAAATACCAGGGCTTGTTTGTTTAATATTAAAACTTTTCACTCTCCATAATTATCATATTTTGAAATTATTTTTCATATTTTCCTATGCAATTACCTTACTTTTCAATCTTTTTACACAACTACTCATACAATTAGCTTATCTGTTTTAACTTATTCTCTTTACTTTTCATCTTACCCCCATTATATCATATCATTTCTTCCAATTCAAAAAAGTTTTCATACAAAAATATTATCACTTCCCTAACACACTTTATAAAACTTTTTAATATAAAACCTTTTTCTTTTCACAACTATTTTATTTTTAATTATTTTTCATATCTTTCTATACAATTACCGTATTTTTTAATCATTTCTACCTAACTACTTATATAAGTAGTTTATCTATTTAAACTTTATTCACCACCACCACCGGGGGTTTGCCTTGATCGTAGCGTTCGTCGCTTTAATGCCAACCAACAGGTGTTCGATCCTCCCTTAGGTAGAGATCATTTTAGAATTTCTCTTTGATGTTGAGGTATTTTACGGATTCCCTCCTAGCGTGGAGATGTTAATTGAAAATTTTCCTCCATGTTATAAAGGTTATGAATACGTTTGATTGTAATATCAATTGTCATGACGTATAAATACCAATAAAAAATTTTATTCTTTTTACTCTTCATTATTATCCCTATCATATCACTTTATTTTCCTAAATTTTAAAATTTTTTATGCCAAAAAATTTTGTCACTTACTAAGTGTTTAATTGTTCATTAACTCTAATAAGGAATATTTGATGTAAGGAATATTTAATGTAAGGAATATTTGATATTCATTTCTTAATAAAATTAATTTTGCAAACTCACATCATTGTGATGGAAATTAATGAGGCTGTTAGCGTAGATGCTAGGGTTTAAAATGTAAATAGGCAAAGTTAGAGGATTCAAAATGCAAAAAAAATCCTATTAGCATGAATGCGTAACACTTTTTGAAATATTTCGAATGGATATAAAAAATTTATTTTAAATACTTTAAAAAAGTATTTTACTTTAAGTTGATGCAGATGTAAAATATTCTATTTATTATTTGCGACTATTTTGATTATAACTGCAAAAGAAAAAACTGTTGCAAATACTGCTTTGCTAGTACATGCATTAGGGATGTCGGTAGGGGCATACAGTTCTTTAAAAAATTGACTTTGTCGTGGCTGTAAGTTGCAATCTCACGTACTTCCATCCTAACTTATCTTGCAAAATCTTAATCTAACTTTATTCTTAATTCTATTTTTTACACCTTAATTCAAACCTTTTTTTTTTATAACAAATTCAATCTTATTTTAACCTTATAGAAATTGGTTTGATTTTGGTTAAAATCAAGAAAATAAATATATAGTATTTAGATATATTTTTCTTAATTAATTTTATTTTAAAATATAAATTTATATGAAAGAATAAAAGTTAATCCTTTTTATAAGAATACTTTCCAATTTATGACTTATACAATAAAATAATTTCTAAATAATCTTATTTCAAAACAATAATATCCAGTTAATTTATATGTATTATGTACTTATGTATGACTATTTTTAATAATCTATTATATTTTAAGAATATGATTTTATACACCCGGGTGCACTTAGCTTCAGTGCACCCACGTGTATTTAATCTATTTTTTATATTTTTTTGAAATTTTTTTACGATACTATTAATATAAATATATTTAAGATGTGTATCAATTTTTACTATATTTGTGATTTTTAGATTTTTTTGAATTTTTAAAAATCAGTGGCATTTTTAGTAATTTTAAAATGCCACTAATTTTAAAAAATTCAAAAAAATATTTAAAAATCTTCAAAAAATATAAAAATTAATATACATTTTAAATATACTTAACTTAACATTCGTGTAAAAAAAATTTTGAAAAAAAAATGCATGAAAATGAGTATTTGTACTCAAGTGAAATGAGGTGTACGAAATAACGTTCCTGGACTTTATACTAATACCCCGTTCCCTACTGCTCCTCCCCTAAGAGGTTGGCCAATAGCAACACTTGTGCCTGGCTGTCTGTCGCAATTAATCTGCCGCAAAGGAGCTGCCTGGCTCTTCGTACCCTGTAGCTAACAAAAAGACGAACCACGCCTAACCAGCAATGCATGGGTAATTTCATTGATGGCACCCCATTCTTTAACAGCCGACCCCTGTTTCGCATGGACCGGCCTGTCCTCATCCATCGTCTCCATTTCAGCCTCAATAGTGATTAAGGAATTGGAAGATGACTTGGTTGTTCCAGCGACAACTAACTCCTTGCTAATGTCTTGAAATGCATTCGCCATCCCCTTACAATATTCCCGAAGCAAAATCCGCATGTCTTCATAAAATTTTTACTTCCTTGGGTGCCCAGTCTCGGGTCGCATCCAAGACTAGCTGCCATGGTTCCGGCAACTCGGTGAGTTTTAGGAACCAAATCCTTAGGCAGATTTGTTACTGCCATAGTTTGGTAATGAATCGATATTTGCTTTGAAACCAGTGATAGATTCCAGCTGCAACTATGAAGAACAAACTGTAATTGTATTGAATTTGTCCAAAATTCGATTGTTATTTACAGAAAAAATGAAAGAAACCGAGTGTGAAAGAGAGAGACTACACAAGTGATGCAAAAGCTAGATCAACCACACCATCTTGGCTAGACGTCCCCCTTTTTTGTAAGTCCTGTCTCTGACTAAACCTACATTCGCTTCCAGCTGGACATCCGTATGGCAGTCTTATATTTGCTCAAGCATCCATCTCAGCATCCACAGCACATCACACATGCCGACATCTAGATTCTAGTGTGTTTTGGCGTAAGAATCATCACTTCATCATAAAGCCAATTACTAAGTATAACGATACGTCGGATGCATGGCTTTTGGCACTGACTCGTAAGGTATTTACAGTTAGCGAAAATAGCTGTAATAATTAGGAAAAAATGATGAGTTGACTATTCAACTGATGATGTGTCCATTGATGTGGCATCCTGACCATTGACCATTTGACCAAGCAATGGGCCAAAAATAAGTGGAAGGTTATTGGGCTAGACCCAAATAAGCCCACTTAGAATGATGAGTTGAGTTATATAAAATATCGCGAGTATTTAATTCAACAGCCCAAGGTGCTTAAGTGGTTAAGATGTTGGTCTTTGGTAGAGGAGGTCTCGAGTTCGAATCTCATGAGTGTATAAATGATGTATTTTGCCTTTTTGGGCTCTGTGAGCCTCACCAGTTTGAAATTCGAATTTAAAATTTGATTTAAGATTGGATTGCGATCAGGGATCTTGAAATTCGAATTTGAAGTGGATTTGAGATCGGATTGCGATCGGTGAACTTGAAATTCAAGTTTGAATTGAAATCAGATTTCAAGCGGAAAATCCTCCGGTGAATCCTCCGGTGAGCTATAAATAAACGACTTGGGTACTCGATGGAGATACCAGAGGAAAGAGGAGGAACGCTGCCGCAGGAGAAAGGAAAAGGCCGATCCAATCCGTTCAAGCGATCCATTTCATTTTCTTCTTTAAGGTAAGGGGGATTTTGCCTCTTTAGCCTTTAATTTTGGCATGATTTAATGAGGATTTATCACATATTTATTTAGTGGTTTTACTAATATGTGATTTTTTTAGCCATTAATCATGCTGGGATGATATGAGATATTATATGCTTAATTGCACATAGAATGGATGCCACATAATTATTTGAGAAATGTATTATTTACATTAAATTAATTATGTGAGGATTTATCAATAATTTTGAGGATGTATAACATAAAGGTAATTTTGGGCAAGATGGAAAGCATAATGGCATAATTATAATTTATTTTGAGTAAAATAAATTAATGAGTAAAATTATGTATGTTACATTATGCTTGGATGGCCTAAAATTAAATATGTTAGCCAAATTATTGATGAGACGAATTTTTAATGCATTTTAATGCATTTAAGATGTTTAAAGGAGATATATATACGAAAATAATATTAAAATATTATTATATATATCTTGTATAAATGGACGGATGGAAAAAATGGATGTTACTGCCTATTTTCGAGTTTTTGGATATTTTACAATTCTGCCTAATGGTTTTTTTGAAAATCATAAGCTGTCAAGGAGTTTCTGTAAAATCAGAAGACAGTAGGGGAATCTGTAAATTTCCAGGAAATGGTACGGGCTTCAGGGAGTGGGCTGGATCCAGGCTGAGCCCAGCTGCAGATGAGCCCAACTGTTGCGATGGGCCTCAGAGGATCCAGTGAGCCAACCCATGGCTTAGAGCCCAGAGATGATACCCAGGCAGTAAAGCCCAGAGCGCACCCACCAGGAAGCCCAGTCGGGCAAGACCACCGGCGGCGAGGGGACACGTGGCACCGTTTGGTGCGTTCATCTTCAAATTGACGTAAATTGAACTCTAGATGTCCGATTTGAGTGATCCAGGGGTCCTTTCCTATGGATTTGGACATTCTGAGTTCAATGGAAGGGCTAGATTAGCCAAATAATGCCTAGAAGTTTGAGTTTTGGGGATAGAGGAGTATCTTAAGGGATTTAAGGTCTTAAATCCTTAGGGTAGTCCCCAAATTTTAAGTTGAGTACTTCTAGGAAGAGATGATGACATATAAGATGTATTAAAGGCTCTAAAAGTTGAGCAATTAAGTGAAGATAATGTGTTCTTATGATCTTAATTGCAGGGCATAATCCTACTTACTAAGTTCTTGTGAACTTACCCCTTTTTTCTTTGACTCTCAGATGATCCCGTGGATGGTGGCCAATGAGATGGTGGTGGCGTGCTAATGAATAAATCTTTTTATTTCTTTCTTTCTATGTAATGAGTGGCTTGACTTGGATGTAAAGAATTTATTGAAGTGGGCATGTTTGTAATAACTCTATGGACTTAGATGTAATAATGCAAGTTTATTTCTTACCTAAATGAGATGGTTTAATCGTCGAGTTTTAAAACGACTTGGACCGAAAATTTAGGCAAAAGTCTTGATTTTTAGTTCAGGGCGTTACAACAGCCTTCAAGATTACAACGTAATCCAAGCCAACTTAGTCTTTCCATTATCTTACAGCCGTTCTTATCAGTTACTTGCTTACTGCAGGCGATACACTTCAACAGGCACAGGTGTTTGGCACTAAACACAGTAATACGCCCAGACATACACATCCACGTGCTACTCCAATTGCACTCAACTACTCAGAACTAGAAGGTAGCATTATTCCTCACTTTTATTAATGGAAAAATTTTTCTGGTACCCACGCCATTTTAAAAATTCTTTCTATACCCACAACATTTCACCCCTAATACCCTAGACGCCCATGCCGTCGATGTTAACTCACACGAACATTAAGTGCATGTAGAAATGTCAATTTTGGTCCCACACCATTACGTAAATAAAGATGAATAAATTGTTGTTCTATTTTCATTATAATCATTGCTGCTTTATTTTCAATATAATCTGAACAAAAAATATATCAGATTTGTTTTACAAAAAATACGGTAGGGATTTATTTTAGAATCTTTCGTTACAAATGATATGAGGGGAAAATGATTATTTCTACACGCACTTAACATCTATTTGGGCTGAGATTGGCAGTACATGTATTCAAAGAATTAAGAGTAAAATGTTGTAGGTGTCAGTTGAATTTCTGAAATATTGTGAATACAAAAGGAATAATAAACATAAAAAAGAATTTTTCCTTTATTAATTAAAAATGAAGGGTATGGAGATGTGAAAGTTTCTTTTTGTGATCCCTTTGACATGAAAATTTTGACTATCGTTTTGGGTGATTCTTAATGAAGAACCATATGGGGTACGAAGAGAATATTGAACTAATTTCAGTGATTCTTCTGGATATGAAAATTTTGACTATCTTTTTCATGGTTTCAGTTTCTTTTCCTCTTAGGGTTTAAGGATTTACTGTGAAGCATAGTTCCTCATTCTTTACCCTTGTTGTACTGTGTTTCATCTTATTGACATAAGAGTGCAAACTTCTGAGCCTGCAAATGTTCGAAATCCCCTGCATCCACTGCAAATGGCACATAAATCAAAATGCAAATGCACCAAGTTGTGAAGAACATTTCCTTATCTAGTTTCAACCACAAACTAAGAAGTGAAAAGGCTACACTAGAGAGAAGTCGACTTGCAAAGATGGCTAAAACTCACAACAGTTTAATTCCGTGAAATGTGCACACAGGCATGGAAGATTCATGATCGGTATACCCCTACGATGCTTCCGTCCTCAACTTCGGTGTTAAAAGGTAGCAGCATTGTTGTAACAGTCATCGTCCATCCGTTTCTAAGAAACTGATGGAAACGGATGGGATTGATGGGTCATGCACGTTCATTTCAAATTGATGGCAATTAATCCCAGCCGTTTAGCAGATGGATTAGTATAAAAGGCGCAAACGTGAGATGAGTTTCTGCCATTTGAAGAAGAAGAGAAATCACGCAGGAGACAGACGAAGGAAGAAGAAAGAATTTTTGAAGGTAAGCTGCGTCGAACCATTTTCTCTGTTAATCTCATCCATTCTATATTATACGCAAGTTATTTCATAGATCTAAACCATTCACGACATTTCTAGCATGAGTAATTAGTCACAAAAGTATTATTGAAATGTTTAATGTCGAAATTTTACTTATTTAAATGAGAAGTACCAAATAAAGGGTATGAAATGATATATGATAAAATAAACGCACTTCTGAGCATAATCAGAGAATTGTGACTGTACAATAACAAGATAATTATATGATTAGCTTGCCTGCAAAATTTTAGATTGATCAGACTTATAGATTTTTAGATATAGCAATTTTTACACATAATATAGAGTGGTAAATATGTATTTTAAGAGAAAAATACAAAAAAATAATTACGGGAAAATATAGATGCAAAAAGAATAATTTGAACCATTACAAACATTATTTGAGATATTTTATAGTATATGTGATGAATTAATTCTGTTAAAAATTAGTTTATATGGCTATTTGAAGTGATATTTAATATTAATCATTTATTAAACCCTTTATATTAAATCTGATGATAGAGATGTTATTTTGAAAAATGGACCGTCCAGATTATAAATCATAATTTTAGAAGCTTACCCCTAAATTTTCAGATCAAACAGATATGTATATTAAGAGATATAAGTCATTTTATTTGGAAAATTATGGACCGTTGAAAATAAACAAATAAATGAATAAGCTTCTGGACTAGTGGGCTAAGCCTATCTGAACAGGCCCATTGAGTCAGAAACCCAGAAACAAAAGCTCAAATCTTAGCCCACTTAAATAGAGTCAGCCCACTATCCAGTCTGGCCCAACTTCCAACAAAGGATTTAGACCACTAGCCTGGCCCACTGTTCCGGCCCACCAGCAACAGCCCACCGGCGACCGGCCGGCCGGCGGCGGAAAAAAAAAATTCAAATAATACCCAAAAATCTGAAAAAAAAATACAGAAAATTGTGAAAAATACCGAGAAAATTAAATTCAATATTTAGAAGCTTAAATGAGTTTAAAATTATAAATTTATGAAAAAAATGAAAGTTTCTGAAGGTGTGATAAATGGAAAATAAATAAATAAATATATATATAAATTATAAAAATATGCGAAAAATTAAAGGAAAATATCTAAAGAAATATAAGTCCAAATTTATTTTTATATATAAAAATAAAGTTGTGAATTAATATAAGAATAAATAGAAGAAAATAGGATTTTGACTGATTAAAATTATGAGAAATTTTGAGAAAGTTGTAAATGGAATTTTAAATAATATTTGTGAAAATCAAAGTGAAATAATAAACATATTGTGATGAAAATTAGGAAAAGAGACTTGAGGATATTACAAAAAAATTGAAAAAAGAGGAGTTTTAAAGTCTACTCAGAGGTAAGTAAACTTTTACCAAAGCATGTCTTTGAAAATATTATGTGAATATTATGATTTGCTATGAAATGTGATTATTTATTTTCTTTCAAAATTGTTTATTAAAAAATAAGCATTATTATTTCAAATTCATGTTTAGTAGTGAATTTATATGGTGCATCAATTAAAATTCATGAGCATGATGCATAATTGCATATTGAGTTTGCCGCCAAGGAGTAAAGTAGTATGGTAGTACCTGGGTAGCGACCTCAGGACTACCAAAGAAGATGATTTAGCTCACGAATGTGTAGCACGGATGCACGCGAGCACAAGTAGATGGCAATACCCATAGTATGAATGCATGATTTAAAATTGACATATGTGTGCACGTCTATCAAGATGTTTTTATTGCAGTTTGTTGTGCATAAAAGACAGTATAGATATTGTATTTGTTTTTTTAAAAAAAAAATCAAAATGAATGAAAATGAATTTAAAAAATACATTTTTACTTACTGAGCTTTCAGCTCACATAGTTTTTGTTTTCAGTGGAAAAACAGGGATACAATGTTATACTAGAGCATTTATCAACACGGAAAAAAGGCGAACCTAGCAGAGGAAAAGACAAAGAAGTTTATAACTTTATTGAAATTTTCTTATAATGCTTGCTGATTTTGATTTTAGACACTGAAAATTGTATAATAACTCCTTAAAGAGCAAACTTGAGATGTAATAGTTAAAATTTTTATGGTTTTGCACCTTGGTATCTATTTCCATCTTGGGAGATCTTATTCTCAGCTTTGACATAGTAGACCTCATTTACAACACCTCAAGGGTGGGGTGTTACAATTGTTTTCTCCAACATGTCTTCTTAATCATCGATATAATAATGACCTAAAGAGCGAACAGGAAGAAGGAGAAAAAAAGACGGCATTTGTTCTACTCTCCTCAAAAACCCAGTTACAATGAAAACCATTGTGTATACCAACAAGCATGATTCATATTACAACAAAGCAGATAAAAAACACGGTTGATATATGGGTATAAACATTTGCCAGTGCACCTACTTCACATGCAATTTTCGAGATAGGGCACTACATATCACTCTGACACCTTGTTTTGTACAATCACAAAATTTTATTTTATTAGGGGGATTCGGAAACTAATATGGTTCATATTCATCCACACGCTCACATCTGCTGAATTGCATCCATTTGCTGCAACAGGAAACCATCTTTTTAGTGGGAGTGTGTGTTGGGGCGGGCGAGAACTCAAAAAACAATACAGAAACGGAAGGAACAATGCAGAAACGGAAGGAAGGAAGCATGTCAAATGGATATGGTCAATGACCTTTGGAATCATGGAAATAGGAAACTTCGTTGGAGAAGAGCTGATCCAGCTTGTGGCGGGAATCTCGGCCTCCCCACTCGTTTTGGACGGCCATCTGGAGAGCCGTCCACTGAGAGTGAGAGTGCTGAGATGGCGACGGACCGCGACTTCTGTCCGTGACAATCTTCCTTGCTTCCTTCGTTCCGTCAGTAATATAAATCAAACAGATAACTAAGAAGAAGATGGTTGAGTCCCGTTCAAGGTTTTAGACCGGGTGTGTCATCCAAGTTATAAAACTTTTGGACTAAAATTTTTTGATACAATAGTTATTAAATTAAAAGAATATGATATGAGTAATAATAAAAATAAAGAGTATATAGTCAAAATAAATGAGTTAATTGTGTGTGTAGTTGTATAAAAATGATTGAAAAACAAGATAATCATATAGGAATATGTAAAGAAATAATTAAAAAATATAAAAGTTTTAAATTAACATTTTTCATTATTTGCCTAACACACTCTCAAAATTCAACTTTCAAATAAAAAAAATTTAGGGTATGTTTGGCAATGTTAAAAAATGTGAAGCTAAAATTTTTCACTTTCCATAACTACCATATTTTTTAAATTATTTCTTCACATTTTTCTATACAACTACCCTATTTTTAATCATTTCTATTTATTTTAATTTTATTCTCTTTACTCTTCATCATTACTCATATCATATTACATCATTTTTTTCAATCTAACAACTTTTATATAAAAAAATTTTAAGTACTCTATTTTTTAATTGTTTCTTCACATTTTTCTATGCAAGTACCCCATTTTTCAATCATTTCTACGCAACTAACGTATTTATTTTAATTTTATTCTCTTTACTCTTCATCATTACTCCTATCATATTACATTATTTTTTTCAATTTAACAACTTTTATATAAAAAAGTTTTCACCCAAAAGTTTTATCACCTACCAAACACACCTTTTAAAAAAGCTAAGTAGCGCCCTCTAGGGTCCGCTTCTTACACATAATCCTATTAAATTTTAAGATTTTGATGTTTGATGAAAATTTTAAACCATTCATTGCATTTAAGAGCTTGTTTGGTAAAGTTTGTGAGATTTTGAAATAGGGTGAAGAATGAAAAATAAAATATTTTGATAAATGTATGATTGATATAAAAAGATAAGAGTAATGTTGAAATAAATAAGTTTGATGGAGGTAATTGACAAGAAAACTGATTAAAATATAGAAGTAAAAGTTAAAAAAATATAATTATTGACAGGAAAATGGGTGCCTTGGGAAACACCGCCGACACTTACCAAATAAGCACTAACATTATTTATTTAGCTAGAAGACCAAATTTCATCTAAATCAAATATACGCATTGGCCAATTTGCTGAAAAATATATATAGTCATGTGTAAATTATAAAAAAATGCTTAAATCTATTTATACATTTATCCAAATGTAATAATAACTTATAAAATTATTTATCCACATAGAAATAATATTTTAGATGGTTTAGATGTTGAAAATACAACTTTGAAATTGAATTAATACTAAACAATTTTTTGAAATAATATTAAATAAGTTTATTATGTTGATACATTTGTAGGTGGAGCCATGCACATTGACATTAGGCAAATGAAAAGATTTTCAAATTATTATAAATGATATTAAATGCCATAGATGGACTAGATTTTTCATCAATCATTAAGATATTAAAAATGGAAGGAATTTCATAAAAAGATCCGGACACTTTCTTATGTAACCAAAATTCATTTCAATCTTTTTATTTGGTGGGTAATAACTAAATATGAAAAATATTTATGAGGCGTTCCAATTGAATTCAAGAGGCTTGAATAAAATTTTAATTTTGTTTGATTTTCTATTCTTAAGATAATTTTTAATACAATTTTTTATGTTTCTGATACAATTTTTTTACATTTGAATACATATAATTATATTTTGATCCTATTTCTTCATCTTGTAGAAGCCTTTGAATCTTTAGAATCATACTTTATAAGCATTTATTCATATAAAAATGACGTTTTAAATAATTTAGATGTTGACTATACAATTTTAAAATTCATATTTAAATTAAATAATTTTTTATTGGGTATTTTACAATCATCTCAATATGTATTTTCCTGCTAAGCTTTGAGATATTCTTACAAAGTTCTTACAATATACTAATATACAACTAACAATATTTTTATTTTTTATCTACATGGTGGATACTCCTGTACCCTTGGGGAGACCAATGCCACTCACTCACTTCACTGCAACAGGACACGCAGCACATACTTCACGCCATCCCCCATCAGCACATGCCGCAGCTGACATTTTTGTTGCTGCCAGCAAGCTTCGAACCTCGGCGCTCAGAAATAGGAGCAGTCCAAGTTGCCAGTAAATTAAATAATGTTAATCTTACATACGCATCTCTGATTAGATGAAACTTGTCTTAGGTTTAAATAATGATTATGAATGGATTAGAAGGGTGTAGGCTTAAAAAGGAGATAAGTTGATAACATACAGAGATCTTCTATGGTACATTGAAGAATGTCTCCCTCGGCGTATACGAGCAAAATAGATCTTATTCCCTTATTAGAGAAGAAAGGGGAAATTTTATGAAAGGCTCGTTTCTTAAACGATGGCTCATAAATTGCACGATTTATGAGCGCCAACCATATGAGAATGCAACACAAGCACAAAAGGTTAATCTACGACTGGTAAAAAATAAGCGCATTTTCAACCTCTCATAGGATCCATTTGCTTGTATTTATTTTACTTTTTATTTTTTTGAAATTGTAAATATATATACATATTAGCAATGATTTTATTAGCCTGAGTTAAGCAAATGTCTCGCTTAGCCTATCCTAAAAAACTCATTTAAAAATAATGTTTAAAAATCTCTTAAAAATATATACACATATCCAAAAATGGTAAAACTTGGTTTATAAGTTAAATATACTAAGACAAATAAGTGTGTGGAGAAAAAGCAAAAAAATATTTTTAAATGAATCTTTTAAGGTGGGCTAAGCGGGGCATTTGCTTAACCCAGGATAATAGACTCGTTCCTTTCTCTCTATATAGGTCCCGCTTTTGTGAAACCCATTTTCTATGTAACTCGTTCCATTTTTAAAATTTTAATGATTAACAGAAAATCTACTTCATTTATTATATTTAACATCACTTCTAGCATCAGTCTGATGGCTCCATCGAAAAAAACAACATAATGAAATAATTTAATATTAAATATTAATTTTAAAGTTGTATTTTCAACATCTAAACCGTTTAAAATATCATTTTTATAGAGGTAAATTATCCTATAAAGTATTATTATAATCTAATACATGCATAAATAGATCTAAGCATTTTTCATAATTTAAACATAAGTAACATTATTTTTTAACAAATGTGGCTCGTAAACATACTTGATTAAGATGAAACTTAGTCTCTTAGGTAAACAAATAGTGTTAAATATAATAAATGGATTGTATTTTACATCGAATATTAAAATTTTAAATTTTGGAGGGGTTACGTAGATGCGGTACTATTTTTGGATATGTTAATATTTTTTGAATTTTAAACACAAATGTATTATGACGTGTTTGGAATTCAATCAAATATAAATATATTTATATAAAAAATAGTAAATTTTGATTTATAGATAATATACATTTAAATTCACAATTTCAGATTAGAAAATGCAAACAAATGTGTGAAATGATCGACTGGTCGTAAATGAACACCACCCTATAAATATGTGCATACTATTCCAAAGAATCCTTCTATTTAATCATTCGTGGATTAATTTTAAGATCCACACTATTCTTTTTTGTTCAAAAACTTTTACTTACCCAGGCATTTTGTTCACATTCACGAGAATTGTATTGCATTGTCGAACTTTTTTAAAACATAAAAAATGGGTATGATCTTATAATCCACTAGGATTCCTTGGAATTTTTTATTGTAGATGCCTTACAAGTGAATGCAGGTAAATTCAATCATAAAATAAACCTAAAAAGAATTGTACAATGCAGATCATGCACAAAGGGCAAATGATTTCAAAAATTAAGCATTCAACTAGTAGATAATGTGTGCAAATGAAGAAGATCCATTATAAAAGAGAGCAATAGCCCATGTAAAGTGAAGGAACGGTTACCCAAGTTCAGATAAATTTCTCAAATAAAAGAGCACAGGCTGCTTGAATCATGAATGAATGATCTAACACTTCTACAAGACTATACCAGGCTGACAAGAGCAGTTGGCAAATTTAATATTAGGTTTTCCAAAACCCCAAGGAAATTACAAATGAAGGCACTTCAGTTGCAACATCAGCAAAAACCAGACCCTCTCCAAGCACAAAAGTTAGAAGGAGTTGAAATGAAGAAGCAACCCAAACAACAGTACCCTGGTGTCATTCCAAAGTTTGAGAGAGGAGCGAGGGAGAAAGGTGGGCCTGGGCATGATATTACCAACAGGTGGAGGTCATACCTCCTTGCTATTTTCCAGTGGGTGAAAACCAAATTCATATAATCCCTTTTTTACATTTTTTCTTGCCACATCCATGTATGAGATTCGTCATTTAATCTAGTGCACCGGGTACACCTAGCTTAAGTGCACTCGAATGAATAATATTTTTTAATTATTTTTTAGTTTTTTTAAAATTCATATGTAAGCTCAAACATAAATGTCTATAGTTTTATATATTTTTAAATATTTTAGTTCAAATTCTAAAAATAAAAAAATAAGCTATTTCTCATGTGCCAGCAAAGTAAAATTTATTTTTATGGGATATTCATGGCTGGGCCCATGTATGAATTTCAAAAAAATCAAAAAATAATTTTTTTCTAAAAAAAGTTTATTTACATACGTGCACTAGATCCAAGCTTGTGAGATTCCTCTACGATATGCTCAAGGATTAGCGATCGGATAATTTGTGAAAATCACAATCAATTAAGAACGTTAGTATTGCAGTCAATCCCAACACATAGTATTGCACTATAAAATGGCACAACTTCATCTCTTTTGAGCTTCTATAAACGGTTGTATTTTAATTCATTCTTAGGACTCACTGATAAAAAGATACAACGTCGTCATAACCACCATATTAATTAGCGGCAACTCCGATGCAATTTTATTTATTGTTCACGTTTATCAACTAGCTGATGGTTTATTCTTAATAAAAAAAAAAATGTGTGGGCGTAAGACGTAAGATTGTTCATCAAATGCATCATGAAGTAATTCATGAGCATCACATTGACATTCACTCCTTTCATGACGTTGGTTTACATCACAATATCATACATCATCCAGTCCATCTATATACGGTCCTGAATTAAAAAATTCGAAATCAACCATCGTTTACAGATCTCGAATGTCGCAACTTTCTTCTTTAATTTGTATTGTCATCATTAGCACATCCCAAAATTTAAGCCCTCTGTTTGCCCATCGTAGTGCGATTCTACACTGCTACATTGATGAAGGAAAATTAGCGAAAGAATTATAATTTTGTAGCGTTATACCATTGAAGTCTATAGGTGCAAGTTCAAAGATATGCATGGCTAACAGGTTCACAAGTTCAAACATTGCTGGCTTTGATAATAATGTGAATTACACTCCACTCATTGAATTTACGGATCATGATCTTGTGCTCACGAGAGCATGGAGGCTACATGCTCTCGGCGCCCAGCTGCCGTTGGGAGGAGGGAGACGATCCATGTGGGAAGTGCATCCGGCCGTGGAAGGGAGACTACTCGGCATGGAGAAACGGGGATTAGAGGAGGAGAGAGGGGTATGAAGAGGGAGGCAGGAGATTTGGGCGCTGGTGGGCTGATCGTGAAAGGGGAGATTCGAATTCAGGTGACCCTTTTGCAAAAAAGGGAAGCTGCTGACACCTTTGGTCAGAGGGATCTGCGTGCAAATTCTCCTGTCCGATACCCTCTCGACTCTGACGCCCGCATCCAACGGCTATGAACGCTTCCGCCACATCCAACGACAGCTGGGCGCCGAGAGCATGTAGTCTCCATGCTCTCGTGAGCAGGAGATCGCGATCCTTTAATTTACATTCATTTCTTGGGTTAAGAAACACAAGTTCTGTCTAAGAGTGTGTTTGGTAAATTGTAAAACTTTTGATAAAAAGTTTTTTACGTAAAAGTTTTCAAATTAGTAGAAAATGATGTGATATTGTAGGGGTAATGATGAGGAGTAAATAGAATAAATTTAAAATAAATAAGTTAGTTGTATTGGTAGTTGTGTAAAAATGATTGAAAAGTAAGGTTGTTGTATATAAATATGTGTAAAAAATAATTTAAAAAAGAGTAGTTATGGAGAGTGAAAAGTTTTAGATTGAAAAGTTTTAACTTGACAACTTTTGCAAATTGACAAACACACCCTAAATCAAAAAGTGCATAACTCCTAATTACAATCATTTCTTTAGCTAAGAAACAGAATTTTATCTAAATCGAAGATGTACATAACTTCTACTTTAAAAAGTATAATATTAATTTAGTAAAATTATTTTAGTAATATATCAATGCTAGAGTTGTTAATTCAATATCTTACTGTTTGGATGAATTATTTTATAAATTATTATGATATTTTAACATATATGTGAGTGTGTCTAACTGTCTAACACCTAAGTGTTCTTCATACTTAGATATAATTATATCGAGCACGCTTCTATGTAATCGGGTTACATAGAAGTAACTTCGTATAACCCACTCCGTTTTTGAGATTTTGATATTTGATGAAAAATCTAATTTATTCATTGTATTTAATATCATTCGTTTAGCTAGAAGACCAAGTTTCATCCAAATCTAATATGTTCATAGGCTACATTTGCTCAAAAATAGGTACATTCATGTGCAAATTAGGAAAAATATTTAAATCTATTCACATATGTCTTAGAATGTAGCAATACTTTATAGGATCATTTATCCACATATTATTAATATTTTAGATAGTTTAGATGTTAAAAAACTACTTTAAAATTGATATTTTAACATTGACCAATTTTATTACTTTGATTTCACACTTTTATAGATGGAACCCATATACAGTTAAAAAAAATAAAAAAGTTTTCAGGATACTAGAAATGATGCTAAATACAATGGATGAAATAAATTTTGCATCAACATCAAGATTTTAAAATTTGAAAGGGTTACATAAGGAAGGTGTTTCATAGAAGCGCTTCCGCAATATCTTTTAAGCAGGTATGACCCCACCCAAAACTTCGATTTAAGTGACTTTTGATACTATGATAAAAAAAAATTAATAATAGTAACGGTTAAAATTTACTGTCATCATTAGAGCTTGATTATACATATCATGATGTATTTTAAGCTAAAATATAATATTCATTTATTTTTACAATTAGTTATATTTTTTATTTTTCTCCATAAACATGTTTTCCTAAGTGTATTCACTCTATATATCAAATTTTGTTATTTTACAATACTTTTACATATTTATTTTTAAATTTTAAAAATCGACTTTTCTAAAAGATGAAGAATGACTTAAATGCCCTTGAAATTGATTTTTAAAATAAAAACAAATATGTAAAAACATTATAAAATGAAAAAATTTAGATTGAATATATTTAGGAAAACATGTTTATGAAGAAAATATCAAATAAAAAAAAATAAAGGAATGTACACGGTGTATATAATCATGCTTATTCATCATCATAGTGGGCACTTTAAGAATTTCTGGGTTCCTTTGAAATAAAATCGAACCCTTAAATAAGAGGTATGCTACAACAATGTCCATGGTACTGGAATATTTATTTCACCATTTTGGCAGATTTTGGTTAAATCAAAATTTAATTTTCTCATTGCATTTAAAATTATTTATTTAACTATGAAATCAAATATTATGAAAATCGAATATGTGTATGACCACATTTAATAAAGATGTAAAATCAATAAAACAAATTTATTTAATTATGCATTGATTTTAAATCTGTTAATCCATCAAAAACTATCAAAAAATCATCCGTACATAACGGAATGATTATACAAAATATTAAAACATTTTAATGTATATATAAATAGACTAAGGGTGTGTTTGGTAATGAATAAAACTTTTGATGAAAAGTTTTTGAGAATAAAAGTTGTCAAATGATGTGATATAATAGGGGTAATGATTAGTACTAAAGAGGATAAAGTTAAACTAGATAGATTAGTTGTGTGGATTGTTGTGTAGAAATGAATGAAAAGTAGGGTAGTTGTATAGGAAAATGTGAAAAAATGATTAAAAAATATGATAGTTGTGGAGAATGAAAAGTTTTAAATTGAAAAGTTTTAACTTGACCTTTTTTGTCAATTGCCAAACATACCCTAAGTGTCTTTCATCTTGTTGTATAAGATTCATATTTAAATTCATGAAAATTCTACTTTGATTATTATAATTAGGTAATTAAATTTCATCCAAATCAAATATTTTCATGGCAGCATATAATAATCGTGTGGATGAAATTCTTCCAACTTTTAAAATATACAAACGTAAATTTATTCCACTTTTTGCATTCGATATTATTCTTTAATTAGAAAAAAATTTCATCCCACATTCGATATTATTCTTTAATTAGAAACTTGTTTCATCCTAATCAAAAATGTGCATGAACATATTATTCTTTTGTTCAGAAACTAAGTTTTACTCCAATCAAAGATGTGCATGACCCTGTCTAATAAAATTGTAAAATCAAAGTAATAAAATGATTTAATTTAGGAATTTTTACCAATATGTCTACAAAGTTTGACCAATATTACATCTGTGTTTCTATATTTGCCAAAATTGCAAATATACTTACAAAGTTTGCATAAATTTACAAGCATATCCCTTCCATTATAACACTGTTAGATTTTTTATAAAATGAAAATAATGTCCTTTAAGTCAAGTATTGCAGTTTCCATTTTTGAAAATATTGTAAGCATATTTTTAAAATAAGCTAAACTAATAATATACGTAAAAATATATAAAATAATAAAATAGTAAATATGTCTACAATAGATGAAAACATTGCAAGTGTATTACTTAGTTTAAAGGGCATTTTTGTTATTTTACAAAAAAAATTTAACGGCATCCACACAATTGCAAATTTATGCAAACTTTGTAGACATATTTACAATTTGGTAAAGTTAGGAACACGTATGCAATATTAGTCAAATATTGTAATCATATTTGCAAAAATCCCTTTCATTTATATATGAATTTCGAAGTTAGTAATTCAACATTTAAAACATTCTTCTTCCGCAAACGAATGGTTTATGTATGATTATATATTATTAAGCAAGTACGGCCCCACCCAAAATTCGGATTGAAATTAATTTCAGCGCACTGATAAACCAACTGATGTTACGTAGCGTAACAGGTGGGATTTCATTTTCTTCAGGGTACACGAATTCAAATTCACGGAACCAATTCCATGTGACTGGGTCGCAATCACGTTTGTTAATTCGTCATACGCAAGCACATGCAAGTGTAAGAATACGTACATTAAACTTCGTATACTTGCAGAATTCGAGAACTGAAATATAGAACTGAACGCAAATTCATTCATTCTCACAATCTAGCCAATTTTCCACGCAATTTTACTTCATAAAACTAAGAACTTTCCACGCAAATTTCCGATGTTTATTTTTTTCACGCATCCAACCATGGACGGTCGAAACGCCCCGCCCTCTGTTCCCTCTCATAGCATCTATCTACTTACTGGAAGAATAACAATAACAATTCTAATAACTCTCTCATGACGCCGGCCTCTGCGATCTTGTCAGCCCGGGCAAACATGATCTTACGTTAGCGTGGGCAAATTTATATAGATCTTGCGTTGGCAAGGGCTAATTTATATTTTTCATTTGAATTTTCATGAAAAATATTTTTCCGAATGTGTTTAATTCATGTACCAAATTTACCATTTTTGTGAGTACATATTTTTTATTTTCAAAAAGCAACATTTTTTTTTTGGCAGGAAAGAATGGTTTGCATCCCCAAGATCAATCAGAAAATATTTTTGCACATCCAAAAGTCATAAACTATAGCATATGAATTAAATACACACCGAAACATATTTTTATGGGGGAATAAACAACTAGCCCGATCTAATATATCATTCACGCTTGGATCGAATGTAGAAAGAGATTTTTTAGAAAAAAAAAAAAAAGTGCTAGTGTTAGGACCAAGTAGAAAAATAAGTTATTTTTCCAAAAATGAGAAAAGTGGTTTTTGAAAATGAAAATTTCCATCACATTTTTATCCCATCCTAATCGTCAACAGGCCTTAAATGTTAGCCAGCCTAACAAGATCATAACCCTCAAAAAGTACCAGCTATCTATTCATGTGAGGTCAAACAAAGGGCTACTAAAAATCATTTTAGAACCACATTTGATTCCTCTTTGAGGGTAAAAAATAGCAATGGTGAGGATAATAAAATCAATCATCGAAATGCACAAGGAACAAAGAGACTGAGCGAAGGTCAAAAAGAATGATGTAACTGAAAGCTGTTTGATCTTAAAGCCATGAAACAAAAGATAACTCACTAAAAGAAACACACTAATCCACGACTTTTTATCCACATTACTTTTCACTCCAAGACTTCAGGTTGCTTTTGCAGCCTGCTTTGCGCCAACAGCAAAGAACTCAGTAATGACCTCAAGAGGCATGCCCTTGGTTTCAGGGACCTTTAAGTAAACAAATACCCATGAGATAATGCATACGATGGCATAGATTCCGAAAACACCAGCAAGGCCGATGGACGTTAGCATCACAGGGAGCGTGTAAGTGACGATGATATCCCCAACCCAGAATGTCAGAGCACAAATGGCAATGCAAACACCTCTAACACTCGTAGGGAAGATCTCTGAGCAAAGAATGTTCGGAATAGGACCAAAACCCATGACAAAGCAGCAGAAGTAGACCACCACGCTGACAGTGGAGAGCGCGGCTTGCACAACACCGTTCATGCTTATAGAGCTAGAAATGACGAGTACCACCAGTGAAACTATCAAGATGGGAATCGTACTCAGAAGCAGGCTCCTACAAAGGACAGCAAACATCATCAACACAAGTTTCAACTTGAATGAGAAGGAAAATGGCATTGCAACGAGCAACATGAGCAACCATATCGAGTCAATTGAGTAGCAAATCAAATATTTTACTTCGATCATCGATATTATAAAATGTAATCTTGTGCTCATAATATAAGCAGTCTCAGGATGAGTGAAACTATGAAATTATATTAGCTATTCATGGAATTTCATTCTCTTTTATGGAAATAAGGAAGATACTATATATTTTATTTGGTGATCCACAGAGCAAAGTAAAGGCAACGTTTTGGTGTCCATCTGATCAAAGTCTTTTTCCTTTTACAAGAAAGGGATGCTTCCCAACCTTCCATTTCCAATAGAGGAACTGGTTTTGTGATGCAGGCATGAAGTAGCTTTCATAAGTTAGGATGTATTTTGTTTGGGTTTCCATTGGGAATTTTCGTTAATTTAGGAATTTAGTATCTTTATTTTAAATAATGACTTAGATTGTCTTTTAGGTTATTTCTATTTTTAATTTTCTTATTATGCATGTTTCCTTGTTATACAAGTTTCCATCTTTCATGGTGCATTAAGTTTTAGGGTTTTGTACTGATTTAGTACTTTCTCATGAACAGGTGTTTTAGTCGGTTGTGAGACAGATTTAGGAGAGATTTATATGGGAATTTATGAACGGAGATTTGTTTGAGCCTTTCTCTGACCTTGTCCTTTCTCCTAATTCATCTATGGTTTCCGCCTTTTCTTCCCTTCTTTCCGTATTTAAGAGTATCTTCCCTCTCTTCCAAAATCTTCCCTGTTTTATTGATTTAAGACCATGTTCTGCATCAACTTGGTATCAAAGCAAAAGATCTAATCAGTATTCTATCACTGATCTTGTCATCTTCCATCTTTCGCAAATCGCAAGTGTGCTAAGAGGAAGAAAATCACTTCAGAAACCAGCATCCAGCATCCACCTCTAGCCAAGACCTTCCCCAAGCACAGCGCTGCATCAGCATCTCGGAACAATTTGTAGGCCTAAATCAATTTCCATATTTGGTTATGTGAATTCTATCTATTGAATTTGGACAGAGATTTTCAATAACAAGGAACCTCAACTTCACTAATTAAAGATATACCATGATATACCTCTTTTTGGGAGTTATTTGCAAACAACCTTTCTGGAATTTTCAAAACAGTGCCTTCTCAAATATGGAGAACAATCCCAAAATTTCTGAAATTGCAGAAAAGCCCCATACTGGAAAAAATTACAAAGCAGCTCCTAAGTTTTTAAATTTTCGCAAAATCATCTCTGTTTTCTGATCATTGCATATTAACAATTTTTTGAATATCGTAAAAAAGCCTTATATTGTAAAATTTCAGAAAGGTCCTAAAAATAGAAAATACCATAGTTAGCAATGTGGAACTTCATTCTAAAATACAAACCTTATCCCAAGGACAACAAGAGTGGAAAGAATCATCCCTAACCCAAAATTCAAGCTCAAATTGAAGCTCACAAATTCGAATGCAAGTACAAGTTTCATGGCTCAATTTACAAAAACAGTGCACCAATTACCAGAAACCTATGCAGGACGGTAACATGAAAAATATCCAAGAATTTGCAGTGAACTTATTGGTTGTTCAAAACTCTACATCAGAAACTACAATGGTTCAAGAATTTGTTCAATTTTTAAGGAATAATTTCTTTTAAAAAGGTTGATTTGATTTCTAAACAAACCAGCAATAATTAACTTGAGTTGGTTGAGGATCCTGTGAAGGAAAATTCACACTTGAGGAGTATATAAATTTTTAAGACCAATAGGAAGACTTGAACTTCACATGGGATTCAGTGTTTCAAGACTTGAAGCGTATGAAACGAATCACAAAGTTCCCCGAGAACAGAATGGTGCTACTCAACAAAATCTGATGTTTGTTCAACTTATTGGATTACATCATCAATTGTCATCTAAGTAAAGGAAATGTTAATATAAAATTTGAAGACAAAAGTTTTTTCTAAGGCAAAGAGAATGATGTGGGGCATGAAATAACTTCCATAGACTAGAGCTTATTTTTAGTTTGAAATTTTTGTTATTCTAAAATTTTAGTATCTTTAGTTGAAACAATGGTTTTGATTGCCTTTTAGTTTATTTCTATTTTTAGTTTTCTTATCACACAAGTTTCTTTGTTATGTAAATTTACATCTTTCTTGTTGCTTAAGATGAAGATTTAGTATTTCCTTATGAATAGGGTGGCTTTATTCTGTTTTAAGGCAGTATAAGGTGAAAGCTTTATAGGAGTGACATAAAATTTATAAATTGACCTCTCTTTGAGTCTTTCTTTGACCTTATTTCTTTCTCCTAATTCATTTGTGGTTTCTCCCATTTTTTCCCTTGTTTCCCTATTGACAGAATCTTCCTTCTTCCAAAATCATCTACTTTTCATTGATTTATGATATCCTATCTTGCATCAGAAACTTTCATTAAAATATTTTAATTGCATATGCACATAAAAGCGTACATGGGTAGATGAATGGATGGATATACACATCTCTATGTCTGCAGAGATGCATATACAATGTCTCTAGGCACGCGTTTGCATGTAGCTTTGCAGAAGATGCATAAGAATGATTTAACCAAGCTGACTTTACTGAAACTTTCACTAAAATATTGTAATTGTAAACTCACACACACACTAAGCGAAGATCTAGACAAGCAATCAAACTTGGTATCATTTTAATCAAGAAATTGCAATTCATTTTGATTGAAAAACTACATGCACCTATTTATCCCAAAAAAAAAAAAAGAGTTAAAATCAAGTGTTAAAGATAAAAATATCTATTAAACGGTTTAAAAACTGGAGCAGTCAACCATTTGTTAGAAGGATTAATTTGCATGAATAGGTGTCCAACCATAATCTTGTGGTTCGCAAAATTAATTATAAAGCTTTTAATGAATATATTCAAGTTACGAATTCTTATTGTTATGATCCACCTGAATATTTGACCAATATAATTTGTGCAATAATCTAATGCAACTGGTTGCACCACAATGTTTTTTATATTTTAAAATACCTTTTCTTTAATCACCTACAACATTTGTATTAATCATCCACATGTATTTCTCTAGGAAGCCAAAAATACTTTGATTGAAATTCTTTTACATTATAGGAAATTAATTCGTAGCATGTACAAGCTTCAATCAAAGAGATTCTTGGCATCATAGATAAAAATATATGAATAAATTATGCAAACACTTCATTATTTTAAATATAAAAGAAGAATGACTCTCGTGACAAGAGGAGAATGACTCTCATGACTAGAGAGTCCATAATGAAATTTTTTTTTTATAGAATGTAGGCTCCACCTGGATCTTCCTCATAAGATTTGGCAATTTTTTGAATTTAGTTGGTACTTTACTACAATTTTTGAAAATGAATAAAATAGGCATGAGTACATGCACCTGCCCTTATTGATTTTTAAAAAATAAAATAAAATAACAAAAAAGGATAAAAATACAAAATTTCACAAAGACAAAGATCTAGTTAGAGTTCACACATTTATTGGAAAAACAAAAATAATAATAGAAAATTTTCGAACCCTATATTGCTCCCACAATTACAGGCAACAATATAAGATCTCCAGCCATGATATTAAAGAAAAAGAAAAAAAAAAAAAAAAAAAAGAAGCAAACATTTGGACAAATAGGATTGATACAAATGGTTATTTTTTTATTTTTAAGTTTTTTTTTTTACAACTAAGCCATTCAAAAATTAAATTAATGTATATATTTATGGTGTCAAAAACCATTTTCATTGAAAACTTATATGTTATAAATATTTTCAAATATATAGTATGTAAAGTTTTCACAATATTTGATCTGTAGAGTTTTCAAAAACTTGGTCTTTGGCGTCATAATTAAATATATATACATATGTATATATATGAATATTATAAACAGTTTATATATTCAAAAAATTTTAATGGGAAATGAAAAGGCAACCATTTGTGCAAATGTTTATTTTTAATTAAGGAACTTTTTGTACTAACAATGTCATGCAACCATTAGGTTCATAACCATTTAATTTTGAGGAATGATCCTGTCAGCCCAAGCTAAGTAAATGTCTCACTTAGCCCACCTCAAAAATCCTATTTAAAACAATTTTTTTTTTCTTTTTTCTTCATACACTTGTTTATCTAAGTGTATTTAATATATAAATAAAGTTTTACCATTTTTAGATATGTATATATATTTTTTTTAGATTTTTAAAAATAAGGGTATTTTAAATAGATGTTTAAAAATCTCAAAAAAATAGATAAACATATTCAAAAATGGTAAAACTTGATCTATATGTTAAATACACTTAGATCAACAAGTGCATGAAGAAAAAAGTAAAAAGTTGTTGTAAATAGGTTTTTTAAGGTGGGCTAAGTGAGGCATTTACTTAGCCCGAGCAAACAGGATCACTCTTTAATTTTAGGCATCCTAGCTAAGAACATGAAAACAAATGTGGTAATAACATTGGATTTTACAAATCCTCAACAAGAGGACCTTAACAAAAGATTGCAATAAAATAGCAGTAAAACCACTTATTGTAGATCACTCACAATGTGCATATAGATAATCAGTGTGTGGACAGAATAGAGAGCAATATTACAAACACAAAAGGAATATGAGGAATTTTCTGAAAACATGCAATCTAAGTTATATTGCTTCTTACGTGAGTAGAAATGGGTATTAAAAAAATAAGGTGCATTAAAAAGGAAACCTCAAAACTGAAAGTGACATGACCTTACCTTCTGCCAGAAACATCCATGAGCCTCATGGCAATACCAATACAAGGAAGCATCAATAATGTCGTGAGAATGCTAATAAGAAACGATGCAGACTCTGAGCTAAAGCCCCAGTTTGAAAGAAGAACTCCAACACCTGCTTTCTGAAGTATCTGAGGGGTGTAGTAAAGAACCCCATTGATGCCAGCAAACTGCACAAGTAAAATGCAGTATGAAGAAATTAGAAATAATGAAAATAACCTGAAGTAAAAACTTCCTGTTATGAGTGAGATTATGGAAATTGACTTCATGGATCTAAATGAAACAACTAAGATGACCACATAAATTAAATAAGGGTCTCACTTCTATGTAACCAGTTACATAGAAACAGCGTCAACTAAACGCCTTGGATGAGGCCCACAGTGATGATGAAATGAAAATCCAGCTGAACACATTGTTTAACATCATTAATTTTATCATGGTACCAAAAATCATTTTAATTGAAAACTCAAGTGGGTCTTACCTGCTGAAAAAAATATATTATTCATGCCTAAATTATGAAAACACTAAGATCCATTTTAATTTATCTTAAGCACGAGTAACAATCCAATACATACATATGTACCAACCCTCCACACATATAGGTGTTTTGAGCCCTTTTTTGGGTTTTCTTCTCATTTTTATGAGGGCCCATATTTAATATTTATACGGTCCTGCTTCTATGAAACATCTTTTCTATGTAACCCCCTCCATTTTTAAAATCTTGATAGTTGATGAAAATTCACTCCATCCATTGAATTTAGCATCATTTATAGTATCTTTAAAATCTTTTTATTTTGTTAGCTTCACTATATATGGGCCACATCCATTAATGTATAAAATCAATATAATAAAATGTGTTAATGCTAAAATATCAATTCTAAAGTAGTTTTTTCAACATCTAAACCATCTAAAATATCAATACTATCTGGATAAATGACTCTATAATATAATAATACATTCTAATACATGTGTTAATGGATCTTTACATTTTGCATAATTTACACATGAATATATATTTTCAAGCAAATGTGGCCTATGCACATACTTGGATTAGATGAAACTTTCTCTTACTAAACTAATGGTATTAAATACAATGAATGAATTGGATTTTCCTTCAATAATCAATATCTTAAAATTTGAGGGGTTACATGGGACCGCGTAACCCTTATTTATATACACCAAAATTTACCATTTTTAGATTTCTATATATTTTTTATAATTTCAAAAATCAACAATTTTCATCCTACTTAGCATTAAGTGGGGGTCAAAACAATTGATTTTTGAAATTATAAAAAAATATATATCAATCCAAAAAAGGGTATATTTTGGTATATGAACCAAACACATGGGCCCACATAAAAATGAAAAGCAAAAACAATAGCTTAAAATACATATATGCATCAAGGCCCTCATATAAGCATGTATTGGATCATTAGCCCTTAAGCATCGGCCTTTTACATAAGCAGGGGATTTTGAAATGAAGGAAAATATGCATATGCACATACATACATGTAAATATGCACATAATTGCAATTATGTGAAATAAGACTTCATATAGAGCTCCATTGAAGGACAACGATATCATTGAGAAGTATAATAACTATAATAGTATAGCAAATAAAGATATTATAATGAATACTTGTTGGAGATAAGACAATATAACGAAGTATTCTCAAACATTTTCAGATAAGAAAATTC
Organism: Annona cherimola; assembly: GCA_030490835.1. Lineage (NCBI taxonomy): Eukaryota > Viridiplantae > Streptophyta > Magnoliopsida > Magnoliales > Annonaceae > Annona > Annona cherimola. The sequence goes on from CM059972.1 coordinate 93,498,298, forward strand.
AGTACCACGTGTTATTAGAACCAATCCGGACTGGCCAGTTCAACTGGCCAACCAGGAACCGGTGGTCAGTCGGGTTCATTTATGATTGGTTCGGTTCAAAAGATGGAAACCATTCAAACAGGAAGAACCATGGTTCGGTTTAAGATGGTTTAATTGGTTTTGACGCTGACAACTAACATGCATAGTTTATTACCTGTTGTTTCTGTACATGCACTGATGATAAGATGTTTTCAAAGTATAGCATGTCAGGACCACGTCTAAGCAAAAGCTATACTCATGTCAGGCTTGAAATTCATATCCTGACAATTGTAATTTTTGCATGTCCATAGTCCTGCTTACAAATAGCTTGAGGAGCAATTCAAACAGGGCTTTAGGAGTGTAATAGCTCAACTTCGATTTTCATTAATTTGGATGTGAAAATTTTAGTAATCTAATCGATTATATTCTTATAATTTAATATATTACATTATTTTTAATAATATTAATTTTTTTATTTAATATATTATATTTGGGCTTAACTTTTATATCTTTAAAATGATTCTATTAAATTTTTCTACAAATTTTAGTAATTAAATGATAGATTTTTAAGTTTAATATATAGTTTTAAGAGTTATAATTATAAAAATTTATCAAAATATAATTAACAAAAAAATACGTAAATATTTATAACATTATAAATACATACTCTTACGTCACTAGTTCAACTTCTTTGAACCAAACCAGTCTCTTTACTAGTTTGATCACCGGTTCGGTTCTGACAACACCAGTACCATACAACACAAATTAGAACTCAAATTAGGAGGCTCTTGAAAAAGAATGCTTTACTACCTGCTCCAGTATTTGGATACCAACACCAACTATCAATGCATGCTTGACTCCAGGTTCCAAAAGATCAGACCACCTTGGCCCTTTTGTAGCAGCTTCTGATGGGTGAACCATAGCTGGTCCAATTGGACCCTCCTTCATCAGCTCCTTTGAATAAAGAGCAGGCTGGCTCACCAAAGCAGATGCCTGGACAAAATCACCTCCAACAGGAACATCACCACCAGCAAGTGAAACAATAGACCCACGATGAGACGTGGGGACACCCTCGTGTAAATAAATTCTCTTAAATCCTCCTTCCTTCTTTCCATCTTCACCTTCTCGCTCAGTCCATTTCCATGCAAGTTGCCACCCACCACCAATCCCCATGCTACTACCTGCTTCACCAGGAACACCCTGCATGATACTGCTCTGGTTTCTCATGTTTAAAATGCTTCCGTGGGCTCCTGGAGGGATCATGTCCTTCCCTTCCATGCTTGTTGTCTGACGTGATATCAGAAGTGGGCTGTGCAAGTTATCATCAGAATCAGTACCTGCAGTATCAGGTGCATAGTCGTCATCCTCCTCTCTGTGAAGGCTCTCCTCATCCCACTGCTCATTTTTGTTTTGTTGCTCAGCCATGCTGAACATGCTGCCAAAGTTAGGAAAGAGGGCACTTCGCATGCTTCCTGTCTCAGGGAGTTTCTCATGGACGCTCCCAAAGAGGGTGACTAGAGGATCAATGAGGGAACTGCTCCGGTTCCCCATGCTTCCATGGCGAGATGCAAGACCAACACCACTCTGTCCAGTGACCGGTCTAGCAATCCATGACTGGCCCGCTTCAGGGCCATATAATGTGATCTTGTCCTTGTCAGAAACCAGATCATGATCATCAGCCAGCTCATCAGCTGGACCTATTAAGTATTCTTCTATGGATGTTTCACCACCAACTCCCAGCCCTTCAACCAACAAAGCCATCTCCCCTGTAGATCAAAAAATAATCAGTACTCCACATCCAGCATAAAATGTGCCAAGGTTCCCTTGCCGCACAACAAAAGAGTTATCTATGTCCTCATGGTTTTGAATTACTAAGAATTTAAGATGACGCGAGAAGAACAGCAAAAGCATACAGGGTGACATGAGTACATGAAGAATTAAGACAAGAACAGAAATTCCATACAGCATACTGAAAAATTGATTGTTATACAAAATCAACATTGTCAAACATTGGCACAATGGAAGTATGCTTTTCACTTCAAGAGAACGCCCTATATATTGATATTTTAAAAGGTAATAATACAAGAAGAACAGAAAATGCGTAAATCATGTGAAGATAACATCGAAGAAAAGAAATCCCTTCCTGCAAGATGAAAACACTGATCTTTAAGATACCATCTGTTTGGTTACTTTGGTATTGAAGAAAAAAATGACGGAAAAATTTTGGGGAAAAGATTTTGACAAAGTGAGTGTGATGTGATTTGATATGGGTAACAACTAGGAGTAAAGGCAAGAAAGTTGAAATATAGATAAGACAGTTGTTGGAAAGATGTGAAAAAAATAATTTGAAAACAGGGAAGTTAGGCTGCCAAAATGATATAGAAAAATGAGTAGAAAGTGGGGAAATTTTTTTCCCCTTTTCCTCAATGCCAAACAGTTCCAAATTACAAAATTAAAATGGTTAAACATTGTTAAAATAGAAACATGCTTTTTAGAATATATAAGCCTCCAGTTTTTAATACATTTCATCAGACTACAATAATGTAACAGGTCTTCTTGTATTGAATTTTTACATGTATTATTGTCGGTTCAATTTGAGAAATGTGAATATTCCTTAAAAAAATTAAAAAAAAAAATTGTTTGCAACTTGTGTTGTTGCATGAAGCCAAGATGAAGTGTACAACATGGCTACAACAAAAATATTGAATAAGATATTAAAAATATTTGCACCATCAATGAAGCGCTACGCTTCTATGATACCCTTATGTAACCCCTTTCATTTTTAATATTTTGATGGTCCATGGAAAATCCACTTTATCTATTGTATTTAGCATCATTTATATTATTATATGGGCCCCATCTACAAATGTGTAAAATGATGTGATAAAATGATTTAATGCTAAATATCAATTTAAAGTAGTATTTTCAGCATCTAAACCATCTAAAATATCATTACTATGTAAATAAATGATTCTATAAAATATTATTACAATCTAATATATGCCAATGGATCTAATCATTTTCTCTAATGTAGACACAAATATATCTATTTGTAAGGAAATGTGGCACATGCACATACTTGATTTGGATGAAACTTGTTCTCATATCTAAACAAGTGATGTTAAATATAATGAATGGATTGAATTTTGCGTCTATCATCAACATCTTAAAAATTGAGGGGATTATATCAAACAAACTGCTTAGAGCCCGTCAAGGAGTTAAAAACAAACTGTATTTCCCAACTATGAAGTTTAGGAGGAAAAAACATAAAAGTAATGAAACAGTTATACATGTTCTCCCAGACCTAACTACAGGTCCAACCAGTGAAAAGTGTAGTTGAGCTCCCACAAATTATAAAACTGCATGAAAACACAGCTTCAAACCCATGTAAGCCATGAGAAAAAACCAAATTAGCCAAGAGTACATAAATAAGTACCAGGAGAATTACAAACCTGAAACATCTTCTCTGCCTCGTAATCTCTGGAGAACCTTTTTAGCCTCAACCATCCGCCCTTTACTGACTAACCATCTTGGAGACTCGGGCAAAAACAATATTGTCAAGGCAAGGTAGAAGAGAGAAGGAATAAAAAGTACACCAAGCATCAACCTCCAGCTTGGGGAATCCACCAATGACATACCAAAAACCATGCAATATGACAAAAACATCCCACCCGAACCACTAAATTGTGGAAGGGTATTCAATAATCCCCTTATTTCTGATGGGGCTGTCTCAGAAATGTAAACCGGAATAAGAGTAACAGCCAAACCAACCCCGAATCCATCCAGAAGCCTTGCTAATAGAAGTATATAGACATTCGGAGACCAGAACATGACCAATCCACTGACAAAATAAAAAAGTGATGAGAGGATCAACATTGGACGACGGCCAACCATGTCTGATATGGGCCCAGAACATGTTGTGATAAGAGTGGCTCCAATAAGGGACATGGCAACAATTAGCCCTTCAATTGTTGGCTCTTTTTCCAAATTAAATTCCTCTTTTATGTAAAGGACAGCCCCTGAAAGAAGAATGTCAATGAAAAATGACAATGGGAATAAAAAGCTTTATGGAGATTGCAAATATATTTCAGCCATTGAAACAGCAATGTTAAAATTAAAATAACAATTGAACTTTATTGGAGTTGGTCAAGCCACCATCAAAGGTCTATTATACATGGAATTTGATGAACAGTCTTTTTTGTCTTTTCTTTATTAAGAAAGCCCATCATACTTTCATTTGAATTGGTTTTTGTAAATTATATGCAGACGTTACTTTAAATGTTACCTGCAATTGTGGCATTATCCCATCCTTGCAGTAAGTTACCAATTGAAGCAACTATTGCTACGAGCACAGCACCGTTCATCTTGAAATGGTAAATGTCACTCCTATTCACTGGAATTAGTTAATCTGAAAGGAAGAGAAGTACAAACAGCAATTTCGTCTCAGGATGAATGGCACATTTCCAGAAAAATGACCAGTGTCAGACAAAAACCAATAAAGAATCATTTAGAATCAAACTGTAACTGGCACTAGAATGCGGATGACCCTTCAAAAGAATTTGTTCTACAAAAAAAAGATGTATATTACTCTTAGTTGATTACAAACTTCAAAAATATTCAATTAGCAAACTATTGAGCCAAAACTGATGCATTAAGTTACTGGTCTATACGTCTAATAAAAGTTTAGCCCAATGAGGAACCCTTCTACAGAAAATATATTTACCCTTTTTTCAATCAAATGGTGAATCTTTCGAGAGATGAAAGAATAAAAGCATTGACAGACTACAACGTTGTGTAAGTGATAGATCAAACACATGCCATACATAAATAACTTTGGCAGCGAAAATCATTACAGAAACAATGAGAATTGCATACCATACCTATAGTAGAAACTGTAAAATCAAAACCAGAAATGTAATTCCGCAAAATCAGAACCCGCAGATGCGTTTGAAATCCTTTGAGGGAGCAGCACAGCAACCGATAAAGCAAGCAAGCTGGCTCTTTGACGGAATCTTCATATGCAGACAAACTCCAGATACAAAACAACGCAACAAAACAAATATTATCTCTGGACTAAAACCAATACAAAACTGAGAAAAGCAGATCTTTTCCTAAATATCCTTCCTCCTCCCCACTGGCATCTGTCAGCTTTCCGATCGCTCGCCCGCCCGCCCGCAGGTTTCACCCCAAGAAAAAATCGAAGCTTGCTAAAAAGAGCTGAATGACCGCTAGGCTATGGTATTAAAGTTGAACGATCTGATCCAAACGACCTCCAAATCGTATAATTACCAGCGACTCCGAGAACGAGAAATGGCAAACCCGGATTTCGGCGCGACTCCCCCACTAAAAAGTCAAAACTACAATAAACATCTACGTTCGAATTTGCCAAAATGCCTCTCGATCTACAATCTTCTTCTCCGAGATATCCCCTCGGCTTTCACTACTGAAATTTCTGACCCGAATAGCCAAATCACTCGAAATACCACCTTTTTCAGCTCAAAGATAGGAAAACACTCGCCGAAATTCCTAGAAATCCTGGTACCTTCAAGCGTTCTACGCTTCGGAAGCGCCAAAACGCATTGCTTTTCTACGCCATGCCGGGACCAATCAATCGTCAGATTTCTTCGGTTTTTGGAAGCAGTGCTCGAAACCGAACTCTCCTGTCTCCAGAGAGAGACGGAAACCCCCCTGGAATCCTTGGATTTCTATTCTATTCTACCCTATTCTCTCGAAAGCGAGCTCTTCCTGTCGAGCGGCTGTGAAAAAACGAAAAAAGAGATCTCCACCGGAATTCCTCCCGTGGAATTACCTGCGGAAGCAGAGAGAGAAGTGCTTGCCCAGTCTCCTGAGGACGAGCGGAGCGGACGTTATGGAAAGAGGAGGGATTCTGGCTATTTATAGGGCCGGACACTGACGTACACGTGGCCATTACGTGGCGCCATCACTACTGTTGATTACCAGCCTGGCCTGATCCGTTGATGAAACCTCGACCATTCGTTCCCGTTGATTGTGCCTCGGACCACGCCGTTTTGCAAAATAGACATTCCAATTTTTACTTTGGGTGTGTTTGGTTACACATAAAATATGTCAATGAAAACTTTTCAATCAAAAACTTTTCACTTCCCATAATTACCTTATTTTTTAATTATTTTTTACATTTTCCTATATAAACAACCCTACTTTTCAATCATTTCTACACAAATACCGATACAACTACTCTATTATTTTAACTTTATTCTCTTTACATCTCATTATTACCCTTATCATATCACATCATTTTCTATCAACTTGACAACTTCTATTCTGAAAAGTTTTCATCACAGAGTTTTACCTCCAACCAAACATACCCTTAATTGTAAATTCGACATGAGATTTGAGTATTACAGTGTTTGCAAGATAATTTTTGCATGGAATTGATAGAGTGCAGTTTCCTAATATTTTAAACTATTTAATATTCAGCTACATTTCCTTCTTGTGAAATTAGTTCCACCAAAATTTTCTCTTCGACCTTGTTGTTTGAGTTAATGTAGTTTTTGTATTAAATCCAAATTCATTGTATTATTTATTTTTATCAAAAGTATATGCGATGGAGATTCTAATAGATCGTATCAATAACACTATTTAGAGAAATTTTATGCAGCATGATTTAATATTATCTTGTATGGCTCACCTACCCGTCTAATTAAGATGACTTTCCCGCTCGAAAAAAAAAATGATTTTGATATAATAATTAAGCGTATAAAACATGGTGGAAAAATGTTCTCCTCAAATCAGTTGCAAAATATAATTTCTTAATTTTGTATTTGTAGTTATTTTTAGTTAGATTGAAATTCTTCTCCATAAATATATATTTATGAATTGTTGGTATGATAGATTATAAAAGCTCTCAATCAAAACGATTTTTTATACATTGGCTGAACAAATGTATAGTTTGAAATGCAATAAAAATGGATTGGACTTAAATAAAAATGTCAAAAAATATGTAAAAGTTGCAGGTTGCATCCGGTTTCATTGGATATTTTCCCAAAACTAATAAATAGTACTAAGTTGGAAACTAAAATAGAAAAGAGTTTCAAACGTAACCAGCTACCCCTGAAATTAATGTTTCTCTCTCCATGCGACGTCGTTGTTGGAAACTAAAATATTCTAACAACACTGAATCATTTAACCCTATTCACCTTTCACGCGTTGATGATAATTTGTGCAGTCGTCGCTACTTGGATAACTAACGAGGTGGCTACATAAGTAGATATAAGAAATTGAAATAAGAAAGTATAGAGGTTTAAAGTTGAGTAAATAGATTTTGCATGTTTTGTAAATAGGATTATCCACAATAATATTAGACAAATGATATATTTTTTTATTGCTATATACACGACATGATGATTGATATTACAATCCAGCACGTTCTTTGTCCACACACCTTAGAAGGAATATTCTATAACTACCCCACAATAAAAAGAAATTAGTAAAACTCTCACTCAGAGGGAATTTATAATAAAGGGATGTTTGAAAATTTGAAACTTGTGAAAATTGTTGGATAGTGTGGGTGTAGAAAATAGAATATTTTGAAAATTGTAAAATTGATATGAAATGATAAGGATAAAATTAAAATAAATAGATTTGTTCAAGTATAGTTGATAAAAAATGATTAAAATATAAGGATAAAAATAAAAAATATAATATTAGTTAATTAACAATGGATCTTAGAATCTACGCTCTCATAGATTCTCATCCTATGGTTATCATGCATATTACCAAATATGACCTAAACCTCAGACCAAGTGGTAATGTAAAATTTCACCCGCATGAGGCGGAACCCAAAACCTAAAATCTTACTTTTCAACGCTAGGCCCCGACCACCTGAGCTATCCCTTAGGTGGCACTAATGATATATTTTAATTATAATATAAATAATACTAAATACATTGAATGTAATAAATTTTTATTGATTGTAAAAATGAAAAAAATAAAAGAAATTATATAGAAGTGTGATTTAACAGAAGCGTTTATTCATGGTAAAATGAAAGTCATGAATATAATCTATAAAAAAAAAAAAAAAAAAAAAGAGTGCAATGCCACCACAACAATGTCGTTGTTGTATGGGCTGAGGGCATATAATCCGTCATTCCAAAATTGAGTCCTGCTGCATATAAGTACGTACTTTGCATATTTCTCTTGTTATGAGGGTTTTCAGATACCTCCTGGGTGGGGGCGTTTAATACTAGTTGTGATAGCACACAGATACAAATTTTAAAATAAAATAAAATAAAATAAAAAAGTGTAGGGGTCTTGAAAAGATTTTAAAAACGTATTCCAAATAATACAAGATTTTTTAATTAAATCAGTATCATCTTTTCCAATATAATTTTCTGATTCGCAATACAATTTTTTTAATTTTTAATATATCTTTATCCATTTCTAATATAACTTTACTCATTTTTAAGATCCAGATACATATTCGGTCCAAGAATTTCGTGCAATTTAGAATACACCCTAACGGCTTCTCATATGAAAATGAGAGATGAATCCCGTTGCGAAAAAGGCTTTGATACTCGGGAGGAAGCGGAGGAATTTGAACGATCATGCTCCTAGATGCATCCTCGATAAGATACAAGTGATTGGACGTGTGACGCCTGTCCAGTCACTTTGCCACCTAAGTACGCAGAGGGCGTTATTTGATACTCCGCCAACGTATGCTTCTTGATACTCAAGCCCCCATGAAAGACGTGACATTTTTGATAGACTCAATCCATATCTTACTGCGGCGGTAGATCTGGATGGCGCTGGATGTAAGCTACATTAATGACCAGGCGACCCATACACGTGGGGTTGATTATAATAATCCACGAGTTCAAACGTATATCATGGAGCCATGGGTGGAGTAAATACTAAATAATAGTCCCGATGTGACCTCAGAATTCCATTAGTCCACTTCGGAGACCAGGCCAATTTTCGCAACTGCATTCAGTTAGCGGGAAAGAAAATCTTTTTCCCTTTTCATATAAATAGGTGTAACCATTTTTGTAATTTTATTTTTTCAGTTCTTATCTATTTTTCGTAGCGTTTTTTTATCTTTATTCATCTCATCATCGGAATTATTCCGGTATGAAATAAAATAAAAACACTATCATGAAAACATATATGCAAATGCCAAATTTGTTTGTAACGGTATGTTCTAAGTCCGACTCTTCATTTTATTTTTTCGATTAAATTTCAAAAATAATTTAATTAAATATTTAGATAAGAAATTTTTTTTGACTTATGTTCATTAATGTCAATAAAATTTAGTCAAAAACTTATTAAATACTGCATTGAGTGGCGGGTTCTGATATCAAGCGTATATATTTATTTCTTGGCCGCCTCAAATAACATAATTTAATATTAATTATTTAATTAAAATGTGCTAAATTGAACTCTTCATTTTATTTAATCAAAAATAATGTAATCAATTATTTAGATAAGACAAAAATTAACTTATGTTAATTAATGTCAATACAATTTAATTAAATAATTTCTTGCCTGCCTCAAATAACATCATTTACGTGAAATTCTTTATGACGACATTGTTATGCAGTTATTTTCTTGTTGTGCAATGGTATTTATACATACGTATTCTCCATGTATATTTCTTCATTTCATTTAATCATTCCTGGCCTTTCAAATTTCAAACTGGCCATAATGGCGGACGCAGGACCTTTGATAAATGGTGGTAACTGAAATGAGGAGGTCGTAGTGGGATTCTGATCACATGTTCTTGAGTGCACTTACGTTGGGTTTGAAATTTTTTAGGCAATTTTACTTTAAAATGTATTTAACATGTTATCAATTTTTACTATTTTGAAAATTTATAATTTTTTATTTTTAAAAATCAGTAAAATTTTTAGTAAATTTTGCTAATTTTAAAAAATCTAAAAAATTATCTATAAATCTTTGTTATATAAGAAAGAAAAATCATGGTAAAATGAACTGAATTTTAAAAAGTATGTAGATGAGCCCACTGAAGAACACGTAGATCCACCCATGCGGGCCCTCTCGGTACCACAAGGAGTGGTGGGGCCATAAGAAAAAAATTTCTATTGGATTCGCGTCTTGTCAGCCCAGGAAAATGACATGATGTTCTTGGCAATCGCAAAAAGTCATAAAACTTTTATAAAAAATAAAAAAAAAAAGATTTCAATGTAAAATATTTCGTAATGGGATAAATAATAGGATACGATAAAAGCAAAGGTGGAGAGTGAGAAATAAAGTTAAATTATATAAGATAATTGTGAAAAAATAATTAAAAAGTATAGTATCTGTATAAAAATATATGAAAAATAATTAAAAATATGATAATTATGAATAGTAAATAATTTTAGATTAGAAAGTTTTCATGATTATATTGACAAACATATAGTCTTATTTTGTCTGTTTATGCGTGTTGAGTGAGTCTCACGTCTCAACATGATTATGCCTGATTTATCTTCACCGGGCTACTGGATTAATTTAAAAATATATTTAGAACAATCCAGACACGACAAATAAATAATATAATGATACGAAAAAAATGATAATCAAATGTGTAGAAATTTGAGAAGTATAAAAATAATATATTGTGGTTCCATCTAGCATTATGCCAGAGGGAAAAAAATGGGAATTGAGTACTACACCTTTTAATATTATTTTACTTTTTAATTGTTCATCTATCCTTTATTATTGTCTTGGTATTCTAGACACTTTTCACATATTTTCATATAATTATTTTATTTATTTTATTTTAACTTATTTACTCATAATCATTGTCCATATTTTATTATATTAGACTCTCATTTTTTTCTTAATTTTCTCCACATTTTTATTCTTATTTTTCTGTTACCTCTTACTAGGATCCTCAAGTTGCTCTATCCGAGCAGGTGTCATGGATTTTTTCTTGAGTAATTTCCTTTTGTCAGAGCACACACCACAGAATCGTTTCCCCGATTCAAACTTCCAGTATTATTAATTCAAAGACAACTGCAAGACTTCATTATTAATTTATTGGGCTCAGCTTATACAAAAAGAGTTCTATATAACTCATTCTGTTTTTAATATTTTAATAATTGATTAAAACATTCACTCCATTCATTATACGTAGTATTATTTGTTAAGTTTAAACAACTAAATTTTATTAAAATCAAAGATATGCCGGGCTACATTTACTTAAATATATATATATATATATATTCATACGTAAATTATGAAAAATACATAGTAATAATATTTTATAAACTCATTTATCTACATAAGAATTGTGTTTTTATATAGTTTAGATATTAAAATATAACTTTAAAATTAATATTTAGTATTATATTATTTTATTATATCCATTTTGTACATTTATTGATGTGGTTCTTACTTAATGAGATTAGACAAATAAAAAAAAATTTCATAATAATATAAATCATACTAGATACCATTGGTGAATAATCAATTATAAAGGTTGTAAAATAAATGTGGTTATATGAAAAAGGAGAATACGTTACATCAAGAAAGGGATATCAATACGTCATGGACGCATATCCATGATGTATTATGCGTGCGTGCCATAGAGATGGAATGTGCAATGCTGGATCAAACCGTCTTTTTCGTTTCTACCGCATCGACCGAGCCTGTAGTCCTGCACCCTCCACCTCCAGCAGCAGCCACCGATGGTATGCTCTCTTGTGTGCGAACGATTTTAAAAATATATTATATTGCCAACATTTGAAAATTTCTAAAATACTTTTTTATTTTTAAACATTTTTAAAGAAATTTCTGCACATTTTTAAACATTTTATTTTGAAAACTATTGTACTTACCTTTGTGTTGCAATAATCTTCTTGTGGTTTAAAATTACACTTTTAATCTTTAAAAATCAAAACGAACAGAAAACATACATCCTAAAAATATGCTGATGATGACGAGTCAAAAATGGAGAGATGCAGCGGGTCGTGGAATCAATTGCAAAGTAGGGAAATGACAGATAGAAAATGAAGATTAGAAATGGAGAAAAGAAGAAAATCTTAGGCGGCAACTATGAGCAGGAAGGCAGAACAGGGATGAATAATTGGGATTTTTTGAAGGAGCTAGACCTTGAAACCAATCTAGCAGCCGGGAGCTGCAACGAGACAGAGCAACTATGGGGAGAACATAGAGAAATACAAAGGAAAGCAAAAAAACGGAGGCACGATTTGGGGCTTTGGGTGGCAGAGTAACAACTGTCAGAGCTGCAGGAGGAAAGGAACGGAGAAATATAAAGGAATGTGGAAAAATCAAAAATGGAGGGAGAACGCAGGCAAGCAATTAGAAGACGATAGGAGTGGGCAAGTCGAAAATGAAGAGATAAAAGCAGAAAATCAAAAATAGAGGGAGAACGTAGGCAATTAGCTAGCAGGCGACAAGCGCTAACAACGACGAGGTGCAGTGGATGGTGGAATCAATTGCAAAGCAGGGAAATGGCAATGGAAAATGGAGCTCAGGGGTTTGTTTGTTTAGGGCAAAAAAGTGTCAACTAAAACTTTTCAATCTAAAACTTTTCACTCTCCATAATTATTATATTTTTTAATTATTTTTCACATTTTTCTATACAAACTACCCTACTTTTCAATCATTTCTACACAACTACCCATACAACTAACCTATCTATTTTAACTTTATTCTCTTTATTCATCATTATTACTCCTATTATATCACATCACTTTCTATTGATTTGATAACTTCTACTCCAAAAACTTTTCATCAAAAGTTTTACCTTCAACCAAACACACCCTAGAAATGGAGGAAATAAGAAACCTTAAGTTTGGCATGGTTTAAAACTTGTTGACACGTTTTATGGCTTAAAAAAAGGTCAGCCGTTAATTGATGTTCCGTCGATAAATCAGCTGCAATTGATTCAGCCGCAAGTGTCGTACTGGCATGGAAATGTGTTGTTTGCGACGAATATGGATTCCCCGCCACAAATGAAACGGTAGTCCGCAGGTGGACGATTCCACACATTCGCATGCGACGGGGAAAGCCGTCGTTTTTTTGCCGTCGATTTTGCGCCGAATCACTTGCTCTCCTCGATCGTCTCAGACAGCGGCGTGCGCGCGTAGCAGCGACCCTCGCCGGAAGCAGACGACGTGGGGCGGCCGATGGACGAATGAACATGGGCTGCTGCCAGAGTTGGGAGAGGCCGCTGGTCCCGCACGCGACGTTAGGGCAAACAACAATAGGGTTCCCTCCTTGCGAAGTCCCTTTTTCTCCTCCATTGACGAACCCGAGGATTGACGCCCCTGCTGAAAACGTACGAGATGCTCAGCGCCTGTCGTCGGCAGGACACGCTGAGTTGACGGGTTTTTGCCCATAAGTCCCTCGCGTGAAAACTTTTAGCAGATGGGATGAGTTTTCATACAATCCAAAATAGGCGGCAACCGCGAGCAGAAAGGCAGGAAAGGGGCGAATAATTAGGGTTTTTTCTAATGAGCCAAATCTCGAACTAGTTTGACCGGGTGTTGAAGGAACCGGATGAGCCAGCAGTTGAATCGGTTTGCATCGGCTAGAATATATCAAATCAGAATCGGTTGAATCAATCCATTGTGAACTTTGGTTACCAGGTGATTCGGTTTTTACAACACTAGATAAAACCTCAAGAAATAGTATAATTGCACATATAGGTATAACAAAGGATTGGAACGTAAAGTTAGTAGTTAATTAGGAAGAGTGATTGGGTGTGGCAGTCCGCAGTTGTGCCCCAAACTGCGTTCGGTCATAAATTATATTTTTTATTTTTTTATAAACATGTTTATTTAAGTGTACTTAATATATAATCTAAGTTTTACTAATTTTTGATATGTTCACATATATTTTTTGATTTTTAAATATGAGTATTATGGTCATTTTCATGGGTGAAAAATGACCATAATACCCTCGTCTTTAAAAATAATAAATATATAAATATATCAAAAATTAATAAAACGTAGATTATAGATTAAATATACCTAAATGAATATATTTATAAAAAATAAAAATAAAAAATGATTTGCAAGGGTTATTTTTGCCATTATCCAATTTTCTCACATAAATTTTAATGATTGCTAACAAAAAAAAGGTCATATAGGTTTATATGCAATTTAGATAAAAATATATGAGAGTAATATGCAACTCGTAAAACTAAGTATGTATATTTGCAATTTTGGTGAAATTATATGGGTATATATGCAAATTATCTTTATAAAAAGAAATTTCCTTTTACAAAAATGGAATATTGATTCCACGCAAAATGGTTATTTTTTAATTTAAAATTCCAAAATTACGTGTATTTAAGGCTTGTATAGATCATGTATTGAGTCTCAGTATACGTAAGTTTCACTCTCAAATAATTTTAAATTTTTAGAGCATTTTTGCTACCAACCAAAATAATTTTAAAATTATATCTAAATAGATTCATATAACTCCTTTATTTTAAGACGTTGATGATTTATATAAATTTTAATTCATTTATCGTACTTCCTCTCTTGCAAGTCGCAACTCTTGAGGTAGATGTGTAAGAGTTTGTTGGCCAGCTTTGGCAATAAAAAGAAAATGTTTAAGTTAGAACTTTTCATTCTTTATAGCTTCTCCTATTTTCAAATTATTTTTTCATATTTGTCTATATAATATTCTATTTTTTTAATTATTTCTATACAATTACTCATACAACTAATCTATCTATTTAAACCTTATTCTTTTTACACCTCATCATTACATCTATCATATTACTTCATTTTCTACCTATTTAATAATTTTTATACTGAAAATTTTCATCCAAAAGTTTTTTCACTTCTCGAACACTGTTCGCAATCTTACCGCAAGTGCACGGGTCGTAGATTGTAGTATTTAAATTATCGATCCACAGGGAATTCAGGACTATAAATTTTTACTTTTAAATGCTTTCGTGTCGGATATAGAGAGAATATAGCAAATAAAACAGAAAAGTGGGGAGAAAATGCAGTAAATAAAAGGGAAAGAAAATAAATAAAATGGGAAGAAGTGCAAATTAAAAATGAGAAGAGAAAGCTAAAGTGCAAATACCTAGGGTCTAGGATTTCACATGCGTATTTTGCAACGGGTAGTGGTATAATTATTTAATTTGGATATTGTTTGTTAAAGGAGAACAAACCCTAATTTATCCTTGCACCTTCTCTCGAAACCTACAAGGTGTACCCTAATTTTCTTAACCACCTATTCTCATGGGATTAAGTTAATTAGAATCCATTAAGTTCTGTGGTTTGTTCATGTAATTCCTCAAGGTTATCATGCCTATTTTCATGGACTTAGATTTCCAGGTTTAATATCTTGATTTTCGTATATTAGATTTTTACCTTTCGGTTTCATCGCCTAATATATGGAATTATGCAAAAGTACGGGCCCGTATACAAAGCAAACATAAAAATCACAATATATTAAATTAACAAAAATATCCATCATAAATCAATTAAAAATCCACACCACATTGCATTGTACGCATGCTACATCCTAAACCCTAGATTTAGGATTTAGCCAAGCATGTTTAAGTTCAAAATAAAATTAAAATTACAACCCATCTTAAACAAGATAACAAAAATTAAAAAGGGAAAAGATAGAAAAGCTTATTGGTATGAAGCCTCGATGGTTTGTCGGCTACTCCACGCAACTCGCCGGTCTGCCTTTTTGCCCGTGCTCTCCACCTTGCTTTTGCTCTCTTTCTTTCTCGGAATATTTTTTTTTCTGCCGAATGCTGTGCGTGCCAAATCTCTGCTCTCTCCTTTCTGCTGCAAATGAACTCCCTTTTATAGCCGAAAATTGCACACAAGTGGGCCCCATTAATTTAACGCACTTCATGCGAATGAGCACGCTGATTGTTATTGATGCTTGGTGGGGTTATAGCCGAAATTTGCACACAAGTGGGCCCCATTAATTTAACGCACTTCATGCGAATGAGCACGCTGGTTGTTTTGTACATGCATGCTTGCTTGGGACAAATATGGTGGGGTCCGACATTAATGCATGTTGCTGACTTCTCACGTGAATGGTTGGTGAGAGAAGAAAAAAATGGTAGCTATGCAATTTAATTGGCAGCGTGATGGACGGCTGTTTGCTGAATTTTCTGGACAGCGTGATCTTGATGTTTGGACGGCTGATAAATGGATTCCCTGCATAAAAATATTTAAATCATTAATTCATCAAAAAAAATCATTAGTGGGTTTTAAAAACCATTTAATTTCATGGCAACAGATAAAATATTTTCAAGCTAAAAGATTATAAAAATTGTTTACATTGCTTGAAATTAATATTTAATACACAAAAGTTGCAAAACCACATTTTAAACCAAATTTCATATTAATATCAATTAATTAACCACCAAATTGTTATAAAATGTCCACAAAATATGTTACCAAATTCCAATTATCAAACACACATTTTATTTTTGCACGTTGAAGCGTAATGATCTTTTGACTAGATTTTGAGTGTGTTTGTTGATTCATTTCAAGAGAGAGGAAAGAATAAACTCTTTTTTACATGTATCTAATAATTTTATCCATTTTAGCTATTCTGCCTTTTCATTTTTACTTCTAATTATTTTCTCATACAACTATCATTTTTGTTCCTACTTTATTCTTGTCCGATCACACAGCTCCCATAATTTTCAAAATTTTTTTTCTCACTTTTCACTTCCCCTTTCCCATATATGTTACAGCCAACTTATCTAATAAACCACCAACAAGAAGTTCAAATATGCTCACTTTTATTACCAGCCCACCATCGAGATTAATTTGGTTTTCTATCGATTTTATAAATTTTCATCATAAATATTATTAAAATCTACTTTTGTAATGAAAGTGTGATGAAAACTAACAAAATTATTTTAAAAATGGCTAGGAGCAACAAATTTGAAAATTACATATGTTGATATTTTAGTTTTGAGTAGACATGATGTGAATAATCTTAAACTTAAAGGACAAAGGACTAATGGTATATGTTGTAAGATATTGAAAATAATAACAATTAATTTTTGCATTTTTGCCTCTCCAGACATGTGGGCCCCACAGGATAAGATAGGATGAGATAAGAACTCTCCTAGATAAGGTGGTTAAGATATAATTTAATTTTAAAATAAATTTTATCTCTATCTCTCCACCGGATAAGATGAGATGAGATACGATTTAGTTTAATTAGAATTTAAGTTGAAGTGATAATTTTATCTTTTATACCTTTCCTAGAATTTTAGGAAACCTACAAGAACCCTCTTATAAAAAGGCGTTTGGGGAGTGGGTTTAGGGATGCATCCGTAAGAAAGGTCGGGAGATAGAATTGTGGAAGGACAGAAAGCTACGTGAGGCAAGTGGGATTTGATTTGAAAATTGATTTTAGTTCAATGATTATGCATTTATATATATTTTGCAATTAATTAAGTTATACTAATTAATTGTATAAGGCATGTTTATTAATTGTTATGATTTTTAAAGTGATGGGGTTAATATATTGTTATGATTTAATTTTATAATCCTAAATTTTTTTTTTCGGATATAAAATTTTGCAGATCAGCATATTTAAAATTTTATGATGCACATGTTTAGATTTTTATCTTTATTAAGCATGTTTTTATTATACAAATTAATATATAAAATAACTTATAATGGAAAAGTTATGTATAATGGTTTCGGATATATTAATTTGTACAAATGGGATTTTGTGCATGATTAAATATATATGGATATGTATATATAGTCCGTCCAGGTGTCAGAGCCTTGAAGACATGCGGAGAAAGAATTCGTCCAGGGAAACTTCCGACGAATGGATTTCTTAATTTTGTTTTGCAACGAAATTTTCTTCGTTGCTATTTTTACTCTTTAGTATATTTAATATATTTGATGCTTTTGGTGTCCATATGGTTTGAGAAATTGACATGTAGCCATTGCTGCAATAAAGGCTAAGTGAGTGAGGTCTAGGTGGGACCCATCTGCAGTAAAGACTGATGATATGACTTAATGTGGGCCGTTCATTCCATTTTATTGTGATTTATTCATTTGAACTCCGATTTGGGTAATCAAATAGTCTATCCCTATGTTTTTTATGCTTCTGGACTCAATGGAAGGGTTTGATTTTGCATTTGAGGCCTAATTTTTTAGATACTAAATTAAATGATTATTTTATCATTTAATTAAGTTATAAATGGGCCATTATCCATTTTCAAATAATTTTCTACTTGCTAGTCATGTTGAGACTAACCCATTATTTTTACAGGTGTACCAAATCAAGTGGGACACTAGCGTTTTGGGATTTACGAGAAGATTTTCAAGAATAATTTTTCTATTTATTTATTTTAAAGGCATGTATTGAAAATGATAGACTTGTAAAATATTTTTTTTATGCCTTGATGTAATAATGGGAACATGACTAGTGGAAGTGGAATTTTTAAAATTTTTATGAAATTATAATAATTAATTTGGCCATAAATGTGTGATTGATCTTGGGAAATTGCATTAAATACACGGCCCGGGATCACTTTTCTGGACCGGTATGTTACAGATGGTATCAGAGCGGTCACACATATAAAATATGGCTTATTAATTATTATAATAATTTTTTTTTTTTTTTAAAAAAAGAATTTTGAAATGGATTTACAAATCTAACCCTATGTTTTCTTTTTTAGTCCAGAAAATGGTCAGTTCAGGTGCATCGGTTTACCCTACACCTAAAAACCAAAGAAAGACTCTCCCTACTACCCAAGAAAGGTTAAGTGCCCTAGAAAAACAGGTTCTAACATGGAGAAAAGAATCCTATTTACAGTACCAAGCCCTAAATAAAAAGCTGGATAGGATTTTAGAGGCTGTGGATGCTGCCACCCCACCTATACCTGTTAAACCTCGGGTTAGAAATCTAAACAGGGAGAAGGGTAAGAAACCAGTAACCCAATTAATAACTGACCCAGAAATGGAGCTAGATAATGAAACCTTGGCCGATAAAAGTAAAAGGCTGCGTACCCAAAAACCCATAGAGGATGAGAAGCCTAAGAAAAGAAAAGCTGAAACTCAGGCTGTACCTACATCTAAGAAGGTTGTACCCCTACCTCGGATGGCTGGAACCCTAAAACAGGATAGTCCTTCAACTTTAAGGAAACCTTCAATACGGACTAAGGTTGCTGTTACAAAGCCTAAGATAACACCTATTAACATACCCAAAGCCCTGCATGAGCTCAAAACTGCTGATGTCATGGATGAGTTCAAAGCCGCTAATGTACCTAAAGCTAAGGATGTGCCCAAAGCTATGGATGAGTTTGAAGCTGCTAATGTACCCAAGGCTATGGATGAACCCAAGGCAGTGGATGTACCCAAGGCTGTGGATGTGCCCAAAGAAGTGGATGTGCCCAAAGAAGTGGATGTACCTAAGGTTGTTGATATACCTAAGGCTATGGGTGAGTTCCTTACTATACCCAAGCTAAAGGTAACGGTTGAATCCAGTCCAAAGCTGCAGAAGGAAGTTTCCCCTGTTCAAGGACCCAGCCCAGATCCTATCTATACTGAGGTAGAGACCCAGGAATTACCTTCTCAGGCTACTCACAAGTTATCCTCTATGCGGCCACAGGGTCAAGACGTGCAGACTAGAGTTGATTCTAAGGAAGCCTACACCAGAAAGGAACCAAGGACTTTTTATAACCAACGACCCATTTTAACTGAGTTGGTGTGTTATTTTTGTGGTACCAATGGACATACAGCTAAGGCATGTCCATATGGTAGTCGAGTTTGTTTCCTATGTCATTCCTCTGATCACCTCAAGGAAAATTATCCTTTTAGCAAATATGCAAATTAGGTTGTAATATATTTTTTTTTAAAATAAAAAGTTACGATTGTTCCTGTTTGCTTAAGAATATTTATTGAGACCATATTTCTCTTCTATGCCAGAATGGAAAGTAATTCCGATGATCTGAATGCCCAACCTGGTCACCCAGAGCAATATCCTAGTAAAAAGCCACGAAAGAAGCAGGCTAAGGACCAACCAGAAGCTGAGCCTAGAAAAAGGCCCAGTAGAAGGAAGGATAAAGCTCTAGTTGAATCTCCGACCAGAACTAACATGCTTGAGCAGCGTCTGAATGAACAAGAGAAAACCTTTGCAGTATTTCAGACAAAGGCTTTTCGTCAGTGGGAACGGATGCAAGCACAGCTAGAACAGATTGTTCAACAGCAATCATCAGCAGTGCTAAGAAACCAAGAGCACCGTCACCACGGGCATGATGAACATCAGTCGACTGCCAGTATGCATGGGAGTCAGAGAGAAGGGCCAGATCAAAACCCTGATGCTCGGGTTTTAGAGGGAAGATCGGAATTTGGTAGGCATGAAGAAGTAGATGTCTCAAACCAGGCGAACAGAGGAGCTAGTGATAAAGCTCAAGGAACAGTTGTAGAAAGTCTGAGTATTACAACCACGGTTTGTCCCGAACAGCGAGAAATGGATCGACGAGATGCTGATGCATTCCATCGTCAAAAACCCCCATCCTTTGTCGGTGGTGATTGTTTAGCTGCCGAGCATTGGATCGAGGCGATGGAAAAGATTTTTGACTTTCTAGGTTGTGGCGACCGACAGAAAGTTTTATTTGCTCCGTTCAAACTAAGTGGAGAGGCCTATCGATGGTGGAAGACACAACAACGTGTCTTCAATAGTAGAAAAGAAAATGTAACTTGGGATAAATTTAAGGAATCCTTTTTCGCCAAATTCTTTCCATCTTCTGTTAAAATTTCGAAGGCCCGAGAGTTTGCTGAATTGAAGCAAGGCACTATGACGGTGGCCGAGTATGAAACAAAGTTCAACTCTCTGCTTCGGTTTGCTCCAAGCTCAGAATGGGAAGAATATAGTCGGATCCGCAAGTTTGAGGATGGTCTTGCTGAGGGTATACGCGGTCGAGTAATACTTTGCCGCAATAAAACCTATGGTGATGCAGTTGACAATGCTCTCTTAGTTGAGAGTGATACTGCTGAACTTGATCGGCGTTACCTGAAAAGGGAACGATCACCAGTAAAAGATCATTCAGGAAAGAAGCAGATCGGACAGTCTTCTTCGGGGCAAACTAGAGTCGAGGGAAGTGGAAAGAATGGAGGATTTCAAAAGAAGAAAAAAATCCTTAAGTGCAACAGATGCGGAAAGTTTCATACCGGACTTTGCAAATGCTTCAAGTGCGGAAAGACTGGTCATCGACCATCAAATTGTGTCGTCGGTTTCGTATGCTACAACTGCGGACAACCTGGTCACATCATTAAGGATTGTCCAATAGCAAGAAATGTCGGACAACCACAACAGCAGGGGAAAAATCGTCCAGTTGATAGACCAGCGGGACAACAGTACCAAGGTGGACAACAGTACCAAGGTGGTGGTGGACGATAGCCAGTTTTACCAGCTCAAGCACAAATCCGTGCCCTAATACCTGAGCAAACCCAAGCACCGGAGGAGACAGTGGCAGGTATTATTCGAATCTGTGTTGTTTTTGCTCGAGTATTATTTGACACAGGTGCGGATAGTTCTTTTATATCCGAAGAGTTCGTGCAAGAGCATAAATTGAAAGTCACTAAGTTAACTTGGGATGTTCGAGTCACATCGCCTGTTGGGGGTAGTTTATTGATTAGACATGCTTGTATGGCTTGTACCCTAGAAATTGAAAGTTTGACCATCCCAGTAGATCTTTTAATCCTACCTATGAAAGATTTAGATGTCATTTTGGGAATGAATTGGCTAACTGAGTGGGTACATGGAATTTACCCTCGTGAGCGTCGTGTAAGCTTAAGAGGATCCGATAAACAAAGCATTGATTTCAAGGGAAGTCAATTGGTAGTACCCCACATCATATCAGCTTTTCAAGCTAGAAAACTTATTAGAAAAGGTTGGCAAGGATGTCTTGTTTCAGTTCTAGCAATAGAAGATAAAAAGGTTAAGTTGGAAGACATTCCGATTGTTCATGAATTTCCGGATGTGTTTCCAAAAGAGTTGCCGGGAGTACCTCCAGAAAGAGAAATTGATTTCATCATAGAATTGATGTCCGGTACTACTCCAATTTCAAAAGCTCCTTATCGAATGGCTCCTGCAGAATTGAAAGAATTAAAGATACAGTTGCAAGAGCTTCTCGATTTGGGATTTATTCGACCTAGTAAGTCACCTTGGGGAGCACCTGTGCTTTTTGTAAAGAAGAAAGATGGCAGTATGAGGCTGTGCATCGATTACAGAGAGCTTAATAAGATAACAATAAAGAACAAATATCCACTTCCCCGAGTTGACGATCTCTTTGATCAACTGCAAGGTGCATCGGTCTTCTCCAAAATAGATCTACGGTCAGAATATCATCAGTTGAAAGTTCGTGATGAAGATATATCTAAGACAGCTTTTAGAACCCGATATGGTCATTATGAATTTTTAGTGATGCCATTCGGAGTAACCAATGCCCCGGCAGCATTTATGGACCTTATGAATAGGGTATTTCGACAGTTCTTAGACAAGTGTGTGGTGGTATTTATTGATGATATTTTAGTGTATTCCAAAGGAGAGGCAGAGCATGTTGGTCATCTAAGAGAAGTACTACAGACCCTAAAAGAACACAAGTTGTATGCCAAACTAAAGAAATGTGAGTTTTGGATGGATAGTGTGACATTCTTAGGTCATGTAGTTAGCAGTGATGGTGTATCAGTAGACCCAAAGAAGATAGAAGCTATAACCAATTGGGGTAGACCGACTACTGTAACTGAGGTTAGAAGTTTTCTGGGTATGGCAGGGTATTATCGTAAATTCGTGGAAAATTTCTCAAGCATTGCAGTACCACTCACCAGGTTAACCCACAAAAATACTAAATTTATCTGGTCAGATGCTTGTGAGAAAAGTTTCAAAGAATTAAAGAGTCGCTTAACTTCAGCGCCGATTTTAGCCTTGCCGATCACTGGCGAAAACTACGTGGTGTACAGTGATGCATCTAGGAAAGGTCTCGGTTGTGTACTTATGCAGCAAGGTAGGGTAATTGCCTATGCATCTAGGCAGTTAAGACACTATGAACAAAATTACCCTACCCATGACCTGGAATTAGCTGCAGTGGTGTTTGCTTTAAAAATATGGCGGCACTACTTGTATGGTGAGAAAACCGAAATCTTTACAGACCATAAGAGCCTGAAATATATTTTCTCTCAAAAAGAGTTGAACCTCCGACAGAGAAGATGGTTGGAGTTACTAAAAGACTATGACATTAGTATTCAATATCACCCCGGTAAAGCAAATGTGGTAGCTGATGCTCTAAGTCGTAAATTCTATACTGCAGCTTGGATTACTCAACAATTGCCTCTAATAAGAGAAATTCAATCATTGCAGTTAGAAGTGGTAACTCCACGAGAAATTCGAAGAATAAGTGCTTTACAAATTTAGTCAACACTGATTGATCGGATAAAGCAAGCTCAGAAACAAGATAAACTTATTCTTCGTGTTTTAGAGAAGTTAAAGAATGGAGATCCCTCGGAATTCAGTTGCAGTCTTGATGGCACATTACTTTTCCAGGGAAGGTTAGTTGTACCCAGAGATGATAAGCTACGACGAGAAATTTTAGAGGAAGCCCATCAGTCTAAATTTTCTGTGCACCCTGGTAGTACCAAGATGTACAAAGATTTGAGACAAAGTTTCTGGTGGAAAAGGCTGCGTGTCGAGTGTGCCAAATTTGTGTCTCAGTGCTTAGTATGTCAGCAGGTCAAAGCTGAACGAAAAAGACAAGCCGGATTGTTGCAACCTTTAGAAATACCAGAGTGGAAATGGGAGCATATTACCATGGACTTTGTGACGGCTCTCCCTAGGACGCAAGCTCGTTATGATGCTGTATGGGTAGTGGTGGACAGACTTACTAAATCTGCTCACTTCTTGCCCTATCGCATGACCTTTAGAATGGATCAAATGGCAGATCTGTACCTGCGGGAGATTGTTCGTTTACATGGTGTCCCTGTTTCTATTGTGTCAGACAGAGATCGACGGTTTATTTCTGATTTCTGGCAAAAATTACAGAAATGTATGGGAACAGAGTTGCGGTTAAGCACCGCATATCACCCGCAGACGGATGGTCAGTCTGAAAGAACTATTCAAATTTTAGAAGATTTATTAAGAGCTTGTGCCTTAGATTTTCCTGGTTCATGGGATGAGCATTTATCTTTGGTTGAATTTGCCTATAACAATAGTTATCAGGCTAGTATTGGTATGACTCCGTTTGAAGCTCTGTATGGAAAAAGGTGTCGAACGCCTGTCTATTGGGAAGAAATTGGTACGCGACAACTTTTAGCTCCAGCCTTGGTTCAGGAAGCTGCCGATGTGGTTCGAATTATTAGACGACGATTAGAAATAGCGCAAGATCGCCAGAAAAAGTATGCTGATGGCAGACGAAGAGACCTACAATTTACAGTAGGCGAGTTAGTCTTTTTAAAAGTCTCTCCCACTAAAGGTGTGACTCGTTCCGGAGTAAAAGGCAAATTATCTCCTCGATATATTGGACCTTTTGAGATATTGGAAATTATAGGCGGTGTTGCCTATCGGCTAGCATTGCCTCCTTCGCTAGCAAATGTTCATAATGTCTTCCATATCTCACAGTTAAGAAAGTATGTAGCCGATTCAACGCATATTTTGTTAACCGAACAATATGAGATCGAGGAAGATTTAACTCATCCAGAACGTCCTGTTCGAATCTTGGATAGTCGCGAGAAGCAGTTAAAGAGGAGGACAATTCGGCACGTTCTAGTGCAGTGGAGCAACCACGGTGAGCGGGAAGCAACGTGGGAGCTAGAGGACGATATTCGTAGAATCTGCCCCGAATTGTTCCAAAATCTATCATGACTATTGCAAGTTTCGAGGACGAAACTTTATAAGGTGGGGAGAATGTAAAATATTGAAAATAATAACAATTAATTTTTGCATTTTTGCCTCTCCAGACATGTGGGCCCCACGGGATAAGATAGGATGAGATAAGAACTCTCCTAGATAAGGTGGTTAAGATATAATTTAATTTTAAAACAAATTTTATCTCTATCTCTCCACCGGATAAGATGAGATGAGATACGATTTAGTTTAATTAGAATTTAAGTTGAAGTGATAATTTTATCTTTTATACCTTTCCTAGAATTTTAGGAAACCTACAAGAACCCTCTTATAAAAAGGCGTTTGGGGAGTGGGTTTAGGGATGCATCCGTAAGAAAGGTCGGGAGATAGAATTGTGGAATGACAGAAAGCTACGTGAGGCAAGTGAGATTTGATTTGAAAATTGATTTTAGTTCAATGATTATGCATTTATATATATTTTGCAATTAATTAAGTTATACTAATTAATTGTATAAGGCATGTTTATTAATTGTTATGATTTTTAAAGTGATGGGGTTAATATATTGTTATGATTTAATTTTATAATCCTAAAATTTTTTTTTTTCGGATATAAAATTTTGCAGATCAGCATATTTAAAATTTTATGATGCACATGTTCAGATTTTTATCTTTATTAAGCATGTTTTTATTATACAAATTAATATATAAAATAACTTATAATGGAAAAGTTATGTATAATGGTTTCGGATATATTAATTTGTACAAATGGGATTTTGTGCATGATTAAATATATATGGATATGTATATATAGTCCGTCCAGGTGTCAGAGCCTTGAAGACATGCGGAGAAAGAATTCGTCCAGGGAAACTTCCGACGAATGGATTTCTTAATTTTGTTTTGCAACGAAATTTTCTTCGTTGCTATTTTTACTCTTTAGTATATTTAATATATTTGATGCTTTTGGTGTCCATATGGTTTGAGAAATTGACATGTAGCCATTGCTGCAATAAAGGCTAAGTGAGTGAGGTCTAGGTGGGACCCATCTGCAGTAAAGACTGATGATATGACTTAATGTGGGCCGTTCATTCCATTTTATTGTGATTTATTCATTTGAACTCCGATTTGGGTAATCAAATAGTCTATCCCTATGTTTTTTATGCTTCTGGACTCAATGGAAGGGTTTGATTTTGCATTTGAGGCCTAATTTTTAAGATACTAAATTAAATGATTATTTTATCATTTAATTAAGTTATAAATGGGCCATTATCCATTTTCAAATAATTTTCTACTTGCTAGTCATGTTGAGACTAACCCATTATTTTTACAGGTGTACCAAATCAAGTGGGACACTAGCGTTTTGGGATTTACGAGAAGATTTTCAAGAATAATTTTTTCTATTTATTTATTTTAAAGGCATGTATTGAAAATGATAGACTTGTAAAATATTTTTTTTATGCCTTGATGTAATAATGGGAACATTACTAGTGGAAGTGGAATTTTTGAAATTTTTATGAAATTATAATAATTAATTTGGCCATAAATGTGTGATTGATCTTGGGAAATTGCATTAAATACACGGCCCGGGATCACTTTTCTGGACCGGTATGTTACAGATGTTGACAACAGAATCTTTTGTAATACTAATTGGTGTCTCACGGATAATCATTTCATGTTGAATTTCAAATGTTGCGAAAGATTATTTAGAAAATAATTATCTAAAGCTATTTTGAAAGATATTACTACGCATACAGCCAAAGTATATACAACAAGAAACGGTGATATGTTTTTAATGGTTTTTTAAAATTGATTAAAATATATAATATAGTAATTAATAAAATGATTAAATTAATTAAAATTTCACATCATTGTCAAATACTATGGCTTGTGATGATTTCAGATCGATCTGAAATGTTCCCATCTTAGGCTAGTTCGAAATATCATTTTTAAATATTTTTTGCAATTTTTAATTAGATCATTAAGCCTATAAATCAAGTTTTTCTATTTTTGAATATATATTTATTTATTTTGTATTTTTAAATACATGGATGTTGTGGTCAATTAGTGAAAATGACCACAATACTCTAATGTTTAAAAATATAAAATTAATATATGCATATCTTCAGAATTGGTAAAACTTGCTTTATAAATAATATACACTTAGATTTATAGTTTAATTAAAATTTCCTTAAAAAATTTTAAAAAATGGGTGCTATAAGATGATCATTCGGCAATATCTGTGTATATCCACCCTCTCTCCAGCTAACTTGTGCTATTTGCGATCCTCCGTCGAATTTCGAGGACCCGGCGCAAACGAGAGGAAAGATCTAATGATGAGAATTAAAAGTGAAGATATGAAAGACGAACAGATGCAATAATTACGTTAGAAGATGGTTTACGATTCATCGCAGCAGGTGGTTTTGAATCGTAAGTACCTAACAACTTTTTTATTTTCTCATTAATATGGATATTTAATAAAATTCAATCCACATGAAATATTTAGTATTATTTATTTAGCTAAAATAACAAGTACGTATTTTTTTTTGATGAACTGGAATGCTCCCCTATCCCGGTCCCCTCGCAATATGGGGGGAAGCCGGGATTGAGTGATCCAGAAATGCATTATCAAAAAAATTGTCTGTACAAATTTTTTCCAAAGTGGCTTGGGGGGGTTTCCCCACTAAGATTGGTGATTATGAGCAGAAAGAGACATCAAATCTGCTAAGGCATGAGCAACAGCATTTTCCTGCCTTAATACATGATGAACAAAAAGATGAGGATTCCTGGAAATGAGCGCCTTGATCTCTTGAATAAAGACCCCCGCCGGAGCACGAATCAGGTCCTCCCCAGCCAAAAAGTTACACAAGAGGAGAGAGTCAGACTCAATTTGTATTTCCCGGTACGCCAGCTGTGAAGCCCACTTGACCCTAAACAGAAATGCTTGGGCTTCCATGAGCAGGGGCCCCATTTTTCCCCGCCTCCTCCATCCCTGAGCAGCAATGAAGGAGCCATTAGAGTCTCTAATGATCGCCGCAAAGCCCATGGATTCCCCATCCCTGCCCCTCCTTGCGTCAACGTTGATTTTGATAGCCCCCGGTGGCGGTTTGGTCCACCTGGGAGTCAATGGTCGGTCCAAGCAACCGCTAAGCATGAGGGGCTTAGCTCTCCTGTGCTCCTCAAGGAACTCCGCACACCATTCAGCCAAGTTTCCCAGCCCCGACTGTGAACCATTCACACGGACAGCATTTCGTAGATACCATATCCTCCAGCAGCATAAAATGAAGATTACAAGATCATCAGGCCTGTTTTTGTGGGATAACACTCGCAAAGTTTCTTGGACCGTCAGCCCCTGTGAGGTAACCCGCGCCGCACTCACGCATGTCCTCCCAGCATGGTTACATCTGAGAAACAGATGGTTAGCATCCTCAATCTTTGACCTGCAAAACAAACATAACTTGTCCACTACAATACCCCTGTCATACAGATTTTGCAGGGTGGGCAAAGCATTCCTAAAAAGTCGCCATCCAAAGACTAGCACCTTGCTAGGTAACTTTGTTCGCCAGATAGCCTGATATATGCCTGCATCAGGAGATGACGCGTCGCCGGAGCGAAGGATTCTGTAAGCCGATTTGACAGAATACGCGCCGGATGGTTCATGCAGCCAGAAAAGACGGTCTTCCTCATCCGATGGAGGGATGGGAATAGTGCGGATAGCCTACCAGCCATAGTCTCCCGCAGCCGCCATGACTAGCTCCCTATTCCAAGATTGTGTTTCCCTGTTGATGAAATGACTAACTGGCACGCAATCAGGAATGGATAGAGGAAGGGGCCCAACCTTGCGTATTCTGGTGTCCGTCCATCTATCCGTGAATAACCTCACCCGATGCCCGTTACCAATCTGCCATTTGCACCCATTATGTATTACCTCTCTAACTTTAAAATGCTTTTCCAGGTGAAGGAGTCAGATGGATTCACTTTGCAGTCCCATATCTCCGCATTCGGGAAGTAGCGGGCTTTTAAGACTTTATAACACAGTGAGTGGGTAGATGTTGTCAGTCTCCAAAACTGTTTGGCGAGGAAGACAAGATTAAAGTTATGAATATCTCTGAATCCCAGACCGCCCGCCAGCTTCGAAGTGCACATATCCTTCCAGGCCACCCAACTCATCTTGCGTTTGCCCCCATTTTCACCCCACCAAAATCTACTTACCATCCCGTTTATGTCATTACAAAATGATTTTGGCAATCGAAAAATGCTCATTGTGTATGTCGGGATAGATTGTGCGACAGCCTTGATCAGCACCTCTTTGCCTCCCCATGAAAGGAGTCTGCCTTTCCAACCCTGAATTCTTTGCCATATACGCTCCTTAAGTCCCTTGAACATACGTATTTATTGAAAATTCTTTATAATTATTAAATATCATAAAATGATTTTATTTTGTCCAATCCTCCAACGAAAGTTAAAATTTTAAATTATAGTTTAATATCCTAAACTAAGTATAACGAGTAGTTTTAGATTGTATTAAAACACTAAATAATATGAAAATTAAAAGGTTGATAGATAGGGAGCCACATAAAGCTGAGGGAGGCAATTACAAGCCATGGATTTTTCAAAATTAAAATGTCTTACTTAAAAAAGTTTAAAATTTTTCAAAATATAGAGTGTGTTTGGAAAGGAATAAAACTTTTGACGAAAAGTTTTTATTGTAACAATTTTTGAAATAAGAGAAAATGAGGTGATATGATAAGAGTAATGATGAAGAATAAGGAGAATAACGCTAGAATAGATAGATTAGTTACATAAGTAGTTGTGTAGAAATGACTGAAAAGTAGGAGAGTTGTATAGGAAAATATGAAAGAATAATTGAAAAATAGAAAAATTATAAAAATAAAAAATTTTAGATTGAAAATTTTTGATTGTTAATAGACATACCAATTATTTATTTCAAATAGTCGTCGAGAAGTGATAAAAGTTAGTTTGTATGATAAATATACTTAAGTAAGCAAGTACATGAAGAAAAAAATCAAATAAAAAGTAATTTAATTTAATTTTTTGAGGTGAACTAAACACGTCATTTGCTTACCCCAAACTAATATGATTATTTCTCGTAGTTCCCTCCCTTGAGAAAATACTATGAGTCGTAAAAATACTTGGTAAAATTTCTAATAACTTGAAAAGGTGTACAAGTGAAAGTAGCACCTTGTTCCGCGCCGAACTCACCCAGCAATGAGTTGATAGAAAATTTCTGAGTATTTTGATTCGATCAGAGACGCACTGTACCCCAATTGATGAGCATGGCTAGCCTGGCTGGAATAATCTGGACGGTATAAGCGCCTGTTCAGAGGGCACGGAGCTCGGACAGAGTACCCAAACATTCGTCGGAGATGAAGGACGAAAGAGCCAGCCAGTTGTCACCCGGAGCATCATTGCATGAAAAAGACTGGCGTATTTATTAGTGGGGCAGTTACTCCAAGCTCCTGCTGATCATAAGATCTTAACATGCACCTATGCAGCGGACACTTGGAAGTTGGAAATTTCGGCAAAAGTGCAATATTTCCCCCTTGTTTGTCTGCTTTGCGCTTTTATGGGTCACAAATCGATGCAATCACTTTCACTCTTTGATTTTATTATCATAAATTCGCAAAAAGTAGGATACGCTGGAAGCTCGTGTTTCCACTTTCCTTTTACTTTAACTTGAGGGACAGTTGCCACGACGCCTTTGTCGTCTTGGCCAACGTCAACCTCTCAATGTGAGAGGGCCCAGATTCGAATCCTTGGTCACGTATGTGGCTCTGTAGTTTTATCTGTCCTTCCGAAAACGTAGAAGTCCTTGTCAATGTCTTATCGCGATGTAGAAGTATTTGTAGAAAATTTCTTCGTAAAATAAGAATTGTAAAATTAAATTATCACAATGTATAAATGTACCAATAAAAAAAATGCCAGAGACAGCTGCCGCAGCGAAGCTTTGTATCACCATATCATTCGGTAGTAGGGGTGCGACTTGTCTTGGTAGGTTTGAGTAGTGGCGGAATCTATTTTATTTTTTATCTTATCTTATTTTAAGCTAGGTTGATTTTATTCTATCTTATTTTTTCAAAGACACGTCGATTCCGGTTTTAGTTCCAAATTGATTCCAACAAAAATCTATCCTACAAATCCATCAAAAAACATGAAACCGTTTGACACAAATTTATCTTACAAATCTGTATAGAGACAACTATTTTAAAAATCTGTCAAAAAAGTAATTGTTTAACATAAATTTGTCTTACAAATTTCTATACAGTCAATTGTCTTATAAATCTATATAAATAGGTAAATATATTTAACACAATAAAAAAAATTGCAAATAAAGAGTAATCACAATTGTAATTCATTCAACTACAATAGTAATTTCGAACTAAGTCACATTGCAGATATATCATGTAAACACTGAACTAGATGACGATTTGGGGATGAAAATAATATCAACTTACGTGTCTACTCTAGAGTTGAAAACATCAATGAGAATTTATTTTCAACACAAAATTTGTGTATTATTCGTTGATATGTTACTTCTTGCATAAAATTTATGTTACATATAAAAAAAATGTAAGTTATAGTCCAACACACAATTTATGGAATAAAGAAGCGATGTATCAATGAGACAAAAAATAAGGATAAATCAACACTTACATTGTCTCACTTTGAAGTAGTTTAAAAATGCAGAGATGAAGCTTTGAAGCTGAAATCCAAATAGATTTGGAGAAGAGTGAGCATTGACACTTAAATCATAGCAAAGAGATGAGATGCAGATGTGTAAGTTAGGGATTTGGAGTAAAGATGAGATGCAGGAAGCAAATTTGAGGTGGAGATGAGATTCAAACAACTTTTAACTAGAATGAAAGTAGACTAGAAGAAAAGACAAAGAAGATGAAGAGTAGCTTTGGGATGAAGATGCAATCTAAAGAGGAGATTTAGCACAGGAAAGAGGCATGTGATTAGGGCGTTTGGTTACAGGGGGTTTTTTTTTGGGGGGGGGGGGGAATCATAGAAAAGAAGCTGGAATGGAGAAGACGCAAACGGGAGCATGGATGGTCGTGTTACACCCACTGGTTGTAGCCTATTAGAGGAGAGAAATGAGACACAAATGGCACCGGCTGCGGTTGTGTTTGTTGGAGGGGAGAGAGATGAATGGTGTGTCACATATGGCTGTTGGCTATGGGTCATCGGAGGAGAGAGAGACGAGCACGACTAGGGTATCCACTCTCGATCGCCTGCTCATCGAAACTGAGCACCAGAATTTTTGAAGGGGGAACTTGAGAAGTTGAAATGTTGAATAGCTGGATTAGGTTTTGCTACTTTTACATATATTTATTTAATATTATATTATATTATAACGACATATATTAAATCTGGGATAGTTTCGGGTACTCAACTTTTGGAACCGGCCCTACACAAATTCAGATGGGTAGTTCAAACCTGGAACCGAACTGACCCTACTTGCGGAAAAGTAGGTATCGAAACTACCCTATTTAGGGTCGACCTGCGAGTACCAGATCCGAGTTGTACCCTTATTTAATAGACCCAAGCATCACACACGTCCCTTGTATGGGAGATCTCAGGCTTGGCACACTCGACTATCATAATGATTTGCTACAACTATAGCTTGTATCTGCATCTTGTATCTCATTCCTTCTATACTTTTAGTAATATAAAATTAGGAATATTAGAGATTACATATCTTACTACAACAAAAATTATTAAGTCAATTAACTCCCACGTAAAGAGGGATTATTTTCAATACTAGGCAAGTCCACTAGAGCCATTCTCTCTTGCTTGATATAACATGGTTCCCCTTACTGACGTGAAGTCAAAGTGTATTGTAAAATATTGAAATAATAATAATAATTTAAGTTGACAGGTCAAAATCTACATAGGACACCCTATGTGGCAAGAGTAAACTTTTTGACCAACTGGGCCAAATGAGTAATAATGAGCCGCGACCAATTATTATTTAAATATGCCACATGTTATATTTATATTTATATTTTTGAATGTTATTTCAGCAACCCGTGTAGCTCGGTTGGCATATAAATAGTTCAAATTGTCTAAGAGATCTAGGGTTTGAGTAGGGAGGTTCCGCAGAAAAATAATTAATTTTTGCACTTTTGCCTCCCCAGGCATGTGGGTCCCACCGGATAAGATAAGATAAGATAAGATGAGATAAAATTTAGTTTAATTGAAATTTAAATTAAAGTGATAATATTTTATCTTTTATACCTTTCCTAGAATTTTAGGAAACCTACAAGAATCCTTTTATAAAAAGGGGTTTAGGGAGTTGGTAGAGGAAGGTGTCTGTAAGAAAGGTTTAGGAAATAGAATTGTGGAAGGAGAGAAAGCTACGTAAGGCAATGCTATGATTATTTTTATACAATTGTTATGTATAAATCATGTATATTATATATATTATAAATTTTAGCTATGCTTGACATATTTAAAATTTTATAATACTAAATTTTTAGGATATAAAATTTTTTAGATAAATATGTTGAATTTTATGCTTGAAATAATATATATTGAGATTTTTGAATTTTTTTATGCATTTTATTTTTTATAAATGCGTTGATATGCAATAAATATATGGACATTGGAATTATATATTAATGATATGGGTTAATTGCGACATATATAAGAATATGTATGTAATCTGCGTAAGCCAAATCATATAAGCTTTTCTTGGACTCCTCGGAAGAAATTTCGTTTATCTCAACACATATTATACATGAAGATCTGAGACATTCTTACAAATCAGGGGATACATAACATCCCAAAGAAATCTGGAAGACACAGCTTCCAACAGCCACCTGGGAGACCACCTGCTCCCACACTTTTTCCACCCGGGAGACCACCTGCTCCCACTTTTTTCCACCCGGGAGACCACCATGCTCCCACGCCCATCAATTTGGGACCGAAATCCCGTATGGGATTCGATCCCCCGCCAGCCGCAGAAGCCTGTGCTGCGCCGCTGCTGACGACCAACCGAGCTAGCCTCGTCAGAAAGGGAATTCCACTAGAAGACGAATTTGGTATTTGCAGCGATTTTGTTTCCGTTGCTTTTTATGAAAAAAAAATTTCGCCCGAAAGGGAATTCCACTAGAAGATGAATTTGGTATTTGCAGCGGGGAATTCCACTAGAAGATGAATTTGGTATTTGCAGCGATTTTGTTTTTGTTGTTTTTCATGAAAAAGGTTGCATCAGAAAGGAGAGATGAATATGGTATTTGCAACGACTTTTTCGTTGCTTTTAATGTTTTAATTCATTAATAATTTTTTTGATGCTTCTAATGTTCAGGGATTTTTAGAAATTGATGTGTAACCCCATTACATCAATAAGTGCTAAGTAAGAGAGGTCCTGGTGGGGCCCACCTGTAGTAAAGTCCATGATGATGTGGCTTAATATGGGCAATTTATTCCATTTTGTTATGATTTATTCATTTGAACTCCGATTAGAATGATCAAATAGTCAATTTCTATGTTTTTGATGCTTTTGGACTCAATGGAAGGGTTCGATTTTGCATTTGAGGCCTAATTTTTAAGATATTAAATTAAATAATTATTTTATCATTTAATTAAGTTTTATTTGGGCCATTATCCATTTTCAAATAATATTCTACTTGCTAGTCATGTTGGGACTAACCTATTATTTTTACAGGTGTACCAAATCCAGTGGGACACTAGCATTTTGGATTTACGTGAAGATTTTCAACAATAATTATTTCTAGTTATTTATTTTTAAAGGCATGTATTAAGAATGATAGACTTGTAATTTTTTTTATTTTTGTGCCTTGATGTAATAATGGGAATATGACTAGTGCAAGTGACATTTTGAAATTTTTATGAAATTATAATAATTAATTTCGCCATAAATGTGTGATTGATCTTGAAAAATTGTATTAAATACACGGCCAAGATCACTTTTCTGAACCGGCATGTTACATGTATACTCTGGGAAAATCATAACTCATCTTCTAACCTCTAGCGTAGCACTTTACGAGAACATGACCAAGAGACTCATGTCCCAAATGTAGTCATACCTACCAAGCTTATTTCATCTAGATTTGCAACTTGGGTTAAATAGGTTTGTTTGGGATTAATTCTACCTTTAGGTGCGTTTGGAAAGTGATAAAATATTTAATGAAAAATTTTCGGTGTAAAAATTTTTGAAATATGAAAAAATAATGTGATATGATAGAGATAATGATGAGAAGTAAAGAGAATAAAGTTAAAATAAATAGGTTAGATATATTGATGGTTATGTTGAAATGATTAAAAAATAAAATAGCTGTATAGGAAGAAGTAAATAAATAATTAAAAGGGTAGTTGCAAAGAATAAAAAGTTTTATAAGTTACTAAACACCCCCTTACTTTATTTTCAAAAACTTCTATTCTATTCTATTTTAGGTCAAATCAGTTCAAATCCTTTATTATTTTCTAAATGTCTGGACGTTTCGATTCCATTTATAAATCAATTTCTTAAAATCATCTTCGTATTATATCTGAAAACTATAATCCTATTATTAATTTTAATTTAAAACTATAATCAATGCGATGATAATATAATATTAAAGTACATTTTTTGAATACAAAATATATTTATTAAATGTACTAAATAATAGATAAAAGGGTTAAGTATACACTCAACCCATCGGCTAAGACCATCAATACCCTAATAATATCAGAAGAAATGGTGAGCTCTTGAAGATCGAAGCTCTTATGATTGGTCATTCCTAAGGCCCGACCCTCAGAATGCAAGAGTTGAGCACTTCTCAAGAAACTAGGATCGAAAACACACAGTGACATCATCCCAACATCAACTTACTTTTCACCCAAGGAAGTTCATTGATAACGTAGCCATTGCATTGGGTATCACCCCCTAACATTAATAACTCTGACAGCCTTGGGAGGCAGAATTAGCTTAAGTTGTCATCGGTTGTTCACAACATGTCTTGCTCGACTCTCAACTTGTTAGAGACAACCACATCATTATGAGAAAGATCTATTGAGATGATTATAAATCTTCCTTTTTACATTTGACATGCTTTGGACGAACAATATATAGAACTAGTACCACACTTTTTGTTTAGGAGAGGGACCCCTTTAGCCTGATTTGTACGTAAGTAGTGGCAATTCAATCTAGCATACACTTCATGAGGACCCATTCCTTGGAGATGAAAAGTATGATTTATAAAAGAGTTCCACAATGAAGGAGAAAATCACCTGACTTTGTATCTCACTTCATATAATCAGGGCCAAAATTGGCGTCATGGTTTTTGGGTGACTTTGCGTTCTATTCAGATAAAACTTGAGTCTATTCACTCGATTCTCTCCTTTTATGATTTAAGTCCCTAGTCTAGTTTAGTCAAGCCTTAGACTAAACTTATCATTTGATGTTGTTTGTGAAAAATAATTTCTTATAATCTTTCCTACCTCTCATATTTCATGAAGACCCCATCAATTTCATCCCATGGCAAATTCAATCCTACTTTGAATTGATTTTGACTGGGATCATGGCTTGATCATTCACAGGATAAGAGTTGAAAGAGCCACTTTGATGAATTGAACAGATGTATCTTGCTCAAAATCATCCAGATGGAACAGGACGAGCTATGTACCGGAAACAAAGCATTAGAGTGCCCTCAAGTGCATGCATAAGAGAAAGGTGTTAGACATCAGACGTAGACATGCTAGCTAGGGACAAGAGAGCTTTAAAAGGCAGGCAATCTGCTTAAAAAAATAAGGATCTTCACACCTCATAAAGACCTCATGTGTACATTTCACGATGCTTTACCAAAAAAGTGGCCATATATCACAAAAATTTGGACCTATTATTTAGGCTAGCTCCATCATGCCCTTCTTTTGTAACTGAGATTAGGAAAAAGTAATCTAGTGCAATCTAAAAAGATTTCATGATTTAATAATCAGATGCTAAAGGATCAACCCGAATACTAAATATTTGAGACAATAAAAAGAGGTTCAACCTAGTGAGTCCTAACTACTAATTGAAGCTTAAGGCTAGATAATTACATTCGACAAAGCGACCGAAAAGTGCTAGCCTGCATAAGCTCCAACGGTAAATGAGTAGGCCATGAAGTCTGCAAAGTCGACAAACAAAGTCACCTAGTCAAACTAACAATACTGCTAGTCGAACTAAGAGAATCTAAGACAAAGCTTATGCAAAAAAACTACTAAGCCTAATTCAAAATACATTATGCCAAATCCCAAAAACTACTAAGGGATTCCACTATAGTAGAAAAAAAAAAAGGAGATGATGCTTGAGTTAACTTCTCATCTCCCTCATAGGAGTTGTAAAGCTGAGTACACCTTGTACGACTCTAATGATATAAAAAAAATCGCCATGACCTAAAAACCACTTGCACTCATGAACATTTTCTCCCTCAACTAAGGTTAGGCAAAGCCTAACCATTCTCTTGCGGAGCATGTAAATAATCCGACAATGATGAAGTATTCTTGATTATCCGAAGGCTACAGAAAAAGCTAATATGCAAAGTCACTAGACGGTAATCACGAAAGCAACAAAGAGGAAGAGGTAAAAAGAGAAAGCCCTTGATATGATGAAAATGTATAGCCAGGAAAGGACAACATTTGCATTAAAGAACCATGCATGAGGACCACTGTAATAGCAAGCTCAGAGACAAGGCCATTAGATCATCAAACATTTTCATAGCTTAGAAATGTTCAAGAAAGACTTGCAGACTACTAAGAACACTGCTATATACCCTATTCCATAGAGTTGGGCTCCAAATGCAGGTTTGGAAGAATGATTGCTCTTCAAACTAAGCTTTGGAGCAACATAATTCTGCACCCCACAAATAATTGGTTGCTAATGACTGATCATTCCCTTCTTCAAAGGAATAATTATTTTTTTTTACAAACATGGAGAAGCTGCATCACTCCATTAGAAAAGAAGATTACTACATCTCAAAGTAAGATAAAGCATAGCAACAAAGACTCTTTCTAATGAAGCCCATGGTTGGCGACAAGAGCAAACAAGACACATGGTGCACATACACGGAAAGCCTACCAAAGAAGGTTTTTATAGATGTTAGGTCTTCTCATAACACAACTATAAAGGAACATGTTATCATTCGGGATTAACTTGACGGGGCCATGTGTAGTCTAAGCAATAGAAAAGTAGGAAAGTTTGAATAGAAACATTCCCGTGGTAAATGAACTAACACCCTTATCCAGAATTTGAAGCGATTTTCAAAAATGCAAGGAAGAGCTTAAAGGCCTTTTAAAGCTCATGCACGTTCAGAATCTATAAGCATTAATAGCAGAGAACTCATGCTCAATGATCATCAATGCAACCGTTGAAACAGGAGAAGCAAAAAACGTGGCAAGCCACATAATCAGGCTATACCATAGGAAGGATCAAACCAAAAATATCATCTTAAGAATATTGCATATTTTTGTCATTGACCCTGTTGAGATTTTACTAAGGATACTTTATTTTTAGGCTAATTAGAACATATCTAATGATATTTAAGTTAACCATTGTATTTCACACTATTTAAGGGCAATGATTCATACAGCTAGTTGTATGAATATTCCACATGCATCCTCTTTTATTTGGACTTTTTTCAAAATCCAAGCCATTTTTTTTTTATGAAAGGAAATGCCCTATCCCAGCTCCCTTGCACTATGAGGGGAGGGAGGGATAAGGAGATCCAAGCTATTCATTGCCAAAAAATTGTCTGTACAATTTTTTTCAGGATAATTTGAGGAGGGTTACCCCACCAAGCCTGACTGTCCAAAAAAGATATAGATACAAAATCTGCTAAAGAATGAGCAACAACATTTCCTTGTCTTAAAACATGATGGGCTGAAAAGTGTGGGATAGATGATAGGAGAGATTTGATCTCCCCTATAGGAACCCCCACAGGTGATAGAATGTGTTCATCATTCAACAGACAATTGAAGAGAAGGAGAGAATCAGTTTCTATCTGAACATTCCGCAACCAGAGCTGGAGAGTCCATTTGAGTCCTAACAGAAAAGCAGTTGCCTCCATACACAGAGGTCCCATGTTACCTCTTCGTCTCCAACCCTTTGCTGCAATGAAGCACCTATTAGAGTCCTGAATAACAGCTGTAAAACCCAAGGAGTGGTTATCTCCATGTTTCCTTGCATCAACATTCATCTTGAGAAAACCAATTGGTGGTTTGGACCATCTTACCACCAAAGGCCGGTCAATCGCCCCATCCCGAATAAGAAATTTTGCCCTCCTATGCTGTTCGAGATAGTTCTCACACCACTTGATAATATTGGTAAAGATCGGTTGAACCCTCTTTTCCCTAAGCTTGTTTTGCAAAAACCACACCCGCCAACAATAGAGAATGAAGAAAGCGAGATTCTTCGGCCTGTTCATTGAAGCAAGGATACAAAAGATATCACGTACCGTTACCCATGGATTGGCAATTCTTACAGCTTTCAAAAAAATGTCCCTTGTGTACTGACACCCTGTGAAAATGTTTTATCATTTCATCCAAAATCATTTTTATTGAAAATTTATGTTTTGTAAAAAAATAGCATTTTTTAGAATGAATATACAATATTAATTTTTCAAAAATGTAAATATATCATAATGTAAGTTTTCAATACATATAATTTTTATAATCTCAAATAAATACATTATATAAACATGAAAAATAATTTAAATCTAGAAAAAATATTTGAAACAAAAAATAAGGGACTGCATAGATGTCTCCATGCAGCTAGAGAAACTGAATGGTTGCGCCACTATTTAATTGCTTATTATGAGAGTAATTCTTCTATGCTTAGTAAGAGAGGGCATAAACTGGCCACAAGTCTCCATTAAATTTTTTTTATAAACTTATTACTCTAATTGTGTTTTGTCTCCCAACCGAATTTTATATTTTTGGTTATATTTATTTTTTATAACTTTAAAAATAAGGATATTATGGTTATTTTCACCATCTGAAAATGACCATAATACCTCAGTATTTGAAATTCAAAAAATAAATATATATCTAAAAATGTAGAACTTGAAAGATGGACAACATACGCCTAGACTAAGAAGTTTATACAAAATTTTCAAAAAAAAAAATAGATGGGGTTTTGTGGTATATCATGCCTCATTGGATAGCGGGTCGCAATCTCCTGCGCCCGGGAGCAGGCAGCGCTCCCTGCTCTCGGGCACACAAACCTCTTTTTTTTTTCAAATTTTTTTTATAGAACTGTTAATCTAGGTGTAGTTAACATGTGTATAAATTTTTACCATTTTTTGAATATTTTAGATATTTATTTTTGATTTTTGAAAATCAGTGGCATTTTAGGTAATTTTAAATTACGAAAATGCCACTGATTTTCAAAAATAAAAAATAAATATCTAAAATACCCCAAAAATGGTAAAAATTTATACACATGTTAAATACACCTATATTAACATTTTTAAAAAAATAATTTCAAAAAAAAATAAAAAAAAGAGGTGTGTGCGCCCGGGAACAGGGAGCGCTGCCTGCTCCCGGGCGCAGGAGATTGCGACCCAATTAGATAGTGGGCTAATGATGCACTCTTGCAGTAAGTAATAAATAGTGAATCAATAATTCAATATAGTTAGCTCCATGGAGATATCCATGTAACACGTTGATTTTAATTTTTTTTAACAAATTTAAGCCATTTATTTTTTTCAAATATCTCAAGTGATTAATCGTGTGATTTGCGTGGCACAATTTAAATCTAACCCATTTACTCCTTGGTTAGAATGAATTCGTAGTTCACGATACATCCAATAGTTATTTTGAATCCAATAGTTATTTTGAGTTTTTATTCCGAGGACTGATCCTGTTAGCTTGGGTTAAGCAAATGTCTCATTTAGCCTATCTCAAAAAATCTATTTATAATATTTTTTTGCTTTTTTCTTCATGCACTTATTTATCTAAATCTATTTAACATATAAATTAAGTTTTCCATTTTTTGATATGTGTATATTTTTTTTTTGAGATTTTTAAACAACTATATGTATATATGTATTTAAAATATACTTATCTTTAAAAATCTCAAAAAAAAAATATACACATATCAAAAAATGGTAAAACTTGATTTATATATTAAATATACTTAGATAAACAAGTGTATGAAAGAAAAAATAAAAAAATATTGTAAATAATTTTTTTAGGTAAGCTAAGTAAGACATTTGTTTTGCCCGCACTAATACAATCATTCATCATTTATTATTCTCTCTACGAGTAAAGTTCCACCGGAACGTGAACCTATTTTTACAATTTATTATTCTCTCTATGAGTAAAGTTCCACCGGAACGTGAACCTATTTTTACAATTGAGTTGTCCCGAGTGCAAGATGTAACTTTACTTTCTTGGAAAAGAAATTTTTTAAAAAAGCCATGGTTATAATCAGCAAACTTATTTTTTTCTACCATTGATGGAATCAAAATATACGATCTTGAGGGAGCAATTATCTCTTGTTTGCTTGCTAGGAGCATTGTCTCTTGCGGATACATATATGAGTATCTTGCAGTTACATATATGAGTATCTTGGAGTTACATATATAAGTATCATTCATTGAGCAAAAACTGGCAATATTAGTTAAGCAAACTTCCAGATAAAATAATAAAGAAATATATCATTGAAATTTTATAATAAAGACTATTATTATTGTAAGTTTGTAACCATGGAATACTACAATTAAATCTCCACATCACACTGCAGATGGATGGTCACATAGATGAACGGCGATCAACATCTGATGGGAGTCAACAAATTACTGAAAAAAGAATATTGGGATTTAGCAATAGACTTGGTTTATTACAAAAGTTAGGATTTTCTTGCTAACTAGTTTAGCAACTACATATAATTTCGTTTCTTAAAATCTTATGCAAATGCAAATTTAATAATGAATAAATTATAAATATAACCCATCGGTAAATTTGAACATTTGGAATTCATTATGGGTGTGTTTGGTTGGAGGTAAAAATTTTGATGAAAATTTTTGGAGGTAGAATTTGTCAAATTGATAGAAAATGATGTGATATAATAGGGTAATGATGAGGAGTAAAGAGAATAAAGTTAAAATAGATAGGTTAGTTGTATGGGCTGTTGTGTAGAAATAATTGAAAAGTAGGGTAGTTTGTATAGAAAAATGTGAAAAAATAATTAAAAAATAGAGTAGTTATGGAGAGTGAAAAGTTTTGAGTTGAAAAGTTTTAGTTGACATATTTTGGGGATGTAATCTTATGCTCCCGGAAGCATGCAGTGTTGCATGCTCCCAACACATACACCTATTTTTTTTTTTTAAAAATTTTTTTCATAAACTTGTTAGCCCAAGTGTATTTAATATGTTTGTAAATTTTTACCATTTTTGAAGAATTTTAGATATTTATTTTTTATTTTTGAAAATCAGTGGCATTTTAGGTAATTTTAAATTACTAAAAGCCACTGATTTTCAAAAATAAAAAATAAATATCTAAAAATATCAAAAAATGGTAAAAATTGATACATACGTTAAATACACTTGGGCTAACAAGTTTATGAAAAAAATTTCAAAACAAAATAAAAAAATAGATGTATGCGCCTGGGAGCATGCAACACTGCATGCTTCCAGGAGCATAGGAGCATGCTCCCATATTTTGGCCCCAAACAAACATACCCTATATATATGACTCATTGCTAAATTTGAACATTTAACAACGAAAATTCAAACTTTTGTGCCTCGAAAATGAAAAATTATATTAGAAATAAGAAAATAGTATTAAGAATTAATAAAAATAAGGTTCTTATGTATTGAACGATAAGATATTATATGAGGAATAAGAAAAATAATATTACAAAAATAGAAAAATTTTGTAATGAAAAATCTCGTTTCATTTCATCTAATTAGATAATCTTGAACATGACAAATTTATTGTTGGATTTGTTCAGAATCATCCAATGAAATTTAAACTTAGATGAGAAGATTGGATGTAAAAAGTTATTTTATATTGAAAAATAAAAGATTATATAGACAACAAAAAAAAACAATTTAGGAATGAGAAAAGTAATGGAAAAAATGTTTTTTGAAATGAAAAATCTGGTCTTCTTCGACCTAATTAAATTAGTTCATGATCATCAATTAGAATATCCTAAAGAAAACTTTTTCCA
Source organism: Annona cherimola (assembly GCA_030490835.1). Classification (NCBI taxonomy): domain Eukaryota; kingdom Viridiplantae; phylum Streptophyta; class Magnoliopsida; order Magnoliales; family Annonaceae; genus Annona; species Annona cherimola. The sequence continues at coordinate 93,541,301 of CM059972.1, forward strand.
TTTTCAATTCCGTATTTCATTTTTCAATAAATAACAATCTTACATTTTCTATTTCTAATACTATTTTTACCATTATCAATATAATTTATTATTAATGTTAGGCTCGTGAAAAATATATGCTATTTGCAATGAAATTAGTTTGTTGTAAATACTCAACATTATCGAAGTATTATATGCAATAAAATAGGTAGTGAGTTTGACATGAGTTTCCATGAAAAGAGTAGGTTGACATGAGTTCCGAACCTAGAATGGGGCATTGGCGCCTACCTCATTAAAAAAAAAAGGCAGCGTAAGGTGGGCCACAGGTGACGGGAGTCAATCGTCGGTCCTGTGTACTAAAATAATGCAAATGACATACATTAATAGGCAATTGATAAAGGGGGCTGGTTCAATGCTCCCGTTCAATGCACCTGTAAGGATCGAGCCTCAATGTTCCCGGGTGAACTTCACCTATTTTTTTATTTTTTTTGAATTTTTTTTATAAAAATGTTAATGTAAGTGTATTTAATATATGTATAAATTTTTACCATTTTTCGAGATTTTTAGATATTTATTTCGAATTTTTAAAATCAGTGGCATTTTTAGTAATTTTACTAAAAATGACACTGATTTTAAAAAATCCGAAATAAATATCTAAAAATCTACAAAAATAGTAAAAATTGATACACATGTTAAATACACTTATATTAATAAGTTCATGAGAAAATTTTGAAAAAAATAAAAAATAGGTATATACGCTTCAATGCTCCTTGGTGCATTGAACCAACACTCGACTTTTATGCCATTGAAAACATCCCCTTGTTCCGCTGAAAGACGGACAATGGGGACGTACGCTGAATGATGTAAAGCACCAACAACCAGCACCAGGGGCCACATTCTATAAGCCTCTAAATTATTGATTTGGGACGAGGTTGTATACGGATCCTACACAGTATGTGGAGAATAAAGTCGCTCTGGCTGCAGATTTTATAATAGGATCGGTATCTTATGCAATAAATGTGACCTAAAAATGTTTATTTATTTTTTATAATATGTGGGCCTCACATAGATCTTTAATTTCATATGAAATTTGACAACTTTTTAAAATATAGCATATGCGGCCGAAATTTTAATTTGGCTAGTTCGATCAAATGTAGCTAAATACTAGACTAATTTCAGCCAAGATTTTATTAATATTTATAGTCAAATTTTATTATCTACATTAAATGTTACTTTTGATTGCATTTGTGCAGTTAACCAAATCCCACTATTCAAAAGCAATAAATTATTTGTAACTAAATAATTAGTTGTAGCAAAAAAGACGCCGATCCTATGTGTCCGTAATGCAGTTTCGACAACTTCGTCCATTATGGGCGCATGAAGCTGGAATTGTTGGATCGACCGGGAGTTATTTGCTATGTCTAAAATTTGTTGAGGAGAAAATTTAAAGTGGATCGTGCGTTAGTATAAAATATAATAGATTATTTAAAAATAATCATATAAGATTAATCGTATTTTACTATTACTTAAAAATTGGCACATAGAATCATATGACACATAAGCATTAAATAGACATCATTACTTTGAAACATGATTACATAGAAATTATGCTACAGTATAAGTCATAAATTGGAATATGTTTCCATAAAGGATTAATTTTTATATTTTAAAATTAATTTAATTAAGCAGAAAATTTAAATATTATATATTTATTAGCTCGATTTGTAACCCTGATAGAACCAATTTATATGAATTTAGTTTAGGATTAGATTGAAGTATGAAAAATAAGTTGAATATAGGGTTTGTGTTAATATTTTATAAATAAGTTAGAGTCGAAAATACCCCACGCTAAGTCAACCTAACCAGATTTACACGCATGCATGTGATGCAAGGGCCGTTTTTAAGCTGCAATAATGAAGCTTAAAGATCAACTATATTAGTTCATTTCTCATCAATAAACAACAATAAAAAGCATAACACATTATTGAAAGAGGGTGGGAAATCAAACATTTTTGGATAGTGTTTTGGCAGCCAATCTGGAGGCAGCATAGAAATTCCAATTAGTGAGAAAGGAAGGAGAGATCTGCTGCTAGGCCCACTAATGAACCAAGATTGAAATTCTTTGCATTGCACTTTCTTTCTTCTACAGTTGCAAAAGAGGAGGAGAAAGAAGGAGATAGTTGTAGGAAAAAAAAACTAAAAAATGACAATGTGTTCATAAAAATTCAGTGGTAGCAACGACGCGATAGAAAGGAAGACAAGCGACGAGCTGATTGCAAATTCTTGTTCGATTTGGGAGGAGAGCTTTGGCTTCAGATTTATTTTTAAAACTTTTCTAATTTTTCATTTTCACCCCATTGTAGGGATGTCTAGTATCAGCAATGGCAACACAAGAATGACAATGTGTTCATAAAAATTCAGTGGCAGCAACGACGCGATAGAAAGGAAGACAAGCGACGAGCTGATTGCAAATTCTTGTTTGATTTGGGAGAAGAGCTTTGGCTTCAGATTTATTTTTAAAGCTTTTCTAATTTTTCATTTTCACCCCATTGTAGGGATGTATTTTAAATTTTATCCTCAGAAAATTTTGGACGGTGTAAATAACCCCCGCTCAACTTAACGGTTCCAGTTTCATACGCCTGTAATGGACAAAATCATGCAGACTGCAGTCTAGACGCATAGGACCTGTCTCCTAGCAAAAATATATCTAATGCAACCAAATTATTTTATATCTAATAAAAAATTAGCTACATTAATTAAAATTTATTGTAGTGTGATTGTGTGAATACATGCACTGACACACGTGTTCGTGTTCATTTGCCAACCACGTTGATTTTCAAAGATAAAAATACTAAAAAAATTTTTAAATTGCAGGATTTCATATAGGGCAAGAGTTGGGTAGGGCCTACACATCTATTGAAAATTTTAAAAAATATTTTTTAAACTACCCATAATCGATTCAGGTCGCCAAATAGTGACCCGTCCTGGAAGTGTCCAAACTAGAATTAAGCGAAGTTGCAGGGCCTATTTTGCAGATAACACAGCGGTGGAAAATTGCTGCCAAAAATGCAGCTATTTAGCTAGGAATCCGGATCAACTTCTCATGCAAGCATGTGCATGAAAGCGGTACATAACTGTCAGCACGTGGCTCTCACGTGAATTGAATGGCTAGTTTGCTCGCGAAAGGCCACCATCCGCGCGAATTGACCGAAGCGCATGCGTTGGAAACTGGCATCTGTCTGCATGTGGCACTGCACTGGGAACGGCTTCTGGTGCCTTTAATTTGGAAGATGATGACAATCCCCCAAGTCACTATACCATGCATTAGCCCTCCTGATGTTGTGCCACCTAGCTATCAAATATACTATCTTTCCACCTAATTATAAACTTTAAGGGTGTGTTTAGTTGAGAGTAAAACTTTTGATGAAAAATTTTTGGGTAGAAGTTGTCAAATTGATACAAAATGATGTGATATGATAGAAGTAATGATGTAGAGTAAAGAGAATAAAGTTAAAATAGATAGGTTAGTTGTATGAGTAGTTGTATAGAAATGATTGAAAAGTAGAGTAATTTGTATAAGAAAATGTAAAAAAATAATTAAAAAGTAGAGTAATTATAGAGAGTGAAAAGTTTTGGATTGAAAAGTTTTGGTTGACAATTTTTTACTTCAAAAAAACACACCCTAATTATATATGAGGTTATTATTAAATACATCCAAGTGCATTTAACTTCAGTACACTCAGATGCATTTAACCTATTTTTTAGGTTTATTTTTGAAACTTTTTTTATAAAACTGTTATCTAAGTTGATTGAACATGTCAATCAATTTTTACCATTTTTAGAGTTTTTAAGATTTTTTTGGATTTTTAAAAATTAGTTGCATTTTTCATTATTTAAAAGTACTAAATTGCAATTGATTTTTAAAAATAAAAAAATATTTAAAAATATTCAAAATTGGTAAAAATTAATATACATGTTAAATACACTTAGATTAAAAGTTGTGTAAAAAAATTTCAAAAAATAAAAAAAGGAGTATTTGCACCTGGATGTAATGAAGCCAAGTGCATCCAGGTGCATAAGAGTGAAATCCTTATGTTTGCAATGAACTTCACCAACTTAAAACTATTTTGGCCACCGATGTTTGCTCATATTGTCACAATTAATATGTATAGGCTCGTATTATCATACTGATTCTGTAGGGTGGCACAAAAATTGAGTGATCTATTGTCAATTGTAAAAAATATTTCTATTTTTATAAATATGTGGGTTTTATTTAATCTTGTAAAAACCAAATTGGTTAATGATTGGTCAAAAAAATTGGTTATGGTTCAACTGGTTCAATCATTTGTAAAAACTGGACTGAACCAATTCATTAGCAATTTATAATTTTATAGAAGATGTAATTTATAATTTATAATTTTATATAAGATGTAATATATAATTATAATTTTATACAAAATATATAGTTTTAAAAAGCAAAGTAAAAATGAAAATAAAAATATTTTTTGATTAGTGTTTATACAATGTGACATGTAGATATTACAATAAGGTAAATTCATAACCCTCACACTATGGAGGAAATTCTCCTCCTATAAACACCCCAATACTAGGGGGAAACATCTAAAAACATCCACATTCAGGGGGAAAATTATAAAACTCCATTTTAGGGGGGATTGTAATGTAAAACCTCCTTCCTAGTCAGGGAGGAGATTCGAACTTTGGTCACTTGCCTGCCAATTAACTAGATCACCACTGGGCTAACTACCTAGTGACGAAAATAAGCATATTACATATAAGGTAGTTATCAAATATTTAAGAAAGCCGAAAGCAATCCACCTAGCAAATGCGCTTAACTAAAAATTTAGAAACCTCTAGTTGCCTTGATCACCGCAGCTCTCACTCATTGTTTTTCTACTCTTTTTCTCTGCCTCTTTTTAGTCTTATCATGTTAGTACCCGATCATCTCTTAACTCAATTTTTTAGATTTATTTTCTTCTAGTCTTATTCACTTCCCTTGTCTTCCATCCTTTTAGTCTTATTATGTCAGCACCAAACCAACTCCTCTCATTTTTTAGCTTTTTTACCTGTGGTCTTCTCCACTTCCCTTTCTTATCTCTTTCAGCAATAGGTTTTTAATTGTGACAATTTATGAATTTATTTGATATTTTATTTTAATTTTTTTTAAAAAGCATGAATATCTGCGTTTTTAAAAATATTTTTATTTATTGAGAGTTGGTTCCTTATAGTTAATTGCATTGGGGCAGCCATGCTGTCAACTTCATGGGCCTCAATTTTTACTCATTTTGGGCCCCACTTAGATATATCACACAAGTTTATAGAAAATATTAGGCTTATCTGCATTTTTTGGACCTTTCGGAATGAAAATTTTGAAAAATTCATACACTAGGTAGGTGTATTTGTAAATATATGCAAACTATGTAGGGATAATATATAATTTTTAAAACTAAGAGAACATATTTATAATTATGGTTAAACAATGTGAGTATATTTATAAATTATCAAAAAAAAATTCATTATATTATATGGAGAACACTTTCCTCTCACGTTTCAAACTTTGGGTCGCATATAAGCACGCTAGGATGCGACCCACTAAATTATGCTCTGGTTCACAAAAATTATCCAAAAATGTTGTTAAAGCTTTTCAACATCACATGACAAGGTGTATGGACATGGTCCCTTCTTAGTCTAACTTACAATTTTGGTACAACATTCTTTTTTGATGGGAAATAATAATTCCATTACCAAGAAGAGTCAATAAATAGAGAATTTAAATGAAGTTTGGTTGTTGACAAAATAGACATATCTTGCAAAAGTTAACAAGTTGATGCATTGCATTATTTATGCAAATTTTTATAAATAGTTATAAATAGTGGAACCCGATAACCCTAAAAATAAGATTGAATAAGGTTTACTTCTGTGGAGTAGGTTAAACTAAACTACAAAAATTTGTCTCTTTCGCTTTGTGTTCTTTGAATGTTACTCTTCCAACATGATATCAGAGCAAAGAATAATCATGTCACCTCCACGTTGAGATTCTCTATATGGGAATTGTTGCTGCTGATTTTTGTACTTCATTCTCAATCCGCCATTACTGCAAATCACAATCCGCATTGCAAAACATAAAATTTATTGTTGCAAGCTGCTGAAATATAATTTATTCTAACACAAAAATTTATTGCCGCTGAAAAATTTGTTGGAAACAATGTTCAAAACAAAACAAAATTGACCAAAGCATGAGTTTTGATGATTAACAAAGTCGAATTTGAGTTTAAGTTAAGTACTAATGCATATGTTCAATGTGTTAAGGAAAGCAAGAAGTCAAGTCGATTACCAAGTCGACTTGGACTTCGACTTGGGGTGAAGTCGATACCCAAGTCGACTTCACAAGCGACTTCAAATGGCAAAAAGTGGACAGCGTTGAAAATAGAAAACAAACAGGTGAAGTCGCAGGCCAAGTCGACTCCACTTGCGACTTGGGAAGCCAAGTCGCAGACGAAGTCGACTCCAGCATCGACTTCAAACGTCAAAAAGTGTCCAGCGTTGAAATGTGGAAATGGACATGACGAAGTCGCAGGCGAAGTCGACTCCAGGTGCGACTTGGGCGAAGTCGCAGACAAGGTCGACTCCATCCTCGACTTGAGAAAGTTCAAACTTCAGAGATGCAGTTCCAAGCTCATTCCAAGAATCCATTTGAGCTTTCTCAAATCCAAAGTAAGGTGCAAAGACCATTCTCAAGATTAATTTGAGTTTCTTGAAATTCAAAGCAAAGATTCAAGTTCAAGCCAATCCAAGATGAATCAAAGTCAAGCTCTTCAAAGATTGACAAGATCTACAAGTATGAGGAGCCATTTCAGAATTAAAAGGACTAAAGGAAGAAAGCCAAGCAAGATAGAAGCAAATCAAATGAGGATCAAAGCATTTTTGGCAAAAGACCAAGTCAAGTCGCAACCCAAGTCGACTCCAGGATCGACTTGAGTTGAAGTCTGAAACCAAGTCGACCCAAGACTCAGACTTGGAAATCTGAAGAACTGAAGTCGCACACGAGGTCGACTCTAGGTGCGACTTAGAAGCCAAGTCGCAGGCCAAGTCGACTCCATCTTCGACTTGGAAAATAACGTTCGAATTTTTGAACGTTGGAGATCATTTATTGCGCGCCAACCACCTCTACAACGTTCAAATCTTCCTCACTCTATAAATAGACACTCAAATGAGCGTGAATAAGATACAAGACACAACAATACACTGCTATATATACTACAAAGTCCAAAAAGAGAAAAGAAGTGCAAGAAAGAGTTTCTATTCCCTTTTCTCCATATTTGAGTGGTCCATATACATTCAAAGGAAGAAAGAGTTTCAAGTTGCAAGTTGCTTCATCGATACTCAACCAAGCTGCTTCTACAAATTCTTTCTCGAGCTAAACTTGCCTACACATCTCTGTAAAGTGTAGTTTTTCATATTTCTAAGTTCTTGTTGTATTGAACTTGATTTAGCTTGGGTAGCTAAGATCAAGTATATGCAAAGTAGTGTGTGATTGAAGTGGAACTCATCATCTACTTGTGCTGTATGTTGTGTATGCCCCCTATAGCTGGAATCTAGAAGAGAGCATAGGCTCTAAGTTGTATATGCCCCATAGAGCAAGAATCTAGAAGAGAGCGGAGACTCTAAGTGTATTCGAGGAATACATAGTGGAACCCAAGTCACAACGGAGTGTGAGCTTGGAAGAGTGGAGTAGGGAAGGATTGCCCGAACCACTATAAATCTTGTCTTCTGCTTCCTTTTACTGCTTTATCTTAATTGCTCTCTATTTGCTTTCAAAAGGGGATTAATCTTTCAAGGGGTTAAGACTTTAATTTACCAAAGAATTTTTTAAAGAACCCAATTCACCCCTCCCCTCTTGGGTTTGCCATCAACTCGGGACCAACAAGTGGTATCAGAGCAGGTCTTTGAGTTTACCAAAGAGATCTTATCGATATGGCATCCCAATCTAATTCCGTTCCTGCATTTGCTGAAGGTCAATCCTTTACAAGGCCACCATTGTTTGATGGGAATAATTTTGGATATTGGAAGCTTCGTATGAAGCAACTCATCATGGTTACCGACATGAATTCTTGGATTGCAATCCAAGATGGAGTAACCTTGCCTACCGATGAGGAAGTAAGAATTGTAAAGAGCAATGCCAAAGCTATGAACTCACTATTCTGTGCTCTTACTGCTTCTAAATATGATAGAGTATCCTCTTGTTTAACCGCCAAAGAGATATGTGATACGTTAACTTCCATTTATGAAGGAACTTCTCAAGTCCAAGGGACGAGAAGAAATATTTTGATTGGAGAACTAGAAAACTTTAGAATGCTAGAAACAGAAAATATTTCTGAAATGTTTGCTAGATTCTCAAAAATTACTAATGCTTTAAAAGGTCTTGGAAAGGCTATATCTGAATCTGAGCAGGTTATGAAGATTTTGAGAGCTCTACCGGAATCTTGGAATCCAAAGATTACTGCGATAGAAGAAGCCAAGGACCTCAACACATTGAAGCTAGAAGATTTAATTAGCTCATTAATGTCACATGAGCTAATCAAGAAAATAAATGAAGATCAACACAGAGACAAAAGAGCAATTGCCTTGAAAGCCGCACAAGATACAGACGACACCCCATCCTCTCAAAATGACGATGAGATTGCCCTACTCACAAAATGATTCAGAAAATTTGTAAGGAAAGGCAGAAATTTTAGAAGTTTCAAAGATAGAAATTCTAGAGAGAAAAAGAAAGAACCAACCAAATGTTACCGATGCGGCGGTTCGGGTCACATGCAAGCTCAATGCCCAACTCCCGAAGAAAGCAAGACAAAAGAGCAAAGAAAAGATCGAGGGGACAACAAAAGATTCCAAAGAAATAAAGGAAGAGGCATGTACGTGAATGACGAGGAATCTACAACGAGTAACTCTTCAACCGACGAAATCGAGGCGGAAGATTGTGCGAGAATATGTTGCATGGCGCAAATCGAACAAGAAGAACAAACTATCTCAACAAAGTACACAAGCAATGAAGAGGTAAGTTCCAAACCTTGCCATTCTCAATCAAGTTATTCTTCTTTTTAAGAATGCCTCAAATGTGCTGAATTAGAAGAACTACAAATTGCATATGATTCATTATATGAAGAAATGAAGAAATTAGGAAGCAAGTTTACAATTAAGAAAAGACAATGTGATGCAGTAATAATTGTAAATGGTAAATTTGCAGAAAAATTAGAAAAATTGAAAGATGAAAATGATTTGCTAAAAAAGGAGAACGGATCATTAAATGAATCATTAGCTAAGTTCTCTAATCCAGGAAAAAGTGTTAAAATGTTTCTGAACATGACCTCCTAAACAAATAAAAGAGGTCTTGGATATCATACATTTGAGCAAGAAGAAAGTGGCAAATCGAATGTGCCAATACTTAGGAAATATCAAACCAAAACTGCACCTATATTCAAGCCACAAAAGAAAAATTTTAAGTGGACTAGAAGGCCAACGCTTGAACTATTGCATACTTGGAGGCCTACTCCAAGATTACCTATGGCTTGCAACTTCTGCAATAAAATGGATCATAAAACTTATAAATGTAACTTTAAGAAATTATATGACCATGGTGCAAAATTAGTTTGGGTTCCAAGGAACACAATATTTGGGCTTTCTAAGTTAGAGCAACAAAAATTGAATTATATTACTAACCCAAATGGACCCATAAAATGGGTACCAAAGAGATAAGATTTATTTGATTATTTTTCAGATATGTTTCAAGGCAAAGGCAAACAATGAATGGTTCATGGACAGTGGCTGTTCAAGGCATATGACCGGAGAAAGAAGTTTATTTTATAAACTTAAGCCTTGCAACGATGGAATGGTTGCCTTTGGTAATAATGAGAAAGGTAAAATTAAAGGTAAAGAAAACATCTATAGTATTTCTAATGCATGCATGGAAGATGTTTTGTTTGTTGAAGGACTCAAGCACAATTTAATGAGCATTAGTCAATTATGCGATAAAGGATATAAGGTTGTGTTTGAATCATCTATATGTAATGTATTTGATGGAGAACATATGATGTTTAGTGGAAAAAGACATGGAAATGTATATTTGGTTTCACTTGATGAATTAGATGGTCAATGTCTAATAGCCATTGATAATGATCCATGGGTTTGGCATAAAAGGCTTGGACATATAAACATGGGAAATATAAAGACCCTATGGAAAAAGAGTTTGGTAGAAGAATTACCAAAGCTGAAATATGACAAGGATAAAATTTGCAAGGCATGTCAACTATCAAAACAACCTAAGATGTCTTTCTCTACCAAAAAGGAAATTTCCACCACTAGGCCACTTGAATTGCTACACATGGATTTATATGGGCCATATGACATTTTAACCATTGGTGGAAAGAAATATATTTTTGTAATTGTTGATGATTTTTCAAGATTTACATGGATAATTCTCTTAGCTAGTAAAGATGAAGCCTTCTCTATGTTTGCAACTTTTGTAAACTTGATGCAAAATGAAAAATAAAGTACTATTGTGACTATAAGAAGTGATCATGGTGGTGAATTTGAAAACAAATGATTCATAGAATTTTATAATGAAAAAGGAATTCATCACACATTTTCTGCACCAAGAACTCCACAACAAAATGGAGTAGTTGAAAGGAAAAACAGAACTATACAAGAGATGGCTAGAACAATGCTAAATGAGAGCAATTTATCTAAGAAATTTTGGGGTGAAGCTGTAAGTACAGCTTGTCATGTTTTGAATCGAGTTACCATTAGAGCAATTTTGAAAAAGACCCCATATGAGCTATGGAAAGGAAGAAAACTAAATATCTCTTATTTTCATGCTTTTGGATGCACATGCTATGTTTTGAACAATGGAAAAACCAACCTGGGAAAACTAGATGCTAAAAGTGATGAGGCAATATTCCTTAGTTACTCATCAAATAGCAAAGCATATAGAGTATTCAATAAACGAAACCAAGTTGTAGAAGAGTCGATACATGTTGTCTTTGATGAGTTTAACCAAACTCCTAGAAAGGAGGATAAATTAAGTGATACAGATGAAACAAAAAGAAAAGAACAACCAAAGGAAATCGAGCTCAAGCCAGAAAATCTCATGGAGGAAGAGGTAAGTGAAGATAATGACTCTTACAAATCTCCAACTGATTTAAAGTTAAAAAATGCCCATCCAATTGAGCAAGTCATTGAAAATGTGTATGAAGGAGTAAAAACTAGAAGATCAAAGCAAAACATTTGTGGACAATATGCTTTTGTGTCCAAGATCGAACCAACTACCATTGAACAAGCTCTTAATGATGAAAGCTGAGTTATTGCAATGCAAAAAGAGCTAAATCAATTTGAAAGAAATGATGTATGACATTTAGTTTCTAGACCAAATGGTCATACCATTATTGGTACTAAATGGATATTTAGAAACAAATTGGACGAAAACGGACTTGTAATTAGAAACAAGGCTAGATTAGTAGCCAAAGGGTATTCCCAGGAAGAAGGAATTGATTTTGAAGAATCATATGCACCTGTGGCTAGATTAGAAGCCATACGTATTTTACTAGCATTCGTTTCTCATATGAATTTCAAATTGTTCCAAATAGATGTAAAAAGCGCATTTCTGAACGGTTATTTGAATGAAGAAGTATATATTGAACAACCCCCTGAATTTGAAGAAAAGGATCAATCAAAGTATGTTTATAAATTGACCAAAGCATTATATAGACTAAAACAAGCTCCAAGAGCTTGGTATGAAAGGCTGAATAAATTTTTGATTGACCATGAGTTTCAAAGAGGGAAAGTAGACACTACTTTGTTCATTAAGTATAAAAATAAAAACATTCTAATTATACAAATTTATGTAGATGATATAATTTTTGGTGCTACTGACGAAAATCTATGCCAAGAATTTTCTAAGATTATGCGGAGCGAATTCGAAATGAGCATGATGGGAGAATTAAATTTCTTCCTTGGACTGCAAATCAAGCAACAAAGTGAAGGGGTATTTCTAAACCAGTCCAAGTATGTCAAAGAAATGCTCAAGAAATTTGGAATGCAAAACAACAAAGGGGCAAATAGTCCAATGAGCCCTACAATCAAGATCGACACAGATGAAAACGGTAAAAGTATCGATCAAAAGCTTTATAGAAGCATGATAGGATCTTTGCTATATTTAACTGCTTCTAGACCTGATATTCTATTCAGTGTTTGTATGTGCTCTAGATTTCAAGCATGTCCTAAAGAATCACATTTACTTGCTGTAAAAAGGATTTTTAAATATTTAACAAAAACTACCAATCTTGGACTATGGTATCCAAAGGGGTCAACCTTTGATTTAATCGGCTATTCGGATGCGGATTTTGCCGGCTATAAGGTAGATAGAAAGAGTACTAGTGGAACTTGTCAGTTTCTAGGACATATGTTAGTTTCATGGCACTCAAGAAAATAAACAAGTGTTGCTCTATCTACTGCGAAAGCCGAATACATAGCCGCCGGTAGTTGTTGTGCCCAATTACTTTGGATGAAACAACAATTGAAAGGTTATGGTATTGATTATTTTGATATTCCTATTAGATGTGATAATACAAGTGCAATATGTCTGACTAAGAATCCTGTACTACATTCAAGAACCAAGCATATTGATGTAAGACACCATTTTATTAGAGAACATGTTGAAAATCATGATGTTTGCTTAGAATATGTGAAAACAGAAGACCAAATTGCTGATATTTTTACCAAACCACTAGCCAAGGAATCATTTTGTAAAATTAGGAATGATATGGGGATGATAGAGCTAAATTAGAAAAAATTAAATAAGAAACTCAAATTTGAAAAGATCAAGTCGATGGGTCAAGTCGACTCCATGGAGGCCAAGTCGACTTCAGCCAAGTCGACATGGGAAAGTGAAGTCGACTCCATAAGGTCGAAGTCGACTCTGCAGGGTCGAAGTCGACTCTGCACTAGGGCTAAGTCGACTCCGAGGGACCGAAGTCGACTTCACCTAGGGCAAGTCGACTCCGCGAGCGCGCGACCGTTCCTCTTCTCCCTCTCTTTCTTTTTCTTTCCTTTCTTCTTCCTTCTTTCCCATTTTCCGCCTACTTCCCTGTTCTTTTTTCTCTCCCGGCGATTTCAAGTCTCCGGCCAAGCGCTCTCCCTCTCCCTCTCATTTTTCCGGCAGCTCTTCTTCACTCCGATTTCCCCTCTGTTTTCTCCGGCATTTTTCTCACCTTCACCTCTCCGATTCTCCGGCCAACTCTCTCTGTCCGGTAGCCTCCACCCATTTTAATTCTCTCCGGCAACCGTTGTTCTGACAACTCTATTTCTCTCCTTTCAGTAGCTACCTCACTCTTCATCTTCAACCGAATCCCAAAACCAAACTTAATGGCTCCAAAATTCAGACCTCCCAAGCTAGCCGTCTCAAAACCATCCCTCAAACCAGTTCCCAGATAGTCTACGTCCCATACCGACGACGAAGTGCCTAGAAGACAGCGCACTTCCTCAAAGCGAGCCCGGGAAGAACCATCTACTTCCGCAGGCTACCGAGTGCGTTTTCAAACGGGAACCCCGTCAAACACAGCAGGTCGTGAGGAACAAACCCAAACCTCACAAAGTACTCAATCTGGGGCACGTCGAAGAGGCAACACAGCTGCTAAAACTCAAGTGTTGAAAATGCCAACAACATACTTCAAAACCGAACTCCAGTACAGTCGGTTTTACAAATCTTTCTACGAGCGTAAGGTATTCATTCCCAAGATCATTGATTTCAAGTTCTTAAAAGATTATGGATCCGACATAGAAGATCTATTGGATTTCCAAGGATGGACGAAGCTCCTAAAAGAAGATGAAAGAGTCTATCCAGATCTTACCAGAATCTTTTACTATCTGTGGGATGAAGAGTACTATGGAAGCTTTGTCAAAGGAGTGGATATGTTCTTTGGAATAGGAGTAACTTCAAGTTTGGAAGCAGCCTTGATAAATATTGGACAGATACTTGAAGTTCCCTACATAGATGAGCCACTTTCTGAAGATCTTACACTGGATCAAATGTATAATCAGCTCACCCGAAGCAATAAATATCACCCAGGAATCAAATTTCTTCATTACATGGATCTCTCCCCTAGGCTTCGTGTACTCAGACTTCTCATTGCCCACTGCATCTACCCAAAGGGCAGTGGAAGAAATCAGTTAAACCCACAAGAAGCCGGGATACTCTGGAAGGTGGCAAACAGAGTCAAGGTTAGCTTACCAAGACTATTTCTTGAAGCCTTGGCCTCCAGAAAGGACAATCCACGGGGAGTCCTACCATATGGCACCTGGATCATGAAGATCTTTGAACATTTTGAAGTGGATATTGAAGGCGAGCCCTTCGAAGTACTGAAATCCACCAATGCCATCAACAAAGCACTGATCCAACGGATGAAGATTAATGTGCTTGAACTAAGGGCTGAAGCTCCGGAAGAAGAGCGAGCACAGACTGAGGGGGAGCAACCTCCCGAGGCACCGCCTGCTCAAGAGGAGCCAGTATCTCCCAAGACGCACAGATCCTACTCTCCACAAGGATCTGTTGCACCTGAACGGGCGCCTCCAACGTCATCTCAAGAGGTCACGCTTCAGAGTATCAAAGAAGAGATATCTGCTCTTCGGGAAGAAATGGGTCATCAGGAGGATCGCATGACCAGTCTCGTGACCAAGGTTCTAAATGCAATCAATGATATGCATTCCCAAAAAGATCGAATCGATCAGGAAATGCGTACCATTCGATACCATCTTGCATCGGGGCGTCACAAAAATCAACCCCTTCCCGAACTTGATCCTTTCGATTCTGGATCAGTTCGACGAGACCCGACTCCCGCTCCCAGCTCATCTTTCTACTCATCCGCCCATGTCCGTCCCATCAAACCAACTCAGTCTGTCTACCCCATTTCCCAATTCCAATTTACCAAGTCTTGGGTAGTTTGTGAAATGCTTTTTAGATAGATTGACAAAAAGGGGGAGATAGATTAGGAGTTGAGCATATAGGGTTTGAGAGTTTTTTGTCGGGTAGTTTGTATTATAGGTTTCATTTTTTGCTCTACATTGTAATTTGTAAAATGAAACTTGATATATGAAAGATGCTTTATGTTCAATATGTGTTCAATGATTTCTTGCAAAGGTATCAACTCAAATTAAGTTTTGTCAATCATCAAAAAGGGGGAGATTGTTGGAAATAATGTTCAAAACAAAACAAAATTGACCAAAGCATGAGTTTTGATGATTAACAAAGTCGAATTTGAGTTTAAGTTAAGTACTAATGCATATGTTCAATGTGTTAAGGAAAGCAAGAAGTCAAGTCGATTACCAAGTCGACTTGGACTTCGACTTGGGGTGAAGTCGATACCCAAGTCGACTTCACAAGCGACTTCAAATGGCAAAAAGTGGACAGCGTTGAAAATAGAAAACAAACAGGTGAAGTCGCAGGCCAAGTTGACTCCACTTGCGACTTGGGAAGCCAAGTCGCAGACGAAGTCGACTCCAGCATCGACTTCAAACGTCAAAAAGTGTCCAGCGTTGAAATGTGGAAATGGACATGACGAAGTCGCAGGCGAAGTCGACTCCAGGTGCGACTTGGGCGAAGTCGCAGACAAGGTCGACTCCATCCTCGACTTGAGAAAGTTCAAACTTCAGAGATGCAGTTCCAAGCTCATTCCAAGAATCCATTTGAGCTTTCTCAAATCCAAAGTAAGGTGCAAAGACCATTCTCAAGATTAATTTGAGTTTCTTGAAATTCAAAGCAAAGATTCAAGTTCAAGCCAATCCAAGATGAATCAAAGTCAAGCTCTTCAAAGATTGACAAGATCTACAAGTATGAGGAGCCATTTCAGAATTAAAAGGACTAAAGGAAGAAAGCCAAGCAAGATAGAAGCAAATCAAATGAGGATCAAAGCATTTTTGGCAAAAGACCAAGTCAAGTCGCAACCCAAGTCGACTCCAGGATCGACTTGAGTTGAAGTCTGAAACCAAGTCGACCCAAGACTCAGACTTGGAAATCTGAAGAACTGAAGTCGCACACGAGGTCGACTCTAGGTGCGACTTAGAAGCCAAGTCGCAGGCCAAGTCGACTCCATCTTCGACTTGGAAAATAACGTTCGAATTTTTGAATGTTGGAGATCATTTATTGCGCGCCAACCACCTCTACAACGTTCAAATCTTTCTCACTCTATAAATAGACACTCAAATGAGCGTGAATAAGATACAAGACACAACAATACACTGCTATATATACTACAAAGTCCAAAAAGAGAAAAGAAGTGCAAGAAAGAGTTTCTATTCCCTTTTCTCCATATTTGAGTGGTCCATATACATTCAAAGGAAGAAAGAGTTTCAAGTTGCAAGTTGCTTCATCGATACTCAACCAAGCTGCTTCTACAAATTCTTTCTCGAGCTAAACTTGCCTACACATCTCTGTAAAGTGTAGTTTTTCATATTTCTAAGTTCTTGTTGTATTGAACTTGATTTAGCTTGGGTAGCTAAGATCAAGTATATGCAAAGTAGTGTGTGATTGGAGTGGAACTCATCATCTACTTGTGCTGTATGTTGTGTATGCCCCCTATAGCTGGAATCTAGAAGAGAGCATAGGCTCTAAGTTGTATATGCCCCATAGAGCAAGAATCTAGAAGAGAGCGGAGACTCTAAGTGTATTCGAGGAATACATAGTGGAACCCAAGTCACAACGGAGTGTGAGCTTGGAAGAGTGGAGTAGGGAAGGATTGCCCGAACCACTATAAATCTTGTCTTCTGCTTCCTTTTACTGCTTTATCTTAATTGCTCTCTATTTGCTTTCAAAAGGGGATTAATCTTTCAAGGGGTTAAGACTTTAATTTACCAAAGAATTTTTTAAAGAACCCAATTCACCCCTCCCCTCTTGGGTTTGCCATCAACTCGGGACCAACAAAATCCACATCACCAAATATATTTGTTGGCGCTAAAAAATATGTCCACTTAAGCACATCTGAATTCTTTTTTAGTCGGCTTGAATTTTCAATGCTATCAGCCACTTGCTGGCTAGAAATTTTTTTAATGCAACAATCTATCGTTTTAAATACAAAAATTCACAGCAGTGGCCGAAAAATTCCACAGACCTGCTGCCAAGTGCCAAATTGCTATTGCTAATTGTGCTGCTAGGCGCTAGACTTGTTGCTGTTGGGAAAACCTTATTGATTAAACATTAATTACCTTAGAATCCTCTATGCTAAATTACCAAGAAAATAAACCATAAGCGGAAGCGTACCTGAATCCATTGGCGTAGTTGTTGAATCCGGAGGTTTTCTGATCTTCCAAGTTGATGACATAGGATTTTTCTGGAGAAAGTGACTCCTTTTTTCTAATGATGGGATGTTAGAAAAGAAACCCTAAAAGGTGCATAACCTGAGAACCACAACTATTTATATAATGTACTCATCTTTCTAATTTTTAATTTAGTCCATCATAAAAATAAAAACTAGAAAATAGATAATATAATTTCTACACATAGGAGACCTATACTCTATTAGACAATTTGGGCCCATAAACCTTGTAAGATCACTTTATAATTTTGGACTACTATTTATGATAGCATACATATAATTATTATATATGTAAGTTCAAAAATCTAACAATCTCCCACTTGGACTACATATAATTTTATAATTATATATATAACCTTATGAGCTCAAAACCTTTTGCTACCATAACCAAAACAATCTCCGAACAATCTCGTCCATTAGTTATGCCAAGATAGGATCAAAGCGACTTTTGTTACATTCATCGTAACTAGACCCATCCATGGTCACATATATCAAACATAACCAAATGACATAGATCAAGTATGGATGTGTAATATGGAAAGTACATGTAATGTGATCTGATATGCTTATTTCTAACTGGTCCTACTTATTTGGTGAGTCAAATTAAAACCAAAATACTGAAAACTTTATTTCTACAAAAAATATACATAACTTTAACAAATAAAATGTGTGTTAACCAAAAAAGCACAAAATATAAACTTCCACTAAACTAGAGTACCATCAAGTGATACAAGACCCATGTGAGCAGTATGCTCATGAAAGACCTTGGATGGTAGTCCTTTAGTCAGCGGATCCCCAATCATAGAGTTTGTTCTTATATGCTCTATAGACACCTGACCTTCCTGAATTCTTTCCTTAACAACTAGAAACTTCAGGTCAATAAACTTTGACTTTGTTAAGCTCCCGTTGTCGTTGGAATATAAGACGGTTGAGTTATTGTCACAAAATAACTTGAGTGGTCTTTCAATTCCATCTACAATTCACAGCCATATAGCCTAATTAGATGTCTCGAAATATGCTATAAATTTAGTTGCCATGTGGAAGGAGTGACAAGTGTCGGCTTAGCACTCCTCCAAGAGACAGCTCCTCTAGCAAGCAATTAAATATAACCCGAAGTGGATCTAAGACTGTTTTGGCATCCTGCATGGTCGAAATCTGAATATCCAATGATCTCTATGTTATCCAACCTCCTGTATGTGAGTATGTAGTGTTTTGTTCCCTGAAGGTATCTCTAAACCCTTTTGGCTGCTTTTTAATGATCCATTCATGAGTTACTCAAGTATCTGCCCAATATCTCAACAATGAATGCTAATCTGGACGTGTACAAACTTGGGGATACATCAAACTTTCCACTATTGAAGCATAAGGGATCTTTTGCATTTTCTTAGATTCAAAATCATTCTTTGGGCCCTGATCAAGATTGAATTTGTCTCCCTTGACAATAGGGGTATCTCCTAGTTTACAATCCTATATGTCGAATTTTTCAAGTACTCTTCCAATATAGGCCTTTTGTGATCATTCAAGAATACCTCGAGAATAATCCTGATGTATCTGAATTTCGAATACAAAAATTGCTTCACTAAGATCTTAACCCAAGTGCCTTTAGTTTTGAAGTAAGATGAAACATCTCTATGATGTACTTTTTATGTTTCCTTTGCTCTTATACCTCATTAAAACTAAGCTTGATAGAGTCAAACTTGTTTCAGCTTTATTGCTTTTTTCAAAGTGCTTTTCGATTTTATCGAGAAAATCCTTAGCAGCAGTATCCTGTTCAGACACACCACCCTTGAAAGTTTCTGGGATTGTCTTGCATATGATCATGAGACTTATGTGATTTGAACGATCCCACCTCTCAAAATCTCATTTTTCCTGAATGGAACTTGCAGATGTAAGAGGGGTGTGTTGTTTAACTCTTAACGCAAGGTTGAAATCCATACAACCAAGAATGATCATAACATTCTCTTTCCATTGCTTAAAATTAGTTCCGTTCAGCTTGTTAATAGAATTGATGTTGACGGATATAGTAGAAGCAGATGTATTAGTTGAAAATAGAAAAAAACAACATATTCACCTAAGTTCTATATAAAAACTTAGAAAAATTCAAATAACGGCAGAACCCATCACAAGATACTTAGCACAACATTAATATATAGTCTTTGGACAAAAATATTAACTTGTAAGTGGTACTCTTATTGTAGTTATCAAATATTGATAATAAAGTCCTATCAAATAATAAGTCTTTTTTTGGAACAATTACTATTCACATGAAAAGCTAAATAATTATTACATATCTATTACCACAGGTGTGCGCATAATTCAGCCAAATATTAACATTCCTTTGGGCTGATTAATATCCATATGAATTACACTCACACAATTATCTTAATGTTTCAAAAATAAATTAACCTACACAAAGAGGCTACTTTAGCAGCAAATTGTTTCAGTTAATTTATTTTAAAACATCAGACATTCATAAAGAATATTTGTGCAATTATTCAAATTTAAAATTTTAAAAGATCAAAAAATTGAATTTTGCATGACAATAATTTAAAATTTAATATAAAGCAACAAATCATAAATTTATAAAAATTATTTACAAATTTCTTTCTAAATTTTCACAAATTAACCATATGAATTAACTGCACATATGATTCAAAAATTGCTTGCATATACGTAAATTCACAAAAATTATATTTTTAGGCCTATTTAGTTTAAGCAGACCCCATAATTTGATTCAGAATGTCAAAAAATATAGAAAACCATTATTGGATTGTCCAAATCGGAAATCAAGATTAAAAAATATGTTAAAATTACTTTGGACAGTTATTAGAATGCCACGTGTCCATTGGGCATGATGTTTTGGGCTGCGGTGGGGCCCAAGCCTAGCCCAGGCCTAGTTGCCCAGGCCTAAGGGCCATTTGGAATCTGAGCCTATAATCTGCATGGGCCTATAATTGTATGGGCTTGTGATTTATTTGGGCCTATTATCTGGACGTGAGCCTAAGCCCATGTGAAAAGATAGCCCACTGAGTAAGCCCGGGCCCACAAATGCAAAGGAGAGATTTTGGACTGTTTTGCAATTATAATTGGCTGACTAAATTTGCAAATAACTCTCTGTTTTATTTGCTAAAACAGTTTCTGCTCAAGGAGTTTTTCGTAAATAATCTTATCTTCTTCTCCAGAATAGGAACAACGCCCAAAACCTAACCTTAGCTGCTGCCCATCACAGCACCGCCACCGCCAGCAATTCCATGCCGTCACCGGCATCTTCTCTGGTACTATCACTGGCAACCAAATAACCGGCAGCCTGTAATCGTCAGGTTGGGTTCGAAAAATCCAACCAAAATAGTAGAATTTTTTTTTGAAATACTAATCATGCCCAAACTAAATCCTAAACTCATATGAATCCAAGGTCATGGGTTAAAACTTGATGCTCGACAAAATAAAAAAAAACCAAGTATGAATTAGTTGAATTGAAGGAGAAATTGGAACCATGCCGTATTCAAATCAATTCAACGCATATCCATCATACAAAATTTTGTACATAAATATCGTGGCATGATTTTAATGGAAAAAAATCATGTTTGAATAGAGCATGTTGAGATTGAGTATTTCAGTAAAAATAAAAATAACTTAGATGTTTGCATAACCAAATTTCAATCGATACATAAAAAATATATCTGTCGACCAAATCCATGAATATTACGTGAAAAGCATGAATATTCTATAAACAAACAGGGATGTACAAAGCATGAATAATTCATACGCTTTAATGTTACGAAAAGTAGTCCATACTAAATCCATATGTAAAATAATTGGAAGACTTAATTACCTAAGCAAATAAACCAAAATTTGCATAAACCTTAAACTTTCTGAATGATTCAACATGAAAAGCTTTGATACCACTTGTTGAGAAAATCTTATTAATTAAAAATATTAATCACCCCAGGATCCTCCATGCTAAATCACCAAGAAAAATAAACCATAAGCGGAAGTGTACCTAAATTTATAAGAGTAGTAGTTGTTGAATCAAGAGGTTTTCTGGTCTTCGAAGTTGATGTCCTAGAGTTTTTCTAGAGAAGGTAGCTTCTCTTTTCCAATAATGGGATATTAGAAAAGAAATCCTAAAACGTGTATAACCTAGAGACCAAAACCATTTATATAGTGTATCTATCTTTCTAATTTCTAATTTAGCCCATCATAAAAAAATAGAAATTAAAAAATAGGCAATAAATTTTTTACGCATAGGAGACCAATAGTCTATTAGATAATTTGGGCCCATAAACCTTATAGGATCACTTTATAATTTTGGGTTACTATTTATGATATCGTATATATAATTATAATATATGTAAGTCCAAAAATCCAATAGTTGCTCCTCATCTCTCTTTTTATTGTTGGTCACTGTCTTAATTTTCCAGTTGTAAAATTTTCTCTTTACCACCGCACGAGTTCTGCTGTGCATGAAATTGAAAGCTATCACAATTTGTTTGTTGAAAACTGATAACTCGTGAAAATGCGAGTATTATGTCTCATTTCAGACTAGTTTTGCATGTTAGTCCAGGAGAATGTGGTGGGTTTGCATCCATTTAGCGTAGTTTTCATTCGCTTTGCATTTTAGGAACAATATGTAGTTTTATGCATTTTTAGTATAAAATAGGTATTTATAGTTTATTTATTTAGTTTTAGTTGATTTTGCAGGAAGGACAGACAAATATCTGCTAGCGAGTGAGTCTGGATGAAAAATTGAGCGAATTGAAGAAGCAAGCAGGCTGGCGCCCAGGTGTCGACCAGCGGTGCCTAGGCGCCAACCTACAGCCTCGCAAGGATATTCCAGAACTCCTTACGATAGAAAGCTTCCAAGGAATTGGCGCCTAGGCGCCACTTCACTACCATACAGAAACTACACTACAATGCAGAGAGACATCAAAAGCCCTTAAGTCAATTACCCTCCAGAGAGTTAACGGTTAGGCGCCACGGTGCGACCCCTACACACATGTGTTTCTGCACGTGTTTCGTACGGAGTAAGGGAGACTTAAATACATACCTAGGGATTCGTGCGAGGGGGAGAGAGGACATATGGAGTAGCCGATGAGAGAAGGAAAAGGACTTCCATTTCCAGAGCACTCGAAAAGGAGATCCAATCTTGTTGGTGGAGACTCGCGAGTTTTAGTTTCTCTTTTTCTCTATCTATTTCCTTTTCTCTGTTGTTAGGAATACATTCAATTTGGGTTTAATGGGAGTTGACACCATGTTCATGAACTAAACTTTCATAGATGGGAAGTTGAGTTGACGCCAATTTAGGAATGAATATTTGATTTGTTGCATGATTATGCTATGTGGATTTACCCTTGCATATGTCGTTTAATGCTTTTTACAAAATTAGCTACCTTGTAAGATGATTTAATTGCAGGATTCATCCCTGAAAAAGGAAAATCCAAGTAAGATTCATGTGTAGGGCATAGGTTTCTTCCTTTGTTAATGGAAAATGTTTAATGAATAGGAATATACCGTTAAATCCTATGTAGTCATGAACAAGTTATGTATAGATCAATTCCATCTCATTTAATTGCATGGGAACATAGCAATTGGGTATTACGTAATTAGCTTTATATGTGTTGGAAGATATATATAAAGATCATTGAACTTGGACTAGGAAATCCCTGCACAATCTAAAGAGAAAAAATCAATTCGATATAGTTTAGATTTAAGGATTCCCAACTTTCCCATCTGTCATCCCAATTTGATAAGTCCTTTTTGGTATTCCAGCTCTTCTGTTAAATTCTCTTCTATTTCTTTTACTTATTTTGCATATTCGACTTTATTTGTGAAAACTCTTTCTAATCACTGTAAGTAACTGAACTAATTAATAACACTAGTTGAACCATATCCTCGTGGGAATGATACTTTACTCACTCTTATTACTTAATTGCCACGTATACTTGCGTTAAAACAAGCATTATAATTAGACATATACGCAGCTCGTCAGAAACTCTGATATACACAAATTCAAAATTGCGTTCTTATCTGGTGCACAAAATCGCAAAGATTTATCATGCACTTGTGGTTGCCTTCTTCTTTTAGGTATTTTTGGCACTATATTGGTTTTATTTTCATTACTTATCTAAATGACTGCTACTAATATCAACAATGATACCAATATAAAGCTAATTACTACATTGTTGAATGGAAAAAAATTACCTTCCATGGGCAAGGGCCATTATAGTGGCTCTTAGTGGAAAATCAGAACTTGGGTATATCAATATAAAATTACAATTCATAAATTAGAAAATTCTAACTTTGAACAGTTCCAGGCTATGGATAATCTAGTTATGACTTAGTTGTTTAATTCCATAATGATAAGAACTTGTGGGATTTCCTCAAAGAGGTTTTGGTGCCCCCAACTAATCATAATATATGAGGTAATTATCCCTAATATATTCACATTCCCTAATCCTCATTAGTCCTCTTTGAGCACATTAACTTATATTGGGCTAAGGTGATTAACTTAACCACTTTTCTTAGTCATTCACCCTAACGTTATTCATCCATTTCAATTATATACTTAACAATAATTACATGCCTAGATTGCACGTATGAGTCACATTTATTTTGGGTATCATAGAGGTGTACAGGCAAGAAAATAATGCCTTCAAAATCTTTGAATTGCAACAAGAATTTGCTCGTGCAGAGCAAAAATTAGATCAGTCTTTTGTTGAATACTTGAGATATATGAAGAAGTGATAAGATGAACTAAGAGAATATTGTTGTCCAGCTAAAAACGTAGAAAACTACTTAAATAGAGGGGAATAAGACAATGTTTCAGCTATTGGTTGGCTTAAAACCTAAATATGAAGATCTCAAGAGACATATATTAATGAGCCCATTACTTTCCTAATTTTATAATATTTGTACTATCATTCAAAAAGAAGAAATAAGAAGACGGTTAATGAAATCATACAATGGAACAAAAATTGAAAGTCATATTCTTGCCATTAAATCTAACTTTAAAGGACCTACTTAATATGGAGGAAAATGATCAAATTTTTTGTGAGGAAAAGGAACAAGAAATCATCCCATTTGTGATCGCTATAATAAAACAGGATATGTTAAAGATCGATGCGCCTTATATCCTCATTCAAGAAGGGCCTCTAAATAAAAAGAGTCAGATAACAAAATAACAGCCCAAATTAATATTCTTTATTTTCAAACTACAATAGAAAGTCTTGCAAGATAGTTTCTGCAACTTCTCGTATAGCAAACTACTATGATGATTCCGCCCAAGATTCTTCCACATCATTTGCACAGTCTTTTAGTATGACTCTATCTCTTTTCTCATAGAGATGGTTGGATGATAGACATTGGTGCTACGGATCATATGATTGACAATATTGATTGCCAAACTAAAGTCCACTCTCAACTTGCAATCTTTCTAATCACTGTTGCAAATGGACAAAAGGTTCCGACTTAAAGAATTGAAGAAATTCAACTATTCTTATGCACTGTAGATGTTTTGTTTGTTCCATCATTGACCTCCAACTTGTTATCCGTTAGTAAGATTACTGATGATTAGAATTGCAATGTTGCTTTCTTTTATAATTTGGTCACTTTCAAGACAGGGTCATAGGAGCAGTTTGCATTATAAATCTTCTAACTTTACTTATTGACATTTTGAACTTTGAAGTTTGTGTATTAGTATATTATACCCTATGAAGTTTCAGTCTTTGCCTAATGGCGTTAAAAGCACTATGAAACTTATGTATAATGTGGAAAATAGCTTATGTCTATATGAACAGCAAGACAACTATGACAAAAAATTAACATCATCTGTCCGATAGAGACACATGATTCTGAGAAGGTGATAACGTTTAGGAAGATAATGTTAGTTTTTTATCATGATTGCCTTACTTTCATATGTATGTAATGGTATTTTCGATGTTATACATGGTTAACGATGTTTTTTAATGTGGTTAAGTGTGAATGTTTAAAATCTAAATGCTAAAACTTCATAGGGTCTAATATGCTAATACGCAAACTATGGGGGTCCAAAATACTAATACGTAAAATTAGAAGATTTATGGCGTAAGTTCCTTGAGCTATGGGGATAAAGATTGGTGAAGGAAAAATTAGTCAAGATTTCGATGTCTTGGATGATTCATGAAAGGCATTTATTGGACAGAAAAATGCAATTCTTTCATTATTATGACATCAAAGATTAGGACATCTATCTAATTGAATATTGTGGACTTTTGATTTTTCTATTTCAGTTGATGAATGCGAAGCTTGTCATTTTTCTAAACAGTATAGACAGTCATTCCCAAAACATTCTAGTTTTTTAAATAAATTTTTTAATTTAGTTCATTTAGATATTTGGGGACCTGCTTCAATTGACTCTGTCACGAGAGTTATAAATAGTTTGTTACATTTATTGATGACAAGTCTTACTTCACCTGGATATATTTATTGAAGTCCAAAACTAATGTTTTGTAGGTTTTTATTACTTTCATAAAATGATTTAAACATAATTTGGTATTCCACTAAAGGTACTGAGAACTGAAAATGACACTGAATATGTCAATCACCTTTTCTCTTCTTATCTTAAATTCTATGAAATTTTTTTTTATCAAAGTTCATGTGTAGGTACACACCAATAAAATGGGATTACTGAAAGAAAAAATAGACATATATTAGAAGTAACTAGAATCTTATTATTTCAAATGCATGTCCCCAAACAATACTAGTCTGATGCTATTCTTACTAGTCGTTACCTTATTAATTGTTTGCCAAGTTGGACTTCAAAATTTTGAACCCTTTTAGCAATTATGCAAGGATGAAAAATCTGATATATGTTACATCCGTGCATTTGGTTGTCTTTATTATGCGCATCTTCAAAATAGTGGTAGACTTGATTCCCATGTTAAAAGGTGTATCTTTCTTGGTTATTCTTTTACTCGAAAAGACAACAAATGTTAAGCACCGAATACAAATAAATTATTCATCTTTGGAGAAGTTTTATTTGTTGAGCATCAACCCTTTTTCCAACCACGAGATCAAATTCAGGGGGGTAACATTCATAGGGAATTTATCCGTAGACAATTACCATTAATAGCTAATGAAAGTAATGATATAGCAACATCAGAACTGTGGCACCCCCAACTCGAGATGTCACATCCTAAGCCTTACTTCAAGATCTTATCGATTGATAAATGTGAATCAGGATTGTTGCCCTGACCACGCGGCCGGTTCTTAATTGGATCTAGTCCAATTTTTTTTATTCCTTTTCTTTTATCATTTCATTCATATCATAAGCAATGATACACTTGTAATCAATTACACATTATTCATGAAATTTCGACTTGCTCTTCTATATTAAAGGTCCTCTTGACTTAATAATGATATTTTCATTACATACATACACATATCCAACCATCAGTTCAGTTAGAACTTAAAACCTTAAATAAGTTCACATACATCAACTTAAAATATTAAGACATACTATCTCGTTATTCATGACTAATCATTTTAGCCCACATTTGCATATCATCTAATACCTTTTCTTAGATGCTCGGGTTCTAGACCTCTCGAGCTTCCCTGCACCTGTCTAAGGTTTGGAAAAACAAAATGTGATCGATTACTCAGTAAGCAAACATTTTATTTCTAGGCAAGCACTTTTCTTTAAAACATTTTCATAAACATCCCTTCTTAAAACTATTAACAAGCCACGTCTGGGCTTGTTAAGGCAAAACATATGCGTTTTATCCGCTTTAAGTAATTTTCTTTGGTCTTGTGTGAACATTTATAATGTTTCAAGACATTTACATAAAACATTCTTTTGCCAATGAACATTTTTACATCCAAAATATTTTTCATCACAAATTCCTTTAGCCAAGGGACATTTTATGTCCCAAAATATTTTTAACTTTTTGACATAAACTTTTTTTGGAAATGGACATTCTTATGTCCAAAAACACTTTTCCGCATAAACTTTTTTGGAAACAGACATTCTTATGTCCAAATATTTTTTTCACATAAACCTTATCAACAACGGACATTTATATGTCCTAAAACATTTATTGCATAAGCATATCGGCAATGGACATTTTTATGTCAAAAAATATTTATCACATAAACACATTGGCAATAGACATTTTTATGTCCAAAAATATTTATCACATAAACATATTTGCAATAGACATTTTATGTTCAAATACACTTTTTAAATCAACCCGTTTCATAATCCTCATATTGAGGCTTGTTTATAGCAAATAAGATATAAAACACATAATCTTTTTCCTTAAAGCATTTGCATAGAAAATATTTCCTTTCATCATTGTTATTCACACTTTTTGTATAAAACGCGCTATTTTTAGGACAATCTTTTTGCATAGGCTCATAAAATCCCATTTAGGATAATCTTTTTTCATCTAATTGCTTTTATATCCCAATTTTCTGGGTTTTTTCAAAAGCAAAACATATGCACATGCATTTCTTCATATCCGGTAGTGACACTTAGCAAGTGATCAGTTTACCTTTTGGAAGAGAATCCTTAACAGCAGGCTAGCCAAACAACTGTTCCTTCATTTTCTCTCATCTCAGGGAGGACGCCACTGGCCTCCTGCCATCCCTTAGCAACTTGGACATATGTAGAGTGGGCCCCGGTCTATCTCCAACCGCACTCTACAACCAGCCTATTCCTTGTATTGGTGCACTATACATTATACATTATCATAGATGTCCTTATGCTAGCATGATCTCTTGAAACATCACAAACCATAGTCCGTGTTCTTTTAAATCATTTTAAAAAAAACATCACAGACCGAAGTCCGTGTCAACTTGTAAAGTGAGCGCACCCACTTTAAACAAGTTATCATTTAAAATCTGGTTTTTAGGATGACCTCCATTAAATTCTTTTAGAATATTTAGAGTAAAATATTTTGATAAACGTTTGAGAGATTTGAGAAAATAATATTTTCCAAAAATAGTTCTTGAAATAAACCTTGAAATTATCATGTTAAAGAAACTTCAAAACTTTTAATTTTCAAGAATAAACAACATATTTCCCTAATACTTTCTTGGTTCTCATTTCGGGGCCTTTGCCTCACAAAAGTTATGCAATTGTATCATTCCTTTTTATCAATCTTGGGATATATCTTTGTCCACATGTCCTTCTTGTTATTCTTATATGAAAATGGGTTTGCATAGCCTTTTGTATGCTATTTCAGCAACCCAAAATTAAATTATTTTAGAAAATTAACTTATCGGGTTGGCCATCGTTAATCCCCTTTTTAACAACATCTGTATAAATATTGTCAAGACATTTTCAGAATATTTTCTTATTTGAAGGAAATCAAAACTTTTCTAACATCATTTTAAACCGATGGACCATGTCGAAATCATTGCTTACGTTTAAGTGTTCTAGCATGAAGAAACCAATTTATTTCTATAAGCCAAATTCCTTTTCGTTTATCTTTCATAATCATAATTGTTTTTCATAAAAATCTCGTAGGAGTAAACTTAAACTCGTTTGTTAGTATTTCTTTGTGAAAAGGGTCTAAAATCCTTTTTTCTTTTAAAATCCCTTTTAAAAACAACATCATAAAGAACTTGCTTACTTGAAACCAAATTCCTAAAATCATCAACATAAATTATTCCTAATCCTTGCAACACTTGTGATAAAATAATTATTTGAAAAGTGTTGCTTGCTTCTCATGAAGCAATCCTTGATGCTTTTCATTAAAACCATCCTTTTTAAAACGTGTGACTTTTCATTAAAGCTATTATTTTCAAAACTTGTACTTGCTCATTTATAAAAAATTCATAAAACATCAATCATAAACATATTCAATCATGTCAATACATAGAAGGAAAATAATATTTTAGAAAGTTCGCTTGCTTACCTGAGATAACCTTAACCTCCTTCTTCCATACTTCTCCTTGCCTTTGCCTAAATAAATGAAAATGACATTTCATTTATATGCATTGATTTCAAATGCTTGCATTCGTTAGGATTTTTCAACCTACATAAATCCATTTAGATTTACATTAAACTAACTTAATCCATTTGCCTTTCAAGTTGGGTGTCCATTTTTAAATTCCCTCATTAGCATATCTTATGCTTCCATAACACCCATTCTTTTTTAAAATTCACCTCTAATAGGTTAAACCCTCATTATCACTTATGATACTTGTTTATATCCCATTATAAGTTAAGTTACATCCCAAAAATCTGAAATTTAACATTTATTTTGATTTATTCCTCAATCTGTCCACGATGCTAAAATCAGACACATTGATTTCTCTAATTTTTGAATCATAATCAAATCAAGGAATTTAAATTTTAAATTTCTATCATACCTTAATAACTACATGATTTAACAAAAATAAATATTTTCAGTACAAAATAATAAGTATTTATATTTATTTTTGTATTTTTTCTCTATTAGATAGCAACATCAATTTTCAGATAGTTCAATTCACGTTAATTATTACGTATATTTATACTCTTCAAAAATTAATTTTTATTTTGGTCAAGTGTTATTCAAGATGTCTTATACATCATATAAAATATTTAGATTAAAATTTCTTGTACAAAAATTATTAAAAATTATTTGGTGCAGCAAATCCTTACACCTATTCAACCCTATTCAGGTTGATTTTTCTGAATTTTTAATTTATAACCTGCTTATCTTTTTAAGCTGAAAATTGGGTGGTTCCTTAATCACCCTATCATGAGTAAATTGTCATGGTAAAACTCATTCATTTACTATTTTTTTCATATTTTTCTTTCCTATTCCAAATTCAATACATATGAATATATCCATGTGATTCATTTCACCCTTGTAATTATTAACACATAATCTATGTGAGGGTTTGGTTTGCTTAATCATTCATCAAGCATTCAAGGAGATATTTACCTGTGAATTTAATATTTATAACCATCTTTACATTAATCATTAACCAAACATGATTTAGGTTAACATATATGAATAAAAAACGCATAATACTCACCCCAAATTAAACATGAACATGGGTAAGCCTTGTTAAATCATTTTTCTCTTCGTTCCTTCTTCCTTTTTCTCCTTGCTTGGCCTGCTTGGGACGTCCATTGCTATTGCCCCTTCGTAGAGAAAATTTTCTCTCTCTTTCTCTCTCCTTTTCTTGTTGGAATGTCTACTGCCTTGCTGCCCACTTTCCTCCTTTTTTCCTCCTTTCTTGCTACCCAAGAAATCCCTTTATATATATATATTTAGGATTTCACCCTTGGGTAGCCATCATTTAACCATGGTTAAGGGGGATCGCAATCTCCTGTGCCCGGGAGCAGGCAGCGCTCCCTGCTCCCGGGTGCATATACTTATTTTTTATATTTTTTTTCAAAATTTTTTCATAGAACTGTTACTCTAGGTGTAGTTAACATGCGTATAAATTTTTACCATTTTTGGAGTATTTTAGATATTTATTTTTAATTTTTAAAAATCAGTGGCATTTTAGGTAATTTTAAATTACGAAAATGCCACTGATTTTCAAAAATAAAAAATAAATATCTAAAATACCCCAAAAATGGTAAAAATTTATACACATATTAAATACACCTATATTAACATTTTTAAAAAAATAATTTCAAAAAAAATAAAAAAAGGTGTGTGCGCCAGGGAGCAGGGAGCGCTGCCTGCTCCCGAGTGGAGGAGATTGCGACCCGGTTAAGGGAGCTTAATTGCCCCAAAATCCATTCATATTGCTGTCCATCCATTCACGTCCTCATGTGGCTTGATTTTTGGCATTTTATGCCATCAAAATCCATCTCATATTAATGCCATTTAATATACCTAGTCATATAGACTAATGATATGTGATTTTAGCATTTTTAAAAAATCACAAAATCAACCCAAATGCCCCTTGGACGTTCCAAATCATGCCACCACCTCAAGCCTCTTAAGGCTACTTAGCTTAGCCATTAAACCATGCATTTATGCCTTGGATAATTCACTGATTTTTCTGAATTTTTGAAAATGCAAAATGCTCTAAAAAATTTCTCCTCATGCCACCTCATCTTATCCCTTTAATTGCCTCATTAAATCATTGATTTTTGCATTAATTGTATTGATCTCAAATGGATCCTACGATGACACGTGTCTCATGTCCCTTTCAAAAGTCAACTTCTCATTTAATTAGTTGGCTTTAAATCTTGCTTGATGAATTCCGCGTTGACACGTGTCACTTGTCGCTTTCGGTTCATTAATGACATGTCACTTTCGAAGAACAAAAGACAATCACTTTCGTCCTTTAGTTATGAAGAAATTTTTCACAATAATTAACTTAATCAAACCCATTCATAAGATTCATCATATTGTTTTAACCATTCATGTCAAATTTAATCCCAAAAGGACTCTTCTATCATAAGTTATGACCATTTAAAATCAACCTTTGAATTTGGATGAAAATAAATCATTATCACCCTAATCTCATCATAATTTTCATAATTCAATCCATTCATAAGGTCGTGCATATACTCATGTGCTTACTTGTCAAATTTCATCTCAGTCCGCCTTATAGGCGTCAAGTTATGAATTTTTTTTTAACATTTATCACCTTATATTCATAATTATCACCATCATTTCCACTAATTACATCATAATATATGATATAATTATTCATAATATATTCACATTTCCTAATCCTCATTAGGCTTTTTTGAGCTCATTAGCTCATTTGGGCTAAGGTAATTAACTTAACCACCTTACTTAGTCATTAGCCCTAATCTCATCCATCCACGTAAACCATATCATTAACATAATTTACATGTAAGGGTTCTACTTGGGTCTGGGTATCACAAGAACCAGTTACAAGAGAAGAAGAACCATCAACTGCTAGAGAAGGAGAATCTCCTAAAGACATTGTGGCCCTCCCCCATAGGACTTCACGAATTTTAAGATCACTTTCTAGGCTGCAAAATTTTTATACTTATCATGCTGTTGCTTTTCCTATTCAGGATTATATATGCTATGATAATATCTCGACTTGTCACTCTACTTTTGTAACTAGTATTGATTCTCAAAAAATGTCAATGAGTTTTCAAGAAGCTATTAATATGCTAAAATGAAAAACTTGCTATGGAAGAAGAACCTAAAGCTCTTGATAAAAATCACATATGAGATATTGTAAAACTACCAAAGGGAAAAAGACCAGTGGGTTGCAAATGGGTATACAAAATTAAATTTAAAGAAGATGAATTTGTAGAAAGAAATAAAGCCAGATTTGTAGATAAAAGATTTACTCAAACATATGGTATCGACTATAAGGATCTCTTTGTACTAGTTGTTCAAATGAATACTACTAGAATTCTAATGTCTATAGCAGTAAACTATGGATGATCTCTATTTAGGTGAATGTCAAAAATGCCTTTTTGTAGGAGATTTAGAAGAAGAAATGTATATAAATCTTCCTCCTGGACACAAACTAAACGAAAGAAACATTTAATTTGTAAACTGGATAAAGCAATATATGGTTTAAAGCAATCTCCCAGCATGATATAGTAAACTAAACACTGCACTTATTAAATTTGGTTTTATCAAATGTACATTAGGCTCTTCAATGTTCATGAAAAGAAATGCTCTTGGAATAGTAGTTGTTTTAATTTATATTAATGACAAAATTGTTACTGGAAATGACAATGTTGGAATTTTAGATCTCAAAAGATATTTCAGTAAAAAATTCGACATAAAGGATTTAGGTAAGCTTAAATATCTTTTGAGAATTGAACTCACTCACTTTAAGAAAGGTTTATTCTTATGTAAAAGAAAATACACTCTGACGTTTTGAAAGAGACTAGAAAACAAAGAGCAAAATCAGTTGATATTTCAATGGATTATATTGCCAAATTTATTAAAGAAAGCGAGTCTCTAGAGAATCCTAAGAGGTTTTAGAGACTTGTGGGAAGACTAATGTATCTTATTATTACTAGACCAGATATTTCAAATATAATAAGTTTTGTAAGTTAATTCATGCATTCTCCTACTAGAGAACACATGAGGATAGTAGATCGTATTCTCTGTTATTTGAAATCCTGTCTAGATAAAGGAATATGGATGAAACCACATGGTTATACTAATATTTCTCTTCATATGAAAATTCTTAGATATATAGATGCAATTGGGCAGAAAATTCTAAGGAAAAAAATTAACTACAAGATATTGCACTTTTGTTGGTGGAAATCTGGTAACTAGGAAAAGCAAAAAGCAAAGTTTTGTTGCAAGATCAAGTACTGATGTAGAGTATAGGGCCATGACTCCTACGACAAGTGAACTAATTTGATTGAAATTTGTTTTACAAGAATTGAGCTTCAAAACACAAAGGCCGATGACATTGTTTTATGATAATCAAGCAACAGACACATCTCATCAAATTCAGTTTTTAATGAAAGAACCAAACATATAGAAATTGATTATGATTATGTTCGAGACAAATTTAGGCATGGATCATTGAAACTCCACATATAAGAAGCTTTGATCAATTTGTAAATATATTCGCAAAAGCATTGTTAAGAAAATACTTTGAACAAATACTGGAAAAAATATGTCTCATAGATATTTATTCACTAACTTGAGGGGGAGTGTTGACAAAATAGGCATATCTTGCAATATTTAGCAAGTTGATTCATTGCACTATTTATGTAAAGTTTTGTAAATAGTTATAAATAGTGGAACCTGGTAACCCTAAGAGCAACATTGAATAGGGTTTACCTCCATGGAGTATGTTAAGCCGAACCACATAAATCTGTCTTTTTTTTGTGTTCTTTGAATGCCACTCTTCCAATACTAGGCCGTTCCACCATATTTTATATGATTCATCATTTCAGCCGTAAATGAGACTAGATTATGGGCTATTATACATGGAACATGGAGATAATAGATGAAGAGAAAAGTAGAGTTGTCGGCCACAAATTCTTGAATTAAGGTCCTCACAAGAGACAAAATGGGACTGTTATCATTTAGGAAGTCAATCAAAAGTAAGAGTCACTTTCAATCTCAAGGTGTGAATTTCTAATTTCCCTCCCCAACTCATAACAAAATGGATAGTCATAACGTCCATGGTTAGATAATTTGATATTCCTTCAATCTTTCAGCACTTTTGCAACAAAAAATATCCTTAAAGAGTCCCTTAAACTGCTTCAAACCTATGTAATCACTATTCCTGTTTTTCACATTCATCCACATTTATTTTATAGCTGCCATGGCATAGTCTTATTCATCTCAAAATTAGCTCCTTCCTAATCAGATTCATGGCTCGCATTCTATTTGCAGTATTAAAGTGATCTTTATATCTTTTGCACCACTCCAAAATATGTTCAAAATCTGGTTGGATATCACTCTCCCTTATCTAGTTCTTCAGGTATCAGATCATCCGACAAAGAATAATAAACAAATACAGATCCTTACCTTCCTGTTGTCCTCCTAGTTACCTTAAGATGCACATTATGGATCATCTGGGAGTCCATAAATTTTTGACAGCCACCAATTTCCTTTAAGTTCAACAATCTTTATACAAAACACAAATATGTTGTGTCTTCTTTTGCTTATTTACAGAAAATACAAGTTGGGTCCATCCCCTGTACCCCTTTCGTTCAGATTAATTCTTATTGGCAATGGATTCTTGGCAATTGTCCATGTAAACACTTTGATTTTTGTTTGGTATACATGCCTTCCATATCCATTTAAATACCTATTTATTCGGTGAACATATCTACCTTGCACACTAGCCAACTTGACCTCTAAAAAAGGAAGATTCGATTTGATTAATCTATATGCGGATTTCACTTTGAATCTCCCATCCATTTTTATTGTTCAAAATCATCTATCCACAACTTCATGTCTTGGTATTAGGATGAGGCTTGTAGTTATCCACAAATTTTCCTATTGTAGCGACAATCATATCCCTATTCCAAATGGCCCTCACTTGATCAATGAAGTTGCTAACTTTCTGATTTTCAGCAAGATATTTAGGAAGAGGATTAACATTTTAGATTTACATCTCAATCCAATCATCTTGAAAAAATCTTTTCTGGGTTCCATCTTCAATCCTCCATCTTCCTTGCATTCACTCATCCGTCCATGTCTTCAAACCAAACACTTGCATTGCTGCATGCGTGTGCGTTGCTTTTCGGTGGTGATACGCACCTGTGGGACAGGTTGATTTCTTTGCAATTTTAATCACACGCCACATCATGATTCAAGATTCCATTAAGAGAATGCGGCCAAATTCTCCCTTCGAGTCTCGGTTAGGGCATCTTGTCCTAAATGCCTTCTATGTATACATCGTTGGTTATATTATTGGATTCACCCTTTAAACAAGAATTTGAAAAATATATACTTGGATTGGATCGAATTGTAACATAAGAAATAAAAAAAAATTTCATCTTCCTTTATCTATATGTCTACATTATGAGTTGTGATTATGTAAATTTACATGTACAGTAAGTTATAGTATATTTAGCTCAAAATGTGCCTCACATAATTATAAAATTATAATATACTCCACCAATTATATTTAGAATGGTTTATTTTATTAGTATATTAATTTTCATCCAAATTTGGTATGTATATGAGTCATATTTAAAAAATAATATAAAATCAAGCTAATAAAATTATTTGATGTAAATAATAATTTTAAATATAATTTTTAACATGTAAATTATCTAAGCATATTTATATATGGATAATTAATTATATCAAGTATTAATACATTTACGTTGATGTAGAGCCCATTTTAAGCTAAATATATTGTAATTTATGGTATATGTAAATGTATAAGATCACCTCTTATATAATATATGCATATATACACATAGGAATACTTCTATGAAATATTTCTTGTATGTAGTTTTTTTCATTTTTAATATCTTTGATACTCATACTTTCATTATTTTTGTTTCCTTTTCAAATCTTTCTATTCAATTAATCATCCTTGAAAGGTTTCCAATCCACCTTTTTAATGTAAAAGATGCGAGAATTTTGTTTATTGCATTCTACATATCCTCTGTATGCATGTAAATTCTCATGAGTATGCTTATGAGCTTATGAAATTGTGCATTAGTAGAGCCATATGAAGTTAAGGGAGGAATTGCCCCTTGAATTGTTGAAAATTAAAAAAACTCTCTTAAAATTTCAAAATATATTTTTTATACCGTTGCCTCCCTTTGTGTGAATTTGCCCTCCCTCAAACAATACTATGCTCCCTTTCTTATAAACATATTGAAAAGGAAACAATTTGACGCTAATTTCATGCCATAGTCCCTATAGTCATAAATTTTTTTTAAAAGGAGGTGTTTATTTATACCGAAAAAATTTTAAACTCAAAATTTTAAATATAAAATTTTTCACTTTCCACAATTATCTTATTTTTAATTAATTTTTTAACTTTTTCTCATACAACTGTTCTTTTTTTAATCATTTTCATACATATACTTCTATATTTAACCTGTCTTTTTTAACTTCAATTTCTATACTCATAATTATTACCTCTGTCATATTATATTTTTTTCTTATTTAATAAACTTTTACATTAAAAATTTCACTTTACAAACACATCCTAAAATATATCTTCTGTATTTTAATCAAATGCCCGGGACGCCCGGCTTTATGACAGCCTGGAATCATCGAACCCTTTTCGGCGTTCTTCATTTCTTTGCACTCATCTGGAATAATCGAGCCCGTCCCGCCAAGACAACCAGCCAAAGATGATCCCGTACGTCCAGCAGCTACGCTAACAATGAAAGGTCCAACGTCGGCGATTTAGCCAGCAGCATTGAAGTTAGGTGGATCGTATTTGCCATAATTCATCACAAATATGTAGTTTAAGGATGCGATTGATTTTTAAAAAATCCATATGCATTTTTTATTATCAGTAAATCAATGCCTGTAATTAGAGGGTTGGTATGCTCTGTGGCCGCCGGTATCGCACACGTGGAAAGGTATATTATTTATTTATAAATAAATAAAGAGAACCTATTTTATGATAGCCATGGCAGTCTGCAGCAAAATAAGTTATACACATATTAAAATATAATAATTCTTTATAAAATCATTTATCTATATAAAAATCATACTTTAAACAGTTTAAATGTTGAAAATATAACTTCAAACTTAATATTTATATTAAAATATTTTATTATACTGATTTTTATATCATTTTAAGATGAGACACATACACACGTAAAATTTAGATAAAAATTAGTACACTAACAAAATAAATAATTTTAAATATAGTTGGTGAGGTAGATGTTCATTTTAATTCATATAGGGCCCATTTTTTGGAGGATTGCACCGTTATTACATTACAGTTCATCTGGATTGATTTCCATTAATAAATAAATATATGGGCCCTATCTAAAATTTACTAAAATTTTACACTTTTAAATTTTATTTTGTATTTTATTTTGATTTTGAAAATTAAGAAATGATTATGAATACATATACTTGACAAGAATAAGGTTAAAGTTGGGGTTTAAATTTTATAAATATAATTAAAATTTAGATTTTCTAAATAGGACTAAGATTAGAGGAGCTAACACGAATCGTACCACCCGGTACTGGAATCACTTGGGCCATGGGTATAACATTTCTGTGTGTGACTCGTGTCATGGTCTCATGTGCGTCGTGTGAGTGGCCCATTCTATCATTCGATATGTTTTGGGCTTTTGCAGGCGTTTTTTGAGCTTGGTTCTGGCCATCAAAATTCTTCAAGTTTGTTTAGAAATTTAAAAAATTACTAAACAGAGGCATGGTTGGGAACCATGCATTCTTAAAAATAATTTCTTGGGGATGTTCATACAAGTCGGAAAGGATATTTCTCAAGTGATTATTGATTACTCGTTTGAACTTGATGTAATTATGGACGAAAAATAAAAAAATTAGTTTAACCTAATGAAGCGGGTAAAATAAGGAAAGCATGATGCTTTGATACAATCCAATCAACCTGGTTGACAATTCTCACTAATAGAAATGTAACTGGCCATGATCAACCTTAATCTTGCTGGCCACGATCAACCTTTTCTTTTCTTTTATTTTCTTTTTTTTTAAAAAAAAACAAATCTTTTCCAAAGTCTCATGGGTTTGGCGAAATGATGATGGTCTTTTCTGAAAGGCTACGATTGCATGCAATCTTTTTTTAAAAAAAAAAAAAAAATCTAAACTCTTTATGATATTTGTTCATATTTTTTTGTTTATAATTCCAATAATCATGCATATGCATTAAAAAAATTTATTTGACGTACATTTATAAAAAAAATTTAATAATTACCTGTTCACTCTCATATGGTTCTAATTTTTAATGACAATGAATTTTTTACTCAAATTAATTTTATGAAATCATAAATCTATACATAATGTGTTTGGAAAGTGATAAAACTCTTAAATGAAAATTTTTTTGTATAAAATTTTTTAAATGGAAAAAATAATATAATATAATAAGGGTAATAACGAAGAGTAAAGATAATAACGTTAAAATAGATAAGTTAATTGCATGTATAATTGTGTAAAAATAATTAAGAATCGGAGTAGTTATATAGAAAGATGTAAATAAACGATTAAAAAATAAGATAGTTGTGAAAAATAAAAAGTTTTAGATTGAAAATTTTAGTATGAAGAATTTTTAACATAAACAAACACAGAGTGCTTAGCTCGGGATATGGCTGCTCGCCTCACTCCTCCATCTATAAGGCAATCTGACGGACCAAGCTACCCAGCAAAATCCTCATCTTTGGGTGGAGGCTGTTTAAGAATGGACTCCCGACTCTTCTGAATTTGCGGAGTAGGGGCATTGATGTTGATCCCTTATGCTTTTTTTTGCAGGTCAGGTCTTGAGGATACCGACCATTTATTTTCAGAGTGTGAACTTACTAGGGGTATATGCTTGAGGGCCGAAAGGCGCATCTCCTCTCCGGCCCCTGTTCAGGATATTATTACTTCTCTAGAATCAGGTCATGTGTCTAACGACCTTGCCTTTTTCATGCTCTGTTATTGGAAGATTTGGTTCTTGCGAAATGCTTTAAGAGCTGAAGGGACGCAACCGGATGTCTCCAACACCCTTGAATGGTGCGAGGATTATTTGGAGCAATATCAAATGACTACTCCCCTCATCCAGGGGGGTGTGATTGATCGGCCACTCGTCCCCAGATGGACCAAACCACCGGACGACACTTTTAAACTTAATGTGGATGCTCGAATACTTCATCGGAATTCGTCTATGGTCTTTGCTGCTATCATCCGGAATTCTGGGGGTTCCTTCATCGCTGCAAAAGGATGGCGACGATGTGGCTCGATGGAGCCTCTGCTTATGGTGGCAAGATGGGGACAGGAGCTCAACCTGGCAAAACTCCAAATTGAATCTGATTCGCTCCTCCTTGTCAACTTTCTACCTACAAATGACCCCATTTCCTCTCCCGTTGGCGTGGTGATTGACGAGATCAAGTCTATTATTTCATCTTCTAACCATGTCACTGCTCATCATGTTCTAAGGCAAGGGGAATGCCGTTGCACATGCCTTAGCTGACTCTCTTTCTGTTTCTTTTGTGGATCAACAGGTTTGGTGGGGTAACCCTCCTAAGCTATACAGGAAAAAATTTGTATAGACAATTTTTTGGCAATGATTTGCTCTGATCATCCTATCCCATCTCCCTTTTAGATTGCGAGGGAAGTGGGATAGGGTGTTTTCCTTTTCATTAAAAAAAGAAAAGAAAAGAAAACTATTATGCTAGGTTTAGTATAGAATTTTTCTTAAATGTTTTAATTGTCCGAAACCTATTAGCATGTGATTATAGCCGTATTTGTGTTAATAAAAAACTTTTCATATATTAAAAGTAAAAGACATGAATAAAAATACCACCCTAATATTAACAAAAACAATTTAATATTTATTTATTTCATATTTTATTTATTCTCATCGATTGTTTTGTCCTTTTTACTGAGAATTTTTACAAATATACCTATAAAGTTTGACCAATATTACATCTATATCTTTAAGTTTGCCAAAATTGCGAATACCCCTATAAGGTTTGCATAAATTATAAATGTGTCCCTTCCATTATGATGCTATTAGATTTTTCTATAAAATGACAACAACGCTCTTTGAGCCAAGTAATATATTTGCAATTTGTGCAAATATTGTAAATATATTTATAAAAAGATCTAAAATAATAATGTAGGTAAAATATATAAAATGGTGTCTACAATAGTTACAAGTGCATTATTGGAATTAAAAAGCATTTTCATTATTTTACAAGAAAACCTAACAGTATCCTGATGGAAGGGATGCAATTATAATTTTATGCAAACATTTTAGGTATATTTATAATTTCGGCAAACTTAGGGCACAAATGCAATATTGGCAAAATTAGAAAATCTTTTCGACTAAAGGCTCATTTAAGCTTATTTTTGACATATAAATGAACAATATTGCAGTTTTTACGTACATAAATATGGATCATATTATGATTTTTAGTATACGCCATCATTCTTAGAATTCTGGTTGTTAAAAGAAATTAGCAATTTACAAAACAATGCATCATTATCCTTAATTATCCTCAGCAACAAATTATACGACCGGCAGATGAGCGAGTTTGCATAACCTTTATCATCCCAAAGGTTCGGAAATCATTTTACTTACTTGGCGAGGGCTGGCGTGCAGAAATCTCAATCCTCGACTATGCATTTTTTCCCAGCCACCGCAGGTATATTGATCACGTATCAGTACCCGTATAGAAGCAAGGTTCAAACCAAAAGACCTCTAAAGTTTCAACCATATAGCTTAACTAGTTAGATTATAACAAAAACAAATAAAACAAACGTGTAAACCAAAAAGTTCCAGACGTGAAATCTCACTTCTATATATCCTAGCCGTTCTTTCTGCTTTAATAATTGATGAAGAATTCTCACAATTTATAGTATTTCACGTCAATATTTAGATTGTCATGAAAAGCTCATCATTTGTTTAGTATTATCATGCAATTTTCAGTAAAGTAAGTGGGTGTATTTGGGAATTACCCCTTTAAAATAGATAACTCTCAGTTTTGGTTTTGTGTCGATTGTTAGGCCAGATAATGGCCGAGATTAAAAAAGAAGAAGTATGATTATATATACCATGATATATTTTAGACTAAAATACAACATACATTTATTTTATTTTATTTTTACTTTTGTTTATTGTTCTTCATAAATATGTTTTCCTAATTGTATTTAATTTATATATCAAGTTTTGTTGTTTTATAATACTTTTGCATATTTATTTTTGATTTTTTTTTAAATCAAATTTTGAAGGGGTGAAAAATGACTTAAATGCCTTTAAAATAGATGATTTTTTAAAAATAAAAAATAAATATATAAAAGTATTATAAAATAACGAAACTTGATATATAGATTAAATATAATTAGAAAAATATATTTATGAAGAAAAAATCAGATAAAAGTAAAAATAAAATAAAATAAATGAATGATGTATTTTAGCCTAAAATACATCATGGTGTATATAATCATGCTAAAAAAAACAATCTGTTAATTTTTTATGCTTGTGATGATTCCAAAATAATAAATTCATTTAATAGATTAATATATTTTTTATTATGTCTAAATGATTGATCATATATTTTTACAGAAAAAGAATTTTCAGGTGCCTCATTTATGAGAAGTGGGAAAAAGATCACCCTCATCATTTCATTCGGTAGAAGCAAATCGATCTTCACGCGACATCGCTCATACAATTAGGTGGCCTATCCTTCTAAGTATGATCACAAACTGGATTACTAGAGGTCCAATCAGCGAAGTGTGAGCTGCGTGGTTGCCACTACAAAGTGCATAGCAGAGTTTCACATTTTTGAACTTTTGACTTATGCTCCTAATTTATCTTAATAGAAGGCCAAAGGCAGGAAATGACGCAACAATTATTTTTAAGATAATTTGCAAATATATCCATATAATTTGATATTAATTACAGATGTATCCATATAGTTTTACGAATTATATATTACCTTACATAATTTTACCGAAATTACATGTATACTCATATTAATTATTGACATTTAATGGAGGTAAAGAGACTATTAAGTAAAATATACCATTCCAAAATTGCCCTTAATTGATTGTGTTGAACATGAAACACATGCCATTCCAAAATTAAACACACGATGTGCCATAAGATCATCACATGAATTAGGAATTTAAATAAATAATTGAATAAAGAAAGAGAGAAGTTCGACTGTCTAGGTTCAGGCCATCTGGCTGCCCACTCGATGACAATCAAGTACCCTAGGATTATCTTAATTCGTTGGTTTATTATTCGTCTCTATCCCTTTTCTCCATCAATGTGATTCTCTACTTTACGATTAATATAATTGGTTAGCTAATATTACAAACATTAACTGCCCAAAAAATCCATCAAATAAACTGTGAAAACCATTTTTAACTGGACATTTCTACCATTAAAATTATTTAAACATCAATGAAGTGAATCTGAAGTATTCTTCATTATCGCGACTGCCAGCCGTCCAAAACGTGAAATGCCCTCGCAATACTGCTGACTATGTTGAAGATGCGCCACAATCTAGGCTACTGCTACGAATACGATGCTG
Source organism: Annona cherimola (assembly GCA_030490835.1). Classification (NCBI taxonomy): domain Eukaryota; kingdom Viridiplantae; phylum Streptophyta; class Magnoliopsida; order Magnoliales; family Annonaceae; genus Annona; species Annona cherimola. Next base: position 93,584,267 of record CM059972.1, read on the forward strand.
CCAGTCTTAAGGGTTTTCTAGAACCTTTTTATTGAAAGCGAATCAATAGATCAAATGGCTAGATTTAAAAAAAAAAAAAAAAAAAGTTGCTAGAGATGGTGGTTTTCAAGGTTATTTGTTGCTTGGAGAAGATGCACGCGCCAAAAATTTTCTTGCTAAGCCTTGCTTTCCAATTGATTTAGATGAACATTGATGAAGAGAAAAATAGTGTTTTTTTTTTTAAAATTCATTTGGCAGTCATGGGTGGCTCCTTCAATGACGAAGATAATGAAAATTTTGATTGCCTAGTGGAATATTTCAATTTGTGCATATGCGGGTCAAGTTCCATAATATGTTCCTTTTTGTCATTATATAATTTCTCAACTCACATATTAACAGTTGCGCAGCACAAAGACGTCTCATGCGTACACAAACTACATGAGAGTAATATATAATTTATGAAATTATGTGAGTATATACGCAATTAGCGTCAAACTATATTGCATATATGAAAATTACCTTATTCTTAAGTGAAGTTATGAGCATCAATGGAATCGCTTTCAACCTACTTCCTTCAAGCCCATTTCTTATCATATTTAAAAACCGTGACGCTTCTATGAAACCCTTCTTTTATAAAACTCCCTTTATTTTTAAAATCTTAGAAAATTCACTCCATCAATTATATTTAGCATGATTTATAGTATCCTGAAAACTCTTTTATTTATTTTTTATTTTTTTAAATTCACTGTGTATATGTCTCATCTATATATGTGTAAAATCAATATAATAAAATGGTTCAATATTAAAATATTAATGTTGAAGTAGTTTTTTCAATATCTAAACCATCTAAAATATCAATAATATATAGATAAATGATCTTATAAAGTATTGTTATATTCTAATACATGTGTGAATGAATTTAAACATTTTTCATAATTTATACATAAATGCACCTATTTTTGAGCAAATGTGACCTATCCATATATTGGATTGGGATGAAACTTGTCTTCTAGCTAAACAAATGATGTTAAATACAATGAATGGAATAAATTTTCCATCGAAGATCAACATTTCAAAAATGAAAATAGTTTTATGAAATCACTTCTATGAAACCCAGTTTTATACAAGTATTACCGATTTAAAAATATGATTTTCAAAATGATCTTATATTTTTAAATACCATGCCTTTTTATTTTCAACAAACTAAAATACCGAAATTATCAAAACATGTGGTGCTTACACATCTATAAAATAATTTTTTTCTCACACTTAAGTCAACCTTATGTGATCGCAACCCTTTGAAAATTATATTTTGTAAAATTTTGGAAATTATTAAAATTTTAAAAATGTACACTATATATCGGCACAAAATTTTCCAATACACATTTTTTTAGAATCATGGATAAATACACTTGATGAACATGATAGATGCTTGAGGGTGTGTTTATTTAACAATAAAATTGTTCCCTACAACTACCATATTTTTTAATTATTTCTTCACATCTTCTTATGCGAAGACTCTACTTGTCAATCATTTCTACACAACTAATTATATAACTAACCTATGTATTTTAACTTTATTATCTTTAGTTCTCATCATTACCCCAGTCATATTACATTATTTTCTTTTATTTTAAAAATTTTTACACCAAAAGCTTTTAAGTTTATCACTTCCCAAATATACTTTTAGTTTTGAAAAAAATTGAAATTGAAAAAGAGTTGTTGGGACAATTTCATACAATTGGTTGTGATTATGCATCTGGTAAACCCATGTGTATTTTTGGATGTAATTAGAAATTCCCTCCTCAAAATAAACTATTGACATAGCCCGCCCAAAAAAAGTTGAGATGAAAATTTTCTTTTCTTAAAAAAAATTTCCATTTTTAAAAATAGTAACTTTTTGTTTATTTTTTGATGTAACTTCAATTTCTATGCAACTTTTCTTATCACATCCAAGCTATAAGTTATAAACTCCAATTAAAGGTAAGAATTTTGAATCAACCAATTTTTAAGGATAAATTTAGGATTGTAATTCAAGTAAGGTTGAGGTTAAACTACATTTTATAAATACAATTATGGTTGGATTAAGTTCTATTAAACAACTGGATTAATTGACCCAATTTACACCCCTATGTGCCGCACTGATGAGGGATGTAATTTAGGCTCATGAAACTTAGAGTTGCCTCAATCTTAACCGGAGTCTTACTTATAAAACTTCAACTGTAATATTAACCCTAAACCTATAACTTAACTTTAATCTTATTTGTAAACTTAAATCCTAATTGTATTTTGAAAATTATGCATAGATTATGTTTCAAGGTGGAATTCAACAAATCTTCTTTTAATTTTGAAGCGGAAAGTTTCAAAATTTATATGGATATACAAAAAAAAAACAAATTATGTAATAATAATAATAATAATACATAGTTTACCTACAATTTTTAAAAATATAATTGATAAATTTTAATTTGGTCGAAGGTTAGTCTGAACCAAATCAATGTCTAGATCATCTAAGAGTGAATTACTTAGGTTAATGAACACGTGGTTGACATAGAAAATACGTGATCTATGGTGATGATGTGAATTGAATGCTTATTGTTAAGAGCATTATGATTACCAATTTAATTAATATTAATCGAAGCACATTAAAGTTAATACTATATAGAAGATAACATAAAATAATAGTGATTAGGCTTGATTCTATAGAGAAATGATAAGATTTTGAATTGTTTGATATTTACTTGCAATGAGAAGAGATGCGAGAGAGACAAGGCAGAAGTTAGAGAAGAGAGAGAGAGAAGGGAGAAGTTAGAGAGGAGAGAGAGAGAGAGGAAGGGGAAGAGAAAGAGAGAAAGAGAAAAGAAGGAGAGAAAAGAAAGAGAGAGAAGCCAGAGAGATGAGAGAAGAGAGTAGAGAGAAAAAAATTAGAGGAAAGAGAGGGTAGAATGTAGAAAGAATAGAAAAGAGATAGAGAGAGAAGGAAGAGAGGAATTAGAGAGAGAACGACGAAAAGAGAGAAGAGAGAGAAATAGAGAGAATGAAAGCTAGAAAGAGAAAAAATTACAATTAATTAAATTAAATCTACTTCAAAAAAGCACTTAAAAACTATAGAATTTAAACTATAAAAGCAGGAAAGGAAAATGCATTAAATTTAATGTAAAAATTACAAAACAGGAAATGAAGAGTTAAATAAAGTAATAAATCTAATCTTAAAATTAAAACCGCAAAATTAACAACTACAAAACACTGAAAATAAATTACAAAGAAAAAATAAAAATAAAATTACATCATCCAAAGTAAAAAAGCTAATTCATACGATAGAGCGCTTTATTGCTTGCCCTACCCACTTGATAGGGAGTCTCGGAAGTGTGAGGGAGAGGTTGTGTCGTCTCGACATATATAGGGTGTGTTTGGGAATGGATAAAACTTTTGATGAAAAGTTGTAGAGAGTAGAAGTTGTCAAATGATGTAGTATGATAGGAGTAATAATGAGGAATAAATAGGATAAAGTTGCTGAATGGATTTTTGCAGGAAGTTGCTGTTGGAAATCATGTGATGCGGAAGCGTACCTGAATCCATGTGTGTAGATTTCACCCTATAGATTGAGTAGAGTACGAGGTCTTCTCCCTCAACACTTCTCCCTATGATACTAGCGGTAGATGAGAACCACTTGTGATGTACACGTGTGAGAGAGGGACCTAGACTCTTCTATATAGAGCCCTTCCCATCATGACTCTTAGTAGAAGTGTAGTTCCACCTGGACTCGGATTGCATACGTATCTCAGATATGCAGGGCTGTCTTTAAATCCAAAGACTTCTTATTTAATTAGGACACCTTATAGGAGTTTAATTGTAACATTTGCTTTCATACTTCATAGAGGTTGGGCGATTGAGAAGGGGCTGGAATTCTAACATTCTCTCACTTGGCCTAATTAAAATAAAAAAATTAAGAAAGAAAGAAAAATTATACTTAAAATACAATCCTTGGATTTAACATTTGAAAAAATTACCAGACGAGTGCACTCATTTGAAAAATATGCCCAGTCATTACATACACAATTCAACTTTAATACTTAAGTTAAGAAAAATTTGTCAATATAGATCAATGCGGTTATATGCAATATGTAACATACTTCATTCCATGCACCACAATATTAACAAACTTACTTAACTAAGTTCTTAATGGCAGATTTATAATTATGTGATTTTAATGTCCCACATTAATATCAAATAGATAAAATCTTTTATTTCCAAATCACATAAAATTGTCAACAAAATACCATAATGAAACAAAAAAATAATAATCATTCAACATGAGATCTCAAAATGTATCGATTACATCAATAATTGTCCCACATAACAAGACCCATATTTCTTATATGTCTAGAGAAAACTTTGGGCGCCAAAGCCTTAGTCATGAGATCAGCAATCATGTCAGCAGTACCAACAAAACTAATCGATATCAGATGATCATTAATCCTTTCTTGTACCGACATAAACTTAGCATCAATATACTTGTTAACACCAGTAATTCTTCTATAATTGGAGAAGCTAATCGCTGATGAATTGCCACAACTGATTCTCAGAGGTCTAGAGATAGAATCCTTAATTTTAAGCTTTGAGATAAATTTCCTCAACCAAAGTGCATGTGAGGATGTTTCATGACAGCCGACAAATTCAGCTTCCATGGTAGAGTCAACTACACAATTTTGTCTCCCACTCTTCCATGAAACTGCTCCACCGGCTAATAAGAAAACATAGCTTGATGTGGATCTTCTGCTGTCTGTACAACTAGCATAATCTGAATCTGTGTAACCGATCACTTCTAATTGATCAGTTTTTGCAAACGTGAGCTCATAATCTTTAGTTCCTTGGAGATATCAAATTACTTTCTTTACTGCTTTCCAATGTTTTATTCCTGGATTGCTTTGATATCTTCCAAGTAATCCCATTGTATAACTGATGTCAGGACGTGTGCAAACTTGCGCATACATCATGCTCCCAAGAGCAGAAGCATATGTGATGAACCTCATTTCCTGTTTCTCAATCTCATTCTGTGGACACTGATGTAGACCATATTTTTGACCCTTAAAGATTGATACTTCACATGATGAGCAGTTAGACATTTGGAATCTTTCTAAAATTTTATCAATATACGCCCTTTGTGATAACCTTAAAAGTCTTTTAGGCCTATTTCGATGAACCTCAATTCCTATGACACATGATGCCTCACCCGTATCTTTCATATCAAAATGTTCAGAAAGGAAACTTTTAGTGTTATATAAAAGACCTAAATCATTAGTAACAAGCAAAATATCATCTACATATAGAATCAAAAATATAAACTTGCTCCCACTCAACTTCAGATATATACATTGGTCACCAATGTTTTCTGCAAATCCAAAGAAAGTGATAACTTTATTGAACTTTAAATACTACTGTCAGGAAGCTTGTTTAAGTCCATATATAGATTTCTTTAATTTGCATAGTAATGTGTCATTTCCTTCCATTTCAAATCCTTCAATAAAGAAAACTTTGAGTTTGCAAAACTGAAAGAATATCCCATTACATCAAGTTTTGGCAAAGAAATTAGATTTCTAGAAATGGACGGAACATAGTAAACATCATGCAGTTCTAAAAAATGCCCTGTGCCTGAAAATTCCTACTGCTTTGACTTTGGACTTGGTCAGATTGCCCATTAAGATTGATGACTCATGCGGTTTTGGGTTGCTGGTTGAATGGAATGTCTGCAAAGAGTTTGAAACATGGATAGCAGCACCAGAGTCAATACACCATAAATTAGAGGATACATTTATTAAATTGGTTTCAAGGAAAACATGTACGTAATTGTTACCTTTCTTTTTGAACCAACTCTTCTGCTTGAGACAATCTTTCTTAAAATGTCCTTTCTTTTTACAGAAATGACAATTCTCAGCGGACTTTTTCAATCCATCCTCTAAGCCTTTCTTTAATGGGAATTTATTCTTCCCTTTTCCTTTCTTTAACTTGTACTGCTTAGAAGTCGATGTGAAATAGATAGCCATTGATCCATCTTGCTTTAATCTCTCTTCCTCTTGTACACACATGGATATTAATTCATTTAAAGTCCATTTCTCCTTTTGTGTGTTATAGGAGATTTTGAATTGTGAAAACTGAGATGGAAGAGAGTTTAAGACAAATATGACTAGGAAAGAATCAGAGATTTTCATCCCTAGTTCATTAAGTTTCTCAGAAATAGAGCCCCTGATGTTCCTTTCTATTGTACTCTTTATAATCATAAGAGACAATCTGTTGGAACGCTCTCATTTATCAAATTGAATCTTTTGACTATCAGTGCTTTCAGGCATTAAGTCACTAGGTTTTGCAACACGAAGGGCTAAATCCAGATCCAAACATCCTAAGGTAATAAGTAATTGCTCATGCCAATCAGAATAATTTGATCCATTTAGTGTCGGGATATTAGACAGATGAGATTGAGGAACAGGAGTCATAGCTGTAACAAAAATGATTAAGCTCACGTTACCATTATGATTCAGATAAAATATTATGTAACAATTTCATTAACAATAATTAATCATAGCTAAATATCAAAATTAATCACACAAGCAATAATGCATGATTATATTCAATAATGCTATGATAAACAATAATATTCAATAATTAATTATGAATACACAAAGTCAAGAAATCCCCACCTTCGGGTAGAAAATTTTCTGCGTTTATGCAATTCTAGTTAATTATTGATAAAATATTAAATTATAGCTACCTTCGGGTAGAACTATAATATAATATTTTTTAATAATGCAATTTCTATGATGAGAAGAAAAATCATGTTATTCTCTCTTTGTTTAATAAATTTGATTAACTAAACATCTTAGACCCTTAAGGGCAACAAAGAATAAAGATGAAAAATATTTATTAAATATAAATTTCATAATAAACAATAATATTTTCTCTCCAATATTTAATAATTTTGAAAATATATTTTAGACCCTTTGGGGCAACTAAAATACACAATCAAAATTATTAATATAAATTATAGAGTATAATATATATGAATAATTCAATAATAATGATTATTAAATTCATTATGTGCGATTAAATTCCATATTATTTCTTTTGGTCAGCCAGGTAAGTGAGGTGGGGCGTGGGAGGCTCCTCCTGCATAGCAGGGACCTAATTAAATAACCACGTGATCCTCTTCAATACCTCTTGCCTAGACACCAACCTCCAGTCATATCATAAAATATAATCTCACCATAAAATTTAATAATCATAACTTATATAATTATTCATATATATTGCATACTTAAAATTAAATAGAAAGTAATAAATCATAAATAAATTGCTAATTAGACATTTATAAACTAATCACATGAATTAATTGCACATATAATTCAAAATTTTGCATGTATTTGCATAAATATCCAAAAAAAATCAGACTTATTGACCTATTTAGCTTAATCAGACCCTTCCATTAGATCCAGAATGTCCAAAAATATAGAAAACGACTATTGGATCGTCAAATTTGGATAATAGGACCAAGAATTATGTTAATTTATGTATGGGCGGTTCATAATGGGCCACGTGCCCTTTCTGTCATAATGGGTTTTGGGCCTGGACAGTTATGAGCTAAAATGGGTTGCCCACATGGGCCTGTAAAGCTAAGCCTGAGAAGTTGGCCAGCCCAAGTGCAATAGACTGAAATGGGCTTCCTGGATATAGGCCAACCTTATGGGCTTATTGGGCGAGCTCGAAAATGCCCAAGCCCCGTTCAAAAAAAAAGAAAGAACCATTTTTGTAAAAAATTGTCAAGGGGTTTATCTGTAAATTTCTGTTTAGGGGTGTGTTTTATACAAATAGGTTTTCAGTATAAATTAATAATTAAATTTCATTGCATGCATTACAGCCGTTAAAATAATTTATATTTTAAAATAAAATATCAAAATTGCACGGTTGATAGATGCTGCATGTTTACAGAGATTTTGTGTACTGCCATACCACAAAAAAATGGCCGCATGTGCACAAAATAATTATGCACCGCCAGAGCATCATGGGAATTCGCCTTCTTCTCAAACTCGAATTTAGGGAGTCCAAAATTGAAATGTAAAAGAAAACCCGTCCATGGCAATAATCCAGCAATTGAAATTTAAATCATGCCTCAAAATATAATTAAAATCATAGCATCCTAAATCCATGATTTTCAGCATAATTAAATTAGAATTTTTAATATATATATATATATTTGATAAAAACAGATAACCGAGCCCACCTTGAGGTCCTTTAATGGTCGAGCCCTAGACCAATATGTGATAAACAGGCATGAACAGGAGCAATAGTCGGATATTTGAAAATAAAAATTCCATCATGCATTCACGGCTAACCTTTTTTTTTTTTTATAAAAAAAAAAAATTTGTGATGGAAGCAAAATTCCAGCGGCAACACTGTTGTTTGCAACAGGAGCCGTAAATCAACATGAATTCCATATATATATAAATTCCTTATATATATATGAATTCCAGATTTTGCCGTAATATAATAACAGCCCAATAAAAAAATAATTTTCTTCAGGAACAGACCTAAAGGAAAATAAAAACTCTTTTGCTTGTTTTTCTGTATTGAAATTATGTTCACTCGTCGTAATGCTTCAAACCATATTCTATAACGTAATTATAACTACAATGACAACAGAAAACTAGTAATTAGTTTCACGCATTCAACAATGATCCAAAACAATTTTTAAGTACCGAAGGACTAAATTGCATGCCAAAAAAAAAACGTGACAACAGATAGCTTCTCCAGCATTCATAGAGAGGAAATTAGCGGAAAGCTCAAAGAGGAGGAAAGAAAAAATAAAAAATTCAATCAGGCCCTGAAAAAAGGGACGAGGATTTCCATGCGAGGAAAACATTCTTCATTGGTTATCCGTATCCTTTTCTCTTTTGCTTTATTTTTACGCTCGTTATTTCTCTCTTTTTTTTATTAATTAAAAGAATCCATGTACGGTTTCAAAGCATCATACTACTAATTGAATATGCTAATTTTTAACCGCATGTTTTGTGTCTTTAATTAAACTAGAATTAAATTCACATTAAGCAAAATTTAACATGGTTTTTTTTATGAGCATGCCGTCAATTGCATATAGCTTATGAAAATAATATTATATGACAAATCCAATTGTAATTATGACAACATGTATGCATATCCGAAGAAAAAATAAATAAATAAAATAATCCATTCACAATGCATCCATATATATCTTAGATTAATGCATCCAAATAATAATAATCAATAATGAATATTCTAATACAATAATGAATATTTCAAGCATCATTAAATATTATGGGTGAAATCTATTATACCCAAAATCGAAACGTGTGCTTTGATACTACATGTTGGAAATCATGTGATGCGGAAGCGTATCTGAATCCATGTGTGTAGATTCCACCCTGTAGACTAAGTAGAGTACGGGGTCTTCTCCCTCAACACTTCTCCCTATGATACTAGCGGTAGATGGGAATCACTTGTGATGTACACGTGTGAGAGAGGGACCTAGACTCCTCTATATATAGAGCCCTTCCCATCATGACTCTTAGTAGAAGTATAGTTCTACCTGGACTCGGATTGCATACGTATCTCATATACGCTGGGCTGTCTTTAAATCCAAAGACTTCTTATTTAATTAGGACACCTTATAGGAGTTTAATTGTAACATTTGCTTTCATACTTCATAGAGGTTGGGCGATTGAGAAGGGGCTGGAATTTTGATGCTATTCTGTTTGTCAGTGAGATCAACCCAAAACCCACAGAGAGGCCTGAGGCCATAAAGTTTTCACTATAAAAATTTCTTTATAGTCATGAGGTATATTATCTTAGTTCTTACTGGTCATCCCCTTGGAGGATTCATTTTTCATGGTTAGTAACTACTATTCTCTATTAGAAGATTATGGACTAAAAAGAGGGTATCTAGGAGTCTCTTTTTTCTCTTTTTGATCTCTCTATTTTCCTTCCAATTAACCCCTCTTATGCTTGGAGATTAATCATTATTTAGATAGAATTTAGCATTAATAGGATTTGCTTTGTATTGGATGAGATATTCGTGATTATTCCCTGAAGATCCCTCTTAGATGATGTGTTTGTATACGGTTGGGAGATCTAGGAGGTTGTTTGGGCACGATCGTCTTAAGGAGGCTAGTCGTCCTAGATCTATGAAGATGTCATTCCTTCGTTAAATGTGAGATGATTAAAGGCGGGTATTCTCACATCCTGAGTCGCCTTTGAGTAATTCATCATCATGTTGCTTACTTCTTGTTCGTTCTAGGTGAGGGGTTAGTACACTATTTCCTGGTCTCACTTAGGCATTTCAGCCTATTTGTGCAATCTCTCGGCGAAGGATGGGCTTCGTCAAAGCTCTTTACTTAGGGCCTCGATCTTGTTGGTCATTTAATTTAGTTTGACCCAATCACATGTCCCCTTCAGAAGCAGGGTTTTTGTAAAAGCTCCAGTTATACATACTATTGTTCTTCTAGGGAAAGATCATTCTTAGCAAAGCTTTCCTCCTCTGATGTCGAGATTTGGCATTGTAGGTTTCATCCTTCCTACTAGTGCTTCAGTGATGGTGTACTAGTGACGATAGAGGAAGTTATTATGAATTTGAAGTTATTAACTTTTACATTTTTTTAAGATCATGGAGCTTTGATGGGACTTATTGTTCGTGTAAGACATTCCTTTATTCTAGGACACACAACGTCAGCAGGTGAATGCTTGTGGATTCTTAAGGAAGGTTTGATATTTTTCGATGTCGACACATTAAGGAAGATTTAAGCATCTCTAGATTCCATGTTCGCACATGATGATTCATTCTTTGAATCATCTTGACGCTGTAAGTTCCTCATTAACTAGCCAAAGGTGATGATTTGACTATACAGGCCAACTTAGATGAGCTTCTACCATTACACACTTCCTCTTTTGTTCCTAATAGGCCTTATACTTTAAGATGGAACCTTGATGACATTTTTGTTAGCTCATTCATATAATATCACTTTTCTAGCCAGAAGATAGGGGTGCTGCACAAGTGGAGGACAATAGTTTCTTTAAAGAAGTTTACTTGCCACCACTATAGGTGGTAGGTCTTTGAGCATTGTGTCATCCTCGTTCTCGATTCGAGGGGTAATCATCTCTTTGAACCTTGACCTAATGAGTAGCGTCGAGGGAGCAACGACTTCGGGAACCTCCACTTTTGCTAATAAGTCAATGTTTGTCTAAGAAGGCTAGCAGTAGTGTGTCACATGGGCTTACTCTTCTGCTCCTCTTCTTCTTTAGTTATAGGTGATGTGGACTTTTTCTTCTTTATTTTCTAAATCCTCCTTCCATTCTAGGGGTTCTATTTATTGTCTCGAGGAGCTTTTATTGATCTTTTTTTGTTAAGCTAGGTTCTTTAACCTTCCTTTCATCTAGGCCATTAATGCTTGTAGCGATTCTTTCTTTTCTTTTTTTCCTTTTTTTCACTTATAGTGTTGGGAGTAGGGGTGTAAATAGGGTTGGGTTCAACCCGAGCCCGCATCAACCCGAACCGATTTATACCATGGTTGGGTTGAGGTTTTGGAAATTTAGTTTTTAAAAAATGGGTTCAACCCGACCCGATTTTAAAAATGGGTTGGGTTGGGTTAGGGGTTGGTCAACCCGACCCGACCCGATTTCATAAGATATGTATTTGCATATATTTATGAGAGTGTATTTCATTCATATTGCTTAGATATTTAAATAAAATTGTGTTGAGTTTGAAAATTTGTTTGACTATTTGGTTGTCAAATGTTGTTTGAATTTATTTGGTTTGGAAATATATTTTTTTAATTAGTTGTGAAATTGTGTTTGGATTATTTGATTATATTGCATCGTAAATAGGTTGTTTAGATATTTGCTCGCATTGGTGATTTATAATAACATAACAGGTCAACTGAGAACTTAAGATGTTTGTAGCTTTGATTGGAAGCCAACTAAGAAGGTAAGTAAGACTATAATATTCATTTTTCTATTTTGCATAATTTACTGTAATAATTTTACTTAGCTTTCACTTTTTGACTTGCAGAAGACATCGACTGCTCAAAAATACAAAAACAAACAAACGAATCAATTACTAAACTTATCCTCCACTTTTGAGCTATGTAGAACTTTTATTGGTACTTATTGTTTTTATAATTATCATTATTTTTATTATTTTAGAAATTCAGGTGAACAAAACTATAACTAGCATTGATAACATGTGTAATCTATTAGCCCGATTTCTAACCCGAACCGAACTGATTTGAGGTGGGTTGAAATAGGGTTGGGTTAAGATGTGAAAAGTAGGGTTGAAAGTAGGGTTGGGTTGTGATTTTACAAGGTGGGTTAGGGTTGTATTTGTGCCAACCCGAGTCAACCCGACCCGATTTACACCCCTAGTTGGGAGTCTGACTTTTGTTCTTTATATTTATAAAGTTGTAACCTTAGATAAGGAATGAATAGCAATTGATATTTTTGTCTAACTTCTTTTGTTTAACTTGATATATTTATCTGTTAGGCTTTTTTACTTGATCATGCTACTTTGTTTGTTATTTTGTTTACGAAAAAGGTTAAGCTTGGTCATATGCTAAAGCTCGTAATTGAAAGCAAGTAATTAGTATTTTCAAAGGCAGTGCATGATTGCAGTAAGTATCACTTATCACCATTGGGCTCTTTAGTGGTTCATTTCTTATTGAGTCGGTAAGCTGTGTCACATTTGACATTTGAAATCATTTTCTCTTTTATTGCTTATCATTTAAGTTTTTAGATCATCAACAAGATTATATAGTTCTCATAATTTTCATGTCTCACTAGTTCAACCTAAATGATTTTAAGCCTAGCTGGGGTAGTCAGGGCCCACACTTGACAAACCCTTTGGCCAACTACTACGCCTGGTGACTTATGTGGGTTGGAGACATATATTATAGCTTGAGGCGCGGTCGTTTAATCACTAGTTTGGCTAAGCAATCAGGTCCAATTAGCGAGGTCTCGTTATATGACTTCATAGGCTTTGCATTAGGGCTAACCCTTCTATGAGAATATTAATTAAGTGTGTTTTATTCAGCATAACTATCCTTTTTTTTGTAGCATTTAGGTTTACTTGTAAAAATGACTAGAAAGGAAATAATTAAAATAGAATAGAATGTTAGGAAACCTTATTAATTAAAGTCATAATCACCCTTAGATTGTTTACGCTAAATCACAAAGAAAACTAAACCATAAATGAAAGCTTGAATTCATAGTAATAATTGTTCTTGGATCTTAAGATTCTGGGTCTTCCAAGTTAGTACCCTAGGATTTTTTTGGAGAAAATGACTTCTTTTTTTAAATAATGAGATGTTAGAAAGAAACTATCGTGTATAATCTGAAGACTATAATTGTTTAGACGGAGCATGTATCTTTCTTATTACTAATTTTGTCAATCATAAAAATAGAAATTAAAAATTCGGCAATAGGATTTCTAAGAATAGGAGACTCATATTTTATTAGATGATTTAGCCCATAAACCTTATAAAATCATTTTAAAAATTAAATCATTCTTTATGATAACGTATATATAATTATTTTATGTAAGTGTGTCTAAAATCCAACAATCTCCCACTTGGATAACTTATATATCATCTTATAATTATATATGATCTTATAAGCTTAAAATCTTTTGCTATCATGATTAAAATCATCTCCAAACAATCTCGTCCATCAGTTATGCCAATATACGATCAAGACAACCTTTGTCACATTCATCATAACTGGATCCATCCATAGTCACATATATCAAACATAACTAAATGACATAGATTAAGTATTGATGTGTAGTATAGAAATTACATGCAATATGATCTAACATATCTATTTCCAATTGACTGAATTTTATTTTGGTGAGATCAAACCAAAGCCAAAATACTGAATAACCAAAACACCGAATACTTTATATCTGTAGAAAATATCCATAACTATAGTAAAGTTTCCAAAGTAAAAAAGTATATAAATATAAACTCTCACTAAATTGATATATCATCAAATGATACAAAACTCATATGAGCAATATGCTCAAGAAATACCACGGGTGTTAGCCCTTAAATAGCGGATTTGTAATCTTAGAATTTGTTTCAATATGTCTTATAGACACTTTATCTTTCTGAATCCTATACTTAATAATCAAAAACTTTGTCGAGCTTTTGTTAATATTGAAATATAAGACTATTTATTTATTGTCACAAAATAACTTAATTGATCTTTCTATACTATCAATATTTCGCAGCCCTGTGATAAAATTTTATAGTCATATTTCATAATTGGATGCTTCATAATATGTTATAAACTCTGCTCTTATGGTGAAAGAAGCTATGAGTGTCTGCTTAACACTCTTCCTTGATATAACTTCTTTAACAAGCAGATAAATATAGTCTGAATTAGATCTAAAAATGTATTAGCATCTAACAAAGTCAGAATTTGAATACCGAATGACCTGTATCTTGTTCGACTTCTTATATGTAAACATGTAATGTTTTGTTCTCTAAAAAACTTGTTTGACTACTTCCCAAATATCTATTCCTGAATTGCTTAAATATTTATCCAATATTATATGCGATATTCAAATGTGTCCAAACTTGAGCATGCATTAGACTTCCTACTGCTAAAGCATAGAAAATCTTCTGCATTTCCTTAGGTTCAAAATTATTCTTGGGGGCACTGATTGAGACTAAACTTATCTCTCTTACTAACAAGTATTTTTTTTGTCTTCAATCTAGCACGCCAAATATCTTAAGTACTTTCTTAACATAGGCATTTTGTGATAATCCAAAAATATATTGAGAGCAATCTTGATGTATCTAAATTTTTAATATAAAAATGCATCTTCAAGATCTTTCACATCCAATTTCTTTGATAGAAATATTTTAGTTTCATGCAATAAACCTATATCGATTATAGCAATAGTATTTCATCGATATATAAAATTAAAAAATGTAGTTACTCCTACTAAACTTGGAATTACTCTTACTTAATTTATGATACATACGATCATCAACTAAATTCATCTCAAAAGCAAATGAGATGATAATTTGATGAAATTTATCATACCATTGATGAAAAGCTTACTCGAGCTTATAAATGAATTTCTTCAATTTGTGAACTATATTCTCTATATCTTTAGATACAAAATTTTCTGACTACATTTTACAAATTATTTTATCAATATCACCATTGAGAAATATTATCTTTATATCCATCTAATGTAGCTTAGGATCAAAATTTGGCAAAGGAGGCATTATTATCTTGAAAGAAACTTTCAGTGAAACTAAAAAAAGTCTGTTTGTAATCAATACCTTCCTTTTGACTGAGGCCTATCATGACAAGACAAGTCTTATGCCTTTCTACATTACCCTTCATATCCCTCTTAGTTCTATATATTTATTTACAACCAATGAACTTCAAACTTCCAAGTAATGGGACATGTTATCCAATTGTCATTGTCTTTCATGAACTTAATCTATTACTATGGCTCAATTCACTTTTAAAAGTTTTTACTTTCTGTTATTTGGTGAAAGTTGATAGGATCACCTTTCACCAATCTAATATCATTATGATATTTTGGAGAAATCTGATGTAACCATCAGAAATTGTATTTTTTCTTTCTCTAGTAGATCTTATTATTGGCTTCCTTTCTTGAGGGTTTTTGAACTTGATCATAAAAAATTACCTATTTCATATGATCAGAGAGATTTTCAACAATATCTTATAGGATTTCTCTTCAAAGATATTTCTTTAACCTTATCTCCTCTCATGCTCGATATCCTTGAAGAACTAGTATTTTTTTTTCAAAGAAGAATTTGAATGTGGGATCAAAAATTTATGCCCTAAAATCGTTCAATGTACTAAATAATATTTCAATTCAAAGAAAGACTAAACTGGTTATTTAAATGAATAAGAATAACTAAATTTGTCCAATGCAGAAATGGAAATAAAATTTCATCCAATGATGGTACCACATATCTCTTTCGATTTTTTTAAAAATTTGAGTCTTTAACAATAATCTAAATATCCATATAGCCTTAATTGCAACTTATTTGCATCGCCTCCATTGATGAATCTTTCATTATCATTTGACTTTTGATAAACACTTTTAACATTTGTCCTTTCATCATCATCATTTGTCTTTTGACATTTATAATTAACTTTAAATTGACCAAATTGTGTTGGAAGAGATATCAAAACTAAATATACTAGCAAATCCTAAAATAACTTTAACCTTAGTGCCTTCGATTTTGAAGCAAGATGAGAAATTTTTTCTTATGTACTCACTTATGTTTCTTTTATCCTGATACTTTGGGTGTGTTTAGTTGGAGGTAAAATTTTTGATGAAACGTTTTTGAAATAGAAGTTTTCAAATTGATAGAAATTAATGTGATATAATAGGGGTAATAATAAAGAGTAAAGAGAATAAAGTTAAAATAGATAGATTAGCTGTATGGGTAGTTGTGTAGAAATGATTAAAAAGTAGAGTAGTTTGTATATGAAAATGTGAAAAAAGAATTAAAAAATAGAGTAGTTATGGAGAGTGAAAAGTTTTGGTTGACATTTTTTTACCCCAAACAAACACACCCTTTATCGAAAACAAGATTGATAGAATCATATTTATTTCAGCTTCATTGCTTTTAAACACTTTTCAATTTTCTTAATGAATTTTGACATCAGTTACCTTTTCGGACAGAATGCCCTGAAAAGTTTTTGAATTTCATGCTTTATAATTATAAGACTCATGCAATTTGAATAATTTTACTTGTTAAAGTCTCCATTTTTTCTCATTGTAACTTTCAACAGTAAGAGTAGTGAGTTGTTCAATTCTTAGGATAAGGTCTAAATCAATGAAGCTAAGAACAATCATAACATTCTCTTTCCATTACTTAATTTTCGTTTAATTGAAATTAAAATAGAATTAATGCTGGCGATATAACACAAGTAAATAAATTAACTAAAAATTAAATAAAATAACATGTTCACATAAGTTTCATATAAAATTTTAGCAATTCAAATCATGAAGGGCCCATCATAAGATACCTAACACATTATTAATACTTAATCTTTGGACAAAAATATTAACTTATAAGTGGTACTCTTTGTGCAATAACCAAATACAGATAATAAAATCTTATTAAATAATACCTCTTTCTTTGGACTGACTATTATTTACATGAAATATCTGATTATTATCACATATTTATTACCATAGGTATATATGCAATTTGGCCAAATATCGACATTCTTTTGGGCTGATTAATATCCGCAATAACTATATATACACAACAAATGTAATATTGTAATCAAATATTGATACTAAAATTCTATCAAATAACAAGCCTTTTTTTTGTCTGACTTATCGTTCACATGAAGTACTAAATAATTATCGCAAATTTATAACCACACGTGTGCATACAATTTAGACAAATATTAAACTTTATTTGGGTTAAATAATATCCACATGAATCACATACATACAATTATCTTAATATTTTAAAAATAAATTAACCTACACAAGAGAAGCTACTTTGGTATTATGTTGTTCCAATTAATTTATTTTAAAACATTATCTATCTTTAAAAAATTGTACAATTATTTGAATTTGAATTTCTAAATCTAAATATTATACATTGCATGGCAATGGTTATTAGGAATTT
The DNA here is from genome assembly GCA_030490835.1 of Annona cherimola. Taxonomy (NCBI): domain Eukaryota; kingdom Viridiplantae; phylum Streptophyta; class Magnoliopsida; order Magnoliales; family Annonaceae; genus Annona; species Annona cherimola. The sequence goes on from CM059972.1 coordinate 93,601,963, forward strand.
TGATAGAAAGCAAGAAATCATAATTGCATAAAAGTTCTTTACAAATGGCTTTATAAATGCGCATAAATTAACCCTTTAATTTATTTGCATATATATCCAAAAATTCACAAAACTCATATTTTTGGACAATTTTAGATTAATTAGACCCCTTTTTTAATTCAAAACATCCAAAAAACATAGAGAACTACTATTAGATTACTCAAAACGGATACCAGAATCACAAAATATATTAAATCCTATTTGGACAGTTCACAAAATACCATGTTTCCTGCTAGAACCAAATGCTTCGACCAAGGTGGGCCCCGCATGGGCTTATAACTGGGTCACATAGCACTGGAGCCTGCCAAGCATTGGATATAGGCCAAGCTCAAGTGGAGAAGAGAGCAAGGTCATGGGTTGCTTTGCAAAATTTTTCAATTTGACACATTTGTCTTTTTTTAGTCTGACTTATCGTTCACATTGAGTACTAAATAATCATAACATATTTATTATCACATGTGTGCATGCAATTCAGATAAATACTAAACTTTATTTGGGTCAAATAATATGCACAAGAATCACATACATACAATTATCTTAATATTTTAAAAATAAATTAACCTACACAAGAGATGCTACTTTGGTATTATGTTGTTCCAATTAATTTATTTTAAAATATTATATATCCTTAAAAATTTGTACAATCATTTGAATTTGAACTTCTAAATCTAAATATTAAACCTTACATGACAATAGTTATTATGAATTTTGATAGGAAGCAAGAAATCATAAATACGCAAAAGTTCTTTACAAATGGCTTTACAAATGGCTTTATAAATGCGCATAAATTAACCCTTTAATTTATTTGCATATATATCCAAAAATTTACAAAAATTATATTTTTTGGACATTTTTAGATTAATTAGACCCCTTCTTCTAATTCAAAACATCCAAAAAATTTAGAAAACTACTATTGGATTACTCAAAACGGACACCAGAATCACAAAATATATTAAATCCTATTTGGACAGTTCACAAAATGCCATGTTTCTTGCTGCAACCAATTGCTTGGGCCAAGGTGGGCCTCGCTTGGGCTTATAAACTGGGCCGCATAGCGCCGGAGCCTGCCAAGCTTTGGATGTAGGCCAAAGCTCAAGTGGAGAAGAGAACAAGGCCAGGGGTTGCTTTGCAAAAATTTTTGATTCGACCCATTTGCAAAATGTCTTTGGCCAAGGTTTTTTTTATAAATTTTACCAAAGTCCTTCCCAAGAAGAATGAAAGCCCTAGCTGTAAACCACAATGACCCACCATAACTATTATCAAATTCCAACCTTTGCTCCAAACTCGGCTAAAATTAAGCTCGAACTTTGCCGCCACTAGATGCTAGATGATTCATATGAGTTTTCTATTATTGCAATTGTTATTCTTCAGATGTGGTGCTTGAGATCCGAATGAATCAAAATACAGACAGTGCTTCAAAACCAAGTCCATGGCAGCAAGATAATGGGTAGATGGCCGGTTGAATCCATAGAAGGTAAATTCCATATTCACAAAATCCAATCATACCACCTAGCCATTTGCTTTTTTAAAGCATCGAAAAATTAAAGGCTTATAAAAAATCCAATTGGACTGAATCCCCAAAGAATGAAATGGACTGAATCTTGAATTTTTGAGATCCCAAAAATTATATCCATAATGGGTACAATGAATGAATATTATTGCATTAGTTTTGTACCTCACATATTAAGTATTTCATGCCTTAAATAGTGATTAAATTATGACTTTGAGATTTTTAAGACCAAAATTAGATCAATTTTGATCATGTTCAAGTGTTATTATGCAAGCAGGCAAATTAATGATGTGTTTAGGAAGTGTAACGCCTTTGGATGAATTTTTTTGGTCTAAAAGTTGTTAAATTGATCGAAAATGATATAATATGATAAGAGTAATGATGGGGAGTAAAGAAAATAAAGTTAAAATAGATAAGTTAGTTATATAGATAATTGTGTAGAGTAGTTTGTATAGGAATATGTGAGAAAATAATTAAGAAATAAGATAGTTGTAGAGAGTGAAAAGTTTTACTTGTCGGTAAACACCCCCTAAGCATAAAATTGGTAAGAACTGTTGAAGTTTGAAAGTCGAGAGGATATACAACATCAACAAGGAGAATTTGAGGAGCTTATTGAAGTTAAAAGAGAGATCAAAGAAGTCTAAAACATTCTTGGAAGTTTTGACACGGTTTGAAGTGTCAGATGCAAAACTAGCAAAAAGAAAAATAAAATCACATTATTCACGGGCCAACATGGTTTGAACCATGTTAGCTTGTATGGCCAACACGGCTCAAACCGTGTTCCACCTTGAAGAAATCCAAATGTGTCGATGTGTAGTGCCAGAAACCTGAATTAGTTTTAGGTTTCTACCTAAAAGCTATTTAAGGATGTGTCTAATAAGAATTGGGAATTTTTTTTAAATACTTGTAGAGCTAGGTTTGGCTGCTAGGGTTTTGAGGAGATCCAAAGACTCGGTTTTAAGCAAGGGCTGGTGGTTAGGATTTGAAGAAAAGAGAAGAGCCAGGGAGAGAAGAAGGAAGAGGCAATTTGGCGAGAGTTCTACAAGATACCATTAAATAGTCAACCCATATTGTTGTTTGGATTTATTATATCTATATGTGGCTAAGTTTATATATTAAGATTTAGGATGCAGCATATGACACTATGTTGTAGTAATTGGTTTTTACTTGTTTATGAAGGATGTTCATGTTAATTTAATATCTTGTAATTTTAAAACTTGTTAGATGTTTGAGCTTATACTTTGGTATGATTTCAAATATTCGGTGAAGGAACCGAGATGTGAAATCTTAATATACGATAATCAAGATATTAAACCTAAAAATTTAGACCATAAGAATAAGCGTGACAACTTTAAAGAATTTTATAAACTGCCACAGAACTTAATAGATCTTAATCAAGATAATCTCATAAAAATAGGTAGTTATGAAGGTTAGGGAATGCCTTTCATGTCTCGAGAGAGTATGTAAGATTCCCTTAGGAGTTTTCTCTTCTAATACAAAGTATTTGAATTACCCATAGGTTTTATTATATATCTTTGTTTTCTATTGTCTGAAATGATTGAATTCACCATAATCGAAATTTCAACCTAATCGTCATGAGAACGATCTCTTATACACTACAAACTACGACTTGTGTACTTACAGATAGTGCACAACAGATATCATTGGTAGCCAAATGATAGCAATGAGTAAAAAAAATTATGAACTCCAAACTCGAAAGATATGAACCATGAATGTTTAAATCCAAAGAAAATAAATAAATTCTATCCATGGAAGCTTTGAATCCATAATGCATAATGAATAAAAACAAAGATCATAGACGACAACCCAAAAAAATGAATCCACATATGATAGAAATCCTAAATCCATATGCGTCAGTATTTAGCTCAAGTAACAGGATTTTTTTTAATTATTATTGTTGCTGTATCAAAAGCAACAAAACATGAGTGCATGACATTCCATTCTAAATTACACATTATTATTAAAATGTACAAGAAATAAAAAAATCTCATGGCATTATAATAATATTGATGAAAACCAGACAACCAAACATATGCCGAAAAATCCAATGCAATTAAATCAAAATTTGCATACACCTGAAACTTTAATATTTCTTAACGATTTAATATGAACTTGTCTCTGATACCACTTATTAGGAAATATTATTGATTAAAATCATAATCGCCAAAGATCCTTCATGCTAAATCACTAAAAAATCCATTAGCAAAAACATATAAGAGCAGTTGTTCTTGGATCTTGAGATTTTGGGTTTTCTAAGTTAATGCTCTATTTTCTATTAATGGAATGCTACAAAAGAGACTCTTATGCATAACTTGGAGATGAGAACTATTTATTATATAACACCTATATTTCTTATTTCTAATTTTACTTATCATAAAAAAGAAATTGGAAATTATGCAATCGGATTTCTGTGCATGGAAGATCCATACTCTATTAGATCATTTAGACCCATAAGCTTTATAAGATCACTTCAAGAATTGCATCACTCTTTATGATAGCATGTACAGTCCAAAATCCAATATAGAAAACACATTACTTGACCACCGAGGTCATTAGATATTCTTTACTTCAAGCTGTTGATCTCCTTTATTGTTGCTCAATTCTTTGTCTATGTTATCTTCATCACATACTGTAATACCGAGACCCAAGTAGGACTCATATAATTGCATTTAAAATGTAATGCATGACTTGTGTATGAAATGATTGAATTTTGGATGATTTTCATGAATTTACGAATTTTGCAAACCCTAGTTGCAATTAAGAATGGTGATTCAGATTAATCGTCAAAGCCCAATATGAGTCAAGATGACTAAAGGGGCTTAATGAGGATTAGAACATGATAATATGACATGAATATTTATTTTAATTTTTATGATTTAATTAATGAAGATTAAAATGGAAATGATAAAATTATGTTGAAAATCATAGAAAATTCATAACTTTACGCCTACAAGGCAAAATGAGATGAAATTTTAAAGGCAAGCTTATGATTTTGGGCTCAAACTTTGAAGTTAATTGGATTAAGGCACAAGTAATGAGATTAAGGTGATAATTATTAATGTTTAATTTCACATTCTAAGGAAAATTTCAAAGGTTCATAATTTGACATAGAAATGTCGGTTTGAGATGAAATTTGAAACAATGGAATAAAATTATCAAATCTATGGAATGTGTGAATATGATTAAGCTAATTACCATAGAAAAGTGGTTAATTAGAAAAAGGTACCTAGCATTGACTTTGTGTACCCTATACTACCATAGCATTTAATAAAAAGTATTTTTGAAAATGACTTATTTAAATGCTATGCAAGGTGTCAAAAATTCAATGGATTGAGATGAATTTTTAAGCATTATTTAAAGGTCAAATCCATAGAAAATTCAAGGATTAAATGCCTTGGCTAATAGCTTAATATCTAGCTCAAAGGGAGCATAGAGTGTGTGGCATATGCATGGACGTCTAAGGGCACTTTGGGGCAAGAAATGTGATTTTTTAAAATCCTAAAAAATATGTCTAAGCTTCCTAACACCTAGGTGAAGTAAATAGGCAATTAAAAATGTAGAATTTCATGGCAAAAATCGTTGAAAGGGAAGCTTCATGGATGTTCCAAATAGTGGATAGCAACATGGAGCTTAAATGCATAGATTTTGTGGATTTTAAAATAGAAAATGCATATTTTACTTGGATATAAAAATGCTATGTCATCAAGGGATAAGGTAGAAATAAATTAATCTCATGAAATGTAGCAAATGGGTCCCATTAGCTGGTTAAAAAAATAAAAAAGTGAATATATATCTTGGAAACGTGCAAGTGAGAAAAAGGGGGAGAAATTTCCTAAATTTGCTAAGTCTTGAGCAAACCCAAGGCACGTCCAAGCCAACAAGGGGGAAGGGGAAAAGGAGAAGAAAAAGGGGAAGAAAAAGGAGGAGAAAAAGAAGAGGAACTAAGCAACTCAAGTTGGAATCAAGTTAGGGTTGATTCAAGTAAGTGAAATCTATGTTTTGAATCACCTAAATCAAATTTTTTTCTCAATTCATGAGCCACGAATATTGTTAATAAAGAACTCTTAAAGGATGATTTATGATGCCTTAATATGAGTATTGAATAATTTTTGAAAGATTTAAATGAAATCAAGAGTTCAAGAGAGTGAAAATGGAAGTTTAGGTTGGATTTTGAAATGAAAACCAATTTGGAAAATCTCAAAACCCTAAACTAAGTTTCTATATGATTTGAGCATGTTTATTTAGATGTAATTCATGTTCTTTTGAATTACATATGATGATTTAAGCATTGGTTGATGATTTTAGCAAATATGAAACCCTAAGTTTCAAGAAATGACCCGATTTCTCCATTTTTGGGTTAAAAATGATAAAATGAAGTTCTTAAATTGTTTATGGATGAATTTTAGGGTAAAGTACCCTAAATTAAGGATCCTTTGGATGACCAAAGTGGGCTGGATTAATTTGTCATAAATCTATTTTTTTAGGATATGCTTGAGGGACGTCCAAATGGGGGCCAAAATGGATGATTTTCATATAATTTTTGTTGCTGTTTATGATGAAATGATTTATGAATGATATGGAGGGTAAAATACCCTATGTTTAAGGTAATTTGAGTTTCCAAAAGGGTTTTAAAAGATTTGCCCTAAATCTAATTTTATGAAAATATGTTTGGACATGTCAAAACGGGTTAAATGAATACCCTATATGCATGAATATATTGCTGTTTTGAAAGCCAAAGAATTTTGAATTTTAAATATGTGATAATACCCTAAATTTGGGTTAAGAAAAGCATGTTTAGTTGCTGAAAATTATGACTTAAAAATCTGTTATGATTTAAGTCATGAAAGGAGCGTTGAAATGATGTAACATGTCTTAACATGACTGTTTTGGAAATCAGTGATAAAGGGATTAAAAACCAGAAATTAAACCCTAAAGTATATGTTAATTAAGGGGTTTAATGATGATGAAAATGGGTGGAAGTTGCTGTGTTAAGAAAATTTAAGAAATACATAATATATGTGTTGTATGTTGAATATATGTGAAGCATATGTGTGAATGGTTGATATGTGATTTATGTGAATTTGCTAAAATGCAAAATATGCATGAAAATGTGATAACATGCATGAGGAAGTTGCTGTATGAATGAGGATTAATTATCTCAAATTTTAAGATTTATTTAAGAAGCTTGAAACGTCATTTAAATGCTTAGAATGAGCATAGACGTAAGAAAAATGAAATATGCATGAAAAATGGTTAATGAGAGATATAAATCCCCATATGTTGAAATATGAATGTATGCTATGTGTTTACCCTAAATATGGGATTAAAACACATTATGGAAAGTATGGAATGAATGATATGATTGCATAAGTGTCTGTCTTGTATGTATGATCAACTTGAAATTTCAAATTGATTATGAATAATATGGATTATGGGATTGAAAAACTAAGTGAATGCAAGCAAATGGTTTGTTATAAATGCAATGCTATGTTTATGTATAGGCAAAGGCAAAGAAGTTAACGAGAAGGAAAGCTAAGCAAGAAAGGTAAGCAAGCAATTTTCTAAAATGTTTTGTTTTATCAAATGTGATAAAATGCTTATCAATGATGTTCCAACTGTTTATATGAGTTAGAAAATGAATAATTTAATTTTCTTATAAATTGTTTAAGGATGACCATTCATTGTATAAATGAGTATTGAAATGTTATTTCTATTGAAATAAATGAATTGCTTATTGCTTTCCAAGTACTTGTGATAAATGATGAATTCATGTTTATGAATGAAAAATCACGCTAGCATGTCAAGTCATGTTTATAAAAGAAGCATGTGCACAAAAGCATGAGGTCCACCTCAAAGGTATAAGTGGACCGAATGTTCCCCTTTGGTGAGGCCAAGTCGCTAAGGTAGCTGAGGCCCGGCGGCGCCTCCCTGGAATGAGAGAGAGGATGAAAGTGGATGGTTGCCTAGCTAGCTTCTATCCAAAGGAATGTCATGATTTTAAATGATGCATCGCATTGTTTATGACATACCCTGAATGAGTATGAGAAATATGTTTAAAGGTATACCCTTGAGCGGGTATAAAGTGGCTTTCCATGAATGATTTATGAAAATGTTTATACTCCATTGGTAGTTAATCACTTGGTAAGTATCTTCAATCGAATGGAGGAAAACACATTTATATGAATTGCCTTGAAAATGAATTGCCTGAAAACTTATAGCTTGCTTATTGAGTTTTGACTCATAATTTTGTTTTCCAAATCCTAAAGACAAGTGAATGAGAGAATCATGCAAGGAGCACGGATGAAGATTCAAGAAAAAAATTGAATTTCTCCAAGTTCTTGTGATAGAACTCTGTAGTTTGTATAGTTGTATGTTATTGACATTGTTGATGAATTGAATGTTGTAAAAAGCTTATGTTATGCTTATGACTACGTGATGATTTTGACTATAAATAGCGAAAAAAATTTATGGTCAATTATTGATGATGATTCAACATGAAATGGTAAAGTACGAAAATTTATGAGGTTCTGTGTGTATATTTCAAATGGAATATATAATATGATGTAAACTCCTAAGGAGTTAAAATAAAAAGGGATAAAAATCCAAAGGACTCGCTAAGTGACAGGGCAACAATCCTGATCACGCTTACTAATCGATTGATTTTAGAGTAAGGTTGTGACGCTCAGGCTGGAGTGCCACATATACCAAAGTTGAGTGGTTAAAACTTTTGGCAATGATGAAGGGAAGATTCAGAAAAAGTTGTCTTAGGATGAAGGGAAGTATTAAGATGATCTTGAAAAAAAATCTCATTTGTCATAAACGACGTCAAATGATAGATCTCAATTTGGTCGATGGTTAGTCTAAACTAAATTGAAATCTAGATCATATAAGAGTTGATTAGTAGGGTTAATAAATACATAATTTAGGTAAAAAAGAGCTGATTTATAGTGAGATCAACCCAAAAATTATAGAAAAGCCCGATGTTGAAAAGATTCCACTATGAAAATTTCTTTACAATTATTGGGTATATTATCTTAGTTCATACTGGCCATCCCCTTAGAGAATCCATTTTCCATGATTAGGAATCACTAATAGAGGATTCTTTATTGGAAGATAATGGAGTAAAAGGAGGATATATAGGAGTCTCTCTTATCTATATTCTATCTCCCTACTTCCTTCTGATCAATAACCTTTTATGTTTAAATGTTGATCGTTATTTGTACAAGGTTTGACATTAGTAGGATGTGCTTTGTGTCATCCATGATCATTTCTCGAATATCTCTGTTAAGCAACGTGTCTGTATATGGTTAGGCGATCTCAGAAGTTATCTTAGCATGATCGTCTCAATATGGCTAGAACCTCTTGGATATGTGAAGACCTCATCCCTTTATTAAATGTAAGATGACCTTCTTTAACTCAAGGGAGGATGCAGTTACATCTTGAGGCGCCTTTAAGTACTTCACCATCATATTGCATTCATCTCATCAATTTTGGGTGAGGGGTCGGTAGACTTATCCCTTGTCTTGTCGAGCCTTTGAGCCTATCGAAAAGCCTATCCATGCAATCCCTAGGGAAGGGTGGGCTTCATTGTTACCCTTTGTGCCAAGCCTCAATCCTGTTGGTTGTCCAGTTTAATCTGACCTATCAATAGTAATATATAATATATTTTTTAAAAACTTGATCCTTTAAAGCAAGATAAAATAACAAAATTAATAAATTCAAAAGTAAATAATAAAAATATAAGATAGTTGTAAATGAAAATAATAAAATTACAATATAACATATGTATTCAAACATGAATGTAAATAATATAAAATATACAAACATGAAAAAAATGTTTAAGTATTATATATAATATACTTTAATTAAATATAAAATGAAAATTTTAGCCAAGGATCCTGGGATTTGCTTGAACCCTAACACTATTTACAATTAAATTCCTTCGATTTAGGTTTTTGTAGCTCACATTCTAAAAAGGTAAATTATAGTAGTATATTTTTAGGTTTGATGGGTCGGGTTTGGGCTTAGCAAGCGAAGTTGCACCTTTAAATTTATGAGTAATGATGTTATAAAATGGGTTACTAACAACCTCATTATATATATAGAGAGAGAGCCTATCATGTGCAGATGAACTACACTATAATTATGGTAAGATACATTGTAAAATGGGCCCTACATATATTAAAATGTAATAATACTTTATACAATCATTTATCTATATAAAAATATACTTTAGACTATTTGGATGTTAAAACTACAACTTTAAATTTGATATTTACATTAAACTATTTTATTACATTGATTTTATACCATTTTAAGATGGGGCACATACGCAGGTTGGATTTAAATGAAAATTGATATGCTATCGAAATAAATAATTCTAAATACAATGGGTAAGTTAAATGTTAATTTAATACATGTGGGGCCCATTTTTGGGCAGACTGCACCATTATTACTGTGTAGTTCGTTTACACTGGATTACTTTCCATATATAATGAATGAATTATATTTTTCATCAATGATTAAAATCTTAAATTTTAAAAGGGTTACATGGCTCCGCTTCTATGTAACCTGGTTACATAGAATTAGGACCATATGTATATGTGTATATATATAGAGAGAGATAAAAAAATATTCAGATGCAGTACCTGCACCACAAATTACACTACAACTATCTCAAAATGGGCCCCACATGATCATAAAATTATAATCTACTTCACCCATTATATTTAGAATTATGTATTATATTACCATGCCAATTTTTATCCCAATTGGATATGTGTATGGATCTCATCTAAAATTAGTACAAATTCAACATAATAAAATAGTTTGATGTAAATAACAACTTCAAAGTTGTTTTTTCAACATGTAAATAATTTGCTATAAAATTTATATATGGATAAATGATTATATAAAGTATTAATATATTTAAGTACATGTAGGGCCTATTTTGGGCTAAACGCATGATAAGTTCTTGTGCAGGCAAATACATAGGAATATATCTCATATATATAGAAGGGTGATCGGGCGTCGCTGAATGCATGGCTGTCCTCATGCGTCCTGCCAAAAAATTCATTTTTTATTTTTCATAAACATGTAGAGCTAGGTGTATTTAACATATAAACCAAGTTTTACCATTTTGGATGCTTTTAAGTATTTTTATTTTTAAACATAGTAGCATTTTACTTTGTTTAAAAGTAAAGAAATACTTAAAAATATCAAAAAATAGTAAAACTTGGTTTATAGGCCAAATACACCTAGGTTTACATGTTTATAAAAAAATAAAAAAAGCGGTCCCACGGCCGGCTGCATGGGATCATTCCTCATATATATATTACTCTACATGTTTATAAAAAAAATAAAAAGAAGGGGTCCCATGGTCGGCCGCATAAGATCATTCCTCATATATATAATATATATATGTAACCCCTTCAAAATCTAAAATTTTAATCTTTGATGAAAAATTTAATCTATTCATTGTATTTAACATCATTTGTTTATCTAGAGGATCAAGTTATATCTTAATCAAGTATGTTTATGGGCCATATTTGTTAGAAAATGCATATATTCATGTGTAAATTATGAAAATGCTAAAATATCAATTTTAAAGTAGTATTTTCAACATCTGTACTGTCCAAAATATCATTTCTATGTGAATAAATGATTTTGTAAAGTATTATTACATTCTAATACGTGTGTAAATAGATCTAAGCGTTTTTCATAATTTATACATGAATATATATTTTTGAACAAATGTGACCCATAAACATACTTGATTGGGATAAAATTTGGTCTCCTAGATAAAAAAATGATGTTAAATACAATGAATGGATTGAATTTTCTATTAAGGATTAAAATCTTAGATTTTGAAAGGTGATATATATATAATCTTTCTTGTGCATTGAAGCTACACTATAGCCTCACATATACTTAAATATATTGACACTTTATACAATCATTTATTCATATATAAATTTTATAGCAAATAGTTTACATTTTGAAAAAACAACTTTAAAGTTGTTATTTATATCAAACTATTTCGGGTGTGTTTGGTAATGAATAAAACTTTTGATGAAAAGTTTTGGAGAGTAAAAGTTGTCAAATGATGTGATATAATATGGGTAACGATGAGTAGTAAAGAGGATAAAGTTAAAATAGATAGGTTAGTTGTGCAGATAGTTGTGTAGAAATGATTAAAAAGTAGGGTAGTTGTGTAGGAAAATGTGAAAAAATAATTAAAAAATATGATAGTTGTGGAGAGTGAAAAGTTTTAGATTGACTTGACATTTTTTTTCAATTGCCAAACACACCCTTTATTATGTTAAATTTGTACTAGTTTCAGATGGAGTCCATACATATTTCCAATTGGGATAAAAATTGGTATAATAATAGAATATATAATTCCAAATACAATGAGTGGAGTAAATTATAATTTTATGATTATGTAAGGTACATTTTGAAGTAATTGCAACATAATTGTGGTGTAATGAAGCAGTACCTAAATATTTCTCATATATATATAAGAACTTTTTCTGTGCATTTGCTTGCACTATAATTAACAGTGCATTTTTTCCGAAATAGGTCCCACATGTATTTAAATGTATTAATACTTTATACAATCATTTACCCGTATATAAATTTTATAGCGAATGGTTTACATGTTCAAAAAATAACTTTAAAGTTGTTATTTACATCAAATTATTTTATTATGTTGAATTTGTACTTTTTTAGATAAGGTTCATACATATATCCAATTGGAATGAAAATTGGTGTGATAATAAAATACATAATTCTTAATACAATGATAGAGTAGATTATAATTTTATGATCACGTGAGACTCATTTTGAGATAACTGTATAGTAATTTTAGTGTAGTGAAGTTGCATTTGAATATTTCTCGGCATACATATACTTCATTTTTATGTGGGCCTAAGTGTTTTCAGAAAATATGCCAAATTTTATCTTTTTTGATACTTCTGTATTTTTTAACAAAATTTTTAAAATAATTTTTTTTTTGCATTTTCTATGCCTAGAAAAGTGTGAGATTGGTGAGATTTTTGATTTAAAAAAATTTATAAAAATATAAAAGAATATAAAAATGCTAAATTTCGGTATATTATTTAAACACTCTCGGGTCCACATAAAATTAAAGAAAAATATAAAATAAATTGAGGTTGCTACTTAGTTAATAACTCAGAATTTATAGTTACCGACTTTCAATTTCTTCAGCTCCTAGCTGCTGGTCGTTGGAATCCTACGTGGCAGGAGAAGGCGTGCAGAAATCCAGGAACCAATTAGGATGCAAGATACTTTTGAGAAGCGAATGACATAGGGCCACGTGGAAAACTCACGTAGCTTCGCGCGCCGTTTCTTTAAAATCTTTCAGGGAGAGCCGGATGTCTGGCCGATTTCTTCCGCGTAGGTTCCTTCCTCGCCTCTAAGCATCGTAAATCCACTTAAATCCAACCTCCTCAGGCGGATTCTCTCCGGTATGGAAGGCAGCGCCCCCGGTATCGGCCGAGTGCTGGTGCTGGCCTTCTGCGTTGCTGGGATCTGGTCGGCGTATATTACGCAGGGCGTTCTTCAGGAAACATTGTCAGTTCTTTCAGCCATCTCTACTCTTTTCTTCTTCGATTCAGCAAATTCTCGTCTTGACTTGTTGATCTTTTTTATAAATGTGAATTTTTTTAATTTTGAGTCTGTTTTGAGTGGCGTAATATTTTCAAAAATTTCGGCATTCGAACATCTAGGGCAGTACCTGTCGAATTTTGTGGAAATGCCGCTCTTCTCAAGTACAGAAAACAAAGCTTCGAAATTTTGATCATGATTGAATATAGATCATATGTCGGGCAGCTTTCCAGTTTCCTTTTTCTTAGTGTAATCTAACGCAGTCTCATCTTGGTTTCAGGTCCACCAAGCGATTTGGCCCAGATGGGAAACGATTCGAGCATTTATCTTTCTTGAACCTTGCTCAAAATGTCGTATGTTTCTTCTGGTCCTTGCTACGTAAGTCGTATGCGAATGCTTTTATCTGGGACCTCTTCTTTTTTCTTTTTCTTTTTTGATGGGTTTATCTGGGACCTTTTTAGTTCTACTTGAAGATGATTTCTTCACGCTTTAGTAATACGTCTTAGAGGCTGTAATCTTTGTAGACGATTGCTTACTTAATGTCAGGATCATAAAGAATAAAAACACACGAGGTGATAGTTCTAGAGTATCCCACAATGTATATTTTTGGTTGATCACGGATTGTTATAAATTCTAATATCATGATAATCTTGAAAAGCGGGTATCGTTTGACATGCTTTTATTGATTTGATCAAATCTTCCTGACTCAGAATCAGAAAGAAATCTAATTATTTTGAAATACTAAAAAATAAAATCTTAATTTTTTCTTGCATTTTCCATCTTAACAAGCAAACGCACCCTTAGCTAGATGAGCTGAACTCAATTTACATCAGTTAAGTTATGCATTCATCGTGTCAGTGGTAATTGTTTTTTGAATTTCTTCTAAAACATTAGTTTTCACTTTTAACTTTCAGGAAAAAGAAAGGGGAAGTAATCATTCGTTATTGACTATTCTACAAAATGTCATCTTTTTATATAACATTTTTGAGCAGTGTTAAAGCTTTGGTCTAGAAGTAGTATCCGTGGTGCCCCATGGTGGAGTTACTGGAGTGCCAGCATCACAAACACAATTGGTCCAGCAATGGGAATTGAGGCATTGAAGTATATCAGCTATCCAGCACAGGCATGTGTGTTTTTCTTATTTACCTGTTACTGGTGGAGGCCATTGCTTTGTTAATTTTCAGCTTCTACTGTGACCGTGAAGTGTTTTCGTATGTGTCTCTGCTAGTTCTATTGATCTTTCTTGTGAATGTTTCTGTTTTCACAGTTGAATTTGGGACAATCCACCATTTCATTTCCCCCTTCTGTTGAATTCAACCTGTTAAGAGTTCTATAGTAAAATTTCATTCAGTGTTTTTTTTTTTTTCCAATTTGGTTTGAGGTTATTGTGTTCAGAAACAGTTAGCTTGTATCTGGTTGAAATTATTGCAAAATGCAAATGTTCTAAGCAGCACGTCCTAATGGTTTTTCCAAAACTCAAGTGATTTTTTTTTATCTGATATCAAGTGAGATTTTATATTCTAAGAAAAAGATTACTGATAAAATTGTCATGGAAATTAGAAACTGAGGTTTTAGGGGTACTCTGTCATTTTTAGTTTCTCAAAAAATATTTTTATGAAACATTTGTCTTAGAATCAGAGGATTTGTGTCCCTAAAACATCCTCTTCAAAACTGAAGGTGTGGCTGTGAACATGTTGCCCTTCAAGTCCAGGAATATATTCTTCATGTATGATTTTTTTTTTAAAATCTTTTTAAGAATGAAACAGTCATTTAGGAACATTTTATCAGGATAATTGAGTTCTAAAGGTTCTCTCTTTTTGCCACAACTGGACCTATTTCATATTTTGCCATTTGCTTATGAATCACTGCATGTGGTGGCTATTAGGAAATCGTTTGCAGAAATTCCATTCACTAAAAACTAGCCAAACTGAATTAGATTAGTAAATTTTCACCAATAAAAAAAATAGTAAATTTTCATCGCCACTTGGATGGCCAAGTGGTTAATGTGAGTGCATGTAATGGTGTGTAGGGTAGGAGGTCTAGAGTTTGAAGTTGGGTAAAGTCTTTTGCCTTGTTTATTCCTCCCGTAGAGTTGTCCTTCGTCAGTTACTTACTCATCCAAGGGGATGACAGGATAAAAAAAGAAAACAAAAAAGTAAATTTTCTACTAGAAGAAAGTTTGAGGGATTAGTAAATCTAGTGTTTTTTTTTTTGACAATGTATAAGTAATTGCATTCCCACCTAGGTGGGAAATGGCTGATGATTATGATGATGATGATGATGATGATGATGATAAGTAATTGCATTGATTTCTTACAGAAGATTTCGTGTTGTTCTACCCATTGCTTTTTGGTATGATTCATACTAATGTGATCTTATTTTTGCAGGTTCTAGCGAAATCCTCAAAAATGATTCCAGGTTTGTCTAATCTCTCCTAAGAATTATCATTTTGTTATCTTATACTTGCAAGTTGTCAAATTGATTGTTGGATCAGTTCTTTAGATAAGGTTTCAATCAAATTAAATTACAAAATCAAAATGTTGTTTCCATTTGTGTAATCACACTGCTGGTTTATCTCTTATCGTGAATCATGTGAAACCATTCAATTTTCTTTGTATATCTAGGGATTTTTATCCCCTTTTGCTTAGAAGATTTCAAATAATAGCTGTTTTTATGGATCATTCAATTGCAGTGATGCTGATGGGTACACTTGTTTATGGGATTAAATATACTTTTCCTGAGTATGTATGCACCTTTCTTGTTGCTGGAGGTGTGTCAGCATTTGCACTTATGAAGGTAATGTTAAGGGGAAGGTAGCTTTTCTTTTCTTTTTCTGTTTTCTTTTTCTGAATGGGCTCTATGGCCCCAGTAATGGTGCTTGCCTAGACACAAAATAGCTTTCATCTCTTCAGTTTACGTGCACATTAGAAGATCAACTTAGTATTTCTAATTTCACCCTACTGAAGGTGTATGTTTCTTGCCAGATCAAACTTTGTTTTGTCAATGCCATGAAAATTCCTTGCATCAACTTTGGAAGCTGCTAGTTTGTGTTGAATTACATCATACTTTAGAACTGAGATTTTTATGCCTCAGGTGTGTGCGTGCCAGGTGGATTGAACAAAAACCTCATGTCTTTTCTATCTGTTTCCTTTGGTCACAGACTAGCTCAAAGACTATCAGCAAGCTTGCGCACCCAAATGCGCCTCTTGGATATGGACTTTGCTTTATGAACTTAGCATTTGATGGCTTCACAAATGCGACTCAGGATTCAATAACTGCAAGGTATTTTCTGTGTTGGCCAAAAAATTTACCTTTATTTGCCAATTGATGTTCATAGGTTTATTCAGCTACTTCTTTCTCAATGAGTTGCATGTCATGGAAGATTTTATACAGTGAAAACCTATTTACCCAAAAAACATGAGAAAGAGTGATTGTTTCAGTGGACTCTAAGAAGTCTGAGCCGTTGCAATCTTGCAAAAGGCTTATTTCAAATGCAGGAATACTTCTATGAAATTGGGTTTCATAGAAGTGATTCATGAAATCCTTTTCATTTTTGAAATGTTGATCCTTGATGGAAAATCCACCATTTGTTTAGCTAGGAGACCAAGTTTCATCCCAATCCGATATGTGGATAGGCCATATTTGCTCAAAAATCAGTTTATTCATGTGTAAATGATGAAAAATGCTTAGATTCATTCACACATATATTAGAATACAACAACACTTTATAGGATCATTTATCTATATATTATTGATATTTTAGATAGCTTAGATGTTGAAAAAACTACTTTAAAGTTGATAGTTTAATACTAAACTATTTTATTACATTGATTTTACACATTTATGAATTAGACCCATATGCATTGAGATTAAAAAATAAAAGGGTTTTCAGGATACTATGACTGATGCTAAACACAAGGGATGAAATGAATTTTCTATCAACCATCAAGATCTTGAAAATGGAAGGGGTTTCGTAGAAGCGTGCCCATTTCAAATGATGCACATGTTAGCTGTTACTCCGTTTTTAGCACTCACCATTGATCCACCTATGTTAGCTGTTACTCCGTTTTTAGCACTCTCCATTGATCCACCTTTCCGGTGACCTTGTTTACCAAGATCTTGGCTGTTATGACTGTCTAAACCCATGGAACCAATTTGGATGGCCACTGGCTGAGCCTGCAACTAAACATTCACATTCCTATTACCATGCTGTCAAACATCTTTGCATTGCAAGCCTGTTGCCTTCGTGTTGTTTCCTTCTATTCTTCAAAATTGTCATTGTTTGACACTATTAATCTGGGTAACTGGAACATCTTGAATTTTCCTGTTGTTACATCGGATGTGGTCAAAAATGGTATTTAATCTTGAGTTTATGCAGCTACCCGAAGACCACTGCATGGGATATGATGCTGGGAATGAATCTATGGGGCACTATTTACAATATCATCTACATGTTTGGCTTGGCCTCAGGAAGTGGCTTTGAGGCTGTCCAATTTTGTAGGGAGCACCCGGAAGCTGCGTTTCACATCTTCCTATTCTGTCTATGTGGTGCAGTGGGACAGAACTTCATATTCCTGACTATCAGCCGGTTTGGCTCTCTTGCAAACACAACAATCACAACAACCCGCAAGTTTGTGAGCATTGTGGTGTCATCATTGTTGAGTGGCAATCCCCTATCTGCAAAGCAATGGGGAAGTGTTGTCATGGTTTTCAGTGGGTTGACATACCAAATCTATCTCAAGTGGAGAAAATTGCAGAACAAGAAAAAGAAGTCCATGTAGGAAGGAATGTGTTTTCTAAATTAATTTTTTTTACATAGGATCTAGATCAGGCTCTATACCTTCGGTTAGTTTTAGTTTAATTATGCCCAGTACGTGGATGTAAGTCTAGGAGCGTTAATGGTTATGGTTAACTTGTTAATCTTCTTGTTCAACCTGTTTATAAATGAGTTTGGGTTAGAATTTTTGAATAAATGAGTTATGATCCGCCTACTCATTTAACTATTTAATTAAATAAAACGGATTAAGGTTGAGATTTTATAACTCGTCAACCCATTTAAGCCGTTCCCTTGGTTATTTTTCTCTACTAAGTTTTACTCCCATCATCTAATTTTCATTTTTCTACTGCTGACTCAATTCCGTTTTTCCATTATTGCTTTATTTTCATGTCTTTCTGCACAAAAAACACTTTCTCGCCTCTCTCCTTGTGAAATCATTGTTTGTCGGAGTCTAGACTTTTAAGTCGTCTGTTATACAATTCATTAATAACCCGTGAACTTGTTTATCAAATGGGGTTGTAAATGAGTTAGGATTAAGGTTTTTTAAATGGGTTAATAAATGAATTAGAGTTTACATACAAATGACAAACCATAATCAAACTAGTGCGAAAATAATAATTTGCAAATATATTTACGTAGTTTATCCACAATTATAATATATCTACTTATTTTCAAAAATTGCAAATAATCTCATATAGTTTAACCATAGTTGCAAATAAATACATGTTGTCATAACACTATCACATCTACATTACGGTGCCGTTATAATGTGGAAATTTTTGCAGATATATGCAAACTATGTGAAAATATACATATATAGTTTGCATATATTTGCAAATATACCTACTTAGTAATGACGTGAGTATATTTGCAATTATGATTAACTTATGTAAAAGTTTATTTATAATTTTTGAAACTGAGTTAGTATATTTGCAATTATGGTCAAAGCTATAAGAGTATATTTTCAAATTACAACCAAGACACCCATTAATACCAATGTTTTTTTTGGTTGGAGGAAAGCTAATGCATCAATCACGGTTCGAACCTCAAACTTCTTACATGCACACACTTATACATGTGTCAACCACTTGATCATCTAGATATGGCTTAAATATCAATTTTAAAGTTATCTTTCAGCCATTTCTTGTCGAGATTAAATATCTTGTTAGACTAAATTGGTAAGTGGAGTTTTAATATGTCTATCGTGATCAAAACTACTATGCAGATTTTAATAATAATAATAAAAAAAACTACTATGCAGATTAGATTGCCATATTTAGTTTTTCCATGCCTTTGCGTTTTCAAGAACTCGCATCCACCCCAGATGTCCTTTGTCGTTTGCTTCATGATGATCAACAGGAATATTTAGATTATTGCTTTTATAGCTTGTAAACTTTAGTTTCCATTTAAAAAAAAAATTATATTTTCAATATTTAAATCATTTAAAATATTATTATTATTATTATTATATGGATAAATAATTTATAAAATATTATTATATTATAATGCATATGTATGGATATAAACATTTTTAATATATATTTAAGCAAATGTTGCCCGTATAAATCTCAGATTTGGATAAAATTTAGTCTATTAACAAAAAAAATGAAGTTACATTTTCCATTAATTATTAGAATGGGAAGAATGAAAGGGATTATATGAAATTGCTTAGGACTCATCTTATATTTATCATGCAAACATTCTTTGGCATCATAAACATATACGATGAATATAGTAAATAGTTTAGATAAAAAAATATATTTTTGTATAAAAGTAAGTGGTTGGACAACTTATTCGTCCTACCGGGTTGCATGTATAAGATAGGGCACCTTTCACAAATATACCTTTACAACATTAAAACTAATTAATTGGTAAGTAATTATAAGGGGTTTGCTACCAATTAATCTGCGAAGAAGGCCCATTTGACAACGGCGATCCAGATTTACAAAGGTGAAGGCCCTCACTAAAAAATACATTTTTTCCAACCTTCATTAGCAAAGAAAATACATATATAAGGAAAATTTTTCTTGGTTGTGATGATACTTTTATAAAAAGGAAAAATTTTCCTTCCTTGTGGTGATGCTTTCACAGGCAAGAAAAATTTTATTGCTTATATTAATATTTTGCAACCAAATCAAAACTTCCTTGCTTGTACATAAAAATCATGAACGGTTCGCAACAAAATTTCTTATTAATGATTGTCATATGAAATATGCTACAAATTATTGGCAATCGAGTTTTTATTTAATAACCAAAATTTAACCTTTTGTAAGGAAATTTTCTTCGTTGAAAATAAACAATTTTGAAGTGGAAGGGTGTAACCGTAACCTCCCTTTTCCATCGATAAACATGTGCTTTTTAATCAGTGATAAACATGTACTTCATTTGGCTTCAAACTTCAGAGAAAAGAAAAAGCAAGCCTTTTAAGGCCGAAATATAAGTAAGAGCGCATATCATCTAGGGGTGCAACTTGGGCCGGGTTGAGCCCGAACTCGGCCTGCTGAACTTGATTTTGAACGGTGTTGAAACTTGATTTTTCATAACCCAAGCCCGAAAAACCCGAACCCGAGGAACCCGATTTGTAAATATGATATGGTTAGGGTTCAAGTGAGCCCGAACCCGAAGAACTCGAGCCCGATTTCCTATTTAATATTTATTATAAAATATATTATATACATACTATTTAAACAATATTTTTTTATATTCTTCATATTTTATGTTATTATATCTATATTTGAATACATATTTGGCATATTGTAATTTTATTGTAAATAAACTATATTATTTCATTTATATTTATCTTTTATTTCTATCATTCACTTTTACACTTATTAATTTTTTCCTTTATCTTAGTTTTGTTGTTAATTTTTTTTTAGAAATATTCTTTATATTACTAGTTTTTAAAAAATATTAGTTTGATTATATATTATTATGTTTACCTACATGATTTATTATTATTATTTATTCATATGAAATTTTAAACTTATCATTTTTAAATAAAATGTAAATTCGTCAATATAAATTTCAACCCGAAACTCAACCCGAACCTGATTTTCAAAAATAGGGTTAGGGTTCAGGTTTTACAAATAGGGTTAGGGTTAGGGTCGAATGAACCCGAGTTTTATGAGCCCGAGTTGCACCCCTAATATCATCCATCAACATGTTGGGCGTCAATATCTACTACTCCTCGAAAAAGCATAAAAACAAAAGAATGGGAATAAAAGGCATAAAATCTAGTTGCCAGCAGATCATGAATGAGTAACGATGGATGTGCTCTGATCAACTTAAAAACAGATAGAAATTAGAATAAAGTGGCCAATTGCTCTTCCGATGCAACTTGGAAAATGGCTACTTATTCCAAGAAAGAAAGCAAGTGTTTTTACGTCATTTTCACCTGATAAGAAAGACCAATAATACTTCACACGTTTATAAAAATTGGCACGGATGACTATATAATTAATGTATCCCTAATTCCAAATATGATTCATGTTAAAAAAATTTTTATTGGTATGTATAAATGTAACAACTTAACATTAGCACATTCACAACCCTTATACATTTGAGAGACTTTTCTAAAATACCTCATACCAGAGAGAAAATCTTAAAACCTCCACAACCAAGGAAGAAATTATAAAAACCCTGTTTAAAGGGTCTTTTTTGGAAAAAAAGTCATTCCCACCAAAGAGAGGAAGATGGGACTCAAATCGTTGACACATAATCTAAGGAGCCTAATGCCTCTGCACCTGCCCTAGCCGCAGGTGGTTGATGCATGTTAAAATTAAAGTGACACTGAAGTTAGAAAATTACCTCTTATAAAAGTAAAATTTCTTCATGAACAAAACAGATCTAGTAAAATGATAAAAAAAAAAGGGGGTGATCAGGTGAGCCGCAATGGGCCACGACTACATTCGCCACAAATCATATTTTCTTTATTTTTTCTTTTTATAAACATGTTTATTAATGTGTATTTAATCTATAATCTAAGTTTTAATAAATTTTGATATATTTATATATTTTTTATTTTAAACACATAAGTATTGTGGTCATTTTCCACTCATATTAAAAATTAGTAAAACGTGGATTATATATTAAGTATACTTAAATGAACATGTTTATTAAAAACAAAAAAAAAATTATATGATTCGGTAGGTTGGCCTAGGAGGATCACCCCTCTACAGAAAGGACTATATAAAAGTGGACTTGACTACTCATATTAACGCTTTATTAAAAAAAAAAAAAAAAACGTCATATTCACCGACAGGAACTCTCCTAAAATAAGTGGCTTGGGCAATTTTATCATTTTCAAAAAATTTTACTACATTATCTAACAGAACTTACCAACATTGTCGTGTTTGGAATTAGGAAAAAATATATAATTGTCTTTGTCATTTTTATAAATTTGTATAAATTTTTATGAAAATAAGTATAGTTGGTGTCAATATTTAACATAATCTCTTAAAAAATGTGCCTTTAACAGCACCCTAGCCCGAACACCTTATTAAAGAGCCAAAAACTGCACCAGCATCCTAAAAAAGAACCCAAAGGGCCCGAAGTCTTTAAATCGTTGCTTCCAAAGGAGAAACGAAATGCGCGGCGGTAGGGAAAGAACGGAATGCCGGTGGGAAGTGGTAATCGAGGGGACGTGATTTCTTGCACCCGGGAGCAGGCAGCGCTCCTTGCTCCCGGGTGCATATACTTATTTATTTTTATTTATTTTTAAAATTTTTTTATAACATTCTTAATCTAGGTGTATCTAACATGTGTATAAATTTTTACCATTTTTGGGGTATTTTAGATATTTATTTTTGATTTTTGAAAATCAGTGGCATTTTAGTAATTTAAAATTACCTAAAATGCCACTGATTTTCAAAAATAAAAAATAAATATCTAAAATACTCCAAAAATGGTAAAAATTTATGCACATGTTAACTACACCTAGATTAACAGTTCTATGAAAAATTTTAAAAAAAAATAAAAAAAAATAAGTATATGCACCCAGGAGCAGGGAGCGCTGCCTACTCCCGGGTGCAAGAAATCACGTCCCGTAATTTGGAGCCAATAATAATAATAAATAAATTTTTTTTTTAAAAAAAAACTTCTTGTTTGGGCTTGCTTCTGATTCTCTCCTCAAATTCATTTTTCCACGTTTCGTGAATTGAAAATGCACTTTAGGATCCAAAGGAATCGGTTATCTTGATGGTTAAATCCAAACCAAATCAAGGGTGTGCCTGAGAAGTGATAAAATTTTTAGAATAAAAGTTCTTGAAAATGGAGAAAATGATGTGATGTAACGAGAATAATGATGAGAAGTAAAGAGAATAAAGTTAAAATAGATAGATTAGTTGTAAAAGTAGTTGTGCAAAAATGATTGAAACGTAAGATAATTATATAGGAAGATATAAAAAATGATTAAAATTAAATAACTATAGGAATGAAAAATTTTAGACTGAAATGTTTTGGTTTGAAAAAGTTTGGATAATAAACAAACATGCCCCAAGCTTAAAATATTTATTTAACTAAAAAGACAACTATTTGATGGCTTAATTCAAACCATTAATTTAGGCAGAAGAATATTTATTAACCAAAATTTAGTTATTATATTTATAAAGGTTTTAGCCGGGAAAAGGAAAATCACTTGATCGATAAAGCTTTTATCTAGATTTTAAAGGAAAAAAATTCTTCCTCAGCACTTTTGAACATATTAAACTAAAAACATTTTTTCACTTCTTAGGTAAAAATATTTCAAACCAAAACTTTTCATTCTCTACAACTACCATATTTTTAATTATTTTTTTACTTCTTCCTGTACAAATACTCTACTTTTCAATCATTTTTATACAATTACTCATACATCTAACATATTTTTTTTAACTTTATTCTCTTTACTTTTCATTTTACCCATATTATATCATATCATTTTCTCATATTTCATAATCTTTTACACTAAAAATTTTTCATGAAAAGTTTTAGGGCAAATTTTACATATGCTCATGAATTTTATCCATAATTTCACTTAAACTTGTGAACTTTCAAAAATTCTTTTTTATCTACGACTTTTCATCTTAATTCTATTTACACCTACACTGTTAGGGTTCCATTACATGGGTCATTAGTTCTCCTGTAAAATGACGAATATACCCAAACTCTAATGTAATTTAAGGTTATTTTTCTTATAGTTAAAAATTTAGATTCAAATAATATATGATTTTATAGATGTAGAATTACTAAAAATTCATCATAATATGAATTTTTGGTTGTAAAATTATATTTAAAAATGAGCATATTTGTCATTTTCTAAAGAGTTAATGCCCCCTTTAACAAATGTCTAATGGCGTAGGTATAAGCGTAATTACGATGAAAATTCATAAGTGTGAGAAGAATTTTTGAAAATTATGGTATAAGTGAAATTATGATAAAATTCGTGGGTATGTAAGGAATTCACCCAAAGGTTTATTACTTCGCAAACACACTCTTATATTTATGGCACCTGTCATTAGCATATGAGCCTAACAGCTTCATTTTGGCCTGCATTTTGTGGACATGTGTCATCATAATCATTTTCTAATGTTTAAAGCCACAATAATTTGATATTTAAAACCTCAAATTGTACTTTTGGTAAGGAAACCTAGATCTTAGGTAATCGTTCAAGCATTAAATCAATCTAATTTAATTTACCATGAGAAAATTCATTTTTTTATAGTGTCATCTACATTGGATGACTAGGCACCTAGCAAATGTGTGCTCCAAGTGTAGGTAATGAGGTCACTGCATCTATCCAACATTTGAACCATCGACTTCTCACTGGCATTATTCTACACACACTTATATTAGCCACTTGGGCATCCAAGTAGTGATGAGAAATTCATTTTTAGCAGCTATTGTCAGCAGCCAAAAATACTTTATTAGTCACCGACACTTGGATGGTTAAGTAGTTGGCATGAATATGCATAAGGGTTTATAAGATGGGAGGTCAAAGGTTTAAAGTTAGATAGAGACACTTACCTTATTTACCCTTCCTTGGAGTTGTTCTTTATCTGTTGCCTATCATCTAAGGGGATGATCAAATAAAAAAGTATTTTACCAGTGCATATAAAAAATACTTTATTAATAGTAAAAATATATTTAACTAAATATTGGGTTGCATCTAAGGAGTCTTAATAGCAAGAAAAATCTAGCTTAAAGAGTCCTGCTTACTACTGCAATGTCACAAATCCAAGCATGGCTCTTGCCCATGCATACCCAAATTCAGAGTTCTAGTGAAATCTGATATATTAGTGTTGGTATGGTCATAGCCGTAAGGAATGCACTCCTCAAGCCTATGAAGATGTTGTAGTTCATGAGTTGTCCATTTTAAATCTTTTCTTCAATGGCATCTTTAAGTTACAGATAGTCCTCTATCATAAGTTATCTTGTCATGGAAGTAGTAAAAGAGTTTTGGATTATGCTTTTGCACTAATGTCTTTATTTTCGAAGGAGTGAAATAATGTATATGGTCCTTGGTTTGAAGAAATAACTACTCCTTCGAGATATTGAGAGGAATATAGGAGGAGAAGCACCCTGTAGGGGTTGTGATTCTTCTTGTTACCCCCTGCACATCTAAGGCATTTTATCCCGATAATTTTCTCTAGAGTTGTCTTAGTGCCTATCTAGGGAACTATCATGCATCTATCAAGGATACGGTCAGATCTTCGACCTAGTGAGGGATTACATCTGCATTCAATAGCAAATAACATTACTCTAATCGATTCAATGAATAATCAATCATCCTCAGCTCATCACTTTTGAGATGCGATAAGAATGATCTCAGTGAGCTCACATATAATTCACAGCTTAGAGACTGAGCTCTTGTGTGAGGTTTTGATTCTTGATGCACTAGATAAGTGAGCGCATACACATTTCTATTAGCAGATAATGAACCTTCCAAGATTCATTGACATAGTCTTGGAGTGGTTCATTTAGAACATATTGAATGCATAGATGTTGTGCAATTATGATATGTCTCTATCACTGGTTGCTACAATGTGCTTCAAAAAGATTAGTGAGATATTTGAAGCTTAAAATGAAACCAAGGGCTAAAGATATAAACCAGATCTTCTCCTCTTTATAGAGTGTTATAGGGAAGACATGACACTTCAAGCCTTAAATAGTATGAAAGTCTATGTGAATATTATAATTTAATACAAGGCCTATGAGGTCTAAGGTGGGGACAAAAATTTACAGTTCTGAAATCTCAAACTAATCAATAATTAACTAGATTTTTAGATGGTGTGAACTCAACTATTGAAATTGCAAATCAAATATTGAGTTTTGATGATTAACAACCAATGTGATATGTTCTAAGGCTACTAACTTCATTAGAGGTTTGTGTATATAAGATAAAAATATAAAAAATTAAGTGCACACAACTCGCATTTCAAGTCACCTAGTCGCTTTAAGAGCGACCTCAATTGAAGAATTCGAGGTAAAAAGTTTTGAAAGAAACCTGTACAAGTGGAATCGCACCCATAGTCAAATGAATATATGATTTGGATAAAGACGTAGATGAAGTTGATCACAATCTTCAACTTGAGAGAAAAAAGAGATAAACTTTCTGTCAAGAAAATGTGGTTTGAAGTTGCAACCCAAATTGACTTCAAATATGACCGGGGTAAAGTCGAAGTTGAAGTCAACTTCAGCTGATAACTTAGAAGAAGAAAATAAAGCATAAACTTTTTGTCAGGAAAACGTTGTTTGAAGTCGCACCTAAAATCGACCTCATATGTGACTTGGGTAAAGTCTTACCTAAAGTCGATTTCCAAGTAGGACTTTAAGGATAGGAAAGAAAGTTAAATAATTATAAGGAAGAAGCACATTAAAGTTACACCGAAAGTCGACCTTAGATGCAATTTGGGTAAAGTCCAACCTAAAGTCGACTCTTTGAGCAACTTGGAAGACCAAGCCTTGAGGATTTATTTTACTATGAAGAAAATTCAAGCTGAAATCAATACTCATGCTGACCTCCTATGCGACTTCGGTAAGGTCGTAGGTTAAGTTGATTTTACATGCGACTCTAATCTTAATGGTCATAAAATTTCTTAATGTTGGCGCATTAATGAGCTACACCTATCATCAAATGTTTAAATCTATCTCAAATCTATAAAACTCCATCAAGTGGAGTTAATGGTATTAGCTAGAATAGTGATTGTGCTCTCACCTTCTAACTTGCTAGCATTCAAAGCTCCATCAAAAAGATTTCAAACCAAGCCCTCAAAGCTTACTACAAGGCTTCAAAGTTCAACTCCAATCTTTGTTTACTTTCAGAGCTTGTTATGCTAAACATTCTACACGTATTGTATAGTGTAGTTTCTTTTTTATCTTTCCTTGTTATATATTGACACTTGGCTTAATGTTGGAAACCAAGATCAAGATGTGTAGGAACGTAGAGGTTTTATTAGTGATACTCACCAACTACTTGTGTGAGTTTGTAAAAGGCTCGCTATAGCTAAAAACTGAAAGAGAGGAGAGGCTCTATATTTTACTTGGCAAGTGATAATAAAACCCAAGACACAATAAGTGTATGTTTGAAAGAGTGAAGTAAAGAGATTGCATAAACCACTATAAAATTCTTTGTCCTCTTGTATATTTACTCTCTTTTTTTTACTCTTCTACTTAAACTCTTTACGTTTCATTAGGGGAATTAATCTACAATGAGCTAAGTTTCAATAGAAAAAATTTTAAATTATCAAACTTGCCCATCCCTTCTTGCATAAAGCCACTCATTTGAAACAAACAAATGGTATCAAAGCGGGCTTCAAGCTATTTTTGATTTGATCCCACATAAAATGGCTTCTCAATCAACTTCCATTCCTGCCTTTGCCAAAGGATAATCCTTTAGTAGACCACCATCATTTGATGGAAACAATTTTGCCTATTGAAAATTAAAAATGAAATAGTTCATCATGGCCACAAATATGGATTCTTAAATTACTATCCAAGATAGTGTTATTGTGCCCAAAAGTGACAAAACTTCTGAATGTATGTAATAAGAAGTGAAAGTTGTAAAAATAATGTCAAGGCCATGAATTCATTATTCTATGTACTCACGGTTAGTGCATATGATATAGCATCATCTTGTCAAACTACTAAGGAAATTTGAAGCACTCTAACATCTATTTATGAGGACACTTCTTAAGTCCAAGAAAGTAAAAGAAGTATACTTATTGGAAAGTTGAAAAGTTTTAAAATGCTTAAAATTAAAAACACATATGAAATGCTTGCAAGATTTTCTAAACTAATAAATGTTCTTAAAGGTCTTTGAAGTTGAACAAGTGATTATCCTGTGAGCATTGCTTGAGTCGTCGACTCCAAGATTGCAACCATAGAAAAGGCTAAGGACCTAAACATTCTAAGTCTAGAAGACTAATAAGTCTCAAGGTTTTCGTATAATTTCATAATAAATTCACACCGCTAAGTATTAAAATATTAATTAAATACAGATTTTATCTGAAATTTTATGAAAATTAAATTTTTCATAAAATCTTTAATTTTGTTATAATGTGAGTCATTTCGCGATGATTTTGAAAAATATAAGTTGCAAAGATAACTATACATGCTAAGTGAGAAGTAATTAAGCTCAAAAAATTAATTAACTTTGAAATATGCATTAGTATATTAATATTTTAGGAAAATTTATAAATTGATTTAATTGAAAAAATCTACATACAATTACAATCACATTTTAAAATATGGGAACAAATGAATCATCATATAATTTTGAGATAAAATAAATAAAATTACATTAGTAAAATGAATTCAAAATGAGCTAAAAATTAATTTAAGAATATTTATAAGCTCATTAAAATTGTTTATCCAAAAAAGTAGGTTGCTATATTTTTTAATTTAATATTAACGTGTTGCATGTGCATAGGTGACTATGCACCACTGGAGCACCATATTCTGGTGCTCCATCTTCCCCACTTCATCTTCCCAAATCACTGGCACACTACGCCTATTTTCGGCCACCAATCTCCACCAAGAAAATACCGCCCCTGCATTCCGGCCAGGTTAATCTGCAACATCTCCATTTGTAGGCAGGCCGTCTTCTCCATGCCAAGCAATCGGCATCTGCTCGATTTTCTGCAGCTAGGAAACCCACCTTCTAGCCTGATATCAAAAGAACTAGCTACCCCCGAAAATTCCAAGAATCAAGACTCCTTCACAGGCTGATGTGTATAGGATAGCCATACGTGCATGTCAAATAGACGGGTCGGTTATGCCAGTTGTATGGGCCGATTGGTTGGGAATTAGAACTGTAAGGACAGTCCTATAAAAGGGAAATGAGGTCTAAGGAATAGGGAGTTGATTGTAATCTCTTGTTTCTATTGCAATGCAATAGGGTCCCCTTCTCCCTTCTTGAAGCTGCTCGCAAGGTAAAGGCTCCCTTGCAAGTGAAATCCTTCCAGTTGATGTTCGAGAACCATTGCCGCTCACATCACAGGCAGTGATAATGCTAAAATTTTTCAGTTAATTTCATGTTAAATTCACACAATTAAATATTAAAATATTAATTAAATACATCTTTTAAGCCAAATTTCATGAAAATTACATTTGTCCGTAAAATCTCTAATTTTGCTATAAAATGGGTCATTTTGCAACATTCTTAAAAAATATAAAATTATGACTCGATCCCGTAGAAAATTTTAACGTTGAAAGGTGTATTAGCTTATTAATATAATTTGGACAAATTTATAAAATCATTTAATTGAAAAAATCATAAATACATGACTACAATTATATTTTAAAATATAGGGAACAAAGTAGCTTATTTAGATAAAATAAATTAAAGAATAAAGTGAATTAAAATTAAGATGACATTATCGAAATTATTTATCAAGGAATTAATATTTAAATTCGTATTTAAATACATTGCAGGAACACCGAATTTTCATGCACCGCCGGAGCACTATTCCTAGTGCTCCATCTTCCCCAAATTCGGCAGCACATCCAGCAACAGTGATTTTCCAGCCGTCTCTCTCATTCTCTTCTCCGGCAGTCCATTCTAGCAACCATGAAAAACTCCCAATTCGTCTGACTAGCAATGGGATAGAAAAGCCCCCACGTATCCGTCCATTTAGGCTTGATTTGGTGCTCCATCATCATCTTCCCCAAATCAATGAACAACCATGACAACGAACGGACCCATTAAGTCAGCAATCACCGATCGAACGGGGAAATGGCGAACTTCCCAACTCTCTCCTCGGCTTCAGCAAGCCGTTTGCAACCACAGCAGCCCGAATCGATTTTTGCCCCTAAAACCCATCACGACAGCAAAATCCCAGCCAGCCGTCCGCATAGCCCAAGCTCGACAACAAAGTGCATCACAAAATCAGTCGATCCCCACTTTGATCCCCTTCTACTCTTCACCAATATCGTCTTCCCCAACGTCACCAGCAGCCTGCATCGACCAGATATGACAACAGAGGGCAACTAATTGGGCAAAGCAAGATCGCACCTTGCTTCTCCACCGAGCAGCAGCTATCTCCATTAAAAATTTGCAATTAAATTTGAAGCCCCAAATCCAAATGACCGAAGTCCATTAGAGCTCCAAAACAAGCAGCAGTAAAGTCGCTACCGTGCACATCGTCCGACCAGAAAGATTCCGGCAGCCACGATTCAGCCGTCTAATCCACCTGAAAACCCATCCCCAATCAGCTGTCGCTCCACCGTCAATTACAGCAGCTCCCTTATTTCCGGAAATCCCGTCTCTCCCTAATTCAAGTAACGGGGCAGCCATAAAAATCTCCACCTGTAAATCATCCAAGCAGCAAATCGACAGCTTCATTTCCATTTTTTCCGAGCACTCAGCCCCGTCCACAAATCAGCGCTTAAACCCATCTCCTCTCCACCGAAAATCGACAGTAAACTGGCAGCTATTCCATTCATCGCCGATTTGCAGCCAAACATTTTGATTCCATCAGACAATGCATTTTTTCTAACACCTCCTCAGCGAACCAAAATCGCACCGCTCCCAACTTGAATCAGCATCGCCTCCAACGCTCCTCAAACTACCAGAATGCAACCACGACAGAAACGATCAGCCGCATCAAGCTTCTGATCTTCTCTCCGATTGTAAAATGCACGCACTGGCCAGATTTGCATTGCACAAACTAAGAAGGCAGCGCTGAGAAAAGGAAGCTACGGAAAAACGGCAAAGGGCAACTGCTTGGTGCTTGGCAAAGCATGAATCCCACATCGGATTCAACTTGGGTCATTAGGTCCCTCACACATCTATAAAAGCATGGGCCCTCCACACATCCCAACACACACTCTTCACCCCTTGAAGCGGGACCCATCTTTGTGGGACCTTTGCCAAGTGGGTAATGCTCAAAAGGCTTGGATTGCTTCTCAAAAGAGTGGTCTTCGACCAAGAATTGAGGTAAATAAATTTTCTTTTAATTATAGTTTTTTTTCTTTAATGCTTTGTAGTTGCTAATTTTAGATTTGTAATATTTAGCATAGATTTACCGCTTTGTGCATTGTAATTTTCAAATTAAGTTTAATGCAATTTTTATTCCTGTTTTCGTAGATTAAATTTTACTTCTGTAGTCTTCTAATTACTGTCCTAGTTTAGATTTAATTGCAATTTCTCCTCTCCTTTTTCTATCTCTGTCTCTCTCATCTTTATCTGCTTGTGTGGCACTCCTAACCGAGGCGTCACATTTGTCCTTACTCCGGGATCTTGTCGATTGGTAAGTGTGAATCAGGATTGTTGCCCTGATCACGCGGCGGGTACTTAATTGGATCTCGTCCAATTTTTTTTTTCTTTCATCACATAAACATATACTCATCATCATTCATAATGGACTTATCCATAACATCATAAATTATCAACTTCTCATATTATTCATCACTTCATAATTTCATACAACCTATGTCTTTTTCACCATATCCCATTAGGGCACACATTCATATTTCGATATACAAAGGATTACATACCTTTGTAACTATGCTTCATTCATTCATTAACCATATCACTTACAGGCAAATCCACTTGATCTTTTTCATCACTTGGCTTTCCCTGCACCTGTCTAAGGTTGGGAAAACAAAACATGAGTCGAAACTCAATAAGCAAGCATTTTTCATTTTAAATGCATTCCTCTCCATTCGGTAGAAGACACTTACCAAGTGATCAATTACCAATGGAATAGAAACCTTTTCATAAACCATTTTTGGAAACCTTTCATAAACCATTCATGAAAATCATTCGTAAATGCGTTTCTCTCAATTCGATAGGAGACACTTAGCAAGTGATCAACTATCAATGGAATAGAAACTTTTTCATAAACATAGGATGTGCAAATGCTTCCTTTCCACTCTTGACATAAACCTTCGTGTGTGGGTACGCTGGCCTAGGGAAAATCTCACATAGTATGGTCCAATACGCCGGCTGTCTCCGACTTGGCCTCATCAAGGGGAACCTCTCTTCCTCTTGACGCCTACATGGTTCCTACATGCATGACTTTTGATTTTCCTGGCATTATATACCTCTTACACTAGGTGACTTGTCATTCTCATGTGGAAAATTATTTGCACCATCCCTTAAAAATATCTTTTCAAATCCATGTGTGCAAATACTTTCTTTCCATTCCTGACATAAACCTTCGTGTGTGGGTACGCTAGCCCAAGGAACATCTCACATAGCATGGTCCAATACGCCGGCTGTCTCCTACTTGGCCTCATCAAGGGGAACCTCTCTTCCTCTTGACGCCTACATGGTTCCTACATATATGACTTTTGATTTCCCGGCATTATATACCTCTTACACGAGGTGATTTGTCATTCGCATGTAGAGAATTGTTTGCACCATCACTTAAAAATATCATTTCAAATCTATGCTTTCCTTTTTAATCCATGTATGAAAATGCAATGCATTCATCCACACATAACATTCCTTTGCCTCCACCTCTGGGGAGGACGCCGTCGGCACATAGCCCATACGACTAAGCAATAGTGAAGGGGGACCCTCTGATCCGCTTTCTACCTCCACCAAAGCCTCTTCCTTATACATCGTACATGTGCACATGTCCATAAACATCACATGATATCAATATGCCGGCATGACTTTTCATAAAAACTCACAAACATTCATCATTTCAAAATATTATAGGAATGACCACCTTAAACACATTTCATAAATACTTGATAATAAAATATATTTTTAAAAGAGTTTGCTTGCTTACAATGAAGCAATAAAATCATATTTTCAAAGTTGTGCTTACTTACAAATCATCATTTTCAAAATGATTGCTTGTTTACAATGAAGCAATAAAATCATATTTTAAAAAAAAGTTTGCTTGCTTACCTTTGCTTTGCTTTGCTTCAACTTGACTCCTTTATCCTTTCCTTTCATTTTCCTATACAAGGAAATTAGATATTTTATCCATCTATTCAATGTCTTAGTTTGCTTCCCATGCATGCTTTACGATCACATATTACCTCATTTTTATAGAGGTTATCCTTTTATAAATACTTGGTCATTACTCATTTATATGAATTTTTATCCATAAATCCTTTAAAAATTTCATCCATATATCCTCATAAATGTATAAAAATAAATCTCATTTTTTTCCCAAAATAAGCTGTTCACTGTTCACAATTACTGTTCATGTTACTGTAGCAGATTACTGTTTATATGCACTGTTCACGTGTTACTGTTCGCCGCACGTGGGTTACTGTTCATGGGTTCCAAAAATTGACATTTTTCCCAAAAATAAAAAATACCATGACATAGCTTATGCTTCGTATATCATGGGAAATTTCATACATTTTGAATTTATCATCATTTACTTGGTTAAATAAATCATTTTCTCCATGTACTAAAAATCAACATAAATTCACTTAAGCATAATCCTTAATTCCAAAAATTATGAAATTAATATATCATCATTCCAACAACATATTGATCATAATCATATATTCCAAATCATCATTTATCAAATTTGGAGTATTATTTTTACATATCATATGCTATCTTCCCGAATGCTCAATCTTTGCTCCAAATTTTCGATGTTTCGGCATGATTCCATTTAAGCATTATAAATTTACTTATTTTCTCATACTTAGGCATTATCTAAGCATGATTTTACCCTACTTAACATCCAAAAGAAATTTAGAAAGAAATTGCTTACCCAAAGTGGAGATATCCCACTTTTTCTCGCACTTTCTCTCTCTAACTTCCTCCTCTTCTTTCTCCTCAAGGCTAAAACGTGGTGGGGGTGAAAAAATGCTCAAATGAAGCTGGGTTTGAGTGCTTTGGTCGTTCACCCCATGCCCCCTATTTATACTTTTGGATTTTTCATCAAATTGGAATTTACCCCCTTGCTTGAGGTATTAAATTATAAATGTATTTTTTTAAATTTCCAAAAGGTGCATGGAGCCTTGTGCAGCCCACCCTAGGCCTGCTCCAGCCCCCCTATGGCAGCCCTATTTTTGCCTATTTTTTTATTTTTTAAAATTAATTGATTTAGGCTAAATTAATCCTAGCCATTGATCATTGATAAAATTGATTTTGGGCCATTGGATTTGGTCCCAAAAGTCCAAGCTCTAGCAGCCATATCAGCTTTTCATTAATTATTTATCCATTTAATTAATTAAAATTAATCCAAAGTCAAATACTAATTAATGAAAAAGTAAAGCTACTTTTTGATCTTCAAATGACGTTTAATCTTGACCCTTAATTCATGATTTTTGATCAATCTTGGACCACTCATCATGTTCATCATCATATTTTGGCCATCCATAAAAAATTTCATCTCAATCCGACTTCCGGATTGCAAGATATGAATTTTTTCTTCATTTTCTTCACAAAAATCCATAAAAATCCGAAAATTATTATTTTAATCCAAAAAGCACTTTTGTCCTTTAGTGGGAAGCTTCTTTTTCGTCTTTTATGATTAAATTAATCCAAAGTGATTAACTTAACATATTTCTTAATTCCGCGTTTACTATTCACGTGCACTATTCATCCGAATTTCATAATTAATTATTTTAACCTCTATTCTCACATATTTCATACTCATGAATGTATATTTTCTAAATATATTACCTAGGGTTTACAACCCTAGGGTTTTATACACGTATCTAAGATCGGGGTTTCACAGCTTGCTCTCTCTTCTTTCTCTCTCTTTCTAATTCTCTTTTGTTTCTCTCTCTTTCAATTATCCTTTCTTCTCTCTCTAATTTCTTCTCCTTTATCTCTAAATTCTTTCTTTCTCTTCTCTACACCCTCTCTCACTTTTCTCTTTTATTTTTTTTTTGCTTAAAATAATTCAAAATTATATAGCCTCTCTGTGGATTCAACCTGACTCACCGTTATTCTACACTATCATCCGCATAGTGATAACTTTAATGTGTTTCGGTTAATTTTAATTAAACTGGTGATCACAGTGTTCTTAGCGACAAGCACTTGGTACGCATCAAGTTTTTGGCGATGGGTTTAAGCACTGATTTGTGGACGGGGCTGAGTGCTCGGAAAAAAATGGAAATGAAGCTGCCGATTTGCTGCTTGGATGATTTACAGCTGGAGATTTTTATGGCTGCCCCGTTACTTGAATCAGCATCGCCTCCAATGCTCCTCAAACTACCAGAATGCAACCACGACAGAAACGATCAGCCGCATCAAGCTTCTGATCTTCTCTCCGATTGTAAAATGCACGCACCGGCCAGATTTGCATTGCTCAAACTAAGAAGGCAGCGTTGAGAAAAGGAAGCTACGGCAAAACGGCAAAGGGCAACTGCTTGGTGCTTGGCAAAGCATGAATCCCACATCGGATTCAACTTGGGTCATTAGGTCCCTCACACATCTATAAAAGCATGGGCCCTCCACACATCCCAACACACACTCTTCACCTCTTGAAGCGGGACCCATCTTTGTGGGACCTTTGCCAAGTGGGTAATGCTCAAAGGGCTTGGATTGCTTCTCAAAAGAGTGGTCTTCGAACAAGAATTGGGGTAAATAAATTTTCTTTTAATTATAGTTTTTTTCTTTAATGCTTTGTAGTTGCTAATTTTAGATTTGTAATATTTAGCATAGATTTACCACTTTATCCATTGTAATTTTCAAATTAAGTTTAACGCAATTTTCATTCCTGTTTTCATAAATTAAATTTTACTTCTATAGTCTTTTAATTACTATCCTAGTTTAGATTTAATTGCAATTTCTCCTCTTCTTTCTCTGTCTCTGTCTCTCTCTTCTTTATCTGCTTGCTCTCTCTCTCTCTTCTTTATCTGCTTGCTCTCTCTTCTTTCTCTCTCTTTCTAATTCTCTTTTCTTTCTCTCTTTCTAATTATCCTTTCCTCTCTCTAATTTCTTCTCCTTTATCTCTAATTTCTTTCTTTCTCTTCTCTACACCCTCTCTCACTTTTCTCTTTTATTTTTTTTGCTTAAAATAATTCAAAATTATATAGCCTCTCTGTGGATTCGACCCGACTCACCGTTATTCTACACTATCATCCGCATAGTGATAACTTTAATGTGTTTCAGTTAATTTTAATTAAACTGGTGATCACAGTGCTCTTAACGACAAACACTTGGTACACATCAGGCAGCTCCAATCGGCCAAACCCCAATTTCAAACCATGGCCCACCGAAATCATCCAAGATAGCAGCAGGAAATCGGCAGCAAAATCCAACGAACACTAAGGCAGCACCGTCCGAAATTGGCAATCGCCCCTTTCAATCCCACTGAACTGCCCATTTTCTCCTCTTTAACCAACGGCACAAGCTTCAACAGCTTGTAGTGCCCAATGTCAGCTCCAATTCCAAGCATTGGATAAGACCACAACCAAGAAATCCGACCAGTTGATCAGTCATGGAGGAAATCAATCGTTGGCAACTATTCTAACCCATTTTCAAACAGCAGCTGCATCTCATGAGCTGCACGCACCATCAGCAGCAAAATTCTACAGCATCCCACAGTAGCCTTCCTCCACCGACAAATTGAGCTGCCCGAGCAGTAGAACCAACTGCCCCCTTCGAATTTTAGCAAGCAACCATCTTCCAGCTTCTCCGGCAAAAACCCATCTTCAAAATCCAAATCCAGCCGATTCAAGCTCTGTTTGATGTCCCACCTCCAAATACCGGCAGCCATTAAAACCCACCAGAAATTTCCACCGAAACCCATCTAAGCAGCTCTCAACATTTAGCAGCACCAGCCCTCTGCACCTAATCTTGTGAGCGCCATCCAACAAACAACATCCAGCCCCTGTTCCAGCAAAATTTTATGGGGGTAATAGCAGTGATCGGACTCCCAAATCAAAGACGCTGTCTATTCAATCCGGTCACAAGCAACCCATTAACTCGAAAATGCATTCATGAAAGTAGAGAACATTCCATCTAGCCGTGAACATCAACAAGCAAGTCTTCAGCCGTGGCCATGTTCAACTACCAACTCCCATTCTGAAGTGCAAAGCGGAGGAGCAATGCAAGGCAGTTACAGAGAGGCGTAAAACGGAAATCCGACATCGGTGGGATTGCTCTCCAAGGGGTACCCTACAAGTCTCCTTCAACCCTTTGAAAAACCAACCAATAAACACCTCTCCCTCATATGGTGGGACCACTCCTTGTGGGACCCCCGATCAAGTAAGTAAAGCCAAGAAATACAATTCCCTATGGTGGAGATTGGCTCTTCGCTTTGGGTGATCTAATTTTTATTTTTGCTTTGTAGTTTATTTCCAGTGTCTCATAGTTGTTAATTTTGTAATTTTAATTCTTAGATTAGATTTACTACTTTATCTTTTACTTTGTAATTTTTAGATTAAATTTTGAGGCATTTTCTTTTCTTACTTTTATAGTTTAAGTTCTATAATTTTTAATAGCTTTCTTAGAGTAGATTTGATTTAGTTCTTATTAATTAATTGCACAATGCTTCAAATGTAGAGGACCGAGTTACATTTCTTAATCAATTTGTTCATCATCAAGTGAATGCAATAACTATACAATGCTAAGGGAACTTCAACAAGCATATGATGCATTGTACGATAAAACCAAAAGATTTTACATCAAATATGCAGAAAAAAGAAATAATGTGATGTCATAATTATTGGGAAGGAAAAACTTGTTGACAAAGTAAAATCTCTAATGGAGAAAGTGAAGGGATTAACCATTAAATTGGAGAAATCAAAGGAAGAAAACTAAATATTAGATTAATCACCGGCGAGGTTCTTTAATCCAGGTGAGATTGTTCAAAATATTTCTCAAAATAACCACACAACTAAACAAAAAAGGAACTTGGATTCTCCAAGTTTGAGCAAGATTAATACTGTAGCAATATCAAAGCACCGCAACGAGTTAAATTCCAGCCAAACAATTACATTCGAGGGCCAAAGTTGATAAGAACTACATGGGTAAGAAGACTCATTTGGCAATCACTAAATACAATGAGTGCTCTACAAAGAATTTATAATGCATTCAAATTTCTGTAAAAATTTGATCATAAAATTTACTAATATAGAGTCAAGAAATTTGTTGAAAGATGAGCAAAATTGAATTGGATACCAAAGATTCCAGCATATGTACCATCTAAGCGAGATCGAATTGCACTAAACTTATATACTAATACACTTGGACCCAAGAGGTGAGTACCAAAAGGAGCAGCAAAGTTTAAATTATTTTGCATGAGTGTCTTAAAGGTAAGCCAAATAACACATATTTTATGAATAATGAATGTTCAAACATACGATCGAAAACAAAGCTCTCTTCAATTAATTAAGACAGTACAAGGAGAAACCATTGGATTTGAAAATAATGAAAAGGATAAAATATGTGGTAAATATAATATTTATAGTACTACAACTACAAATGCATGTATTGAAGAAGTATTATTTATAGAAGGTCTCGAACACAACTTAATGAGCATTAATCAACTATATAACAAAGGATACAAAGTTTTATTTGAATTTTTAATGTATATGTGTTAGATGAAGAACATGTGTTGTTTAGTGGTAAAAGATATGAAATATATATTTGACTTTTCTTAATAATTTTGCTAAATAATTTGAATGAAAAATATTTATTAATAGTCGATAATGATCCATGGGTGTAGTACAAGAGATTTGGACATATCAATATCTAAAATTTAAAGACTTTGTGAAAAAGAGTTTGGTTAAAGGCTTACATAAACTCAAATATAATAAAAATAAAATTTGCAAATCATGTCAAATGTCTAAGCAATTGAAAATTATATTTTCGCTCAAAAATGAAGTCTTAACCTTAAGATTGCTAGAAATACTAAATCTTTATGTACCGCCCAACATACTAAGTCCCGGAGGAAAAAGATTTGTTTTTATAATTCTTGATGATATTTCATATTCACTTAAATAATGATTTTAGCTAATAATGATGAGGCTTTCTCTATGTTCTTTAGCTTCTCTAAATTGGTACAAAATGAAAAACAATTTTCAATCATATCAATTAAAAGTGTTATGATGGTGGATTTAAAATTAAAAAATTTATTAAACTTTGCAATGAGAAAGACATTCACCACAAATTCTTCATACCAAGAACTCCATAATAAATGGAGTAGCTGAAAGAAAAAAATAAAATAATACAAAAGATAGCTAGAACCATGCCAAATGAAAGTAAATTATCTAAAAAGTTTTAGAATGAAGCAGTTAACATAGCTATCCATGTGAGAAACTGTGTTACAATTAGAGTAACATTAAAGAAAACTGTTTATGAACTTTGAAAAGACAGAAAATCAAATATCATATATTTTCATATTTTTGGATACACATGTTATGTCATAAATAATGGAAAAGATAATCTTAAAATTTTTTATGCAAAGAGCGATGAAGCTACTTTTATTAGTTATTCTTCTAATAGCAAAATCTTTAGAGTTTTTAACAAAATGACGCAAGTAGTAGAAAAGTCAATCCATGTTTTTGTTAATGAATTTAACCTAATTTTTAAAAAGGATGATAAACTTAGTGATGTAGAAAACTTATCTACTAAATTTGAGAAGCTACAAGTGAAAAAAGGGAAGAATAGCCCAAACAAGATGAAAATGAATTCAAGCTCAATCAAGAGGTAATCAAAGTAATATTCCCTAAAAATCCCCTACAAACCTCAAATTTAGATATGATAATCCAATTGAATAAGTTATCAGAAATATGTATGATAGTGTAAGAGCAAGAGGAACAAGGCAAAAAGTTATATAAACATTTTACTTTTGTATCAAAATTTGATCAAAGTACTATTGACCAAGCTCTTAGTAATAAAAACTAGACATTGTGAACTTAATAGTTGAAATTACAAATTAAATATTAAATTTTTATTATTAATAACTAATTTGATATGTTCTAAGGCTAATAACTTCATTTTGGGCTAATGCGTATAAGATAAAAATGTAAAATTTAAGTGCAAACAACTAAAGTCACACTCCAAGTCGATTTTAGGTGCGACTTGGGTGAAGTTGCAAGTGAAATTAACTTTCAGAGCGACCTCAATTGAAGAATTCAAGGCAAAGAGTTTTAAAAGAAACTTGCACAGGCAAAATCACACCCGAAATTGACTCTACATACGACTTGGGTGAAATCGCGGACAAAATCAACCTTGATCTGCAACTGAGGAGAAGCCAAAAAGAACATAAACTTTCTATCAAAAATGCAGATTGAAATCATGACTCAAGTTGGCCTCACAAGCAACTTGGGTGAAATCAAAGTTGAAGTCAACCTTAGCCAGCAACTTAAAAGAAGAAAATGAAGCATAACCTTTTTATAAGGAAAAAACTATTTGAAGTCACACCAAAGTTAACCTCACATGCAATTTGGGTAAAATCTCGCCCAAAGTTGACTTCTAAGTATGATTTTGATGATTGGAAAGAAAGTTAAGGAGCTACAAGGAAGAAGCACATTGAAGTCACACCCAAAATCGACCTAGGATCAACTTAGGTGAAGTCCCGTCCAAAGTAGACTCCTTGTGTGACTGGGAAGACCAAGCCTTGAGAGTTTATTTTACTATGAAAAAATTTAAACCGAAGTCAATACCCAGACATGTGACTTGGATAAGGTCGCAAGCCAAAATGACCTCAGATGTAACTTTAATCGTAATGGTTAGAAAATTTTTAAGCTTTGGAGCATGAAATGCGCGCCACATACCCTCAAACATTCAAATATATCTCAAATCTATAAATACTCCGTCAAACAGAGTTAATGGAGTATCTAAAATATCGATTATACTCTCGCCTTCTAACTTCCTTACATTCAAAGCTCCACATTTAAAGCTCCTTTGAAAGATTTCAAATCAAGCACTCAAAACTCACTATAAGGTTTTAAAGTTCAACTTCATCTTTATTTTCTTTTAGAGTCTGTTGTGCCAAACACTCTACACATACTATAAAGCGTAGTTTCTTTTATTTGATATTTTCTTATTGTATATTGACACTTGGCTTCATGTTGGAGACCAAGGCCAAGGTATGTAGGGAAGCAGAAGTTGATTGAAGTGGTACTCACTAACTATTTATATGAGTTTGTAAAAGGCCTTCTAGAATTAAAATCTAAAAAAAGCAGAGACTTTGTGTTGTACTAGTGATAGTGGAACCCAAGACAGAGGGGACGTATGCTTGGAAAAGTAGAGTATGAAGGTTACTCGAACCACTATAAAAAAAATATATTTGTATCATCTTGTGTATTTACTCTCTCTTCTCTCGTTCTCCTACTTTAACTCTCTACAATTCACTTATGGAGAATTACTCGACAAGAGCTAACTTTCAATAGAATTTTTTTTTTAATTACCTAATTCATCTCCTCCTCTTAAGTAAAGCCACCCATTTGGGACCAAGAGATGGTAGATGAAAAGACTAGAAAAATAATGAGCATAGACAATCTTAGATAAGGTAGATGCTGAGAATGGATGAAAGAGACAATATTTAGGAGAACAAATATGGTTAAAGAGGGATTTTGAGGGAATAGGTTATACATTGGTTGGGCCTGGCCTAAATAGTCATGTCTATTAAGGTCAACATGAGGAGAGACACCTTAGTCCTAATGTATAATACAGGACTCACTAGTTTGTCAAAAAGTGTGGTGTCTATACAAAAGAGAAAGTAGAAAAGGTGATGGTAGAAACCATAGAGGCAGAGAGGATGACTAATGTGATAAAGTGAGGAAAGTAGAATCTATTTGAGCTCAAGTAAATTTTGATTAAAGAAGATTCATTCACCATGTGTTATTGAAGGCTATAAAATTATGTCCATTAATGTCTAAAACTCAAATTGAATAAACTTGAGTAATTGGTTTCAAAGGATCCTACTTCAAAGTCAAGATTGTTGTTGTTAGGACTAGTCATAAGGATGAGTTGATGTTGAGCCTAAGGTCGGTCGAGGCATTATCATTTACACTACAAATTAAGTAGTCATCAACACAAACATGTGATAAAAGTGGTGGTATTGTGACTAGTTGCACTGGTTACATGACAAGCTACAAGGTTAATTGGTCTTGTTAGCAAGAGGACTCTAGTTATTGCATACTCTCATCCATGTCTAGGATTAAATGCAGGCATTTCCACAGACAATGTCATGTTTTGAGAGTAAAAAATATTAGATATCATGCCTCAATGCGGAATGATGAGCTAGAAACACAAAAGAACTAAATTAGATAAAGCATGCAAAAAGTTTCATGGAAAAGAAGCCTTGCAAGGTTAAAGTACAATAGGAAGTCTCAGAAAAGACAAATGTATCTCCTTGAGGAAGGAGTAGATATTAAGAAAAAAATGGTATGGATTGTAACTTTTTGCAATCCTTTTTTCATTCTAATAGATGTTCTTTGTTTGCTTCTCTCCATAAGTGCACGAGTTGTGAATTGTAGTACCTAATAAGATTGATCTTAAAGAGAATTTGGAACTTCAGATATTGATTTTAAATACTTATATTAAACACCGAGAAGATAAGAGTAAAAAGAAGAAGCAAAAAGACAAGAAAATCTTAAGAAAGTAGAATGAGTAATAAGGAATCAAGAAATTAGAGCACCTAGGATCTAGGGTTTCACATGCGGCGTTTGCAACAGATACATGATGAGCTTATTTAATCTAGATATAACGTGTTAAAGGAGAAAAAACCCTAATTTAACTGTATACTTTCTCTTGACACCTACAAAGTGTATCATAATCTTCTTAACCATCTATTATCATGAGATTAAGTCAATTAAAAATTATTAAGTTTGTGGTAATTCATAGAATTCATCAACATCATCATGTCTATTCTCATGGTCTAGATTTTTAAGCTTAATATCTCGATTGCCATATATTAGATTTTTACTTTTCCGTTTCATCACCTAATATATAAACTCGTGTCATAATGCGGGCTCAAATACAAATCAAGCATTAAGAACACAAGACATTAAATTAACATACAATATCCTTCGTAAATAAAGTAAAATCACAATATTCTTTATGTAGCCCACATATTATATCCTAAACCTTAGATTATTGGTTTAGTTTAATATATTTATAATGAAATATAAACACAAAATAATATTATATTCAAAGTTCATCGAAAACAAAATTATTTAATAAAAAAAAGAAGAAAAAGAAAATGTATTGGTTTGAAAGCTTCAATAGTGTCTTAAACGCTCTCCGATAACGTGTCATCTCGCTTCTCTCGTCATGCTCTTGAGTTTCTTTT
This sequence comes from Annona cherimola, assembly GCA_030490835.1. Lineage (NCBI taxonomy): Eukaryota > Viridiplantae > Streptophyta > Magnoliopsida > Magnoliales > Annonaceae > Annona > Annona cherimola. The sequence goes on from CM059972.1 coordinate 93,645,593, forward strand.
ACTTTGGACCTTAACCCTGTTCCAAAAATGTTCTAAAATATCTTAGGACATTCACAACAAGTGTTTATATAGTAGTCCTTAAGAAACTTGTGCAAACTTGCGCAAACCCAGTCCAAAGCAGATTAAATCTACAATGCCAACACTGAACATGGCCCGAGCCGTGTTGCACTCTATCTCCTTGCTTTTGCTCCAAGCTTTTGAAGTTTTGCGACCCAACACTCCTTAAACCTTGTTGAAACTCCATTGACACTTTCTAGGTCGTTTTAATCACTGTTTTGCCTCCTTTTAAGTCTTCTAAATTATCAAATTGAATAAGTCTTGGTTCTCATGCATCAAATTTTCAAGAATTATGCATGTTTTGTACCAAAATCGCCTTACTTTGCACATACCCATCAACCATGAATGTTTTGCATTAATCAAAATTAAATCAATCAAAATTCGATTCAAATCATCATATTTATTCAAATTTTTATCCAAATATTATCCAAAATATAGAATATAAAAATAACTCAACATTCTTTTATAGTTTTTCCAACCTTTTCCCGAACTCTACAGTTGAGAACGATATCATCGCCAAATCCGATTTGGACCGTACTTCTAGGCTATTTTGTGAGTAGTATCAATTAGTTTTGTCAATTGCTAATGCATGGATTTGATTATCATACTATTGGGAATCTAGTGTGTGATTAATTGTACAGTAGCTCTTCGACGTGGCCAACGATTGTGTCCGACAATCATAACTCCATCTCATGGACCATAAGGCTTGCTTTGAAAGATTGTTGCCATGCAATTCTGATGAAGGGAAGACCTCGTAGAGTGTTTGGCATAATGAAACCTGTGGCATCATTCAGGCAATTTGATGTTAGACCCCTCCGAGGGCTTAGGCCTTTTGGCAAGGTTGGTGAACTATATTATTATTTGTTATTTGAAATATTTTTATCGTAATTGCAGTGAAAAGTCCTTCCAAATAATTAATATATTGTGTCATAAGGTTAGTAGGGATGTGATTGGTGTATTTTATTTATTTTCGGGACAATTAATGAAAGAAAACCTGAGAATAAATATATGCTTATAATTCTACGAAAGTTGTTGGCCTATTTTATGTGAAATTAAGTCATACGCTTACAATTTCGACCAAATTAAATACACAATTAAATTTATTATGAAATAATTATATTACTTTCCTGCAAAATCAGTATTCTATCTAGTAACGCTTAGGGGTGCAACTTAGTACCAGGTCGGTCCAAACCCATCCGACTCGGTTTCAAAATCAAGTTTGGGTTTTATTTTTAAAGATTTTTCCCAAATTTGACCCGTTTTAATTCGACCCGAGAAAACCCGAAATCAATACCAAATTTGTATCAACCCGATACCAAAACCCGACATGGTCCGAACCCAATATTCTCCCTAATTTATTAAAATAATTATATTTGGTCATGTATTAAGTATTTTAACTATAATTGTGATGAAATTTACTTGGTATAATTATAACCTGATTAAACTGTAAAATATTTATTCTAAAATCTAAATGTTATATGCATTTGTCCATAAATGTTGAATACATTACATATACATTAATTGTATTTGTAAATAACTGTAAATATACCAACTCTTTAAAATTATTGCATACATACTAATTAACTATGAGATATATAAGTTTCACTTTTATTAAACTTTAGATAGTGATTTCACGTAGTTTAATTTATTTTTCTTGCATTGATTATTATATGTAAATTCATTATGTTTATTGTATTTAAAATTATTTTTAATTAAAAGACTAACTTTCATCAAAACCAAAGATATTATAGATTATATAAATATATTTACGTGTAAATTATTCATATAAGAATCGAATAATGTTTTAAAAATTCGTTATCTCTATCAGTAATTTTAACTTTTATTAGTTTGATAGTGACCCGAATTTCAACCCAAAACCAACACCAACCCGACCCGAATCCGGAGTCTAATATTAGGGTTTGGATTCAAACCCAGTACAACCCGACCCAAGTTGCAACCCTAGTAATGCTACTTTCCCTACAGGTACTACCAAAATTATTTCAAATTTTCTAAAGGGCTAAATTAAAAACAGACACTTTGAATTGCTTATTATTTTTAGGATATTTAAGCCATAAATGAAATTTATTAATTTTTGAAGGATAAAATTTATTCTCTATTATCCTTTTTTCGATAAATCTATTATCCTTTTTTAAATGAATAAAAAGATAAAATCTTATTTTCTTGAAAGTAAAATAAAATAATTAGGATAAATGTCTTGTCAAATGAAGGAAAGAATCAGCTATCAACCAGAGACTTCCAAAAAGAAAAAAGAGAGGAAACTGTTGGGTTCACAATGATATTCTATTTTTTATTATAAAAAGGTATCCTTGTAAGCTAAATAGTAAATTCATCTTCCTCTCTGTTTGTCTTTTTAGTTATCTCATCCACAGGTGGACCGACTTTCTGAATTTTTCATTTTCCGTTGTCGCGGCATTTCTTTTTTACTGAGGTGTTTACAAATCATTTATTGATGTTAAGATTTGCTTACAAATTAATAGTCGAGGAGGGGCAAAGATGCAAAAACCTACTGATTACGAGAAATTTTGCAAAATTTCCTCATTTTGTGATACTTTGGTATTTTTTTTTTTTAGATTTTAAAGTTTTCGTGTAGAACCTTTTTCATTAATAAGTTTTTTGCAACTTACAAACATGCACTACAAAAAATTTATTTTAATTTGGCAACCAAAAGATCAAATTTTGGTAGAAAATTCTTGCTACCATTTTATATGAAGAAGAAATTTAGTTGTCAATAGATCATATTTTTGTTCTTAGGCAACAAAATTTTATTTTATTTTATAAGAATGTTGTATAATAAACAAGAAAATTTTTCCTTATCTATTGGAAGCATCCTAAGCAAGGACTTTTCTTGCATATCCATCATAAGAATGTTATATAATAAACGAGCCTTTTGGGTTGCTTAATATGGGTTGTCAAAAACAAATTTTCTTGTAATGATAGTAAGGGAGCGAATATGCAGCAGTTGAAATATTAAGGAGACAATATATATATGACGCTTAAAATTTCAATCCTAAATTATTTTCTCAAACCTCACTCTATATGATTTATTTGGCATGAACCTAAATCTAAATGAGTTATTTGACATATATTTACATAGGTTCTGCTTCGAAGTAGGTTTCACCGGGGCCCATTTTGATAATGAAAAGAAAAAAATTTAATGGTTCAAATTGTTAAACATGATTTGTTTTATCATGAAGCCAAAAATCACCTTGATCCCAATTGTAGGCAGGCTTCGTTTGCTTAGAAAAGTGTATAAGCTTCCGGCTCGACCAAGTAATAACTAAACAGTTTAATGACTTTGCAGGAAATTCGAACCAAATATTTTGTCTACAAAAGGAATAAAACAACAGCAACAATAACATCACGCTTTCAGCTTGCAGCATTGTCAGGTGGATCTCACCCACCCACTTCAAGATTCCATGGAAAAATGAGGAATCCACTCCATTATGGCCTTGACTTGTTTCGACTAGCCCTCCAACCTTGCTAATTGATGCTTGGAGCTAGAATATTAATCACACTATAAGATGGTGTGGTAGCTTTAAAAGGTAGCATATATATGATGTGGGGCATTGACATTATTGCAGGATCTACCAAATCATAAAACAGTTTAATGACTTTGCAGGAAATTCAAACCAGATGTTGTCTTCAAAATTAATAATAATACAACAAAACCATAACAGCACGCTTTCAGCTTGCATTATTTTCAGGTGGATCTCACACACCCACTTGAAGATTCCATTAGAAATTGAGGAATCCACTTCATTGTGACCTCGACTTATTTCAGCTAGCCCTCCCACCTTGCCACTTGATGCTTGGAGCTAGAATAATCACACTTTATGATGGTGTGGTATCTTTAAAAGGTTGCATATATATGATGTTGGGCATTGACATTATCGCAGTTAATGACTTTGCAGGAAATTCAAACCAGATGTTTTACCTACAAAATTAGTAATAAAATAACGGCAGCAGCACGTTTCAGCTTGCATTGTTATCAGGTGGATCTCACACACCCACTTGAAGATTCCATTGGAACATGAGGAATCCACTCCATTGTGACCTCGACTCGTTTCAGCTAGCCCTCCCACCTTGCCACTTGATGCTTGGAGCTAGAATAATCTCACTTTATGATGGTGTGGTATCTTTAAAAGGTTGCATATATATGATGCTGGGCATTGACATTATCTCGGTTAATGACTTTGCGGGAAATTCAAACCAGATGTTTTATCTACAAAATTATTAATAAAAAAGCAGCAGCAGCAGCAGCACGTTTCAGCTTGCATTGATATCAGGTGGATCTCACACACCCACTTGGAAAATGAGGAATCCACTCCATTGTGACCTTGACTTGTTTCAGCTAGCTTTCCAACCTTGCCAATTGATTCTTGGAGCTAGAATAATCACACTTTAAGATGGTGTGGCACCTTTAAAAGGTTGCACATATATGATGTGGGCCATTGACATTATTGCAGGATCATTATTCCCCTTTTACCTAAAGTGTTTTGTTAGTTTTGAAGCCTATGTATTCTTGAGTTTCAGCTCTTGCTTTCATTCATTTCCTGATGCAGGATTGCCAATCACACCATCTGAAAATCTGATTCAGTGCCTGCATCAGGAAATGGATGAACGTCCATGTCTGTACATTTTTACATGGCAAGAAAAAAAGAACAAAAGAGATGAAAAAAATGCAAACTTTTTGACTGGATTGGAATTTTCGGGGCCACTAACATTTATCATGTCAAGCTGATGAACGTCCTGGATTTCTCAAACTGATTCTGAATCCTCCTGCCGAAGGTAGTCGTGGGCAGGGCCCCCACTGCAACTTGGTGTCAAAAACATTTATGGCTGTGTCTTTCATCAAAGTTCAGCACTTCAGCTTTCCAATAGATACCCAACTCCATAAAGAAATGCATGCACAAGCACAACCATCCAACCTCTCTTTACTTTTCTTTTCTCTTTTTGGTAGGCAATATTGTGTATGCGAGGAATGCAAAAGCCAGGAATATGTACCACCTCATTTTCAATTAATTTGAACGAATGAAGTTTGCACCATCCCAACCACTTGTTTGGAATTTGCAAAAGTGTACCAAAAAAAAAAAAAAAAAATCTCGGCGCACTCCCACCTACTGAATGTTCAAGCCGACCAATGGCCGACGGAGAGGAAAGAACGGTCAGGATTCATCCACACGTGCTGCTGATTGCCTTGGGAAGAAGTTCCGAATATTCCAGCAGATATACCAAGGTAAGATTTTTCTCATGGGGAGTATGGATAATGATCGGCACAGCTGCTTAGAGGATTGTATGTCGGAAAGCTAACCATTTCTCTTTTGTGCAAATGGTGGGGCGCAAAGGAAATAATATTAACACAAAGAAACAGAAATGGAAAGGAAAGTTTCGAGATTAAATTAGATAGTGAATAAAATTATCATTATATTTTGATGTATTCATGTCTAAAAGTTTTTAACAATTTACACATGAATTTTTATTTTTAACCAAATACGGACCACATACAACTCTTGCACCAAAGTGGGACCCTAATAACAATACTAATAGAACAAACAGCTCTTTTTAATCATAACCCTTTTTAATTTTTATATAAATATTTATTTCAGGTAGACAGCCCAGTGCGGCCGGTTCTGGTAACAATGCTATCAACCCACTTGCAGTGGTCTGAAAGTGCCTTGATTCTTGTGTAGAGGTATTACTCGCATGTGGGTTGTGGATTGTCTGCTCAAGCTGTCACATGCAGTGAAACAGGAATGCTTGGAGCAATCAAATCTAGATGACTAAAGGTCAAGACCTGATTCTTCTTGATGGAAAAAGTTAGTGGGTAAAAAGACATTTTAGCAACTGAAAAATCAAGAACAGGAACAGGCTCTCTTCCGCGGTTGGCGCGTCAAGAACACTAGCCTTTGAAGACTACCTCGCACCATGACAAGAATCGAAAGCAAAACCTAAAGAGGGGCAGAGATCAAGAAAAAAGACAGTAGAAATGTCAGAATCTTGGATAATATGACATGGTTCTTTAATTCTCTGAATTATTAAATATATAGAATTGCTTAGTTTTTTCAAGCAATTAATTAAAACCTGTATTCATTTGAACCAATTAATATGACATGGGTCTTTCTGTGATTTCCATAAAAACTCAGTTTTTTAAACCAATTCATAAAGAGTGTGTTTGGTATTTGATAGAATTTTTAAAACTTTCAAATGAAAAGTTGTTGGTATAAAATTTTTTAGCACGAGAAAAGTAATATGCTATAATAAGGGCAAAGAAAATAAAGTTAAAATGAATATGGTAATTGTGTGAGCAGTTGTGGACAAATGACTGAAAAGTATGGTAATTATATGTGAAGATGTGATAAAATGATTGGAAAATAAATTAATTGTAAATAATGAAACTTTTGGATTGAATAGTTGGAAATTGACTAGTTTATGGGAGTGCCAAATACACCCAGAAACAACTTGTTTTCATTTCTTTCCCGTCGTACCTTCATCAGCAAGAAAGCTGCAGTCCATGGAATGCCAATAAGTGGAATGCCTACGCAGACCCGACTAAAGCTTTGGTGGTCAAGGACTCAAGAGAAGTCAACTAGGCCATGTTGTTGATGGTATAAACCTTGAGAGGCATGGGAAAAAGTCACAAGAGGAAAAGCCAAAGCAATCAAGAATCAATAATAGAAATCAATTACAATGCGATGTGAGTCAGCCAAGTTGGATAAGAATCAGATGATTTAATTTGGCCTGCAGCACAATTCAAAGGATGGTAATCCTCTTTTCACATTGCACCCATCAAAGTTAAAGCTTACTACTTTATGAGCTAGTGGACATACAGAGAATGATACCACAGCAAAATGGGAGGTGGGAGCGAAAACTGGAGCTCATAACCCCCACACCACCGCCACCACGTGGTATAAAAGAATCAGATAAAGAAGCTTGGTAAGGGCGGTTTTTGAATTGCCTTTATACTAGGCTTGCTGCATCAGGAATGGAATCCGGGAAAAACGGCTTTCCATTGAAAATTACTTGATTCTCCAACACAAAAACCTTGTTATAATTAAATTCATTGCTTTGTTCCTATACTGGATATTCAACAGTCAACCAAAGACTAATTTGAGGATGCAATCGAGACATTTTTATAAACGCCCATTTTAAGATCGTGTGAGAAATGGTTGCTAAGACTTGTCTCAATCGAGTTGAAAGGAAATACAGAAAAAAAAGAAACGACATTACAATAAAGATTTTAACGGGAAATGATGTGATGCTGATACCAATATGATAGAAAATAATATCAGCTGTCTAGTGAATAAAGCTAAAATAACTTGAAAGCTATACTTTTCCCGTGGAAATGTCAGTAGTAATATATATGGGATCGATCACTATGAGTTTATTTTCAACTCTTGTTTCCAGCCAGAGATCAGGAGAACAGGCACATGCCCTTGCTGCATGTTCATTACATAGTCAAGAATTTGTGTTTCACAGCATAATATGGCAAAAAGTTGGATGCGATGCAAGACGCACCCCAAGCACAACAAGGTTTAAACACTTCCCAAGTTCTCCGTGTGGCATCTTCAACTCCGGGCTACCTATCTATCCTCTTTTAAGAGGGTACTGAAATCCAACCATCCAAAAAGAGAACCTCAAATCCACCGGCGATAGCTTGCAGCTCTACATATTCCAATATCTACCATGCTCATCCTCCAAATCCAAATGTTTGAATTTGGATACCAAATACATTTTTTTATCCCATCCTGGATTCCCATCAGGTTGGAAGTATGAACTACTTTTTGAGTCCTCAATAACATATTCACATAGATAAAGGACAATAAAACAGGGATACAGCCATCAAGCCCCTTAAAAAAAAGGTTACTGACTGAGATTTTTCATCTCTTTAAGACTTCAAACTGCAGTTCCATTAAACATGGGTGCAGTTGTTTGAAGATTGCAGCTGAAATAACATATTCTGGGCTGCAAAATGAGGTTCATGGAGGGCACTTCTTTGAAAATTGTGTGTCTGATATTTCATTTCCTGTGGAGTTATCGCATAATGATGCTGCATAAAAAGATTGTTGCATGGTGGAGATGCCATAGTACTGAAAATTTTTGCTCCTTCATTGGGCTGAGTCTGACTCGAATCAAATATCACTGAAAATTTGTCTGGTGTCTTGGGTGTTCCACCAGAGCTGTGCTGTGTTGAAAGCCCTTGAGATTGAGATGGTGATGGGCACATGTCATCTGCAAGGTTGGCCGTTGTGATGTCGTGTATACTAGATCTCCTCTTATCTTTGCCTCCAGACAACTGCCTGATGAAGAACTTCTGTGCATGGCTTGCCACTTGAGTCGGGGTCCTTGTGGTGACAAAATTCCGGGCGATATTTCTCCAATCCCCTTTTCCATACTTCTGAAGGCCCCTCAAAAACTGTCTGTTACAAGTTCACTCAAATTCATGTCAGTAAACATTTGCAATATCTTGACATAGTTGCAATTACTCCTAATAAATTCGCAGACTAAAACTGAGAAGAGAACTTCAAACAATGTGAAGAAATAATCCCCAACCCATCTCAGATGTAAAACTACTATAACTGACATATTGTTTGGAGAGATTGAATACACAGGCTTTCTAATTATAAATGGTAATCTAGGTCCAAAGAGGAAGAAAATTAACATTCCACTTACAGCACTCCAAAAAATTGCACCAATCACGTTGCATAGGTTAGAAAGAACGGGTTAATCATATGATCTGTTCAATTATGCCCTATGAACAAGCAGTCACATGCATAACATAAAATTAAGATTTTTTTTTTTTTTTTTGGTTACCTCGGGTGACTACTGCACTATCAAATTTCAAATTCATAACATCCAAAAAAAAGAGAGGGAGGAATCCATATATTCATACAATTTTGGCTCTTCACAATGTTATATATCAACAACCAGAATGAAAATTTTGCAGAAACAAATACTTAATGAGATATATCAAAATTATTACCATACTTCTCATAAAAAGATTTCATGGTATACAAAAATGACAAACAAATAGCCTCGGAAAAGAAAAGGAACAAGGAAGAGTAGGAGAAAGGAATTTCACCTGTGCTCTTCTTCTGTCCATGGAACTCCCTTCTTCCTTTCTTGTTCAGGTCGTCCTACAGATCTCTTGGAACCAAGAACATATGTTGGCTTCAAACCGTCATAGCCTCGGCCATTCACCCATTCCAGAGTGAAAGAGGAAGAACTGTAACCTGGAATTGGGATGAATCCAGCCTCGATATAGCCAACATCATCTTCCAAGTCTTTGTAATGCTTCTTGATTTCAGGGATGGTCTTGCTTGGGATCATCGCAGCAACCTGCTGCCACCGATCATGCGTATCTTTATCATAAATGGCAAGAGCATCCTCAAACAGTTTGTTCTCTTCTTGGGTCCAACTCCCATTGCCGCTTTTGCTTTCTGTGAGAAACCATGTGGAGTATGGAGGGCGGGAGGCTGGCGGGAGAAATTCCATCCCCAACTTCATGATTTCAAAATCAGAGGTCATGTTCTCGCTTGGGGGATTTGAATAACATATCTAGATGAGGTGGAGAGGATGGCCTTTAGGATTTCAGGCGGTGAAAGGAAGGCGGAAAGATGGAAAGCCCAGGTAAGAAATGCAGAGCTTTGGATGATTTTTACAGGGAGAAATTAGAATCAAATCAAGCGGCATTTACAGAGGGAATCCGAATACCTCCTTTGTAAGAGCATCAGCTGAAAAATCTAGAAAAGATCCACCTCGTAAAATCATTAAAAAAAATTCAACAAAACAAGGAAAAAGAGAGATTTGATATTTGACTGGAAAATCTGGAACGACAGACAGAACAGATTTTTAAGTACTGGGATAAGAACAAAACAAAGGACAATTCAAAGACACGGAAACCATTTTAAGAAAAAGAAGACAAGAAGAGAGACCGCTATATAAAGAAATGATGCCCTTTCAGATAGCCTGGGATCTAAAACAACGACAGAAATCGAACAGAGAAAAAAATAATAATAAAATGGAAACTGAAGAAAGATAAAAGAATCAAAGAAAGGAAGGAGAAAAGGAAGGAAAGAATCAAGCTTTCTACCTTTTCTCTTCGAATCTAGAGAAGAGAAATGAGCAAGTAGGTGAAGGAGACGAATCTCTCAGTACCCCACAATCCCCATCCATCTCTTTTGGGATATTTACTACTGGGAAAGAAGGTAGAAGATGAAAAGTGGTGAGACTTGATTGGCCGTTTGTGGAGTTTGTGTGTGTCGCCAATGGCCAGTGGAATTGTGGGGAGCATTTTTGCACAGGAAAACGATAGACTGCGCTCTGCTGCATTCCAAAAGTCTGGATAGTGCATCTCCCCATCCAAACTCTTCCCAGCTCCGGATCATCCGATTATTTGAAATGAGATGTTTACGGAAATTAGATGACAAGGAATTGGTAGGAACTAGGAAATGGGAAATAGAAAACAATATTGACGGTAAAAAATAAAATTCTCATATTAGGACTTAGGAGTGAAAGATTGTATTAGAAACGTGAAAATAATTTTTGGAAATAGAAATTTTCGTTTAAATTTTTTTTCCAATTGGATATCATAGCTGGGATGTGCTTATCCCATAATGAAATTTCCTATTTTCAAAAATATTTTTCCATTTCCAAAAAATAATAATTTATTTTTTCATTTTTAATACAACTTTTTTCAATCCTAACTCACCTTTTTCCATTCCAATTTCTTATCTCATTTAATACAAACATTTGCATAATCTATTAGAATTTTTGGATTTTTTGTCATTAATACGGGGATCAAGAATCTATTTTCTCCATATAACTTTTGAACCCGACACCATAGCACGAGTGATGCTCATCGCTGGAACCATGCTAGTACATCCAGTTAAGCTTCGTCTCCCTTTGTTAGGAGCAACTTCCTACAGAAAATACTATGAGATTTACCGGAGCAAAAATTGAGGAAAAATATACTTGATAATTGAGATGTTGGTAATATAAGATACCAAAAGAAATTTATAACTTTTTAATACTTTTTATATTTATTTCTGAATATTAAAAATAAAAATTTCCACTGTTTAAACACTTGAACAATTGAAATTTGTTCAATTTTCAGTATTCAAGAAACTATATTAAGAAACACCCAAAAATTATAAAATTTTACATGTAGGAAATACATGCTTGGGCCCATATATTAATAGAAAAAATCCAAAAAAAAAAAAAGGTTATGCAAACATTTGCATTGAAATATTTCCATTTAACAATGTGTATTTATACATTGGTATTGAAGTTAGTAGGATTTTGCACTTTCTAATTAGAGTATGTGTGGAAAGAGGTAAAAAAAATGAAAAATGAAAAAAATTAAAAGTGAAAGATTGACGTGATATGATAAGAGCAATTAAGATAACAAGTTATATCAAAACTTACATAACATAAAATAGGATTACTTTTACTAAATACAAGACGAGTCTTTTAGGATGCGACATGTTGGGAAAAATGATTAAGATTAAAATATGAAAAAGTTAAAATAAAAAGGTAGTATATTAGATGAATGAGGATGAAATAAAGACATGGGATTGAAGTATATCATGAACGAGAAAAAAGTTGTATTGAGAATAGAAAAAGAGTATATAAATTAAGAAAATTTGTATAAAAATGATCAAAATAAATTGTTATTTTTTAAATAATTAGAAAATGAGATATTCCATTACATCTTATACCATGAAAAATATGCCAAAAAATGGGGTGAAAGGTACCCCTTTTCCATGCACACCTCAAATGTGGAATGAATTCTTTATTTCTTTTGAGATCAACACAAGCGCTGAAATCCAGTGAGGTAGTCACCATAAGGGTAAAGTGATGTTTGAGAATATGGAATGAGAAAAAATTTTAAGATATGGTGGAAATAAAAAGGAATATCTTGAGAATTGTATGATCAATAGAAAATTATGGGTAAAGTTGAAATAAATATGTATGATGAAGGTTAGTAAGAAAAATGATTGGAATATAGGTATAAAAATGGAAAAATATGATTATTATTTGATGCATGACTATTTTCAAAATCTATAATCCCACACGTTCTCATCCTATACCGTAATTCTCAAATGTCAAACATCACCTAAATTAGAAAATGGTGTTGGCACAATTTTCCATAAAAAAGTTGTCTTGATTAACAATTAACTAAAATAGCAACGTTGTGCAATTTAAAAGGAGCTTTTTCCAAATATACTCATTATGTTTGACCATAATATCAAATATACCTATTACGTTTTAAAATTTTCAGATATACCTTGTCAAACACAAACTCAGAAAAGTGGTCATTGGGCCTGACGCACAGAGTGTACAATTCAGAAAAATAACCATTGTGCATATGGACTATGAGCTTCATAGTGTAATATTGCCTGCTCTAGTCTTGGAGCTTAGCCGCACGATTTTAAAATGTGTCACACCATATTAAACTTAAGACCCATTTATAAAAGACGTGCGCAACTCTCCCCGGTAAGACCCGATAGGCGAGCTGGTCGCGCTCGGGTCTGGGTGTGAGCGAAGGTTAGCCGGAAGTGGGGAAGACCGGAGGGCCTGTCGGAAGGACGGCTGGTCTTTGGCAGTACGGTTGGTGGTGAAGGCGGACGTGTGAGGGAAGAGAAAGTGCAGGACGATAGGGGTGGAGAGGATGAGTCTGACCTCAGAGGAACTACTGGAGGCAGAATTGCAAACACTGTCAATCGAAGGTGCGGCGATCAAAAGGGTTGATCCGGGAGAGGAGCCTGCCCTCCTCTGCACGTTATGGACGTCAAAGTCCTATAATAAGGAGTTCTTCAAGGGGTCATTACGACGGCTTTGGAGGACAGCGGGACAACTTCAATTTACTGAGGTGGGTGAAAATTTATGGCGGGCTTCGTTCTCAGATCCTGTTGATAGAAGGAAAGTAATGGATGATCGACCATGGTTGTTCGACCGGAATCTGATCTTACTAGAGGAAATACGTGAGGAGCTGGGTTACGCACAGATCCTGCTTGTGAAAACTCCTCTTTGGGTGCAAGTCCAGGGAATCCCGTACATTGTGGACAAAGGTTGTTTGGGCGAAATGGTGGCGAAGACTTTTGAGGAGGTGATCGAGATCAGTTGTTATGAGAAGGAGGTGAGGATAAGAGTGCAGCTGGATGTGAGGAATTCACTCCGTCGTGGCATGTTTATCCGAATTGGCGAGCAGCAGAGAAAATGGATTAGCTTCCAATACGAGAAGTTACCTCTATTCTGTTATCTTTGCGGGATCATTGGTCACGCACATAAGGACTGTAAGTCTAGATTGTGGGATAAGAGAAGCCGGATAGAGGTCGAGGCGGACATGCCATATGGCAGTTGGTTGCGGGCGGGCACAAAACCGATGAAGGTAAGTGGAGTGGCTGGATCCGAGTCCAGAGCAGCACCGATCAAGTACTTGGGGATGCTTGGATTGAGGGAGGAGACAGAGGGGGGCTGGAGGGGGCAAGACATTGATATGGAAGTGTCGGGGAAGGAAAGCTGTTGGGAAGGAGAGATCAGTCCAGTTAGTAGGGGACATGGGGAGCCTCTGGAAGGGGAGAGTGGAGTGTCGGGAACAGAATGGGGGCAGTGCGGGGGACAAATTGGGGGGCCCGTCCCAATTCACGCTGGAATGGGTGAAGAGTTGGATATGGGACAGCAGGGGGCAGCAGAGGATGGCAGTGGGCAGCAGGGGGCAATGGAGGTGGCAGTGGGAAGCAAGGGGTTTATAGGAAGGGGGGTGCAGTGTCGGGGGGGATTGGAAGGGGGCTGTCGGGGGGGCTAGCAGCGGTGCCAACGCCACTACATGCTGGCAAGGAGATTAAGGAGCATATGAGAAACCAAAATGGGAAGGATGCCATGGACAGGGACGCCGGAAAGGGGAGTCAAATGCTGCTGAATTCGGGGGGGGAGGGGGAATGTAGTGGGAACCTAAAGGAGGCTAAGAAGGGTGTGGCGGCAGCACAAGGGGATGGGAAAGGGATGTTGGGGGGACCACTTCAGGGCCCTAAATCTGGCCTGGACGACCAGAATTCTGGAGGTGGGCGACAGAACCTACTGTGGCAGATGCCTGGGGGGGTTATGACAGATGAGGGAGGGGGGTGCGGAGGTAACAGATGGGTTGGGGGGGCTGTTGACAGTGGCAGGCATGGGTGGGCCATGGCGGGAGGGGGTAAGAGAATGAACATGGGGGAAGAGGGGGGCGCGGGGCAGATTATGGTGGAGGAGGGGGCGTGGGGCAGAATCTGATGGAGGGGGAAGTGGGGCTGGTTGAAGTTGAAGTATTCGATGTGGGGGAAGGGAACAAGGGGTTGTTTGCTCAAGTAAAAGGCAGTTTCGGGCAAGGTGGTGGAGTGCAATCTGTAGTCACTTGTGGGTCTTTATCGGGAAGTAGACGAAGATGGAAAAGGAGAGGAAAACAGGCTGTTGAGAAGGAGGGGATTGGAGTTGAGGTGGGGTTGAGTCCGGGTAGGGCTAAGAGATCGTTTGTGGAGGACCAAATGGATGAACAGATCACAACGAAGAGGGTGAAAGTGGGTGACCCAATCATATATGGGGAGGTGGAGGCTTTGGGGATCCCCTAAGCCCACCTCCAGTAAAAATGGCCATCTTGGCGTGGAATTGCCGTGGGCTTAGGAACCCACGCGCAATTCGGAATCTTTTTGACCTTGTAAGAACTCAAGCGCCCAAGTTAGTCTTTTTGTGCGAAACAAAACGCAATAAGAAGGAAATGGATCGGGTTAGAAGAAGGTTACATTTTGACTCCTATTTTGTTGTGGAATCCGTTGCAAGATGTGGAGGGTTAGCATTATTTTGGAATAACGAACTCCCGGCGTCTGTCCGAAGCTTCTCGACACATCATATTGACGCCGATTTTTTGGGTTGGCGTTTCACGGGGTTCTATGGCCACCCCGAAACTCATCGCCGCCATCTATCTTGGAATACTCTTAATCAGTTGGCTGGTAGTGGCGACTCCCCTTGGTTGGTGATGGGTGATTTCAACGAAGTGACCGGGCCTAGCGAATATCAGAGTGAGAGGACGCGCAATAACGCCCAAATGGAGCTATTTTGTAATACTATTGACAGATGCAATCTGCAGGATCTCGGATTCTCGGGTGAGGCCATGACTTGGTGTAATAATAGGAGGGGTTCTCAACGGGTGGCAGCTAGACTGGATAGGGGTTTATCAACGCCCGCATGGAGCGACCTATTTCCTCATGCCAGATTACTTCACCTCTCGGCCTCCTCGTCAGATCACCGGCCTCTTTTACTCCTGCTAGATTCCTCTCGGGGTAGGGGGAGACCCCCTACTGAATTCAGATACGAGATTTTCTGGGCTCGTGATTCTGAGACAGTTAAAATCATTGATGATATTTGGAAGTCGGATTGTCACTGGGCTGGGGATTTTCATGAGCAAATGAGTTGGAAGATCCGAAGATGCGGCTTGGAGCTTTCCAAATGGAACAGACTTAGGAGAGGGAATCTAAGAGGTGCCATTACTAAGAAGCAAAGGGAGCTCTCTCTTTTGGAAGGCCAACCACTGTCGAATGAGCGGGAGGACAAAATCAGGAAAACCAAATTCCAAATCAACCTACTATTGGAGGATGAAGAGACGCTTTGGAGCACGAGAGCGAAGGCACATTGGCTTATGGAGGGGGACAGGAACACAACTTTTTTTCATAGGGTGGCTTCAAATCGGAGGAGGACAAACTTCATCGATGTGCTTTTCGACAAGGATGGTAATCGGGTAGGGGACCAAGATGCTATTCTAAACCTAACGGTTTCTCATTTCTCAGAATTTTTTTCTTCCTCAAACCCTGTTAGGGCGAGCTGGATTCCGAACTCTATTACCAGAAAGATTTCAGACGATCAGAAGAGAGGTTTGATCAAACCTTTGTCCATGGTTGAGGTGGAACAAGCGGTTAAGGGCATGCGACCCTCAAAAGCCCCCGGGCTGACGGCATGTCTCCGGCGTTTTATCAAAAGCATTGGAACATTGTCGGTCAGGATATTTTCTTATGGTGTAAAATGTTCATGGAGGAGAGGGACAGTGACAAACTGGTGGGGTACTTACGCGAGGCAAATGCTACCACATTGGTGCTGATTCCAAAGAAGGCGGGCGCTCAGGAGTTGGCGCTATTCAGGCCTATCAGTTTATGTAATGTACTCTACAAAATTTTGGCCAAGGTGTTGGCGAATCGGCTTAAGGTTGTTCTGAACAAGGTCATTGGGCCGGAACAAAGCGCTTTTGTTCTGGGTCGTCTTATCACTGATAACATGCTGATAGCTTACGAGGCCATTCACTCTCTTCGAAAACGCTCCGCGGGAAGAAGGCGGGAGGTGGCAATTAAACTTGATATGTCAAAGGCCTACGATCGGGTTGAATGGTGCTTCTTAAAGCAGATGATGGAGGCTATGAACTTCTGCCCGGTGTGGATCGGATGGGTGTTATGCTGCATTTCTACGGTCAGTTTCCGAGTTAAGGTCAATGGGTTCAGATCCAGGTTATTCTATCCTCAGAGGGGACTGCGTCAGGGGGACCCATTGTCTCCGTACCTGTTTTTACTTTGTGCTGAGGGTCTGTCTGCTCTTATCTCTTCTGCGGTTGCTCGGGGTTCTCTTCACGGGATTAGAATAAACTATGGGGGCCCCAAATTTCTCACCTATTTTTTGCAGACGATGCGCTCATTTTTCTTCGGGCAGAGGAAGCGGATGTCACTCAATTCTTGGAAATCCTTCAAACTTACTCTGTCTCTTCTGGCCAGTTGGTGAATGTCGAAAAAACGACACTCTTCTTCAGTTCAAATACGAAAGGATGGGAAAGGGATGCTTGGTCCTCCAAACTCGGGTCCCGGGGCTTCGAAGTTAGGGGTGTTAATGGTCATGGTCAACCCGTTAACCCGCTCGTTCAACCCGTTAATAAATGGATTTGGGTTGGAATTTTTGAATAAATGGGTTATGATCCGCCAACCCGTTCAATCATTTAATTAAATAAACGGATTAGGGTTGAGGCTTCGCAACCCGTCAACCCGTTCAACCCGTTTATTTAACTCGTCCAACCCGTTCAACCCATATAATTCATTTAATATAATATATATATAATATTTATAACAGGAATTGGCATTAAAGAGATGATTTGAGATTGAAGCTGATGTTTTCAAGCCAAAATAAATTAAATTCAGGTATATTAGGTTCAAATTATTTAATTTATTTAAATTTACAAACTTTATTGAAGATTTTTAGCATGAAAATTAGTAACAAACACAACCCGTTAACAACCCGTTAGCCCGTTTATTAAATGGGTTGTAAATGAGTTAGGGTTGAAGTTTTTTAAATGGGTTAATAAACGGATTAGGGTTGAGATATATTAAATGGGTTAGGATTAGGATTAGGCTCCAACCCGTTCAACCCGATCCGTTAACACCCCTATTCGAAGTTCATAACTATCTTGGACTCCCGGTATGGTTGGGGAAAACAAAGCGCTCGATGTTCATGGCCATTAGGGATCGCATCTGGCACAAGATTCAAGGATGGAAGGGGCGTCTTTTGTCTTGGGGGGGGGAAAGAGGTACTCATTAAAGCCGTCGCTCAAGCTATCCCATCCTATGCTATGAGTATCTTCTTACTTCCTCAGTCGATCTGTCAGGATATTAATGGGATGCTTAGAAAGTTTTGGTGGGGTGTCAGTGGGGAGAAGCAGAAGATGTGCTGGGTGGCATGGAGGGACATGTGTGTGTCCAAATGTGCGGGGGGACTCGGATTTAGGGATCTCCAAGCCTTCAATTTTGCTCTTCTTGCCAAGCAAGTATGGAGATTATCAACGACACCGGATTCCTTCTGCTTCAAGGTTCTGAAGGCTAAATACTTTCCTCATTGCGACATTTGGGATTGTAAGCAAAGGCCTACCGACTCGTTCACCTGGAAAGGTATTCTCAAGGCGCAGGACAGGATTCAGGAGGGGTGTAGGTGGAGGATCGGAGATGGGAGAAGGGTTTGCTTCTTTTTGGACGACTGGATGGATGAAAGATTATGCAAGGTGGGGCCATTGCCTAGGGCTATTCCTGATGACGTACAGGTTTGTCATTTTATTGATGAGGGGACTATGGATTGGCATAAGGAGCGGGTTGTGTCGGCAGTTGGCGAGGCTGGATGGGCAGCAGTGAGGCAGATTCCCCTTCCCAGACATCCGGTTGGGGATTGCATCTTCTGGAAATTTGAGGCGAATGGCATGTTTTCGGTTTGGTCGGCACATAGATGGCTTATGGCTGCGCATGGGAGCATGGATTCTTCTTCGGAATGTTTTAAGGCTATTTGGAAGTCTGGATTACCAAGCAAGGTTATGATTTTTGGGTGGCGCCTCTTCAGGAACTCTCTTCCAACCCTTAGTAACCTCTCCCAGAGGGGTATTGAGGTGAACATTATGTGTCCATTTTGCGGTAGGGAGACTGAGGATGCGGACCATTTATTCCTACGATGTGCATGCATTGAAGGTCATATTAGAAGGTGTTTGCCGGCTTGCCAAACTGCGACCACGGTGCAGGATTTTATGGGTTCCCTATCTTCTTTGGGTAGAGGCGATTCGATGTCCCTTTTTCTTGTCTTCTGTTGGAGGGTTTGGTTCTTACGGAACAAGCTCAGGGCTGAGGGTGTCCATCCTGTGTTCAGCGACATTCTTCCGTGGTGCCTGGATTTCGTGGATCAATTGAGGCGTGTCAATCTTCTCCACAAGTCTTTCAACTTGGATGCACCGCTGGTCCCTAGATGGACTAAACCGCCTGGGGGATCCTTCAAGGTTAATGTTGATGCCAGGCGCGTTGAGGGTAGGGGTGTTTCCGGTATCTCTGCCGTGGTGAGAGACTCTCGGGGCCATTTCATTGCGGCTAGGGGTCGGAAATGGCGGGGGGTAAGGGAGCCCCCTCTTCTGCTGGAGGCGAAAGCTTTTCTCCTTGGTATTCAATGGGCCCAGCATCTAAAGCTTCGTGTGGTCCAGATCGAGTCGGACTCGCTACTTTTGTGCTCTTATTTGTCGAATACCAATCACATCTACTCCCCGGCGGGCCATATAATTGAGGAGATCAGATTGGCTCTGTGTGCCAATACTAATATCTCGGTTCACCATGTTCTTAGGCAGGGTAACACTGTAGCTCATGCTTTTGCTGATCGTATTTCTGCGTCTGTATTGGATGATGTGTCTTGGTGGGGTAACCCCCCACAAGATATTGCTGTAAAAATATGTGCAGACAATTTTTTGGCTATGAATTATTCGGATTACTCTATTCCGAACCCTTTCCACTGTGGGGAGGGGTCGGGGTAGAGTTATTCCTTTTCATCAAAAAAAAAAAAAAAAAGACCCATTTATAAATTTTCAGGAACTTCCTCTCATTTTCGATATCGAATTCAGTTTTAGGCTATTGCATACCTACTAAGTTTGTACATAATCTCAAATATGCCTATCTGGTTGTGAAGTATAAGCATAAAAAAGCACATAAAATTACTAGGGGTGCAACTTGGGCCGGGTTGAGCCCGAACCCGGCCTGCCGAACCCGATTTTGAACGGTGTTGAAACTTGCTTTTTCCTAACCCAAACCCGATTTGTAATTATAATAGGGTTAGGGTTCAAGTGAACCCGAGCCCGATTTTCCTTTTTATATTTATTATAAAATATATTTTTTATATACTATTTAAACAATATTTCTTTATATTCTTCATATTTTATGTTATTATATTTATATTTGAATACATATTTGGTATATTGTAATTTTATTATAAATAAAGTATATTATTTTCATTTATATTTATTTTTTATTTCTATCATTTACTTTTACACTTATTAATCTTTTTCCTTTATTTTATTTTTATGATAATTTTTTCTAAAACTATTCTTTATATTACTATTTTTAAAAAATATGTAGTTTGATTATATATTATTATATTTACTTACATGATTTGTTATTATTATTTATTCATATGAAATTCTAAACTTATCACTTTTAAATAAAATATAAGTTCATCAACATAAATTTCAATCCGAATCCGATTTCCAAAAATAGGGTTAGGGTTTAGGTTTTACAAATAGGATTTGGGTTAGGATTAGGGTTAATATTTTATAAATAGAGTTAGAGTTAGGGTTATGGTCGAGGTGAACCCGAGTTTTATGAGCCCGAGTTGTACCTCTAAAAATTACTAAAATGCCCGTTATACATGAATAAACCGTAAGGGTAAAATCACCAATCTAAAGTCTAAACTGCATTCGTCTATTCCCATTTCACCGCCTCCATCTCTTTTTCTCCATCCGCGTTCGCGTCCGGCGTCGGCAACTGTGGGTCCGTTGAATGATCAGCGGCAAATCGGCATGAAGGTTCATGAAGAGAAGCAGAAGGCAGCGGCTAGTTTTCGTCACAAGCTCATGATGTCGCAGCAACGGCAGCCGCCTTCGGAGAAGAGGGGACGAGCGACGCCATTGATTCCATCCACATCTGTAAGACGATCAATGGCAAATCGGCATGAAGAGAAGCAAAAGGCGACAGAGTTTTTCTTCTTGCTAGCACCGCAGTAGCAACCTTCAAAGAAGAGGCAACGAGCAGCGCCATTGATTTCATCCACATCCTTCGAACGATCAACGGCAAATCGGCGTGAAGGTAATCGATGCTGCATATCTGATTGGTTAGGCTTTCTTCTCAGCAACAGTTGCCGATGTCGATGGAGTCGTCCGTGGCATCACAACACGGAACAAGGTAATGGATTACTGGAGGTAATAGCTAGATTTTGCTGCCAGAGATTGACATTGACGAGGAATATGGCTTTGTTGTCGATTCGGATGATGGATTATTAGATTCAATGTCATCGCCGGATTTGTAGAGGAACGCCGAAGATCATTTGAATGCTTAAGGGGTTTCTTCTAGTTGGTTTTGTCACCGATTTTACTAGGGAAATTTTGCTGGAACCATTAATTACTTTGTTGGATTGATAGCATGACAATTGGAATAATGGGTATATTTGAAAACAAAACCATTTAAAGGTCAAAATATGCAAATTCCCCTCCAAACAACTATTTTTATCATCCATATCTTAGAAATTCACTTCCGGTACTGAAGAGAATCATATTCGAGAAATTGACTTCTTAGAATTACAATATTGGGCTTTCAGATGGTGTTTGGTATTGTATTTTTTCTCCAAAAGCCTCATTGAGATGTGTTTGACTCAAATGAATGTTTATTGTCTTTATCCGATGAAGCAGCCTGTGAGCTGACAAAGGATGTCTCCCTCCATCATTATAAACTTTGTGGATGGATGGATTGGTGGCTTCGTTTTTCTTAAAATTTTTCACATTTAGGATGTGTTTGTTCGAAGGATAATAAAAAATGAAAAATATAAATTGAATGGATATGATAACGGTAGAGTGAGAATAATAAAAAAATAGATAAGATAATTATATAGAAATATATGAAAAATGATCGAAAAATAAGAATAAAATGAAAAAAAGGTAATTCAATGTTAACTTTTGCATTATCATTCCTCTATTTTCATTTTAATCTAAACAAACAAACCCGTCATTTGGCCTAGTAGGTCCAGCCTTATTTTGAGATGAATTTATGTAATTTTCTATTCTCAACATATTTTTACATTTCCGAAAAGCTTTTCTAGTTTTTAACATATGACAAGTTTATTTTTTCAATTTCAAGTTCTCTATTTCCATTCTCAATATAATTTTTTGCATTCCAATATGCAATAATGTTTTTTTATCCAATCTTCTTATTTTATCAATAACAACTCTGATATTGGTAATAAGAGAAATGGACAGTAATGTATATAATGGGATTATGAGGTTACATGATAATAGAATTTTAGAAATCAAGGATCTATTTGGTAAAGCCAAAAACTAGAACAAATTGTTAAAACTTTTTCATTGCTGGGTGCGTTTGTGAAAACATGTCATCTCACCGCTGTTGAGCTATCTTTCAAACTACCGCCTATACCTGTTCACATCAGCTTGCTAATGCATGCACTTAATTTTGTTACAACTTACATCTACGTGCACGCCTCTCAGCTTATAATAATTTCATTTTGCAACAATCGTAAGCCATGGAATATGAGCATATTATGTCAACTGTTGCATGAACATTTAATCCGCCTATCATACCAACATCGACATTGGCAGCACTTTGGTCAATAGCCAATTAATGCTAAATATTTTCATGGCCAAAAAAAGCCAAAAAAACATCATTAAAGTTTTTTAACTTTCCAAATTGCCCCAAGAGTTGTATGAATTATGTTGAATATGATAATTTCAGTTGATGAGAAGTGTAGAATTGAATTTTGATAAATAACTTTGTAGAAGCTTGGGATGGGGTTGCCACATGTTTGTTGGATGAGTTTGAATGTACTATAATCCTTAATTTTATTAAATGATGAATACATAAGATTTAACTCTTGTGTATGGATTTTGAACTAGAAATAAAGGGAACTTAGAATTAACTTGATTTGCAGTGTGTCTAGGTATGGATGAGTTGCTTAACATGTTTAGAATGAATATAAACGGTTACGGGAAAATTTTGAATGGTATATTTAATAAATTGATGAAAATTAGCCTACTTATGACGTTTAACCTAAAATAATTTAATTGAGATGGTGAAAATGATTAATAATTACATATGGGAGCCATAAATTATGTGAAAATGATTCTCATCATGATTGAAATATGCTTATGAAGCTTTGGGATAGATCGGAGATGATGATTTTGATTATTGAGCCATTTAGAGTTAATTGTGAAAATTCAGTAAGAAATGCACTTAATAAATGAAAATTTAAAGACGACTTGAAACTCGATGATTTCTAGCATGGATGAAATGCTGGACCCATAAGTAATATGTAAAAAATGGTTTTTGGGATATTAAATGTGATGAGGCCTAACCCATGGGAGGGGCTTCCCATGAAAAAAAAGCAAGTAGCAGTGCAAGTATATTTATTTAAAAGTGTGAGTATGTTTGGTTATTTAATAAAATTTGAGTTATACATACACAAAATCTCAATCTATTTCATTCATTTAGTGGACCAACCACTAAAACATATGTACACATAATTTTTTATTATTTAATATTTTTTAAAAATATTTGTGTAGAAAATATTATTTTTTAATAAGATTTCATTATAATTGGTAAAGTTCAAAAATATATTTTATATAAAAATTATATTATTTAAAGTTCATATAAATAAGGTACTCTCTAGGATAATAATTTCAATATTTATTTCTGAATTTTTGAAAATTTATTATTACTTTTATTTTTCGAATGTAATAGAATATAACTGGATTCAACTGTATTTAACCAGATCTATCAGCATTTAACTGGATCTAATAGTATCTAACAGGATCTAAATTTCGATATTAATAAGTTAATTCTAATTTAACACGTGTAGTATGATATTATGCCCCTAATAAGGTTATTTATACCTTATTTATAGAAATTAAAATTTAAATAATATGATTTAATAAAATCATCTAAATTTAATGGCATCTAACAACATCTAACCAGATCTAACTTTTGATATTAATAAGTTAATCCTAATTTAACACTCGTAATATGATCTTATACCCCTTATAAGGTCATTTATACCTTAATTACAGAAATTAAAACTTAAATAATAAAATTCAATGAAATCACCTAAATCGAATGGTATCTAACAGCATCTAATTGGATCTAATAGCATCTAATTGGATCTAACATCATCTAATCGGATCTAACAGAATCTAACAATAGCTAACCAAATCTAACTTTTAATATTAATAGATTAATCCTAATTTAATACCTGTAATATGATCCTAGGCTTCTTATAAGGTCATTTATCTCTTAATTATAGAAATTAAAACTTAAATAATATGATTTTATGAAATTCATCTAAATCTAACGGCATCTAATTGCATTTAACGTCATCTAACCAGATATAATAACATCTAACCATATTTAATTGGATTTAACTAGATCTAGTCAGGTCTAAAACCTTTAAATCCATTTTAGAACTATGCAAACATTTAAATAATTTAAAAATTAAATAAATATATAAAGTAATAATTAAAAATAATAATGAATTTAAATTAAATAAAATATAAATTTAAATAAATATATATAACTATAATAATTATTTTATATATATGACTTTTTAAAAATAAAATTGTAATAAATTATATTTATTTAAATTATATATAAAACTCTAATTTAGATTTAATAATATAAATGTATATGATTTTTTGGGACTGGTTTAATAATGATTAAACTGTAATGTAGATTTAAATAAACTAAATAAATACACAACTTTTTTGGACCAGTTTATCCATTAAGTATTTTTTGGATATTTAATTAACAAATTAATGGTTTAATTATATGTCCCAAAACTATAATTTAAACCATCCCAAAACTTAGATTGATAGAAATATTTAATTTAAATGATTATTTAATTATATATACCAAAATTAATAATTAAGTATAATAATAAAAATAAATATTAATTAGAATTAAAATAAAAATCAAATCAATTAATTATAAATGCAATAAATTTATTATGTTGAGTTATTTATGAACCTAGTAAGCTAAGTCTTCAAAAACTCGTAGAGTTCACTCTTCTCTCCCATTACTCGTTACAATTTAAAATAAATATTAATTTAAATCAAATTAAAATAAAAAGATCAAATTAAATTTAGAAAATTTGATTACCAATGGATGTGTATGATTAGATTTTTTAACCTAAGATATGCTAGCTTATGGTTAGATTTTTTTTAACATGAAGAATGTATATTGGAGGGTTAAATTTTTTTAAAAAAACTTTGATTTTAAGCAAAGAGTAGTGAGAGTGTTCAAAAATTATCTATGCAAATAAGAGAAGTGAAGTGAATTTGATTTTTTTTATTTTTAGAGTGGGATCAATTTTTTTATTTCAAAAATTTTTACTAATCTATTTCACAGCAATAACCCTCTGTGTTAGAGTTGTAAACCTTCATAAATTTAAGGGTTCATATTTGCTAAAATTTAAACCTCAATTTTGTTAAGCTAATTATTTCACCATTTTAATTTTAAAATTTTCATTTTACGAAGGTTTTATACAAAAAAAATTTGATAATTATATTTTATATAAAACTTTTCATTTGAATATGTTTGTGGATTGAATAATTTTGGACATCTATACAAATCTAACAAATTTCAAGGATATAAAAGATTTATTTTTACAAATTTATTTTATAAAAAATTTAAATAGAAACTCTATAAAAAAAACTACATTTTGTAGTTATTTTATATCATTTTCATACAATTTTAATATAAATTACATTGAAATTGAGGTTTTAATGCAATAATTAGTGATATTTATATTTTTACACAAAAATTATATTTATATAATTTGGGGGATTCTATTAGATTATTGGGGAATTTTTTTAAAATTGTTTTGAATGTTCTATATTGCAAATAACAATCTTCATATGCATGAATTCATATGGTCTGCTAGACCACTAGAAAATTTTACTCCTCTCCTCCAAAACTCGCTCATGGCTGCCGCCTTCTGTGGAAGAAAACCCATCATCATTGCTCCTCCTTCAAAACTAGCCAAATTGAGTGAAAGGAGAACTCAATCGACAGTTTTGTCTGCCTACATTCATCTCCTTCCATTCCGGGCAACGAGCAGCCATAAAAAACCCATCTCTGGCAACCCCATATTTTTTCAAATTCGGTCATCTGAGCCGTTGGATTGCTGATCAGATCTGGTCAATCAAAAATGGGTGCAAATCCCCCAACTTTAGTAGCTATCATAGTCCCTGCCAATCAAACCACCTGCAATCCTTTTTCCCATTCGAACATCCACTACCGAAAACCAACCAAGAATGACAATTTATGCCCCAATTTTCATCATGATTTCTACCTAATATTAGCAATGATCATTTGCTTGAGATGGTGGGAAAAAACGAGCGAGAGAAGAGGTGCTAGTGAGAATGCGAAGCTTCCATGCATTCACGTAGCTCAAATAGATCTCAGTCATCCAAATTAAATGAATGGTGGAGATGTAGCTTCTCATGAGAAAAATTAGGGATGAGCTTCCCATGGGTTGGACCTCAAATGTGCTACATATAATTTGGAAAAATAAGATCCATAGTAGAGGCAAAATAATTAAAGACATGAGTTAATGAGTCAAATTTTGTGTACAACATGTTTCAATTAAATATATAATATGAATGTGATATCATGGTAATAAGATATGTGTTAATATTAGTTTAGTGTTGAAAATATTTTGACATGTTATGATTACTTAAGTTGTGAACAGATGAAAATTGTTGGTAAAGATGCGTGGTAAAATGCATATTAAAAATTATAGCGATGAAATTTTGAGCTAAAATATTTAAGGAGATATTACTTGAAGTTAGGATTCAAACAAAAAAAGAATCGTCTCAATCAAAATTGTACAAAGAAAGTTATATGTAAAACAATGGAGTTGAGTTGAATCACATAGAGGATTGTTTTTTTCCTAGAAAAATTTGAGGTAAGACACACAATAAAAACATGGAGTATGTTTTCGTCGGATGTATATACATGAGGAAATACGTTTATTTTTACTCATTTTTACTTTCGTTCTTCTTCTTTCTCTTTTTTTCTAAAGATGCAACTTGGGTCAATTTGGTTCGGTCTTCCCCCCGCACTTAATTTTTATTTTTTCATTGATATCTTAATTTCATTTTTCCATTATTACCTTGTTATTTCTAATTATCTTTTGCCAAAAACATCCGCTCACCTTTCTCTACGAGATTGTCGTCTGCTATAGTCTAGGCCTTCAGGTCATCTTCTATGCAACCCGCTAACCTGTTTATTAAATGAATTATAAATAGATTAGGGTTGAAGTTTTTTAAATAGATTAATAAACGGATTATGGTTGAGATATTTTCAATGGATTAGGATTAAGCTTCAACCCGTCCAACCTAATCCATCAACACCGTATTTATTGTCGATGAGGCACTACAACATATTTAAGTCATTCCACCATCCTAAACAACCCCTTAAAAGGAAGACTATTATTAATTGATTTTAACAAGTGAAAAAAGGAAAAAATTGAGTAATTTGAAAATATACCCTCTTAATTTGATTATAATTGCAAATATAGCTAGATAGTTTTTGTAAAATTGTAAAGTAGTTTATTGTTTGTATAAAATTACAAATATATCTATACCGTTATGGTATCGTGATAGAAAAGTGACAATGTTAATATATTTGAAATCTATGCAAATAATGGAGTAATTAGCTAGTTTACAAACAAAGTGGATATATTACAATGGGATCAAGGTTGTTCCAAAAAATTCAAGGAGTTTGAATAAGATGAAAAATAGGATAAGAATGTAATGATATGAATTGACAATGTAAAAATGATATTTGAAATATATTAAAAAATAAAAATTGTATTGAAAATTAAATTTTTTTTATAATGGTATATCTCATCGTTTTATATCTCTTTCAAATCTCCTAAATACTTTGCAATAGGGCCAAGGGTTTGAATTTTAAAAATTTTGAAAGTCATTTAAGTAATATTTAGGGGTATAATTTGGGAAGAGTGTTTGTGGGTATGTATGGAACTAACTATATTTTGGATAAGGTAAGGTATAAAAATCACCCCATCTTTATTTCTCAAATTACCCTTTTTAATTTTAAAACCAATAATTTTAAAATAAAAATTACTAATGGTACAACTGAGATCAATTTGATTCGTTTCTTGATCTATCTTATCATATCTATTTCCAAAAAGCTCTATCCAATTATACCTATAAATCAATTCAATTCTTAGTCCTTCTCACTTTGCCTATATGAAGGTTAGATTCATTTAGTTCCAATTATAAATTAGTTCCTTAATTAACCGAAAGTAATAATATTTTATTAAAATAATATCAAACAAACATCAAAAGAAGAAAGGTAGACACGTATTAAAAAACTATCAAAAGATCATTTGCAAATATATTCCCATAATTTGATTATATTACAAATATATCTATTTCATTTTCAAAATACTAAATTACTCCATTATTTGCATAAATTTGCAAATATATCTACAATGTCATTTTTTCATCATAGGCTCGTAGCACCAAAATAGCATAGATATAATTCGCAATTTTATGCAAATAATAATGGCTATTTTTAATTTTGTAAACTATGTAAATATATTTGCAATTACAATTAAACTATGTAAGTATAACCATAACATACCCTCTTTAAAGTGGGAGTGATCTTGTTAGGCTAGCCTAATAAACCTATGTTTTTTTGTTTTTTTAAAAAAATTTCACATAATTGTTTTTCTAAGTATATTTGATTCACATGTTAAATATGAAGAATGATCCTATTAGCCCGAGCTAAGCAAATGTCTACTTACCGCACCATAAAAATCCATTTAAACATTTTTTGTTTTTCTTCATATACGTATTTATATAATTGCATTTAACATGTAAAATAAATTTTACTATTTTTGTATAAAGTTTTGATTTTATATAACATGCCGTAAAAAAACTTATTTCGTGACCCTTATTTTGAGTTATTGGATATCACCAAATGAATCCTTTTGCCAACACATTTAATGCTAAGCAGAGAAATGCCGTCATGGCAATAGCGAGTAAATGCACATGGTAGGGGTGAGTACACGCACATTAATGAACTACACCTAAGGAGAGAGAAGATAGACTAGTCAAAAACAGTTTCCAACTAAAAACCTTCTCTTTTTATTGTCTTTGAACTTTGAAGTTGTAACCACCTGCGGCTAGCGCAGGTGGCAGGAGCATTTGTCTCCTTAGCACACAGGTCGTGGGTTCGAATCCCACATGGGGTTTTCGGCCCAGAAAATTGGTGTGGGAGCTGTGGTCTCCCTTTGTGGTAGAGTGGGAGCTGCTGTCTCCCTTGGGCTTGATGGAAGCTGTTCTTCCTAATTCTTTAGTGGAGCTGTGTCTCCAGATTTCTTTGGAGGAGTTATGTATCTCCTTATTTGTAAGAATATCTCAGAACTACAATGTAATATGTGTTGAGATGTATGTAAATATAAACCATCAAAAAAAAAAAACTTTGAAGTTGTAATTGCTTTTTTAAGCTCCGAGAGAAAGACGTGAATTAGAATGCGGATGGTAGAAAGACGGGCAATCTGCAGTAGTGCGTCTTCTTCTTGTCAATAGCGTTATGGTTTTTTTGTTCGTTTTTTCGTTCTTTTGAATTTTTTGGGTTTAGTTTTTTCCTTGTTTCAGTTCTTTTTTTTTTCTTTTTTCGGTTTAATTGTAGAGGTTTTGGAGCTAGTGTTTTGGTAAGATCTGTCTCTCGACAAGATGAGGACTTCGCCCCAAATATGAGACTCTGAAGTTGATTTTTATGCTTCATTCTTCTTTGTTCAAAACCATTCTAGACAATAGTTAATTTCTATAGTGTTATGCACCTTCATGTTGTCTTGTTCTTGTAGATTTGCAAAATGTAGATTCAGTAATGGACTTTTTGGGTAATTTCTGCAATGTTCGTTTGCATAAAAAAACATTCTCTTTCTCGACCATGGCCAATCCCTTGGTCTTCACATAGTATCATGGCACCTCTCTTCACCTTCAACACCAAAGCGCTCTTGTTTGTTGCCTACCCATTGATGCATGCACGTAACATTTGACATAATTCTTTGGATAGTAGTGTTAAAAATTTACAATCGTGGTCCTTCTACTTAATTGAAGCAATAATGTTAACATTTTTATAGCAGTCAATGGAAATTGAAAACCCATTCCCAATTGATTTTTGAAAACTTAGGAAAAAAAACCAACCAAAACCAAAATCGCAAAGAAGGCACGGGAAAGATTAAATACAGGAAAAAAAATCAAATTAAAAAAATCAATATCTGGCATGTATGTAACAGCATACCTCTGTTAGAAGAAACCAAAATAAGGAAAAAAACCAAATCGCAAAAAAATTGAAAAAATCCAGAAGAAAGAAAAAAGCAAACCAAAAAAACCCATACTGCTATTAGTAAGGAAGAAGACGCACTGCTGCAGCTTGCTCCTCTCCATATCAGTCAGCATTTTGGTTCGCGCCTGCCCCTTAAAGCTCCAGCTCCAAAGACGACGAAGAGAGAAGGTTTCCAACTAAAATCCTGTTTTTGGACTAGCAATTTTCTCTTTCATCAGCAACAGTTTATTAATGCACATGTACTCACCCATGCCACGTTAGCACTTCTTTTTTTTTTTCGATGGAAGAATTACTCTATCTCGACGCCCTTTCCCTTTGGAAAGGGTTCGGAGGAGAGTAATCCGTGCAATTCATTGCCAAAAAATTGTCTATACACAGTTTTCTTAAGACTACTTGGGGGGATTCCCCCACCAAAGTAGCTGATGTACATCAGAACAAGAAGCCACCTCCGCTAAGGAGTGGGCCGCCTCATTACCCTGTCTAAGAACATGATGAATAGAGAGGTGGTCATAAGTAGCAAAAATGGATCTGATCTCAGAAATAACATGCCCCACTGGAGATGATATCGTGCAGTCATTGGATAGGTACTGGCAAAGTAGTAGAGAATCGGATTCAATCAGAACCTGGCTCAGCCTCAGTTGAATCGCCCACTTGGTTGCCAATAAAAAAGCGTGGGCCTCCATGAGGAGCGGTTCCATCGTGCCCGTCCATCTCCACCCCCTAGCAGCAATGAAACGGCCCCCGTAATCCCTGATGATAGCCGCTAAACCAGTAACACCCATATCATCCAAGGCTCGCGCATCAACGTTCATCTTGAAAGTCCCCGCGGGCGGTTTAGTCCACCTGGCCACTAATGGAAGATCCAGAACACACGTCTGACCAAGGAGCTTTGCCCTTCGAAATTGTTCGCAGTAGTCATGGCACCAAGGTAGAATCATATGAAAAACCGGTGGGTCCCCGTCTTCTTGCAGCTTGTTCCTTAGAAACCAGACCCTCCAATAAAAAAGAATAAAGAAAGCCAGATCCAACAATTGATTCCTGAGGGACAGAGTACACAACGTTTGAATCACTGATAGTGGAGGAGAGTTCAGTCTAGCAGCCACGCGACTAAGCCTTGCAATATGAGGGCATCCCAAAAAGAGGTGGTCAGAGTTTTCCACCTCCCCCTTGCAAAAGAAACAGGTAGTGTCCACCTGAATACCCCTCGAAGATAAATTCTGCAAGGTGGGGAGAGCATTCCTAACCAGCCGCCAACCAAAAAACAACACTTTGCTTGGAAGGTTTGTCCTCCAGATGGCCCTATAGAAGGATGAGAGGTTTTGGCTCTCCGAACTCTGAGAGAGCAGCCTGTAGGCAGATTTAACCGAGAATTGACCGTTAGGTTCATGGGCCCAGTAAATACAGTCCTCCGCCTCGCCCGGTGGAAGGGGAATAAGGCTAATCTTCTGCCAATAAGCCTCGCCAACCGCCGCCACAATCTTTTCCTTGACCCAGGATTTGGTTTCCCCATTGATGAAGTCACATATACGTGCCTCCTCCGGAATGGAGCACGGGAGAGGACCCGCCTTGGAAAGCACTGATTTGAGCCAGAGGTCGCTAAAGAACCGGATCCTCATCCCATTACCCACTCTCCATTTGCACCCCGAATGGAAGGCATCACGTGCCCTTAGAATGCTTTTCCAAGTATAGGAGTCCGAGGGCTTAGCCCTACAATCCCATATATCTGAATTTCTGAAGTATCTTGCCTTCAGCACCTCATAGCAGAAGGAGGCGGATCCCGTAGCTAATCTGAAGACCTGCTTAGCCAGAAGGGCATAGTTGAAGTTAATGATATCCCTGAAACCCATTTCGCCTGCCCTCTTTGATTTACACATTTCCTTCCAAGCGACCCACCTCATTTTCCTTTTATCCCCCTTGTCGCCCCACCAAAATCTGCTTAGCATTCCATTTATGGCCCGGCAAAAGGAGGTACGCAGCAAAAAAAGACTCATGGTATATGATGGGATTGCTTGGGCCACTGCCTTTAGAAGAACTTCTTTCCCGCCCCAGGACAAAAGGTGTCCCTTCCACCCCTGAATTCTGTGCCAAATTCGGTCTTTGATGCCTTTGAACATACCAGTTTTTGATCTGCTCAGCCAAGCGGGGAGGCCGAGGTAGTGGTGGAGATCCCGACCCGAGGCGCCAAACAGGTTTGTCAGCACCCCCCTTTCGTATGTAGACATATTTGTGCTAAAAAAGAAGGAGGTCTTGTCCGCATTTACCAGTTGACCAGAAGAGGAAGAGTATTGGGAAAGGATGTCCAAAAGAGCCCTGATGTTATGTTCATCAGCCTTAATGAAAAGTAGGGCATCGTCCGCAAACAATAGGTGAGTGAGCTGTGGTCCCCGCGGGTTTATTCTGATTCCACTCAGTGCGCCTCTCGCTGTCGCATTTGAAATGAGCACTGACGAGCCTTCCGCACATAGAAGAAAAAGATAGGGAGATAGTGGGTCCCCCTGTCTTAGACCCCTAGTTGGTTGGAAGCAACGGGATTTGAATCCGTTCAGTTTGATCCGGAATGTAACCGTTGATAAGCAGCTTCTGATCCATTTGATCCATATGGGATTGAAATTCATCTTTTCCATTACTCGGCAGAGAAAATCCCATTCGACCCTATCATAGGCCTTTGACATGTCAAGCTTAACCGCCATCTCCCATCTTCTGCCACTCCTTCGTCGTCGTAGAGAGTGGATAGCTTCGTAGGTAACCAACATATTATCCGTGATGAGCCTGCCTGGGACAAACGCACTTTGTTCCGCACTGATGACCTCCTGTGGCGCCCCTTTGAGTCTGTTAGCCAATACCTTTGCCAAATTTTGTACACGACATTGCATAAGCTAATCGGGCAAAATTTTGATAGTTCTTGTGCCCCCGCCACCTTAGGAATTAATACCAAGGCCGTGCTATTTGATTCGCGAATGAGACTATCACGGCGGCAGTGATTATCCTCCTCCATGAAACGTTTGCACCACATGAAGATCTCCTTACCCACAATATTCCAATTCTACTGGAAAAAGCCAGACGACATCCTATCTGGCCCCGGGGCCTTTGTTGGACGCATGCCTTTAATCGCACTCTCAACTTCCTCCCAATCCAGAGGCCTAATCAAAGTCTGCCTCTGAATATTTGAGATCCTTCTGGTAAAATGATCATTAATCCAGCTTGCATCTGTAGTGGTAGAATGAGCATAGATGTCAGAGAAATAGGATACAGACAAATCCAGCATCTGATCTTGGTCCTTGACCCAACGCCCATTCATGTCTCTAAGTGCATCAATCCTATTAGCCCTCCTGCGGTTTGAAGCCATGTGATGAAAGAAACTCGTGTTTCTGTCACCCTGATGAAGCCAGTGTGTTTTTGCCCGCATCTGCCACAGCCGCTCCTCATCCTCGAGTAAAAGATTAATCTGGGATTTCAACATGTTAATGGAATCATCACGACCATCGTTCGGGTTCTGACACATTAACCGTGAAAGTTCCTTCTGTTTCCTCACAATTGCTTGCCGCAGATTACCCCTTACCCTTCGGTTCCATCTGGATAGTTCGATGCCGCATCGTCTAATTTTCCCATTCGGAGTCGCAGCATCCCCCACAATTCCCGCCGGGTGCTCCTCCCACACCCGTTGAATGATCCTCTTCGCCTCGGGGTCACGGGCCCAGAATAACTCATACCTGAATTCTCGAGGAGGCCTATGCAAGCCGTGTGAAGTGTCAAGTGTTAGAAGAAGCGGGCAGTGATCAGAAGTAGAGGCCGAGATGTGTGCGATGTGAGCATAAGGAAAAAGCTGAAGCCATGCAGCATTTGCAAGCCCCCGATCAAGTCTAGCCTCCACTCGCTGAGTACCCCTCCGATGATTAGACCACATCATGGGCGCCCCCACAAAACTGAGATCCTGAAGGTTGCATCTGTCCATAGAGTTACGAAACAGCTCCATCTGGGTTTGAGACCGGGTTCTCATGCTGCTGTATTCATTTGGCCCCACCACTTCGTTGAAATCTTCCATCACAAGCCATGGGGAATTTGACCCATCGCCCAATTGATTGAGAATATGCCAGCTTTGATGGCGGCAGTGAGTTTCTGGGTGACCATAAAACCCAGTGAACTGCCACCCCCATAAAGTCCACATGAATATGATGAGTAGAGAAACTACGCACAGAAGCAGGATGGTCATTATTCCAAAAAAGAGCTAGCCCCCCTCCTTGCCAAGGGATCCACCACAAAATAGGAGTCAAACCGGAGTTTTCGTCTTATTGCTTCCATTTCCTTAGTAAACCGCTTGGTTTCGCAGAGGAAGACCAACTTAGGAACTTGTTTCTTGATTAAATCAAGGAGACATCGAACTGCGCGTGGGTTCCCAAGCCCACAGCAGTTCCAGGTCAGGAGGGCCATATCAATTGAGGTGGGACCGGGGGAATCCCCGAGGCCTCCACCTCCTTAAGTTCACTGTCAGCCACCATCTTTGTCCGCTTTGATATAATCATTTGGTCTCCAAGGGTCCCATCTCTAGTCCTTTTGGAAGTAGACAAAATCGCATTTGAATTCTCCCCCACCGAGCCTAATCCTTGTCATGCCCGCCTTTTCCACCTTCCCCTATACTCATTAGAGAATTGCATGGCTTCCATGACCCCCACCGAGTCCCCTCCAGCTCTAACATTGGACATCTCCCCTTCCACCTTCCACTTGCCCATAACTACCCCCATAATTGGAAAATCAATCATTTCATCGCCCATCTTCTCCTCCAAACATAACCTTCCTTCCATAGTCCCCCCCCCCTTCTGTCACAATTCCTTTATTTTGAGCCATGGGAGATAGGACCTGTAACTGTCCCCTCGCATGTAGCTGAATAGGCCAATCCCGACCGCCATTGGTAGCCTCCCGTCTTCCACAGTCGTCCTTCACCATGGGTTGGAGATCGCTCAACGCCAATCCTCCCTGAGGAAGCTCAATTTGAGGCCTGTGATCGCTGTTTCGTTGCTGATCGTGTGGTCCCACTTCAGAGTCTCCTCGCCCGGAGTCCTCCTCCGACAGCAGACAATACGCCCTTCTCGCTATTCTAGCCGGTTCCTTTGAGGGGAGGTCCATCGTCTATGTGAGACCAAGTGGAGAAACCGGGGGAGATATCTGTTGAGGTGAAGCCGGAGGAGATGGCTGTTGAGGAGCTGGTTTGGGATCGGAATCCATCCTTAGAGAAGCACCCGTCGTCAGTATGAAGGAATTTGCCGCCGCACACACCGCAGCCGTCTGGTTCGGTTTGCCCATGCCGTCCAATCTGCCTTCCAGCGTGGGTGAAACCCAGCTATCGGGCATTGGGTTCCTCTGTTCCATTCCCGCTGCTGAAGTCTCTCCTTGGATGCCCATGTACTTTATTGGTTTCATGCGGTTTCTAGCAGCAAGTTCTTCCTTCAGTTTCATTGGTTGAGTACCAACTCGTAGCCAACTTCCGAACGGCAAGTCTGCCTCCATTGGTAGCTGTCCATTCTTGCCCGAGCTTGGCAGTCTTTATGGGAATGCCCCATGATCCCACACAAATAACAAAACATGGGAAGGTTCTCATACTGATAGCTCAACCATTTGCGCTGCTGAGTTCCAAGCTGAATGAAAATGCCCCTACGGAGAGGTTCCCGGCAATCAACCATTACCTTGACCCTTAAATCAGCATCTAAAATTCGACAGTCCAGCAGCTCATCGAAAGTCTTGCCAATGTTCTGTGCCACGAACGACTTGTCAACAATGTATGGAACTC
This sequence comes from Annona cherimola, assembly GCA_030490835.1. Taxonomy (NCBI): domain Eukaryota; kingdom Viridiplantae; phylum Streptophyta; class Magnoliopsida; order Magnoliales; family Annonaceae; genus Annona; species Annona cherimola. Next base: position 93,681,410 of record CM059972.1, read on the forward strand.
CATGAACTTGAATCCATAGCGGCGTTTTCACAAGCATGAGTTGGGCATGATCTAGTTCTTCTTCCAGTTCGGCAAGAATAATGATATTCCGTTCAAACAGCCATGGTCTACCATTCATCACATAGTCCTTATCATCCCGGTTTACAAACGATACCTTGAATAGGTTCTCGCCAACTTCTGTAAAGAAGAACCTATCTTTCGTCCGCCATAATCGCTTCAGCATGCCTTTAAAGAATTCTTTGTTGAAAGTTTTCGAAGACCAAAGAGAACACAGAAGAGCGGCATCATCACCAGGTTGTATTTTCCGGATTGCAAAGCTTTCAATGGTCATTGTCTGCAATTCTGCACCCAGAAGGTCAGCCTCGCTGGGATTCATCTTGTGAATTTACCCCGTTGTCTGCTTCGCCGCCCACAGATAACAGATAGAATTTTTTCTCAGCACCACCTCCGACCGCCCCTACTAATGCCAAGAGCGACGGACGTTCTCCCCCCCCCCCGACACCAGCACTCAGTCCTACTCACGACGAAGGGCGCCTATCGTCGCCACGCGGGACTTACAGAGGCCGGACTTCCGTGCTGAGCCGTTCTTACGTTAGCACTTCTTTGATTGAGGCTAAATGTGTATATGATGGCTAGGATTTATCTAACCACATCGATCGGAGCAACATAGGGTTGCAAAATAGGTTTTTATATAATATGTCATATAAAACCAGAACCTACGTGTGTGTATACATACAAATATCCACAAAATGATAAAACTTAGTTTAAGTGTGATGAGTTACAAGTGGACCCCACATCAAACCCACAACAATTTATTTTGGAATATAAAGATTATGTAATTTCTATTTAAAATCCTACATTTACATTAACTACTAGGATTTAAAAAAAAAGTTCTCTGATTAATCTACCATAGCCCTCTCGTTCCTACTCGCCATGAGACAGCCCGAACGCATGCAAGTTCAAGGCAAATGAAAATGAAGGGCCGCACTGGGAGCTCTGGGTTGCAAAGGATGACCACCAAGAGGACTCCGAGAAGAAGAAGGCGAAGGCAACTTCTTCCCCTCCAATAGAGGTAGCACCCACCCATTATAAAACTAGGAAGATGTTCCACCGGAATGCAGAGGAAGATGATTGCATCCCTCCAATTTGTGGCTACACTCATACAGTTGGCTAACCTCAGCGTGAAGGTCATACAATTTAGATCGTCTCCTTAGCTTGCCAATGCCTTTTGCTAAGAACTTGCTACCCCCAGATTTAGTTACTCGTTCCAAATTTACTTCAAGGAGCTAGCTCAGAAGTATGTCGACACCATAAAAGTATGTCGACACCATAAACGTAGTTGGCCTCATGCTAACTAGATCGGTTCTCCTCACCAAAGTCAACGCCGAAGGAGTGCCAAAGCACCTCACCTGCAACAGGATGAAGAGCACGCATGTGTAAAAGCCACAAGAGACAAAAAAAGGTGCACCACCGAAATGATTGAGATTAAGAAGCCAGGATTCGAAATCTAACAGCTTAAAGCCCAAAATTGGAGCATTTTAAAAGAAAACAGACGGCTCTGATTGGCCTCCTTTCTCCACGAAAAGGCCCAACATCCTCAAGGATTGTCTCCAGACCAGGAAGTATTTACAAATACCAGAACTCAAAGACGAGGCCCGCATGTGTCGTCGGAAAGTGCATGGCCTCCAATCAGAGCTCCATCTCGAAAAAAACAAAGAGGCAGAGTAGTTGTTCCTCAAAGTGCAGAAGAAAATCATTGGAGCTTTCAAACTTTCTGGGCCACTGGACGACCAGCTTTGGAGCAGTGGTATCACAACCAACGCGATTTGGTCATGAAAACGAAATGGAGACAAAGAACCCTCACATGAAGCTGCAAGGACAGGCCTGCTCTCCATGCATTTTACAATAGAGCTAGGACCGGAAGATAGCAAGAAGAAGTTGCTGCAACAACAGCTGTTAGTGGGATGTAACAACCGGCCACGACGAAAGACCAATAAAAATAAAAATAAAAAAATTGAAGAAAAGATTCTGCAAAATGTCTGTAAAGATGCAGGAAACACCAGAGCAAAAGGAAAATCTTAATGCCACTATTGCAAACGAAATCGATTCAACTCCAGTCCTTTGACGAAAGACCTTTGAGAAAGTTAGGCAAAGGAGAAAGGACGGGAGTTATACCACTCACCTGAAAATAGAAGTTTCCGCCACCCACTGCCATAAGCACAAGGGGTACCGTTGCCTCCATTCTTTGATCTCTTTATTGGCCATGGAAACGAGGAAGAGATTCGTAGTGCTTTTATGCGTAGAGGACTTGGAGTGCGTGAAGAGGAAGTACGGAGGTTGTTTCCACCTCTTCGTCCGCCTACTCAGCAAGGAAAGCGAAGCCTGGGACCTCTACCTCGTCACTCGGGGACACTCCCCTAATGATCACGAGATCGACGACTATGATGGCTTTGTCATCACTGGCAGCTACCACGATGCCCATGGAAATGATGCTTGGATCTGTAGGCGGCAAGACAGGTTGGGCGATCAATGGGATGAGGAGAGGAAGCCGCCAGCCGCCACCATTCGCGGAAGTATTGGCTTAGAGTGTGTTTGGAAATGGATAAATTTTTTTATAAAAATTTTGGAAAATAAAAGTTGTCAACTGATGTAATATGATAAGGGTAATGATGAGGAGTAAAGAGGATAAAATTAAAATAGATAGGTTAGTTATGTGGATAGTTGTGTAGAAATGATTAAAAAGTAGGGTAGTTGTATAGGAGAATATGAAAAATTGATTAAAAAATATAATAATTGTAGATAGTGAAAAGTTTTAATTGAAAAGTTTTAACTTGACATTTTCTACTCATTGTCAAACACACCCTTAATTAGAAAAAACTAGCATCGAGACATTCAAAGAAGGAACGACCGACAAGTAGGTTATTAAAAATCCCAGGTTGAAATTACGAGAAGGAAAGAACAGAACAGGGTACTAAAGTGATGAAGAAAACGTGCTTTTGAATTTTTGTGACAAAAACATACCACAAGCAAGTGCACGCTCGTGATCGCCTGCAACTCTAGCCAACCTAAAAATCATTGGAAACACCTAGAGGATGGATTGCAGTTCAGAGCCGACAAAGTCTTGCATACACCAATAAAGAATAGGCACGTGGCAAACAACTACCCACATTAAGCAGAAAGCAGTAAATACCCATGAAAAAAAAGTAGTTCCATGGGTGCAAGTTTCATAGCGCTTAAGCTACATTTCTATGCAGAATTAAAATCCTGCAGGAAAAGTTATGTGGGAATAGTTCCGCGAGACAATTTCTTAGTAACCAAGCTTGATTTAACTCGCAGAATTGCCTACCAAAACTCTATAAAATAGTGTCCATGGGGACACAACTCCCGAGACAAGTTTATACAGCACAATTGCCAGCTCCTAATCGAGAGAGCCTAAGCTGCCAAGTTTTCTTTCCTTTTAACATTTTGAGCTCCCTTCAACTCAAAAAAAATCATTTATTTCTCCTCGACTTGGATTCAAAAGGAAGAAATTTTCACTTTAATTCATTTGTAATCTATCCTTTATTTTCTGAAATAAAAATCATTTCCTAAAATTACTTTTCCCTAAGTAGATACTCCCCGAGTGGCAGTCTGAATTAATACACAGGGATAAGTATTTTTCTCTTATTTTTTTAAAAAATTATTTTCTAAAATTACTTGTTCTCAAGTAGATACTCTCCGGGTGGCGGGTTGAATTGATATGCGGGGTTAAGTAGTTTTGTACTATTTTTAAAAAATTATTTTTCTAAAACTACTTTTCCCCAAGTAGATACTCCCCACGTGGCAGGTTGAATTGATACGCGAGGTTAAGTATTTTCTTTCTATTTTTAAAAATCATTTTTCTAAAACTACTTTTCCCTAAGTAGATACTCCCCAATTGGGCAGTTGAATTGATATGCAGGTGTAGCACCTCGCCAGCCACCACTTAGGACCGGTGGTCGCTACGACAGAGATCCGGCAGCATCTCCTCAAGATCTGCCATAATTTTAAAAACAAATGACCACATTTATATAAAAATCCACCCTTAGCAACCCTAGATATCTACAATTAATTCATTAATTAGATTTATGGCAGTAAAACCAATTAAACTATAATTATTTCCATCATTCGCATCACAGTGAAGATAAAATATATATTTACAATTCACAAATACATTAATAAGGCCTCAACAAGCCATACATCCATGAACCACATTTTAATATATAATATACAACTCATTGTTTATCATATAATACAAGCACATGAATGTCTCACATATAAATCAATCTCGAATACTACTATTCAAAACTATATAACTTACACCTACCACAATATGCCTCAATTTGAAATCAATATGACCTAACTCAGGCTCACAACTAGGCACTTGCAATGTCGTCCTGCTAAAACATTGAAAACAAACATGTGAGTCGGAAAAACTCAGTAAGTAGGTGCATTCAATAAAATTAATAGCAAATTCATGTTAAACCAGTCATGAATGTCATGTGACCACATGCAATGCAAAATCTAGGCTCTCACTAGCCCCACATAGTCATGTCATGCCACAAACACACATATGAAGCAAATTAACCTCATGTCCATCAAGGGTCATAAATCCTATCCTCATGTCAATAAAGGGTCATGAACAACCCTATTCAAACCATGCATATGCATCACTCATGCCATGTGAATCATGCTCATGCTAAAATCATGCCTCACGCTCATTTCAAATCATGCATCATAGATTTATTAAAACCATTCACAAACGCATAGTTAAAAATACCAACCCATTTTCAAATGGCCTAGCCCCAATTCATCAAATTAATATTTATATGCAAAAGCACACACCAAACCATCTTAGAATCCATCCAAATACACAGCCCATGTCAATTCATCACAAATTCCAATAAACATTCAACAATATCCTCAAGCTCAAAGTTCAAGCCCCATTTCAATTCATACAACTCATATTCATTAAGCTCGTCACAACTTCCATTGTAAAAAAATTCAACATCACATATGCCCCCAAGCAATTGCAACATATTATTCACATCATTAAGGTTCTACAAACCCATTTATATACGGTTTGTAGGCATTAAGCCTCACTTGAGCATTTCAATAAACATCTTATAGTCAACATATGAAAATCAAACTAAACTCACTCAAAATTCATAGGATTCCACCCAACACATAATAATATCATACAAAATCACTTTTAAATACTTCCATTTCATCCTTATATGTATCTTCATCAAATTCCAACAAACATCCAACAATATCCTCAAGTACAAAATTCAAGTCTCTTTTAAATCCATACAACTCATATTCATCAAGCTCATCACAAGTTTCATTTCAAATAATTGAACATCACATATGCCCCGAGCATTTGCAACACATTATTCATATCATCAAAGTTCTACACATTCATTTATACATAATTTCTAGTCATTAAGCCTCACTTGGGCATTTCAATAAATACTTTATAGGCAATATATGAAAATCAAACTAAACTCACTCAAAATTTTTGGGATTCCACCCAACATATAATAATATCATACAAAACCATTTTTAAACACTTCCATGTCATCCTTTACATGTATCTCCATCAAATTCTAACAAACATCCAATATCATCCTCAAGCACAAAGTTTAAGTCTCATTTTAATTCATACAACCCATAGTCAACAAGCTCATCACAAGTTCTAATCCAAATAATTCAACATCACATATGCCCCCAAGCATTTGCAACATGACGAGCTGTGTATATGTATATTAAAATTGCTCGCTTTTAACGCAAGTATACGTGCCAAATCAAGTAATAAAGAGTGAGTAGAGTATCGTTCCCACGAGAAAATGGTTTAACTAGGATTATTAATCAATTTAATTGCTTTCGGTGAGTGAAGAATTTGGATTTCAAACTTAAAACTAAAACTATCAATTGCAAAAAGAAAATAGAAAAGAGTTTCACATAATAACTGGAATACTGAAAGGAGTTATCAATTGGGGATGACAGATGGATAGTTCGGAATCCTTGAATCTAAACTATATTGCATTCGTTCCTTTTCATGAGATTTCGCAGGGATTTACTAGTCCAAGTTCAATAATCTTTATATATGTCTTCCGACGCATATAAAGCTAATTACACCCTATTCAATTACTATATTCTCATGTCATTAAATAAAGTGAAATTAATAGATTCATAACTTATTCATTGACTACATAGGGTTTAACGGTATATTCCTATCCATTAAACAACTCTCCTTAGCAAAGAGGAAACCTGTGCCCTACACATAGATCTAGCAGAGTTTTTTTTTTCAAGGATTAATCATGCAATTAAATCATCTAACAACGTAGCTAATTTTGTAAAAAGCATTAAACATCACATGCAAGGGTAAATCCACAACGCAAAATCACATAGAAATCAAATATTTATTCCTAAATCTTAAAGAACCAATACAATATAGTTAGATATCAATTCATCCTAACTATCAATCTAAAGAAAGTTTAGCTCAAAGACATGATATAAAAATCTTTTACATTCATTATAAAAGTATCCAGAAAAACAGAGAAAGAAGAATAGAAGGATGAAGAGAAAACTGGTTTTCCGGTAGTTTCCACCAACAAGGTTGAATCTTCTCTTCAATCCGCGCTTCGAAAAGAGTTCTTTTCCTTCTTTGGGTGTTTATTCTGTCAGGGCTCTCTCTCCCGCGCACGATCTCCTAGGTTTCTATTTAAATTGGTTGATTTGCGCAGCACACGTGCAGAAACCAGTGCGTACAGATGCGTAGTGGCGCCTAGGCGCCAATCCTCTGTGTGTTGAGTAACTTGAAAACCTTTCTGAATGCCCTGGGAGTTTATGCCTAGGCGCCAACTCTTTGGATGATTGGTGACTTGAAAACTCTTCTGGAACACCTATATGATCATGCCATGGCGCCTAGGCGCCAACTCCCTGGAAGTAATTCTATCTTGTGACCTCAAAATTCTTCTGGACTTGTCTGCATGTTGGTGAAGTAGCGCCTAGGCGCCAACTCTCTGGAAGCCTTCTGTTGTGTGAGGTGCTGGAGATTCTGGCTAAGGCATGTAGGGTGGCGCCTTGGCGCCATTGGTCGGCTCCTGGGCACCAACCCCATGCTCCTTCACTTGACTCTGTTCTGCATTCGATTCACCCGCATGCCTGTAATTTACCCTTCCTTTCTGTAAAAAATGAGTAAACTAAATAAATGAAATAAAAATGCCTAATTTATACTAAAAATGCATTAAAATATATAATGCTCCTAAAATACAAAGCGAGTGAAAATTAAGTTAAATGGATACAAACTGAGCCTAATCCCTTGGACTAACATGCAAAAATAGTCTGAAATGGGTCATGATAACTCGCATTTTCACGAGTTATCACAACATATTATTCATATCATTAAGGTTCTACACATTCATTTATACATGATTTGTAAGCATTAAGCTTCACTTGGACATTTCAACAAACACCTTATATGCAACATATGAAAATCTAATTAAACTCACTCAAAATTCATTGGATTACACCCAACATATAATAATATCATATAAAACTATTTCTAAACACTTTCATTTCGCCCATTACATGTACTTCCATCAAAAATCCCAATTTCCAACCTCCAAACAATCTCTACACAAGCCTCATCTCTCATCATCCAAATCATAAAAACAAACATGGTGCCCACAAATAATCACAAAAACAACATGATCCTAGCTTAAATCCATGCTTTGATTCGAAAAAAATAACTTACTTACCTCAAATTCAGTTTTACCTAAAAAATCTTCAAGATCTTCTAAGCTCCAAGCTTTCTTCTTGATCTAAGAAACTTTTTTGATGTAAAAATGAGGTGAATCCAAACACTTTTGAGTAGTTTTTCATGCGGGTTGAGAGCTAGGAGCATGGGAAAGAAAAAGGGAGAGAAATGGTATAAATGAGGAGGGTTTAAACCCCTCCCACGTTTAAAATAGCAAGCAACACGGCTTGGGTCGTGTTGTCACAATTTGGGCCGTGCAGGCCCATAAATGGCTTGTTTACAGCTATGTTTCACCATGTTTCCCATAACTTTTGGTAGACAAACCCGATTGAGATGATTCTTTTTGTGTTGGATTTCTGACTTCAAGTACTATCTCTTTACAAAATTTCAGCTATAAATTCCATCACTAAAAAATTTGATATGCATTTTACAACACAATTTTACCGACAACTTTCACCTGTTCACAAAATAAGCGATCATAACATGTCAAAATATTTCCAACACCAAGTGAATTATTCGTGCACATCTCTTGTCATCATAATATCACATTTATATCATCTATTTGCTCAAAATATGTTTTATACAATATTTGGCCTGTCAATTCAACTCTTTAGCCATTTTGCCTCTATAATGGGTCTCGTTTGTCCAAATCACATATATTATCTTTAATACCTTTAAAATTATTTCTCACACATCATACATACATATAGCATCTTATTCATGCTAGAATTCATCATGTTCTATGTCATTTTCAAAATTTTGAGCATTAAGTTCATTTCTTACTGGATTTTCAATGTTAGACCCAAATGACTTAATTTTCAAGGTCGTCGTCTTAATTTTATTGCCAAGTATCATGAGTACATTTCCATAATATCAAAAATTATTCTAACGAAAATCATGGCTCCCATCAATGATCCTTAGTCATTTTCATTATTACAATTTTTTTGGGTTAACTACACAACTAGGCCCATTTTTGTCATTCATCTAAATCTACCATTCGAATCTCACTCACTTCCATCCATATCCATTCCAAACGTGCTATGCATCTCACCCATAGCTAAACATATTTCAAAATGAATCAACTCTATATAATGCCTCTTTTTTTAGTTCAAAATCCATGTGAGGGTCAAAATCTTAAGCATTCATCATTCAATCAAATCAAGGGTTCTTACAAGTTCAAAACAACCTAAGGAACATGTGAGAATCATATCGGTCTTCCAGCAAGCCATTTATCAAAATTCATCCTCTCCATCCTCACTAACTGAATTTTTTTGCATTTGCTACAATTCACATAATCTTTCACATATTGAACCCATTAATTCATCAAAATTTTATTATCATGTGCATTATCAAACTATATTATACACATCATCATCATCCATTTATATAGTTGCAAATACCTAGGCATTACAGCGGGGTTAAGTATTTTTCTCTTATTTCTAAAAATAATTTTTTTAGAACTACTTTTTCCCAAGTAGATACTCCCCAGATAGCGAGTTGAATTGATATGCGGTGTTAAGTATTTTTTTCTATTTTTTAAAAATTATTATCTAAAACTATTTTCCCTAAAATCTTATTATCATGTGCATTATCAAACTATATTATACACATCATCATCCATTTACATAGTTGCTAATACCGGGGCATTACGACGGGTTTAAGTATTTTCCTTCTATTTTTAAAAATAATTTTTTCTAGAATTACTTTTCCCCAAGTAGATACTCGTTGAGTGGCGAATTGAATGATACACGAGGTTAAGTATTTTTCTCTTATTTTTTAAAAAATTATTTTCTAAAACTACTTTCCCCAAGTAGGTACTCCCTGGGTGGCGGGTTAAATTGATACCTGGGGTTAGGTATTTTCTTCCTATTTTTTAAAAGAAAATTTTTTTAAAATTCAAAAAAAATTAAAAATCATTTTGTTTTCCCCGAACTCTTGGTGTCCAAACAGAGCCACAATGCCAATATGTTGTGCTGCCGGAACGGAATCATCAAACCACACCTGCTTTTCATAATTTGAGCAATTAGATTGTGATGGATCTAAATAGATCTCATTCTCGCTATAGCAAGAGGTTTTTATAGTGGACCCATTGCTAGCACTTTGCCCTCATATGGGGAATACGTGTGATCCACGGACCCGCTAGGTGGTAGCTACCTATGGACATGCAAATTCGAAAGAGAGGGAAGATGTTTTGTATTGAGAAGCTATGAAGACTCTCTCCTTCAGCCAGGATTGAGAACTTATGGATCCATTATGATCTGTACATGTGTAAATTTTATACAACTCACATTCAGAATCCAAGTTGGTAACTTCTACCCATGCCCCTCAAGGGGGCCCAAACTCCTTCAACAGGCTCACTCGGGCCTAAAAATCTTTTAGCAGGCCTAATTAGGCCCACGATTCCCTAGATAATTCAAACTAAGCCCAACACTTTCAATAAGTCCAGTTGAGCCCGGAACTTCTCAATAGGCCCAAAACTCCTTACACAGCCCAAAGTGAGCCCGAAAACTTACCAATGAGCCCATTTGAGTAGGCTCAAAACTCTCCAAACAACCGAGATTGGCCCAAAATTCTCCAATGAGCCTAGCTAGCCCACCTGGACCCAAAACCTTCAAAGCCTTCACAACAGGCTCACTTGAACCAAAACTCTCCAACATGCCCACTTAGGCTCAAATTTGTTAAGTCAAGCCTAATTAGGTCTAAGCTCTTTTCAACAAGCCTAGTTGGACCCAAACCTTTTGGTTGGTCCAAATTGACCTAAATATATTCTCAAAATTTGATTAAACTTAGTTCTTGGTAAAACCACCCAAATTTCAATCCAAAGGCTATATGCAGAACACACTGGATTACTGTGTAGATCCAGAAACTGAATGTCGGACACGTTGATTTATTAAGCTGAATGCGTGAGACGCCGGTCTACTATGTAACTCCAAAAACTAAGAGCACACTTAGTTTACTGTGTTGGGCCGCTAGTGTAGCTAACAGGCCTCTCACTAGTCCTAAACTGAGTTATCGCTGGTTGACAAACTAAGTATAAACTCACATTTGAGTCATGACGCGTGGCGTTATGCACTTTCTCCTTTTTTCGAGTCACGACACATGGCGTAGTGTACTCACCCTTTTTAGGTCACGACACGCGGCGAAGTGATCTATATTTATTTTTATTAGTCATGTCGTGTGGTCGATAAGCAGCCCACTTTAAGTCATGGCACGTGGCGCCATATACTATCTATTTTTGATTCACTCTGCGGCGCAAAGTGTACTCATTTATACTTGTATTTTTATCATACATGATTATTCGTGCATTTATAAAATCATAGAAAGACCTTTTACGTATTTTATCATCATTTCAATGAAATGATCAATATTTTTTGGACTATGGTATTCAGCTCTTTTAATCAAGAATTTTCTCATTAGAGATGTAGAATTAGAGTGTGTAACACAATGCAAAATGTTTTTGTGATATATTTTTTGAACTCGGTTAAAGGAATTAAATGCTTTAAATTTTTATTGGGAGAGTAATTGAGAATTTATTTTCTAAAACCAACCAACACAAAATGGGATGATTCAAAAATTGAGGCCAAAACAAATGGTAAACCCGATGTGAACACTCTCCCTTCATTCTTAAGAGCTGAAAACCAAAGTCTTTTATATATGTTTATTTTTATTCGATCTCTTGCTATTGACACGCTTAAATGTTCTTTTACAGATCTCATAGCGCATTCACAGGCGTTCGAATTCTTGCCTAATGGAAGTTTTGTCGTTGCTGAACCGAAGACATGGATGCGTCTATTTTGCATCATTTCATTCGAGTACCTAAGAAGCCAGAGCATCATGTTTATTGACATGTTATTACTCTTCAATGGAAATCGCTCGAAAGAAGGATCAATCTGCACAACTAAAAGAGTGTAGTAATGTCCAAGGCCCTCGTGTTGCTGCTAATGTAATCAATTCCACTGTTATTTCTTAGACTACTATCGCCTGGCCAACACAATCTTCACTTGTGCCAACCCAAACAGACTCATGGCCCAACTCAACCAGCAACACAACAACCTACAGGTAGACCCACTTCATGGCCCAACTCCGTAAGAAAGTTTGCAAGTCGATCTGCTGCAACTCGATTAGCAGCAGCTCGTCATCCAAAGGGTGCCTTGCCAATCACTACTCGCCAAAATGGGAGCAAAGCTGCCCCAAACCTTGCTAAGTGTACCATTACTCGCCAGTTCAGCCAGTCGACTTCAGGATTGTCAACCTAGTCCCTTAACTGACGAACTGCGTATATGTCTATTAAAATGCTCATTTTAACGCAAGTATACGTGTCGATCAAGTAATAAAGAGTGAGTAGAGTATCGTTCCCACGAGGATTGTGTTAAACAGATTTGCACCTTAAATCTCACTTGTCTAAGTGAATTGATAAAGTGAAGGAGAAGTTGTATCAAAGAACTGAATTAAACTAAACTATGAAAACAGTAAATGACCAAGGTAGGGTGGATATTACCGAGATTGCGTTGAGATGATTAAAATAGGTGGAAATATGAAGTTATTGAATCATAGCTATGTCATTTGGTTCCATTTAAGTTAGTTGTGCAGAGATTGCTAATCTAGGTTCATTCATATTCGTATATGTTTTCCAACACATACAAACCTAACCAAGCCTTAGTTATGTGCTATGTTCCCATGCCCACAAGTAAAACAAGGTTGATAACCACATAACCTAATCAAGATTACACAGGGTTAATAGGTATATTCCTATCCATATTAACATCCAACACAACAAGAGCTAGAATACCTGTGCCTTATATATAGATCTTATTCAAATCCCACTTTTCCAAGCATAAATATGAATATTAGATCAATCCATAAGATCGCAAATCTTGTAAACCATTAAACATAATATATAAGGATAATTTCAAGTAACACAAGTCACAGCACAACTGTATTATTAATTAAAGCATAAGAAACCAAATATCATAGACTATGAGTTCAAATCCTATATATCTCCCACCATAGGAAGGTTTAGCCCGTTAACAGGACTTCAATTCCCATTAAAATCAAGTTACAGTCATCTCTACGAATACAGTGAAAAGGAAAGAGAAAGGAAAGAGAATGAGAATGAGAAGAACTAGATCCCGGAAGTTTCCATCAACGAGATCGGATCTCCTCTTCAGATTGCGCTGGAAGCACGTCTTTTTCCTTCTCTGTGCGGCTACTATCTAGCCTCTCCGGACTCTCCTCCTACTAGGTTTCTATTTAAACACAACATCCTGCACAGCAAAACCCGCGCGTACGGATGCGTATTGGCGCTTAGGCGCCAACTCTCTGGAGCTGCGTAACTTAGAAACTCTCTGGGATGACTCTACATGTTAGTGAAGTAGCGCTTGGGCGCCAATTCTCTGTAAGTTTTGTGACTTGAAAACTTCCCGGAATGCATCTGTATGCTAGTGAAGTGGCACCTAGGTGCCAACTCACTGGAGGCATTTTGCTGTGTGAGTGCTGGAACTTCTGGCTAGGCATGTAGGGTGGCGCCTGGGCGCTAGCTGATAAGTCTAAAATTTTTCTGGTAATTTCATATTAAATTCACACCGTTAAGTATTAAAACATTAATTAAATGCAGGTTTTAAGCGAAATTTTATGAAAATCATATTTTTGGTAGAATCTTTAATTTTAATATAAAACGGGTCATTTTGCAATATTCTTGAAAATATAAAATTATGACTCAATTTTAATGTCGAAATGTGTATTAGTTTATTAATATAATTTGGGCAAATTTATAAAATTATTTAATTGGAAAAATCATAAATATATAACTATAATTATATTTTAAACAAAGTAAAATATTATATTTAGATAAAATAAATTAGAAGATTAAACTAAGAAGATACGTGTCATTATTGAAATTATTTACTAAAAAAATTATATTTAAACTCGTATGTTACGCTGCATGAGTACAGATGGTCGGAGCACCGCCGGAGCACCTGTTATGGTGCTCCATCTTCCCCAAAACGGCAGCTCCATGATTTTCCCCAAATTCGGCAACCGATCAGCCGAACCCACCAGCACGTCACCAGCGGCAGAAAACGCACGACAACCGCCATCTCTTCGCACCGACCGACGACTGCAAGGTCAGCATCTCCGCCACAACCGACGAGCCACGCGTCGTCGATTCCAGCCGTCCGCACAGGCAAGCAGCCCGTCTTCCCCATCCGTTTTCGCCCAACCACAATCACCGGCTTGCTTCAATCTCTACCGAAAATCGACGACAGCCTGTCACAACCAAACTCACCTCAACAGCCATGAAATTTCTAACGCCCAAAATCCGGCAACCACGATCACAGCAGCTTCTTTATTTCCGGCCAGCCCCGATCCAAAGCCGGCAACCACCTTCCAGATTTCCATTTTCCAATTTCCAGCACCGTCTTCTCCAAGCTGAAAACCCATTTTTCTGCCCAGCACCCATCCATGGCCGCTTGCGAGCTCCTCACCCTATCCATCTCCCTACGGCAGCCCCTTTCAAACCCAATTCTCCAAAGCTAAAATCGGCAGCAAAATAGATGTCTGCCCGCATTGCAGAAATTTCAGCACCGCCATTGCAAAACCAGCAGCCATTTTTATTACGGTCATCTCCCAAGAAGACGGCGATCGCGGCGAGAGCGGAAGCTGTCCAGACGGCACTCGGCGACGAGCTAAAGCCACCGAATCCATCTTCCACAAATCCGGCGAGCCCCTTTCTCTTCTTTCCTTCTCCGATTCTTCCGGCAGAGAGTTACAGACTCGTAGCAGCCATTATTCTCGCCGCACAACGAACCACGACAAACCATCCGGATCCCAAATTCCGCCAGCAACCAATCCCCGATTTTTAACAGCAATTTTTACGGCAAATCAAATCAGCCGAACCACAGGTCAAACCATCTTTCGGCAAATGCAGAAACCGATCAATCACAAAAAAATCAAAATCCAAAGGGGCAAAATGCCTTAATCTCTAGCAACTGCAGCCGCCGATCAACGCCATGAGTGCTTCGCCCCAAACCCATCTTCTCCGACCAAGGCAAACCCATCAGTTTGACAGCGTCCAGCTCTTCGAGCCCACCTTCGCCACCTCCTGGCAGTATGAAACTCACCTCCTTAGCCGCAACCACAAAAATCCTCCATCTCCATTAATTTCCAGCAACCGAATCCACTTGGTCATCCAAGCAGCAAATCGGCAATTTCATTTCCATTTTTACAAGCATTCAGCCCCGTCCACAAGTCAGCGCTTAAACCCAACTCTTCTCCACCGAAAATAGACAGTAAACTGGCAGTTATTCCATTCGTCACCAATTTGCAGCCAAACATTTTGATTCCATCAGACAACGCAATTTGTCTAAGCACCTCCTCAGCCATCAATGCGCCGCTCCCAATTTGGATCAGCATCAGCGCTCCTCAAACTACCAGAAGAAAACCACGGCAGAAGGCAGCTGCAGTTGAAGGCAATGCGAGAATCACACATCAGATTCCAGATTGGAGGGAGGGCCCCTCACGCACTCTATAAAAGGAGGGCCCCTCCACTCATCCCAACACAACTCTCTCTCCCATCACTTGAAGTGGGACCCATTGAGGTGGGACCCTTGCCAAGTGGGAAAAATTTAAGAGCTTGTATTGCTCATCAAAAAAGAGTGGTTTTCAAGCAAGAATTAGGGTAAGTAAATTTCTGTTAATTATAGTTTTTCTTTAATGCTTTGTAGTTGTTAATTTTAGATTTGTAATATTTAGCATAGATTTATCGCTTTATGCATTGTAATTCTTAGATTACATTTAATGCAATTTTCATTCCTGCTTTCGTAGATTAATTTCTGTAGTCTTTTAATTACTGTCCTAGTTTAGATTTAGTTATTTGCAATTTCTTCTTTCCTTTCTCTGTCTCTTTCTCTCTCTTATTTATATGCTTTCTCTCTCTTCTTTCTTCTCTCTCTAATTTCTTCTCCTTTCTCCCTAATTTCTTTCTTTTTCTTCTCTGCACCCTCTTTCACTTTTCTCTTTTATTTTTGCTTAAAATAATTCAAAATATATAGCCTCTCTGTGGATTCGACCCGACTCACCGTTATTCTACACTATCACTCGTATAATGGTAGCTTTAATGTGTTTCGGTTAATTTAAATTAAACTGGTGATCACAGTGCTCTTAACGACAAGCACTTGGTACGCATCGAGTTTTTGGCGCCGTTGCCGGGGAGGCATGATATTTTGAATTATTCTCCTTAAATCTTCTTAAATCTCATCTGGTGTTGCTTTATTTCATGTTACCTGTTATGCTTCCTTTTAAATTTCTTATCTGCTTTCTTTATGCTACTAACTACTAATTGCGTCTAATTAAGATACATGGGTGTGATTGACTAACTTGCATCATTTAAAAAAATTCTAAAAACTCGCATCATCTAAAAGCTTTAACGTTTGCATTTCCCTTCTTTAACCCCCATGTCTACACCTTTTCATATTTATTCTCATTTCTGATCTTGAACCCCTTTTCTACACCGTTTACATTTTACTTTTTGCATGTTTAATTTCTGTCATTAACTTGCATTATATCTAACTAGCTAACCCGCTAACTTGCATTTTATATTTGGTTGCGCATTTACACATTTATTCTGAAAAAAAAAAAATTCATATCTCATATTTATTATTGTTATTACTTTTCTTCTTGATGCTTGTATATTTTATTCTCTCGTTCAGTTCATAGTTATATATTTTTGAGCTGGCCTTACCTTTTTATGTCCATTTAGCAGCTTATCATAGCACGCTAATTAATTAAAAAAAAAATTCCTCTAATGATATATGCATGGTAGGAAATCTTTAAATCTTGATTTGATAGAACCAAACCTTGAAATTGAAAGATTCCTACATCAATTAAGAAAATCACAAAAATATATAATGGATCAAAATCAAATATTAGAAATTAATAATCCTGAACCCAATCCTCCTAAACAAATGAAAGAATATTTCATTCCAACCAATTATAATCCCTCTTCTTGCATTCAACTACCTCAAACGCAAGCTAATCAATATGAAATCAAACCAGGAACTATCCAAATGCTTCCATCTTTTTATGGAAATACTAATGAAGATCCTTATAGGCATTTGGATGAATTTTTAGAAATTTGCTCCACAGTAAAAATACAAGGTTTTTCTGACGATGCTCTCAAATTAAGGCTTTTTCCATTTTCCCTCAAAGATAAGGCTAAATATTGGTTAGGAACGCTAAGTAGACCTATTACTACTTGGAATATGATGCAACAAGAGTTTCTAAAAAAATTCTATCCTATAGGCCGAACCAATACCATGAGAAGAGAAATTACCCAATTTTCCCAAACACCTGGGGAGCAAATCCACGAATCCTGGAAAAGATTAAAAGAATTATTAAGAAAATGTCCGCATCACGGATTATCTAAATGGCAAATTGTCCAAGCATTTTATGAAGGATTAGCCGAGCATTATAAACAAATGGTAGACGCATCATGTGGAGGAGCATTTATGAGTAAAAGTGAAGATGAAGCATATGATTTATTTGAAATGCTTAGTGAAAATTCCATAAATCATGCTTCATTATCATCATATGAAAGAAATATGGGCTCATCTAAAAAGGCAGGATTATATGAAGTTAAAAATTACATGGAACCTAATTCAAGAATAGATATAAATTTTATTGCACAAAAATTAGAAAAATTAAAAAAAATGTGGAATAATCAACCTCCACCTTGTCCATATCCTAATTTTCAATCACCTCAAGAAATTTGTGCTTTGTGTTCAAGCCCAACGCATGCTATAAGTGAATGCCCTACTGCAGCTCAACTCCCACCTTTCATCCAAGAGCAAGTGCAGGCAGCTCAAGGATTTTCCAAACCAAACAATGATCCATACTCAAATACCTATAATCCAGGTTGGAGAAATCATCCTAATTTTTCTTGGAAAAATCAAACTCAATACCAAGTTGCAAATCCTTCTACTTCACATTTTTCCAAACCTTCAACACAAAATTATTACCAAAATCAACAACCGCAATATAATTTTCAAACCAATGCGTACTCAAAAGGACCGCAAATTGAGTCGCCAGCCAATTATTCATCAAGCTACCAACCCCCTTCGCCATCTAATGATGTTAATGAAAGAGTTGCAAAATTAGAACAACTTCTCCAACAATCTATATCTAAGTTGGAAAGTCAAATGGGTCAATCGATATCGAACTTAGCAAACCAGATAGGTCAGGTGGCTGAAGAAAACAGAAAAAGAGAGGTAGGACATCTACCCAGTCAACCAATACCCAATCCAAGAAATTACCCTCCAGGTTTTCAAAATAAACCAGGTATAATAAAAAACCCACAATTTGAAAATGCAAGAGCGATTTCTACGCTAAGAAGTGGTAAAATTTTAGAAGACCCGTATAAATCTAAAGTTATTAATGAAAATTCTAGTCAAACAGAACAAAAAGAAATTTTAGAAGATGACGAAGAATTGGTAGAAACCGAGTTGGGGGGAGAAGATAAAGGAAAAGAAACAATAGATGAAGACCCCAATCAATACCAACCTGTAGCCCCCTTCCCGAGTGCCTTAAAAGCCAAATCTGCTAACAAACGAAAGATTGCACAAAATGAGGAAATGATGGAATTATTCAAACAAGTTAATATTAACATTCCTCTTATTGACGCTATCAAACATGTTCCAGCCTATGCGAAGTTCTTAAAAGACCTTTGCACTCAAAAGAGAGAACCTCGTTCCACCCTGCAAAAGATCATGCTCCCAGCAGAGGCGAGTGCAGCAATTTTAGATAAACTTCCACAAAAATTACAAGATCCTGGTACTCCACTTATTTCTTGTGATATAGGCGGAATAACATTTGATAAAGCACTTTTAGACCTTGGGGCTAGTGTTAATCTCTTACCCATTTCCGTTTATGAAAAATTTAATATGGGAGAATTAAAACCTACTTCAGTCATTTTACAACTTGCAGACAGATCAGTAAAAACCCCACGAGGACTTATTGAAGATGTTATAATAAAAATTAATGATTGTTATTTTCCAGTGGATTTTCTTATTCTTGACATGACCTCAAATTCAGAGGTAAACAATGCACCCATCATTTTAGGGCGCCCATTCTTAGCCACAGCAAAAGCTAATATTAATTGTGAAACTGGTATAATGGACATCTCATTTGGGGGTGAAAAATTCAAAATTGATATTTTTAAAGCTTCTAAGTACCCAAACGGTGATGAAGGGTGTCTTACGATTGACATTATCAATGATTTGTCAAGCTTCACGCTCGATTTTGAACATGATTCAATAAACGAGATAAATGCTTTAAATGATTGCCCTCAGTCCTTTAACAATTGGAATACTGTCAAACCCTTACCAATCTTGCAATCTCAGCCCTCACCTCCATCTATTGAGTTACCACCACAACTTGAGCTTAAATCTCTACCTACCTCTCTTAAATATGCATTTCTGGGTCCTAATCAAACACTACCAGTAGTGATAGCCTCAAATCTAACTACAACTCAAGAAAAACAACTTGTTAATATTCTTAGAATGCATAAAAGCGCTATAGGTTGGTCAATGTCTGATTTAAAAGGAATAAGCCCATCTATTTGCATGCATCACATATACTTAGAGGAAAATGCTAAACCAAGTAGAGAAATGCAAAGAAGACTAAACCCTATTATGAAAGAGGTAGTGAAAAAGGAAGTTGTCAAATGGCTTGATGCAGGAATCATTTATCCAATCTCTGATAGTAAATGGGTAAGCCCCAACCAAGTCGTACCAAAGAAATCTGGACTCACCGTAGTAACCAATGAAAAAGGTGAAACAGTACCTACTAGATTGACCACAGGATGGAGAGTTTGCATTGATTATAGAAAATTAAATGCTATGACTAAGAAAGATCATTTTCCACTCCCATTCATTGATCAAATCCTAGAAAAATTAGCAGGTCAAAAATATTTTTGCTTCCTAGATGGATATTCGGGATACAATCAGGTTGCTATTTACCCAGAAGATCAAGAAAAGACCACCTTTACTTGCCCATACGGCACATTTGCATTTAGGAGAATGCCTTTCGGGCTATGTAACGCACCGGCAACCTTTCAAAGGTGTATGATGACAATCTTTTCTGATATGGTAGGAGAATTTCTTGAAATTTTTATGGATGATTTTTCACTTTTTGGGGAGTCATTTGACACTTGTTTGGAAAATTTAGAAAAAGTGTTAAAAAGATGTATAGAAAAGAATCTAGTATTGAGTTGGGAAAAGAGTCATTTTATGGTCAATGAAGGAATAGTTCTTGGCCATATAGTCTCAGAACGAGGGATAGAAGTAGATAAAGCTAAAATCAATTTAATTACTAATCTACCTCCTCCAACTTCAGTGAGACAAATTAGGTCATTCCTTGGTCATGCTGGTTTCTATCGTCGGTTTATTCAAGACTTTTCTAAAATCTCTAGACCATTAACAAGTTTACTATGTAAAGATTCCCCATTCAACTTAGATGAATCGTGCCTAAAAGCATTTGAGCTACTAAAAGAAGCATTAACTAAAGCTCCAATTCTTCAATCCCCTGATTGGTCCCTCCCATTTGAAATCATGTGTGATGCCTCTGATTTTGCTGTTGGGGCTATTTTAGGGCAAAGGGTAAATAAGAAGCCTGTTGTAATTTACTATGCAAGTCATACACTTACTGATGCCCAAATCAATTATACCACCACTGAAAAAGAACTACTTGCAGTAGTGTTTGCCCTTGAAAAATTTCGTTCTTATTTACTAGGAGCCAAAGTTATCATCTACTCAGATCATTCAGCTTTGAAATATCTACTGTCTAAAAAAGAGGCAAAACCAAGACTTATTAGATGGATTCTCTTATTACAAGAATTTGATCTTGAAATACGAGATAAAAAAGGTTCTGAAAATGTAGTTGCCGATCATCTTTCTCGAATTATTACACCAAAGAGTACATCTATAAATGATTCTTTTCCAGATGAGTATCTTTTAGCCATTACTCAAATAGCACCCCCATGGTTTGCACACATTGTCAATTATAAAGCAGTAGGACAGATTCCAAAAGATTGGACAAAACAAGAAAGAGATAGATTCTTTGCTCAAGATAAATATTATATTTGGGAAGATCCAGAACTTTTTAAAATTTGTTCTGATAATATTATTCGTAGATGTGTTCCAGAAACTGAACAACAAAATATTTTGAATTTTTTCCACAATCTCGAATGTGGAGGACACTTTTCAGGAAAGAAAACGGCAGCTAAGGTATTGCAATGCGGTTTTTATTGGCCGACTCTTTTCAAAGATGCCTACAATTTTACTCAATCTTGCATTAAATGTCAAGCAATAGGAAATATTACAAAAAGAAATATGATGCCTTTAAACCCTATTCTTGTCGTTGAAATATTTGATGTATGGGGAATAGATTTTATGGGGCCATTTCCACCATCTTATGGATATGAATACATCTTAGTGGCAGTAGACTATGTATCTAAATGGATTGAGGCTGCCGCAACTAGAACTAATGATCACAAGGTAGTTTTAAAATTCATTCAGAAAAATATTTTTTCTCGATTTGGTTTTCCTAGAGCTATCATTAGCGACGGAGGAACACATTTTACCAACTACCAGTTTAGAACCTTGCTAAAGAAATATGGAATCACCCATAAAATTGTCACAGCTTACCATCCTCAAACCAGTGGTCAAGTAGAGGTTTCTAATAGAGAAATTAAGAATATATTGCAAAAGACTGTTAGGCCCAATCGTAAAGATTGGTCAGATAAATTAGATGATGCACTATGGGCTTATAGAACAGCATTTAAAACTCCTATTGGAATGTCTCCTTTCAGGTTAGTATATGGAAAAGCTTGTCATCTCCCAGTGGAATTAGAACATAAAGCCTATTGGGCTATCAAGCAATACAATTTGGATTTAAATACTGCAGGATCACATCGAAAGCTGCAATTAAATGAGTTGGAAGAATTACGCAAAGAAGCGTATGAAAATTCTCAAATTTATAAAAACAGAATGAAAACATTTCATGACAAACATATATCTAGAAAAACTTTTGAACCCAATCAAAAAGTATGGTTATTTAATTCAAAGTTACGCTTATTTCCTGGAAAATTAAGATCTCGTTGGGATGGACCTTTCATTATAGATAAAGTATTTCCTTATGGTGCTGTAAAAATTCATGATCCAAAGAGTGGAAATACTTTTACAGTAAATGGTCAACGACTTAAGCCATATATTGAGGACATTTCTAATGATAAGATTATTGAAAAGGTTGGACTAATTGACCCATATTGATCAAGACTTCACAATGTCTGGCTGAAGACGTTAAACTTAGCGCTGATTGGGAGGCAACCCAATATTTCCCATATATGTTTGTTTCTTTTTGCAGGAAAAGAACATTTTGTTGCAAGAAAATACTCTCGCATTATTCAATTACAGAATGACACCCCAGGTTGTCTCCTTCTCTGCTATCTTATTTTCATAAAATTATATTTATAAAAAAATAGCAATGTTTAAGTTGGGGGGTCTGGTTAGTTTAACTTGATAAATATATATATACAAAAATATTAAAATAATGATAATAATTAAAATATATATAAGAAGATAAATTAAAGTGCACTTGCTATGCTTGGTAGTAAGTAAAGAAGAAAATTGTAATTAGTTATATTTGTAAAAATATTTTCAGGATGTTTTTGAAATTTTTATTAGCACTGATTGTACCTACACGCCAATGAACTTTGTGGGCATCCCGATAATATAATTTTTCTCTCTCATCCAAGCAAGTAATCTTTAATATCATTATAATTGATAGCTGTTAGTTATAAAAAAAAATAATAATAATAATAAAATAAAAAATCCCTAGATACCCTGAAATATGGTGAGGGGAGAATAAAAATATATATATATATAGAAAAAAAAAATGTAAAACCCCAGATATCCTGAAATATGGTGATGGGAAGAAAAACATGTTGAAAATAAAATTTTTAAAAAAAAAAATATCCCTAGATACCCTGAAATATGGTGAGGGGAGAAAAAAAATGAAAAAAAAAACGAGAAAAAAAAAGAGATATATATTAACTGTCACTATCATAATTTTGATATGACTATTGCTTAGCTTGGATGAGCTGAAAATAATTAATTTAATGCCCATTTATTCATTAGTACACATATGCAAGTGCTATACTCTTTTATATGCATCATGAAAAAAATATTTTACACATATACACTAAAGAAATTTTCTTCTAAAGCTTAATATCATTATTAGCAATACACCTAGATTTTTATAAAAATTAGTAGTACACTATGATTTAAAAAAAAAAAAGGGAATAATATATTAAACTATTTCCATTGCTAAGGGACTAGCAATGTTTAAGTTGGGGGGTGTGATAAGTCTAAAATTTTTCTGGTAATTTCATATTAAATTCACACCGTTAAGTATTAAAACATTAATTAAATGCAGGTTTTAAGCGAAATTTTATGAAAATCATATTTTTGGTAGAATCTTTAATTTTAATATAAAACGGGTCATTTTGCAATATTCTTGAAAATATAAAATTATGACTCAATTTTAATGTCGAAATGTGTATTAGTTTATTAATATAATTTGGGCAAATTTATAAAATTATTTAATTGGAAAAATCATAAATATATAACTATAATTATATTTTAAACAAAGTAAAATATTATATTTAGATAAAATAAATTAGAAGATTAAACTAAGAAGATACGTGTCATTATTGAAATTATTTACTAAAAAAATTATATTTAAACTCGTATGTTACGCTGCATGAGTACAGATGGTCGGAGCACCGCCGGAGCACCTGTTATGGTGCTCCATCTTCCCCAAAACGGCAGCTCCATGATTTTCCCCAAATTCGGCAACCGATCAGCCGAACCCACCAGCACGTCACCAGCGGCAGAAAACGCACGACAACCGCCATCTCTTCGCACCGACCGACGACTGCAAGATCAGCATCTCCGCCACAACCGACGAGCCACGCGTCGTCGATTCCAGCCGTCCGCACAGGCAAGCAGCCCGTCTTCCCCATCCGTTTTCGCCCAACCACAATCACCGGCTTGCTTCAATCTCCACCGAAAATCGACGACAGCCTGTCACAACCAAACTCACCTCAACAGCCATGAAATTTCTAACGCCCAAAATCCGGCAACCACGATCACAGCAGCTTCTTTATTTCCGGCCAGCCCCGATCCAAAGCCGGCAACCACCTTCCAGATTTCCATTTTCCAATTTCCAGCACCGTCTTCTCCAAGCTGAAAACCCATTTTTCTGCCCAGCACCCATCCATGGCCGCTTGCGAGCTCCTCACCCTATCCATCTCCCTACGGCAGCCCCTTTCAAACCCAATTCTCCAAAGCTAAAATCGGCAGCAAAATAGATGTCTGCCCGCATTGCAGAAATTTCAGCACCGCCATTGCAAAACCAGCAGCCATTTTTATTACGGTCATCTCCCAAGAAGACGGCGATCGCGGCGAGAGCGGAAGCTGTCCAGACGGCACTCGGCGACGAGCTAAAGCCACCGAATCCATCTTCCACAAATCCGGCGAGCCCCTTTCTCTTCTTTCCTTCTCCGATTCTTCCGGCAGAGAGTTACAGACTCGTAGCAGCCATTATTCTCGCCGCACAACGAACCACGACAAACCATCCGGATCCCAAATTCCGCCAGCAACCAATCCCCGATTTTTAACAGCAATTTTTACGGCAAATCAAATCAGCCGAACCACAGGTCAAACCATCTTTCGGCAAATGCAGAAACCGATCAATCACAAAAAAATCAAAATCCAAAGGGGCAAAATGCCTTAATCTCTAGCAACTGCAGCCGCCGATCAACGCCATGAGTGCTTCGCCCCAAACCCATCTTCTCCGACCAAGGCAAACCCATCAGTTTGACAGCGTCCAGCTCTTCGAGCCCACCTTCGCCACCTCCTGGCAGTATGAAACTCACCTCCTTAGCCGCAACCACAAAAATCCTCCATCTCCATTAATTTCCAGCAACCGAATCCACTTGGTCATCCAAGCAGCAAATCGGCAATTTCATTTCCATTTTTACAAGCATTCAGCCCCGTCCACAAGTCAGCGCTTAAACCCAACTCTTCTCCACCGAAAATAGACAGTAAACTGGCAGTTATTCCATTCGTCACCAATTTGCAGCCAAACATTTTGATTCCATCAGACAACGCAATTTGTCTAAGCACCTCCTCAGCCATCAATGCGCCGCTCCCAATTTGGATCAGCATCAGCGCTCCTCAAACTACCAGAAGAAAACCACGGCAGAAGGCAGCTGCAGTTGAAGGCAATGCGAGAATCCCACATCGGATTCCAGATTGGAGGGAGGGCCCCTCACGCACTCTATAAAAGGAGGGCCCCTCCACTCATCCCAACACAATCTCTCTCCCATCACTTGAAGTGGGACCCATTGAGGTGGGACCCTTGCCAAGTGGGAAAATTTTAAGAGCTTGTATTGCTCATCAAAAAAGAGTGGTTTTCAAGCAAGAATTGGGGTAAGTAAATTTCTGTTAATTATAGTTTTTCTTTAATGCTTTGTAGTTGTTAATTTTAGATTTGTAATATTTAGCATAGATTTATCGCTTTATGCATTGTAATTCTTAGATTACATTTAATGCAATTTTCATTCCTGCTTTCGTAGATTAATTTCTGTAGTCTTTTAATTACTGTCCTAGTTTAGATTTAATTATTTGCAATTTCTTCTTTCCTTTCTCTGTCTCTTTCTCTCTCTTATTTATATGCTTTCTCTCTCTTCTTTCTTCTCTCTCTAATTTCTTCTCCTTTCTCCCTAATTTCTTTCGTTTTCTTCTCTGCACCCTCTTTCACTTTTCTCTTTTATTTTTGCTTAAAATAATTCAAAATATATAGCCTCTCTGTGGATTCGACCCGACTCACCGTTATTCTACACTATCACTCGTATAATGGTAGCTTTAATGTGTTTCGGTTAATTTAAATTAAACTGGTGATCACAGTGCTCTTAACGACAAGCACTTGGTACGCATCACTAGCCTATCTACTTCTTCACTTGGCTCTGTTCATTCTTCGACTCGCTCGCATGCCTGAATTCTCCGTCCCTCCTGTAAAAATGAATGAAACTAAATAAATGAACTAAAAATGCCTAATTTATGCTAAAAATGCATAAAAATCACGTAATGCTCCTAAAATGCAAAGTAAGTGAAAATTTAGCTAAATGGATGGAAACTAAACCTAATCTCTTGGACTAACACGCAAAAATAGTCTGAAATAGGTCACGATAACTCGTATTTTTACGAGTTATCACCAACCTAGTCCTAAAAGAAACAATCCTCTACAACCACAACATTTAAAAAGAAAAAATCTAGAGAGATTTCTACAAACATTATGGAAGTTAAAAAGTAACCAGAAAAAGTGAAATTGTCGATAAAGGAGCAAACTACAAGGCTTGTTCAAATAGAGGAGATCTAATAAGTCTTTGGTGAGGATGATGTGGAGATATTATTCCTACAACTCATGTCAACTAGGCTATTCAAGCTACCTGGAGATATTATTCCTGCCACTCATGTCAACTAGGCTATTCGAGCTATCTACTCTAAAAAGGCCTGAAGAAGTTGGGCTTACTACTCATCAGTGATATTACAGCTATCATCGATATGTTAGTCACCCAACTAAGAAATGCTAGAATCTTTAGGAAATATTACAAGATAACATTGAGAAGGGGATTATTAAACTTAGTCCCGTAGTATAAGTTTCATCAAATGTCATAACAGTTAAGATGACTGATAAAGATGACTAGGAAGCAGTTTGAAAATAGCTAAGTCTGAAACGAACAAAAAGGTGCCTAAAAAAATCTATATTAAGAAAATAAAAGGGTTACGAATAAGGTCATTCTCCCTTTCCTTCCAAGGTATCTGAGGCAATCTTCACGAATTCGGTCATTCCTGGTTATCGACTTCCTTCAGCCCGAGTTATTATTTCCATCTACTAATGTCTTGCTAGTAGATCACCTTGTCAAGTAAAAGAAAGATATATACTTGAAAAATTATCAAGTATTACTCTAGACGAGTTTCTCGAAGACGGTCTATTCTAGGACTTAAACAACAACAAGGATGAAGAAATTGCCAATCTAAGAGAATTTCCCAAGAATGGTTCATTTTGGGACTTGGATAGTAATAAAGATAAGACAAAAGTTTGCTATCACATCAATATATCCTTGTTCAACCCTATAACGCGACAAAGGACTACTTCATCTCTCATCCCTCACTATACCAAATTTGAGGTTGAGGTGTCGCTGGTAAACCATATCATCACCTACTTGTGAAAATCTCGGCCACTACCGGCATCTTGGGAAGTTAGAGTGGGATGCTTTTGGTATTCACTTGGAGAATCAGTGATGATTTGGCATCATGACAATCATTTCGAAGAAGTCACAGAGTGGATAATCTTGGTAGATATATTCTTAATCCGCTTCTTATCAAGGCATAGGGACCAATTCCCTAGAAATTATTTGGGGGAATACAATATAGTCAAGAATCCACTGCTAATTACATGAATTATTTTGCTGATAGCACATCAAGTGATCCCTCGGTCATAAGCATACCTGAACCTAAAATGATCTCGGAGTACCTTTCGGATGCAGTATGTCCTCTTTTAGGCAATGGGTACAAAATTTTTGAAGCCAAAACGTTCATTAAGGTAATCCGTAGGGTTGGTAGCAAAGGTCATAAGCAAGATGCAATTTTTAGTGATGCTGAAATTTTTTGGAGAATGAATTAACTCCAAGTTCTACATGTGTTAAAGATAAATGATGCATCCATTCTTCGAGTGTTCCCCTTCCTAACTGAAGAGTTAGGTTATGATTGGCCACACATATTGTTGTTCCATGAGAATCAAAAGTACGCCTTGCCACACTTGCATAACTATGCATGTGCAGTCTGTCAAATGGGACAAACAGAACAGTTCATACTCTAATATTTTGTTCTAAGCTTGGCTCATGACAGTTGGGCCATTCTCTAGATCTCCTCATTCCAGAGGAAGCATTTGGTCCATAGAAAGAGCTGGCTGATTTGTTTATTCACAGATTCCATAATTATCACACTGAGTTTCCTCCAGAGATGATCGAAGCAATGCACCCTCAATTAGGGAAATCTCAATATGAATACATCTTATGATAGATAAATCGCAGGATGATCAACCAGTATTTGATAAAGAAGAAAGTATGGTCCACCAGTGTGTTAAGTCAATGAAGCGTAATTTCCTAGAAATTCTAAGAATGCAAGTATTTTTCTTAGACATGTTGCGAACATTAGCCATAGACATTCAAGACTCTGCCTCCAATAATATGATGCAAGTCGAAGATGATGTGTTGTCAATCCTTAGGTCTGGTCGAATCATACCAAAAAATAAGGGTAAAGCTCCGGTGCGAGATACACGTGCTAAGCCAGAACTGCCTGAGAAGACCAATCATGAAAAGCCATCAGTTAGTTATGATGTGCTCGGCCACTTGAAGCGACTTCCTGCTCGACTTAGTATCTATGATGCTTTGCAGCTATCACGAGAGGCTAGAGATGCATTAGTCACTACTTTGACTGATCAAAATGTATGCCTTGCTTACCTAGTCGACACAGCTGAACGCGATGAGATCATTTCATTCACTGTTGAAGATATGTTACTCAGAGATGTCAATCATAACTGACCCTTATATGTTATGGGTAACTTGGCTGGCGAGTTACTAAATCAAATCATGATCGATGCTAGGTTTGCAATTAATATCTTGCCTCTTTGGACACTCAAGAGGATCGAAATATCCCCTTTAACATTAAAAGACACCAGTGTGGTGATTCATGGATTTAGTTAAGGAACTCTAAAGGCTATGGGCCTAATTGAGTTAGAACTGAGTATAGAAGACTTCTATACTGGAATCTCGTACTTTATAATCAATGCTCCAACCTCATACAACTTGTTACTAGGAAGACCCTAGCTCCATAGCAACATGATTGTCGCTTCAACAATGCATCAATGCTTTAAATATTGCAAAGATGGAGTAAAGAAAAGAATTTTTACTGATCATAAGCCAGTTACGACAGCAGAAGCATTCTACTCTAATGCTAAGTATCTGCTGACAACACTCCTACAAACGCAGTTGAAGCAACAATGTCGAAAAGTCAACAAGTGGTATCCCCCAGTAAAAACAGACACTTTTCCAAAAGATAAAAAGATGGAAGGTTGAGGTCATGGTCGAGGACGAGGTCATTAACAAGAGACGACAGAACCAAGGGCGGAATTTTAGACAAAATTCAAAAATATGAGTCTCGACCCAGTGCAGCCACTGCACAAAAATGACAGGGTCAGCCATAACACATCTTACCAGCTATAGCAACACTACTGCAGATTCATGGTTCTACTTAGACCTGGAAGTCCTGAAAACAGTTGTTAAATTTCCTTGAGTCGATCCCCCCGGGTTTGAGGTGGATCTAGAAGCTCTTTGGAGTTCCAGAGCCAGGCCAAGGAGGAAGCCGAGTTACTTTGTCATAATAGTGACAAAATGGCCACTTAAGCCACTAAACAAAACCAAAAATTAGGATTTCATTCGATGAGGTCTTGGCAATGTTTTTCAGGTTTAATGTGTCTACTCTAAGTGTGCAGGAATCTCAAGATGAGAACTTTGCTAAAACATACTTTGTTAAGCAGTATGGCAAAGTCTATGGTAGTCCAAACAAGTCATCCTATTTACCAATTGTCAGGCCCAAGAAATGGAGCTTCCATTGTTACAACAAAGGAAGCAAGAAGATCATGGACCTGATGGGAGTTTAATCCAACGAACCACATTTTTCATGTCTCAAAAATGACAACCCGATCCCATTATCCAAAAGGCCCCCTGGTTATCAAAAGGGTAACAAAAGATTTGGCATCGGATACAAAGAAGAAGATGATGGTGACTTCGTTGCGAAAGCTCTAGCAACAATGAAGAAGCATTAATGGAACCAAAGGACGCTCCACCTACAATTGAGGATGGAGGATAGCCTACCATTGATGTTCTTGAAGAATTCAATCTTGGGGCTGAGGAGAACCCTAGGCCCATTTTCATCACTAAAAACCTACAAGAAGGAAATAAGGCGATATTGAAGCAACTCTTGAGTGAATTTTAAAGATGTCTTCGCCTGGAGGTATACTGAAATGTCAAGACTAGACCTGACAGTTGCAATGCACCATTTACATATTACATGGGATAAGAAGCCAATCAAGCAAACACCGAGAAGTCTCCAACCAGAACTCGAAGAGCAAATCATTAAAGAAGTTGACAAACTCATCGATGTCGGATCATTCAATAAATCAAATTCCCAAGATGGATTTCAAGCATTGTCCCTGTCAAAAAGAAAAATGGAAAAATCTGAATTTTTTGTTGATTTTTGAGACATAAATGAAGTATGCTTAAAGGATGAGTTTTCCCTTCCTTTTTCGATTTGCTGATCGACAGTGCAGCTTTGTATCACATCTTCTCATTCATGGATGGGTATTCTAGCTATAACCTAATCAAGATGGCTCTAGCAGATGAAGCTGCAACTGCATTTCCAACTCCAATGGGTGTCTTCTATTATAACATTATGCCCTTCGGGCTCAAGAATGTCAACGCAACCTATCAGAGAGCTATGCAAACCATATTTTATAACATTTTGCATAAACATGTTGAATGCTATGTCGAAGACTTAGATCGGTATTTGTTGGTTTAAGAAAATATGATCTCAAGATGAATCCTCTCAAATGTGTATTTGGACTATCATCTGGAAAATTTCTCGGTTTACAGTACGCCAAAAGGGAATCGAGGTCGATCCACTTAAGATAAAAGCAATTTAAAATATGCTACCTACATGTAACCTCAAAGAACTTAAAACCTATAAGTCCAGGTATCTTATATTTGGCGCTTCATCTCTAATTTTTCTGGTTGATATTAGCCATTTCACAAGTTAATGAAAAAAGATATGACATTATAATGGGATAAAAATTATCAATGAGCATTTGAAGATATTAAAGAGTTGCTGTAAAAATCTCCTATTTTGACAACCCTAGTCAAAGGAAAGTCACTTATTCTTTACATTGTTATCAATCCACAATCACTGGAGGCATTACTCGCCCAAGAGAATGCCCAAGGTAAAAAATAAGTTGCATATTATCTCAGTCATCAATTATTACAAGTCGAGTGCAGTTATTCTTCAATTGAGAAAATTTGTCTAGCATTAGTCTTTGTGGCTCAAAAGCTAAGACACTACTTTCTCATGCATCAGATTATTTTAATCTCGAAGGCTAACTTTCTCAAATTTTTGATCACCGGACCAATGCTTTTAGGGCACCTGCCAAAATGGTCATTGTTGTTAGCCGAATTTGACATCCAGTATGTACATCAAAAAGCGATGAAAGGTCAAATATTAGCAGACTTCCTGGCTGCCTGTATGCTTAAAGAAGAATTTTCTATTTTAGAAAATCTACCTAATGAGGAAGTTTTCTATGTAAATGACAGTCCATTGTAGCAAATGTACTTTGATAGTGCTTCAAAGCCATCTGGAGCTGGTGTTGAAATTGTCACAGTTTTACCTCATAAGGACTTATTCATACACTCATTTTTTTGCAAAAAAGGAGCAGCAAACAATGAAGCTGAATACGAGGCTTTCATCATTGGTGTAGAACTTCTCTTGCAATCAAATATTTTATTTGTACAAATATTTGGAGATTCAAAGTTGGTCATTAAATAATTAAATGATCAATACACAAGATCGTTTATCGTTATGATGTTCCTTACCAAATCACCTCGGATAATGTCACGTCATTCAAAAATGACTAAGTAGACCAACTATGCTTGAAGTTTGGAATCAAATAAGTGTTCTCATTGTCATATTATCCACAACGAAATATCCAAGCAGAGGCATTTAACAAAAATATTAATTGAATCCTGAAGAGAACCACAGTAAAGAACAAACATGATTGGCATGAGAGATTTTTTGAAGCATTGTGGGCTTATAGAACTACGCATTGAACTGCAACGGGCATGATGCTATATTTATTACTCTTTGGTGCCAAAGCAGTTTTACTAGTAGAGACCCAGTTAACGTTCCTTAGAGTTGTCATCCATTTTGGGTTGACTACTGAACAACAAGCCAAGCTTCGTTTTAATGAACTTGAGGCGCTAGATGAAAAGCAAGTCCAAGCGCGACAACGGATCAATTTCTATCAAGCTCAAATGGTCGAAGCATACAACAAAGTCATGCGCATTGCTTATTTAAAAGAGGTGATTCAGTGCTAAAGCTGCGGACAGAGCTCATTGTCGAGGTAAACTTACTGACAAATTTGAGCCTAAATGGAAAGGACCTTGTATTGTTGAAAAAGTCTATAGAAATGGCGCATATGAAATTATAAATTGTGAAAGCAAAGTTAAAGTAACAATAAATAGAAAATACTTTAAAAGATATTATCCATGAAGATTACAAAGTAATTATACATTGAAATTTTGTAAAAGGGTCTCCATGGTCTCCCTTGTGGAAGGAAGTGACTCTTTCAGTGTTTGAAGGAAGTTCACCACATCAGCAGAGGGACTGTGTATACTCGAAGCTCCTCAACCTTAGCCTCTAATGTCGAGAGGTCCTAATCCATTGAATCAATGCTTTCACTATAAAGATCAGCTTTGACTTGGAGTGTGTTAGAAGCTGAAACCAATGAACTCAATTTATATTTATCTATGAAGATGGATGTGATAATGCGGCGAACTTCATCTTGCTTCTTTGTTATGAAACCTCGGATGACATCGGCAATTTTTCTCTTGTCCTCTGCTTCTTGTGTAATCAAAAGATGTTGTTCTTGAAGTTTAGTGAGGCGATCTCTACACCCAATGACATCACATTTCGCTGATACCAAGTCCTCTACAAAAACCAAAGACCTCACAGCTGCCTCAAGCTCATGCTAAAAGCACAAAGCTTCTCCCGCGAGAATATGACATTACCAAAACTAGAGAACCTAAGTTGAAGCTTGTTCAGAATCATGGAAAAATCTTCACAAATATTCAATGCTTCGATAACATCATCGGGGGAATCCATAGTGCTCAAAGAAGAAAAAATGCATCCTTGAAGTAGGGGTGGGAATCGAGGCAGGTCAGGACAGGTCAAGGTGTGCCCAACCCTGACCCTAACTTTCAAAAATCTAGTTCGACCCTTATTTTTTTCCGGGTCGGGACAAGATCGGTTTAACTCTTTTTTTTTTACTAGGTCTCGGGACAAAATTTGGGTCGAGAACGGGTCGGTTTCGGGACGACGGGTCGGGTAAAAATTACGGGTCAAGTATGAAATTTTTAAGAATTTATGAACCTATCAAGTATAAAGACAAATCTATATTAAATTTAACTATTATATGCTTCAATCTATTATTAATCAGTCAAAGTAAAACATAAATCCTTAAATAAAACATGAATATTTATTCACCTATATAAGAACAAGTTAATGAAACATACCTTCGGGGTAGGTTTAAAAAATATATTATATAATGAACTTGAACGGGATGGATTTATACGAACAAGGTAACAGTTGTGGGTTGTAGTGTGTCTTGTTGTCATGAGAGTGGTCCAAGTGGTTTGACGAATATTTAATTATTTATCCAAAGTTAGTCTCATCAGTTGCGTAGTGGAGCGACGCCGTGAAGAGTGGTCCAAGTGGTTGGACAAATATTTAATTATTTATCCAAAGTTAGTCTCATCAGTTGTGTAGTGGAGGAGCGACGCTGTGAAAAAAATTGCCAATATAAAGAAGTTTTCATGTCGTATAATACCAATAAAAAAAAGAACTTTTTTTTAAATGTAAAATATAAATGCAAAAGATGTATGTAGCTTTGATGTATTTTCATACAACCATCTACTAATAATGCAATTTAGTATCCCACTATCTTTGTTGCATTGTTTAGAAATAGGAAATATTATGATTATAAATGTCATCAATGAAAAGCAGAGGTTTTAGGGAGAGATGAAAACATGTATGAATAATGTTTAAAACCATATGTTTTGGATGGCCTGATCCTAGTTTTCCTTTGCAAGAAAAATAAAATTAACATATTCATAGCAGTTCTGTACCGGTGGTGGTGGAAATCATAAACTAGCAGCACCACCTTGGTGTGGTATTGAAAAACATTATTTCAAAAAAGGCAAAAAATCCAACCTGCCAGATTCGAACCAGCGACCTAAGGATCATCTGCAGCTACTACAGTCCGCTCTACTAACTGAGCTAAGTTCGGTTTGTCTTTTACAATATGACTTATTCAATAGTTATGCAGTCGCTTCCATGCCGATTCAGCGGGTCAGCGGGTATAAGTGGGTCGGGATCCGGTAGGTTCGCCCCGACCCGCATTTTGTAGAAATTTCTAAACCCTTGGCCCGCCCGGGCCCGCCGGGTACATAACCTCGACGCGCTCCGGTATAAAATAGGGGCGGGTCACGGGTTGACCCGCCCCGATTCCCACCCCTACCTTGAAGTATGTCACTGCACACCTTAGACGCTTGAGATTCAGTTGCCTTAATCGCTCATACCCGATTACTCTTAAAGTTGAAATGAAATGATGCAAATGGTTCAAGACATGATTTTTAACATCAGAAAGCTGGCGAGTCTCACTTGAGTTCGCGCCAGTGTTAGGGCCAATTGAATTAAAATGAGGACCACCTGATCGACCAAATCCAGAAGTTGATAAGTGACGAGCTAAAAAGATTAGAGCGACAAGTCGACCAGAAAAAATCCTAAATACAAAAATGTGATAATACCTAGTGACAGGAGAGAAATAGGCAATGCCTCCATTGGTATATCAACTAGTGTTGTATCCTCCGTTGGTGCCTAGTTTATGACAAAATAGAGGGGAGGAGTGCATTGTATTCTTTAAAATTCTTTTTAGTGTATTGAATACACCACTTGTAGGCTAAGTACCCTTGAATGAAAAATGTGGAGAGAGGGAAAATAAATATTGCAGATATATCAACACAAGAAATTATAGTAGTTCCTACCAACTCCACTTCTCCAAGAACACACCCTTGTGTCTTAGGTTTTACTATATCAATGTAATTACAATTAGAGCCCTTGCTCTCTTCTAAATTTCAACTCTAAAGGGCCTTTATAATTTTCACAGAAGTAGGTGGCGAGTCACACTCCAACCACACATTACTTGCCTTTACTTGGTTTTAGTCTCCAACATCAAACCAAGTGGAATCACAAGAACATTAAAGAGAAAAGAAAATCTACACGTTACAAATGTAAAGAAAAGTTTTCAGTGCGTAGAAAAACTTGTAGAATGAGTAGGTGAGAGAACTTCAGCACTTGCAACCAAAAAACACAGTTCTTCTTATAGATCTTCTTAATGAGCACTTGAATACTTGTAGTTTAGAAGGTGAAAGTTTAATCAATGCTTTAGCTAATCCTCTCCACTTCATTTGATGTATATTAAATAGAGAGGGAGGAAATCCAAACGTTTGGAGGTAGGTAGCGTGCATTTAATGCGCCGACATTCAAATTTTTTCGATCATTGATCCAAGTCCTACTCGGAGTCGACTTCAGGTGTGATTTCACCCAAGTCACAAACTGGAGTCGACTTGTATTGCGACTTCGATCTTTAGCTCTTCAATCTCAAGTTCCACTTGGGGTCAACTTGGTCTCAAACTTGACCCAAGTCGTAGGTGAAATCGACTTGGGTTGCGACTTCGCACACTATCATGCTTATTAGAACTTTGGTGTTTCACAATCTTAATCTTATAGTATATGTATCCTTGTCTCTTCATATTTTTGCTTCAAAAGCTTTCATTTATGTAAATAAACCTTTGTACTTCTTGATCATTGAGCATGGTCATGTCTTTTTGAAAGTTCTTTAGTGGGCTTGTGATTCGGACCTTGAATCACTTTGAAATAATGTTTCTTGAACCAATCTTATCAATCTTGGACTTGAAACTTCTTGGTTTTAACCTTCCTGTGCTCAAGTTGAATGTTGAGGTCGAGTTGGCTTGCAACTTCGGTCAAGTCATGTGTCTGAGTCGACTTCATTTGTGATTTCACCCAAGTCGCATGTCAGAGTCAACTTGGGTTGCGACTTCGTCTCATCAAACTTAGCATTGGATCCATAAAGATCATTCAAGTCATTAATAGAGTCAACTTGGATTGTGGCTTGACTTAAGTCACATACGAAATCGACTTTGAATACGACTTCGCCTACTCACGCGTCCATATTGTCAACGCTATTGAAAAATGGTCTTTTGAAGTCGATTCTGAAGTTAACTTGGGAATCGACTTGACCTAAGTAAATGCTTGAGTCAACTTGGCCTGCGACTTGACCTGTCAAGCTTTAAATCTTGAAATTTTTAAACCTTAAATCATCTCAACACTCATGTTAATATCTTCAAACCTCTCAAATTAAGTTATTAATCATCAAAACATAGATTGTGCTTGATTTTCTATTCATTCACAACATCCTCTCTACCATGAACATCGTCATAAAAAACTTCAACAACTAGGACAGCTATCAAAAATAACTGAAGTATAAGATGTGCAGTAAGAAAGAAAAAAGGGAAAGGAGAAAGTAAACAAATGAAAAATTTTACCATCTAAGTTCATGCCCTTGACTTTTGGATCAATATGAGGAACCTTCATATGAGTTCCTTCTCTCAAACTAAATCCTGCCAAAATAAGTAGTTGAAGTAAGAAATACTACAAAAATAATCACAATTGGCAAAATAGGGATACCCATGTTTCTATCATCAGAATGGGAAGCTGTCTTCGTAGGGGTATCTTGAGCTACAAAAGGTGAAGATCGATATGCCTTAGGTATCCATACCCCCAGATAATCCCTCATAAAGATGTTATTAGAGAATATAGGCTCGCTGCCATAAGACCTCATGTGTTGGTCCACTTGATCCATATTCATTTCTACATGGGAACCCAAGAGGTCACTTAAAGTATGATCGTTGTAGGCTAGTAGTGCAAGAAAATTATTCTGCACCTCGACATGCATTCCTTTACCCACTGCATGATTGCTAGAAGAATTTGTAGCAGCATTCGAATCTGTTGCAATCTCTCCTTCCTTGAAAGGCTCAGGCTGTTGAGTAATTTCAACAAGACATGATCCTTTACTAGGATTTCCCATCATATCAACTGCGAATTTTTTTGTGATTTCTTCTTATTTCGAGGAACCTTTCTCTTAAGAAGAATTGGAAGGTCCGACAGTCGGAGACTAATTCCTGATTTGGTGGATTTTTTGCTTCTTACCTAAGGGTCATGCGTTTTTAATGACTCCACAGCCTTTGAGTTAATAAGCCGATTTGGAAACCAAAAGCGACTGATCAACTTTGGTGGATATACAACTTCGGGGAGCTTGATGTTGTATTCTGTCAAAAAAAGAAAGGGTGGGTAAGGATAAAAACACACAAAAATAAAAAAATAAAATAACAGGGAAGAGACATACTACAGGTCTCTATAAGCTTCCGGTCCTTTTGAGAAGTAGCCTTTTTAGCAGCCAATTCCTAGAGAGTCTTCTTCACAGGCTCGGTATCATGGTGGATCTACTCTTTTCCTTCTGCAACCCAATCAATGCAATAAAAATTACACCCAACAATCACAAGGTAGGCCTTGAAAAAAATCAATGTGTTAAACACAATGGGCTTCAGTCTCCTCCATGTTAGGTTCTTTGAAGCGTCTCACCTCAAATGGCATCACCAAGCCTAATTCTCCCTAACTGGTGGACAAGTCTAAGGGCTTGAAAGCCCAAAAGTGAGATTTAGGCACAATTTGCTCGATGGCCTTCACAGCACAAATGTCATACCAATGTATGTAATCTTGAGTCGCTCGAACAGGATGGTCAAATGAAGAAAATTTAAGCTTAGAAGAAAACTTAACTCCTTCAAATCATGAGCACACTGCAAGTCAATGAAGAGGTCTAATGTCAACTTTCATTTGATACCTTGGAATGCGAGGAAGATATGCAAGAACGTCCTGATCAATGCCAAATTAACGTGCGAACCAATGAGGATAATATGGCTCGACCTCAAAACGAGGCCCATCCCTGTAAGCCAGAAGACCTGGTTAAAGTGATAATGCGAAGTCCTTTTCATCAAGTGTCGACTCTTTAGACGAATATTTTGTTGACTACTCGCAAGGCGCAAGCATATGAAAAAACCTCTCTTCAAAATTATTGGTCCCGAGTTAATGGCAATAACCCAAGAGGGGAGGGGTGAATTGGGTAATTAAAATTTTTCAACTTAGACAGAAATTTTACCCCGGATTAATCTAGTCCCCTTTATGAAAAAATAAATGTAAAGCAATATAGTGCTGAGAGCAGAAATAAAAATCAACAAGCAAGATTTTATAGTGGTTCGGGCAACCTTCCCTACTCCACTCTTCCAAGCTCACACCTCTTGTGACTTGGGTTCCACTATGTATTTCACAAATACAACTAGAGCCACTGCTCTCTTCTAGATTCCAGCTCTAGGGGGCATCAACAATTCACAGCACCAGTAGGTGACGAGTTCCACTCCAATCACACACTACTTTGCTTACACTTGATCTTAGTTACCCAAACTAAATCAAGTTCAATACAATAAGAGAAAGTAAAAGAAAGTTTCTACACGTTACTGGTGTGTAGAGGCAGATTTGGCGCAGAGAAGAACTTGTAAAGCAGTCTGAAAGATTCAACGAGCGGCTCTTGGCAGTTTGAAAGCAAGGTTCTTTTTCTAGATGTTGTCTTGATCACTTAATGCTCTTAGAGATGGAGTTATGCTCATTCAATGAATTCTCAGCTACCCTCCACGTTCATATTGAATGTCTTTTATAAATGTTGAGGGAATCCGAACGTTTAGAAGTAGATGACGCGCATTTAATGCGCCAACGTTCGAAAATTTTTCGACCGTTGCAACCCAAGTCGCAGGTGGAGTCGACTTCCGATGCGACTTCGCTCAAGTCGCAGATGGAGTCAATTTCGGGTGCGACTTCGGCAGTCCGCAACTTCTTCAAGTTCCAATCTAGGTTGACTTGGTCCTCGACTTGACCCAAGTCGTAGGTGAAGTCGACTTCGTGTGCGACTCCACTTCCTCAGCTTTCTTGATGAACTTTAAATCCTTGGAGATGACTTTGATCACTTGATTTTCTTCATATTAATTATTCTTCTATTCATTTATAACTCTTGGAGCTTAGTATAATCATCCTAGCTTGATGTCCTTTAGCTCCTTGACTTGCAAACTTTTGAATCTTTGAAATCTTGAATACTTGAATCTTAGAGCGCCTAATGATGTCCAAATATGTGTTCATAATCCAACATGATGGATTCATGCAACCCTTCTTGCTTTGATCTTCATTTGAGTGTTTGAGTCGTCTTGGCCTTCATCTTCACTTGAATCTAGCATTGAGCCGTCTTGATCTGTAAATTTCGCACTGAAGTTGAAGCGGGAGTCGACTTGGTCTACGACTTCACTCAAGTCGCATGCGGACTCGAATTGGGATGCGACTTCGGCAGCTCTCGTTCTCAAGTTCAACTTTGGACAGAAATGACGAGTCGAAGTCGATGCTGGAGTCGACTTGGTCATGCGACTTCATGCGGAGTCGACTTCGTTTGCGACTTTGGCAGCTTGGTCCCCGTTTTCAACTCCGAACGAAAATGATGGGCTGCAGTTGCTGCTGGAGTCGACTTAGGGTGCGACTTGGCCTAAGTCGATGCCTGAGTCGACTTGAAAATCGACTTAACCTGTCATGCTTCATTTTCTTCATTTGTATAACCTTTAATCATTTTCACAAACATGTTAGTAACCAAAACTTACTCAAATTGATTTGTTAATCATCAAAACATAGATTTGACTTATTTTCCACATGTTTCTAACAAAAATAACCAGTCTAGATGAGAATCTTGGTCATCTTCTCGAAATTATAACTGGCTAAGTTTCGCCTGGCAAATTTCTTCAGTATCAAACATTGAGAAAAAAATCGAGTGACCTCTTCAACCCCATAAATCTGTGGAAAATAGAAACCGAGCCAATTAAGGAGAAAGTGAGTTGGAAAATATTAAGTGGCATGCCCTGGGATTTTCTTATTGTATATGATCTGATTCAAGCCCTTATAGATATGACAGAGTACCCAAGGTGCTAAGGTGAAGCGCTTACCTTAAGCTATCTCACAGACAACGTAAAGGCATGACCATTCGTAAGACCATAGGCCAAGGAGGAAGGACAAATGACTACGAAAACCCAAAGCCACAGAAAGAGGGACAAGCTCGACCTCAAGTTGTACTCACTGTTGACATTCAAGAGGGAGCCACAGACCGCCTTGCGCCTTAGCATGAAACTTAGTAACATTGGAGGGCCAGTTATCCCTGGATACTTGTTGGTTGAAAATCCTTGAAAACAATGTCACCCATTCTTTGGCTGTGAATTTTTTCTTCGTGTTTGTCTAATATAGCTCATCAAAAAGATCCACAACCTTTAAAGCTATTGGGTTCTTGTTAAAGATGGAGTTTAGAGGAGTGCACTCATTAAAAGGTGCTCCACATACTGGAAGGCCACATATCCCCTTCAGATCTCATAGGGTGATGCTCATTTCGCCAAATGAAAATATGAAAGAGTTAGTCGCCGATGACCAAAAGCTAACAAAAGCATTAATGATATTGTTATTCTTCCAAAAAGCCCTCGCCAATGACTAAGATGACATCTGTTATACTAGCAACCGTGAGCACTTCCTCACGATGGGAAACTAGATCTTGTCCCCATTGATCGAAACTTGGGATATTGTCCAAGCAACTATGAGAGACATTCGTACCCTTCTTACATTTGAAGGAATAGTCTTCTAGTTCCTTTTGCCATCAGCAAGGTTTCTCCATGATAAAATTATGGGTATTATCCAATGCCCTAGTTGGAAGAAGAAAATAAACTGAAAAGGTCTTCGGGGGGGTCAATTGCAGCAACAACCTTCCCAAAAATATAACCTTCCTAGCAGTCTGATACTCAGTAAAAAATTTCTTTAGAATCACGTAAATCTAAGTGGAATTGTTAGTGATGTCTTCCATAAGGTGACAATTCATAGGGCTGAAGTGAGAAGGCCCCTACGAACAATGGAAATATTCGCTGCTAGCTAAAGCGGGGTACCACCAAAAGTAAGGAAAAAAGCCTCCACAAGGGCAACAAAGAGAAGATCATACTTCTTGCTACTCTGCGGAGTTCTCTTCTTCGGAGCGCACTGCTTTTTCTTGGTACTACCCTTTCCCTCAGAAAGTTCTTACTAGAAACCTCTTTCTTCTTGTATGTAGATTTTTGTCTTTTAGACTCTCCATGGGCATACTTATTAGAAGTCTTATACTTCTTTGCATGAGGGTGACATCAGAGGCACTGTAGTTGAAACTGTCTCGAAAAAAGAAGTGTTATCTTTCGGCTTCCCAAAAGAAGAATACCGTTTTCTCACTGTTGATCTATCTTTGGGTGAAAGAGCAGGAAATTCAAGAAAAGAAATATCAGACTTGACCTCTTGTAACTTTGAAGCCATCGTTTGCATAACAAAAGGAGGGGACCATCAGATTCGAAAAAAATAAAAATAAAATAAAAAACAAAAAATAAAATAAGAAATAAGAAATAAAAAACAACAACAACAAACAGAAAAATGATTTATAGTAAAATACTACATTTGGAACCCCTAACCATGATTCACAAGTTTCAAAGCTTTTTGACATATTTAGTTGAGACACCATAAATTTATGATCATAAATAACTAAACAGCAAAAAGGAGCTTAGAAAACTCCAAATCATGGCCAACGACAAGACTAAAGCCAAGTCATCAAGACCCTAGGTGGGATTTGATGAATTCGTGTCGAGTAAAGCATACTCACCCTTATAAGAAATATGAGGAAGATTAGAGAAAATATAGTCAAAAGAAGAAATGAATAGGATGTTCTCTCTCACAATAAAAGGGAAAGACCTGTGATGGTTAAAGAAAAGAAGAAATATGGAAGAAACTCAGCAGCTGAAAATGAGAATAACCAGCAAGAGTTTTGAAACTAAGAGCTTAAAACGAGTATTTATAAGAGTAGACAGCAGGGGAGAATGGTATTTATGACCGTTGCCCATTGCAGCGAGGAACAGTTGAAAACTCAGCCATCGTCTCATGGAAGAAATGTAAGCAATTGTTCTTCATGCTGAACTACTGCTCGCAAAACCAAAAAATGTGCAAAAAGGGGAACATTTAATGCTAAGTAGCTTTTACAGAGCATAGAAGGTGAGCCCATGCCACGTACAAAGTTAAACCCACTTTTCTTAGAAACGGTCGAGCAAGGAGATAAGTTCTTGAAAGAATTTAACATATATCAGGTCAAAAGCTACATTCACCTTCCAACAGTACTCCTCGGGGGCATGCGGATTCTACCCTATGCATCGAATGTTGCAATGGAAATAAGTTTATTTCAAAAAATTTCTCATACATGAATTAGAGCATAAATTTTGAAGGGGGCATTTGATGAATTGCAGGTGGGCCCTACATCAAACCCACACCAATTAATTTTGGAATATAAAGATTATGTGATTTTTATTAAAAATCCTAATTCACATTAACTACCAAGATTTTTAAAAAAATCTCTTTAATCAATCTACCATTGCCCTTTGGTTCCTGCTGGCAAAGAGACAGCGCATGCAAGTCCAAGGCAAATGAAAATGAAGGGCCGCTTCCAAGAGTTTCGGGTTGCAAAGGATGACCATCAGGAGGACTCCGAGAAGAAGAAAGCAAAGGTAACTTCTTCCCCTCCAATAAAGGTAACACCCACCCACTGTAACACCAAGAAGATTCTCCACTGGAATGCAGAGGAAGATGATTGCGTCCCTCCAAGTTTCGACTACACTCATAAAGTTGGCTAAGCTTGGCGCCAAGGTCGTATAATTTAGATCGTCTCCTTATCTCGCCAATGCCTTCTGCTGAGAACTTGCTACCCTCAGATTTAGCTATTCATTCCAAATTGACTTCAAGGAGCTAGCTCAGCAGTACGTCGACAGCATAAACGCAGTTGGCCTCATGCCAACCGGATCAGTTCTCCTCACCAAAGCCAACATCGAAGGAATGCCAAAGCATCTCACCTGCAACGGGATAAAAAGCACGCATGCAAAAGAGCCACAAGAAACAAAAAAGGAACACCACTGAAATGATTGAGATTGAGATGCTAGGATCCAAAATCTAACAGCTTAAAGCCCAGAAACGAAGCATTTTAAAAGAAAACAGATGGCCCCGATTGGCCTCCCTTCTCCACAAAAAGGCCCAACATCCTCAAGGATTGTCTCAAGACAAGCAACAGAAATACCAAAACTCAAAGACGAGGCCCGCATGTGTCATCGAAAAGCATGATAGCCTCCAATCAAAGCTCCACCTCAAAAAAGCAAAGAGGCAGAGTAGCTGTTCCTCAATGTGTTGGAGAAAACCATCGAAGCTTTCAAACTCGTCTAGGCCACTAGATGACCAGCTTTGGAGCAGTGGCATCACAACCAACGCGATTTGCTCATGAAAACCAAATGGAGACAAGGAACCCTCACGTGAAGCTATAAGGACCGACTTGCTCTCCATGCATTTTACAAAAGAGCTGGGACCGAAAGATAGCAAGAAGAAGTTGCTGCAACAACAGCTGTTAATGGGATATAACAACGAAGGGCGCAGCTTGGGTAGGGTACCCACCGACCTAACCCTAATTTGGTTAGGATATAGTACAAATTATTACTCACCCCCTCAAATAAGATACGAGTAGGGTAGATACATTGAGTATCTAGAACCGATCCACATAAGTACTCATATGGCTAATTAATTAGGTACATAATTATATATATA
The DNA here is from genome assembly GCA_030490835.1 of Annona cherimola. NCBI lineage: Eukaryota > Viridiplantae > Streptophyta > Magnoliopsida > Magnoliales > Annonaceae > Annona > Annona cherimola. The sequence continues at coordinate 93,725,051 of CM059972.1, forward strand.
ATATATATTATACGGTATGCATTATGCTTTATCGTTGATATCTTGTGTGCACATATATTTTAACAAATTCAAATTTAAAAGAATTTTGTACCTTATGAAGTTGTGAATTGTGAAGTAGGAAACTGGTTCGATTATTTATATATACGTCATTGACTTCCAAAGACTCTTATAGATAAGCTTATGACTTATGATTATAATATATTAATAGTTTTAACGATTAGATTATAATGGTCTATACTTCATATTTTTATATAATAATGTAAATAATAATATACGTACTTGTGATTTTAAAATGTAAACGAGTATTATTTTACATTATTTAAAATAACATAAAAAAATTTTAAAATATTATATTTGAGTATTAAAGGAATTGATTTTGAACCGAAATCAGAACGACCCTACGGGTAATGGGTATGGTAGGGTACATTACGAACCGAACTGACAAATGGGTAGGGTAGAGTAGATCTTTTACAAATAATATATGAATAGAGTAAACCACTACCCGAACTGAATCGACCCGGGTTGCAACCCTAGTAACAACTGGCCATGATGAAAGACCAACAAAATTAAAAAATTAAAGAAGAGGCGCTACCAAATGTTTGCAAACAGATGTAAGAAACACCGGAGCAAAAGGAAAATCTTAACGCCACTGATTCAAAGGAAATCAATTCAACTCCAGTCCTTTGACAAAAGACCTTCGAGTAAGTTAGGCAAAGGAGAAAGGATGGGAGTTATACCACTTGCCCGAAAATAGAAGTTTCTGCTACCCACTGGCATAAGCACTAGGGGTACCGTTGCCTCCATTCTCTAATGTCTCCATTGGCCATGGAGACGAGGAGGGGGTTGTTTCCACCTCTTTGTTCGCTTATTTAGTGAGGAAAGTGAAGCCTGGGACCTCTACCTTGTCACCCGAGGCTACTCCCCTAATGGTCATGAAATCGACTACTATGATAGCTTCATCATCACTGGTAGCTGCCACGACGCCCATGGAAATGATGCTTGGATCTACAGGCGGCAAGACAAGTCGGGCGATTAATGGGATGAGGCAAGGAAGCTGCCACCATTCGCGAAAGTCTTGGCTTAATCAGAGAAGACTTGCATCAAGACATTCAAAGAAGGAGTGACCAACCAGTAGGTTATTAAAAATCCCAAGTCGAAATTACGAGATGGAAAGAACAGAATAGGGTACCAAAGTGATGAAGAAGACGTGCCTATAAATTTCTACGGCAAAAGCATACCACAAGCAAGTGCATGCACGTGATTGCCTGTAGCTCTCGCCAACCCAAAAATCGCTGGAAACATTTGGAGGATGATTGCAATTCCGCACCTCCAAAGCCATGCATACGCCAATAAAGAATAGGCTTGTGGCAGATAACTACCCACATTAAGCAGAAAGCAGCAAATACCCACACAAAAATTGTTCCGCGGGTGCAAGTTTCGTAGCGCTCAAGCTACATTTCTATGCAGAATTACAATTTTGTTAGAACAGTTATGTGGGAATAGTTCTGCGGGACAGTTTCTTAGCAATCAAGCTTTGATTTAACTTGCAGAATTGCCAATTCGGGCCGCCAAAACTCTATAAATAGCGCCCATGGGGACATAACTCCCGAGACAAGCTCACACAACACAATTCCCAGCTCCCAACCGAGAGAGCCTAAATTGTTAAGTTTTCTTTCCTTTTAGCATTTTGAGTTGTATTCAACCAAAAAAAATCATTTCTATCTTCTCGACTTGGATTCAAAAAGGTAGGAATTTTCACTTTATTTCATTTATAATCTCTCCTTAATTTTCTTTATTTTCTAAAACAAAAATTATTTTCTAAAATTACTTTTCCTCAAGTAGATACTCCCTAGGTGGCGGGTTGAATTGATACGCGGGGTTAAGTATTTTTCTCTTATTTTTAAAAAAATATTTTTCTAAAACTATTTTTCCCCAAGTAGATACTCCTCGGGTGGTGGGTTAAATTGATATGTGGGATTAAGTATTTTTCTCGTATTTTTAAAAATCATTTTTTTTAGACTCCAACAGGCCCACTTGGGCTCAAATTTGTTGAGTCAAGCCTAATTAGGTTCAAACTTTTTTCAACAAGCCCAGTTGGGCTCAAACCTTTTAGTTTGTCCAAATTGACCTGAATATATTCTTAAAATTCGGTTAAGCCTAATGCTTGGTAAAACCACCCAAATTTCAATCGAGAGGTTGTATATGGAACACGTTAGTCTGCTATGTAGATCCAGACATTGAATGCGGAACATGCTGGCTTATTAAGCTGAATGCGGGACTCGCTGATCTACTGTGTAACTCCAAAAACTAAGAGCGCACTTAGTTTACTGTGTAGGATTGCTAGTGTAGTAGACAGGTCTCTCACTAGTCCCAAACCGAGTCATTGTTGGTCGACGGGCTAAGTGTGAACTCACTTTTGAGTCATGATGCGTGGCGTTATGCACTTCTTCTTTTTTTCAAATCACGGCACATGGCGTAGTGTACTCACCATTTTAGGTCACGGTATACGGTTAAGTGATCTATATTTATTTTTATTAATCATGTCGCGTGGTTGATATACAACTCGTTTTAAGTCATGGCGTGTGGCGTCATGTACTACCCATTTTTGAGTCACTACACGGGGCAAGGTGTACTCATTTATATTTGTGTTTTCATCGACAAGATTATTTGTGCATTTGTAAAGTTATAAAAAGACCTATGCATTTTATCATCATTTCAATGAGATCATCAATATTTTTTGGGACTATGGTATTTAGTTCTTTTAATCAAGGATTTTCTCATTAGAGATGTAAAATCAGAGTGTGGAACATAATACGAACTATTTTATGATATACTTTTCGGACTCGGTTAAAGGAAGTAAATGTTTTAAAATTTTATTGGGAAAGTAATTGAGTATTTATTTTCTAAAACCAGCCGACACGAAACGGGATACCCAAAAATTGAGACCAAAACAATATGTTAAATATACTTAGATAAATAAGCATATGAAGAAAAATAAAAAAAATATTGTAAATGAGTTTTTTTAAGGTGAGTTAAACAAAACATTTGCATAGTCCGACTACAAGATCACTTCTCATTAAATATTATTTTCCTTAGTTTGTTTAATTTGTTACTAAGTTTTATATTTTCTGGTTATGTGTGCATATTTGTTATTTTCAAAAAATACCATTTTGAGGGGTACTTAAGTCGTTTTGAAATATGTGTACATTCCAGGGGAATATAACAAGCTAGATATGATTCGAAAGATATGTCAAGCAATATGGAGGCAGTTTGCAAAATTTGAAATTATTTGATATATTTGCAAAATTGAACAAACATGTTAGGATGGTGAGTGTTTGGAAAGTGAAAAAATATTTGGATAAAAAGTTGTTGGTATAAACAAATTTTAAACGAGATAAATGATGTGATATTATAAGAGTAATAATGAGAGGTAAAAGAATAAAGTTAAAATAAAATAGGACAAGCCATATATGATCCAAAATATATGTTAAACAATAGGGAGGCAATTTGTAAAATTTGAAATTGTGTTACATTTTCATAATTGAAAAAACATATTAGTATATTTCAAAGAAAACTAGGACATAAATTATGAATATGGTGCAACCAGCGGGGAATGTTTAGTTCTATTTTTGGAGCTTATGGTTTATTTTCTTAACGTTAATAATAAGTTCCTTATCTTAATAAAGACTTTAGATGTAGGTTAATTTATGGTCTCATGGAAGAGGCTTATTTGCCCATCATACGCGCAAGTAGACCTAAAGGTATTTTATTTTTGAGGAATTTTTGCAACTATGCTTACAAAGTTTAACAATATTTCGTTCATGTCCTTAAGTTTGGCGATATTACAAATATGCCCATAAGATTTGCATGAAATTATTAGCGTATCCCTCCCGTTAGAATGACATTAATTTTTTTTGTAAAATGACGAGAATACCCTTTAATCTAAATGATAAACTTGTAATTTTTTAAATATTATACACTATTTGCTATTTCATTATTTTATATATTTTTACATATATTACTATTTTGAATTTTTTTGCACACTTGTAATATTTGCAAAAATTATAAGTGTATCATTTGGTTTAAAGTGCATTATTGTTATTTCATAAAAATTTTAATGGTGTTCTAACGGCAAGGACATACTTGCAATTTCATACAAACATTGTGGGTATATTTACAATATTAGAAACTTTAGAGACACGAATGTAAGCTCAGTCAAACCTTATAGGCATGTTTGTAAAAATCCCTATTTTTGTCTTATGAAAATTTATATCCCTAAAATGCCAATACTTTCATAATATAGGAAGTTTTTATGTCTCTAGTTTAAAGAGCATTTGGTCTCCTTTTCTACCAATGTTATGTTCATTTTATAAATTATGCAATATTAAATATTTAAATCATGCTAGGATTACTTTTTCTAGATGTAAATAAACATGTGACCCAAATCCAAAAATTTAGTTGCCCTTGTAATTTCACTATCTCAACCTAGATTGGCCCAACATAACCAACTTATATATTCAACCGCAGATTAATTAAGCATAAAGCATACTCTAATTTTCAACTTTTGACCAAATTGAAAATCCAAGATTAACCTCACCACTTTTAAAAAGCTCCAAAAAAGTTAAGCTTAATGTGGGTACTACAGACATCAAAGAAAAATGGGTATCTATATATGAGAACCCATATGTATATTATTAAACTATTTTATTGTGTTGATTTTGTACCATTATAGCATGAGGCACATAGACATGTTAGATTTGGATGAAAATTAGTATGCTAATAAACTGAATAATTCTAAATATAATGAGTATAGTATATTTCTTATTCATGATCAAGTGGGCTTCACAATGCATGAACTATACCATAATTATAGTGCAGTCTGAATACACTTAAATAAATTCGTTTATATATTACATCATCTCAACTAGTATTACAATTTTGTAAGACATTCTTACAATTTCCTAATAATATTCTACAAACTTCTACTAACATTCCAATCATTTTTAACAATATTTCTTAATTATCCCAGTTGGTGGACGCTCACAGAAACTTATGGAAAATATTGCCACTACTCAACATACAATCTTTGATGTTGTGCATAGAGTCGAGAGGCTATGGGATTAAAACATATAAAATTTTAAATATTTATTTATAAGTAATTCAATATATTCCATTCAAACTTTTGTTACTAACCAAACATTTTAAATACAATAAATGGATTTAGTTTCATAAATAAAGATTTGTTTAGGAAGAGATAAAAAGAGTAAAACAATAATGGTCTAAAAATAAATAAGGGAAATGATTAGAAGTAAAAATAATAAATATAAAAATAGACATAGTTGTTATATGAAAAACTATTAAAAAATAATACAATGCAGAGATGATAACAATAAAAAATAAAAGTTACATAAATAAGATGTCAAATTATATTAAAATACATTTAGGATATAGTGTTTTTCTTTACTAAGGGTGTATTTGGCTGCACTTAAAACTTTTTAAACAAAAAATTTTAATTTAAAACTTTTTACTTTGCCCAACTATTATATTTTTTAATTATTTCTTCCTATCTTCTTATAAAATATCCTTATTTTCAATTATTTTTACACAACTATTCATACAATTAACCTATTTATTTTAATTTCAATCTCTTTCCTCCTCATCATTATCTTTATCATATCATATCACTTTCTTCTATTTCAAAAAATTTTATAACAAAAATTTCTTTTCTAAAAAATTTATTACTTCCAAAGGGTAATTTGCAAATACCCACAAAGTTTTAGAAATTGTGAATAACCCACATAAGATATTTTGTTTTAGGGTGTGTTTGGTTAGAGGTAAAACTTTTGATGAAAAGTTTTGGGAGCAGAAGTTGTCAAATTGATAGAAAATGATGTGATATAATAGGGGTAATGATGAGGAGTAAAGAGAATAAAGTTAAAATAGATAGGTTAGTTGTATGGGTAGTTGTATAGAAATGATTGAAAAGTAAGGTAGTTTATATAGAAAAATGTGAAAAAATAATTAAAAAATAGAGTAGTTATGGAGAGTGAAAAGTTTTTGGTCGAAAAGTTTTAGTTGACATATTTTGGCCCCAAACAAACACACCCTTAATCTAAAACTTTTCACACTCCACAATTACTCTATTTTTAATTATTTTTTCACATATCTCCAAATAAACTATCCTATTTTTCAATCATTTTTATACAACTACTGATGCAAACCAAGTGCTTATCGTTAAAGCACTATGATCACTAATTAAATTAAATTACCTTAAACATATTAAAGCAAATATGATACGGAAGATAATATAGAATAATAGTGAGTTGGAACGAATTCATAGAAATACGATAAGGTTTTGAATCGTTTAATATCAATATTCTCTACAAGGGAAGGAAGAGAGAGAGAAATTAGAGAAAGAAGCTAGAAAAAAAAGGAGAAAGTATAGAGAAAGAAGAAAGAGAAATAAGTAAGAAAAGAGAAGAAAGGGAAAAGAATGATAACGATAGAGAGAAGAAAAATGCAAATAATTAAATAATATTCTAAATTAAATCTAAACTAACAAAATGATTAAACGATTGCAGAAATAAAATTTAATCTACCAAAGTAATAAAGGAAAACACAGTATGTTTAATTAAAAAGTTACAAAGCAGTAAATCTAATTTAAAAGTTAAAATTTCAAATTTTATCAACTACCAAATGTTGAAAATAAACTATAAAATAAAATAAAAATTACATCACGCAAACAATAAATCTCCACCATCAACGACTTATTGCTTACGCCACCTAAATGTGCCCCGCCAAGCGAGGGGGTGTGTTTTTGTGTGTCCAACCTTAGTTGAAGGGCCTTCATCTTATAGTCATTGATGGGAGAGGGTGAAGAGTTATTCTTTCAACGTGGGATTTGTACAAAGCTTGCCTTTGTTGGAAGCTGCTTTCACTGCCATGTCCAGGCAACTGCTGGTTTGGCCAAAGTCGTGGCAGCGGATGCAGCTATTTCTGCTGCAGATAGGAGAGCCGGTTTGCATGATGCCGAATTTGAAAGGGCCTGCAACATGGATGTTATGCTGGAATCCACCTCCTGGAACTTGCGGTTCGATGTGGCAAGTCGGTGGCTGCTCTTTGCGAGATTGTTGTTTTCCTTTATGGCTGCTAGATTTTGGCATGAAGCTAGAATTAATGGGGGCAGCTGTTAATTGACGGCCAAAAGGACGAAGCAGCAGCATTGTTGCTTGATTGTGATTTTATGGTCGGTATTGGCTGCCGGATACTAGGAAGATGCAGGGGCAAGATGGATTTTGATTAGGTTGCCGAAAATTTTTAACAGCTGCTGCTTGGTTGTAGTTGGTGGACCGGTGAAAGATGGGATCCCCATGGCTAGATTTGAAAATTCTGATATCGAATTTAGGACTGTTAAGTGCCGGTCAGTGGGTTTTTGATGGTAGCATGGTTGATTTCGATGGGCCATTTGGGATGGTAAAATTTCAAAGGCTCCTGCAACTGCGAATTAAGAATGTGTTTGGAAATTGATAAAATTTTTGTGAAAAATTTTAGTGAATAAAAATTGTCAAATTATATGATATGATAGGAATAATAACGAGGAGTAAGAGGATAAAGTTAAAATAGATAGATTAGTTGTTTAGGTAATTGTGGAGAAATTATTGAAAAGTAAGGTAGTTGTATTGAAAAATATTAAAAAATGATTAAAAAATATGATAATTGTGGAGAGTGAAAAATTTTAAATTAAAAAATTTTAACTTGACATTTTATACTCATGGCTATACTCCCTAAATTCTTTATTTTTTCTTGTTTTCTGAATTCGGTGCTTGGTGGGATTGAAAGAAGAAAATGGGCTGTGTGGTTGAAGATTTTGAAGAAAAAAAAATGTCGTGGCTGACAGAGCTGGTGGTTTCATGGCCGCCGTCCGTTCGATTTCGTGGCTGGATGGTTTCGGCGGGCAACAATGGTAAAAATTTTCTGGCCAGTTGTTGGGTTGCTGGCTGTTTTTAATGGTCTGAAATGGCTAAAATTTTAGTGGGACTGCCAGCTGATGCAGGATGTTGATTTTGAAGGGGCGCTGGTGGGTTTACTATGTTAGGCAAGGAGATTTGGCTGCAATTTGGAGACAGCTGCTGAAATAGGTGCGGCAAAATGGGATTTTGAGCAGATGGTATGCTTGGATCTTGCTAGCTGCAGAATTAAAGGGCCGGTTGATAAGGGTGCTAGGAAGATGGCTGGACTAAGGATTTGGGGCCGGAATTCTGCTGAATCGGTGGGTAGGCTGAGTCCAACAGCTGCTGTAATTTATATAGATCGAATATGCTTAATTAGGCATGATGTGCTTCTGCCGGAGAAGATGGAAGGTGACCGCTGGATTGGAATTTTTCTGCCGGTTACTGTTGAGGAAGACAAGGCAGCCATGGCCGCTTTGCTTAGGAAGGAGATGGAGCATCGGTTTTGGTGCTCCGGTGGTTTATAACAATCAGTGCATATGCGGGGCACCAAAACGAATCTGGACCATCCAAAAATATATATCCTAATTTGCTCGAAATATTCAAATAAACCAATAAATTTATTTTTGGATATTATAAATTCCATTTAAATCATTCAGTTATATTTTAAATGTTAATCCAATTTGAACAAGCTTTGAAACTATTAAATTTTAAAATATGTTTTAAAAAATATTCCAACAATTTTTAACCAATTTCTATTTCAATGACTTCGTGTCGTTTCATCCTGTATTTTTTATTTAGAAAATTAATTTTTGGTGGCCCATTATCCTCATCAAAGATGAAGATGCCTATGTAAATATATTTTGATCATCTTATTCAAATATTATCTTAATTTGCCTCAAATTAATTTAATAGGATAATAAATATTTTAAGGTTATTTTTTAATCTTATTCAATCCCTTTTAGCATGTGTAATTTCACTCATAAATTATCATCATATTTTATAGTTTCAAAAAATTATTGCAAACTAACCCGTTTTGTAGCAAAATTAAATATTTTATAAAATATAAATTTTCCCAAATTTCATAAAAAATTCATATTTAATTATCTCTTTTCATCATTAAAAGTATGATATCACTATAAAAATATAAGAAAATTTTCGACTTATTAACTACCTATACAACTAATCTATCTACTTTAATTTTATTTTTTTTTACACCTTCTCATTACCGATATCATATCATATCATATCATATCATTTTCTTTTATTTTAAAAATTTTTACATCTAAAAGAGTTATCACTTCCTTAATGCGAACATAGTGGTAATGCATTTGGCATGAATAAGAGAGTAAAGACATTCTCCTTCATCAATAGGGTTTTTATAGTTTAGTCTTCTTGAAATGAGAATTTACAATTTCCTCTTTGTGGTAAGGGTTTATGGGAATTTTTTCTCTATGGTGTAAGACAGTGAATGTACTTTATTATAATATCAAGATATTACACTACATAAATACATCAAAAAAATTTATCACTTTCTAAACACACTATAACTTGACGGTAATTCAAAATATATTCACATCATTATAATGTTGTTACTGCATCGTCATAATACGAGTATATTTGCAAAAAATAAATATGCTTATTTAATTTTTGAAATTACAAATATATTTATATAGTTTACATGTCTTAACAAATATAGTCACATAGTGACAGTGCAATAATGACATCATAGTGACGTAGGTATATTTATAATTATATTCAAATTGTATGCCGCTTATTGGTAATTTCTAGAATTATGAAGGTATATTTACAGTTATAGTCAAACAAAATGAGTGTATTTGTAAATTACCCCTACCGAAACGGACCCTGAATAAAAAATGAATTCTTTATTATTTGATAATGGTTTGAATGAGCTATAAATTAGATGAGTTTTTTTATATACATGAGTGGAAGAATTCCATTTATACTAATAATATTTGCATATAATTCCTAATATATTCACAACATTTTACAAATTCTTCTTATACTCATAACGTTTAATCTTAAATTTTTACTATATTTATGCCGTTAACATAACTGTTGTTTATTCTATTGAAAACACGATTCTACCATTTAAAATTTTTTCGTTAAAATAATTCAAGTTTAATATAACTCTTAAATTATTTAACATCATATTTTAATGATTTATTATCATTAATCGATTCATGTTAAGGTTAGTTTGTTTGAATTAGAAAATTATGAATGAACAAAATTATCTTTTTAATAAAGTAGATAATAGTTACATTGTTGACATGAGCATAAGAGAAATTTAAAATAAAATGTTATAACTCCAAGAGAAATTTATGAAATATTACGGGTATATAAAGAATTAAAGGTAAATATTATATGCATGGGAGGAATTTCCCAATTTATAATAACCTCGCTTTTATCATTTTTTTTGGCATGCCACTTTTATCATTTTCAATGCTTGGAATTTCTTATTTTCCGGATTTTCCAATGCTAACCATCATCCATGTAACTTCAGTACTTCACTCTAATCCGCAGGGTAAGGCGCGTACAGGCATTATAGTTAAACTAGATAGTAGCTCTCCCGCCAGTGCGGGAGCGGGGGTGGGGAGCGGGCGGCAGCGACATGGATTTGAGAAACTTGAACCTTGCATCATCTCCCCTCCGTCTCTGTTGTTCCGCTTGCATCGGCATTAGCCCGCTTTTTTCTCCCAAACACACCGCTAGATTCTCAATCCGACGCTTCAAGACCTCTCTTTTCTCTCCTTCTTCTCACCACTCAGGTAAGCCATCCTCTCCCCTCTCCTCTCCACTCTCATTCCATCTTGTCAAATCTCTCTGGTTGAGCTAACGCTCGATGGCCACGCGCTTCTGCCCGCCTTCCACCACCTTGACGGCTTCTCATTATTTGATCAGGTTGTGTTTGTGGATATGCTTCATTAACGAGGTGACACAGCTTGCTCTGAAGTTTCAGGTCATTTACAATACTAGTTGTGATATCCCACATCGGTTAGGATGATGGGGGAGCCTGAGCTATAAGTTGAGGCGCATTTTGGGGAAGGACGGGATACACGTGAACCCAGAAGGGCAAAACCGTGCGGGCCGAGGCCCAAAGCGGACAATACCTTACTGTTAGGCCTGGGGCGTTACACTAGTTTAGCTGTTTCAGGCCTAGACACGGCTTAGAGCTGCCATGGTGATAAATCTTTGTAATTGGATCTCTCATGGAGTCTCATTCTTTTCTGTAGCTGATAAAAATCATTACTTTAGATGACGCGTGTTTCCAAGGCCCATTCTATTTCATGCGTCTGCCATAAGTATTAGTTTTATATAATGTTCTTTACTAATTATTATACCATAAAGAGAATGTGGGCACTTTTGCTATTTCATGAGATTTCGTTTTTGTAATTGTCCCTGCCAATATGTTACTCCTATGGGAACTTTGGATGAGGTGGGATTTACTTTTCTCATTTCCCATACAATCTCTTATTTTCCAATGGATAACAACCATACTTTCGCATTTACTATTCTCATTTTGTAATATAATTTCTTATTTCTAATACACAGTAACCCCTCTTCATCCATATCCTCTCATTTCCTAATACGAACTCCATTATCTAACCTCATCCAAATTGCATTCCAATGGATCATCCTGAACAGGCTAGAAGGATGAAGGTCTTGGAACCATAATAACATCACGAGATTTCAAAAACAACAATAACATATATGGCTTTTGAAGATGCAATGATTGGATTTCAGTATGGAGGTTTTAGGTTTCACATATCATCAGTAGTTCCATACCTTTTGTCCTCTTCACTGTCAGGGCTGTTTTGAATTGTCAATCATTTCGATTGAAATAGTTTGTCAAATAGAAGCTGCTTTCTTAATTTGGTAATTGATGGAGAATTAGCACTTAGAGGGGAAAAAATATACTGACGGGCATATAATGTAGTCCCAAGGCAGCTTTTTAGTGGCTTATGAAAGCAGGTGGATTCCAGGTGATTTGTAAATATTAAAAAATTTGGTTATCTATGAAGGAGTAGTAACAAAATGCATGGGTTTTGAGTGGAGAAACAAGTTGTGCTCATTAGTGAAGGCATGAAAGTACTAATACTTCAAACTGAGCTCCTATCTTCTTAAATTCATTATGGAGAAGTTAATGAGGAATTTGCTGCATTTGGTTGATGACACAATTGATCAATGAGGCCGGAGGATATATTGACATAGACTAGAAAATTTGTGAATATGCTTTTGACTCTGAGAATTGTAAACTTAACTGAACTAAAACGAACTAAACAGGGGGCTTTACTAGAACTTGGATTGACAATCTGTGATTTTTTATCAAGAAGCATTTGAAAATGGGTAGCCAAGTCTTGAATTTATAAGGTAGCACATGGAACATTGGTGATGGGCAGAGGGTTTGAATCTTCAAAGACAGATGGACCTCAGATGAAATTCAGATGCTGGGCCTGCTTCCTAGAGATGTGAATGAAGACTCCAGAATTGAAATTTTTATTGACAAAGACACAGGAAGGTGGAAGGAGGACAAAGTAAAACAGGTAGTAGTAGAGAGGGGTTGGTTTCAAATCAAGGACGTGGCATTGCCTAGATAGAGGGAGGCAGATCGTCTCTTCTGGGAGCACAAAGCAAAAGGCCAATACTCTGTAAGTTTGCATGCAGAATTGCCAAAGATCTGAAGAATGAAGGGGAAGGGAGAGGAGGACTTAGATAAAACGCAAGGTGCAATACTGACAGCCATTTGAAATCTCAATTTGCCAACGAAAGTTCAAGTTTTTGGCTGGAGAACGGTGACAAATTCACTGCCAACTAAAGAAAATATGGGTAGGAGGGGAATCCCTACTAATCCAAGATGTCTCATGTGCAATAGTGATGAGCTGGTGGAGAATGTGCAGCATCTTTCTTGGAATTGCAGCGTAGTAAACAGACTATTCAGGTACTGTAATTTTGGAGATCTAACTCAAATATGTACTGAAAAGCTAGAGGATGTTCTTAACAGGCTCTTGGTAAGCGAAGATAAGTAAGAGTTTTCCTTGTCTGTGGTGATGTGCTAGAGAATCTGGTTTCTTAGAAACCAAGGAATGGCAGTAGGCTGTCCAATTGAGCTGGAAGACGTAGCAAGCTGGAGTATCACTTTCTCCACACCTATAGCTCTTGCTTAATGATTAAAAATGTGAATTTAAATGTGGAGGAGACCCTGACAGCCTGGAGATACCCTGAAGATGCTAAAGATAAATGTGGATGTTGGGGGTAATGTAGAGGGGTATGCAAGAGGTTTGGAGCAGTATTAAGAAATGGAAATGACCACTTCTTTGCAGCAAAAAAATGGTTTGAAAAATGTATTTGGCATAGGTCGCCAAGCAGATGAAATTCTAGAGTGGGTAGGATTATCAGAACGCAAAGTGGAGAGGTCTTTACGCAATAAAAGAGCAAGACAAATTCAGATAATTATAACTTTTGATCCAGGTGGAATTATAAGAGCTACAACATATCGCCGGAAAGCAATTTTCGAGGCTAGCTTCATGAAAACCCTTATAGATTTTGTTTTATTAATTTTCATTTTTACTATTTTTAGTAAATTCTAAAATTACTATTTTTAGTAAAATGCACAATTTACTAAAAATAGTAAATTCGGATTTTACTATTTTTAGTAAACCATGCGGAAGTGGGTGGTCAGGGTTTTGAGTATGTTTTGCATGCGCCCGTTTTGTGCGTGGACGTGCGTTAGTAGTAGCTAGAGTTTGCTTATAAATTCATGGTTTTTCTTATTTTGTAGACAATTTTCATGAATAAGAATTTCTAGATTTTCTCTTTACTTGTGATTGAGTTTTCGTGTAGAGGCTTGTTTATTAATTTTGGAGGTGTAGTCTTATGCTGGCCTTATTTCACGTTTTCCTCCTTGCGTCAGTTGGTATCAGAGCAGGCAATTTCACCCAATCTCATGATTAACAAATTTGGTGATGGAGGCGACGGTTGCGCAATGAAGATTGGAGAATTGAGACCTCAGGATCTGCAAGGCAAGATTGTGGGGTGACATTGAGAGCTCGAGAGCAACAGATGGATCACAGATTCCAACTTTTGGAACGAAGCTTTGAAAAAATTACAGATCAATTCAAAGCTTTGAGCATAGATGCCGACATAAACTAGAATGAAAAGAGGCCACGTACCGGAGACGACCGTGCTCGCGAGCATCTTTCAATAGACCGTTCTTGCATAGGACCGTAGATAGCGTGTTTATGTGGAAGATTCAGATGAAGAAGAAGATTATTTTATAGAATCGATCAGAAAACCTAGATATGGAAAAAGCTATTATAGTGATGGAGACATCCATGAGTTTAAGCTAAAGGTAAATATTTTTCCTTACTTCTATGGGGATCTTGATATTGAAAAATTCTTTGATTGGATTGCAGAGGTAGATGGGTTTTTTTGAATATGCGAATATTCTGGAACGGAAACAAGTGCAACTTATTGCATGCAGACTTGAGGGTTTAGCTTTTGTATGGTGGGACAAATTGCATTCCAAAAGGGTTCGTGAAGGACAGACTCCAGTTCAAACATGGTGGAGGATGAAATATTTGATGCATGATTATTTTCTTCCCCTTGACTACGAAGATATTTTGTCATTGCGGTACCAGAGTTACTATGGGGGTAATTATAAGGAATCTGCCGAAATAAATATATCAACACATGATGCAACCACTCTTATTAATCGATGCAAAGAGGAAAAAGTGATTAAAAAGCAAACGGTAATAGATGTGGATAAGGGACAAAAAATTGAAATTTCTTATGTTATCAAAGAGTCAAAAGATGTGTGTGATCTAATTGTAAAAGAAGTGTTGACAAATGAAGATGAGCAGAAAGTGGTAGAATACCCTAATACAGTCAAGCCATTACAAGCGGAATTCAAGGAATTGAAGTTAGACAATTTTCCTAATGGGTCACCACTTATGAAGAGAGTCAATAATAAAGCATGTATGATGGATTTGCCAGATACAACTGGAACTCGTAAAGCATTAAATGTTGCAGATATTTACCAATTTTATTCTTTGGACAAATTCCTTTATCTAAATATTCCAGCAAACTTGAGGTCGAGTTTTTCTCATGTTAAGGGGAATGACGTAAGACGCCAAGCAGATAAAATCCTAGAGCAGGTAGGATTATCATAACGCAAAGTGGAGAGGTCTTTATGCAAGAAAATAGCAAGACAAATTCAAATAATTATAACTTTCGATCCAGGTGAAATTATGAGAGCTACAACATATCAATAGAAAGCTATTTTCTAGGCCAGCTTCATGACAACTTTTATAGATTTTGTTTTATTAATTTCCATTTTTACTATTTTTAGTAAATCACACGTTTTTCTATTTTTAGTAAAACGTGTGCAACTGGGTGGTTAGGGTTTTGAGTATGTTTTGCGTGCATGCATTTTGTGCATGGACTGCTTTAGTGGTAGCTAGGGTTTGCTTATAAATTCGTGGTTTCTCTTATTTTGTAGACAGTTTTTCATGAATAATTTCTAGATCTTCTCTTTGTTTGTGATTGAGTATTTGTGTGGAGACTTATTTATCAATTTCGAGGTATAGTTTTGTGCTAGCCTTGTTTCATGTTTCCTTTGCCGCATCAGTATTCTCTGCCCATTATGGATGGAGGCAAAGGCCTTTGCTCTAGGAACCAAATGGGTGAAAGAATTGGGGCTAAGGAGGATAGTGATTGAGAGTGACTCTCTTGTAATGGTGAATATTTTAAAGGGAACACTCTTGTGGCTTCTCATCTGCGCTGTTTGGTGGAGGAGATACGGGCCTCTGGTATGTCTCCTTCATATTTTGAGAAGTGGTAATTAGGTAGCAGTTGAATTGGTCAGGTGGCTTTATTTGTAAAAAGGGTTGAAAGGGTGTGATGAGGTAACTCATCTTCATGTATTGTATATTTTTTTGGATAGGGATGTTGTAATTAAGGAATAGTGGGACCTCCCTCCTCTTGCAAATTTTTTTATAGGAGGAGGTTTTGGCTTGCTGGGTTTTCTCTATCTAAAATACCTTTATTTTCAAAAAAAAAAGAAATTTAATTTGTTTAAAGAATTGGAGAGGAGTCTCAAATTCCATAGCAGACAATACTTACATGGGTGGTTAGGGTTGGGTATTGTAGACGCAATCAAAGTCTCTTTGGTCACTATTAAATGGACCTAGTGGGGCAGAGAGTGGTGTAGTGGGCTTGTGATATCTTAGGGGTGTTGGGGCAAGAAAAGGCCCACCTCCCATATTGAATATGTGATGAGAGTGAATTTAAGTTTTATCGAGATATTCTTTTTTCATTAGGTTGCTATGGACACAATTTAAGGCCTTGATTAGATGAAATCACACCACAAATGAAATGCAAACTCATAACATAAAGGACACAAGATATGTTTGGAAAAATCCTTCAATGGATTAGAGGCAAAACCAAGGTAGATAATCAAATATGCATTAAGCAAGCAAAGATACTAGAGAGATACATGATTTATATACACATCCCGACTCTCTCTCTATCCTCTTTCACACAATAAACTCTAGTTGAAAAAATATATATGCATGTGCACATTAGTGAGTCTAGCTCACTTGCATAGATATATTGCAATAGGATACAAGATATTACTATCCAACATCTCTTCCTTCGTTTGGATTCTGTAACATCCAACCAACATGAACAAAAACAAGATCTAACTATCGTATGAGCTGCCCATCGAATTACCATAAGTTGAACTCCAACATAGTTTCAATTAAGACCCATCAAGACCAAGACCTCCACTCATCACCCCAATCTTATCTTTTGTTCAAATTAGATGGTCCAAGTGTCCATTTTTACATTTTTGGACGATGTTGGTGCAATGGATGGATTGAATCGGAGAGAGAATACTTTGTAGTGCAAATTTGTTGGTGTGTTCAAATCAATGGTATTTGACAATGATTAGTGATTTAGGTGCAGATTTGAATACTCTTGTGTGTTATAGTGCTTATTGACAATGTAAGCTGAGTTTGATTATGAATCTTTGGGTGTGGTCAGTTGGGTGAGTTTATCATAATCATTTTAGCATATTTGGATATACTTACATGTTGTAATGTCATGAACATGTATATTGAGTTCATAGTTGTTAGGGCGCAAGGCGCACCTTATGTAAAATTTATCTAAAAAATAGTAATGCCTAAAACTAGTGAGTAAAAAATCATATTGATATTCTAAGAGTCAAACCAACGCATACCTACAATTATGATGAACAAGAATTAATTCAGACCTATCATACAACAATCGTAAATCTCATTTCAAAATATTAATGTGATTCAAAAGTATGATTAGATTCAATAGGCACAGCAGCAATAACAATAATGAAGTTGAAACAACAATTCCATTTCCAACAGGCACATAGTAGCAGCAGGTAATTAGATTAAATTAAAATAGCATAATAAATGCATAAGAAAATCAAATAAAAAATAGTAGCATACTGAAACAGCACCATAAACAGCAACAGTGAACAAATAAAATTTTAAAAAAACCATCAAGCAGAGCTCGCGCTGGAGAAGAAATAGTAAAAACAGCAATCGGACGACGGCAGTATAAATAAAATAAAATAAATGGCAGTAATCGGAAGTGGGTAGTCCGGAGAAGAAAAAAAGGAAGAGTAAAAGGGGAAAAGAAGCGGCAACTTGTGCCCGTGTAGCACTCTGCTTCAGCTCAAGCAAGAAGAAGAAGAAGAAGAACCGTAACCAACTCGGAGCAACTAGTAGCCTCACTTTCTTCTCTGACCAGCAGCTCTGAATCTCCCAAATCAATGTTCGGCAGCACTTTCCTTTTTTTCTCTTTTAGCAGCACTTCCTTTTTTTCCCCTTGCAGCCAACTATTGCAGTAAGAAAAATGAAATAACAAGAAGTTGAGTAGGAAGAAAAAATGGGCTGCAACTGGTTGCTGTAACAAGGAAAAAGAAAAAACATGAAGGAAGAGGAAAAAAGGAGGCTGCAGCTGGCTGCTGCAGTGAGGTTGGAAGAAGAAAAAAAGACGTTGTGCAGGAAGGAGGAGGAGAAGGGAAAAAGGAGAAGAAAAAAAGAAGAATACCATGAGCAGCTCTTTTCCAAGCCTTTCTTCTCCCATCAACAACTCAAATCTTCGATGGGTTGCCCAAATCTCCAATCGGCAGCTTCGATTTCACCGTCTCCTTTCTTTTTGTTTTTCCTCTCTTTCCCTCTATTTTTCGTTAGCAGAGAGCCACAAACAACTGTCACATTTTATATTTAACTGGGCTACTGCTTAAAGCACGTGAGGCGCGCGACTGGGATTTCAAGGTGGGTGCCTTGCGACATGTGTAGGCGTGCACCCTATGCCCGAGCACGCCTTGTGCCTATGTTTGTGCCCTTTGACAACTATGATCGAGTTGATGCTAAGTTGTTGGTGTGACTGGGTTAGATCACATGTGATAGATGGTGATTGGGTTTGATCATGTTACATCATGTTTTATATAAAATAAAGCACGAAAAACATGAGGAGATCTAGATGGATCAATTTTTAGGTTGTTGTCACACAAGTGTTTTAGATTGAGGTGGAGCGATTTCTACAATGTTGTTTTTCATCGATGTTCTACATTTATTATGGTTTGTGGATGGTGTGGATAATGCATGATCTGCTTGGGTTTAGACATTCGTTTTCTTGTTTCATAGTAGATTTGTAGCAGTAAGAGAGCTTAAGTATGTGATTGATGGTGGACTATCGATTTCTTGTATGTCGATAGGCTATTGTTAGTAGTATAAAATGGATGATCTAGTGAGTCTTGTACCCGTTGACGAGGGACTTGGTGAAGCCTAAAAGTCTTGTGACTATGGTGTTTGGAAAATTGGTTCAATAATACAGTAAATGTTTTTCTTTTGTGGATGCATAGGTTGTTGCATTGACATGCGAGTGGCTTGTGATTTGTCACGTGTGTATGTGGTTTTGCTTCTGCATATGGTATGCTAGAGTAGTTGAAGTTGATGTGGACAATTTATTGTGGTTTCTTACATACATATACAATAGACTAGGAATATGACAATGGTGGAGTTTTCATATTTAGGTGGACTATGGTGATTATTTTTGCAAATGGGATTATGTACATGTGGCTATCATGGAGGCATGTGAATCTTACTAGTCCACCTTGTGGTGGTGGTGATAACTTGTGTGTAAATCAGGAGTGTATCTTGGCTCACATTTAAAACTTGGACTCTAAAATCCAAGTTTAAAATTGACCCTTGTCAAAAAAAGAGTTGTGTTTGAGTTTAATGAAACTCGACCTAGATTAGCTATGCATATATGTAACATATATAGAGATATATTAGGATACACATGATGTAATGGGGCCCACCTTATGTTGAAACCAAAATCCATTCCTCCCAAGTTGTTTAACATAATTTATTTTATCATTGTAGGAAAAATCATCTGAATTGGGGTTTGAAGTGGGTGGTAGTTGTTTAAAAATAGGTATAATTGTATGTATATTATGAAAAACATTTAGATCCATTCATATATGCATTAAAATGTTATGATATTTTATAAAATCATTTATCTGCGTAGGATTGATGTTTTAGATTTTAAAAATAATAATTTTAAAATTGATATCTAAATCAAATTATCATATTATGTTAATATCAAACCTTTTAGATGGGCCCATTCATATTTTTAATTTTGATGAAATTTGATATTTTAGTTAAATAAATGACTTTAAATGCAATGAGTGAAATGGATTTTGATTTCATTGTTAAGGTGGGCTTTATTTCATCATGGTGCACTTTAACTAGAGCGCAACATGGCGCACCATGGTGTATTCCATATATACATTTTGCGGCTTCGATTCCATGCTCCTAGGAGCATTGAGCTTCAATGCCCCTGCTTATGAGAGCCATTTATTTTTGTTTTAATATTTTTGTAGTTTTTTGGCATTCAAATGTGCGCCTGAGCATATCAATGCCAAAAATCTGAAAAAATAGCTTTTATGAGGAGTATTGAAGCTCAATGCTCTCCCGAGAATGAGATTGAATTCATACATTTTAGGGTGTGTTTGGCAATTGATAGAAAATGTCAAATTAAAACTTTTCAATCTAAAACTTTTCACTTTCCACAACTATCATATTTTTTAATCATTTTTTCACATTTTCCTATACAACTACCCTACTTTTCAATCATTTCTACACAACTATCTACATAACTAACCTATCTATTTTAACTTTATTCTCTTTACTACTCATTGTTACCCTTATCATATCACATCATTTGACAACTTTTACTCTCCAAAACTTTTCATCAAAAATTTTATTCATTACCAAACACACCCTTAATATAGATTTGTTACATATAAATGAAGTTTAGGCTTAAGTTAGTTTGAGTTCATGTTCAACTATAGGATATCAATAATTGTTTGTTTATTTATTTTTTATTTAAAACATATTGATTTATGTGGCTTTATATTTATAATAACTCATCTCATGGTTAACTTATGAATTTAAAATTTAAATTACTATAAGCAACAGAAACCAAACCAAAACTAACCTAAACCCAAACTGAACACAAGAAATAGAGCTAGTTTTTTTTTTTAAATTTGATACAACTCGACCCAAGTTACACTCGTGACGTTAATGATGATCAATCTGGATGCTACAGTGTTCATAGGAAGCAAGAGACATGGAAGACATATCAGATGCCCCATCAACAAATCATCTTATCGATCTCTTATGGTGGCATTTGTTATCTTTCGGTGCTAGCAAGATTGAAACAATAGTGTTATAGGATGCATAAAGATAGACTATGTGGACATTTTGGGTGGAAGTGTGGGACATACTAGTTTGCGTATGGTGGAGTTCTAATCAATGGTGATTTGATGAGTTAATTGTAAGATGAGTTGACATTGCTTTTATAATATTGGTTAGATGCTGTTTAATCCAATCTAGGCTAAATGTTGTTGGTAGCGATGTGTCTTATATTTTGTAGTGGGCCTATAATGTGTATTTGTCCCACTAAGGTACTCATGTATAATATATTTTCAGTTAGGCTTTGTTTGTTGGGAGGGAGTTCATCCACTAGTTGGGAAAGGAGGGTGATAGAAGGTATGTTTTCAAGAGATGGTTATGACTCCATTGATCTCTCTTGTACCATTATTTTCTACAATGCTTTTTTTCTCCCCATGATAGTTTCTCTTCTCCATTGAAGGTTTTTTCCATATATATATATATATATATATATTTTTTTTCCTTTATGTGTGATTTATGCATTTGTAAATTTGTGCTTGGATTGGTTCTTGCAATTGTTTATGATCCCAACACCACTTTCATTGTAGATTAATGTAAAAGATTAATAGATGTTGCGCCTTGTAGAGATGTTACAAAAATAATTCAATGCCTTAATTGGATAACTATGAGACATGCTATGACTGTCGATAGGCATAGGAGGTCAATGGATATCATGCCATGTACAATGAATTTTGATTATGGTTGTTAAGGTTTGGGATGGGGAAGTCCAATGCAAAGCTTATAAATCCATTAAACCTAAAATTTAATTTTGATAGCAATTTGATCTAGGATGAGTAAGCTTGAACGCTTAATTAATGTAGAATAAGATGCTTGGCCATTTTAATTCATGTAGAATGAAAAAGGAAAAAAATTTTGTTTGGAAAAATAAAACTTCTCATTAAGGTGAATATAGTAGAGATAAAGAAGAAATAGAGAAGAATGGGGGGAAATCAGAAGAGGAGAATTGGAAGAAAAATGGAGAAGAATATAAGAGTAAGAAGAGAAATTGTGGTAAAGGATGGAAAGGCAAAGGGGAAACTTAATTGTATTTTTTTTATCAACTGCAATTTGAAACCCTAATAAAAACTATCATATTTGTGGACATAAAATGATCCAAAAAGATTACAATTGAATCCCTTAGAAAAGGTAATATAAAATAATCCACAAAAGTGGAATTTATAGTTCACTGAATAAATTATTGACTATTCAAAATTCAAAATATATATTTTTGAAGGAAAAATCTTCAATTCCTCTTGAAGTGATTGCAGAAATTGAAGAGATTTGCTTTTGTTGTTAACTATTCAAAATTCAAAAAATAAGATTATTGTCATCATAAGTTGTTTGTCACTTATCTCAGAAAAAGCTGTTTGTCACCTATGTGGAGTTGGCTACATAGATTCTATTATATCATTCCTTAATATGCACATAGCAAAACCCCAATGATTGGTGTATGCTCGAAATAATTAAATGTAGCATGCTACATTGGACGAATAATTATTTTAGGCATAAAATAGTCCAAACAATTATGCATCATTTATGGCAGGCATTGATGTGCTACATTTGAGAGACAATTATTTTAGCCACATCACGGCGATAATACTGGCTATGCTTTATAGAGTAAAATTTTAGGCAATTAGAGAACAACATATGCATAGAACAAGTGAACAACATATACATAAAACAAGTGTAACAAAAATAAGAATGCTAAGATGGATGCATGTAAAACAAGGAAAGACAAAAGTTTGAAATAAAGCAATTCAAAATAATGTAAGGTAGAAGGAAGTAATAAAATGATGCAAAGTAGATTAAGATGTTTCAGCATGTAAAATATATGCCAGAAAGTTCACTAGTTAGAAGGCATGAGTTTATTCAAATAGAAGGTTATAAGAGAAATAGAGTTAGATAAAAAAGAACATGGCAAGAAGTAACAAATAAAGATATGAAAATGTTGGAGCTAAAGTAAGAACATTTTGTATGACCAACAAGAATAAAACAACTAAATGCATGTATCTACCGCTTAGGTGGTAAACGTCTTATTATAATAATGATTGGACTCTTCGTCCTTGCATTTATCTTATATTTGTAAATTTAATTACACCAAGGAATATAGTTTGTGGAAATGAGTCACCGTCAAGTTTTGGCCTATATAAAAGAGATGGTGATGTTCAATTCAATTTTATTCGGCAATTTCAAAAGCAGTCAGTAGCAATGCATGCCTTGTGCAACTTGCATGATATAGTCATCCATTGTTACTAGGAGGTTAAATAACAGTTGAATTTGATTTTAATAGTGCCATCACTTCTTTATGTGTTTGTACAGTCGAACGTGGTGATGTGAGTTCCTGTTCAACTAATAATGTGGGTTCTATTCCTCATGAGAAGTTTCTCCAAGTAGTTTTAGTCTCTCCTCAGGTATGTTTTCGAAAATCAATTTAGTTTTATGCTGGATAATTATTTGATAAGTGTAAAGAGAAGAAAAAGAAACTTATTGATTTAAAAAAAACATATGATAAGGTTTCAAGAAATTAATATGTAAGGTGCTAGAAAAGAAAAGAATCCTAATAGATATTGATATTATTAGAAATTTGTATGAGGGAGTTATAACAAATGTGAGGACCATGAGTAGAGACACAAATGATTTTCCAATTGCAATAGGTTTAGATCAAGGCTCAACGTTTAAGTCCTTACCTTTTAAATTTAGTCATAGATGAACTTACTAGACATTTACTAAAGAAGTACCTTGATGCATGTTATTTAGATATGATATAATCCTAATAAGTGAAACAAGTGAAGAAGTAAATTTGAAATTAGACAAGTGAAAAAATGCTTTCGAATCTGATGGTTTTAGAATTAGTAAAATAAATTTGAATATATGAAATGCAATTTTAATAATAGCAAACATTTAAATGAGGGACTAATTAAAATTTTAGACCAAGTAGTTCTAAGAACCAATCGCTTTTGGTATTTAGGATCAATAAGTTCAAGAAAATGGGGAAATAAAAAAAAATTATAAACAGAATTCCAGCAAGATGAAAGAAATGGCGTAGCACTTTGGGAATTTTATATGATTGTCAAATTCCAATTAAATAAAAAGGAAAATTTTATAAGGCAGTGATTGGACCATGTTATATACAAGGCAAAATGCTGAGTAGTTAAAAAACAATATATACATGAATGGGCATAGTAGAAATGGGAAATATTAAGGTAGGTAAGTGGTAAAATAAGAAAAGATTAAATTAAAAATAAAGTAATTCGTTTCATCAAAAAAAAAACAAAAGACAATCTGAAGGTGAAGCCAATATGTAGTAAAATTAGGGAAAGTAAACTAAAGTGCGCTGGACATGTTGAGCAAAAGTTTGAAATGACATTGGTTAGGAGCGTTGAATTTATTCAAATAGAAAGTAGTAAGAGAATGAGAGAAAGATCCTCAAAAACATGAATAGAAGTAATTAAACAAGCTATGAAAATGTTAGAGATTATTGAAAACAGGATCCATGCAGCCGATCCCACATTGGTAGGAAATGGCTTCTTATGATGATGGTGGAGAAAAAAGTTGCAACAGAAAAAGAAGCGTCTAAATACAATAGCATATAGAAAGATAGAAAACAAAGAGGGTATAAACAATGAGACCAAAAGGGAAAAATAAGAGATGCCAGAGAAGGAGGAAATGAAAAAAAGAGGAAAAGAACCAGAAAGGAAGGTACTACCTGAACTAGAAGGGGAAACCGTTGAAAAGAAGCAGGAATGAATAAAGAAAAAAGAAGAAGAAGAAGAAACTGAGACATGCAAGTAGACTGCAAAAAGACAAGGAAACTAAAAAAAGAAAGAAAAAAACAAAAAGAGGATATGAGTTGAAGTAGCTACCAGAAAAAAGAAAGGTAAGAGTAGAACAAAGGACATGGGACGAACCAGAAAACAAGAAAAAGAGGCCAATAAGCTACCAAACCAGAAGAAAAAAGAAACAGAAAAAGGGAGATGACCAAAAGAAGAGTCCCTGCAAGACATGGGACGAACCAAAAAGAAGAAGAAAAAGAGGCGTGTAAGCTGCTGAACCAGAAGAAACAAGAATCAGAGAAAAAGGGGAGACGACCAAAAGAAGATTCCCTACAAAACATGAGACGAGCCAAAAAAGAAGAAGAAAAAGAGGCCCATAAGCTGCTGAACCAGAAGGAAAAAAAAAAAAATAGAGAAAAAGGGAAGGCTGAACTAGAAGATCAGACTAGAAAAGAAGAAGGGTCTCTAAAACAGGAGAAGATGCTGAAGCCTGAAGCTGGAAGGATGAAAAAATGAAAACTGAACCAAAAGAAAGAAAAAGACTTACTTGTGGGGCAGACTGGCCTCCAAAACTGTAGACGGCTGCAGCTTTTTGGCTGTATTTTCTGAAGCTGTCCAAAGAGCTGCAGAGAATTTTTTTTTTTCTTCTTCTTTCTCTCTCTATCTCAGCTTATAGTCCATTTGGTAACAAGGAAAATGGAAAAAAAAAGGAGTTGATGTAATATGTGCAACATGTCTTACTGAAACTTCTTTTAACTTTCTTTTGCTATTTTTATTATTTTAGGTCTCAACATTTTATTCTAATTCCTGATAAACCCATAACATTTCAGTAATTCATTTAATTCTCGCAAGGTTTGCTAATAAGTGTCCCCCATACCATGATGTCATGACATCTGTCAACCAAAATTTCTAGTTCTGTTTTGAGTTTTTTTTTTTTTTTTTCTTTTTTTTTTTAATTTTTTTTAAACATATATGTTTGATCATCTTGATAAACAGAACAAGTATGCTTCCATAAAAATCTTTGCTTCTTAAGTGAACGAGTGTGTTTGCCTTGGTGTCTCATCTGGGGCTGTGGCTGTTGGATGGAGTTTAAATTGTAGTATTGGTTTTCAGCCAACCTCAATTACTGTAGACCAATACTGAGATTTCCATTTGTCCTTGTCAGATTCCTGGAAATACAGGGTCCATTGCGAGAACATGTGCAGCATCTGCAATTGGCCTGCATCTTATTGAGGTATAAGCCTTCTCACTTACTTTTTATCTGTTGCATGGTGTGCTTACTCTGATAAATAATTCATCCACTCTCAGCCTTTAGGATTTCAAGTGGATGATACAAAATTGAAGCGTGCTGGATTAGATTATTGGCCGTATCCTTTTCTTTTCTTCCCAATAACTGCCTGCAAAAAATAAATGCATGGTTCATGTGTTTTCTGCATTTGTTTGCACCAATAAAACATCTGGTTTGAGAATACATGAATTTATGATTGTCACTGATGATATAATTATCACATTTTTTTCATGTTTTCTGTTGTTGGATTGCTTCCTTCTTTTTCATGCTATTTTGCTCCATTTTTGCTCCATTGAACTGGCAAATATGCAAGTAGGTTTGCTACCTGGATCAGTTTCAATATATAGTCAACTAGCCTCATTTGATTCCAGTTTTGATTCGGTTCTATTCCTAAAATTTTAGGTTGAGGAGATTACATCCATTGGATGTGGGGGGCTATTAGGCCAAGTCTTCAATTGACTTGAGCTAATGGGATGCTAAGGGCCTGTTCGATCCTGCTTTTTACACAGGTGGCTTTTATGGTTATACATGATTATGAATTTTTGCAGGGAAGCTTGGACTCGTGGCTTCCATCAAATTGTGCTTTTAGGAGCTTTTTACGTGGTTATTATCTACTTTTAGCAACAAATATTAACAGCAAAGCTAATTTGTTCTCTATGAGTATGACTCTTAGTAATGATTTTTGAATTCATTGTGCAAAGTAGGGATGTAATCAGGTCAAGTTATTATAGTTCCAGGTTAGAGTCAGCCCTAATCATGGATTCAAGTATCGGCCATATTAGGGGCGTATTGGCCATGTCCAATACGCGACACGGGAGTGTTTCGGCTAGGGTTTTAAAAAATTGAATATATCAGCCGATATAAGAGTGTATCGGTCGGCGTGTATCGGTCAAATGAATAAAATTATAAAAAGTTCTATTTTTTCACTCTTTTGCACATGTTTCCTATTCCAAAACTCTTCCTTTCCTCTACACTCATTTTTACACTAATATTCATTGTTTTTTCTTGCAAATAGATAAATTTTTATTTTATTATGTATATTCTTAATTCTCAGAAATATAAAAATTTTAAAAATTATTCTGAAAAAACAAAAAAGAGAACTTTTTGTCAGTTACACAAATTTGTTTAGGTAATATAATTGATTTGTTCTTTCAATTTAAGTAAAATTTGAGGTTTTTTTATTTATAAAATTTTTTAAAATCTAAAAGAAACTTGAACATCTCAAAAATAAAAAGTTATCAACTTTTTATGGGTTTTTATCTTGTGTTCACGCAAATATATTTTATTTGTGAATTGTAATTAATTGATTTATGATTTATTTTATATTTTATATTTTAGTTATATTTGATTTTGCTATGTATCATGTATGTTGAATTGTTAATGAGTTTACATGTCTTGTCTATGATTTTTTTTTTCATCTAAAATTCATACTACATGTTTTACCATAGACAACCGCCTATAAAAGAAAATAGACCGATACATCATCCTATATATAGGCGACATGCTAAGTAATTATATATTCTTGCATTTCCCAATTTTTTTAATTTTTAACCTATTTTTCATATCTTTTATGGTCGATACTGATATGATATGGCTATATCGTATCGTTTTTATAGGGGACCGATATGCCATCCGATACCGATATTCCGAACCGCGACCCTAATTGTAATGCATTTGCTAAAACCTCAAATCTTGAATCCATTTGTTAAAAACTCAACCATAATCCTAACCCATTTATCAACTTGGGTTGGTTTGCAAATTGACCAATATCAATTTACCTTAATTGTAATGCATTTACTAAAACCTCAACTCTTGAATCCATTTTTAATCCATTTGTTAATACCTCAACTATAATCCTAACCCATTTGTCAATTTGGACTGGGTTGGGTTGTATTCACTAAAACCTCAACTCTCAAATCCATTTTAATTCATTTGTTAAAATGTCAACCATAATCCTAACCCATTTGTTAAGTTGGGCTGGGTTGCATTTACTAAAACCTCAATTCTTGAATCCATTTTCAATACATTTGTTAAGATCTCAACCATAATCCTTACCCATTTATTGATTTGGGTTGGGTTGGGTTGGGTTGGGTTGCATTTACTAAAGTCTTAACTCTTGAATCCATTTACAATCCATTTGTTAAAACCTCAACCATAATCCTAACCCATTTATCAATCTGGGTTGGGTTGCAGATTGACCACAAGTTGGTAATTTGGGTTCGCAAATGGATTGAAAAATGTTGAGTTATATTAAATATGGAACAATGAGCTGTTGAAATTATACAACATATTAGAATATCAGTTTTATGCCTAAATGTTACAATTGGAAATTAGAAGCAAATAGTGAATGAATGAATGAATAAAGGATTCATAAACAAAAGATTAATGAAACATCTGGAAGTGAAGAACAATGAGAGTTGCTAACCCATGATATGGATTTGGTTAATCGATTGCCATAGGAGTTTGATGGGTTGGACTTTTAACCCACGACCAAGCCATTCAGTCATATAGGTTGCATTCAACACAATATCTAACCAAGTTAGCCTTTTTCCCAACATTAACCCACTGTCAACTGGGTTGGGTTTGCCAAGTCACAAGTTGATCCTAACATTGTTACAACCCTACCTAAAGGTCTATTAGTTATGCACTATTGGAATGGGAATTTTTTTTTTTGTTTTCTTTGCCAAACGGTTTTTGCAACATAGTTATTGCAACAAAATCATAACAAAGTTTATTATTCCAAAGTGTCTAAAATTGGAACTTTTAGCGACCATGGTTTGATATACCAACCATACAGATCTGATGCAGCTGTATTGGATAAGTATTGGTCCACACTGATGCACAATATGAGGGTGTTTATGGTCAGGGTTTGGAAAAGTGGGCATATTGACTGATACAAGAGTGCATTGGTTGGTGTATCAGCCACAAGAACAAAAGGCATGTTAGCTTCTTTTTCCAATAAAAACACCCTGTTTTCTTCCCCAAACCTTCTCTCAGCACCTTTGCACTGATTTTTAATGCCTAATCTGCTGTAACAGTTCTGCTGAAAACACTGTTACAAGCTTAGATTTTTGAGGTATATTGGTGAATTTTCAAAATCAAGTCATGTTTCTTATAATTAAAAACAAGGACTAAAGCTACAAAAGTCACGTTTTGTGGAGATTTGAGGTCTACAACAGCTTTATGAGCCAATTTTGGTTAATCTGAAGTTCAAAACTAATAGGAAATTTGATTTGTTTGCCTGAAATCTAGAAGTTATGGTGAAGAAACTTTTTGGATGGTTGGAAACATATATTCCGATTTGTAAATCCCTTTTAATGTTAGATCTGATTAAGATTTCATCGTTTTGTGATGATTTATTATTAGATTATCATTTTATTTTTAATTTTTTAATATCTTATTCTGAATTTTTGGAACTTGTCTATCAGTTGTTTAAAACAATTTTGTTTTATGTTTCTACATTTTTAACATAATTTTCATGATATTTATAATTTTTTAATGAAATTTCTGATTTTAAAAGAGTAAAAGTTAAGTACTTTTTCAGTTCTTTTATATTGCTTGCTACACCATAACTCATACATTGTTCCATAGTATATATCAGAAGCATTTAAAGATGTAGACCAGTACACCATCTTTCATATGGAAAAAATGTAAAATGACTACGTATTCCTTCATTTCCCAATTTTCTGAGTTCTTTAGATTTTTTTTTTTTTTTTTTTTGCCTTAAAAAGAAAGGATCTGATATGGCCCAATGCAGTCTGATACTGTTATGATGCAGCTGTATCGTATCATTTTGGGTTGGGGTTGGGAGGTGGGGAGGGAGGGAATGGGGACTCAATATTCTGAACCATGTTAGCAACGGACAATACTCCTTTGCTAAAGGTTAATATTCTTGTAGTGTTGTTGTTGATTCTTTCTTTCATTTTATTCTGATTTCCAAATGTTGGTAAAATGTTCAAATAAAATCTTGTAATGTGTTCCGGGAATTGACTGATATGGCTAGATATGTGGTTGTTAAAGTTCACAGCTCTTGGGCAAACTTCAGGGCATACTTCAAGCAACAGGTACTCAGCAGATATGGTTGAAACTCTTAACGCATTACCTGTCCACAAACTTGATCTTCTCCATGTTCTTGCAGGAAGGTGAAAAACGTCTGTTGGCATTTACCAAGAGAGGAATGGCTGTTCATTCAGTAAGTAATTGCATTGGAAACCATTAAAAGAACTAGAACTTATAAAAGGGTATGTCACACCCAGCTCCATATGAGCAAGGTATGTGACATGCCACATAACTGTACTGTTATTCTCACATGCATGCAGTGCTCATAAGATCTTTATGTTGCCAGCAAGGATCTTTTTACTGCAAGTAAATATCAAGCCTGTGAGAGAGTTAACCCAGCTGAGATCAGATGATGCAAGGATTGGATTTGAAAAAATTTCTGTTCTTTTTCTTTAAACAATAACTAACAAAGCAGGTCCAATGTGCTGATATGCTTCACACCCTAGGACTTGCACAACTATTCTGATGTTACTTGAAAATATTCTGCTTCATGAACTCAGTAAATAACCATCACACTACATTTCCAAGTCAAAAGCTATGGAGATGTGCATAAACTCATCCACTCATGATTCATCATAAGAATTCATTATAATCGTACTTGTGTGCTCTGGTTTGGTCCTTTGTCATTACCGTTAAGTTGGTTTCCGCATTTCCATAAAAAAGGATCCTCTTCTCTATTCTCTAGGATCTGTTCCCCATACGCAAGTCAGGTGATGCGTCTTGAAGATTTATCTTCTCACTTGTATTGTAGCATTAGCCTCTAAAGTTAATTTCATCCTCTCATTCTTCAGCCCATCTAGATTTTTCAATCTTATCAACGTGTAGATATTTTACTGTATTCAAATATTGACTTTTAGAGAACTTAGTAGCTATCAATCAAATTTGATGTCTGCCATTCTTATTGGTTGAGTAACAACAGAACCTTTTGCAGATGACTCATGTAAATGAAATCCACTATTATGAATTTTTTTTCCTTATCCACTGCATGGGTCAAGTGCCTTTCCATAAAATAGCAGCTTGCCAAACATGGTCACTGCATGCAAGTTATCTAAGGTGCAGTGTACAAAGTTTAGGCCTGTATGTTGATGTGGTTTGGAAGCGCAAACAGGCTTCAATGCCTTAAAATGTGCACTCAGGCCAATACAACATGTTTGGCCAAATTTCTAGAAATCACTGTAGCTGATTTTGTCTGCTGTAAACCAGGGAAAACCATGGTTGTGGGTAGCTAGAATAGAGTTTTGCAGTGCCATTTTGCTTCCTGTGGAAGCTAGGCCAAGCATGCCGTTAAAAGCATTGTGATTGGGATAAAGAGGCAGGTTTAGGTGTGCCGCAGAAGGATGGCTTCAATTTAGGTGTGCCACAAGAAGGCAGATTTCAAATAGCTCTCCTGCATGTTAGTATAACAATCAGGTGTAGCTTTAGTTGGCAATAACTTTTGACTTTATCTGTCAGATATGCCAACAACAGAACCACTTGCCATTTTGAATTTTTGCTACTAATAGCAAGTTGATTCAACTAACATGTGTCAATCACACACCCGAAATGTAAACTTTGCATTCTAAAGCAATTCAGAATTATATTGTACAAAGTCGGCTCCTTAGTTTTTATGAAACAATGCTATGGCTTGAAATTTACCCTTGGAGAGAAAAATCTGAGTCTGATCTCTCTGTTCTTGCAGGATTTCTCATACAAGCGTGGTGATTGGCTTGTTTTTGGATCTGAAAGTTCTGGTTTGCCTCCTGAAGCTCTGTTTGACTGTAATAACGAAACCTTAGGTGGTGGAACTATCCGGATTCCGATGGTTGAAACTTATGTCCGATGCTTAAACCTTGCTGTCAGTGTAGGGATAGCTGTTTATGAAGCATCCAGACAACTTAGCTATGAACAACTTCACTGTCCTCCTAACGTTGGTATGGATGGCCAAAACTCATTTTTTTCTGAGGATATATTTTCTTGAATGTTGTTTCTGTTGCTCTTCACAATCTCATTAATATGTGGCATCCTGAGATCCACTATGTTGTTTTGTTTGTGTTTTTTAATATTTGTTTTTTGGTTTGTATTTTTCATCTTTAGATAATTTTTATTGGTTAAAAATTACCAGAATAACTTGAGATGATGATTCTGGATCTTTTTGTTGGAAGTTGGGGAGTCGGAAATTGGAGTGGTACAAACGCCCTTAGGGATCGAGTTGGAATTTGTACATTCATGGAGTGATTCTGTAGACTGGCTTCTGAGCCAGTGGGGTCAACAGGGCACTGGTTCTAGATGACTAGTACTAGCCAGCAAATAGGCGTGGTAGATGTTTAAACGAAGTTGGAGTTATCAGTGGCCAGTTCCTGTGGAACACGAAGTGGAAGGTGTTAGGTGTTGTAAACGATGATACTTTGATGATCTGTGATATGGAAGACAATGCCTTAAATACCTCATAAGCACCGTACATAATGTGCAAATATAGAAGACTTCCTCAAAGGAAAGAAGGTATTTGCAAAATAGATTCCTTAACTTCACCTAACCTATTTTCAAATCAATTATTCTTCTTTGCATATTTGCAAAAGAGACTTAAGTTATCCAATCTTGCAAAATAGATCCCACTAGTTGACAAAGCCTAATTGAAATTGATGATTGGCATTTAAAATGCACTATGAAAAACTTAAGGGGCCTACTTTGTATTTAGACACATTTAATATTCGGTATTTTTTTTGCCTGAAAATCCTCTTTTATTTTACAAAACTCTTTCACTGTTAATATGATGATATCTCATCTTCCATTTATGCTCCATTGGGTAACCAATCCTTTCATTGTCTTTTGATGGTTTGAAAGGAGATGCTGATTGGATATTTATTCCGAAAGGGGAATTGCATTGCCTATGATTTTTCTCATATAAGTGAATTGCGTTTTAAATTTTTTAAAAATTGAATAGAAAGGTTTGGCATTTTGCAAACCAGGTAAAGTTTCAAATCTTTGCTAAAGAGAATCCCTGTGTGCTTCTGTGACTTTGTCAACTAAATTGGGAACCAGGGAACAAAAAAAAAAAAGAAAAAAAGAATAATGACCTTGCAAGTCACCTTAGGGGCACTTTTAGCATTTTAGAAAACTTTATTGTAATTCAGGTTGGTACTCCACAAACATCCACTGCTGGGTCGTTTCGCAAAGTTCAAAAATTTACATGGTTTATTGTGTAAAATGTCAAAACATGTGTTGAAATGCAATGATTCATGCGTCCAGAGTATATTTTGCAAAAACTCACGTTAAAATTGTCTGTTTTCTGTGGTTGAGTGTGCTTGTATGAGTTGAAGTGACTGTTTGTGTTGATTGTGGCAACTAGCGAGATTACTCTGTTTCTATTTGGAAAACCTCATACTATCCTCTTCCCATCCAAGTTGTGAACAGCCTAGGGCGTTAAAATTGGGCTGATGGTTGGAGTTGAGAATTTATTCGGCAATTCTTGTCATGGCTAGTTTTTTTTTTTTCTTTTTTCTTTTTAAAAATATTTTTCGTACTTACAATAGAAAAACATCGAAATTTTATTTTCGACAGGGAAATGCAATTAACTAGAAGTGAGGTGCCTGCAGGGAATGGGTGGGTATGCAGAATAATTAAGCAATATTTAAAAGGCCATGCACGCACGCATATTATATTCACCTGATATCATCATTTTCAATTTATCATCAAACTAGATCTCCATTACTGTCGGTATATTTGCATAGTTTTTATTATGCTATTGCGTCTAAGCATTCTCATTTTTTCCTAATATCTTCTAATTAAAATTTGTTAGGATTATACTATTATACTAATTTTTTTTATTACTTTACAATGGAATACATTCATTCCTCCTAATTATTAGTGCTCTTCTTTCTTCCCATTTCGTCTGGCTAAACAATCTAATAATGATTATTTCTATGAGGATGATTGATATTACATTTTATGTGTAAATGAAGACTTGTGGTTCCAGCTCAGACTTGAACATGGGACTTCACGCACGCACAATGTCAAAACCGCTTAGCTATGCCTTAGGTGACGGTTGACATTAGAATTATGTATACATAATGATAGGGATGCACGTGGGTTGGGCTCAACCCACAACCCGTTTAACCCAACCCATTTAAACCGGGTTAGGGTTGGGTTGGGTTGAAAGATGGGTTGGAAAAACCAGTTAGGGTTCAAACCATTTTTAAATTGGGTTGAGAAGTCGGGTTGGCGTTAACCCAGCTAACCCGTTTTTTACGACGCCTATCTACCCATTTTGCTTTTTTCATCGATTTCTGACAGTGATGTGCTAGGCCCAACAATCGTGCTCTGGATATAAAAATCTGCCTTGGTAAATTTTTAAAAAAAAAATTATACAAGCTGCCTTGGTACCCGGAAAAAAAAAAATCATGAGGTGTAATAGAATAATTTTTAATTTCGATTTCATAGCATATCCGTTCACATATTCCTAGAAATTAATGAAACAATTTTTTTTTGATAAAAAAAAACGAAATAGAAAGTTACTTCTAAGGGAGTGTTTGACCTAAAACTTTTCAATCTAAAACTTTTTATTATCTACAATTTTTTTATTTTTTAATTGTTTTTTTATATCTTCCTATACAAACCACCTTACTTTTCAATCATTTCTACACAATTACTTATACAACTAACCTATCTATTTTAACTTTATCCCATTTACTCTTTATCGTTATCCCTATCATATCACATCATTTCACAACTTTTATTCTTCAAAACTTTTCATCAAAAGTTTTATCAATTCCCAAACACACCCTAAATGTTGATAAAAATTAAATAAAAATATTAACAAAAACCAGGCATATAAAATTGATATATATATATATATATGTATTCCATTTTGTTAGAACTTGGTTTCTTCGATCCACAATTTTTATTTATATTTATTTGAGATATTAAAATTATTATGATTAGAAACTAAGTGAGTTTTCAATCATAAGAATCTTTGTATCTTAATTAATATATACAGATATAATAGACAACATGGATTCATCAAAGTTATGATTAATTGCAAAAGTTAAGAGATTTCACATATAAAATTAGTTCTACTAAAATGAAATCTTATAGAATGGGTAATTGTTTAATACGGTTGAGCAAGTGTAAATGCTTAGTGGTCTTTTATTTTTATTTTATTTTTCAAATGTAAATCATTTGTCACGTTTACCTATATGGCTTCCAATCCAACCCATGTGCACACCTAGCAACGGCCATGGCTACGTTTGGGTTTGGGAGGAACGTGATGGAGTACCATAACTCTGTACTTCGGCAGTGTAACAAGCCTTATGCATTTGCTGTTGTTTTTCTTTTATTGAAAATGTAAAAATAATCTTCTAGTTCCAATACGTAAAAGAAAGAAAATATTTAATTAAAAATAGAAATAATTAACACATCGTTTATGATTTTTTATTGAAAATATTTTTTAGTATATGCAAGCAAAGTACTAACTATAAATTATAAATATATTTTAAAGTTATTTTATAAATATAATTTTAATTAAATGAAGTGGTGTGTAATAATTATATATGTCTATAGGTTCCCATGCAAAATAGCTTTATGTTTAATAGATGTAACCACAATTATGAATTTTTTTTTTGGTAAACGAATTGTAAAAGATAGACATGACTTTTATTCACAATATAAATAAAAATTAATGAGCTGATGTATATTTTTGCAATCTAAATAAGGAAATTAGTGTTGAATCTATTTATAAATGGATTGTTGGGGCAACCTAACCCAATTCAAATCGGACCAACCCAACCAAATTTTTAATACCTTCCCACCCTAATGTAACTATCATAAGAAAACCCATTATCGGCCCGCCTTGACCTGGTCTGAGTTAAGTAAAATCCACTTAACTTGCACTCCTAGTTTATGTGTTTGTTTTTATAAAAAAAAAATGTAATTTCCTTCACTTATTCTATTTAGAAATTTTATAAATAACTTGTAATTTAATTTACGTGCACAAATGTAAAACAATAATTTCTGCTTTGCATAAACCTTTCATTTTGCTACAATTTTCTTTCTATTGAAGTTTTGAAAATAATATTCAAAATTTGTATAGGTAAAAAAGAAAATACTAGTTGAAAATAAAAATAATGGTCATATCATTTAAAAAGTAAAATCTTTTTTCTATTTTATTTAAAAAAAATTTAGTATATGTAAGCAAAATTTTGTTGAACATTTTTTGAATTTATTTATAATTGTGGCAAGTTTGGTTCAGGTACAAATCGGGTAGGAATTCGGATTTTGGTACCAAGTTTATGTATACCTGGTATTAGTTTTGGGTTCTTCGGGGTCTAATTTGGAAAATTGTCAAAAATAAATTCCAAATTTAATTTTGAAATTGATTTGGGTTAGACAAGTTCCAGCCGACCTGGTACCAAGTTGCACCCCTACTTGGGAATTGTTTATATAGTTTATTCACTAAGCAATTTTGTTGAAATTTTTTTGAATTTGTTTGTAATAAAGTCAAATTAGATTGGAAAGTGGTTCATAGTACAGTTGGGTAAGAATGAATTGGTTTAGGGTTGGGTTGGGATAAAAATGGGTTACAATTGAATTGGGTTGGAACCTAACCCAACCCATGCGCACCCCTACCAATAATGATGCATATTTTAAAGTAAGTATAACCTGCCCAAGTAGGGGGTGAAAATCAAATTCAAGCCGTACCAAATTAAATTTGACTCAACCCTAGCTCTGTTTTGAAAACCTAATGTCCAGTTCTATATTTTATACTAAGCGTGTGTTTGAGATTTGGTAAAAATTTTGGAAGAAAAGTTTTTAATATGAAATTTTTTAAAATGAGAGAAGAGATATGATATGATAGGGGTAATAATAAAGAATAAAGGAAATAAAATTAAAATAGATAAAATACTCGTTCATAAAATAAATAAATATAGCTGTTGTATAGTTAATTGTGGAGAAATGATTGAAAAGTAAGGTAGTTGTATAAGAAAATATGAAGAAATGATTAAAAAAAGGATAATTATAAATAGTAAAAAGTTTTAGATAGGTAAGTTTTTATGATTGCCAAATGCACCTAATGTTGGGACAAAAAAATTACTCTTATTTAACTTTCTTTCCCTATAATTAAAATTAAATTTATCTTGCTTGTATTAATTTTCCTTCGCTTCAATTTCCATTTTGGGTAATGATTCCATGCATACATATATAACGAGTCTTGATATATCTTAGTGTTTTGAGTCTATTTATTTTTTCATTTTTATGTAGGCTTATTCGTATTTAGTTTATGCCAACATTTTTACCATATTTGATTATATATATATAGGGATTTAATCATGTGCATTCGGACTGCACGGAAACTACCGTGCAGACGGCTCATCCGGCCGTCTATTTCGGCAGGATGAATCCTGTCCGTCGAGAGTTGGTGCGCGTGTTGTGTTGCGTTGGGCGGGACGTACACGCGGTGAATGTTGGGAAAATTTTCCCGCTCGGCAGCTAAAAACAAAAACAGAAATCCCGCCTCTTCCTCCTCTCTGGCGTCCCTCGTCCCTCCTCAATCCCTAAATCGCGGTACCCCCCGAAGTTCTGTGATCGATTCTGAAGTTTTGCATCGACGGAAACCGTCGATTTCGAAGTTCTGTGAATGAATTCTGAAGTTCTGCTTCGACGGATTTCGCGCTGATCGTCTTCTCCGAAAATCCGCATGCGGATTTTGAATCCGCATGCGGATTATAACTGCGCAGCAAAAGGTCTCCTATTTGCGCGGATCGTCTTCTCCGAAAATCCGCATGCGGATTCAGAATCCGCATACGGATTATAACTGCGCAGCAAACGCGCCTCCCATCTGCATCTCTCTTACGCGAAAATCCGCATGCAGATTCTGAATCTGCAGCAAACGTACCTCCCATAAGTGTTGTTTTCCACATGCGGATTTAGAATCCGCATGCGGATTTCGCGTCAGAGAGATGTAGATGGGAGGCGCGTTTGCTGCGCAGTTATAATCCGCATGCGGATTTTGAATCCGCATGCGGATTTTCGGAGAAGACGACCTGCGCACAATACCTTCTGTCGACACAGAACTTCAGAATCAATCATAATCGATCATAGAACTTCAAAATCGACGGAGAAGGAGATTTGGGAGCAGCAACGGCGGCTGTAGCAGTAGCAGCGGCAGCGGTGGGGTCTCTGTTTTCGAAATGGGAGGGATGAGCGGGTGGGTTTTTGTGGATTTTCAGTCCACCGAGCGGGAAAATGCATTATCCAAATTTTTGCGCGCATGTACGCGCGTCTCCGTTCGGCTCGTCATCTCTCTACACGCATAATTGAACGAACGGCGTAAATTTCTCCCGCTGAAACGAACGGGCGGATGGGGTGTCTGCAGGGTATTCGGGTGCAGTCCGAATGCACATGATTAAATCCCATATATATATATATTTTAATAATGCCAAGAATCATCAACTTTACCCTCAATTTAACGTTACTTTTGATTATTGAAATTGTAATAAAAATATGTATACAAAAATAGACAAATGGAAAAATTAAAAAATTTGGTATATATAAAGATTAAGCGTGAGCCCACATGAAAATAAAAAGAAAAAAGCAAGAAGGTTTTCTATATTAAAAAAAAAAACTCAAAACACCTAGGTGCATAGAAGCTCGTCAGAGTTGCATGCTCCAAGGCGCATACACTTATTTTGTTTTATTTTTTTCAATTTTTTTTACAATATTGTTAATCTATATCTATTTAATATATGTATAAATTTTTACGATTTTTGGAGTATTTTAGATATTTATTTTTTATTTTTGAAAATCAGTGTTAAATTACCTAAAATGCCACTGATTTTCAAAAATAAAAAATAAATATCTAAAATACTCCAAAAATGGTAAAAATTTATACACATGTTAAATACACTTATATTAACAGTTTTATAAAAAAAATTAAAAAAAGAGGTGTATGCGCCCGGGCGCATGCAATCGAATCCCAAGATTGTTCAACCGTGTTACCCAGTTTTAGTTCGTCATACAAAAAAGTAAAAGAATTCTTAATGCTGATTCTGTGCAGAATTATTGATGATCAACATGTCAATTAAGATCAAGTATGAAGATTGATTTTTTTTAGTTTGAGTAATTTATTAGCATCGCAGGTCTCTTTATTCATGCTTATAATTAAGCATATTATTTCAACTTGTTATTTCCCGTTTACAATAACCTTTACTAACCCATGGTCAACCTACAACCTTATCCCTTTTACATTGATTAGGGTTAAGAAGCAAGTTAAGGTTTTTATAAAGAATAATGATCTTGTTAGCCTAAGTTAAGAAAAACATTTATTAGCTCGAGCAAAGAAAACCACTTCTTAGCCAGGACCAAATTTTTTTTTAATAAAACTATTAATGTAGATGTATTTAATCCGTTAGCTAAGTTTACCATTTTTGATTATTTATATTTTTTTACATTTTTAAATAAAGAGGTATTTCATTCATTTTCAATACCTTTGTGTTTAAAAGTTTTTTTTAAAAATATTTACGTATCTTTAAAAGAGGTAAAACTTGGCTTAGATTAAATGCACATAGATTAATAGTTTTACAAAAAAAATTCAAAGAAAATTAAAAGAATAAGTGTTTTTTTTCCTGAGTTAACGAGATCACCATTCTTTTATAAATGCGTAACCGATTCGGATAGCCTCCAACCCAATATGGGCAAATGATCAAATGCATCCGATGCGTCGAAACCGATGTAAAGAAAACTGTGACTGTTTTTCCAGTTGGTTGGCTGTTCGGTCCTCGATTATTTTGGATGAACTGATCGGTTATTTCAATTTAGCTGGTTGAATAATTGGTGATCGATTATTCCGATTTAAGTGATTTGACTTTCCAATTGGACATATAACCGGTCACCGATTGAACCTGCTGGTTTGATCTGATTTTAATAACATTGATTAAAATTTAAAATTGATTCCGTTGTACTATCCTATGTCTATTCATTTGTTTGAATTTTTTCAACTTCAATGTGAGCCCAAGGGTGCACTAAACTTCGGTACACTCTGGTGCAAAAAATTCTTTTTATATTTTTTATTTATACAATTATTCATATAAGTGTATTTAACATTTGTATCAAGTTTTACTATTTTTGAAAATTTATAAATATTTTTTTGAATTTTTTAAAATCAATGACATTTATAATTTTTGAATTCTGAAAATGTCATTGATTTTAAAAAAGTAAAATGATCTTCTCAAATCGGTTGAAAATGGATTTCCAACTGGTCCAAACGTCTATTTTTTTTGAATTTTTTTATAAATATGTTAATTTAGTTATGTTTAATTTATAAATCAAATTTTATTATTTTTGGAGATGTTTATATATTTATTTTTAATTTTTAAATACAGGGGTATCTAAGTCATTTTAAATAAAATACAGGGTTAAATACTCCTGTATTCAAAAATAAAAATAAATATATAAACATCTCTAAAAATAATAAAATTCAATTTATAAATTAAACATGACTAAATTAACATGTTTATAAAAAAATTTAAAAAAAATAAAAAAATAGATGGTTGGACTTTGGACTGGTTGGAAATCGCTATGAGAATATCATAACTCATATAATTTGAAAAGACATCCATAAATCTCCAAAAATAATAAAATTTAATAAACATGTCAAATACACTTAGATAACAACTATATAAATTTTTTTTCAAAAATGAATATTAAAAAATAAATTTTTACACTCTTACGATGTTATTTATACATATAGTTACATTTTTATACTTCTAAATATTTTATTTGAAATTTCAAAAAATAATAATAATAAAACATTTCTCATGCACATATATGAAAACATCATGCTTAAACTCACGTAATGGTGCAAAAAAAATTAAAAAATAGTGGGGCACCGGGTGCACTACCAGGTCACACTAACAAGCCTGTTCCATTCCACAAATCATTCCATCGGCATTTGCTCCTCCGTGCACAAAGTACAAAGAACCGATTTCTATGAAATAGAACGAGCACATTCTACTCCAGCATTTTCAACAATCACCAAACCCATTTACCATCACCACATCCCCCTTCCCCAATCCGAGTAGCTGAAGCTGAGAAGGGGAAAAGGAAAAAAAAAAAATTACAAAAACCGGCTTCTGTTACAACATCACTACATCAGTGACATCCAATCCGATCGAGGCTATCAGACACAGATCTCATCCTAGGCCGGATTTCAGGCTCCTTCTCCGTACACCCCAGTGCAATATGAAACACAGCAAGCACTTGCTTCTTTGCATGGACTTCATGCAGGAGCGCAGGATCCACAATCTCTGAAAGAGGCAGCTCCTCTCGGAACGCCCTCCTCACCCACGTCTCCAATCTATCCTCAGGGGTTATGGCCTTGGTACCCGGAGCCAGGCCTGTGAGCATCTCTAGAAGCACAATGCCAAACGAATACACGTCGCATTTCTGTGTTAGCTTACTGCCAGATGATCTAGCCTCTGGGGCCAGGTACCACGCAGGAGGAGACGCCGGAATTTTCGACCCGAAACTGGAAACTAGTGAGTGGCTAGGGGCTTGCTTCGAATCTGATGATTTGTAGGCGCCGGACACGAGGCGATTGAGGCCAAAATCAGCTATGTATGCTTGAAGGTCATTGTCGAGAAGAATTTTTGATGATTTTATGTTTCCATGGACATTCTTCCTGGGGCTGCATTCATGGATGTGAGCTAGGCCCCTTGCAGCACCTTGAGCAATCTTCAGCCTGGCTGCCCATGAAAGTGGCGATGACGATGATGATGAGGTGAATGGAACCCCTGCACAATCAGCAAACAATACTAATGTCAATCAGACGTGAAGAAGTTGCCACAGAGAAAATGGCTCAAAGACATTATATGGAATCCAACAGCTTGTTACAAGCCTACGTGGATGGCTCTCAGCCATTTCATACACTCAAAACAGTGAGAAAGATATTCATCAAAAAAAAAAAAAAAAGTGAGAAACATTGTTGAGAACTTGAAAAGCTCCTACAAAAATCATTTTCAAATCTCAACTTGATTGCAAGGTAGGCAGATAATTGAATCCATTTAGGACAAAATCTGTCAGTTTTTTAGGAGGTCCACAATCTGAAATGTTTGATACGAGTTGGATTTGTAGCAGATACTCTTTTGGAGTGCGACAAAAGGTGTTCACAGCCAAGCATGAATTGCGGTGTCCTTGCAGGTCAAAATTTACTGAGAGGTTTTCAAATACAGTCAAAGCAGAAACACCCCAAAGGCCCCAACGCAGCAAGGGCCAGAAAAAAGATAAGCTGCGAGGTCACGAGAAGATTTATAAAATGAAAAAAAAAAGAAAAAATCCGACAACCATTTCAGAACTGAGAACTTTCTTCCACGCGTGGGGTAAGTCAGAACCCACTAGCAACAAATCGGAACTAAAGCAGTCTAGCCTACATCATATCATGAAAATCAAAACCTGAGCACCAGATCACTCACAGGGGGTGGGTGGGTTCACTTTTATTAACAACGTGTTCAACTTTCAATGTTGATAAATGCAAAAGAATAAAAGCTGATGTTGGTACCAAGGTAAATAAAGAAAAAAGAACAAATAATTAACATTAGATAATGTAGAAGAAAAAGTACGATAATTAGTTCAATTAAGAGGAGCAAGATAACATCCGTTACATGTTCATTTATAATTTTATCCAAGCGTAACTGTGAAAAGAAAAGGTGTTGATAAGGAGAAAGTGCAGCAACATGACCTTTGTTGTGAGATAACAGAGATGTCAAAACAAAACAAAAAAAAAACACACACACACATCTATATATATATATGCAAAGTGAGTTGGTATAAAGGGTGAGGTGATGATATTGAGCAGCACCTCAATGGAATCATGAACAAAGATCACATAAAAGTGGGCTTTTCTTTTGATAATAGATTGACAATGTTGTAAATATATTGAAGGCCCTTTTCGGTAATATGGGTGGAGAGAGAAAAAGACAATAATTTTAAAAAGTGTAAAATAATGTAAAATGATTGGGTAGAGTGAAAAAAATATACTAGTTGTGTAAGAAAATAATTGAAGTATAAAAATAAAATTAGAAAAAAAAGATAATTACATAGTTTAGTGAATAATTAGGAGGTAGTTAAATGTCAAGTCGAAAGATTAAGAAAGGGAAAATGGTTTAATAGCAATAGATATGGGTGATAGGCGAAGAGGAAATGGAAATTATAAGAATAACGAAGTAGGAAATAATGATAAAAATATATAACGATGGGGAAAAGACAGGATTTTTATGGGAAGCGTATATCCTGTCATGCATGCCCGAAAACGTGGGACGTAGAAAGAGTCAAAAAGGAAGGAACGAACTTTTCCATCCTTTTACACGAGTTGGAATACATACTAACAGATGTCAAATCCAACTCCATTTTATTTTGACCTATACATCGATTACAATAGTTCTACTAAAATGTGTCTACTTGAAAAGAAATGTAAGATTGATTGTAATATCAGACGTAAGATCATACAAATACCAATAAAAAAAACTACTAAGCGGTCTTATCCCTTCTGTTCTAACACTGGTGGCATCAAGAACAAAACAAGATTGCAATTTGCATGCCAACAAAGTAACTCCCATGTCATAAAATGGGAGAAAATGTACCAAAATTTCTCATTGGAGCTGCATTTAATGATTTGGCCATCCCACCTTTTTTTTTTCTTTTTAAAATTTTCAATGAATTATGATGATCCAGCCACAAAGCGCGAAACAAAACCAAGCGTAGAATACATACCATGCAGAGCAGTACGTAAGCTGGTGCCATTGGAGATGAAGTCGGAGATGAGCAGCTTCTCATCGGCGGCGTAGTAGTAAGCTCGCAGGCGCACCACGTTAGGGTGGCGAACCTTCCCGATCGCCTCCACCTCCGCCTCGAACTCTTTAAATCTCCAAAACCCTTCGCTCAGCCGCCTCACCGCCACCGAAATCCCTCTCCCAAGCACCACCTTGTAGACAATGCCGCTCCGGCTCTTCCCCACCACGTACGCCGACGCCCTCAGCAGCTCCTCCAGCTCCAACCCCAGCCCTTCTTCCTCCTCATCCATCACAAAAAAATCCCCCTTTTGCCCCTCCTCCAACCCATCAGCCCCGCCGCCTCCGCCTCCTTTCTCCGTCTTGCTTCCCCCGCCCGCCGCCGAACCGCATTTTCTCCGCACCAGCCACACCGACAAGGTGACAGCCCCAGCGACAAAGAGAACCCCGGAGAGTATCGGCACCGAAATTCCCCGCCCCCCGCCGGGCCTCGCCGCGGGCGTCGGCTGCATTGGAAGAACGGAAACACCAGGTTTTGGATTCACGGGCAGTTCAGGGG
The DNA here is from genome assembly GCA_030490835.1 of Annona cherimola. Classification (NCBI taxonomy): domain Eukaryota; kingdom Viridiplantae; phylum Streptophyta; class Magnoliopsida; order Magnoliales; family Annonaceae; genus Annona; species Annona cherimola. Next base: position 93,769,233 of record CM059972.1, read on the forward strand.
ATTGGGGGATTTCGTCGTCGGTGCACTGGTTTCGCAGCGGAAATCCGCAGAGGTTGGGGTTTCCGGAGAATGCCGTAGGGCCCTGGTTCACGAGAGAACCCACCAGCGGAATCCTTCCGCTGAGGCTGTTGTGGCGCAAGTCCAAGCTCACCGAAACGGGGAGCGTCCCGAAGGCGGCAGGCACGGCGCCCGAGAAGCGGTTGTAGGAAAGATTGAGAGCGCCGGAGAGGCTGCGGAGGTGGGTGATGTCAGCGGGGAGGGAGCCGTTGAGGGCATTGGAGGAGAGGTCGAGGTGGACGAGGAGGGAGAGGTTTCCAATCTGGGGCGGGAGGGAGCCAGAGAGCGCATTGTGGGAGAGGTCGAGGAAGAGGAGGGAGGAGGCGGCGGTGAAGAGGGAGAGGGGGATGGAGCTGGAGAGGGTGTTGTTGCGGAGGGAGAGGCGGCGCAGGGAGCGGAGGAAGCCGATCTCGGAGGGTATGTAGCCAGAGAGGGATTTGTCAGGGAGGGAGATGGAGACGACGCGGCCGGAGATGCAGGAGATGCCGGGCCAGGAGCAGGGGGTGGAATCTGATTCCCGCCACTTGGAGAGAGCGAGAGTGGGGTCGGAGGAGATGGCAGATTTGAGGGCGAGGAGGGAGAAGCCGTCGGAGTTCAAGGAGGAGACGAGGATGGGGAGGAGGAGGACGAAAATGAGGGAGAGAGGAGGGAGATTCATGGAATTTTCTCTTTACTTCGTTTTTTTTTTTTTTTTTGAATTTTTGGGAAGGAGGGAGAGAGCGAGTGGGTAGTAGTACTGGGTAGTTGAAAGGAGGACTTCTCTTTTATTATTAATTTTTTTTGTTGTTTTTTGTTTTTTCGCAAAAAGGCTGCAGAAAGGGTGCGATTGGGAAGGAGAGGGGGACAGGGCAGGGGCGTTCTCGACTTTCGAGGGTCTCTGCTGTTTGAAAATGACTCGGGCAGCAGTAGCTGCGACCTGCGAGCGGCGGCGTTAAGCTGGAGACGGGCGCATCGGTTCGGCCTGCTCGGTTTGGTGTTTACTCTTCACTGCACACGATAGAAGAGTAAAGCAAGTTCACGAGAAGTTCGTATCCATGAGTAAGTATGATACTTTTAATTAGTATATTAACGTATTAATTAAAGTATCATGCTAACTAAGATAATATATTATTTTATACTGTGAACTGTTCTAATTTGCATCCACATATGACTACCTTAGCCTTTTGAATTGGGCATTTTTTTGCCCTTAACTATGAAATTTGCAGCAGAGGAATGTAAGTTTCAAAAATTAGAGTTTTTAACTATGTTTAGTATTTGATAAAAGTTTTAGAAGAAAATTTCTGGTAGAAATTTTTTTATAATTAGTGGTAATGTTTTTGGATTGAAAGGAAGTAATATGATATGATAGAAGTAATAATAAAGTAATAAAAAAAATAAAGCTAAAATAGATAGATAGTTACGTGAAAAATTGCGAAGAAATGGTTAAAAAATAGGATGATTTATATAAAAAGTTATAAAACAAATTAAAAAATATGAAAGTTATGAAGGGAATAGTGTCAGGCAAAAATGGACTCGACAATCGATTGAGAAGAGGTCTAATATGATCCTTCTCAAGGGATGGGTGCTTTGTTGAAGCCCACCTCTTACAGCTTCGCCAATGAGTCATGTGGGAAGGCTCTCGAACAAATTATGAAGCCTAATCAAGACGAAGAGATGGTTTGCCAACTCCTTGCTTAGGATTAATAGGACACATACAACGTGATGTTCAAATATTTATTAAAGGCACCTTAAAACTTGAGCATACTTGCCCTCCAACTAAAGGAGCTCGTCTCGTATAAACAAAGAAGTGACATCTTCATATATCAAAGACGACCTAACGATCTTGAGATGACTACGAAGTAAAACAATCCTTTGATTTAAGCAACTACACAACGAAACGTTGACTAAAGAAAATCTCCCAAGAATGATCACTGATATGTCACCTAACACAAAGTATACTCTATCAATGTCGAATTTCCTATAAATATTGATCAATTCCCACTAAGACAAGGATCTTGAAGAGGAGAAGGTTGAGAGGGAAGAGGCCAATTGGAAGAAGAAGGAAAGAGAAAACCTCTAGTTATTTTTATCCTTATCATCTACCAAATGTACTATTCTCTATTGGAGGTGTTCTCCCAACATAGGATAGAACCTCCAAAATAGGGCTGGTTAAAGTGAACTGAGCTAACACATATCATAATTATAAAGAAACAATCAATAGTGAAACCTTGGGGTCTTTGACCCCTCTTCATGATTTTTAGGTCAATCTCACTATTCGATTGGCTATTTTCCACTTAAATTATGTAATCACAGGCATGAATAATTCTGTCACACAATGATCTAGACCTTGATTTATTTTAGGCTAACCCTAGACCAAATTGAGTTCCATCATCATCTGTGGAAGTAATTTCTCAAGTAGCTTCAACAGTTGGACACTAGTTGTTTGTATCAAATGAAGATCACATCAGTAGAGGACTGAAGAGTAACGAAGGAGATCGATGGTCCAAAGTGGGGAAATCTGATGAAAAGATGCCCCAAAAACAGCAGATCACACTCCTTCGCCCTCATTAGTCTCAACAAGAAGGTAATGTGCTTCCCACCCTATCTCGGTCATTCCTTTTTTTTAGTCATTATTATAAGTCAACATAAAAGTTATTAAAAAAGAACAGTCATAACAAGCCAAATACGCCCTATTGATATGTTTTTTTTTTAAAGACTAACCTGATAAAAAAGTGTCCAAAGCCTCATAATGAGACTTCATTAACCGAACACAACTACCCAACCAGATTATGGAGTGGACAACTACACCTTGAGTTGCAATAAAGTTTTTAGACTTGCAAGATTCATTAGGCGTAATGGTCGACTAATAAAATGGTCCGTTGAGTATGGTCCTTGGCCTTACATATTAGGTCTAAAATCTTTTAGGCTAAATCGATCATGCATGGATATTATTGGATACATTTAATCTCAATAATGTCCTAAAAAACTGTGCAATGGGTAGTAAAAGAGAAGAATAATCCTCCAAATGTCAACTGCAACAAGGCTCACCACCTTAGCAAAACATGAGCCATCAATGGAAAGGAACTCAATGGTGATAAGCGACACTTAACGCAACCATGCATCACTCCTAAAGATACTAATTACTTGTATTCAATATAAGCTATGACATGGCCAAAATCAAATCTTTTTGCAGGAAAATGGTGAAATAGAGCAACTTGATTACGCGAAAGAGGCAAGTAGAACAAAAAATGAAGCAATCACAAAGAAGTTAGACCAAAGACTCAGTTATTATTCATTCATTATCAATAAGTGCAACTCTGTAAATACAAAAGACAGAAGCTAAACTCTTGATGTTACAAATAGTGAAAATAAGAAAAGAAAAAATTACAAGCATTGATAGATTGGATAAAGGGAAAGCTAAAAAATAAGTTCAACAAAAAAGTAGCAATAGAAGCTCCTCTAGACTGTCCATGGAATCCCAAGAAGGGAAGGAGGATTCAGGAAACGGAGAATAAAAAGCCAATGGCTTCCATGACCAAAGAAAGAATGGGAGCTAAAGAGCAATTTTTTCATATGATTTGCATATTACAGCCAATCTCCAAATGCCCCTTGGGCAAGCAAAGACTCCTCAGTAAAGGTGAAGGTTCCCAAGACTATTATACCCCTAACACAACTCATTAGAGCCCCTCGAAGAGACAATTGTCCTTTCAACTAAGCATAGAGATGACATTGTTCTGCCAGCCAAAAATTTACTAGCCATGGAAGTGGCAAGTGAACTCCTTCAAAGAAACAATTGTCGTCCACTCACACATTGCTAGAGAACTCCTATCTCCCAACCAAAAAGGATAATATTGCATCTTTAAACACCAACAAAAGAACAACCAAAGCTTCATCTAAAGGTGACAAAACTTGTCAAGGAGGGGAAAGGAAGCCAATGATGACAAAACTTTGCCTCAGCATGTCTTTATAGCTAAGCTAGCTCCCTTGATCACTTAATGAGGGGCTTATCACCTTAAGGGTGTGTTTGGCAATTTGTAAAAGTTGTCAAGTTAAAACTTTTCACTCTTCATAACTACTCTTTTTTTAATTATTTTTTACACATCTTTCTATGCAACAACCCTACTTTTCAATCATTTCTACACAACTACCAATACAACTAACTTATTTATTTTAAATTTATTCTCTTTACTCATCATCATTACCTCTACAATATTATATCGTTTGACAACTTTTATTCTTCAAAAGTTTTCATCAAAAGTTTTATTCATTACCAAACACACCCTAAGATAGCTTAGGAAAACCATCACTCACAAGCTTAAAAGTTGGTATTTTGGCCTTTTTTTGGGTTAAGTCAGATTACTCCATTTATTTTGGTGGTTTTGAGATATAAATGCTTAATTAATTCTCCCAATGAATTTTTAAAGCAATTAATTTTTTGAACTGTCTGAAAAAAATATCATGAAGTATTTTATATTGTGTTTGTCGATCTAATTTTACGTCTCAAAATCAATTAAAAAGTTGAATACAAGTAGTCTATTGACTCAAAATCATGATTTCATTAAAATAATAAGATCTAGAGGTCTTTTTATGACTTTATAAGTGTATAGAAAATCATGTCTGATCAAAATACAAATGTGCGTGAGTACATATCATCACACGTCGTGTCTAAAAAAGGAACGCATGTCACCACGCGCCATGAATCAAGTGGGTTGGATGTCGACTACACAACGTGACTAAAAAAATAAATGTAAATAACTTTGCCACTTGTCGTGAGCTGAAAGGGGTGAACACACTGGGCTATGCGTCGTGACTTAAAAGAATGGGTGGGTAAATAATAATACGTGCTATGACCAACTATGAGTTTAAGCTTAACCTGTTGGTTGTACTAGTGACCTTGCATAGCAAGTTTAGTGTGTACTCAACTTCTGAATTTACATAGCAAACGAATATATCCTACATTCAGCTTTTGAATTTACATAGTAAGCTACATCTCCCGTATTCAGTTTTTAGTTTGTACAACAAATTATTATATTTTGCATATAGCCTCTGGATTGAAAATTTGGATGATTTTATCAAAAAAATGGATTTATCCAAATTATATTTAGACCGATGTGGTTGACTGAAAAAATTTGGGCCAAACAGGGCTAACTTAAGAGATTTGGGCCTAACTAAGCTTCTTGAAAAGCTTTAAGTTGAAATGGGCTAATTTGAGCTGTCTTCCAAAGTCTTAAGCCGACCTAGGATTCTAGGGCCTATTGAGCCACCTTTGAGGGTTTTAGGCCCAAATGAAAGGTTTTAGGCTTAGATGGGACCTGGTTGAAGTGATTTGGGTTAAAATAGGCTTATTAGAGACTTTTGGGCCCAACTGAGCTTATTGGAAAATCTTGGGCCCAAGTGGGCTCATTAGAAGGTTTTGAGTCTAACTGGGAGGCCTTAGACCTAAATAGGCCGTTTGGAGAATTTTAGGCCTATTCGAGCCAACTAAATAATTTTGGGTCTAACTTGCTTGTTGAAGTCATGAGGCCTAGCTAGACCAACTAGAAGGTTTTAGGCCTAATTGGGCCAGCTAAAGGGTAAAACATTCTAGAATCAAGTGGGCTCATCAAGTTTTGGACTTAAGTGGGCCACCCCTAATGCTCTAAGCCCCATTGGAAAGTTGTAGGCCCAAATGGCCTGTCTTGAGATTGTGGGCCTGTTGCAAACTTTTAGGCCTAACGGAGCTGCCTAGAGGTTGTGAATCCAAGTAGGCTGAAATGGGTTGAATTGAGTGTTAAATGGACTAAAATGAGCTTTAACAAGCTAGACCAAGTTCAATAAACAAAGACGTGGGTTGGAATTACCCACCTGACATGTATAGATCGCAAAAGATCTAGCATGTTCGTAATCTTGGCTTAATAAGAGAGTTTTTATAGCTTCTTAATGCAAGACCATTTTATTCTTTTTTGAATTTTATGTCCATAGGTCGTTAACACCTAATGAGTCTCGTGTATCATGCTTATTATTCGTGTAAGGGCAAAGTGTTAGCATCAAGTCTACTATAGAAATCTCATGCTAAAGCAAGAATATAATCTATCATGTAGATCCATCATGATCTAATTGCTTAGATCATGGAAATTGAGCAGGGACTGACGATTCCATTTTAGCGGCACAATGACTTGGCATAGTGGCCTTATTTGGATAAAAAAAGTTTGAGTTGGGCAAAAATGTGAGAATAAGTATAAAATGGAGATTTTTTTTTTTAGAAAATAAAGGAAAAACCCTTAACACTTCATTTTAAATTATCAATCATTTAGAGATTTTCCATATGAGATAAGGAAAAATTTTCTACCTTTGAATCATAGTCGAGAAGATGGAAAAGAATTTTTTTTCAAGGGTTTTAGATTTTCTTTTTAAGACTTTAGGGGTTTTTTGGAATGAAAGGGGACCTAAAGGTGCTAAGAGAAATTTCGAAAGAGCTAAAAGAGGCTCTTAGAAGGGATGGGAAGGGTTTGTATTCCAAATGGCAATCCAAAGGGGACTATTTATAGCCTTTGGATGGAAATCTTGGGCTCCAAGGCAATTACTCTATGGGTATTTTGGGAGATTAGTCTTGCACGTACACCAAATTCTGCAAGTATGCATGTTTTTTTTGCTAATTTTATATGTGTCACATTATCTTAACTGATATTACAATTGAACTTTAAGATATTCTTACAAATTTTCTACCAATGTTTCACAAATATCTAACAAACATTTTAATTTTTTCTAACAATAATCTCTACATACCCACTCGGTGATGCTCCCAATGAAACTTGGGTAGAACAAGTGCCGCCACTAAAATTATCTCCATATACAGAGAGCAAACTTTGATTCAGAGACGCCCATGCAAAGGGGCAAGTCTCCGAAATTGAGGCAACACCTAAGGCGAGTATGCATGGCATAGGCGTCGAGTAATGTAGTTCTGTAAGCCTTATCACGTGGTTTTACCACTATCTTGCAAGCGGCCTTGAATGGTGAGGATTTAGCCATGTCAATTGTTCAAGGATGTTATTGCTGCAGTCACGTCTTTTGGCGCGTAGAAGTAGAAAGAAAATCTGCTGCTGCTTCGCATCTTTTCATCTTCCTTTCTCGCCTCCAACGTTAAAGGCGGCTGCTTTTATCCTTGAACTGAATTTCTGCTGCTCTAGTCTTGGTTGGCAGATGCCTGGAATGGCCTGTACTTGTCCAGCCTTGGCCCGCTTTCATCAAGCTGTTGTCCAGCAAAAGAGCTGGTCAACACAGTCGACCATGCATCTTCCTACCGGAGAATCGTCTACATCCTTGCCTTCTTCTCCTTGATCGGTGTTGCTAGCTTGATTGAAAACATCAAATGCAGCCCCATATTGCTGCTTTTGCCATTGTGGCCACCGTCCATCTTTTTCTTTCTCTTTTTTTAATGTTCTTCTTCAATGTCTTGGGATCACCATGGATTTTAATCTCGGCAGCTCGGTTCTTCGCAACAAGTAGCCATCCATTTTGGTTTTCTGTACTAACAAACTTCTTTGACCAGTAGCTTTCATCTTCAGTTGTCCTCGTTAGCAACAAATGTAGAGGACTTCTTCATCGAGTCGTAGCATGCACCATCTTGGCAGGCACAGGTGTCCGAGCCAAAGTTAGCAGATGGGTTTTATGATTGGGGTGTCGGATTGATTGGGTTTTCACCTGGAACTGGTGGTGGCCATGGCCAGCTGAGGTATACCCATTCTCGGTCTATTGCGGGCAGATTTACTTCATTTGGATTTTTTTACTTTGTTTGTTTTTTTTTTTTTTTTTTGCTAGATTCTTCGTCAGGAGCTGGGCCTCCTTATGGCAACAGCTTATTTATGGCTGGCCCCTGTTTGTCTCCAATAGATGCATTTTTTTCTTCACCAACTTTTTTAGAGGCCGTCAATTTTCTTAAGCTTGGGGACAATGGTAGCATGGCGAGCTGGGTGGTGGTTGCTAAATTCTACTAAAGCTCAAGCCAATCTTCGCGTTTATAGATTACCATGTTTTCAACCGTAGCTGGCTTTCTCCTTTTGTTTTTTTTGCATATCACATCAAATCATCTTCGGTGAGATTCAATTCCAGCTATTTTGGTTCCTTTGACTTTCTTTAAGTCCAATCTGCCAGTTGTGCTTTCAATCACCTGATCTTTTAAAGCAATTTGTTTAAAGTGTGTTCCCAGCTGTATAAGATTTTTGAATTTAATCTGCTTCACCATTCCTAAGACTGTTTTCTAATTTTCAAGACAGTTTTTTCAATTTCCAATACGAATTCACCAATTCTTAATACAACTTTACTCATTCCAAATATACATCATTACATTTTCATTCTAAATATCGATTTGATCCAAGAATCTTGTATGGTTTAAAACACGCACTTAGTAATTGAAAGTAACAAAAAATATTATTTTTTTGTAAGAAAATTTACCTCGGCACTACTAGCTCGTGCTTCTACTAATTCCAACTCCATTGCATGCTCTTTTTTTATTATCAGGACCATTGATCTTGTAATTGCCTGACATGGCCCATTTTCATGCTCATTTGTTCATATGATTCAGGCCATTGATTTATCTTTGATGGCTCGAAAACTAATTTGGCCATGTAATAACAATGATTCCTGTTACAATAATTGATTCTCGTTACAATAATTAATTCCTGTTATGATAATTGATTCCTCTCAATATCTCTCTCAAGTCGAAGATCCAGGATTGGAATTGATGTCCTTTCATGGATTTGACTTTTCCTAAATATTTGATTTTAATTAGAATTGAGTTATTTACTTTACGATAATCCCTGTTAAGCATCCATGGCTGAATGGTTAAAGTGTCCAACTCATAATTGGCAAATCCGCAGGTTCGATTCCTGCTGGATGCACGCCAACGGGAACGTTCAATAAGTCTATTGGAGTTGGCTTTGTATCAATGGAATCTAGCCATTGATACGTACCGAATGGGTATAGTATATTTATACTATAACATATGAAACCATTGGCTAAAATTTGTTCCTCATCAGCCGAGGACACATGCATCTCCACATATGTATTACAATAAGGAACGTCAAATCCTCCCAAGAATTCATGAGCATTCACCCAATGATGTCGTGTGTCCTAGGGAAGAGAGAACACCTCATAAAGGCAATAATCCCATTAAATTTTCATGATCTCGAAAAGACACAGGAATTAATGACTCCATATTTGCCATGACTTTGCATGGTGACACTATTACATCATCACTAGAGATCTAGGGAGAGGGGTGGATTCAATAGCACTAGACGACAATACCAAGGGAGGGAAAGTTTCGCTATTGTTAGATGAAGTTGTGGAAGGATAGCCCTCCCCTAGAAGAGTGGTAGTGTATAGAACCTAAGATTTCATGAATGTGCTACTTTTGCAGAGGATATATAATAAGGTTGAACTAAAATGGACTCGACAACTAACTAAGAAAATTCCTAATGTGATCCTTCCTAGGGGAAGAGAGCTTCACCGAAGCCTACCCTTGGCTAAAGAGTCACGCGAGAAGGCTCTCCAATGAACGACAAAGCCTTAGTAAGACAAAGAAGTGGTTTGTTGATCCCTCGTTTAGGACATATGGGACACATATGAAGGGATGTCCAAACACTTATTAAAGGTGCTTTAAGACTTGGGTGCACCTGCCCTCGAGCCGACAGAGGCCATCTCTCATTAATAAAGAAGTGATGTCTTAATAGATCAAGGACAACTTGGCCATCTTGAGGAAACTGTGAAATAAAAATAATCTTCTGGTTTGACCAACTATAAGTAGACATGTTAACTAAAGAAAATCACCAAGGAATGACCATAGATATATTACTTGACACAAGGCACAATGTATCAATGTCGAACTTCTTATAAACATGGATCAACCTCCTCTATGATAAGAAGGTTGAAGGGGAGTGGGTTGAGAGGCGGGAGGTTAGTTAGAGTGAGAAGAGAGAAGAAGAAAAGGGAAAAGATCCACTTACTTTTATCCTATCTATCTTCCAAATGTACAATTTTCTATTGGGAGAGTTCTTCCAAAACAAGGCAGACTCTCCAAAAATGGGGTAGGCTAGTGTGAACTACATTAACACACATCATAACAATAAGAAAAAAGTTTAGAAGTAAAACCTTGGGGCTTTCAATTCCCTTCGTAGTTTTTTGAGTTGATTTTGCCATTAGTTCAACTCTTTTCTTGTAAATTTTGTGTCCATAATCATGATTAATTCCATCATACAATGATCTAGACATTGATTTCTGTTTCGAGCTAAACCTCAACCAAATTAAGATCTACCACTCCATTAAGATCTATCACTCTCTTTTTAAAAACTTTTTCTACAAAATTTTCACTTTTTTCACATTTTACCAAACAGATAATAAAAATTTTAAAGCAATTTTCTTTATTCAAATATCACAAGATACCTACCATAACAACTCTAAAAAAAAAATTCCACAAAATTTCCACTTTTTTTACATTTTTCCAAACTAATAATAAAAATTTTAAAGCAATTTTATTTGATACTTACCTACTACAACAACTCTAATTTTTTATTATTTTCTCTCTTATCTATTTAATATTCGTTCACTTTGTGGCTTGTCACATACTCACATGTATACCTTTTTAACAATAAGCCGTTAAACGTTTGGTAGCATGCAATAAGTGAAAATGTGCCCCATTTCTTCTTACTCGCCATTTGCTAACACATTAAGGGTTTGTTCGGGATTGCATGTACCGAACAACTTTTGTTAGAGAGAAATTAGTTCACTTGTTAGAGGATAAGCCATATTTTTGTGCTTCCCAAACATGCACTTCTATTTCAAAATTCTGTTGCCAACAGAGTAGTTATGAGAAGGTTGCTCCAGAAAATAAGAAATAAACTCAAAGCCCAAACCACTTGCACCAGAGGGGGGAACTTTGGCAGCCGTGCTAGTCGCCTGCTAGCCATAAGAGTTGTAATAGTTACCTATTATTATTGTTTTTTCTTTATATTTGTGTGTATACTATACGCTGCACATGAATCCTATGCCTGCCTTCTTTCCTGAACGATTTTATTTTTTACTTTGAAGTTCGAACGTCGTATTTATAAAAGTATAATGCATGATCAGATTTCTGGAGTGGACTATTAATTTGATCAGGGGAAAAATTATATTATGGGAAGCACATGCAAGCGATGGAATTGGATTCCAACTTGAACCATTGGCTGCATTGATGAAGGGCATTGAATATTGGGTAAATGATTGCCGAATGTTGAGAGTCAATGTTTTGGGACAACCAATTTCACAGCCAAATTCCTATTTTTCCTCCAATTTATTGATTTATGGACCACCAATTTCAGGGCCATAACCCATTAAAGTCCGCAGTACAGAGGTGGAGCATAAGCCAGTTCACATGAAATTCTGCAAATAGGACAATTCCTGACAAATTTATTATGTGGGTGCCATTCTGCATTAATTGGATTGCCCTGTTCGGCCGTCTACTGGTCATGTGCTTCAACCTCAATGCAATAGTATAAAGCTAGCATACAGCTCTGCTCACTGCATTTGGAGTCACTTATTTACCCAGGAATCTGAGTTTAATCTAAGTTGAAGATCCGCAGAAGCCACATTTGATAAATACATAAAATCAAGATAATAAAATTATTTAATTCATATATCAATTTCAGAGCCATTAAATTCAATATTTAAATCATCTGAAACATGCTTCCTTTTTTTTTGAAATTTTATAATCATGTGGGCGAGGTTTGATCACACCTCATACCATATTTTAGGAAAATTTCTAAACATATTCATGTATTTTGACTATAATTTTTTATATATTCATATTTTTTTATAATTTCATTTATATCTATGGATTTTTTCAAAAAATTTTCTCGTACTCACACTGTTAAGATTTGTTAACAACTATCATTAACACAAATTTTAAATGAGCAAAATTTTCTTTAAATAAGCAGATATATAAAGAATTATGGTCAAAATTCATAAATATGTTTGAAAATTTTCCTAAATTTTGTATATTTTATTTTTCAATTTTTTGAGTTTTAAAAATAACTAAAAATTCTACATTTTTCATGAGACATTTATAAATGTGTTATGTTTCAATACATATATGATTTCAATACATACATGTTTTTTGAGCCCTTTTATTTATATATGACCTTACATGTATATAGTTTACATATCAAAAATTTTTATTTTTAAATTTGTATATATGTTTTTTATAATTCAAAAGTCAACAGTTTTCACCCTTGTTTAACTTTAATTAAGGGTGAAATCGTTGAGTTTTAAAATATAAAATATATATACAAAATGATAATTTTAGTGCATATAAAGATGCCAGTGGGCGTACATATAAACGAAAAGAAAATGTCACAAAACACTTCCATGTACGCCAGCCTGGCCTTAGCCCGGTTGGTAGACTTCTCCTGGACGAAGGTCAGATTCCCATTTCCCACATCGTGCGGTTTTCAAAATAATTCCCTTCTTGCCGCGAGGGTCGAGCGCCCTTTGGGAGCTTGGGTTCCTTTCGTACAGGTCTAGTCTAGTATCCGGGAGAGTTGGAGTGTAATACAAGATGTCATATTATAAAAATATCAACAGAAAAAAAAAAAAAAACTCAACTTAATGAATGGGAACCCAATTATACGTATTAGAAATAAAAGAATAGATGCTTTAAAAAAATTTAACAGCTAGTAGTACCAACTGGGCCATAATCAGAAGTTTTTTTTTTAAAGCATCTATATATATAAGAAAATATTAAAAAAATTATTAAAAAATAAAGTAGTTATAAAAAGTGAAAATTTTTATATGAAAAAGTTTTAGTTTAACATGTTTCGTTCAATACCAAACACGGAATTCTCAAAAAAGAAACAAATCTCCACTCCGAGGTATTAAGAAGAATAAATTTTTATCTAATCCGAACAAAAAAGACATTCTGTTAACTTGTAACACTAAGGAAGGGTTAAAATTTCCCACTTAATATGACTTACATTTAGGGTAAAATGAAATTTTGATTATTTTGATAATATTAAAAATCTCACCCTTATTATTATTGTAACACACTGAAAAAAAAAAAAAAACCTATCCTAAGCCCATGAGCCTCACCGTGTAAGATTGTTTGCACGTCATACCATATTTAATCGATGACTCACTTATAAACCTCTAGGATCCCTCTCTCAATTTTTGCCTGATTCGTCAGGTGTTTTTACAGGATCAACTTTTTGCTTTGGCTTTACAGTTTAGTCGCATTATTTTAAAATACGTCACGTTATATTTAACCTAAGACCTATTTATAAATTCCTAGAAAGTTATCACCTTTTCGTTTCGTTTTGAGATCCTTAGGGTTGCGCACTTCTAAGTTATCTGAAATCAACATAATTTTTGTGAGGAACTTCTGATTATGGCCCACTTTGACGGTGAAGTCTAAATTTAACAGCTCACATTATTTAAAATGATTTGTTTTCTAGTAGTAGCAAAAATCAATCCATGTATTTGGTGTGTCATTCCTACTTAAAAATATAAAAATATATAATCATGTATAAATTATGAAAATACTTAGATATATTTAATTCAATCCACTCTTGAATTCTCGTAAAATTTTCAAGTATTTAGAAAGTTGACCTTCAAATAAAAGAAGGAACGTGATGAACCTGCATATACGTTTATCCTCTGTAACCATTTTTCTTTCACAGTCCTCGTCAACAAACAACTCAAATGCGTCCCCAAAATTCACATGTTGATGCCACGATGCAGTTGAGGTATGATCTAGTCATAACAGACCATCTCCATCATCACCAGATTCACCACAACACCATCTATCCTCATTCTGTTAGCTTGTAAAGCTAAGGATGGGTCAAAATTTCCCATTTAATGTGACTTGCATTTAGGGTATGGCATTTTGATTATTTTGATAATATTAAAAATCCCACCCTTGTTATTTTTGTCACATAAATCTGAAAAAAATTCCTGGGCTTGTGAACCTTACTGTGTAATATTGCCCGCTTGATTTTAAAATGCATCACACCGTACTTAATGTATAACTCACTTATACACCTCTAAAAACGCTCTCTCAGCTTTCACCTCATTCTCAAACCACAACTGAACTTTAGACTTTTGCATACAACCCTAGTTTCTACTAGATCAACTCTTTGCTCTGGCTTTATAATTTAGCAGCACAATTTTAAAATGTTTCACACTTACGAGTGTAAATCAGGTTGGGGCAAACATAATTCTAATTTACCTTGTAAAATCTCAAACCCTATTTTTAACCTTATGCTTCACATCTTAACCTAATTTTATTTTAACCCTAAAAAAATTAGTTCGGTTCAGGTTAGAAATTGAGTCAATAAATATATAATATTTAAATATATTTTGCTTAATTGAATATATTTTAAAATATAAATTTATATGAAAGAATAAAAATTAATCATTTTTATAGGAATACTTTCCAATTTTTGATTTATACAATAAAATAATTATTAAATAATCTTATTTCAAAGCAATAGTATTCCTATATATTATGTGTTAATGTAAGACTATTTTTTAATAATCTATTATATTTTATACTAATACACGAAATCAAGTCGAGTCGGGTTAAAAATCATCTAACCCAAACCAACCCACTTTTGAAATTGAGATGGTTCAATTTTGATAATTTGACTTGTTCTTTCTAAAATGCTTAACCAAACTCTATTACAAATCGGGTTGGGTTGAGTTAACATCAACCTTATTTACACCCCTAGTGACACTATATTTAACCTAAAACCAATTTATAAATCTCTAAGAATTCTCACTCCTTTTCAATACGGTATCCAAAACAATTCTCTCCCCTTTGGAGGTGGAAATCGGTTCTCGACTATTACCATGATCATTTTTTCAACTATTTCTCCTTAGAGTTACGCCATTCTAAGTTAATTGATGTCAACACAGTTTTTGTTGAGAACTCCCGAATATGGCCCACTTTCGTGATGAAATCAAAATTTAACTGCTTATTTTATTTAAAATTATTTGTTTTCCAGTAGTCGCAAAAATCGATCCAAGTATTGGGTGTGTCATTCCTACTTAAAAATATATAATCACATATAAATTATGAAAATACTTTAGACATGTTTAATTCAATCCACACTTGAATTCTCATAAAATTTTCAAATATTTAGAAAGTTCGCCTTCAAATATAGAAGGCACGTGATGAGCCTGCATATACATATATCCTCTGTAACCATTTTTCTTTCACAGTCCCAGTCAACAAACATCTCAAATGCGTCCCCAAGATTCACTCGTTGATGCCATGATGCAGTCGAGGCAAGATCTAGTAATAACAGACCACCTTCATCATCATCACCAACACCATCTACCCTCGTGCCCTAGTTCATTCGAGATCTACATTAGCTACTGAATTACAGTATTACAAGAACATGACATGCCAATAAATTATAAATCAGTGATAATTTATGCATCTCATTCCTCTTCACATGCTAAAGTCTTGATTTAGCACCCTTTCTTCCAGGGATCAATAACGCATCATAATGGCCAAAGCCGTGATAAATAACTCTAATTGGATTCTCCTTTCCATATTCTTCACCATACTCAGCAATTGAGATCAAACCACCTAAATCCTCATCTTGCATGTATACAGTAATCGGCATCCTGCAAAAAGTCCGAAGTTCTAATCACTGTATCACTCATGACATCATAACTTTAAGGAATAATATTTCTACCACTGCGGATAACAAATTTCGTAGGAAGATGTAAATTTTGATTTCAACGAAATAATTAAAAGCTGAGAACAAAGAATAAAGATACACAGATTCCTACACGAGGCTTTGACTTAGAAAGTCCTCATCTGATGAGTCTTTTTTTTTTTCCCTCCTGGCCCTGCCCTCCTTCTAATTGATGTGACATTTTAGCAATCTTATTTTTCCTAAATTACTATGACTATCATTTTATCCATGAAATGTATATACTTCATTTTTATTCACTTTATTTCTAATCAAAATCCTCCATCCTGACACATCATGTTCACCCTTTTTTTATCAACTTTCCTCCATTTCCCTTTTTCGACAATTTCTCAATTCCCAAACCAACCCTTAATGATAATTCCAAGTGGCAGACATTTGCAAACAGAGATATTAATTCTAAAAACATTGTGATAAAAGAATTGACAACCCATCATGTTCTCAGACATGAATGAAAGGCATTCCCATTCAAACCTTCTGTTTCCAACTCGATAAAGACGTTTTGAAACTAACAAAATAAAATAGAAATCAAATTATCAATAGACAAAAACAGAAGTGTTGGAAGGATTGAATTTAGCCATAGCATGGTTGTGGTGCCATATAGCCAGAATCCGAGACATCAGAAAACATATTTCTCATCAACATCAAAAGTTTGTCTACAAAGTAGACAACAAAGCAGGTTTTTCTACAACACACTCTTAAGATACACATTGCCATGTGTTGTTTTAAGTCATCAATAACATTCAATATGAGTAAAACTAAATTGTTAGACAGGAATCGAACACCAAATCTCTCAAATGAATTGGAACAAGTACTTAAAAATTCATCCCTTTGGTTCAGTAGACATGATCTGGTAGCTTTTCTATCCAATCTTCTAAGATAACTGATGGTTGTGGAAGGCTCACTAAAGCACAAAAGGCTCTTGGGCCCTAGGTACAGCCGTACAGGGGCCAGACATGCCCCAAAGTGAATCAAGGCGCACATTATGTAAGATTAAATAAATTTAATAGTTATGTATAACATATAGGAATAAAACAGCCATATTATTCACATTTTTCGAATATAATCCTAAATCATAAATATAAAAAAACTGCATCAAAATTTATTAATCTAACATTCAACATGTAAAATCAATGATCATATTACTCAAAAATGTCTAATCTCAAAAGATCACAACAAGAAACTTAGCACAAAAGTCAAAATTAAAAAAAAAAAAGCAATTTTAATTAATTACACAATTATTTTTTTTTTAAAAAGGACATTGGAAAACGGAGAGCGCCAGGTTTGGTTAAGTTAACAATTCAAAGACATTTTCAAAAAAAAGTCAAACCCTATTCCAATGTTGAAGCTTTTTTTTTAAAAAAATTTAAATATACTTCTTTGGCAAGTTCAATTTGGATGAATGAGGCAAATGCCCAGTGGCTGGTGCCCTAGGACAAGGCACCACTGCACACACCCTAGTGAAGGGATCTCACATACCCGGAAGCAAGAGGTGTGCTTGAGCGTTGAGCCTAGGCGCATGACCTAGGCATGCCTTAACGATAACAAGTCACCTACCACATGTGGTTCAATTTTGCAACCTCAGATCCTCTCTCTTTGTTCTTTCTAATAACTTGATGTGACAAAGGGCTTGACATATGAACTAAACAACACAGGCATCTAGGGCCAACCAACTTTGTTTAGTGGGAGAAAACGCCAGTTCCTACTGTTATGTGCTATGCTTCACAACACAAAAAATGCAACATATAGTGAAATAAAGACTTTTGGAGGGACTAAAAATGAAGACTAACTGTAGAACATGAGATGCCATAAACAACTCTGGCTCGCCTCCCCATACATGTGGATTTCTGATGTGTGACACATAGGTGTCAAAATCACCTTCTACGAACCTGTAAAAATATCCATATCAGCAAAATAAACAAAAAAAAAAAAAGCTTCCAACTTTTAAGAAGTTCAGTGTTCATATGACAAGCAATACATTAGCCACTTGGGCCATTTTTTCAAAACATTGGCACATGTACCAGCCAGGGCAATAGATTTTGAAGGAAAGGATGGAAACTGGAGAAAATGGAACCCACAAGATAAAATGGATATAAGCCTGCTTCATTGTTGTGACTAGCACTTGCTAGGTAGCCAAATTCCATGTAACATAGTTCTTAAGTGGAAGGAATCACCAAACTCCGAAATAGAATTTTAAAGGGAAAAGATGAAAAGTAGAGAGAAAAAAATAAAATGTACAAAAAAATATGTATTATGGTTCTAGCCTCTCCATCTAATGCTCAACTTCATGAACAGCTGATTTTTTTTCTTTAAAATTGTCAAGCTAAAGTGTTTCATTGCCATGGATAATCACTTACCAATTAGCCCAGCTCCATGTTGATGGAGCCTCCCCAGCTATGACCAAAAATCAACAGAAAAAAAGGGCACACAAAAGAGAGACAGAGAGAGCAACTAACCATTCTGTTTCCTCCCGTCTCTTAATAAATTCATCAGCAACCTGTTACATTAAATATATGCACCAGCGTCAAAAGAATTGCAGAATTGACAATGATTACAGTCAAAGAGCAGAATATCAACACCATCGTGATCAATCATTTCATAATGGAATTAATTAAACAACATACTCTGGCACGCAGTTCATCTGCCAGTTGTTTCTCAAGGGCCTCAGAGGGTGATGGTTTTCCAGATACTAAGCATGCCCCATGAACCACAGAGCGAAACAAACAACTGCCATCTCCTGGTATGCCTGATGTATAACAAGAGCAGAATAGTTAGAAATAAATTACAACAAGTCTAATCAGGTATTCATGTTAGAATAGGAAGTATCAAGTAATTTCCAGTCTGTATTGGATGTGCAAAGCCACTGTCTAGCTCAGCCAATGCAGTCAACATCAAGCACACTAATAGAGGATTAAGTTAGGAAATCCAGTTGTAATGAAAGGAATGGACATTATTTGGTCAGGCTAGGACTACCAAGAGAAATGCCTCAACCCCCCACTCACCAATGGCAAAGCAAATTGGTTTTCCAGTGTTGCCAAACAAATATTTGGAACATCAAAAGCTTGGCACAGGTTAGTATAACCCAGCAGCTCTGTGAAGGACTATATACAGAAGACAAATAAATACTCCATTACACCTATCTGCAAGATGGGTCACAGTTGCGCAGGGAAAATTACAAGAATGAAGCTAACATACAGATTAATGTGCGGAAGGTTAGATATAATAGTTTGCATGTAATGGAGCTACTTACCAATTATGGAATAATTAGTGTACACTTTTTTCCCATGCGAAGAAGAGCTGACAGATGAAGGTGGACCATTTTCATCATTATTTCCCACTGATGCTTCAGCATTCGCTGACTCGAAACTTGAGAAACAGAAACAAATTCCAACGATGAAGCTGGTGGACGCACCTTGCAGCCAACTTGAATATCTTCTATGGCAACTTACTTTTGAAAATGCTCCACTATTAGGCAATGTAAGCCTGAAAGTCATATTTTGGCACTTCGATGAGAGACTAAGACATGCTGTCCAGTTTCCTGCAGAGCTGATGAAGCTTTTCACCTTAAAAGATGATAAATTCCTTTTCCGTTTGCGACAACCAGACCAGAGAACTCTATCATCAACCAACGAATTACCAACTGAGGAACAGGAAAATCTCCTATTGACAGTCATAACTTTGTGACTTTGCCTTGACTGTCCCAAACGAAGAGAATAGTAGCATGAAGTCGATGTTGGTTGGGAGATGGCCCAAAACTCTCCAGACATTTGCTTTCCGATGCTTCCACCAAGAAGACCTAAGATGTGCTTTGCATATTTGCTCACCTGAAGGCAATTGGTCATGTTGACATGACCTCAAGAGGATGGCAGGCTGTCTGCAACTGTCCAATAAACAAACAAACAAAAAAATATATATCACAATCTCACACCAAATAATTTTATTGGTTTATATGTTCACTCTACATATCAGCATATACGAATGCCTCATGGCAACATTTGTGTATTGAATGTACAACAGAGTTACCACTGAACTCCATGCTGTTGCCTAGAATTTAGGCAATATCAAATGAACCATATACAGCCTGGCCATCAAATCAACATGGATAAAAACATCACATCTACAGGAAAAATGATAACAAGTTCAAATCATAGAGCAGAACTGACGATAGACCATTTCTGTCATTCCAATTTATTCAATGTGCAGATGCCTAAACTCTCATTTCCATTGGTCACAAAAGAAATGCACAAAAAGCATTAAAAAGATTCTTTCCAAGTATTTTATTATTATGTCTCGCATGATTAACAATGTCGGCTCATTGTTTGGGCACAAGCGCCAATGTCAATTATAGTCATGAAGATATAATAAAAACAATAAATCTCACATATAATAGACACAAAGAATTTGCATGGAAAACCCTTCAGTCGAGAAAGAAAAACCACAAGAGATATTGATCCATTGTGAAAAAACTTTCTATGGAGATGCAACTCCTTATAATGTTTCACACATCTCCAATAAACACACTCTGCCAATCCTCTACCTCGCCTTGGTAAAACCTAGGTTCTAATGACAGCTCTTCCATTTCAACTCTAGCGTACCAATTAAATCCCTAGCTAAAACCCTGTGATATATCACTCATATAAGCTTTAGCAATATAGACACAGCTAGGCCATCTAACATCAGACCATGTGATGCTCCCTCTCTCATAAACAAATTCAAAAACTGGTTGACATAATATAGCCAGGCAAACGAATTGGGATGAATTGACAGCCAGGGAAGAGAACCACGATCTCAAAAAGTGAACAAATCGTCGTACCTCCCAAATGCCAATTTCCAAATCCCACATTTTGCAAATTTTCGTAAAAGATGAGCACAGCCGCACCACAAGAAAAGAAGAGAAATTAAAAGGCGGAAGGAACTCTAACCGGGTATAGAAGGATCGAATATCTGCGACTGCAAGGATGGGATCAGATGAAGCCAGAAACCGGAAAATCGACGGATACTGACTACTAAGAGTGAAATCCAAGCTTCAGCTCGGAGCACTGACATTCGGTAGGAAATGCAGATAACGGATGTCAATTGCCAGGCACGCGACTAACACGACGCTAAAAATAATTTTGAAAAAAGACTGGTGCAATCCAATCCATTTAGTGTGTTCGGCAATTGGTAAAATTTTTACTTTTCATAATTATTTTATTTTTTAATTATTTTTTTACATACAACTAACCTATCTATTTTACATTTATTCTTTTTTTTATCTTCATTACTCATATTATATTATATTATTTTTTTCAATTTAAAAATTTTTTATTCAAAAATTTTATCATTTCTCATACACGCTTAAATCAAAGATGTGCCTAAGCCCATATCAAAAAAAGGTGCATAGGACATTTGCTCACAAATATATACCGATATATAAATTATGAAAAATGCTTAGATTTTTTATATTTTAAATCCTTTAACTTTATATGCTTGTATTTTAAATTTTGTAATTTAGCCGTTTATATTTCAAATCCTGAAGATTTTGATTCTTTTACATTTTAAAGCTTAACCCATAATGCATTGAAAACGGCAATAAATCCATGTGAAATGTTATAAATATCCTTCAATATTTTTAAACCTGAATATTAAGTTTTTTTCATTTTATCTTTGGAGGCTCTACTAATATTTTCACCTCTAATATAGATTTATATTTTATTTTTTAAAAATATATTGGAAGCTCTTTGCATCATTTTGCATAGGGGTGCAACTTGGGTCGGTTTGGTTCGGGTAGTGGTTTACCCTATCCATACCCTATTTGTAAAAGGCATACCCTACCCTACCCATTTGTCGGTTTGGTTCCTAGTATACCTTACCCTACCCATTACCCATATGGTCGGTTCTAGTTTCGGTTCCAAATCGGTTCCTTTAATACTCAAATATAATATTTTTTAAAAAAGTTCTATGTTATTTTAAATAATATAAAATAATACTTATTTGTGTTTTAAAATCATGTGTACATATATTATCGTTTATATTATTATATAAAAATATGAAGTATAGACCATAATGACCTAATCATTAAAACTATTAATATATTATAATCATTAGTCACAAGCGTATTTGTAAGAGTCTTTCGGAAGTCAATGACGTATATATAAATTCATTTAAATTTATACTTCACAAAGTACACAATTCATTTAAACTTTAATTTATTAAAATATATGTGCACATAAGATGTTAAAGATAAAGCATAATGCATACTATATAATATATAATTATGCACATATTAATTACCTATATGAGTACTTACGCGGGTCGGTTCTGGGTACCCAACGTATCTATCATACCCGTACCCTATTTGATGATGCGGGTAATAATTTTTACCCTACCCATACCTATGGGTAATATTTTTTACCCTACCCTACCCAAATTAGGGTCGGGTCGGTGGGTACCCTACCCAAGTGCACCCCTAATTTTGCATAAATTTACGGTAGCTTTTAACACCATTATGAGCTAAAGTTTTTCTGGATTTAAATGTAAATGGTCGAACTTCAAGTAGAAGATTTAAAATGAAAAAAAAAACTAAAGTGATCACATTCATATATGCATTCAAATATTAATAATACTTCAAAGAATCATTTACACATATATCGAAGACATTTTAAATTATTTAGACGTTAAAAATATGAATTAAAAATTAATATCAACTAGAAAAATAATAAGATTTCTATGCTAAATATCAATCATTAAGGCAAGAAAAATTGACCAGAGGTAATGGAGTAGGAAGGGAAACGGGAAAGTGACGGAGGAAATATTAAAAAAAATATAACAACGATATTATAGAAAAGAGGCAAAGGAGAAATAAATAAAGAATTTGTGTCAGAAAATGATTAAAGTATAAGAACAAAAATAAAAAAGTAAGATAATTATGTTGATAAAGAATCAAAACTATTGTTTAAAAAGTGCAAATGTGAGGGTTGTGAATATTTTTATTATAATACTAGATGTCAGAGTGCATACTATCAATTAAAAAAAGTGTAAGTGTGCGAAGTTGGGAAAGTGGTCTACAGAATTCACCAAACCCTTAAAAAAAAAAAAAAGAGACTATCTGCAAAGCAAATTAAATGACTCTTCAAGTAACTTAGGTCTTTTACCTCTCAAAAAAAGAAAAAAAAAAAAAAGTAACATACATGTCTTTTGACCCGTTTATACGGATCGCGATCTCCTGCACTACTAATTTTTAAAAATAAAAAATAAATATTTAAAATATTCAAAAAATGATAAAAATTGATACACATGTTAAATACACTTAGATTAATACTTGTATAAAAAAATTTCGAAAAAAATTAAAAAAATTAGTTAAAATGAGTTTAATGCACTCGGGTGCATGCCGGGTGCATGGGATCAAGATCCCATGTACACACCCTATCTAATCTTTATTGTTTGCATTTGTAAAATGTGAAAATAACAATTTAATCTATTTAGGGTATGTTTGTTTGGGGCCAAAACTTGTCAATTAAAACTTTTCAACCCAAAACTTTTCACTCTTCATAACTACTCTATTTTTTAATTATTTTTTCACATTTTTCTATACAAACTGTTGGAAACAATGCTTCAAAACAAAATTGACCAAAGATTGAGTTTTGATGATTAACAACAACTAACTTGAGTATATTTAAAGGACTAACAAGTTTGCCATTTGTATTAAGGAACTTAAGTAGCCAAGTCGATCCCCAAGTCGACTTAGACTTCGACTTAGGGTGAAGTCGATCCCAAAGTCGACTCAACTATCGACTTGAGAAAGAACCTCAAAGGCAAAATCAACTTGCAGGTGAAGTCGCATCTCAAGTCGACTTCACATGCGACTTGGTCGACTTGGGAAGCCAAGTCGCAAACGAAGTCGACCTCGCTATCGACTTCAAACATGAAAAACTGTCCAGAGCTGAATTTTGGGGCACGAAGCTGCCCAAGTAGCAGGCCAAGTCGACTCCAAGTGCGACTTGGGTGAAGCCGCAGACAAAGTCGACTTCATCCGCGACTTGAGAAGTTCAGACTTCAAAGATGCAGTTTCAAAGCCTATTCAAAGAATCTCTCACTCAAGTTCAAAGCAAAGATTCAAGAAGGAGATCAAATCAAGTCTATCAAGTCTTAAAGACCAACTGAGTCAAATGCATAGCAAAGCACATGATTCAACCAAGCAGGACTCAAGCTCTCCTAAGAATCACAAGATTCAAGACAATCCTAAATATATCATGCAAGGACTAAAGGAAGAAAGCCAAGCAAGCTAGAAGTAAAATCAAATGAGGATCAAGGCATTATTGGCAAAGACCAAGTCAAGTCGCAACCCAAGTCGACTCCATGATCGACTAGAGTTGAAGTCGGAAGCCAAAGTCGACTCAAGACTCAGACTTGGAAACTGACAAGGTGAAGTCGCACCCGAAGTCGACTTCACCTGCGACTTGGGTCAAGTCGATGCCCAAGTCGACCTTGACTGAAACTTGAAGTTGCGACGGAGAAGCGAAGTCGCACCCGAAGTCGACTCCATCTGCGACTTAGACGAAGTCGCATCCGAAGTCGACTCCACATGCGACCTAGGTCGCAACGGTCGGATTTTATTCGAACGTTGGCGCATTAAATGCGCGCCACCTACCCTCTAACGTTCGGATTCCCTCCAAAATTATAAAAGGCATTCATGGTGGACGAAGGAAGTAGCTGAGAACCATTAAGTGTGCATAACTACCATCTACAAGAGCTTTAAAGAGATCAAGCCAATTAAAGAGGAAGAACTTTGCTTCAAACTGCAAGAGCTCAACTACTGATCATTCAAAGCCAATTCAACAAGTTCTTCTCTGCGCCAAACTGTTTCCACACACCTGTAAAGTGTAGTTTTCTTATTGTTTCTTTTGCATGTGTTAAACTTGATTTAGTTTGAGGAACTAAGATCAAGTGCAAGCAAAGTAGTGTGTGATTGGAGTGTAACTCATCACCTACTTGTGCTGTGATTTGTTGATGCCTCCTAGAGCTGGAATCTAGAAGAGAGCAGTGACTCTAATTGTATTGAGAGAATACAATAGTGGAACCCAGGTCACAAGGAGTGTGAGCTTGGAAGAGTGGAGTAGGGAGGTTGCCCGAACCACTATAAAAATCCCGTGTGTTTGATTTATATTCCTGCTCTCTACATTATATTATTTTTCATTTCATTTCTTCATTAAGGGGACTAGATTAATCCGGGGTTAAGTTTCTGTTATAAATTTTAAATACCCAATTCACCCCTCCCCTCTTGGGTTTTGCCATCAACTCGGGACCAACACAAACTATCCTACTTTTCAATCATTTCTATACAACTACCCATACAACTAACCTATCTATTTTAACTTTATTCTCTTTACTCCTCATCATTACCCCTATTATATCACATCATTTTCTATCAAGTTGACAACTTCTACCTCTAAAACTTTTCATCAAAAGTTTTACCTCCAACCAAACACACCCTTAATCAATGAAAGAAATATTTTAACAATACTTTTTATATTTAAGGTATTTTATTTTTAAATTATTTTTGTTACTTAGTTCTATATCGAATAGATATTATTTTTAAAAATCATAAGTAGATGCATATGCATAAGAGCTACGTGGAAGGTTCCATGCAGTTAGATTGTAGTCATGAACCATTCCTTGCATATTTATATGTCAAATATATTCTTATAGTAATATAATATTATAATGTTAAAATAGGAAATGTCGTCTCATGATTCTATAAAGCCAATGTATGGACAAAAAACATATTTCTTTTAAATTTTTATGAATTTTTCGTAAAACTATTATTCTAGATATGTTTAATAAATATATCAACTTTTTACTACTTTTTTATGAGAAAATTTTGACTACTTTTGAATATGTGTTTATATTTGAATTTTAAATATAGGGGCATTTAGAAATTATTAAATGACTAAAACATCCAAAAGGGCATCCAGACGTATAATCATCCTTCTTTATTTCAATGGCATATTACGTTTCATTTAAATAACATGTGTATATGGTCTATTTGAAAATAATGCAAAATCAAGGGATAAAATGGTATGATTTAAATATCAATTTTAAAATTACAATTTCAAAAGTAATATTGGTGGATAAATTTAAGCATTTTTCAGGATTTATGCTCGAATATATATTTTCTGAGACACGATTTGGGACATTTTTGATACTGTAAATGATATTAAGTCATATAACTAGTGACATTTTTACCATAAAAACTAATGAGATTTTAACTTTATGATTGATGCGAGCCTTAACATAATATTAGTGCATCTACCCACCAATATCTCCGTGTAATATCTGACAACATAAATAAATATATAAATCTAAGCATTTTTCATCATTTATATATGAACATATACATTTTGATCAAATATGGCCTATTGAAATTCTAGTAGGGATGATTTTTGATAATATTGTAAAATAAATTATATTAAACCCTAAACTAATGAGATTTTTTTTATTACATGATTTATAGATTGCCAAAAAGATAAGTAAGGTTCCAAATCCCATACACCCAAAAAAAAAAAAACAGCACTTAGCTATACGGGGAAACCTCAGCGACCAAAACCTTCCTTACAAAGCAATTCTCTAATACACTCGGATGGGTCATTTAACCATGCTTCAGAATTTCTATTACACCCCAACGCCCATTTTGTCAGATAATGAGCGTACTGATTACCTGTTCTAAGAACATGGAGATAACAAATGTGATCAAAACAACCTTTCAGCCTTATAAGTTTCTCCACCATCACCCCGACATTGGAACGTATGTCCTCTTCTGCATTTAGCCAATTGATCAAAGTCATGAAATCACTTTCACATTCCATATTTTTCACATCTGGGTTCTTCAGCCATTTGATGCCCAGTAACAAGGCTCTTGTTTCCATCCAAATTGGAGTTGACTCTCCTTCACATGTCTAATACTATGTCATTCTAAATGCACAATAACTCCTGCTCATTCAACTTACTCATCTAAATTCAATTTTCATTACTTTTAAAACTAGCGGATATTAGATATATTGAGGATTTATTCGTTTGTACTTAAAATTTTTCAATCTAAAATTTTTCACTTTTACTAATACTATATTTTTAAATTATTTTGTACATCTTTTTATATAACTGCTCTACTTTTTAATCATTTATACACAATTACTCATAAGACTGACTTATATAGTCTGACTATATTTTCTTTAATACTCATCATTATCTCTATTATATCATATCGTTTTTTTTTATTTCAAAAATTTCTATACTAAAAATTTTATAACTTTCCAAACACACAATCATATTAAAAATAAGTTCGTATATTGAAAATAAAGTACAAAATAAAAGTCCTGGGCATAACTTAATCTTAGTCACCTAGTTTGCACACGAAAATAATGTAGGATTATCACATGGAAAAGAAACATTCATTCTTTTCAACAGCGGTCCGATTTGTCCCTTTCAAGTTCTTATCATACCCGACCCTTTTCGCACGCGGAGCAGCGGTCACCCTATTAACCTAATTCTCTTGCATTAGATGATATTTGTAAAGGCACTGAAGTAAGAAAGATGCGCAATAATTTTATAATGATTATATGAGCAGGCCACGACAAAAGAATTTGAAATTAGAAGCAGGTCGTGGCAGCGACGGAGGTCTTCAACTAGAAATAAGTGTAGTGGGAGGGTAGGTGGATAGCAACAAATTAATGAACATATATAGCTAGCTGGAATCAGGCACCATCCCCACATGCCATTACTCCCCCACCACTGCACCTTCACGTGCCTGCATGCTTCGTATCGTTATCCGGATCTCCGGTCTTTCCACCACCTTTTTTCGCTATTTAAAATTGTCGAGTAGGATATTCGCCCTAATTTCGAATATTTGCGAAACTAAACATTATGAAATTTTATTTTGGACAAATTTATCCCTACTTATTTTTACGAAAATACATTTTTAAAAAATAAATTATAACAGTTTCACCGGCAATCCGAAAGAAAATGCGATAATTTCATGTAAAAGAAAATTACTTTTAAAAAACATTTTCAAAGGTAAAAAATCGTTACGGTAATTTTCAAAGGTCAGACTTTGCCCCAAAAAAAAACACTCTTTGAAACGTCGAGAGTTCATTTCACAATATTCAAAATAATGTGAATATGTTATTTTGCACATTTAGAGGATCAGTTATGTAAAAACACTTTCAACTTCAAAGCAAGCACCACCCAAACGCTAGAATAAAAAAAAAAATCTCCACGGATTACATTACAGTTACTACTACATGCTTATTGTCTGGGGAACATTATAGATTAAAAAAAGAAGAAAAGAAAATAAATATTTCTTTTTTTAAAAAAAAATTATTATTAAGTAATTAGCACTTGGGGAGCGGCCCGCCGCAAAGGCAGTCGTTGCTGGTGAAGGAGGAAGCTTCTAGATGATCGAAGGGCGATCCCGTGGGGATGTGGCCGCACAGATGGTTGTGGCTCAGATCCAGGTGGCCGATGTACGCCGCCGACGTGATCGATCTGGGAATCGGTCCCCGCAGGCGGTTGTAAGCGAGATCCAGCTCCATGAAGTACGACCGCTCCCCGAACACGTCCGGAATCCCGCCCTCGATCCCGTTCCGGCTCACGTTCAAGATGTTCAGCCCCGACCCCGACAGCAGGCTAGCCGGAAGCTCGCCGGAGAGCATGTTCCCATCCAGGTACAGGGTCGACAGCACCCGCATTGTACCCAGTGCCGCCGGGATGGAGCCGCCTATCCGGTTCTGCGACAGGTCCAGGTCAGCGAGCCGGGACATGTGGGCGATGGACTCGGGGATGGTACCGGAGATCTGGTTGCGGCCGAGAAGCGCTCGGCTGAGCATCTTTAGCTTGCCGAGGTCTGCGGGGAGCTCGCCGGAGATACGGTTGTTGCGGAGGTCGACGTGCATAAGGGCTGCGAGTTGGGTGATGGAAGGGGGGATGCGGCCGGAGATCTGGTTGTCGGCGACGTTTAGGACGGTGAGGCGAGAGAGGCTGCCGATGTGGGGGGGCAGGGGGCCGGTGATGCGGTTGCCGACGAGGTCGAGAACGCGGAGGAATGGGAGGGAGGTGATGCAGGCGGGGATGGGGCCGGAGATGCCCTTCCAGTCGGCGACGACGAGGTTGCTGAGGCGGTCGAGTTTGCAGATTTCCGGCGAGATTTGGCCCGACATGTAGCCACCGGAGCGGTGGGCGCGCTGGAAGATTGGGTCTTCGCACTCGCCGCGGAGGTTGATGTCGGCGACACGGGAATTGGTCGGGTCGCAGCTGACGCCGAACCATTCGTGGCAGCAGTCGCTGCCCGTCCAGCTCTTGAAGATGCCCAGGTAGGGCTCGTTCAGGGCGGCTTTGAAAGCGAGGAGGGCTGCCCGGTCTTTCGGCGGGCAGGAGAAGACGGAGGGAGCGGCTCCGATGAGGAAGAAGCAGAGCAGAAGAGCACCATTTCCCATGGTTCTCGGAACTGGAGAGTCACCGAGCTTCTCGTCTTTGAGTGCGTGACTGCGTGGGTTTTATTTATTTATATGATTTTCACCGACAGAAATGCCTGCTCGTTTGGCTGAAATTGCAAGACGAGCCACGTGCTCGTGGCCGAAAAAATAAAAATTTAATCATTTTGAATTTGTTTACCAACATATAATAACAGGTTGCGATGGTTCAACCAATATGATTGGCCGGCACTAAATTATAAAAAGTGAGTTTCATGCGATTTTGGTCGGTCTTATTGTTGCACCACATACATTGGTGGGGATGGCCTAAATTACGTGACTGAGTGTATCAGGTAATTTTATTTTTATGCTTAATAATATATACTTTATTTTTCTATAGGCATATTATAAGGTTTTGTCATTTTCACAAACAGCTTTAACAGAAAATTCGGAGTGGTATTAGTGAATCCTATTAAAAATTTAAAATTAACATACATCAAATAAAAACACTTCAAGGTCTCTACGGTAAAAGATAAAAAAAAAAAATTGAAATTTTTTTTAAGAAAATAAGATAATAACATGATATGATAATTGGAATATAAAAATAGTTCAGTGAGGTAGTTAAAATATTAAATTATATGAAAGTGTGAAAACGAGTTATGAAGTTTTTTATACCTTCCCCAAAGTGCTCTCAAACTTTCATGCTTTTTTCACTAATGCGTGCTTTAAATGCATCATTCCCTTATGAGAAATGTTTCTTTTAAGTTGGTCTTTTCCTCAAGGAATCAAAATAATTAGACCATCAGGGAAGGAAGCGTCTTTAATTTTAAGGTCCCCCACTCACTCCAAAAACTGCGAGTATGGAATTTGGATTGAAAAATTTCCAAGCTCGCTTATTACTTTTCTGCCCATACTCTGGCTGGTTTATAAAGCCACCAAACAGGGAACCACAGACCCACTTTCATGATGCCATCTTCCTGCGAATTCATCTATGAAACCATCTGAGTGACCAGCAGTGAGCCGGATTCCTGATCATCAAACTAGCTAATTAAGCTAGCTCAGGGCTCAAATCCGGTTCTGCAGGCGTACAGGCAGCAGTGGACATGGGTAGTCTCGTCCGCCAGAAAAACACGTGAGATGTCGGTCGGTCAATCCCAGCCGCCTCGTGTCAGTGACTCATTGATAGCTTTCAGCATTGCGCACGGAGTTAAAGCTTAAAAGCATAATTTTGAAAATTTATTTAGGTTATTAGTATGATTAGTTGAATATCAAGTTGTGAATAAATAATTAAAAATATGATAATTATAAAGAGTTAAAATTTTTAAAGTATGTTTAGAAAGTGGTAAAACTTTTGAATGAAATTTTTTCCTCTAAAACATTTTGAAATAGGATAAAATAATATAATATAATAAGGATAATGATAAAGAGTAACGATAATAAAATTAAAATAAATAGATTAATTATATGAGTATTTGTATATAAAATGATTGAAAAATAGGATAACTGTATAAGAAAATGTCAAGAAATGATTAAAAACTAATGTAGTTTTGGAGAGTAAAAAAATTTTAGTTTGAAAAATTTCTATTATAACCAAATGCACTCTAGTTTTAAAAAATTCATTGTTAAACAAACATATCCAAAATGTTAATCTAAGGCACCACTTGGCAAGTGAAGTGGGGAGAGACTCTCCGTACATTTTTTTAACGAATAATTTGATATCTTAATTACTCAACTGTTCTATTTTTGACATTTTCTCCTACAATTTAATCATTTTATCACACAAATACTTTATTTATTTTCGTTTTGCCTCTCTCATATCATATTATTTTTGTGCTTTTTAAAAAATCTAACTTATGATCTTCTCACTACCTGCATTACCAAACCATCTCTAAGTGTATCTTATAAACCGAATGTTACATTTTTAGAGATTTATATATATATATATATATTTAATTTTTAAAGAAAGAGATATTTTAGTCATATTAAATTATTAAAAGTGTGCCATAAAAAATTAGAAGCGACTAAAGTACTGATGTATTTAAAAAATGGAAAAGAAATATATATACATCTAAAAAAAATTAAAATTTAGCTTATTAATTAAATACATTTAAATTAAAATTTTTATAAAAAATTATGTTTTTACTCGGTCGGGCGCAAATAATCATCCACCAGTAGATACGATCTCATCTGTTTACAATTCTTCGATCAACTTGCAGAATTAAGCAGTACACTTGCAGCAAAAAAGGGTGAAAAAATGAAAAAGTAATAAGAATTAGGGATTAAAATAAAAAGCTATAATTAGAAATAAAAGAAATGAGATAAGCTGATACGGTTGTTTAAAGTGAATGATTACTTATACAGATAATGATGAAGGAAATTAAAAGTCACAAAGCCAAATGAGATGATAATTTTCTTGCTTTGGCTGTCAGCTGTCAAGGCCCTTGAAAGTGTGCTATTCAATCACCTTATCATTGCTTTTAAGGCATCCTATGATTATGGGCGGCGGGCATTTTTGCATTCATCTGGCACTTGCTCTAATTTCCATTGTATTCCGCCGTCAGGATTAGGGTGGGTATTAGGTGGGGCTCATAAGGTATTACAAAAAAGTCTATACTTTGAAAGCAAAAAAGACACGAAAAGTAGAAAATAAGGATTAATTAATAACTAGTAGATAATCTATGTAAATAAATAATTGAACAGATAAAAAAATATTAAAATCATAGAGCGAAAATAATAATAAGTGATTCAATGTAGCCCCATCTATTTTTTATACATTGATTATTGATGAAAAATTTAATCTATTCATTATGTTTAATTTCATTTGTTTTGCTAGAAGACAAAGTTTCATTTAAATCAAATGTAATTGACTACATTTGCTTCAAATAGATATATTTACGTGTAAATTAAGAAAGATGTTTAGATCCATTCATATATGTATTAGAATATAATAATAATTTGTAAAATTATTTATTTGTAAAATCATTTATCCACATAATAATGATATTTTATATCATTCAAAATATTGAAAATATTACTTTAAAATTGATATTTACCATTAAACTATTTTATTATGCTGACTTTGTACATTTTTAGACAGATAACATGCACATAGATATTAGCCAATGAAAGTTTTTTTATAATAATATAAATGATATTAAATACAGTAAGTAGAGTAGATTTTTATCAACAGAGTAAATGATATTAAATACAGTAAAAAGTTATATTGTGGTATTATATGTGTGCGCATAAAAAGAAAGAAAAAGTTACAGGAGATAAGCGTAGCAACTAACCGCTAATACAAATTATAAAGGTACGTATCTATCCGAAACGGGCACCTTTCATAAAGGGCATGCAGGAGAGTTCCCTGCGAAAAGAGGGACGCAGGCACGTTTTTGATTTTTATGTGATGAGCATGAAAGAAGATAAGACAGCAGAAGGAAAGGGTGGATGCATGCAAGCGCTGAGCTTGGAAGCTAGGGATGGAGAATATTCGGGAGGAGAGCAGGTAAAAGGCAGCAGCAAAGCTATGATGGGCGGGGTCAACTCAGAACAGCCCATGTGAGCATGAGTTGGCCGGGGTGTCTTTGGCCGCTGGGAGGATTTGTTCGAGATATTTCCCACCGGAAAGAAACAGTGCATTGCATGCAATTGGAATGGGAGTTGGTCCGTTCAAAAAAGAAGGGGAGGTGTTATCCGAAAAAAAAAGGTGGGGAGGCCAGTAAGCGTACTAGAACCGCCGACATACAGTCCTGCCTTTAGAACCTCGAGTCTCACATAGTAAATTTTGTTGTAAATCATGTGATGCGGAAG
This sequence comes from Annona cherimola, assembly GCA_030490835.1. Classification (NCBI taxonomy): domain Eukaryota; kingdom Viridiplantae; phylum Streptophyta; class Magnoliopsida; order Magnoliales; family Annonaceae; genus Annona; species Annona cherimola. The sequence continues at coordinate 93,802,246 of CM059972.1, forward strand.
CGTACCTGAATCCAAGACTAGACTATCTTTAAATTCAAGACTTATCATCTAATTAGGACACCTGATAGGAGTGTAATTCTAACAAATTTATCTTCTTGAGCAATGTTTCCGTGCATACTTTCTTCACAATATTATTAAATTTACACTTTTTTAATTAGTAATTATACACTATGGCAACTTGATATTATAATCAAACATTTTCATAACTCTCACACTATGGAAGAAATTTTGTAAATACCCTAGCCTCAGGGGACATCTGTAAAACCCCACTTTTCAGGAGAAAATTGCAAATATATGACCATTGGGCAAGTTTCGAAATTGTGCTAGCCAAATGGTGGCCATTAGCGCATACCACCACGCTTGTGGATGTACACTCCCGAAATTAGTAAAATACGTATTTGGATTGAGTTGTAAATAGAAAAAAAATAAAAAAAGAAGGGAAAGATATATCTTCATTTTTAAAAAAAATTAGTTGTAGTTTTAGCAATACTTTTTAAATATGGAGCATGATTATATATATTATGATGTATTTTAGGCTAAAATACAACATTTATTTATTTTTACAATTAGTTATTCGTAAATATGTTTTCCTAAGCATATTCAATCTATATACAAAGTTTTGTCATTTTATAATACTTTTACATATTTATTTTTAATTTTTTAAAAATCATCAATTAGGGAATTTAAGTCGTTTTCGCCCCTTAAAAGCTTGATTTTTTAAAAAAATCAAAAATAAATATGTAAAAGTATTATAAATTGAAAAACGTTGTATATAAATTGAATACACTTAAATAAACATGCTTACGAAGAAAAATAAAAATCTAACTAATTATAAAAATAAATGAATGTTATATTTTAACAAAAATACATGATGACTTGATTATAAATCAAGTTCCAAGAAGTATTTGCAAAAACAATATTGAGTAAATAAAATTTCCGAACTTAAGGGAACTTGTTCCGGGTTAAATTAAAATTTTGGAATTTAATTTCTTAGTTTGAGCATATCTTGATGGCCAACCAAAGTTCAATCCGATTATTATATTAACGTCATTTGCTTAATTATGATACTAAAAATAATTTTGATAGAAGTTTTGCTATACTGTAAGTGACCACTTCGATTTATTCAAAAATTAGAATGTCATGACACTTAGTAGAGTCATTTATTTTTCTAGATTGGAATAATCTTTTAATTACAAGGCACGTATGTTTAATTAAAGCTTCTAAAGCTTATAGAACAGTAAAACAATTTCAATGCATTTACGATAAAAGTATAGATAATGACCGGTCAAGCCTTTGATTTAGATGAAATTAATTTGGACTCTTAGTTAAAGAAATCATTCTGATTCAATAAAGTTGTTAATTGGATTTCAATTAATTATAAAATTAAAATCTACCTAAACTGAGAGAGTAAACAAATTCAATTCGTGGAAACAGATTTTATTTATTTCTTTATCGGAATGGAACACCTTTTTAAAATGTAAAGTACTTTGGGTTTTTTTCCACATATGCCAATAAAGTTATACCTATATTATATATATATATATATATATATATATCTCCCTTAATTGACAAATTAACAAATATACTATGAAATTTACATGAAATTGCAAGCATATGTTGGTTTCACGGATTTGGCTTTAGCTCAAGAAGTGGGGTGAATTGAGATTTTAAAAAAAAATTTCTCTTTTTGATGATTATGTGTGAACGAAAATATCAAAGTAACAGAAGTATGATTAACATGCTTGAACTAATCAAATTCAATACATAAGTATAGTGGCTTAGTGTAAAACTTCAACAACTATTGAACTCTTGATAATCACAGTCACAAATTCCATTATACTTTCAACAAAGTACAATAACAGTTGATTTTTGAAGCTCGTCACCAACTCTTATAATCCTATTCTTGTATCTCTACTAGAAGCTTGAACCATTTTTTTACTATAAATAAAAAGAGTATAGTATAGTTCTTCTAATCAAGCAGATTTGAACATCAATTACAATGAAGACCACTAAGAGTAAAAATTATTGATTCGTGCTATGATAACTTTGAAAAATGCTATATTGATGATGCTTTGAATGCTTAATACATTATGCTCAAAAGGATAGATGAGAGTGGTTGAGATTTTGAGTATAAATGCAGTTTCAATGATCTCGGCTGTTGTCTATGATAGAAGTAAATGTTTTTATATGTCCTAGTGTCTTGGATCAATTGTTGAGTGATCTCTCAGTGGCTACTATAGCAATTAATGCCATTTTTACTGTTGTGATTGTATTCTTCACCTATCTGTGAGTTTATTGTGAGACCTCCTAATTTTTCTATAAATTTTTATTTATGATTAAGATGTGATACACTTGTGAAAAAATTAGAGAGACAATTTGGAAGGAGTTCATGATTTCAATTTAGTCATAATAAAGAATTTTATAAAAATATAAGTAAATGGGGCAATTTGCAATTTTGCCAATGAAAGGGGATAAATAGGTGTCAGAGGGGGTTTGCTTCCAAGATCATCTTCTCTACCCTTCTTCTTCTATTTTCTTCTTCCACCGTTATCAGATTTCAACCCACCTTCTAAACTTCATTTAAGCTTTTCAAAAATTGTTATTTAACATAAAAGAGCATCAAGCCTTAAGAGATTTTAAACAAGGGTTTTGAAAGAAATTTGGGGAAATCAGATTCCAAGTGACTTATTTTTTCTTTGAATAAATTATATATTTAAGGTATAAATATATTATTAATCTTTCATACAAGTATTACATATATGGTTGAGAATTTTCATGATTTTTACTCGTTTGAGAGTGGTGCAAAGATGTCAACAAGTCGTTTCTTTGTTCATAACGCCCTTGCCATGCACAATGTTGGCGGATGTTCGAAACTTGCCTTGAACATTGTCCTTCTTATTTATTCGGAGTGTCCTCCTCGGGTATGGAAGCTTCATTTTCGTTTGATATTTAGGAGTATGTGATCTCGCTTGTTTGATATTAGGGAGCTTGTAGTCTTCCTCTTGTAAATTATAAGAATTGTCTCAGAGTTTCATTGTAAGATAAGTTGAGATATGATATAAAGTATACCAATAACAAAACTGGTGTAAAGATCGATATTTGTTAAAACTTAAGAACTTTGATGGAAATCTATGAAATGGATGATGCAGAAGTACTTCTTAACGTATTTGAAATTTATTGGATTGATCTTGGTTGATTCCATATAAGATTTTAATAATTTGTAAATAGCACCTATCAAATGTTTGACAAAATGCTTAAGAGAAATGACCAAGTGTATTTTTGAGTGAAAATGAAAACTTAAAATCTTAATGATGTATGTGACACGTTGAAATAATAAATTCTTAAAGAGTGAGCTTGAATATGGGTTAATTGAAGTAGACTTGAGGCTTGATCGATGCACTTCATGTGTTGGGTCATGGTATGAAGTTGGAATTTTCTTAGTAAAATATACGCATTCATGATGTGGTAATCTTGAGAGTTAAGAATGAGTTAAGGTCCTGATAAGTGAGGTTTTTCAATTTGTATATATGTATAGACTTATAGAAATAAAAATAATTATGTTGATGCATTAATTATTTTGAAATTGAAATGCTTGATAGAGCTTAACTACTTGACAATTAAAATGTAGAGTATTTTGGCAAGAGAACTTCATCAAAGGTAAGTAAATTGTTTTCTTTTAAAATAAATTGTAGATTTGGCCTATAAATGACTTATTTAACAATTGCATACGGGAACCGCTCTTGTATTGTATTTTTGGAAAGTTTAAAGTTTGAAATTGTATACGAAGAGATTTGTTGGGAATTAGGAGTTGTAGTTGGAAGTTGGAACCCATTATTCGAAAGATTTAGAAGGGATTTTTCATGCAAATATGCTGTATTGAGGTAAAATATTTTAGTTCCGTGATGGTTTGTTATGATTTTTAAATTATGTCTATTAAGTATTCGATAAAATGCCAATGAGAGATGATTCATTAGATTCATGCAAAAATGGATATTTAGTATTCTAAAGATATAAGTAGGTTGATTTTCTTTGAAATGAACCTTACTTCCGAGTTGAGAATATTTTTTTTTATGTATTTCACGGGTATCATTTTGATTTCATGGTTAGGGGCATTTTTGGAAGACTATAATTGTGTAAAGATCTTAGCATCTTCAAAAATAGTAGATCGTGTGGAAAAGCATGTAGATGATGGATTAGAAAAAATTAGGAATAATTTTATACGAGTTTGATATGTAATGGATGGAAGCTATGGAGTTTGTCTATAATTTCGATGTCTTTTATATTGCCTATGTTGTGTTCGAATAAATGCTTAAGTAAGACTAGTTATATAATATGTATGTTAATATAGTATCTCGGTGAATAGATAAATTATTTACTATGATTGAATCATATTGGGTTGTAAATGGTATGGAATGAGACTTGTGATGGTATGGCATGAACAAGTATTAAGGTATATTATTCATAAGAAATATTAAATTTACTTGCTTGAATTGTGATTGAGTTGATATTAAAATGTTGAAAACCTTTGTGTTTGGTATGGGCGATGATAACTTGGAATGGACAGATGAGATGATAGTTAAATTCTAACATAACTTAGTTTAGAGCAAGTGTTAATAAGACTATTAGACGAGCTTATGTATGGACCTAGTTCATGTGTTTAAATGGATTTTAGGTTGACTTGAATTTTGGAATTTCATGCCATGTGTTGAATTTTTATGGTTTAGGACAAGGCCCTTTATTGAAATTATGAAATCATATGATACATGATTTTCACATAAACATGTGGCATGTGATGGTGTGATTGATAGATGTGCATTCTTTGCATGAATGATAGTTTGAGTGACTTTATGATGCTATGGGAACCTAGTCCTACCTTGGGAGGGAGGTGTGGATCCTCGTAAGTCATGCGCATGGGCCATTTATGAGTGGACGAATGCCGGACGGCTAGGTAGGTCATGGTATCAATAATGAGCAATGGTTGTGTTTGATACATGAGTTGTTCATGATCCTTGATAGATGTGAGACTAGTTTGGTTTCATGTGTGTTTGTAGCGTAACATAGTATGATATGATTGTGTGGGGCTAATAAGAGCCCAATTCTGCATCGCATGTATTGACTTGGCATACATGACAAATTTAGCACAAGTTTACCATTAGTTTTACTAATCACACTTATTTATTGAGTTTGCCTATATTCACATGTTTGTTTTCAATATTTTTAGCAAGATGTTAGGAAACATGATTTGCATTAATAAGGATCATAGCGGAAGCACACAATAAAGTAGGATCATAGAAACAACAACAAGATCCACACAAGAGACACCAACATTTATGTGAAAAATCCTCCAAACTAAGAAGGAAAAACCACGAGAGAGAGAAAGAGACAGAATGTCTTACACACATTCTTTAGATGCCCCATACACATTCCAAACAAGAACACTTTGATAACTCTCTCACACCCCAATAGGACACCTCTGAAGGTTTCATTGAATTTCTAACTGATATACATATATATAGGACTCCAATGGGTTCTTAAGCACAACTAATATGCAATCCTAAACTTACACAACTAAAATATATAGAATGCAAAACACCCCCAATAAATCTCCACCTTGGATTAAATTCTATGTACAAGTACTAGGGCATCAACTCTACACTGGATCGTCGCATTCACAAGACTCCTCAAGCTTTCCACAATTCAATGTCTATGAATTCTCAAGATCTCATAGCTACCGTCGAATAAGGAATTGAGGAAAACTTAGTCTAGCTTTATGTGCTCTCCATGCACCCTTAGCATCAGCATAACCATAGACTACTAGAGTTAATGCAGAACATCCGTAGGTCTGTGAAGTTCATCCGCTCCACCTTCATTTGAACTAGCTTTATGTAAAAGTTGACCATGTTGATTTGCACATCCATCAGATTTATATAGTTTGAAGCAAAATCTGCCTAAACGAACCTCACCACCGTGCTCAAACACTAAAAAACATAGGAATCCATACTTGATTCACCCAAAATGGACACCGGGATCATCGGATTGGAGCAAAATAAAATCTGCTTATTTTATTAAATAACTTATCTCCATCTTGATAGATAGTGCATAGTGCATCACCCTTCAAAATAAAATAGGTTCTAGCAGCCCTAGTCGTCGCATATCGCTGCCTCAACTAAACAATGACCATTTATCGCCAAACCAGCGATCAGTACTTTTGGATTATCTTCCTATTAGAAATTGACCACTTTAGTGTCGTCTCTAAACTTGAAAAAAAATTTCAGTCACCAAAATTTTTTCCCAAAAACTTATTGCCACAAGAGCTGCTGCTTTCTTCCTCTTTGTTGCTAGTGAAATCCACAAACTCTTTCGTCTACTGCTGCAAAAAATGCACCGCTATTTACTCTCCTTCAAAAGTTGCAACTGCCGATGATTTCATCGGCCACATCTCATCTTCTATGCAGTTGACAACACGTCGACTGCTACTGCAAAATCCGCCACACTAAACACTATCAGATCTCCAAAAAACTACTGCTACCAATTTTTCTTCTCTCTGTGGGAAGAGACCCTGCCACTACTCGAACTCACTACCTTCACTTAATCTACATAAACCCAATCTTCTTGCAAAGTTGTCTCACCATGACCTGAGATCTCACCGTGACTTGAGTTGTCCAATCTTCTTGCAGTTTGTCTTAATATCCTTTGAATTTTTCAATATGAAAATCCCTCTTCTTGAACCTCGCTCTGATATCGCTTGTTAAGAAACGTGATTCGGGTTAATATGGATCACAACAGAAGCACACACAATAAAATATGATCAAAGAAATAATAATAAGATCAATACAAGAGATACTAAGATTTATATGGAAAACTTTCCAAACTAAGTAGGGAAAAACTATGACAGAAAGATAATAATCTACTATAATAAATATGTTACAGAGATACATACAGGAATGCTTCACACATATTCTCTAGATCCCTCACACATACACTCTCTCACGCTCTAATGGGACTCCTTTCAATGTATATGGGCACGTATCATATTTGAGTATTTGGATGTATATGTATATTGGGTCGTGGTTTATGAATGTATTGTTAGAAAACAACCATTGATTAAATCCATAATCAATGCAGGATCTATCTCATGCTAAAATTATTAAGAAATTAAAACCATAAGCGGAAGCGTACCTGAATCCATGGACGCAGTTGTTCTTGAATCTTTGTGGTTTATTGGTCTTCCAAGTTAATGCCCTAAGGTTTTGGAGAAGGTGGCTCCTCTTCTCTACTGATGGGATGGTAGAAAAGAACTCTAATCGGTGCATAACCCGGGGACCACAACCGTTTATATATAGGAAGCCTATCTTTCATATTTCTAATTTAGCCCATCATAAAAATAGAAATTAGAAATTAGGCTGTAGGGTTTCTACGCATAGGAGATCCATACTTTATTAGATGATTTAGGCCCATAAAACCTTATAAGATCATTTTACAATTTGGGCCGCTATTTATGATAGCGTATACATATAATTAATATATATGTGTGTCCAAAATTCCAACAATCTCCCACTTGGACTACATATATTTTATAATTATATATATAACCTTATGAGCTCAAAACCTTTTGCTATCATACTAAAATCATCTCCGAACAATCTCGTCCATTAGTTATGCCAACATAGAACCAAGGCGGCCTTTGTCACATTTATCGTAACTAGACCCATCCATGATCACATATATCAAACATAACCAAATGACATAGATCAAGTATGGATGCGTAGCATGGAAATTACATGTAATGTGATCTAACATGCCTATTTCCAACTGGTCCACCTTATTTGGTGAGATCAAACCAAAATCAAAAGTACTGAAAAACCAAAATACCGAATACTTTATTTCTGCAGAAAATATCCATAACCATAGTAAAGTGTCCAGACCAGAAAAGCAAATAAATACAAACTCCCACTTAACTAGCATATCATTAAATGATACAACACCTGTATGAGCAGTATGCTCATGAAAGACCATAAGGTGTTACCCTTAGTAAGCGGATCCGCAATTTTGGAGTTTGTCGCAATATGCTTTATAGACACTTTATTTCCCTGAATCCTTTCCTTAACAACCAGGAACATTGCTGAACTCCTGTTGTTATTGGAATATTAGACTACTAATTTATTGTCACAAAATAACTTAAGTGGTCTTTCAATGTTATTTATATTTTGCAGCCCTGTGACAATATTCTGTAGTCATATTCCATAATTGGATGCCCCATAATATGCTATAAACTCTGTTGTCATGGTCGAAAAGCTATAAATGTCTGCTAAGCACTTTTTCCTGATATAGCTTTTCTAACAAACAGATAAATATAGCCTGAAGTGGATCTCAAACTGTATTTGCATCCAATAAAGTAACAATCTGAATACCAAATGATCTCTTATTTATATGACTTTCTGTATGTGAACATATAATGTTTTGTTTTCTAAAAATGTTTTAAAAATCCGTTTGGCTGCATCTTAAAGATCCATTCCTGAATTACTTAAATATCTGCCCAACATCCCAACAATGTACGCAGTAACCGAATACATACATCTTGAGATTCAAAACCTGAACATAAATCAAACTTCCCACTGCTAAAGCACAGGGAGTCTTTTGCATTTTCTTAGATTTAAAATAATCATTCTTGGGACACTGATTTAGACAAAATTAATTTTGTCTCCCTTAGTAAGGAGGTATTTCCTAATTTGCAATCCCGCACATCAAGTATCTTAAATATTTTCTTAATATAGATCTTTTGTGATAATCCAAGAATACATCTAGAATAATCTTGATATATCTGAATTCCTAATACAAAAGACATATTTTCAAAATATTTCGTTTCAAAATTCTTTCACAAAAATATCTTAAGTTTATGCAATAAACTTATCTTGATGTTGGGAAACAGTATATTTGTGTGTCACTCCCACTGAACCTATGATTACTCCCACTGAACTTATAGTATATGCAATCATCAACCGAATTCATTTCAAAACCGAATGAAATGATAATTTGATGACATTTGCAATACCATTATTAGGAAACTTGTTTGAGCTTGTAGATGGATCTTTTTATCTTAAAAACTGAAAGTCTATTATAAATGTTATCTTTACATCCATTTACTATAGCTCAGGGTTAAAACTCATTATTAAAGCCATTTATCTTGAAAGAAATTTTCAATAAAACTTGAGAGAAAATTTCTTTGTAATCTATGCCTTCCTTTTGAGTAAAGTTCATTGAGACAAGACAAGCCTTATGCCTTTCCACATTACCTTCCTTCTTGGTTTTAAATATCCATTTATAACCAATCAGTTTTATACCTTTAGGTAATGGAACAGGTTACCAAATCGTCATTATCTTTCATGAACTTAATCACATACTTATGGCATCAATCTACTTTTGAGAGGTTTTACTTTACATTGCTTGATGAAATCACGTTCCACCAATTCAATGTCATCCTGATGTATTGGAGAAATCTGATGTAACCATCAGAAACTGCATTCTCCTTCCTCTAGTAGATCTCTTCAATGGCATTCATTCTTGAAGTTGTTGAGCTTGATCATCAGGAATAACCTGTTTATCAATGATGTCTTAAAGATATGTCTTAAAAATTTCTCCTTTAAAGACATAATCCCTAACTATATCTCCCCCTCAAGCTCAATTTCCTCAAAGAATTGACATTTTTGGTCTCAATAGAACTGAATGTAGGATCATAGGATTTACATCTTGATATTGTTCAGCATATCCAATAATATTTAAATTCAAAAGAAGAAACTAAAATGACTATTTCTAAATGAATAAAAATAACTAAATTTATTCAATACAGAAATAGAAACCAAATTCCATTTAAAAATGGTACCATATATCTCTTTTGAATTTAAATAAAATTTAGTTTTTAATAATAATAACTTAAATGTCCATATAGCCTCAATAGTATTTGATTTGCTATCGCCTCCATCGATGAATCTTTCATCATCATTTGGCCTTTTAGCAACTCAAGCAACCCCACATGGACACCCTTACATGAATAGCAATACCAAATCTATTCATAAAAATGTGTCTTGGGTCTAAGGCTAAATTAATCACTGAACAAACCAAAGTGAAAAATGTACCCATTATTAGTACAATTCTCCTCTATGTGTCCAAGAGCCTGTCAAAAGTAATAACCAAATTTGTATTAGGTCATCTGTAGTTTATTTATCATTTTTCATGTCCTTAAAGGTACTTACCAAGTGAATACTTTTAGTATATTCTTACTTGCACACAATAAAAATAAACTCATCAAGAGATCATTTATCCTTTTGTCAGTTATAATTAACTTTAAACTGACCAAATTGTGTTTAGGAGAATCAAAAACTAAATGCACAAGCAAATCCGCTTTATCCTTAGTGCCTTTAGTTTCAAAGTAAGAAGAGATAAGTACTCCCTTATATTTCCTTTAACTTTATACCTTATTGAAATCAAGTTCGAATGAATCGTACTCGTTTCATCTTTATTACCTTTAGCAATAAGTTATAATTTTCTTAATATAATTTGACTTTAGAATTTTCTTAATATAAATTTTGGCATTAGTTACCTTTTCGGACATAATACCTCCTTGAAAGTCTCCAAAATTTTATACTTTATAAGCATAAAACTCATGCAATTTTTAACAATCTCACTTCTCAAAGTTTCCATTTTTCCTTATTGGAACTTTTAACCACAAGAGTAGTGAATCGTTCAATCCTTAGTGCATGGTTTAGATTCATAAGCCAAGAATGATAATAATATTTTATTTTCATTACTTCAGCATGAAAATAGAATAAATATTGGCAGATATAGCACAAGCAGATAAATTAACCAAAAAATTAAACAAAACAATATGTTCACATAAGTTTTATATAGAACTTTAGCAATTCAAATAATGGTAAGGCCCATCACAAGATACCTAGCACAACATTAATACTTAGTCTTTGGATAAAAGTATTAATTTGTAAGTGGTACTCTTGGTGCAGTGATCAAATATTGATAATAAAATCCTGTCAAACAATAAGCCTTTCTTTGGACCGACTATTGTTCACATGGAATGCCTAATAATTATCACATATTTATCACCGCATGTGTCTATGTAATCCGGCCAAATATTAATCTTCCTTTGGGCCGATTAATATCCGCATTAACTACATATCCACAATATTTTGGTGTAGTAATCAAATATTTAACAATAAAATCCTGTCAAATAACAAGCCTTTCTTTGGACCGACTTGTTATTCACATGGAGTACCAAATAATTGTTGTATATTTATTACCACAAGTGTGTACGCAATTCGGCCAAATATTAATCTTCCTTTGGGCCGATGAATATTCGCATGAATTACATACACACAATTATCTTAATGTCTTAAAAATAAATTAACTTACACAAGAGAGGCTACTTTGGTAGCATGTTGTTTCAATCAATTTATTTTAAAACATTAGACATCCATAAAATACTTGTACCATTATTTGAATTTAATAAAAAGTCCAAAATATTGAACTTATTTCTGAATTCCAAACATAAAACTTTTGCATAATAATGGGTCAATTTGAATTTAAATACCCAAAAATCCAAAATTGAATTTTGCGCAATAATAGGTTAATTTAAGATTTTAATAGAAAGCAACAAATCATGAACACATGAGATTAGACATAATTTGCTTTCTAAATATTCATAAACTAACCACATGAATTAATTGCACATATAATTCAAAAATTGCATGCATATATTAAAATTTCACAAAAATAATATTTATGGGCCTATTTTGCTTAATCAGACCCTTCCATTCAATTCAGAATGTCCAAAAATATAGAAAACCACTATTGGATCGTCCAAATCGGATAATGGGGTCATAAAATATGATTAATTCAATTTGGACGGTTATTAGGTTGCCACGTGTCCTTTACTGGTGGGCCGTACTGTGGGTGGGCTGAAAACGGGCCTAACTGAATGGGTTGGGCTTTTAGTTTCTGGGCTGGTACTGCCTGGGCTTGAAACGAAGCCCGTCCAGACATAAGTGGGCTAAATTTTAGTGGGCCTAGCTTACTGGGCTGATGCTGGGCCTACTTGAACTGGGCTGTTTCCACCTGGGCCTGTTTCACAGGCCCGCCCAGGTATAAAAGGAGTTTAGCTATGGGCCTGATGGATTGGGCTCAGGCCTAGCCCAAACCGGAAAGGTGCTAGGGCCGGTTTGCAAATATCAAGCAAGGGATTGGTTTGCAAATTTCTGGAAGGGGTTTTCTGTAATTTATCTGGCCAGGGGGTTTTCTGTAAAAGTTCATCTCTTCCCTAAAAACCCTAACCCTAGATACCCACCCCACTGCCCCATGTCGCCACCGCCCACCCCACTGCCCATGTCGCCGCCGCCGACCCAAGTCGCCGCCGCCATCGCCGCATCCTGCCGTCGGCCATAGCCTGCCCAGACGCCGCGGAACGACTGCCGGACGCTGCTGTCTCTGCCGGTCGTCGCGGATTGCCCCTGTCCTCTCCGGCAACGAATTCCGCCTCCGGCAGCGACCTCATGCCGCTCCAAACAGCAGCCGCACGCCGCCCGCTCGCCGCCAGCAACAGCCGCACGCCGATCGCTGCCCGTGCTGGCTTCCTTCAGCCACAGCTCTCCATCGTTTCCGGCAACGGCTTCGACAGCTACTGTCGCCGGATCGTTTCTGCAGGAACGCCCCTGAAAATCGGGATCATCTGCACCCGCTAGCCATGCCCGTCCGTGCAGTGCCGGCAGCATCCAGCTTTTCGGCCGTCCGTCCAGCCATGCCCGTCCGTCGCTGCAGCATCCACACGCAACGTCTTCTCCGGCACGGCAGCAACGGGCTGCACAGAATCTCGGCGGCGGCGGCAAAAATCCAAGCAGCAAGGTTTTTTATTTATTTATTATTATTATAAAATTCCAGATGAACAGTGGCAGCCCCAATTACGTTTTTCGATTTTCTATTAAATTCGTTACATGCATTCAACAGCATACATGTATCCATAATCTGAATAATTTTCATAAACCTTTCTTAATAATCTAACATGAAGATTAGGCTCTGATACCACTTGTTAGAAAACAACCATTGATTAAATCCATAATCAATGCAGGATCTATCTCATGCTAAAATTATTAAGAAATTAAAACCATAAGTGGAAGCGTACCTGAATCCATGGACGTAGTTGTTCTTGAATCTTTGTGGTTTATTGGTCTTCCAAGTTAATGTCCTAGGGTTTTGGAGAAGGTGGCTCCTCTTCTCTACTGATGGGATGGTAGAAAAGAACCCTAATCGGTGCATAACCCGGGGACCACAACCGTTTATATATAGGAAGTCTATCTTTCATATTTCTAATTTAGCCCATCATAAAAATAGAAATTAGAAATTAGGCTGTAGGGTTTCTACGCATAGGAGATCCATACTTTATTAGATGATTTAGGCCCATAAAACCTTATAAGATCACTTTACAATTTGGGCCGCTATTTATGATAGCGTATACATATAATTAATATATATGTGTGTCCAAAATTCCAACATGTATATCTTAGAAAGATTTTATTATTAGGATTGTAATTTATAAATACAAAATTTACTTCTATTATGAGATGAATCCTTGCTTCCAAGCGTAGTTGTGATGATGACGACGAGATGATGTTGAAGTGAGTGATTGATTTTAGATTGTTTCTATTGCCGTATAATTGAATAACATACTAGTTGTGAATATCTAGGGTTACTGTAGGTGTATTTTCATATGTATGTAGTTCTTTTCTTCCCAAAGTGTGGTAGGTTTTGGAGAGATGTCGCCCGATCTCTACCTTAGTGACCACTGATCCATGACTCGGGCTAGTGGGGCACTACATTTACTTTACAACTGTAATTTTCGTTAGCCTAATTATAGTTCTAGAACTCCAATTGATATTGAAATTTTTCATAAACCTCTTGAATGATCTATTGTTCTTTAGCAATCTTCATTTTTACTATTTAATCATCAAATCTTTTAGAAAATGGTTCGTTATGGATTGAATGTTTCGCTTCTTCTGTTCAACATAACTTTACTTCACGATGCTTCTATATGTATTTGATAGTTACATGATTTGGTGATTGATTTGAATCTAGCATTCTCCTGAGTTGCCTCAATTCTTCGTTTGATGAACACATAGCTGCATTGATCCAACTTAATTTGTTTTGAGCAATTTAATCATGTTATTATGCTTCAATTAATATTGCAATTGTTATTTCTATTTTATACAAAAAATTCCTTTTGCTACTTTTGTTTAACTTGTAGCTCTTTGTATATTCATGAAATGATTTTATGAGTATACTTTTTTGTTTTATTTGAAAATAATCATTTATATTATTACTATCATCAAATGTCATTTGTCTTTAAGTTCATCATCAAAATATATATTGTTCATTTGTATATCAAAAAGTTAATGTGCGAAACTGAAGTTTGAATTCAACAACATGTCCTTTTTATTAGGGTTATATATGCTCAAATATTTAATTTTGAAAATAAAAGTTTTCAAAACAGTCAAAATTGATCAATTTTATAAGGGTACAATCTAGTGGATCCCACACTTTTATAGAAAATAAAAATATAAAATTTTCACACAAGGCAATTTGCTAAGTTTCCATCTTTGGCACTAGATTGCTTGAGTCATCAATTTGGGACTATTTGACTTAGCTTTAGCCTAAAAAAATCTAAAGATTTCTTTGATTATATGTTTATGGGCACCTTTGAGGAAGTTAACCAATAGAAGTTAATAAAATTTTAGGTTTGTATATATGGTATATAAGATAAACATAAAAAAGTATATATCATTTATTAGGTTTATTATATACGACAGATTATTTTCTTATTAAATTAATTTTTTAATATGATTATTTATGAATTTTGTAAATGAAATTCTGTATTTTCATTGAAATTATTTTTGTTATTTTAGCAAAATTTGAGGAAATTAAACAAAATGCAAAGAAAATGATATGCCTGCAATTTCATGTAAACAATGTATGTATATTTGTAGTTTTTTATTACAGCATCAATAACTACTGAGGGTGGGAATTGAAACAAGTTATATTAGGTCAATGTGTCTCTAACTCTGACTTTATTTTTTAAAAATTTTATCTGACTCTATTTTTATACAAGATCGGGACAAGATTGGTTTGTCCCTCATTTTTTCCCAATAAGTCTCTGGACAAACTTTGGTTGATCTTGGGTCGATTTTGAGACGGTAGGTTTGGTAAAAATGCAGATAAAGTAGGATGATTTTAGGAATTTATACGCATATTAAATATAAAGATACGTTTATGCTAAATTTAAATATTATGCATTTCAATATTTTACTAACATAAACACCATTACTAAAATAAAAATGAGTAAATATAGTGTGACTTTAGTAAAATAGGTTTTCTAGATTACCTTATCCATAATGAATTTTGTCATTTTTAAAAATATATATTTTTTAAAATAATAGTATTTTCTACGAGTGTTTCCTAAATATCGAAAATCTCTAATTATGCATAAGAGTTATATGTATATGTGCAAATATCTTTCATTGATTCATATATTTTTGATATAGTTGATAATAAATAATTTGATGATTTTGAAAGAAAATAAAAATAAGATTTTCAAATGTGTTTATATTTTTTAATAAATGAATATATTTGGGACAAGTTAGGATTCTTCGGATTGAGACATTATCAATCCATCTTGACCTTATTTTTGAATTTGGGTCAAAATTTCTGACCCATCTTTTTAATGGGTTAAAATGTTGGTTTTATTTAGTTAAAAAATGAGTGAGGGCTACGGATGTTAATGGTCATGGTCAACCGTCAACCCGCTTGACCAACTCATTTATAAATGGGTTGGGTTGGAATTTTTTGAATAAATGGGTTATAACCCGTTCAACCATTTAATTAAATAAACGGATTAGGGTTGATATTTTACAACTCACCAACCTGTTTAGTAATCCGTTTAACTCATATAACCCGTTTAACTCATTACAGTTTAATTTATATATATATATAAATGTAAACTCTTAGTTATTTTCTCTTAATAAATATTCCTCCTGTTACCTAATTTTTATTTTCCTACAGTTGTCCTAATTTTATTTTTCCGTTACTGCCTTATTTATATTTCCCTTGCACTGAAAATACTCTTGCCTCTCCCTGCGAGTTCATCGTCAACTAGAGTCTAAGTCTTTAGGTCGTCTACTATACAACTCGTTAATAACCCTCCAACTAGTTTATTAAATAGGTTGTAAATGGGTTAGGGTTGAAGTTTTTTAAATAGGTTAATAACGGATTAGGATTGACATATTTTAAATGGATTAAAATTAGGATTATGCTCCAACCCGATCCATTAACACCCCTACTGAGGTCATGAGTCGATTTGCTCTAATTCCCATCCCAAGTAGCTACTATATGGACACATATGATAAAATCTTTATACAAAAAAAGGATATAACTAATTAAGTTATTTCAATTGAGAGTTAATTATGAAGCATGATTATATACACCATGATGTATTTTTAAACTAAAATACAACATTCATTTATTTTACTTTATTTTTATTTTATTTATTTTTTCTTCATGAATATGTTTTCCTAATTGTATTTAATTTATATATCAAAATTTTCCATTTTCAATATTTTTATATATTTATTTTTTATTTTTAAAAATATCAATTTTAGGGGTATTTAAGTCATTTTTCATCCTTAAAAACTTGATTTTTAAAAAATCAAAAATAAATATATAAAAATATTGTAAAATGACAAAACTTTGTATATAGATTGAATACAGTTAAAAAACATGTTTATGAAAAATAAAAATATAAGGAATTTTAAAAATAAATTAATATTATATTTTAGCTTAAAATACATCATGATATAGCTCCATTAATTATAATCCTAAATCATTTGAAAAATTTCAATCTTAATCTATTTACGACCTATTTATAAAAACTTTAACCCTAACTTCAATCCATTTAACATAAACGAATTGTTTTTGTAGGTTGCTAATGGGTTGGTAAAATTGTTGAATAATAGATTAAATAATAAAAAATAAAAATCATAAATGATTTAAAATGTTATCATAAACAAGCAATAGACTTCTAACACTAATGATTTATTTAATTTCAAAGATAAATTTCTATATTTATTATTAATTCAAATGTTGATTTCATTATTAATAATCTAGCATAATTTATAAAATAAACATCAACATCAATAAAAAATATTAATTCTATTACCTTGCCAATTATAAATGGGATATACTGTTTAAATGAAAAGAATTTAAAGATTGGAAATTTCTAACCCTAATTAACTTCATACTAAGTTCAGGCAGACAGGTCATTGGTTGATTCTAACTTATAATATAAGCATCAATAAAAACATTAATTTTATTAGCTTACTACTTATAAAGTAGTATACAGTTTGATTGGTTGAACAGGTTGGATTATAATTTAATGAGTTAGAAAAGCTAAACTCATGACCAATGGATTTGTTTAAATGGATAACGGATTGGAAAATTATTATTTTGGAATTTTAAAGGTATTTGGATAAAAATAAATATTTTTATGAATTTTTAAAAAATGTAAAAGAGTGTATATAAATGCGCCTTAAAAAGCTAAAATTATCTATAAAATAAAATAATTTAAAATAGAATAATTATAACGATAATTGGACAAAATTTATACGAAACATTTCAAAAATATCAAAAGAAAGGATCTTGCGTAATTTCAATTGTTTACTTATTTTTGTATATTGAAGCTGGTTAGGCAAACAAAAAGGGGCCGGTGATGGTGGAGAAACGATTTTTTTTTTTTTTGAAAAAATAAATTTACCAAATACGCCTCCAACAATCATGTGGGCACTGGGCAGCACATGCAACGCTTCCACGTGGCAGGATTTCAGAGCGTGGACAGCCTAACGCCGCCCGACACTCTTTTAATGTCATCGCGCTGAGAACGTGGGAGTATGGTGCGCAGATTATGAGATTTTAAATGCTCAGGCCCTTTGTCGCTCCATGCGCCTGCACTCACAAATTACGTATATGAGCCGACGGAGGTTGGAATCGACATACGGTGCTATGCAATCAGTTGCATTTTTTTTTTATAATATTAGTCACTGAATATATATATTTGTTTACAACTCTAAAAGTTATTTCAATTGGAAACTTGTATACTTTAAACATTAAAAAAAATGCATTTTGGCGTGTTTGGCTTGAATATGTAATTATTGGAATCTAAAAATGAACATATAACTTATAAAAATTTTCAACATAGCAATTTTGCTATTTTTAAAGATACTTGCGTCTTTTTTATTTTTGAAGTGTAATTCCATGTCTTCTTTTTTAAATATGAACAAACATATTTCATACTCCCTATTTAAATTAACAATAGTTTAAAGTTTCACTTCTATGAATTTGATTTGCATGTAACCTCATGTATTTTTCTTAGGTTGATAATTAATGTAAAATTTATTCTATCCATCGTATTTAACATCACTTATATTGTTATAGAAACTTATTATTTTTACATAGGCCCCATCTAAAAATATATAAAATCAATATAATAAAATATTTTGCTACCAAATATTAATTTTAAAGTTGTATTTTCAATATTTAAATAGTCTAAAATTTTATTACTATATTGATTAAATGATTTTATAAAATATTGTCACATTTTACTGCATATACGAATATATCTAAATATTTTTTTATAATTTATATGTGAATATATATTTAATGTGGGCCTAATACATCTTTGATCGGGATGAAACTTAGTTTTCTAACTAAATAAATTAATATTGTGAAATACAAATGAATGGTGTAAATTTTATCAATATCGAGGAAAAAATGGATGGGATTGTGTGAAATTAAGTAGGAATCAATAATTCATAGTTCTACATCTTTTTTTATGAAAATAATTCTTCATATTTTGAAATATCAACAAGTTGTCAAGAGATTCAACGCTCAACCAAAGTGAAATGAAATGATGGCCAATTCAGGTTGGGAATGAGATACGTGGTAGGAAAATGGGAAAAGTATGCATTTTTCTTTTAGGAAAATGTATGTTGTTATTTCTTTTGGAAATGAAATAAGTATTTTCGAGCGAATTTCATATATACCTATGAATTTTACCTCCAATTGTATTTATGCCCATGAACTTTTAAAAATGTCTTTCGTGTGTACAAATTTTTATTCTAATTCCACATATACTTATATCATTAAAAATCCGTTAAATTGGTCATAAACTCCTCCGTAAAATCATAAATATGCCTAAGCATTAAATATAATTTGAAGTTATTTTTCTCAAAATTAAATATTCATATTCAAGTAATATATATTTTATAGTTATAGAATTACCAAAGGTGCATTATAATATGAATTTATGTTATAAAATTATAATTAGAGATGAGCCTATTTGTCATTTTATAGAGGCTTAACGGGTATATGTGAAATTCTAATGAAAATTCGTAAGTATAAAAACATTTTAAAAGTACGTGAGTATAGGTGAAATTCGTGGATACACAAGCAATTCGGCCATTTTTTTAGTAACAGGAAATCTTTCCTATTCTTGAACAGAACCGGGCTATGCATTTTCCTGTGTGAGATTCCACTCGTGTAACTGGATCTTCCCTTGACCGAAAGGGCTGAAAGGCCCTGCTCGTATGTCTTCAAAAGCCCAATGAATCCACTTGTCTTCAGCTACATGAGTTGCAATCTCAAGCAATTTGGGTTAAATTCAGGCTTTGTCAATAGAAAATAAAATTCATTTTAGTTAAAATAGTTATCAACTGTATATAGTTCATTCTTAATTATCTGAAATTTATATAAAGATAGGAATTGTAGCTTTTAGTAAATTGGAAAGTGATTTTATTACTAGGATTGTAACGAAATAACAACTTCCTTTCAATTTCAGTGGAGGAGTTTAATTTCTAAAGACTTGCAACCAAGTTTAATAATGGAACAAATGGATTAAAAAGTAAAAATGTAGTTTAAACTTCGAAAGAGATTTAGTTACTATCAGCCCAAATCACTCAAATTGAAATTCGAGTTTGGATTGAACCTTTAATTATAAATAAATTATGAACCAAAATCCTTTAAAATGTTGGACTGAGGAGTGTTTTTATTAGTAGGTGCGTAGATATTCCTCAGGCCTCAAAATTCAAATGCACGTGCTAACAAAGAATTAAGGCAGTTCATGGACCGGGTAACAGGTGTAACAGCACAACGAGTTAACAACACAACAACCCATAGATAACACTGCAACCATATTCGATGTTTTTATTCTCAATAATTGTAAAAATCGTCGCTGTTGTGTACTTGCGACGGTTTGTAAGTTTATAGCTTAGTTTTTTATGAAGTAAAGTAATGAACAATTTTCATCTTTTCCATGATTGACCTTGAACATAATACGTTTTAAGTGTCGCTTATTCGTGATTACAGGTAAAAGATGAAAACATAAGTTTACAAATGTGTGATTCATTATATAGCTTATTTATAAAAATAAAAAAAATATATTATAGATGAATAATCTTGTTAGCCTGGCTGGAGCTGAAGTGTGAATCGGGTTAGGATAAATATAACTCTAACTCACCTTAAAAATTTTCAATCCAACCATACTTTCAATTATATTTTTCATATCTGAACCCGACCCGATTTTAACTTTATAGAAATCAATTCAATTTGGATTAAAAATCTCGAATGTCGAATTATGCGTTCTCATGGTAACGTTGTGAAGATAGTGGTACACATGGTCAGCAAGATTGTATGATTTGTATTGAGCTTTTACAATATCTTTTAGTGGCTATTAGCACTCACATTGCAATAAATGGTAAAATTGGTTGGAAAAGCCTCTGTCTATTAATATTGGCTGTGAGTTATATGATAGAGCCTGCACAAGAACAGATCAATCTCGCATGTTGTACTTTTTTTTGTTGTTGTTGTTGGTATCTTACAGATATTTGACAGAACGAAGAAATACAACTTCGAACTCTTCTTCAGACTAATCTAGCTATAAAAACCGTAGTAGGCCGGTTGGTTGGGGTGTCAACGCTGCATGCCCCGGTAGCTATGGTCTCCCACATGAATAGTTTTGGTTTCCTTCTTAATAATGTTAGAAAATTTATAGACTTGATTTGTAAGGGAACTTGTAAGAATTCATAGCTTAATTTGTAAAATTAGATAGAAAAATCAGATATCGTAAAGTAAAATTTCAGATGAAACAATTAAAAGACTGCAGAGAACCAGAATTGGGCGGGTTGAACCAGAATCTGGCCTGTTCGAACCCTTTCAGTTATATTTATCTTTATCATTATATTATTTACTTTTAAGTTTATTAATTTTTTCTTTTATCTTATTTTGAAATGTATATTTTCTTCAAAAATATATTATATATTTTTAAAAACTGGTTAGGCCATTATTATCATTTTCTTGCATAAGTTGTTGTTATTATATATATATATATATATAAAATTTTAAACTTATCATTCATAAATGAAAATTTATCAATCTAAAACTCTACTCGATCTTGATTTTCACAAATAAAAGTAGGGTTTAATTTTTTTTTATAAGGTTAGAGTTGAGGTTAAAGTTTAAATTTTATAAACAGAGTTAAATTAGATTAAAGTTGATGCAAACCTAAATTTCACTAGCCCGTTGCACAACTACTATACAAATTGCATTATCCTATCATTAATATGAACATAAATGCACGTTAATTTAATGGTAAATCAATTTAATTAATTACCATCATGGCAATGTACTGTCAAGAATATGATACTCAAGTATGAAATCGAAGCATGATCATTACCTGCATAGCCAAGTGATTTAATATCAATATGTACCTACATAAGATTCTGGTTTTGATTCCAAGTTCAAGTGATGATCTCTATTCGTATAAAAAAATTACGAAATCAAATATAAATCAAAACATTCACAAACATGATCAACACATTCATATACTTGACAAAGCTAGGAAGTCATAACATATAAAAATTTCATTTTGATATTAAACTTTTCCAACAAGTTTATTTAGAGCGTGCTTGAGAAATGATAAAAAAATTTATAAAAAATTTTTAGTGTAAAAATTTTCAAATTAATAAAAAATAAGATGATATAATAGGATAATAATGAAGAGTAAAGATAATAAAGTTAAAATATACAAATTAGTTGTATTAGTAATTGTACAAAAATAATTGAAAAATATGATAATTGTATAGAAAAATGCAAAAAAATAATTAAAAAAAATAGTTATAAAAAGTAAAAAAAAATATTTGTATCATATACATTGTGACATATGATATTACAAATTAAGCTTATTCACAACCCTCACTATAGAGGAATATTTTATAAATACCGCATGAGAGTTGATCGTTGCAATTAATATCTCATCTTTCAACAAAAATGATTTTAGACAATTTTGACCTTTGGAACATGTATCCGCTTGTGTTTTAATATACCATATTCGTCCTACTTTTTCTACACTGGAAATTTTGATTACGGTTGGTTAAAAGTTAAAAAAAATACTAATCCTCCCCACATACATTTTGATATCTTAACTATATAACTATCTTATTTTCTATTATTATTATTATTATTATTATTATTATTATTATTATTATGTTTTAACTTTTTCACATCTTTTTGCATAACTACCTTATCTCTTTTAACTTTATTATTTTTACTTCTAATCATCACATCTATTATATCATCATGTTATTCACATAATTGATCTCTTGCTTTTAAATTTTTTCTCATTTTCAATTTCCAACTTTTACTTTTACCTCCTAAAGATGTGATCTTGTACTACAAGTGAAACTGGGATTGTATATGGGGAAGTTTGTTATCTATACGGGGGACTAGTACAAACATTTACGTGTTACAAACTCCCGTATACATCTTCTTACTATCTCCAAAAATCAAATTGTTGTCAACACGTAATTAGCATATCTAGCAAAGAGTGACTAAGGTGTGGGAGATCTGACCT